>OX451741.1:225299189-226574980 GCA_948472305.1 Vicia faba
TACAAGGCTTTATGTAAAAACACTGTTCCTTTCTGGTTCTTTTTCTCAAATCCAAGAGGTTGTGACACATATACCTCTTCTTGTAATTGACCATTAAGAAATGCATATTTTACATCTAAATGCATCAGAGGCTAATTCCTGTTAGCAACTATTGTAATCACTAGTCTGATTGTTTCATGTCTCACTACAGGTGCAAACACTTCAGAGTAATCCAGCCCAGGCTTCTGTAGAAAGCCTCTTGCTACTAATATTACTTTGTGTTTGCCAATTGATCCATCTGGCTTTAGCTTCTGCTTGAAAACCCATCTGACGTTGATGGCTTTCTTGCCTTTCGGAAGTTTTTTCAGCTTCCAAGTCTTGTTTCTCTCTATAGCATCAAGTTCTTCTTTTATGGCCTGCAACCAGACTTGTTACTTAAGAGCCTCTTTCGTAATCACGGGTTCAGAGTCTACTAATATTGCAAACTGAATAACTTTTCCCTCAGAGTCTACTTCAGTGTCTTGTAACATGTCAAACTCTGTAAATCTTCTTGGGATGCTTCTGACTCTTTGTTGCCTCTGAATTTGAACTTCAGAACCTCGAACACCAGAACTTTTCCCTTCAGAAGCTCTTGCTTCAGAAAATGGACTTTCTCCAGAACCTTGACTACCACCAGAAGCTCCACCTTTGTTAGCTTCTGGACCTCATTCAGAACCACTACCTTCAGAAATACCATTTTTAAAAGTTGGATCACCTTCAGAAGCTCTGCCTTCAGAAGATCCATCCTTAGAGTAATGATTTCCACCAGAAACATGATCATCTTTAGAAGCTTGTCCTCAAAAATCTATATCTTTAGAGTTTTCCCTTCTAGGAGCATGACCACCACCAAATTCTAAATCATCATCAAAATCTGGATCAGAATCAGATTCACTATCTGACTGACCTTCAGGGTTTCCAGAGTCATCATCTTATGAATCTTCTTCAGAAGCAAAATCTTCTTCAGATTTTAACTTGTCTTCGGCTTTAGAGTTATCTTCTAACTCTAACTCATCTGGAGAAACCTCAGATTTTGACTCATCTTCAAAATCTTCAGTGTCATCTTCTGATTCAGACTCATATTCAAACACTCCTTCAGAGTCAAAATATTCAGAGTCATCTTCTTCCCCTTCAAAATCAGAAAATGACAATTTCACCAGTTCCTCATAAAATTCATAAGCCATAAATAGCACAGGTTCATCATCAGACTCTCCTTTGGCTATATTTGCTTCTTCTGACTTCCTTTCTTTGTTTGACCAACAATCTCTAACATAGTGACCAAAGTTCTTATAACAGTAACACTGAACATTCTTCTTGTCACACTTCTCCTTTCCATTCTGGACATTCTTCTGCCTATCAGAGTTTGAAACTTCTGACCTTTGACCACCATTAGTTTTCTTCCTGGCTTCTGACCAAGTCTTCTTTTGATACTTCTTACCAGAAGTTACTTTCAGTGCCTACTGCTCTACTTCCCTCTCAGAAGTTCTCTCAGTCATACGCAACTCATGTGCCTCTAGACTACTTTGTAACTATTCAACTTTCATGGTGCTCAAATCTTTGGAACGCCCAATTGCTGCCACAATATAATCAAACTGAGAAGATAAAAATCTCAATATCTTCTCAATGATTACTTGTTCAGAAAGAGTTTGTCCACAAGCTTTCATCTCATTAGTGATCAGAATCACTCTAGAGATGTACTCAAAAGCCTTCTCGTTGTCCTTCATGTTGAGATTCTCATATTGCTTTTTGAGAAACTGAAGCTTCACCATCTTCACTGATGCGTCACCACTGTAACATCTAACCAGTGTGTCCCACGCATCCTTTGTTGTTTCAGAGTCAGCAATCTTCTCAAACACGTTCGCATCCACACATTGGTGGATGTAGAACAACGCCTTCTGACCTTTCTTCCTTATCGCCTTCTGCGTTATCTTTTCTGCCTCTATCGCGTCTGCTGCTATCGTAGCATAGCCATCGGTGACAAGATCTAAGATATCTTGAGAACCAAATAGCACACGCATCTGGATCTTCCAACGATTCTAGTTTTTGCCATCAAATATTAGAAGTTTGAAATTGATATCGTCGTTTCCGTTCATCTTCAACCTTGTGTAATTCATTCAAAAACTCACTAAAACACAGTGTTTCTCAAATCCCACAGAATAAAAAAAAATGATTCTTAATCACACAATACTTCATTGTTCACTCGTGTTTCCCGTGTTTCGAACTGAAGCTCTAGATATCAATTGTTGGTGCACAAAAGAGAGATGAAAGACAAAAGAATATATTGAATGACGGCTACAAAATAAGGAATAAGGAATTACATTGGCCTACCTACTACTAGGCTATTTATACACAAAATTAAAATATAATAGAATACCAAAATATCCTCTAACAAACTTAATCGATAAAATATTTTTAAAATATAAATTAATTTCAACAAAGATTAATTAGGTTTCAATTCAAATCTCATTATTTGAATTTTAACATTCTCATCGGTGGATAATGTGTAAATATCGTAAGTGTTCTTTGAATCTTAAATTTTTTCTAATTTGGTGAATTCTTAAGACCCAATTTAGCTAAAAAAATTATTACACAAAATTGTTTTTCACTATGGTATTATTTTAACAATAATATGTTGAAAAAAGTTATTAAAGTGACTCTTGGTATATAAAGCTTTGGTTGAAGGTCTTGTGAAACTTGTATGTATGATCATTGATGTGAATTTGCTTGCCAATATCATGAATTTTGTATTATTAGTTGTTAGGTCATTCAAAATGCATATTTCTAAATTATTGTTGTTTAGTTGGTATATCATCCATACTATCTTTCATACCCGTGAGCCCTTTCTAATTTATATTAATTTTTAAAACAAAGTTGTTGCAAAGAGTTGATCCCTAACCAATAACTCATATATCTATTCCAACTAATAAATACTAGTTGAGTTACCAAAGTCAACAATTTGGAAGTTCTTATGAATAAAATTGTTCTTAGATTGTATATTCCATTACAAAACAGAGAGAGATAGATATTGATTCCAACTTAATGAGATTTATATAAATATTATTTAAAATAGAGAATATATTTTAACCACATATCAATTTACTCTAAATATAATTTTTTATAGAATAACTCTCATTAATACATTATAAATATTAAAATTTATAAATGTAATTATTGAATTAAAAAAATTGGTAGATTAATTGACAAATTTTTTATAAAATTCTAAAAGTGTTTTGTTTTCTTTGAAGTTCCTAATGTGGTAGAAGAAGTTGATATTATTCTTATATGTATTAAATTAAATTGTTCTTCAAAGAAAAACTATGTGCTAAAGATAGTTTGTGAGTCCGAAAAATATTAGATACATTATGTGAAGTGGGTTATGTTGTCCAAAGAAGTATTTTATGTGAAAACACTCTAGTAATTAACTTGTGGTTAGGAGAAAGATGCTCAATGAGCTTGTAGCTTTTATGTGGAGGCGTCTGATATCCAATATTGTTATGAAAGGAGTCGATAAAGATGTAATAAAATATCTCAATGCTTTTTAGTTTGGAGTAAGAGTATCAAGTGATGTTGAGCCCATTTTACATAGTGACAATAGGGTGTTGAACAAGGGACACAAAGATGGTTATTTTTGCTATGCTAATAATATATTTTTCGAATGCTTTTAACGTGGTAGATTGATCGACATTAATACAAAAGGTTAGTGGGATATTCCCATATATTTCTTTTTGGGCTGATTTTTTATATGGTCAGACAGTGAGGTCGTACCTTCAGGATGAACATATTTTATTAGTCACTAGAGTGTAACAAGGAGACCCATTGGGGACACTCATTTTTTTGTGTTACGTCCTCTAATTCATAATATCATAGACAATTATAAGCTTCTTCTTCATAATTGGTATCTTGATGATGAGGTTGTTGCAAGAGATTCAAAGGAGGTGAAAGATTGGGCCTTAAACTGAATATTTGTAGGACTAATATTTTTTCAGCCTTTGATTGATGGTAGTAAATATCGTGGGGATTATTCCCTTCAAAGACTATGAGGCTAATGTTGGGGAGGAAATTGTTTAAAGCGGTTATTGGTCGAGATAGAGTTTTTATAAGGGGTTGTCCATGAAGAGTGACATTGACTATTGAGTTAGTGCATTTTCTTCCATAGTTAATAGATTCATAGAGTTAGCTTCTTCTACTTCAATCATGCATGTGTATCACCAAATTAATTTATGTCCTAAGTGTAACACCCTAAACTCCAAAATAAAATATTGATAAAATAAACTTGCACTTAGGATGTTACTCGTCACATTACTTCTTTCAAATATCAATTATTTAATGAAAACATAGCGGAAGTAAAGATAAATATAAAATTGTTCTGAATAACATCTCAAAACAAATCCACAAACAAACCCACACGGGGATTTGTAATCCAAATAAATGAAAATAAACAGAATCTCCCCAAACCCGTAGTGTTATAGTTCAGAGCATTTTATTCCTCTAAAATAAATCGAAAAGAAAAGTGCTAAGAGTGCCATCTCGTAGTACTCACGATGTTATCACTCTTGATGATCACTTGAATTACAGAAGGGTATAACAACAACCAAAAAGAAAAGAGGGGTGAGAATACATTTACATGTAATAACTGTGAAATTAAGCATACATGATGATAGTCTAAAACACACAATAACTAGCTACACACAAAATAATATCGATATAATGCTTATGCAATATAATATACTCCAACACCGTCACCTAAATGCATGTGGTGCCAAGTTTTTATATGGATATATAATCTAACGGTCTCTGGTTTTTCCACCAAAATGATGATCCCCATCAATGGATCTAAGACCCACCTCTGGTCTTTCCCAACAAGACCAACGATCCCCGTCAAGAGATCTGAGGCCACCAAACAGACCAAAATCTCACCTAAAATTCAAAGTACATGGATGCATGCAAAAAATGCACAAACACCAAACTAATCATCATAATCACCCAATTTACCCCTGAGGATATCACTAAAATAAGTTCCAAAAATGAACCAGACTTCACCAAAATGTTGTCTTTATAACTTCTTTATATTGGTTTATAAGAATTATATTTATAGTAAATATGTATTATCTCTTATAATAAAATTATTTATTTTTAGTATAAAAATATTAATTTGTAACTTAAATAAAAGGGAAGTTGCTTCAAATCATAAAAAGTAGTCTAGAAACAACAAAATTTCAAAAGCTGCAAAGTTACCAAAGTGCCCTGGAAGGAAAATTACGCCTCTGGCCAGAAAATTACGAAAAGGCCTCTGGCCGGAACATGACCACCAGTCTGCCGCCGTCACTCGCTGATTTCTGTTTTTTCTTTGATTTTCACGATTTCGTATGACTCTGAAAATTTTGACTTTTTTTGAAAATTCGATTTTTTTTCGATTCTGTACAGTATGATTTATTTTTAAAAAAAATGATTTTACCAGAAAACAAATTTTCACAGAAACCAACTTTTCACAGAAACAACAATTTCATAGTATTATTGGGAAAACGTTGAATAAAATTATTCCAAAAATAAAATTTTAATAACACATAATAATTTTATTATATATTTTCAATCTTATTTCATCTAGATATAAATTGATTAAAAAATAACCAAATGAGATTATCCCGTTTGGTTACAGATCGATATAAACAATCGATCATCACCACCACCAACAAGTTCATACATATAATACTTTTAATATTTATGAGA
Source organism: Vicia faba (assembly GCA_948472305.1). Classification (NCBI taxonomy): domain Eukaryota; kingdom Viridiplantae; phylum Streptophyta; class Magnoliopsida; order Fabales; family Fabaceae; genus Vicia; species Vicia faba. Next base: position 225,304,932 of record OX451741.1, read on the forward strand.
TATTGTCATACATAGTATATTCTAGGGGTCGGCCCATATGGTCAAAACACAACATACATACAAATATTCATGCAGACCATACAAATAGCAAAATTATACCGATAAACAACATAATCAATGCAAATCCCAAAATCACATACTCGTAGCACTGATGAGAGAGAAAGGGTACCCTCTGTTGGCTGAAGATTTTGATGATATTATTAGAAGCAAAACAAATTGGACGTTTCGATTGAAATGAAACAAAACGTCATGTTTCGAAATAGCAGAAGCAGTGTTTCGAATGAGTATATCAAAGCTTGGAGCTTCGAGTGGTAGTTATGAGAACATATCTAAAGAAGTCTCGAAATGACAACAAGGTTGTGTCTAAGAAGGGCGTTCGAAGCGAAGAAGTGCCAAAACATTTTAAATTCAAATGCAAGCGGGATATTCGAAGTTTGAAATTTATGCGTTGGAGCATTCGAAGACACGTGGAAGCAAGAGAGAGGCATTGCTCTGCATGTTCTGAACGTGGAAGAATCTTATAGCAAGACCGTTATGGTCGAAGTAGTATAAATAGAAGTCTTAGCGTTAGGATTTCGTGTGTCATATCTGTTTGTACAAAAAACTCAGTAAACATTCAAATTACCACATGGCTAGGGAAACGAATGCAAGAGCAATGTACGTATGATAACACCACATGTTTATGATTTAATGAAAACCCTTTATCAATTCCATCACTTTCCTTTATCTTTATGTCAAATACCATTTACAAGTTTTCTCATTTAAAGTCTTTTTATTCGAAATCTTTTACTGATGCCTTACATTTAAATGCTTTCTTTTCGTTTCAAACACTTTACATTTCAGAAACTGTTATACATTTCATGCCTTTATCTTCAAGTTTTTATCCTTCGAACATTTCTTTTACTTAAAGCAATTTTACAGTTTTCTTGCATTAAACGCTTTCTTCATATTTCGAATCTTTTACATTCCAGAGCATCTTTTACATTAACTGTTTTTATAATTCGAAGTCATTTACTTGTCTTTTATGCAGTTTACATGTCTTTACAATTAACCTTTATTCATGCAATTTAGTTTCGCGCACATATATTTTGATTACACCTTTAGATCTTTAAGAGAGAAATCGAAATAAGTTAAACACCTACACAACATTCTAAATACCAACCATGAATACTTGTTCGATCATGAGAGTTACCCTAATGTCCAACACGTCCTAGGATCAATCTAGTCGATCCTGCGAGTTACCAGAGAAATTTAATAACAGTCAGTAAGTTTATTCGATAGTTTGGAGGACTAGCGGTTGTTTACCAGAAATCACTGTAAATAAATTGGCACACCTGGTGGGACCAATCGTTGGACATTAGAAATAAAGATTGTTGAGACATAACCATTATAAAAACGTTGGAACCTAAGAAGTTTGCTGTTTTATGAACCTAAGAAGTGGTAAAATAACCAACAGCAACCAACCCTTATCCAGAAGAAAACGTTTGAATAAGATGTCTAATTCTGACAATCAACAAGGGGAACAAAATGCCCCACATACAACAGACACTAATGTATCCGCTTTGATGGGAGCATCTAATGTGATCCCTTCGAATGCACAGTCTGTTGCGTCTTCTACCAGTAATATAGCCACTAATGGAGTAAGTGGCATTTCAACTAATAGTTCGATCTTAGGAAATACTGGAACCATTGGTTATCCTGGGGGATTCGTTCCACCATCAGGAACACAAACCCATTTCGCCACTCCACTAACTAGACCACCCGGTTTCGATGGTAATAGAACCAGAAATTGCTCTTATGGAATGCCAACATCTTTTATGGCAGGTTTACACAATTCCACATCGAATTCATCACCACAATTAGGGTCTGGGTCTGGGGCGAATCAGTTTATGACAAATAACCAAGGGTCAGTGGGTTATAGTACAATGCCTATTTTAACCACAGAAAACCAGTTGGCTTTTAGGCAATTGATGGATGACAGTAACCATAACATGATAGGGGTATTAGCACAGACTATGCAGGAAATATTTGCCCCAATAGTACAAAATGTGACTGTGACAAACAGAGAAAACGCAGATAACATGAGTCGAATAACAGATTTCTTTGCTCCCCCAGAGAGGCGTAGGCAGAATCAGGCGGGAGTTCGAGCAAATATGCCTGTTATGGAACAAGTTGCTAACGACCCAACCTATAGGCCACCTAGAGAAGAAGTTAACTTGGGGGCAAGGGCACAAAGGCTAGAAGCCCCAATGATCCCAGGCCCACATAGAGAAATTATGGAACCAGGGGCAAGGGTCGAAAGGTTGGAAGTCCCAGAGTTTCGAGAAGAACAACCTAGGGGGTTGTCATGGTGGGTCAAAATCAAGATGTTGATGCTGTCGTTCATAGAACTCGAAACGATAACATCTTGGCAGAAAACAATTTAACCACCATGATAGAGAGAGTCATGGCCCAGAATGGCCTCAACACAGGAATTAGAAGGCCAAATTATGCTTCTCCTATATTGGATTGCATAATGCATACTGATTTACCAAGGGGATATAAAGTCCCTAAATTTACAAAGTTCGCTGGGGATACCAATGAATCAACAGTCCAACATATAGCCAGATATCTAACCGAAGCGGGAGATATAGCCAATAATGAAGACCTCAGGATCAAATACTTCCCAAGTTCCCTGACTAAAAACGCCTTCACATGGTTCACCACTTTGCCTCCTGGGTCCATTGATATTTGGGCTCTTTTGGAGAGATTATTCCATGAACAGTTTTACATGGGACAGTCGAAAATAAGCTTGAAGGAATTAGCCAGTGTCAAGAGAAAGTTCACTGAACCCATAGATGATTACCTGAATAGATTTAGGCTTTTGAAATCCAGATGTTACACAGTGGTGCCTGAACATGAGTTAGTCGAAATGGCTGCTGGTGGCCTGGATTACTCTATTCGAAAGAAACTAGACACTCAATATTTGAGGGACATGGCTCAGTTAGCCGACAGAGTTCGACAGGTCGAAAGGCTAAAAGCTGAAAAGGCCAGAGTCTTTAAAAATAATAAGAAGGAAAGGATCTCTTATGTTGGGACTGAGGAAGCAGAAGATTATCCTGAATTCGAATTCGAAGAGGTCGAAATCGACCTCGCTGAATTGAAACAGGCACCACCTTACTCCTGCAAGTTATTAGTTCCCACAAAAGGGAAAGAGATTGTTGAAAATGAGAAAAGTGACAAATTCCCAAAGAAGGTTTATACCTTTGATGTCACTAAATGTGACGAGATTTTTGATTTACTTGTCAAAGATGGCCAACTCATTGTGCCATCAAATGTCAAAATTCCTCCTTTAGATCAAAGAAAGAAGAGAGGATTTTGCAAATATCATAGTTTCCTAGGCCACAAAACCTCACAGTGTTTTCTTTTCAGGGACCTAATTCAGAATGCAATCAAAGATGGCAGACTGAAGTTTGTTGATAAAGCAAAGATGAAAGTGGACGAAGATCCTTTGGACGTGGCAGACACCAACTACTCCGAGCCTGCATGCATTGGAGAGATTAACATGGCAGAAGCTGACCAAAGTGATGCCCCAATAGGAGAGAAAGGTACTGAAAACGAAAGCTGGGTGATGGTCGAAGTCGATAAGGAGGTCACTGAAGGCGTCCAGAAGCAACCAGAGACTTCGATTGAAGCAGCACCCTTAGTGGTTGCAAAAGAAATCCAGGCTACTGAAGGCCAGGAAAATCAAAACCAAGAGTTAACACAGGTCACTGAAGGCCTGAGGCTGGAATTGGAGAAAGTCCAAATCACGAAGCCAACTTCCCCTCAGAAGGAAATATGGGACACTCTAGGGGAACCCAGTGGAAAATTTGACTATTTGGTCAAATATTCTGCCCTAGAGAGTTCGAAGGTCCACATTGAAGATATAAAACCCACAGGATGGGGAGATGATGAAGCTGAAGGGGAGGATGTTGAGGTGAACATGGTGGACATGGAAAGACCTCACTCTGAGATGGAGGGGGTAGAAAGATACTTAGAAAAAGAGAAGTATAAAATTGAGGATAATCATGCTGGAGATGCTAGTCTCAAGGATTACCTCATGACGTGCCACAAGGGAGATACAGGAATGATACTGTGCCCTAGGTGCAGCATCCTCTGCAATCATAGAATCGCTGCGAACTTCGAAAGGGTATAGAGGGCTCGAACTGGCAACAATTGGCGCCAGGATATCCACTTATTCAAGTGTTATCCTAAGGCTGGAGAAAGTTTGCTGGAATTTGTGTTTCACTGCTACAAAGGGGCAACCAAGTGCTTGATATGCCCAAGGTGTTCAGCTGTGTATGATCAAAGCATGGCCAGAGCCTCCGAAACAATTCCCTTCGCCCCTTGCTGGAACCATCAAGAAATTGTGCAAATGGGCCCACGTTTCGATAGCAAGTACAAACAACGAAGGCCCGATAGTCCTCATCCCAGGGGTGCTCGAAGAGTGACGTTCAAACTCTCTGCTGAAGTGCCAACTGACAGATGGCTGCAAGTCAGAAATGACAAAGGCAAAGACAGATGGAGAAACACCGAACGAACTGCACGCCATGCTATGACATACAGAAGGCAATTCAACATAGCAAAAAGGGAAGAGGTAAGATTTGAGAACTACAAAGGGAGGAACCCCATGTCGAGATCCCAGTGGCGCAGGCAACAAAGGATTCGAAAGGCTGAGAGGGAAGCTGTGGCAAATAAAGGGGTAACTTCAACAAAGAACCAAGGTGAATCTAGCACCAATAAACCCACACCAAAAAATCAAACTGAAGACAAACCTCCAGTTAATAGGAGGCTTTTCTCTGAAGTACAACTAGATGAACCAAAGGAATACACTCCAGGCCCAGAAGAAGACGAAGATATGATAACAGATAACTTCGAATCAGAGGGGGAGTCTTCATTCAACCTAAACTGCAACGTGGTATCTGTGCTTCCCTGTGAATTTGGACAGGAAACTAAAATTGATGAATATGAGGAAGAAGATACCATAGATTTGATGAAACATAGGCCTGTGTGCTACTATGTGATGGACAATGGGGCTGTCGAGGAGCAGAATGCGTTCTTCGAACATCCAGAACCAGATATGAAGAACCATCTTAAGCCACTATTTATTCGGGCAAAAGTTGGTGCCCATGGCGTGAATAAAGTTCTAGTGGATGGGGGTGCTGCAGTCAATTTGATACCCCACTTCATGCTGAAAAGATTAGAGATACGCGAAGGGGACATCAAGCCCCACAATATGGTTTTGTCCAATTATGAAGGAAAAGTGGGCAAAACACTGGGAGTGGTTCAGTTGGACTTGACAATAGGCTCAAGCTGTAGGCCCACCATGTTTATGGTGATCGAAGCCAAGGCCAACTACAACTTATTGCTGGGAAGGGAGTGGATCCATGGCGTAGGGGCAGTTCCTTCGTCAATGCATCAACGACTAGTTCTATGGAGAGATTATGGGATCGTGGAAAACATCGAAGCAGATCAGAGTTACTTTATGTCAACAGTCAATCTAGTTGACAAGAGGGATTATGATAAACATCTGGCAAAAATTTCTCCGTGTGTTCCAAATGATGAGATCAACGAAACCAGAAACGCCCACTACTACATGACCCTTCGCCATGATGGCCTATACTGGGATAGAGCAATAATCAGTGAAGAAGAGGGAGTCGAAAGTACTATACAAAGATGGCCAGCAGGCTGGGACTTCGACAACCTTATCCATGACTGAGTCCACCTTTTTTGAAAGGATTTCGGCCTATATGGCTGAGAACGAATCAAAAGCGGCCTTAGAGGCTGAAATAAATAAATTAGCTGTAAAGATGAACGAAATGAGTGGGGATGGCTCGAAATGCTCACCCTTTAAAGAACTTGAGATGGATTAAAGGTTGGACGCCATCTACGATAAAGAACCCTTAGGCTTCGAAAGGGACCCCATAGACTCAGGTGCCAAAATGTTGGCGCAGGATCCACTCGAAGAAGTCAACTTAGGGGATGAAAACACGAAAAGAATAACCTACATAAGTGCAAAGCTTAGTCCAGGCCTCAAGCAGGAAGTAATCGAAGTCCTCAAGAAAAACAAAGATTGCTTCGCATGGGATTATGACGAAATGCCTGGTTTAAAGAGGGAGTTAGTCGAACACAGACTACCAATCAAAGATGGCAAGAAGCCCATCAAACAAACTCCCAGAAGATTCGCACCAGCGGTTCTCACAAAGATTAAAGATGAGATCGAAAGGTTGCTGCGTTGCAAATTCATCAAAACCACAAGGTACGTCGAATGGTTAGCAAATATAGTGCCTGTTATTAAGAAAAATGGTTCTTTAAGAATTTGCATAGATTTTAGGGATTTAAACACTGCAACCCCTAAGGATGAGTACTCCATGCCTGTGGCAGAAATGCTAGTAGATTCTGCTGCAGGGTTCGAATACTTGAGTATGTTAGATGGATACTCTGGGTATAATCAGATTTTTATTGCTGAAGAAGATGTTGCCAAGACAGCATTTCGTTGCCCAGGAGCCTTAGGCACCTACGAATGGGTGGTGATTCCTTTTGGTTTAAAGAATGCTGGGGCAACTTATCAAAGGGCAATGAATTTGATTTTTCATGATTTCATTGAAACCTTTATGCAGGTGTACATTGATGATATAGTCATCAAATCTATATCTGCAGAAACACATTTGCATCATTTGAGCCAATCATTCGAACGAATGAGAAAACATGGCTTAAAGATGAACCCCCTTAAATGTGCATTTTTTGTGCAGGCTGGAGATTTCCTTGGTTTTGTGGTTCACAAGAAAGGGATTGAGATCAACCAAAGCCATAATGGAGACGAAAGCACCTACGTCAAAAAGGGAGCTGCAATCTCTGCTAGGGAAGATTAACTTCCTCAGAAGGTTCATTTCGAATCTGAGTGGAAGAACCCAAGCTTTCTCTCCGTTGCTTCGTCTAAAGCAAGGCCAAGCCTTCGAATGGAACGAAGCCCATCAGGAGGCATTTGACAGGATAAAAAGATACCTCTCTCAGCCTCCTATCTTGTCTCCACCTTCATGGGGGAAGCCCATGAGATTGTACATATCTGCCTCTGAAGTTAGTATAGGTAGTATGTTAGCACAAGAAGATAGCAATGGTATCGAAAGAGCCATATACTATTTAAGTAGAGTACTAAATGATGCAGAGACCAGATATAGCAATTTAGAAAAGCTATGTCTCTATTTGTATTTCTCTTGTATGAAACTCAAGTATTATATAAAGCCTGTTGATGTTTATGTTTCATCTCATTTCGATGTCATTAAACACATGCTTTCAAAACCAATAATGCATAGCAGAGTTGGTAAATGGGCTTTAGCCTTAACAGAATATTCTTTGACTTTCATGCCTTTAAAAGCTGTGAAAGGCCAAGTGATTTCTGACTTCATTGTGGACCATTCATTGGTTGAGCAGACTGCCATGAGTTACGTCGAAATGCAACCATGGAGATTATACTTTGATGGTTCAACCCACAGGAATGGAAGTGGTGTTGGAGTCCTTCTAATTTCTCCTGAAGGAATTCCAACAAAATTCAAGTATAAATTAGATGGTCCCCGTTGCTCGAACAACGAAGCTGAGTATGAAGCGCTCATTGTTGGACTTGAAGCTTTGTTGGAATTGGGGGCAACTAGAGTCGAAATTAAAGGAGACTCAGAATTAGTGGTCAAACAAATAACAAAGGAGTATAAATGCATAAAGGAAAACTTGATGATATACTTCGTCATAGTCAACAGGCTACTTAGGAAATTTGAATACATGGATATTCAACACATACCAAGAATAGAGAACCAAGAAGCAAATGACTTAGCACAGTTGGCTTCAGGTTATAAAGTTTCTACCAGGAACTTTAAGGATTTAGTTGAATTAAGGGGTAAAGTTATGGCTACTAGATTCACACCATCAGATCTAGAAAGTATGAAATTGGGATATGCTGAGAAACAGGGATTCGAAATATTGGCCATAAACACTTTATCAGATGCAGATTGGCGAAGTCCACTGGTGAGTTATTTAGCAAACCCAACTCTGAATATGGATAGAAAGACAAAATACAGAGTATTATCATATCTCCTCATGGGGAACGAATTGTTCAAAAAGACCCAAGAAGGCGTGTTATTGAAGTGCCTAGGAGAAAGCGAGGCGTATTTAGCATTGTCAGAAGTCCACAATGGGGCATGTGGGGCACATCAAGCAGGTCATAAAATGAAATGGCTGTTGTTTCGATATGGCATGTATTGGCCTAGCATGCTCAAAGATTGTATAGACTTTGCTAAAGGATGTGAGGAATGTCAGAAACATGCAGGGATTCAACATGCCCCTGCAAGTGAGTTGCATTCAATCATCAAACCATGGCCATTTAGAGGATGGGCATTGGATTTGATAGGAGAAATAAATCCTGCTTCGTCTAAAGGACAGAAATATATCTTGGTAGGAATAGATTATTTTACCAAGTGGATCGAAGCTATACCATTAATAGTTGCTGATCAAGAAGCTATTATTGAGTTTATACAGAAGCACATTATCTATAGGTTCGGATTGCCAGAGAGCATAACCACAGACCAAGGCTCTGTGTTTACTGGTAGAAAGATGCAAGAATTTGCCCAAGAAATGGGGTTTAGATTACTAACATCAACGCCATATTATGCTCAAGCAAATGGTCAAGTCGAAGCAGCCAATAAAGTGATAATAGGGTTAATCAAGAAACATATTGGTAAAAAGCCAAGAAACTGGCACAAAACTTTGGACCAAATACTATGGGCCTGTAGAACATCTCCTAAGGAAGCTACTAACACTACGCCTTTCCAACTCACATTTGGTCATGATGCAGTATTGCCAGTAGAAATTCATCTACAATCAGTTCGAATTCAAAGACAAAGCGAAATCCCAGCTGCATTATATTGGGAGATGATGATGAATGAATTAGTTGAGTTGGACAAAGTTAGATTACATGCATTGGAAATCTTGATGAGACAAAAAGAAAGAGTGGCCAGGACATATAATAAAAGGGTGAAGAAAAAAGCATTCATTATTAATGACTTAGTCTGGAAAGTCATATTGCCCATGGACAAAAGAAATAAAACAATAGGTAAGTGGTCACCTCATTGGGAAGGACCTTTTCGAATATTAAAAGTATTCTCAAACAATGCATATGAAATCGAAGAACTGATGGATGATAAGCGTATCCTAAAGGTTAATGGGAAATATTTAAAGAAATATAAGCCACGCCTGCAGGAGATTCGAATAGTAACAACGTAACCAAAATATTATAAAAATGCCAAAATGGCAAGATGAGATGCCAAAATGGCATTGTTCGAATATTACATATAAAAAACCAAATTGTAATCAAATGAACACTGAAATTTAGAAGTAAGAATTATTCTTCAGTCTGTTGAAGGTACTTCGAAAAGATTCAAGTCTCTATTGAGCGAAACGCCTGGCTCCTTCCAAGGTTGCCACTTCTCCCTTGAGTTGTTCTGCAGTTTCCATTTCTGCAAGCCCCTGGTTGAGAAGCTCTTCGAATTGGTTACCAGCAGTATTGGTTTCGAAGGCTATTTGTTGTTCTTTAGCCTCTTTAACCTTCTGTTGAAGTTCCTGAATCTGCCTTTCCCAGAGAAGGATGGACTCAGCTCGAGCCTCATAATCAGTTTTTGCTTGCTTTAGATGCATAGCTTGATCCTCAGCTTCTTGAGAGAGTTTCGAAGCTTGTTCATAAGCAGCATCCATTGCAGTGCGTTTTTCTTGAACCTTTCTGGCAGCAGATTCATCTTGGAGAAGGTAACCAGTTACGTTGTCCAGCAAAGACTGAAGATCGAACAAGATAGTACTAACTGGAAAGGAGCACGTAGCAAGGTTGACTTTTGTAAGCAACTCCTTCATTGTGTAGCAAGCAGTGCTATCCTGTTTAAGCACTTCGAATATATCCACATTGAGAATTGTTTTCCTGATCTTGTTAACAAGTACAATTCTTTCATCTGTGGGAAGAGGATAGCTAGTCGAACTTGTGCCAGCCCTAGCAAGTGGAATGTCCCTTTGAGCCAGCTTCGCCTTCATGTACCCAATAGGGTCATTTCGTCTCAGGAGTGCAAGCTCCTCGTCAGTCATTCGAGACAAAGACGGTTGAGGGAGTTCCACATGTAGGGGAGTCACGTCCAATTCGACTTCCATGGGTTTGTTGGTTATGTCACCATCCCCTTCATTCGTTTCGTGCTCATTATCTTCTTCATCGTCATCCAAGTCCACCACTTCGATGTCTTCTTTTTCGCTGCTATTTGCATTGGACTCTGTCCCAGCAGTCGAACCATCGTTGGCATCCTCTTCCTCAGACTCTTCTTCTGCAGATTCTTCGTCTCTTTGGCCAGAATCAGCTTTCTCTCCTTCAGCTTGAGTATCCTTTGGGTCCTCTTGAAGGGTTTCAAGAGGGGACTTTTGAAGAGAAGCTCTTTGCAAATCCTCTGCAGATGCTTGAAGTGGTGTTTCATTTGTCTCTTTCAGAGGAAGAGAAGTACTCTGATCATCCTGCTGCTCAGAAGTTCCAGCCAGAACCGCCATATTGGAGGAACCTTTGTTCTGTACAAGGTTGCTGGAGTCTCCTTGAGGAGAGGAGTTGAGTGGAGCAGCAGCTTTTGATGGTGAGTTCGAAGTGGTAGAAGCTGGATTTAAGATATTCTGCAAGGAGCGAAAAAATATTAAAAGCATGCACCAAGGTAATGAGAGATTATTATTTTCCAAAAGTTTAAAGTTCAATTTACCTGTGGACTCTCGGAAGAGAGGTTGCTAGCTATGCGTTCCAACATTATGTTGGAGGTCGAAGGTGGAATTTTGGATTTGGGTGATGGAGCAGCATCCTTGGAATCAAGTCCAGAGACACTAGTTGGTACGGTACTTTTCGAAATATCCTTCTTCTGCTTCTTCTTCGAAGCAGTTGGTAAGTTTCCGCCAGCCTTGGGGTCTTCCCTAGTGGTGTTTGATTTTCGCTTCTTGGGAGTGGTAGGCGGAAGTTTGTTGGTCTGAAAAGATTTAAACAAAGAGTTAGATGCAAATCATGAAACATTAGTGAATTCGAAACATCAAGGCTAAGTGATTACCTGTGGAGTTGGGACACTGGTTGTTGTTGGTATTGTTGTTGGTGTTGTTATTGCAGCAATGGTTGTTGTTTCAGAAGGAGTCACATTGTTAGTGGTTTCGATAGAGGCTTGAGAGGCACTCCCTTCTTTCGACTTTGAGGCAGCAGTCTTTATCCTGATGGCTGAAAATCGAAACAATTAAGGCAAAGTTAAAGATATAGAAAATGAGAAACGTTTGGGATTTTCCCAAGCATTCGCACCTGTGCCTTGATCAGATTTAATCGACATGACAGAAAGGTCGTAATGAAGGTGTCCTGGGAAATCATGGAGCCAGTGTCGAGCCCATGTCACAGTCTCAGATGGCTTTGGTTTCTTTTGAAGATGTTTGAACATCTCTTTGCAAGTGAACCACCAAGGGTATGGGGGAAACCAAGACAGAGCCAATTCTGAGGTAGGTAATCTAGGAAATTTAGGTGGATGCATTTCGAATGCCAACCTATACCTATCCTCAGGTGACAACCCTGAAGGAAGTTTTAACTTAGAAACTTTTTCTTTGAATTTTTCCTTCAAGGTCTCAGCCGCTTGATGCACAGTGGATTCTAAATGTGTGGGATCATAAGTAGTTTCGAAATAATTTTGAAAAGCTTTAATCTCTTTGGCATGAGTAAACATACCTTTCTTGGTTGGTACCTGCACATCAAAGGCATCAGTTAGTTTCTGCTGAATTGTAAGAGTATCGAACATATAAGTTTGATAAAACTTTGTCCACCATTCCAGAAACCCCTTTGCTGTAAGGTGGGTAGGTTCTAAAGTTATTAGCTCAAACTGGGCAAAGCCTTGGTATTGTTCTTGCTGTAATTTGGCTTCCCGTGCCTTGAAGGTTCGCCCAGAGGTAATGGCACTCTCAGTTTGAAATAAGGGTTCAGGAATTAGTTGGCATAAGCCAAACTGTCTCGAAACAAAATTTGGCTGGTAAGCGAAAAGGAAAATCTGATTCTTGGCAGGAGTTATTCTTGAGGAGATTAGTCGGGGTAGCAAAAAGGCTCTCCATACATCTTGAATCTCTTTGCTCTTGACAGCTTCTGAGAGAGCCATGGTGAACCATGAAGGTCCATGAGCCCTTGAAGCAAAAGGCGCCATGGTCTCTTCGAACTTATGCCTCTTGGAGAATATCATGATGTACTTTGAGAATAGGACTTTGAAGTCATCCTTGTCGTCATTTGGAGTTAATCTTCGCAGCCTAGTGCCTTTGATTATTCTATCAGTTATTTCAGAGTCTCGTTCATCAATGGTGTTGGCAGTTGACAAGGAAGGTTCGAACATGGCATTTAGCCATAGCTAAAGTAACCAAAAAGGGCCAGCTAACAGGATATTCTTGGAGGTGTGAGATTTTAGGCTCGAAACAGCTGACCTTAGGCTTTCATAAAGATCAACTAGTAGCAATTCGCTCAAGCACACTCTTCGATTCTCATGCAAATCCCTAGCTAGAGGAATAAACCTACTGGATACCTGTAGGGATCTACTGCAGAAGACATATCTTGACAGCTATAGGGTAAGGAAAGCAATGTGTTCTACATCAGACACACTGTCTCCTTCAGCATGGTAGTGGCTGATAAACTTAGAAAAGCTTGCTAGTTTGACTTCGAAGTCGATTATACTCGAATGTTCTTTGTTGTCAGGGATATATGTTTCTCCTACTGGTGATAGCCCAGTGATGGCCTCTACATCAAAGAAGGTAGGGGTAATCATTCCACCAGGGAGATGGAAAGTATTATAAGTACTGTCCCAGAAATATAGGGACGCGAATAACAATGGGTGGCTGTAAGTGAAACCTGGCTTCGACAGCTTAATCAAGTTATAGATACCTAATTCTTCCCATTGCTGGGATTTCTTAGCTTCTACCTTATTGAACTAGTTTTGATAAGCAGTGTCGGAGGTGGGGCAAGATCGAAACGGTTTAAAATTACTCTTTACATAGTCTAATACAAAAGGGTCTTTAGGAGGAACAGTTGGATTTTCCACGGTGTTTGAGCCAGAAGATTCTATTGCCTTAGGGGCGTACATTTTATTGAACAGGGGTTTGAAATTATAGCAAACTGGGAAAATTTTCCTGGTATCTTTTAAAATTTCAAAAATTGTAAGAGGGCCCATTAAAGCTAACCTCTTACCAGCAGCGGTGGTAGGAATAAGTACCTGGGATGCATAAAGCATTTCTTTTTCCTTTGAGATCATCTGGGGAACAAGAACAGATTGGCCTTGGTGAGTGACAACCTTGCTTTCCATGGTAGTTCCCGCGGTCTTTCCTTTCTTTTTTGAAACCTTTTTTAGTTGGGATGAAGTAGAAGAAGACATTTTTGGAAGAATGTTGAAAGCTTAGGGTTTCGGTGAGAGAAGAAGGAGAAAAGATTCAGAATGTGGGAAGAAAAGAAAAAGACTAAGTTGATGGTTTTTATAATGTGGAAGTTTAAGCATCCACTGAGTAAGGTTGTAATACGTGGTAATCTTGGGTTGGTTTGATGAAGAGGTGGCGTAAAGTTAACATGGGTAATAGGCGTGATTAAAGATAATCATTGTTTTGTAACTGCACCATACTGTGAAGTGGTTCCAGGCGGTTAAGGAATCTAAAAAGTATTATGATTGACGTGACTGGAGTCAAATGCATTAAATGTTACGATGATTCGAAGGTCGCATCAAAATCTTGTGTATATGTTTAAAATAAGTATTTCTCAAAGGAATCGAAATACATATTTTAAAGGGGCATTTTGTTGGCTGAAGATTTTGATGATATTATTAGAAGCAAAACAAATTGGACGTTTCGATTGAAATGAAACAAAACGTCATGTTTCGAAATAGCAGAAGCAGTGTTTCGAATGAGCATATCAAAGCTTGGAGCTTCGAGTGGCAGTTATGAGAACATATCTAAAGAAGTCTCGAAATGACAACATGGCTATGTCTAAGAAGGGCGTTCGAAGCGAAGAAGTGCCGAAACATTTGAAATTCAAATGCAAGCGGGATATTCGAAGTTTGAAATTTATGCGCTGGAGCATTCGAAGACACGTGGAAGCAAGAGAGAGGCATTGCTCTGCATGTTCTGAACGTGGCAGAATCTTATAGCAAGACCGTTATGGTCGAAGTAGTATAAATAGAAGTCTTAGCGTTAGGATTTCGTGTGTCATATCTGTTTGTACAAAAAACTCAGTAAACATTCAAATTACCACATGGCTAGGGAAACGAATGCAAGAGCAATGTACGTATGATAACACCACATGTTTATGATTTAATGAAAACCCTTTATCAATTCCAGTACTTTCCTTTATCTTTATGTCAAATACCATTTACAAGTTTTCTCATTTAAAGTCTTTTTATTCGAAATCTTTTACTGATGCCTTACATTTAAATGCTTTCTTTCCGTTTCAAACACTTTACATTTCAGAAACTGTTATACATTTCATGCCTTTATCTTCAAGTTTTTATCCTTCGAACATTTCTTTTACTTAAAGCAATTTTACAGTTTTCTTGCATTAAACGCTTTCTTCATATTTCGAATCTTTTACATTCCAGAGCATCTTTTACATTAACTTTTTTTATAATTCGAAGTCATTTACTTGTCTTTTATGCAGTTTACATGTCTTTACAATTAACCTTTATTCATGCAATTTAGTTTCGCGCACATATATTTTGATTACACCTTTAGATCTTTAAGAGAGAAATCGAAATAAGTTAAACACCTACACAACATTCTAAATACCAACCATGAATACCTGTTCGATCATGAGAGTTACCCTAATGTCCAACACGTCCTAGGATCAATCTAGTCGATCCTGCGAGTTACCAGAGAAATTGAATAACAGTCAGTAAGTTTATTCGATAGTTTGGAGGACTAGCGGTTGTTTACCAAAAATCACTGTAAACACCCTCGTCATCCTGTTGCCCAAACTACCATACAGTAAATAAATATCCCTCTTACCTCATTCAAAGTTCTTACTAGTTTTTTGATGTTCCTCCCTCTCCAAGCTCTGGTTCTCTCGTTCTTCTTTCCAAAAGTTCAATTTTCTAGTTTCTTTCTTTCTCACACGTTACTCTCAAATTAGGGAATAATTAAGTGTAACGTTCCTCAAAACATCGTTACCATTGAAACAAGTTTACACATTAGAAAGAATTATGTAAATAAATCTTTAATTATAATAATTTTAATTATTACTATTATTTTTAAATTAAATAATTATTTAATAAAATAAGTCTCACTAATTGACACACCTATTAATTAATTAAATAATTCATTTTGAATATTATAATCCCTTTTAATTTATTTAATTAAATAAAATATCTAACACCCCCGAACACAATTATTTTAGTAATTATTAAATTACTAAAATACCCTTATATTACTAAAAATCCCCAAAGCACCACTATAATTCAAATAAATCACTCCACAAGTCATAATAATATAATAATATTTTATTAAAATAATAAAACTAAGTTAGGGGTGTTGCAACTCTCTCCCACTTAAAAAGATTTTCGTCCTAAAAAATTACCTGGCGAAAACAACTCCGAATAAGATTCCTTCATTCGGCTCTCTAGCTCCAAGGTCATGCTACCTCCAGCAGGTCCTCCACAAACAACCTTCACAAGGAGAATCTATTTACCACATAGTTTCTTCACCTCTCGATCCACAACCCGAATAGGCAACGACTCAAAAGTGAGATTATCCTGAACTTACACATCATCCATCTGGATTACATGCGATGGATCATGAATATACTTTGGAAGATGCGATACATGGAAAACATCATGCATGTTCGAAAGTGATGGGGGTAAATCCATACGGTAAGCAACAACTTCAACTTTATGTATGATCTGATAAGGTCCAATGAAGCGCAAAGTAAGCTTCTTATACTTTAGGGCTCGTCCAACTCCGGTCACATGAGTGACTCTTAGAAAAAAATGGTCACCATTCTGGAACACAAGGTCCTTCCTTAGCTTATCATGATAGCTCGTTTGCCTACTCTATGAAGCCTTCATCTTCTCATGAATCATTTTGACCTTCTCAGTCGTCAGCTGCACAATCACTGGTCCAAGTACAATACTCTCTCAAGAATCATACCAACATAAAGGAGTCATACACCTCCTACCATATAAAGCCTCAAACGGTGCCATTTCAATACTAGAGTTATAGTTGTTATTATAAGTAAACTCAATCAATTGTTAGTAGTTGTCCAAAGCACCTCCTTGCTCCAACACACACACACACACACACACACACACTCATAACAAGTCCTCAAGGGATTGGATGGTTCTCTCAGTCTGAACATCTGTCTAAGAATGATAAGTGTAACACCTCAATTTTCTTTATTAGTTATTTTATTATTTAATTACCATGTTAATTATTATTTGGTTTGATAATTATCTAATTATTTGATTTTGGTGAATATGTGATTGGTTGATTATGTGAAAATTAATTTAATTGGAATATGTGTATATTATATGCTATTGGGTTATTGAGAGTGAGAATAGAAAAATACACATTTGGGTCTTATGTTACATTATAGTGGGGGAGTGAAGTTAAACACATTTACAGTTAGTAAGAGTTAAACAAAATAAGGAAATATAGAATTAGAAAGAGAAAGTGAAGAAAACAAGAGAAGAGAAGAAAGATGAAAAGAGGAGAAAGGGAGAAAATGAGAAGAGAATAGGATATAACTATAGAGTATCTACATCTAAGATAAGGGTTGGTATTCATTGATTTATGGGTGTATGTAATAGTATGTGATGAGAAGTAACATGAATTAGGGTTTTGTTCTTCAATTTCTAGATTTTGACATGTTAGGGTTTAAATGTTAAATCATGAAATGGATGTTGGAAATCATGTTTTGATGTTTTTATTTGATGTTATATGTTAGATATATGTTATAATACATTTAATTGGTGAAATATATGTGTTTGAATGGTATTTGGATGGACAAATTCGTAGCAAGGCAGAAGCTGTCTGTAATAGATTTTTCTGGTTTTTCGCGAGGCCGCTTAGCACCGTAGGTGTCGCTTAGCGTGGTCTGGAAAGCAAAACTTTATATTTTCTGAAACTGTTTTGGATCGTAGATGTATATGATTTATCATGAATTTTTTGGAATTTAATTATGTGTCTTGGATTGGTTTTGATGCACTTTTCAATGGAAAAATGATACTTAATTTTGTGTATGTAATTGTTGGGAATTGATGTTGATTGAAGATAACATGGTTTGGAATTGATTTCTACATGTTATAATGATATGTTGAGATGATAAATGCTATGATTATGCATTGTATGTGAATGTTGACATGGTATATGTATGTTGTGCAATTTGGTGAAGATAATTCAGGTGTGTTGAATTATGTGAAATATGCTTGTATGATTAAGATATGGAGATGATCTTAATTGCATATATATGTTGAGATTTCACATGCATCATGAGTTGTCAAAAGGCAATGCTTGTTAATTCCGTGGAAATTATTGACTTATCCTAAACCTAGAGGATTTGTTTGAAGCTTAAAGGATGGACTTTTTGGTGGTTATATGTTTGGGAGATGGACTCGAAAGGACCGGTAAGGATAACAATTGGCACCACATGCATATTGCATTGAGTTGAATTGGAGTCACATGTGTCGATGTGAATTTTGAATTGATGTGCAATATGTGATATTTGTGTGAATGTTACATTTGTGGTATTTATGATTGATTATCTTTGAATATTGAATTATTGAGAAATCTTGCATATTAAATCATGTGAATTGTGTTTAATTATGTTGAATACATGATTATGTGAAGTGTGATGAATTCAATTGATGTATGTTGTTATGCTTTACTTATTATTATATATTTTTATAATAATATGGATTCTCACCCTTTTGCTGAAATGATGTTTTATACGACATCGCTCGGGTACCAAAGATAGCGATGATGCTCCTATTGAGGATTAGTCAGAGGAGTTTGTTCTTTGCTTACCCTTATTTAGGTAGTGAGTCATGCTCTGGTCATGTAACACGGGTAATGTTTGGATTCATATTATATTGTTATATTCGTGTTTGTTTTGAGAGATGTTCGTTATACTCTCTAGATATTTACACTGTATTGAGATTATGTGATGATTGAGCTTTAGTGCCTAATACTTTATGATATGATTGTTAGTATGTGATTTTAATCATTAGTAAAATTTTTGAAATGAGAATTTTTCCACTGAGATGCATATGTGTAGGTATATGGAACATGGTTTTAAATGTGTGTTATAAGCATGACGAGTGTATTGTGTTGTTGTCGTGAAGTAAATGTGACACCCTCGTTTGATATGCATGCTAATTTACTCTGATTATGCCATATTATTTGTGTTGGGTTTAGAGGGTGTTACAATAAGCAGAACTTAATATTAACTTAGTGCCCAAGGCCTCCTGCAAGCTATTCCAAAATATGGAAGTGAGTCTCGGATCCCTTTCAGAAACTATACTCGACGGAGTCCCATGGAGCTTCACAATCACATTAATACAGATCTCAGTAAATCTCTGCAAGGGAAAACTAATCTTAATTGGTATAAAATGAGTCGATTTTTTCAGTCTATCCACAATCACCCAAATTAAATCATTTCCCCTTAAAGTATCCAACATCCCGGTCACAAAATCCATCAAGATATTGTCCCCCTTCCATACAGGAACATTCAATAGTTGCATTAGTCCAGATGACTTATGATGTTCAATCTTTAACTTCTGAAAATTCAAACAAGAATACACAAACTGGCGATATCCTTCTTCATTCTCGGCCACCAGAACATTTTCTTTAGGTCTTGATACATCTTGGTAGTGTGAGTACAACTTCCCCATTAGATGTTTTGCATGATGTCAAAACTAGAAAAAGTTAGCATTTTTGTATATTGGACGGTACCTCTATGTCTTGTGGCTCTTCTTTTCATTAGGGGGCTTAGTAACCATTAAAAACCATTTTGAAATTGACCAAAGTCTTGAAAAATAAGTTTCTGCATAAATTTTTATTGCATGTGTCGACACATACTATTTCAGGTCGACACATGCAACTGAGCTTAGAAGCCTATAGTCTCTGAAGGGCTTAGGCCAACACATGCGTGCATATAAGTCAACACATACTGAAGCTTTTAAGAAATTGCAGATATTATTATTTTATGTGTCGACACATTACAAATTTCAGGTCGACACATTTACTGCTTTTTTTAAAGCTTACATCTATTGTCTTGCTTTGTCGACACATACAATTGAAATTTGACTTATGTGCCGACACATACGATTTTTAGGTTGATACATATTGTTTGATTGGGTCAATTTTTCAATTCTTTTTACCTTCAGAAATCTCCTTTTTGCACCTCAACTTCCACAACTATAAATACATCATTCATGCATCATTCCGACTTGATGATACCATAAAAATTTCCTACAATTGCTCCTCACCTTCAACCTCCAACCTATGCATACACACTAATAAATCACACATAATAATCTTTTGTTGGGATTCCATCTAGATGATGTTTGATAACATCCAATTAGGTTCTTGTGTAGCCGAGAATATTGGGTTGAGATTTGCAGGGGTCTTCATTCGGAAAAACCACGGGTTTGTCCTCGAAAATCATTGAATGATTTGAGGGTTTTTATGTAAGATGTCCAAGAGAGGATTTCAGCCTAGTAAAATTCTTTGGAGATAAATAACTCAAATGTTCCTTTGGAGATAAATAATGCAAACGAAGTAGTGCAACAACAGAGAATCGAATTGAAGTCTTGTGTTTCAATAGGTTTAATTGATCGTGCACGAAATCTTCGGAGATAAAGAATTCAAAGGAGTAGAAATATCGAGAAGACAATTGGGATCTATTGTGTCTTGGTATTTATCAAGATCAAAAGAATATAAGGGGTTGAATCAATAACAAACAGTTAGGGTTTGTAGGGTTGCTCTTGGAACACTTCTCTTGTATCAACTTTTGCATAGTAAGAATTATCCTAATTCTAAATTGGAATTACGCATAGACGTACCTACACGCAAGGACAAAAGTGGGGAACTGTGTAGACAAATCCTCGTGTCGTTTTTTCTTATCGTTTTACTTGCTTTAATTTTCATCAATCAATTTGTATAATAGCATTGAGTAATCAATCGACTCGTAGGAATTTTTCCGAGACTGCTTTTGTTTTGAATTGTGGGTTGATTTTCTTATAATCACTTTTGATTATAAGTGCTTTTTTATATCAAGTGTTTGACAAATTGTTTGCTTTTTCTTTTAATTGATACCATTAGAAATAGTATTGCTAGTAACTTGCTATAAACGATTAATATCGTGTTACTTGATTGAAGTATATAAATTCCATATTTGCATATCTGACTTCCAATAACATGGTTCGTATAGACCACAAATTTTGAAAACCTTCTGTGTGCACTCTTTTCTAAAAAAGTTTAAAACCATAATTTTTATCTTGATTTTTTGGCTTGGTGATCTATTCACCCCCACTAGATAAGGCGTCATCATCTAACAAGTTGCATCAAGATCCCGGTTCATTCGGCTCTGAAACTTATTAGAAAATTGCGTACGAACTTAAAAGGGATTATAAAAGAGCCCAAATTTTCACGGGAGAAAACTATAGTTATTGGAAAGATTGTATGCAAATTCATGTCAACTCATATGACAAAGGTGTGTGGGAATTCATTCAAAATGGTCCAACACATGTGACATATGTGGTTGATAATTTTACTATACGAAAGCCGAAAAACCTATGGGATGAGGATGATAATATGAAGTGGGTACATGATTGGAAAGAAAAAAATATGATCATATCCGTTCTTGGGTTTGACGAGTTTTATCGTATTTCTCATTGTGAGACTGCTAAGGCTTTGTGCGATACTCTACAAGTTACCTATGAGGGAACTAATGATGTCAAACAAACTAGAATTAATACACTTAATCAAGAGTTTGAACTCTTTCGCATGAAACATGGTGAAACCATTGTTCAAGTGTAAAAGTGGTTATTGCATCTTATTAGTCGTTTAAATTTTCTATGTAATCCTAGTTCCAATGCTATTGATACTAACAAGGTTTTGAGATGTCTTACTAGGAATTGAAAACCAAAGGTCACCGTGATCAAGGAAGCCAACAATCTTTCAACACTTGATTTCACCGCCTTATTTGGAAAGTTGGAAGAACACGAGCAATAACTCAATTGCTTGGAAAAACATGAAAAGAAGCTTGAGAAAAAGAAGAAAAAGGAGAAAGACACCAACAAGGAGGAAGGATTGATGTCTAAGTCTCTAAGGGCTTCAAGTTCTAGTTCCTCAAAGGATGAACACACTAATGATAGTGATTCTTGTGATGAAGAAAATTCAGATGATGAATAAATGATATTATTTATGTGAAGATACAATCGATACATTAAGAAGAATGGTGTCAAAACCTCCGACAAGAATCTTGTGAAATTTAGAAGAAAATCCACATCCTCCAAAGATGAAGACAACAAAAGAGATAAGGCAAATGGTATATGCTATAAATACGGAAAGTCGGTTCATTATAGACTAAATTGTCCATCTCTTACCAATAAGAAAGGAAAGGGTCAACAAAACAACTCTAAGAGTTCTAGACAAGTCTATGTTTCTTGGGATAGAGATAGTGATGTCTCAAGCAATGAAAGCTCAAGTGATAGAGATGAAGAGGCAAACAATTGTTTTATGGATAATCAACATCAAAGTAAGAAAAAGAATGTAAGTCATTCTAAATACCCCAACGTTGATAAGTTGTCTTTTAGTGAATTGAAAAATGTCTTTGAAAATCTACAAAAAGAGACTTCACATGCTTATAAGAAATTAGCTTCCAATAAAAAAATTTAGATACTTGGAAACAAAGGTTGAAGAAACCAATAAAAAACTTGAAGAATTAAAGTGATCTATTGTAGATAGTCAAAATCATAAATATGAGGATGAGGAACCTTGTCGGTTCGACTGTGAAACATGTCAAATTTGGCAACAAGAGGTGAGTACTCTTGAAAACAAAGTGGATAAGGCATCACAACCTCATGATACTTTTTCCATTAATTCTTCAAAGGTTGAAAATCCTCATAAAAATTATAATTCGATCAAGAAGGATTTAAATAGAAAAAGTAAATCTTATCATAGGTTAATTTGTCACTATTGTTGCAAGAAAGGCCACCCTATTGAAAAATGCAAATGTAGGTGTTTTCTAGTTCCTAAAGGAAATTTTCAATGGTTTCCCAAATGCAACAATTCTTTCACTCACTCCCAAGGACCCAATGAGAATTTGGTACCTACCACTTTTGTTTGACTTTTGTAGGTTGAGTGTCATGACGCTATGACGGGAAAATGGATCTTGATAGTGGATTTTCAAGACACATGACGAGAGACATATCTCTATTCTCCGACTTTATGGCGAAGAAGAAAGGTTTTGTATCCTACGGTGATCACAACAAAGGTGCAATACTCAGAAAATGTAGTATAGGTAATCCCTTAACTATTACTATCTCAAATGATATGTTAGTTGAAGGCCTTAGACATAGTCTTCTTAGCATTAGTCAAATGTGTGACAATGGGTATAAGGTGACTTTTTCAAAATATTTTTGCATAATAGAACATAATGAAAAGAAGGATTGTATGTTTAATGGTGTGAGGGTTAAAATAATATCTATATGCTTGACTTAAGAGAAGTTTCCTTGAATAATGCCAATGTCTTGTTACCATGAGTGAAGACTCTCTGCTATGGTATAAACGGTTGACACATGTCAACTTTGTTCTACTGAATAAAATAGTTGTAAAATATTTAGTAATTGGTCTACCTAAAATGAAGTTTTCAAAATATCACCTATGTGACACATGTAAAAAGGATAAGAAAACAAGAGTCCCTTTTAAATCTAAAAATATTGTTTCAACATCGAGACCTCTTTAGCTCCTTCACATGGATTTAGTTAGACCCTCACAGACCAAAATCATAGGTGGTAATCACTATAGATTTGTGATTGTAGACATTACTCAATATTTTGTTGGACTGTTTTCTTACGTAGCAAAGATGAAACATTCTCGGCTTTCACACGTTTCACCAAGTTATCTCAAAATAAATTGAATTCTAAAATAGTTGCCATTCGAAGTAATCACGGAGGTGCATTTGAAAACCCCCTCTTTGAAGAATATTTTGTGATAAATTTGGTATTGAACATAACTTTTCAGCTCCTAGAACTCCATAACAAAATGGTGTTGTGGAGCATAAAAATCGTATTTTAGCAGAGTAAGCAAGAACAATGCTCAATGATTATGGTCTACCAAAATATTTTAGGGCCGATGCTATTAGCACAAAATGTTATGTCTTGAATAAGATACTTATTTGTCCTATACTTTACAAAAATCCTTATCAAATATTAAAAGGTAGAAAACCAAGTTTATCGCATCTTCATGTCTTTGGACGTAAATATTTTTCCTTAACTAATGGAAAAGATAATATTGGGAATTTTGACGTGAAAGTCGATTAAGGTATCTTTATTGGATAATCACAATCTAGTAAAGCATATAGAGTTTATAACAAAAGATTACTTATTATTGAAGAGTCGGTTCATGTTGTTGTTGATGAGACTTACCCAAATAGTATTGGGAAATGTATTTTGTTTTCAGGGTGTAGGTGGATCTACGGAAGACATACTCAAAGACACCAATAAATGAGTTGATTAACCTAAAATGGTGAAAACTAAGTAGGAGGAAGATGACGACCAAGAAAAGAATGATGATGAAAGTCAAAAAGAAGATGATGATCTTCCATTGGAGTGAAGAACCTCTAAGGATCATACAATTGAAAACATTATTGGTGACATTACAAAGGGGGTAATAACCCACTCTAAGATAAGTAATTTTTGTTATCACTGTGCGTATGTATCACAAGTTGAATCTAAAAACACTAAGGATGCCTTACTTGATGAGCATTGGCTTATGGCCATGCAAGAAGAATTGAATCAATTTGAAAGAAATGACGTTTGGGACCTTGTCGCTCGTCCATAAAATCATCAAGTTATAGGAACACGATGGGTATTTAGGAACAAACTTGACGAACATGGTGTGATAACAAGGAATAAATCCCGTCTTGTGGCTCAAGGCTAGAACCGAGAGGAAGTTATTGATTATGAGAAGACTTATGCTTCGGTTTTTCGACTCGAGGCTATACGCCTTTTATCAGCATATGCATGCTCTAAGAAATTCAAATCATATCAAATGGACTTTAAAAGTGTGTTCCTTAATGGATATATAATTGAAGAAGTGTATGTTTCACAACCTCCCGGTTTTGAAAATTATGAGTTTCTGAATCATGTTTTTAAGCTAAAACGTGCTTTATATGGTCTTAAATAAGGCCCAAGGGCATGGTATGACCGAATTAGAAAGTTCTTACTTGATCAAGGATACTCTAGATTTAAGATAGACACTACACTCTTTATTAAATGTCAAGGAAAGCATATTTTACTTGTTCAAATTTATGTTGATGATATCATTTTTGGATCAAATAATATGCATTTTGTCTAGGAGTTCTCTAAGCTTATAAAGAGAGAGTTTGAAATGAGTCTATTGGGGGAGTTGAATTACTTTCTCGGACTTCAAATTAAGAAACTCAATGAAGGAACGTTTGTATGTTAAAACAAGTATTATCTCGAGTTGCTGAAAAGATTCGGAATGGACGGTGTAAAGGAAATTGACACACCTATGTAAACAAATGGTAATTTGGATAAAGTTGAAAAGGGTAAGGCTGTTGAGGTCAATAAGTATAGAGGTATGATTGGATATCTTCTATATCTTATAGCATTTAGGCCTGATATTATGTTTAACATTTGTGTGTGTGCACGATATCAATTGGCTCCCAAGGAATCACACTTAAAATCAGTTAAGTCTATTCTTAGATACCTTATTATTACCTCTAATTTTGGGCTTTGGTATTCCAAGAGAAATGATTATAGCTTGGTTGGTTACTCCAATTCTGATTTTTCCTGTTGCAAATCAGATATGAAAAGTACTAGTGGAACTTGTCACATGTTTTCAAAATCCTTGGTTAGTTGGCATAGCAAAAAGCAAGTTTATGTTGCTTTGTCAACGACCGAGGCGGAATATGTGGCTACTGGTAGTTGTTCTGCCCAAATTTTGTGGCTTAAGTGACAATTACTTGATTTTAACATTAAAGTTTCACGTATTCCTATCATAGGAAACAACACTAGTGCCATTAATCTTACAAAGAATCTTGTGCTACATTCTCGCACTAAACATAACGAGATACGTCACCATTTACTTCACGATCATGTTGAAAAAAGTGATGTTATGTTCAAGCATGTTGATAGTAAGAATCAACTTGCCTATATTTTTACTAAATCTCTCATAACTGAACCGTTTTTCAACATAGGTGGGGAATTGGGGATCATCGATATCTCCAATGTTGCTTAATTCTACTTTGTTGCTTGCACTTTATACTTTTACTCTAACTCTTCGTTTGAGTATTTTACATCATGCGAGTGCAATTTTCGTTCCATGAAGAGTGAGGTAATGTCGTTTCAATTTCTCCTTGAAAGTAAGACCTTTCTTAATGCATGTAACTTATTGGTTAGTAGTGACATGTTCTTGTCGCTATGCTAGGTACATGCGTGTGCGGCATCGGGAGTTCCATTGTGATATGTTATGTAATCGTGATGCTATAGAAGCAACTTGAAATGTTTGATCTTACATTGCATTCTTTATTCATTATTCATTACATTACATATGTTGTAATGCTATTTGCAGGTTATTATCAATTTCACATCATTACATATATGTGGAAATATGTGATTGTTGCTCTTCTATGCAAAAATGCCTTTGAGTGATATATTCATATTTGTATTAGAAAATGATACTTCTCGTGGTTTGCTATCTTTCTTTTTGATGTTGTCAAATGGGGATAAGCATATGAGAAATGAAGTCGGAAAGCACAAAGTCATGTGGAGCCTTCGATAACTACATGAAATGCATCGTCGCAAGTTTTACAATCATAAAAAGGGGGAGTGTGTGAGTACAACTTCACCATTAGATATTTTTCATGACGTCAAAACTAGGAAAAGTTAGAATTTATGTATATTTGATGGTATCTCTATATCTCGTGGCACTCTTTTGCATTAGGGGTCTTAGAACTATTAAAAACCATTTTGAAATTAACCAAAGTCTTGAAAGACGAGTTTCTGCATAAATTTTTATTGCATGTGTCGACAGAGACGTATTTCAGGTTGACACATGCAATTGAGTTTTGAATCTTGTAGCTTCTGGAGGGCTTAGGTCGACACATGCATGCATATAGGTCGGA
This sequence comes from Vicia faba, assembly GCA_948472305.1. Taxonomy (NCBI): domain Eukaryota; kingdom Viridiplantae; phylum Streptophyta; class Magnoliopsida; order Fabales; family Fabaceae; genus Vicia; species Vicia faba. The sequence continues at coordinate 225,331,360 of OX451741.1, forward strand.
ACATACTGAAGCTTTTAAGAAATTGCAGAAATTCTTATTTCATGTGTCGACACATATGAATTTAAGGTCGACACATGTTCTGCTTTTTCTAAAGCTTACAACTATTGTCTTGCTTCGATCGACACATCCATCTTTTCAGATCGACACATACAGTTGAAATTTTCCTTATGTGTCGACAAATACGATTTTCAGGTTGACACATACTGTTTGATTGAGTCAATTTTTCTATTCTTTTTAATTCTGAAAATCTCCTTTTTGCACCTAAACTTCCACAACTATAAATACATCATTCCAACTTGATGATACCATAAATATTTCTTGCAATTTCTCTTCACCTTCAACCTCCAACCTATGCATACACACTAACAAATCACACATGATAAAAAATTTTGGGGTGCCATCTATACAAGGTTTAATAACGTCCAATTAGGTTCTTGTGTAACCGAGAATATTGTGTTGAGATTTGCAGGGGTCTTCATCATTGATTGATTTAGGAGTTTTCGTGCAAGATGTTCAAGAGAGGATTACAGCTTAGTGAAAGACTTTGGAGATAAAGAATGAAAATGATCCTTTGGAGATAAAGAATGCAAAGGAAGTAGCGTGACAATGGCGAATTAAATTGAAGTCTCGTGTTGCAATAGGTATAATTAATCATGCGCGGAAGCTTTGGAGATAAAAAACGTAAATAAGTAGAAATGTTGACAAGTCAATTGGTATCTATTGTGTCTTGGTCTTTCTCAAGATCAAAAGAAGAGAAGGGGTTGGATCAACAACAAATGGTTAGGATTTATAAGGTTGCTCTTGGAACACTTCTCATGTATCAACTCTTGCATAGTAAGAATTATCCTAATTCAAAATTGAGATTAGGCACAGACGTACCCACACGCGAGGAAGGAAGTGGGGAACTCTAGAAAATTCCTCGTGTCTCTTTTTCTTATTATTTCACTTGATTTAATTTTCATCAATCAATTTGTCTAATAGCATTGAGTAATCAATCGACTCGTTGGAATTTTTACGAGACTATTTTTGTTTTAAATTGTGTGCCATTGGCTTATAATCACTTTTTATTATAAGTGACTTTTTTATAAACACAACTCAAAGGAAAATTATGAAAATTCGTTTGCACACCAAGTGTTTGGCAAATTGTTTGCTTGTTCTTTTAACTATTACCATTCAAAATAGTATTGCTAGTAACTTGCTATAAACGTTAATATCATGTTACTTGATTGAAGTGTATAAATTCCATGTTATTGTATTCATTCCATAATCCTTTTTATATTTGCATATCCGACTTCCAATAACGTGGTTCATATAGACGATAAATTTTGAAAACTTTCTGCGTGCACTCTTTTCTAAACAAGTTTAAAACCAGAATTTTTATCTGGACTTTTTGGCTTGGTGATCTATTAACCCCCCCCCCCTCATTTATATAAGGAATCATCATCTACCAGGTAGTTCCAGATAAATACTCAAACTGCTCTGATGAATCTCTTCTAAAATCATTTTCTTCAGTTTCGGTGCATCAGGTATACAAACTATGCCTTGGAACTTTAGAGTACCATTATAATCAACTCGTAAATCATCATCAGTAATATGGTTAACATAAGGTACATGATTGTTGTACCCCAAAATTTTCCCTCCCATATTTTCCAAAATATTTCAAGAAAGATCTCCAAGTTGCTCAAGATAGCTCAAGGGTTGGCCAGACAAGCTCTCTTCTAAGGCAGTCTACCCCAAACTAGGGTTTCACATTGCATCAAGATCCTTGAGTCCAAGTGACCTCAAGTGATCACCAATGTCCTAATATGTTCTCAAGATCATCCATGTCAAGTTTCAAGCCTTACAAAGGAAGTTTGCTCAGTCAATTGCTCAAAGGTCCAAAAATTGATTGTGCTAGGGCAAAAGTCAACTGTGACCTATATACAGTCAAACTTCAATATTTTTTTGTCAACATTCTCATTTTGAAGTATATTTCATCCTTTTATCAAGGTTTGATCATGATTCATCAAGGATTGCTCACTATTCATCAAGAACCAAAAGTTGCTAAATTAGGGTTTTGTAGGAAAAGTCAACTCAACTTTGACCAAGCATACCTTTTTCATACTTTATGATAAATGACCCATACAAATCTCATTTTGAAGAGGATTCAATTCCCTACAATCCATCTTCAGCTCCCAAGTTCAAAATATGCACTCACAAGAAGTTATGAATTTGGACATTATAGGTCATTTTGAAAAGTTAACAAAAACACCTTTTTTGTCAAAAGCTTCATACATGAGAATGGAATATCAAATTGATATGAGACCAAAAGGGTTGATTATAGGACATCTCAAGCTTTCTAAAAAGTCCAAGAACACCTCCATAAGTTCAAAATTGAGGAAGTTATGCATTGTTGAAGTTGAACTTTTTTGCAAAATTGCCAAAAGTCAACTATGCCCAAAACTCCAAATTTTGCCAAATGGGCCCATTCTTTTTCACTTGTTTTGAGTTGGCATTATAGCCCACGTGCTCTAGCCTTGTCTAAGTGTCCAAATCATATTTTATTAATTATTTTGATTTTTATTTGAATTAATTTGATTTAAATCAAATAAAATCAAATAAAATCCAAAGCATTGATAACAAAGAATTTTTTTTAGTTGTTTCAGGCTCTAATTATAGCTAGCAATGCAATCAAACTCGTATCAAGGTAATTGTGCACAAGGAGATTGGATTTAGGCCAAATTTGGAAGGCGGTTAAAGAGAGTCAAATCAAATATCAAAATCATCAATGGAGGAGGATTTGGACAAAACTTGCAACCCTAATACATTGTGCAATACATAAGGGTCGTGTGCAGACAAAAATCAGGGTTGGAGATCAGTTATAGAGCCAGAACCAAATTTGCAAAAACAAGAAAAAAGTGTGAGATCGAAACAGGGCTTAGAGGCATCCTCCAGGCTTGGAAAGTGTCCCAATCGTCTCCTGGCAATCTCCACAAGCGAAAGCAAGTAAAATCACGCGTTTTCAAGCCTCCCATTGCACTGTAAGTCGCTCACGGAACCACCATCTTCTTGATTTCGAAAAGCTTCATTCTTGCATCTATAACGAAAAATAATGGCATATTCTTAATCTACACATCATTTCCAAGCTTTTGGTATAACTCGATTTCATTTATCTGACCTATATCATGGATCACCATTGCTAGGGTTTTGTGTTTGTTTTTAGGGCTTTTTGTTTCAGGAAAAATTGGCCCTAATAATGGCCATGGTTGTAATTAGGAGGATGAGACGACCTCAACCATGGTATTAGAATCCATTTACATGGCCTGTACGAGGTTTTGGAATGGACATGACCTGTAGTGACGGCCAGCGTCCGTAGGTATAGGTGTTGCAGACTTTTAGCAACGGATGGAGGAAGGGGACGATGAGTTGTCGCCCATCCATTGGCTTGTTTGAACGAGCGCGCCTTTTTCTTTTTTATTTTCCAATAACACTTATTTTTTTATATTATATTTAATTTGTATTATATTAACAAAGCAAGGCAAGCAACGTAGTGGCAAGCATATCATTGGAATTCCTCTCAGGACCTGGGTTCGAATCCCAGGTCCCCCTATTTTCTTCATGATATTTATTTTCAGGTAATCCTGTATGCGCTTAAGCCTGAGACCCATCATGGACACTCACCAATCAACGTGCCAGATGGCCAGATGGCCAGATCTGGTGGTCAACATCAAAGGTGCACCAAAAGGCCAGTCAACGCACATGCACTGGATCAGAAAAAGTCCAACAGATCAGCATCATTGGGCCAACGAAATTGCTTTCTACACCCTCAAAAACAGGCCCATTCTCACTCTTTTTTTATTTTGTTTACTTTATTTAATTATTTTATTTTGTTTTAACTAAATTATTAACCAATAGAATAATTTTCTTTTTTACCAAAAAATCACAAAAAACATTTTTTACCCAATTAAATTTCAAAACTTTATTTTTCTTTAATAAATATTAATTAATTTAATTAGATAGATTAATTAGGTAACTTTAATTTATTTTTGCAAATAACTTAAAATTAATTAGAATTAATAGGTTTTAATCATTAATTTAATTGTTTTATTTTCTTTCCTAAATTAACAAAATTCCAAAAAAATATGTCATTAATTATTTTTCATTAGTTAACTTATTTAATAATTAATTCAGTATTTAATTTTAGGATTTAATTTATTTTCTTAAAAATAATAAAAACACAAAAACATTTTCTTTAATTAAAAGGGTCAAAACCCTAATTTCGCATTCGATTCAATTTCACCTCGCGCGCTTTATTATTTTATCCAAATTATTGTATCTGCTCCCGGTTTGTAATAATTAATTAAGATATTTATTTTACCGCTTTATTTTATTTTCAAAGGGTTGTTTTTGGCGATGTAAATATCTGACGCCTTGTAATTTAATTTCCGCACCTTTAATTTCTGCAAATATTTAACTGCTAGATGTTTGATAATAGGGTTTGCATGACAAGAATGAATGCTTAATCTAAAATCAATTAGATCACCCTAAACATGTGCAAAGATAAAAATAACTGAAAACAACACACTCGCACATGCGCACTCCTAGGGTACACCCCACTTGGTTGCCTTCGTACACGGTCATTGAGTATAGGTTATTTTAGAGGTCGCCCTCTTGTCTAAAAAGATCATAGTTGCCTCATAATGGTTGCCTCTGAAATTGTTGCCTCGAATACATGATCTAAGACATTAGGGTTACCACTAAGACGTCCTAATATTGCTTTAGTGACCGTATGTCCCTCTTTCGAATTGACCCTAAAACTCCAACGATGGTGCTACCTACTCACTAATAGTGGGATAGCATTGTCTAAAGGAAATTAACATAGAACGATTCCTTTTCTCGAGTAGGTAGATTAGTTCTTAGATACTTGCTCATCCAAAAACAAACTTTTTCTCACACTTACACTCTTTTACAAACAAGTTTTCAAAAACACTTCATTACACTCTTAAGCAAGAGTTAAATCGAAGTTAAAAAACAAAACCTTTCAAAACCCACAAGCACAAAGAAAACATTTTTAAAATGATGAGCAAGTACCTAAGAGCCCGTAGATAACTACGGATAGAAAGGGTGCTAATACCTTCCCTTTCTATAAATCTACCCCCCGTACTCAAAAATATCTCGAAAAAGGAATTTTTCTGTGCTTTTTTCCTTTCCATGTTGGATAAAATAAAATACGGTGGCGACTCTTGCTTACCGCGACATTTTGCGGAAAAAACGCAAAACACGAACCAGCATTCCAAAAACAGTATGTTCTTCCACCGTATCACAGAACTGGCGACTCTGCTGGGGACATATAAGTGGGGTGTACCTTAGGAATAGTTCATCATAATGTTTTCAATTGCTTGATTTGTATGATTTATCTTTGTGGGTTTGAATCGGAGTTACTATAGATCCTAACCCGGATCTGGGGATACCTTTTAGGTAAGTAGCAATAGACTGTGAGGGAACTGTACCACGTAGACCGATACGGTTGAAGCAGTAGCTACGTTAGTGTGGCACTTTAGTTTGTACCGATATCCTTTGTGGTGGAACAAGGAGAATATGGGTCAGCTAAGGGGTCATTAAGCACCAACTGACCTTAGAACCTATAATTGACCAACTTGGCCATAGAAAAGTAGTAGTATGCTACACTCATTGAGACCAAACTCTCGCGATGATTCCGGCCGCAAGAAAAGGTTGCCAAACTGGAATTATGACCGATCGAGGGTGGTCAGTGATATTGAGATCCTCTAGAACCCGGTTACTATTACTAGGACAGGTTGAACCAACTAAACTGAAAGAGGGTAATACCTAAACTCCATGCCAGCCTGAAATCTAAGGGCTACTGTGTGACTTGCTTGCCCTTACCATGTTTGCTATCTGTGAATACTTGTGGTGTGTTTCTATCATAACATCATGCATCATGACATTGCATGCATATTGCATTGGACTAACCATTTCAAAGACCAATGGGATTCATCTTTGTTCTGTTTTGCAGGTCATGGCATCTATGCGTAGAAACACTATTCGAATCAGCTTTGTACATATTCCTACTCAGCTTAGAGATTTGGTTTCTAAAGTTCCAGATACTTCCTCCTTTATCAGAAGACATGGTCACCTCCTTGGTTTGGTCACTTCCAAGATGGATGAGCAGATGTTGAGTGTTTTGTGCCAGTTCTTTGACCCGTTGCACCACTGCTTCACCTTTCCAGACTATCAATTGGTCCCTACTTTGGAGGAGTTCTCTGATTTGCTTGGTATTTCTATTCTAGAGCAGACGCTGTTTACAGGTTGGGAGAAAGCTCTTAGGCCGGAGGATGTTGCTATAACCCTACATCTGACAAAGGTTGAGGTAATGCCTAACTGGGAGACCCGGAGTGGGACAAAAGGCTTCTTGGCTAAGTTCTTGGTTGATCAGGCTAATCAGTTTTGGGACAGTTTAGATTTCCAAGCATTCGAAGACATCCTGGATCTTCTCATATATGGCTTAGTTTTGTTCCCTAATTCAGATTCTTTCGTCGACGTGAACGCAGTGAAGATTTTCATGTCCCGTAATCCGGTGCCCACTCTCTTAGGTGACATTCTGCATGCTCTTTATGCCCGTACTGCTCGGAAACGAGGAACCCTTATGTGTTGTGCACCATTGCTGGCGAGGTGGTTTATTTCTCACCCCCCCCAAATCTGTTTTGAAGAACAAGGAAGGAATGGGTTGGGCCTACAGAATTATGTCCCTAGCTCATATGGACATCATCTGGAGCACTAAATACATGGAAGAAGTAGCTATTATTGACCGGTGCGGAGAATACCCCAATGTTCCTTTACTTGGAATTAGGGGAGGGATCACCTATAATCCTTGTCTGGCCTTGCGACAGTTTGGGCGAGCTAGAAAGGACGGTCCTCATGAGTTGTTGATTCTGAGTATTGTATTTGACTTCTAAGGGGATAGTGAGGGACATCGCCGCAGATTTATACGAGCTTGGAATAGGGTTAACAGATCTGATCCACATGAGCTAGGAGCAAAGACTTCTCTTCCAATGGAACCGTATCTCCGGTGGGTTCGGGCCCGTGCCCAAAAGCTAGGGATGCCGTACGAAGCTGTCTTACCGGTAATTATTGAGAGTGCTGATGAAGAAGGGGTTTCTCATATTATCCTCCATCCATACATGCCAATTGACATTGGGGAATTAAAGAGGTCATGGATCCAGTTGAGAGAAGAGCGGGATACTTACAGAGAAAAGTATCACGAGCAGGAGCGGAAGATTCTAAAGCTTACAAGGCAGCTGGAGAATGAGAAGGTCCTCAACGACTATGTCAGCACCAACCGAAAACGACCATGGGAGCGCTGATGTCTTTTGCTATTTCTAGTTTTTATTTACTTTTCAGTTTTTCTCTTTGTAACGCCTTAAAGGCATTTGTCAAACAATGTTTCAAGTTTTTAATCTAATAAAAGTGTGTTTCCTTTTGGTTTACGAATTTGAATCCCTAAAGTCTTTGAAATCATATCATATGCATTCCATTCCCATGCACCTAATCACAGGTACCCATTACAAGTTTCTCATCTTCTTCACTGTTTATTTCAGCATCATGTCTGCTGAAACATCAACTGATCAAGCTATTAAGGCTCTACAAGCTCAAAACGCTCAGTTCCAGGAAATGTTCATGAACCTGGCCAAGGGGCAGAAAGATCTGAAGACTCTTATCTTGAAGGATAAGAAGAAGAAGAAGAAGAAGACGGTCCTTCTGAACATGGGTCACAGGTTTGGAAACAGGTTGCGAGAGGAAGTTGATTTGTCCCACTCATCTGGAGGAGGAGAGAACCAAGAAGAAAGGAGGGCTCCTAGCCCTGTTGTTTCTGACAACGAGACTGACTTTGACGAAGACCAGTATCCTCCGGCTGAGGATAGGTATAAACAGCTTGAAGACCGGTTAAGTGCGATGGGGATCCAGAAGATACCTGGATTGGACTTTGGTGATTTGGGTCTAGCATCTGGGGTGGTGATTCCCCACAAGTTTAAAGCACCAGTCTTTGCTAAATACAACGGGGTCTCCTGCCCAAAGCTACACCTCTGTTCGTATGTTAGAAAGATTCATCCATATACCGCTGACAGGAACCTCTGGATCCATTTCTTTCAAGATAGTCTCTCAGGGACTCAACTTGAGTGGTTCTATCATCTAGAAGGAGCTAGTGTCCGTAATTGGGAAGACCTTGCTACTGCTTTTTATAAGCAGTACCAATATAATGCCGACCTCGCTCCAACGCGTACCCAACTTCAGGGTATGTCTATGGGTGCGAGCGAAGGTTTTAAAGATTACACTCAGAAGTGGAGAGATCTTGCAGGTAGAGTCCAACCCCCTCTGGCTGATAGGGAGTTGGTGGATAGTTTCTAGGGACCCTGTCTGGTCCATTTTTCAACCATTTGATCGGAAGTTCATCGTCAGGTTTTACTGAGTTAATTATGACTGAGTAGAGAATTGAAGCCTGTATCAAGAGCGGCAAGTTATAGAAAGGTGCTTCATCAAGTACCGAGAAGAAGCCCTTCAAAAAGGAGTCTAGTGCAGTTTACAGCTCTAGGAACCAAAGTCGACCCGAGCGCCGCCAAGCAGTTAATGCGGTAGTTATATCAAGACCAACTGTTGCCACACAATGCAACACCCAGCCAAGGGAAGAGAGGCCTCAAAGACAGTTTACTCGGCTCAGCATGTCTTTATCTCAAATTCTACCACAGCTGTTGAAGACTAACTTGGTGATTCTGAGAGAAGCTCCGAAGAATCCCAACACCACATCACCGTTGTATAATCCGAACGCCCGCTGTGCTTTTCACTCTGATAGCCCGGGGCATGATATGAATAACTGCTGGGTCTTGAAGAATAAAGTGCAGGATCTGATCGATGCTAAGGAAATTGAGTTTGAAGCGTCGAAAAAGCCTAATGTCATAACGGCACCTATGCCCAAACATGATGCAGGAGTAAATGCCATTGAAGATGATGATGAAGAGTCTGAGTTTGACAGTTGGATCTACCCGACTACCGATGGTGGACTAAGAAATTGGACGGCAAAGGACTTCGTGCCAATTTCTTTTATCACACATTAATGAGACTTTTGTTTCGAATTTGTAACAGACAATTTTTAAACTTTATGGCCCGGTGCCTTACCCGAGACACCGTGGCTTTGTTTGTGAGGGCTTTATGTGTGTCATTTCCATATATCATTAATAAAAGCATTGGACGTTTTCTTGCATTTCAAATTTTGCGCTCCTTGTTTTTCTTTTTTATCTTGTAAAACAGCTATTTTACACACACTCACATATACAAGTCTGAATCCACTCTGGATCCCATTGATAATGACTCTGCTACTGCCAGTTATGACTTCAAAAGTCCGATCAACCAAGCCGAGGACGAAGGTAAGGATGATTGCGAAGTGCCTGGTGAACTTGCTAGATTGTTACTTCAGGAAGAGAGGGCCATACAGCCGCATGAAGAGCCAGTGGAAACAGTAAATCTGGGTACAGAGGAAGACAAGAAAGAGGTCAAGATCGGTGCAAATCTGGAGTCTAGCGTCAAGCAATGGTTGATTCAGATGATGCGTGACTATGTTGAGATCTTTTCCTGGTCTTATGAAGATATGCTTGGGTTGGATACTGATATCGTGGTTCATCGATTGCCTACCAAGGAAGACTGTCCTCCAGTGAAACAGAAAGTCCGCCGAATGCGCCCGGAGATGTCTGAGAAAATCAAGGCTGAGGTTATGAAACAATTTGACGCCGGGTTTCTAGCAGTTACTTCTTACCCATAGTGGGTCGCCAACGTGGTTCCAGTGTCGAAGAAGGATGGTAAGGTTCGTATGTGTGTTGACTATAGGGACCTAAACAGGGCAAACCTCAAGGATGATTTCCCTCTGCCTCATATTGACGTTCTGGTTGACAACACCGTACAACATAAGGTCTTCTCCTTTATGGACAGTTTCTCCGGTTATAATCAGATTAAAATGGCTCCCGAAGATATGGAAAAGACAACCTTTGTTACTCAATGGGGTACCTTTTGCTACAAGGTCGTGCCTTTCGGATTGAAGAATGTTGGGGCAACGTATCAGCGCGCCATGGTCGCTTTGTTCCACGACATGATCCATCATGAGATTGAGGTATACGTTGATGACATGATTGCAAGATCCCAGATTGAGGAAGAACACCTTGACCATCTTCAAAAGCTATTTGACAGGTTGAAGTTGTACAGGCTGAGGTTAAACCCGAACAAGTGCACCTTCAGGGTGAGATCTGGTAAGATGCTGGGTTTCGTTGTAAGTGATAAAGGTATTCAAGTGGATCCCGCAAAGGTGAAGGCTATACAGGAAATGCCAGCTCCTCGAACTGAAAAGGAAGTTAGAGGCTTTCTGGGACGTCTGAACTATATTGTCCGATTCATCTCGCACCTGACTGCTACTTGTGAGCCAATCTTCAAGTTACTGAAGAAAGATCAAGTGGTAAGTTGGAACAATGAATGTCAGGCCGCTTTTGAAAGGATCAAAGAATATCTCCAAGAGCCACCTATTCTGATGCCTCCAGTTGAAGGGAGACCTTTGATCTTATACTTGACAGTACTCGACAATTCAATGGGGTGCGTGCTGGGGCAGCATGACGAGTCTGGCCGAAAAGAGCATGCTATTTATCACCTTAGCAAAAAGTTTACCGACTGCGAGACCCGATACTCGTTGCTTGAGAAAAATTGATGCGTTTTGGCATGGGCTGCTCGCCAGATGAGACAGTATATGCTAACTCACACTACTCTATTGATATCAAAGATGGATCCTATCAAGTATATCTTTGAGAAGCCTGCCTTGTCCGGAAGAATAGCAAGATCGCAGATGATTTTGACTGAGTATGACATCTAATACACGACTCAAAAAGCAATCAAGGGAAGTGTGTTGGCAGATCATTTGGCACATTAGGCAGTGGACGATTACCAGTCTATGAACTTTAAATTCCCGGATGAGAACATCATGTTGGTGACTAACTGTGAAACACCTGGACCGGATGAAGGACCCGAGGAAGGATCCCGATGGTCTATGTACTTTGATTGAGCTTCAAACGCTTTGGGTAACGGCATTGGCGCCGTGATCATATCTCTTGAAGGCTCTCATACTCCGTTCACCACCCGACTTTGTTTCAACTGCACCAACAACATGGCGGAGTATGAGGCATGCATTATGGGTCTTCGAGCAGCTATTGACCTAAGGATTAAGTTCTTAAGTGTTTTCGGAGATTCCACTCTCGTGATCAGTCAGATCAAAGGTGAGTGGGATACGAAACACCCAAATCGTATTCCTTATAAGGAGTATGTGTTGACGTTGCTTCCGCACTTCGAGGAGATAACCTTTGAACACTTCCCTAGAGAGGAGAATCAGTTGGCGGACGCGCTAGCTACGATGTCTTCTATGTTCAAGGTCAGATGGGACAACGAGGTTCCCCAGATTACCATTGAGAGGTTGGACGAACCTGTACATTGCTGTGACATTGAGACTGAAGAGGTAGCAGATAAACCCTGGTTTCATGAGGTAAAGAGGTATCTTGAAGCTCAGGAGTACCCCGAGGGTGCATCTGTTAATGATAAAAAGTTTCTGAGGAGGTTCGCGGCGAAATTCTTCATCAGCAATGGCATCCTTTACAAGCGTAACCATGATTCAACCTTATTGCGTTGTGTAGATAAGAACGAAGCAGAAAGGATTATGGTAGAGTTACATGAAGGTACTTTCGGAACCCATTCCAGTGGACATACTATGGCAAAGAAAATCCTACTGGCAGGATATTATTGGTCCACTATGGAAGCTGACTGTTATCAGCATACTCGGACCTGTCACAAGTGTCAAGTCTATGCTGATAAGGTGCATATACCTCCAGTACCTCTGAACGTCTTGACAGCTCCTTGGCCTTTTTCAATGTGGGGCATCGACATGATCAGCGAGATCATACCTACTGCGTCCAACGGGCATCGCTTCATTCTGGTAGCGATTGATTACTTTACGAAGTGGGTTGAAGCAGCTTCCTTTGCTACAATAACCAAGAACGTCGTGGCACGGTTCATTCGGCACAATCTGATCTGTCAATATGGTGTACCAGAGAGGATCATTACGGACAATGGTACAAATCTCAACAATAAGATGATCACCGAGCTCTGCAAGCAGTTCAAGATACAGCATCACAACTCTTCTCCTTACCGGCCTAAGATGATGGGGCTGTAGAAGCGGCTTATAAGAATATTAAGAAGATTGTGCAGAAGATGACGGTGACATACAAAGATTGGCACGAGATGTTACCACTTGCTCTTCATGGGTATCGTACCTCAGCACGGACGTCAACAGGGGCAAAACCCTATTCCTTGGTTTATGGCATGGAGGCCGTCTTGCCCATCGAAGTTCAGATGCCCTCTCTTCGGATTATGAAGGATGCGGGTTTGAGCAAAGATGACTCGATCCAGACACAGCTTGATCAGCTGAACTTAATCGATGAGAAAAGGCTTACTGCTATTTGTCATGGTCATACGTATCAAAAGCGGATGATCAAGGCATTTAAAAAGAAAGTTAGACGATAAGAATATCAAGTTGGGGATCTGGTGATCAAGCGCATCATACTGCCTCAAGGTGATCCCAGGGGCAAATGGACCCCTACTTACGAAGGGCCATTTGTGGTTAAGAACATTTTCTCAGGAGGAGCTATGATTCTAACCACCATGGATGGTGACGACCTTCCTCACCCCGTCAATGCAGACATAGTGAAAAGATACTACGCATAATCAAAGACCCGCTGGGTTGACTGGCCTAGGCAAAAATAAGGGCTTCCCGGCGAACTAAAAGGGTTCGGGCAAAAATAAGGGATGAAAATGAAAAAATTTGTACACCCGGCAAGTCGAAAACCTAAAAAGGCGGCTTGGGAAAAAAAGGGTATCCCGGTGGACTGAAAACCCGAAAGGGCGGTCCAGGAAAAAATTACGGATTAAAGCGTAACACTATGTCTCATTGGATCACCTTGCGACCAGACTTCGGTATCGACTATCAAGCTCGGAAGGCACTAATCAAACTGATCTACCTTCAGCCAAGTAGCAAAGTGATAAGATGCTCGAGGACATAAAGGCAATAGCAGAGTTGGAACCCACTGGGATTGTTCACATAGCTGTTTTTCTTTGTTTTCACAAATTGTATAAACTCTATTGTTCGGAGGCATTCTCTTACTAGGATGTCAGCCTCTTGTACAAAATCGCCTATTTACAGGTGTTGCACCCCAAAATTTTCCCTCCCATATTCTCCAAAGATTTGCAAAGAGCATGCTTCAAAATCTCCCAAGGGTTGCACAGTCCAATTGCCTCCTAAACAGTCAAAATTAGGGTTTTGGATCTGGAAGAGAAGTTGAAGTTTCCAAGGGTCCAAACAAGTCCCACATGCCTACAAACATTGTCAAGCATCCTTATGCCAAGTTTCAAGACTTACAGCACAAAATTGCACAGTCAAAAACCCTAATTGCTCAACAGTCAACTGCAGGGGCAAAATGGTCATTTGACAGTCAAAAGTCAAAATTTTTGGTCAACATCTCATTTTGGAGCCATAAACATCATTTGATCAATTCTTGATCATGATTCTCAAAGCATGGCTCAAAAAGTCTCAAGATGCAAAAGTTTCCATTTTTGGACAGCTAAAAAAGTCAACTGTAACTTGACCAGGGCATAACTTCCACATGGTTTATCAGAAAAATTCCATCCAAAGCTCATTTTGAAGATAATGACATTTCCTACAACTCATCTTCACACTTCAAGTCCAATAAATTCTCTCACAAAGAGTTATCAATCTCAACATTATAGGTCATTTTCAAAAGTCAACAAAAAGGCACTTTAAGTCAAAGACCATAACTTGAGATTGGTAAATCAAAATGACATGGGACCAAAGGCATTGGTTAGAGGACTTCAAGACCTTTCCAAAATGTCCAAGAACATGATCAAAGCTTAAAAATTGAGCAATATATGCCTTGTGGAAGTTGGGAAACTTTTGGGAATTTTGAAAAGTCAACTTTGCTTCAAATGCCTCAAAATTGCTAATGGGCCACAATTTCTTCCAAGAATCATCACCCAAAAGCTATGCACGACCCATTGACCCAAAGGGGAGTTATTTTCTTATTTTTAATTTATTAATTGAATTTTTAAATCTATTAATTCATTTAATTAAAATTAAATATGAGAAAAATACTAAACAAATGTTTTCAAATCTTTTTATGCAGTATTTCCACTCATCATTCACTCAAGATTTCGTGCATACCCAAAAAGGAAAGGATCTCCAATAATTGGCATGTTCTTCATGGTAAAAAGATTGAAAAAATCATGGAAAATCACAAACTTGAAAGGCATTAAAACAAGGCTTTGGGCTTGATCTTTTTACCCTAATTCATTGACATATATGTGTACATCACAACCCTAATGAGAAGAACAAGGAAGCTGCGCCCAAACTCAAAGAACCAATTTGCATTTTTTACACAAAAACTTCAAAACTGTTTTCAGAGATAGAGCTCCTTTCAAAGCCTACAATCCATTCCAAAGGCTTGCTGGGACTTTGTTGAACGTGTCTCAATACTTTTCAAAGCTCCATACATCCAGAATTGGTAGAATCACGTTGCCCTGTTTCCAAATATTTTCATATTCGTGTTTCATGATTCATGCAGTGTTTTTGATTTCTAATGCTTGATTTATACTAACTTGATCATTCTAAAGCTAATGGTGTCATCCAATTGAGTTTTTAAGCCCTGTACGTGAATTCACCATGAAAACTGCCTAGGGTTTCAGAGCTCTAATTTTGGGGCTTTGCATATCTGGAATAATTGGACCATAAGACTTATACCAATAAAATCAGGACGTTCAAACAAGTAGAACCCAACCATCGCGCCCTTTTTCTTTTGCACCATATGCTAATCGCTATTTTGCAGGTTTGTAGTTAGTGGGGGTTTAAAACCCCCGCTATCCATTCTATATTTTTCAGGCAAAAGCGAAGAAGGGAGAGGAAGACGCTGGCGTGTTGAATGATGATTGGCCAGTTTGAATAACTGGCGCCTTTTTTTTATTGTCCCACTAACCATTGCTTTCTCTCTCTTATTATTCATTGTCCATTATATATCAAACAAACGCGTTTGGCTGGGTGGAAAGCGTGTTGTCCTTCAAGCATTGGGACCTGGGTTCGATTCCCAGGTCCCCCATATTCTTCATAATTATGTTTGTAAGGCGTTCAGGTACAATTCTCTTCCCAGGTTCCATCATACACCTAACATCTTGGCACGCCACATGTCACCAAGGCTCCATCCAATGGCCAAGACGTGCAGATCACCATATGCATTGGTCAACAGCTCCTCACACAAAAGTTGAAAGTCAACGTGGGCCTGTAATTCTTGGGCCAAACTGCTTCCCATGAACCTCCTCAATTGGGTCAACACCCCCATATGTTTGCATTTTCTTTCTCTTTTTTTTATTCTTTTCTTTTATTTATTTTATTTATGATAATTGTTTTATTTAATTCATAAAATTAATTTTAATAATACAAAAATACAAAAAAAATCAGAAAAAGTCAAAAATAAAAAAATATATTTTAATATTTAGTTCACTAATATTTTATTTTGTAAATAAATTCAATAACCAATTTAGTTTTAATTTAGGGTTTTAATTTTAATTTACTTCTTAATAACTAAAAAACATAAAAATTAGGTTTTAGCATTGTTATTCTTTTCTCTTAATAAATAATCTTTTTTTTATTTCTTATTACTATTAATTATTAATTAATTTCGTAAATAAACTTGTCATTAAATAATTAGGTTAAATTAGGTCAAACTTAAAAAATTTTCTTTAATAAATAAAAAAAACAATTTAGAACTAGGTTTTTATTCAACTTTTAATTCCAATTAATTTTCTCATTAAATCCCATAAATACCAAAAAACATAAAAACAAGTCTTTTTCTTATTTAATCATTAATTACTTTAAATTCTAATTTAATTTCCTTAAAGGGTCCAACGCCCTCGCACTCTCGATTTTTATTTCTTTTCGCATCTATTTTCATTTCTTTTGTGGATATAATGTATTTGCCCCAAGGCCTTGTAATAGATAATTAGGATATTTACTTTCCGCATTTTATTTATTCAAATCGGGTCTTTGTTTAATTTGGCGATGTAGACCCGCGCCTTGTAATAGCGTAGGACCTTTATTTTTCCGCACTTTAAATTCCGCACCTTTAAACTGTTAATAAGCACATGAAAGAATGTATGCCCAAATAAAATCAAAGCGTAAATCACCCAATGCATAAACAAGACAAATAATAACTGAAAATGACACACAATTCACACACCACTCCTAGGGTACGCCTCACTGTTGCCTTGCCCTTCGAAACGTGGTCGTCGAGTATAGGACGTTTTAGTAAGTCCTTATGTCCATGAACATGGCATAAGGGTAGCTTCTAAGGTGTCCTACCATTGCTCTGGTGACCACACTGTTGCCTTGCCCCCTGAAACGTGGTCGTCGACTATAGGACGTCTTAGTGAGTCCTTATGTTCCATTGATCTAGTTGCCTCGAAACGGTTGCCTCGAAACAAGTTGCCTCGAAACAAGTTGCCTCGGAATAGTTGCCTCAGAATAAAAGATCAATGGCATAAGGGTAGCTTCTAAGGTGTCTTACCGTTGCTCGGTGACCACACTGTCCCTAAACTCGAATTGACCCGAACACCTCCAATGGTGGTGCTACCTACCTCTCAATGGTGGGATGGCACTACCTTAAGGACATTCACACAGACTAATTCCTTAGGGTAGGTAGATGACTCGTAGATACTTGCTCTAATTCAAAACAAATAAAAAAAAACTTCTTTTCACGCCGACACTTTTCAAAAAGCTTTCAAAACAACTTTTCAAACACTCTTGAGGACTGATACAAGAGTCGAACTGAAATTTTAAACGAAACTTTTTCAAACTCACTCACACTTGAAAAGCAAACAAACACTTTTGAAAACACAATGAGCAAGTATCTAAGAGCCCATGGATAACCATGGATAGAAAGGGTGCTAACACCTTCCCTTTCTATAAATCTACCTCCCAAACCGAGAACTAATCTCAATAAGGAATTTTTCTGTGCTTTTGTCCTTTCCATTTGGAGAAAATAAAAGACGGTGGCGACTCTTGCTTCCGCGACATTTCGCGAAACCAGCGTTAAGAAGTCAGTTCCAGATCCACCGATCACAGAACTGGCGACTCTGTTGGGGAATACTTTTAAAGTGAGGTGTACCTTAGGACTAAGATCACTGTGTTTTCAATTGCTTTGACTTGTTTGCTTTAAATTGTAGGACTTTCTTGGGAGTTCTATAGATCCTAACCCGGATCTGGGGATACCTTCTTAGAAAGTAGCAACAAGGCTGTGAGGGAACTGTGCAGGGTATACCGACATGGTTGAAGCAGTCTGCTATGTTGATGTGGCACTTTGGTGTGTACCGGTAACCCTTGAGTTCAGTCAAGGAGAGTACGGGGCCTCCGCGTGGTGTCGTGAAGCATCAACTGACCTTAGGAACCTTAATTGAACAATCTTGGCCTCTTTAGGGTAGTGAGATAACTGACTTTGGTGCAGTCCAAGGTTGGTTGATACTCGATACTACACTCAATTGAGGGTTGCTTTCCTGGAATATTTCGGTCGCCAGTTCAGTGGCTAAATCGAAACGATGAACAATGAAAGCAATCCAGTGATATTGGGACCCTTAGAACCCGGTTACTTCTAATAGGACAGGTTGAGCCCACCAACTTCAAGAGGGTAATACCCAGACCTCATGCTGGCCTAAACTCTAAGGGCTTGTCTTGTGTGACTTGTGTGCCTTACCATGTTTGCTTTTTGTAAATATTTGTGGTGTGTTTAATCATAGCATCATGACATCATACAACATCATATGCATTGGCTAACCATTTTAGGGGTTCGAATCTTCATCTTTGTTCTTGTTTTGTAGGACATGGAAACTGTTCGCAGAAAGACAATTCAGATCAGCCTTGTAAGGATCCCTCCTCAGCTTAAGGAGCTTATATCCAGGATTCCCGAGAGCTCTTCATTCAGTGAGAGACATGGAAGACTCATCAGCTTGGTCAACACCAACATTGAGGAAGATATGATAAAGGTCCTGTTCCAGTTCTTTGACCCTCTGCACCACTGTTTCACTTTCCTGGATTATCAACTGGTGCCTACATTGGAAGAGTTCTCCCGGCTTCTGAAGATCCCTATCCTTGATCAACTACCCTACAATGGTACGGAAAAGGAACCCAAGCTTGAAGAGATTGCTAAGGCCTTACACCTACAGTCATCTGACCTCAAGGGACATTGGGAAGTTAGAAGTGGCATCAAAGGGTTCTTAACCAGGTTTCTGTTTGAGAAGGCCCAAGAATGTTGGAACTCCCTTGACCTACAAGCTTTTGAAGAAGTTGTGGCCCTCCTTGTCTATGGTTTGGTGTTGTTCCCTAATCCAGATCAGCTTATAGATATCAGTGCTGTCCAGATCTTCATGTCCAGGAATCCTATACCTACGTTGCTTGGGCACATCCTTCACTCATGTTACACTCGAACCATGAGAAAAAGGGGTGTTCTTATGTGTTGTACTCCTCTCCTGGGAAGGTGGTTTATTTCGCACCTTCCATAATCAGTCTTGAAGAATGAGCGGTGTTTGAGATGGTCACAACGATTGATGACTCTTACACATGCAGATATACATTGGTGCTCTCGGTCCAGAGAGGATGTCACTATCATTGATCGTTGCGGGGAGTACCCTAATGTTCCTTTACTTGGAATCAGGGGAGGTATTACTTACAACCCATGCTTGGCTTGGAGACAGCTTGGTTATGCTCGGAGAGACGGCCCTCATGACATGTTAATTCCTGACATAGTTTTTGACTTCGATAACGATGCACAAGGACTTCGGCAGAGATTCACCAGAGCTTGGAGGATGCCAAGTAGGATAGACAGTAAGACCCTGGGGCACAGGAATTCCATCCCATTGGAGCCTTATATCAAGTGGGTACGAGCCCGCTCCCAGAAGTTAGTGATGCCATATCCTCATGTTCTCCCTGTGATCAAGGAGCCAGTTTTGGAAGGTGAAGTGTCCTACACCATTCAACATCCTGACATGCCCACGTCCTGGGAAGAGATGCAGAAGAGCTGGATCCAGCTTAAGGAAGAACAGAATTCTCTTGAGACCAGTCTACATGCTAGTGAAAAGAAGGTCTTGGAGCTTACCCGCCTGCTGCACGAGGAGAGGAATCTCAACACTTACATAGCTCCAAAGAGGATGCGTAGTGTCTTTTGGGATTGATTTGTTTTGTAGTGTTTGCCCATGAGGCTTTGATGTATCAAACAATTATTTCCTTAATGATAACGTGTGTTCCTTTTTGTCTACAACAAATTTGAATTTTCGAACCCTTGAATGCATTGCATAAACATATATCATTCATCATGTGCATAGCAGGTACTCTTCTTTTCAGGTTGCTTACTGTTCTTCGCTGTTTATTTCAGCATCATGAACCCTGAATCATCAACCGAGATGTCTATCAAGGCTCTTCAGGCGCAGAACGCACAATTTCAAGAGCTGATCATGGGTTTGGCTCAAGGCCAAGAAGAGCTGAAGGCTTTGCTCCTGAAGAAGGAGAAGAAGAAGAAGAGAACTGTTCTTTTCAACTCAGGCCGGAGGTTTGGTAATACTCTGCAGAACGAGGAAGCTGGTTCTTCTGTAGCCAAAGACAGTCCCCAGGGGGGAAAGGCTCCAAGTCCGGTAGTCTCTGACAATGAGACTGATTTTAATGAGGAACAGTATCCTCCAGCTGAAGACCGGTACAAGCAGTTGGAAGACAAACTGAACGCCATGGAGATCCAACAAGTGCCTGGTTTGGATTTCGGAGACTTGGGTTTATCTACTGGTGTGATCATCCCTCACAAGTTTAAAGCACCATCTTTCACCAAGTATGACGGGGCGTCCTGCCCTAAGTTACACCTCAGATCTTATGTGCGGAAGATTCAACCGTACACGGTGGATAAGAACTTGTGGATCCACTTCTTCCAGGAGAGTCTTTCAGGGACTCATCTCGAATGGTTCTATCAGCTGGATGGGACCAAAGTTCGTAACTGGGAGGAGTTGGCTACTGCTTTTTACAAGCAGTATCAATATAATGCCGACCTTGCCCCTACACGTACCCAACTCCAGGGTATGTCGCTAGGGTCAGGCGAAGGTTTTAAAGAGTATGCACAGAAGTGGAGGGATCTGGATGGCAGGGTGAAACCTCCGTTAACTGACCGTGAGCTGGTGGATATGTTCTTGGGGACCCTCTCCGGGCCATTCTTCAATCATCTTATCGGTAATTCATCTGCAGGATTCACTGATCTTATTCTGACTGGGGAAAGAATAGAGGCTGGAATGAAGTCCGAAAAGATTCAGAAAGGTGCATCTTCAAGTTCTGAGAAGAAGCCTTTTAAGAAGGAGGCTAGTGCTGTGTATGGGCCTAGAAGGCAAGACAAACCAGAGCGCCGCCAATCCGTAAACGCGGTGGTGATTGCTAAACCTGCTGCCGCTCCTCGGCAAACCAATCAACAAAGGGCTGAAAGACCCAGAAGAGAGTTTACCCGGCTGAGTATGACTCTATCACAAATCTTGCCACAATTGCTATCCACCAACTTAGTGACTGTCAGGGAGGCCCTGAAGGTTGTGAATACTGCATCTCCTAAGTATAATCCAAATGCTCGTTGTGCTTATCATTCCGATAGCCCGGGGCATTCTACTGATGACTGTTGGGCCCTGAGGAATAAGGTGCAGGACCTTATTGATGCAAATGAGGTACAGTTTGAGGCACCTGAGAAGTCCAACGTGGTGACTGCTCCCATGCCTAACCATGGAGTGAATGCTATCAGGGAGGATGATGAAGTGGAAGAATCTGAGTTTGACAACTGGATTTATCCGACGGCCGACAGTGGACCTAGCAATTGGACTGCAAAGGACAACCTACCTGTTACTTTTGTTACGCAGTAATGAACTCCTTTGTTTTTGTTATTTGTAATAAACAATGAATTGAAACTTTATGGCCCGGTGTCTTACCCAGGGCACCGTTGGCTTCATTTGTGAGGGCTTATAACTGTCATTTACATATATCATGAATAAAGATCTTGGACGTTTTATCACATTTCAAATCTTATGCTCCTTTTCTTTCTTTCCTTTCTTTATATATTACAAAACAGTTGTATTTACACACACTCACTCATACAGGTTTCAATCCACTCTGGATCTCACTGGTAACGACTCTGCTACTGCCAGTTATGACTTCGAAAATCCGATCAACTTAGCCGAAGACGAAGGTGAAGATGATTGCGAAGTGCCTGGTGAGCTTGCAAGACTGTTACTCCAGGAAGAGAGGGCAATTCAACCACATGAAGAGCCAGTGGAAACAATAAATCTGGGTACTGAGGCAGACAAAAAGGAGGTCAAGATTGGTGCCAACCTAGAGCTCAGCGTGAAGCAACGGTTGACTCAGATGTTACATGATTATGTGGAGATCTTTGCCTGGTCCTACGAAGACATGCCTGGGTTAGATACTGATATTGTGGTCCATCATTTTCCTACCAAGGAAGACTGCCCTCCGGTTAAGCAAAAGGTCCGCCGTATGCGTCCAGAGATGTTTGAGAAGATCAAAGCTGAGGTTATGAAGCAATTTGATGCCGGTTTTCTTGCAGTGACTTCTTACCCTCAGTGGGTTGCTAATGTGGTGCCGGGGCCGAAGAAGGATGGTAAGGTCAGGATGTGTGTTGATTACAGGGATCTGAACAGGGCAAGCCCCAAGGATGACTTTCCCCTACCTCACATTGACGTTCTGGTTGATAATACTGCTCAGCACAAGGTATTCTTCTTCATGGATGGTTTTTCAGGTTATAATCAGATCAAGATGGCTCCTGAAGACATGGAAAAGACTACCTTTGTTACTCAGTGGGGCACCTTCTGCTATAAGGTCATGCCATTCGGGTTGAAAAATGCTGGGGCAACCTACCAACGTGCCATGGTTGCTTTATTTCATGACATGATCCATCATGAGATAGAAGTATATGTCGAAGATATGATTGCAAGGTCTCAAACCGAGGAGGAACACCTTGATCATCTGCAGAAATTGTTTGACCGTCCGAAACTATACAAGCTGAGGTTGAACCCGAACAAGTGCACCTTCGGGGTTAAATCTGGAAAGTTGCTAGGCTTCGTTGTAAGTGACAAGGGTATTCAAGTGGACCCTGCCAAGGTTAAAGCCATTCAAGAGATGCCAGTTCCTAAGACAGAGAAAGAGGTCAGAGGATTTTTAGGACGCCTGAATTATATTGCTCGATTCATCTCACACCTAACTGCTACCTGTGAGCCAATCTTCAAGCTGCTGAAGAAAGATCAGGTAGTACGTTGGAACGATGAATGTCAGGCCGCTTTTGACAGAATCAAAGAGTATCTCCAAGAACCACCCATTCTTATGCCACCGGTTGAAGGGAGACCTCTGATATTATACCTGACAGTACTTGACAACTCAATGGGGTGTGTGCTGGGGCAGCATGACGAGTCTGGCCGAAAAGAGCGTGCCATTTATTACCTTAGCAAAAAGTTTACCGACTGTGAGACCCGATACTCACTGCTCGAGAAAACTTGCTGCGCTTTGGTATGGGCTGCTCGCCGGCTGAGACAGTATATGCTGACTCACACTACCTTGTTGATTTCAAAGATGGATCTAATAAAGTACATATTTGAAAAGCCTGCTCTGTCTGGGAGAATAGCAAGATGGCAAATGATCTTGACAGAATATGACATCCAGTATACAACCCAGAAAGCTATCAAAGGAAGTGTATTGGCAGACCACCTGGCACATCAAGCAATGAACGACTATCAGTCAATGAACTTCGAGTTTCCAGACGAGAGCATCATGATTGTGACTGATTGTGAAGTACCTAGACCGGATGAAGGACCTGAGGAAGGATCCCGATGGTCTATGCACTTTGACGGAGCCTCCAACGCTTTGGGTAACGGTATCGGTGTTGTGATCATATCCCCTCAAGGCACTCATACTCCACTCACTGCCCGACTATGTTTCAACTGCACCAACAACATGGCAGAGTATGAGGCATGCATCATGGGTCTCCAAGCTGCAATTGACTTAAGGATCAAGTTTCTGAGTGTCTTCGGAGATTCCGCTCTCGTGATCAATCAGATCAAAGGAGAGTGGGATACGAAACATCCGAATCTTATTCCTTATAGAGAATGTGTGTTGACAATGATCCCCCATTTCACAGAGATAACTTTTGAACATTTCCCAAGAGAGGAGAATCAGTTAGCGGACGCGTTAGCTACGATGTCTTCCATGTTCAAAGTCAAATGGGATAATGAGGCTCCCCGGATCATCATTTGGAAACTGGACGAACCGGCATACTGTTGTGATCTTGAGACTGAGTTGGTGACTGAGAAACCTTGGTACCATGAGGTGAAGAGATATTTGGAAGCTCAGGAATACCCTGAAGGTGCATCTGTCAACGATAAGAAGTTTCTGAGAAGGTTTGCGGCAAAGTTCTTCCTCAGCAATGGCATCCTGTATAAGCGAAACCATGATTCGACCTTACTGCGTTGTGTGGATAAGACTGAAGCAGAAAGAATCATGGCGGAGCTACATGAAGGTACCTTCGGGATACATTCCAGTGGACACACTATGGCAAAGAAAATCCTTCGGGCAGGATATTTCTGGTCCACAATGGAAGCTGATTGTTACCAACACTCTCGGACATGCCATAAATGCCAGATTTATGCAGATAAGGTGCATGTCCCTCCAGTTCCTCTGAACGTCCTGACTGCACCTTGGCCTTTTGCAATGTGGGGCATAGATATGATCGGCGAGATTAAACCTACAACATCCAATGGGCATCGCTTCATCCTGGTAGCGATCGACTACTTTACGAAGTGGGTTGAAGCAGCTTCTTACGCCACTGTAACCAAGAATGTTATGGCACGATTCATTCAGCATAATCTGATCTGTCGATACGGCGTCCCAGAAAGGATCATTACAGACAACGGTACCAATCTTAATAACAAGATGATCAGTGAGCTCCGCGAGCAATTCAAAATACAACACCACAATTCTTCTCCTTACCGGCCGAAGATGAATGGAGCTGTAGAGGCAGCGAATAAGAATATTAAGAAAATTGTGCAGAAGATGACAGTGACCTATAAAGATTGGCACGAGATGTTACCGTTCGCTCTACACGGGTACCGTACCTCAGCAAGGACGTCAACCGGGGCAACTCCTTTTTCCTTGGTCTACGGTATGGAGGCAGTCTTACCGATCAAAGTGCAGATACCCTCTCTCCGGATAATGAAGGATGCAGATCTGAGTGAAGATGATTGGATCCAGACACGACTTGATCAGCTAAATCTAATTGACGAAAAGAGACTTGCTGCTATTTGTCATGGTCAGACGTATCAAAAACGGATGATTAGGGCATTTAACAAAAAGGTCAGACCACAAGAGTATCAAGTTGGGGATCTGGTAATCAAACGCATCATCCTTCCTCAGAGTGACCCAAGGGGCAAATGGACCCCTACGTACGAAGGGCCATTTGTGGTTAAACATGTGTTCTCAGGAGGAGCCATGATTCTAACCACCATGGATGGTGACGACCTTCCTCACCCCACCAATGCAGACATAGTAAAAAGATACTACGCATAATAAAGACCTGCTAGGTTGACATACCTAGGCAAAAATTAGGGCTTCCCGGCGAACCAAAAGGGTTCGGGCAAAATGAAGGGATGAAATGAAAAAATCTGTACACCCGACAAGTCGAAAACCTGAAAAGGCGGCTTGGGCAAAAATGGGTATCCCGGTGGACTGAAAACCCGAAAGGGCGGTCCAGGCAAAAGTTAGGGATAAAGCGTAATACTATGTCTCATTGGATCACCTTGCATCCAGAATCCGGCATCCACATCAAGTTCAAAAGGCATCAATCAATCAGCTTCATCTTCAGCTAGGTCATCAAGTGATGAGACGCTCGAAGACATAAAGGAGATAGCAGAGTCGGAACCCAGTGGGATCATTCTTTTCACACAGCTGTTTTGTTTTCCCCTTTTGTACAAATTGTATAAACTCTTTGTTCGGCGGTGTTTCTCTTACTAGGACGTCAGCCTCTTGTACATAAACGCCTATTTACAGGCAAATTCAAAAAATCAATACAAAAATCATTTTTCAGTTAAAATTGCCAATTGTTTTTCCTTTTCTGTTTTGTTTTGCGAAGAACGTCCAAGGTTCAATTTGTGATATATGCATTTGACAATAATTGCTAACTCATAAATATTTGCATACGAAACAAAGGATTAATTACAGGAAACATTAGAAACAGGGGCAATAATGAGTGGTCTAAGCGATCTAATTGTTCTATCCACCAAGGTACCAAGGTAAGTTCAGCCGAAGAACATAACCAATACACCTTAATTCCCCAGAGAGTGAGTCAGCAAGTCAATGCACTCTCCCCAAGCAAGGTTATACAATCAGCCTTAAGGAAGTTGGGTATCCCCCGCAGATCTCAACATTCCCCAGCACAATATACGGACATTCTTAACAAGCATCCCCGGCAGTCTTGATCTAAGATTTTTCCCCGGCGGTATACCAGACATCCAGCGGAGCCACTTCCCCAGTATATCTCAAAAATTTCCCCAGGAGAGTCCAGTATAGTTCAAGATTTCCCCAGGAAAGTCTGAATCATCTCCCCAGCAAAGCTTATCCCCAGTAGATTCTGGAAGCTTATCCCTCGCAGAGCACGAACGCGTCTCCCGACTTTATTCAAAGGTTATTTCCCTACCAAGATATAACTGGGTTATCCTCAGCCAAAAGCCACGGAAAGATCGTTCTCGGTGAAGTCTTCTTATCCCCAGCGGAGTCTGTCAAAACTTCCAACATAACAACGGCATCCCCGGCGAAGTTATCATCAACATCTCAATAAAGTACCTCTCCTCCCACAGAGTACTATTCCCCAGCAAGGTCGCTAGAGTATTTATTCCCCGCAGAGTAATCCATTCGCCAAGTTTATTCCCCAACGGAGTTATCTTCTCCTACCGGTATTCTTGCAACTATCATCCCCAGCGGAAACAACAAAGCGCTATTCTCCAACATCAGCCCAGGATGTGACTTCCCGGCACCCGTCAAGGATTTACTTTCCTAGACAAAAACATACATTCATAAACATCGCATTTCCATACATTATAGCATGCATATATGCATCATGATCATACAACCTCATTTATGTTGAGAACATCATTGCTTGATCCATATCATGCATTGCATATGACTGACCTTTACCTTTAAGGAAAGATCCAGTCAAGTTCTCAGCTATGTCCAAGGCCTTCTCTGGTTCAGTCAGATCGACCCTAAGATCTCCCTGATTCTTATACAGTTGAAGTTATTCCAAGACCCTGTCTGGTTCAGTTAAATCGACTCCTAAAGATTTTTCTGATTCTTATCCAGTCAAAGGCCTTCTCTGGTTCAGTCAGATCGACCCTAAGATCTCCCTGATTCTTACCCAGTTGAAGATTCCAAGACCTTGCCTGGTTCGGTTAAATCGACTCCTAAAGGTTTTTCTGATTCTTATCCAGTTGAAGTTATTTCAAGACCTTGCCTGGTTCAGTTAAATCGACTACTAAAGATTTTTCTGATTCTTATCTAGTCAAAGGCCTTCTCTGGTTCAGTCAGATCGACCCTAAGATCTCCCTGATTCTTATCCAGTTGAAGATTCCAAGACCTTGCCTGGTTCAGTTAAATCGACTCCTAAAGATTTTTCTGATGCCGATCCAGTCAAAGGCCTTCTCTGGTCCAGTTAAATCGATTCCTAAAGATTTTACTAATGAAGACTCAGTAGAATATATCCAAGATTCTCTCACCGTTACTGTTGAGGTAGCAATCGCCCTAGGTTCTCTCATCGTTACTGTTGAGGTAGTAATCGCCCCAGGTTCTCTCATCGTTACTGTTAAGGTAGTAATCGTCCCAAGGTTCTCTCATCGTTACTGTTGAGGTAGTAATCGTCCCAAGATTCTCTCATCATTACTGTTGAGGTAGTAATCGCCCCAAGGTTCTCTCATCGTTACTGTTGAGGTAGTAATCACCCCAGGTTCTCTCATCGTTACTGTTAAGGTAGTAATCATCCAAGGTTCTCTCATCATTACTGTTGAGTTAGTAACCATCCCTGATTCATTCATCACCGTTTGAAGCTCCAGAACCGATTCCTATAACCAACCAGGGTGCGTCTATACAAAGAGTCTGAAGACCAGCTCCTGTAACAGGCCAGGTAATCATTTTCTATTTCAGGTGCGCAAGTTCTCGCTAAGGAATCTCTTACGCGATCGACACCCAGATGGCATCTATAAGCCCATCCACCTATCCATCACCCCTCAACATGGCATCTATAAGCCCATCCTCCTATCCACTAATCTCCAAATGGCATCTGTAAGCCCATTCCCACCATCACACTGCCAACATGTGAGCGCAAATTTCTGGGCACTCTAGTGTTCAATCATCTTCCACCTTCGGATTATGAAAGGCACGTCAGCCAATCTACATCCTCAAGTCTAAGAAGATTGAACAGGGGCAACTGTTGCACCCCAAAATTTGCCCTCCCATATTCTCCAAAGATTTGCAAAGAGCATGCTTCAAAATCTCCCAAGGGTTGCACAGTCCAATTGCCTCCTAAACAGTCAAAATTAGGGTTTTGGATCTGGCAGACAAGTTGAAGTTTCCAAGGGTCCAAACAAGTCCCACATGCCTACAAACATTGTCAAGCATCCTTATGCCAAGTTTCAAGACTTACAGCACAAAATTGCACAGTCAAAAACCCTAATTGCTCAACAGTCAACTGCAGGGGCAAAATGGTCATTTGACAGTCAAAAGTCAAAATTTTTGGTCAACATCTCATTTTGGAGCCATAAAAATCATTTGATCAATTCTTGATCATGATTCTCAAATCATGGCTCAAAAAGTCTCAAGATGCAAAAGTTTCCATTTTTGGACAGTTAAAAAAGTCAACTGTAACTTGACGAGGGCATAACTTCCACATGGTTTATCAGAAAAATTCCATCCAAAGCTCATTTTGAAGATAATGACATTTCCTACAACTCATCTTCACACTTCAAGTACAAGAAATTCTCTCACAAAGAGTTATCAATCTCAACATTATAGGTCATTTTCAAAAGTCAACAAAAAGGCACTTTAAGTCAAAGACCATAACTTGAGATTGGTAAATTAAAATGACATGGGACCAAAGGCATTGGTTAGAGGACTTCAAGACCTTTCCAAAATGTCCAATAACATGATCAAAGATTAAAAATTGAGCAATATATGCCTTGTGGAAGTTGGGAAATTTTTGGGAATTTTGAAAAGTCAACTTTGCTTCAAATGCCTCAAAATTGCTAATGGGCCACAATTTCTTCCAAGAATCATCACCCAAAATCTATGCACGACCCATTGACCCAAAGGGGAGTTATTTTCTTATTTTTAATTTATTAATTGAATTTTTAAATCTATTAATTCATTTAATTAAAATTAAATATGAGAAAAATACTAAACAAATGTTTTCAAATCTTTTTATGCAGTATTTCCACTCATCATTCACTCAAGATTTCGTGCATACCCAAAAGGGAAAGTGTGATCGGTGGATCTGGAACTGACTGTTTAACGCTGGTTCGCGAAATGTCGCGGAAGCAAGAGTCGCCACCGTCTTTTATTTTCTCCAAATGGAAAGGACAAAAGCACAAAAAAATTCCTTAAAGAGATTGCTCTCGGTTCGGGAGGTAGGTTATAGAAAGGGAAGGTATTAGCACCCTTTCTATCCATGGTTATCCATGGGCTCTTAGATACTTGCTCATTGTGTTTTCAAAAGTGTTTGTTTGCTTTTCAACTGTGGGTTTAAAAAAGTTTCTTTGAAAATTTCAGTTCGACTCTTGTATCAGTCCTCAAGAGTGTTTGAAAAATTTGCTTTTGAAAGCTTTTTGAAAAGGTGTCGGTGTGAAAAGAAGTTTTTGATTTTTGTTTTGAAATTAGAGCAAGTATCTAGAGTCGTCTACCTACCCTAAGGAATTCGTCTGTGTAGATGTCCTTTAAAGTAGTGCCATCCCACCATTGAGAGGTAGGTAGCACCACCGTTGGAGGTATTCGGGTCAATTCGAAGGGTTCGGGACATGGTGATCACCGGAGCAATAGGAAGACACCTTAGAAGCTACCCTCATGCCAGGTTCCCGGATCATGAGGACTTACTAAGACATCCTCTACTCGACGATCACCTTTCGAGGCAAGGCAACAGTGAGGCGTACCCTAGGGGTGGTGTGTGATTTGTGTGTCAGATTCATTTATTTTTGTCTTGTCAGGTTATGGGTGATCTATGCGTTTGTTTTTATTTTTTTTGTCATTCATTCTTGCATGCATTTATTAACAGTTAAAAAAGTGCGGAAAGATAAAATTCCTAAACTATTACAAAGGCGCGGGTCCACATCGCCAAATTAAAATCCAGGACCCGATTTGACAAAAAATAAAGAACTAAAGTGCGAGAAATATAAAATGTCCGAGTTACATGGCTTTGGGAGAATTACATAAATATTTAAAAGAAACGAAATAAAACGCGCGAATTGAAATAAGATTGGAAACGAGGGCGTTGGACCCTTTTGAAGTTAAATTGAAATTAAAAATTAATTAATTATTTATTGAAATAAAAGAAGTGTTTTTTTAGGTTTTTTGTATTTATGAAATAAGAAAATTAAAATTAAAATTAAAAGAAACCCTAATTCTAAGTTATTTTTAATTATTTGAGAAAAATGTTAAAGTTTAACTTAATTTACTAAAGAATTTATGTACATGTTTATTTACAAAATAAATTAGTAATTAATAATAATAATAATGATGAGAAAATTATTTATTAAAAAAAAATGATGAAAAAGTTAAAAACCTAATTTCTACATATTTAATTTATTAAGAAAAATATTAAAGTTTTGAAACCTAAATTAATCTAATTAATTGTTTAGAGTTTATTTACAAAAATAATAATAGTGAAATTAATATTAATAAAATAAACATTTTGATTTTTATGATTTTCCTGTTTTTTACTATTTTTTATATTTTATGAAAATAAGTTAAATTAAAGGAATTAATTAAAAAAAGAAATAATTGAAATAAATAAAATAAGGAAAAGAAAGAAAATACAATACCTTGGGGGGTTTCTGTCCCCTTTTTGGAGGTGAATTGGAGTGGTTTGGCCATTTGTGTTCTGGCCTCATCATGCATAAGTTGTTCTACTTTGGCCATTTGGCTTTTGGCTTTTGGCCATTTGCGTTTTGGCTTTTGGCCATTTGTGTTTTGGCTTCAATATTCCTTTAATGTCTGGCTTAATGTCTGCCTCGCCATGTATTGGTGTCATGCATAAAATGTTCTGTTTTGGCCATTTGGCTTTTGGCCTCAACGTTCCTTAATGAACGTGGGATCCTGTCTAAATCTGCAGTGTTGAACCTCAAGAACACATTAAATAAAATCATAAAAATTCAAATAAAACCAACATATGAAGAAATTTAATGTTTAGGCACAATATGGCATGTATGAATGATTATACCCTTTTGATCACGGAGATCAAATCAACCTTACCCTTACTGGAAAAGTAGTGACATGAATGCTTTTATGCCCTTTGGATCATGGAGATCAAGCCAGCCTTACCCTTACTGAAGAAGTAATAAGATGTTGGTTTTTAACTGAGATGGCTTGTTTGTAGTGAGAGAGGGATTTGTAATAAGGATTTCAAGGTTTGTTGTGGCAAGGTTTTTTTTCTCTCTTTTTCTCCTTCTTTTTTTCTCTCTTTTTCTCCTTCTTTTTTTTCTCCCCTTTTTTGTGTGACAAGAAGGTGATTATATAGTGGAAATTAGGGTAAAGAAAATGGGCTTTGAATGTGCAATTGGGCCTCCAATATTCACTTGAATTCGTCACTTTCCAGGCTAAATCGCAGGGACTTAAGTGCATTTTTTGAAGTTGAAATGTGAAAACAAAATGTAGCCGACATCGAGAACTAACTCCTGTCCGAAAATCGACTCAATCGGATAAACGGTGAATTAGTTATGAATTTTTGAAGTTTCAGCTCAGACAAACTTATTTTGGGCTCCAGTGTCGGCTCTGACACGTTCTTCAATAAAAAACTGGTATTGATCGGTGCATAATTTGGTCTCGACTTTTGAAGCAAAGTTGTAGATCTATGAGTCAGTGACCTTGTATAAAAATATGAGTCCAATCCGATAAAAATTGACCGAGTTATGAATTTTCGAAGTTTCGGCCCAGCTGAAATAATATTCAGCATTCAGGATTTTCAGCGTGTCACGCACTCTGAGCAAAAAACGAAGGCCTTTTGAATACCGTTTGAACTCAATACCTTCTGTGAAAATGTAGGCAACTCAATTTGTGAAATTTTGGCACCGGAACCAGCTCGATACGATGAAAATCGACCAAGTTATGATTTTTTGAACATGACGCAAATAAACTTTTGTCACAAATTTCTGCACGAAAATACTTGATGAATCCACATTTTTGAAGACCTTCTGATCGAAATTGGCTTCCAGCCGTGAGAGATGAAAATGTAGATAATGTCGAGACGGAATTTTGGCCACCGGAACAGGTTCAAAACGAGTCACGATCTTCAAGTTATGAATTTTTTAGCGCGTAAAAACTGCACTTTCAACACACTTTTTCACTATATTTCTTCAAGAAAACTCACACATTCGGATACCTTCTTTAAAGAATTATCTCTTGAGCCGAACCTGAATTTGAGAATATGTTATCAGAGATATCTTGGCGAAAGAATACCTGAATATGACGCGCCGGGTTGGACTTGTGAATTTTTCTTGGAATATTTTGAGAAATATGGGAGGGCAAATTTTGGGGTACAACAGTTGCCCCTGTTCAATCTTCTTAGACCTGAGGATGCAGATTGGCTGACGTGCCTTTCGTAATCCGAAGGTGGAAGATGATTGAACACTAGAGTGCCCAGAAATTTGCGCTCACATGTTAGCAGTGTGATGGGGGAATGGGCTTATAGATGCCATTTGGAGATTGCTGGATAGGATGATGGGCTTATAGATGCCATCTGGATGTTGATCGTGTAAGAGATTCCTTGGCGAGAACCTGCATACCTGCAAAATAAAAAAGGAGTACCTGACACGTTGCAGGGGCTGATTTTCAGATGCTTGGTATAGATGTGTCCTGACTGGTTACAGGAGCTGAGTTTGGAGCTTCACAAGATGAATGAACCAGGGATGGTTACTGCCTTAGCATGAATGGTAAGAGAACCTTGGGCGACTTTAACTTCAACAACGCTCGTTGAGAAAAATCTTGGGTGTCTTCTACTGGGATAAGAATCAGGGAGATCTTAGGGTCGATCTGACTGAACCAGAGAAGGCCTTTGACTGGATAAGCATCAGGAAAATCTTAGGGTCGATTTAACTGAACCGGTCTAGGTCTTGAAATATCTTCAACTGGATAAGCATCAGGGAGATCTTAGGGTCGATCTGACTGAACCAGACAAGGTCTTGGAATATCTTCAACTGGATAAGCATCAGGGAGATCTTAGGGTCGATCTGACTGAACCAGAGAAGGCCTTTGACTGGATAAGCATCAGGAAAATCTTAGGGTCGATTTAACTGAACCGGACAAGGTCTTGAAATATCTTCAACTGGATAAGTGTCAGAACGTCGCCATATCTGGTTCATATCTGGACTATATCTGGAAGGAAATCTGGAAGCAGCATCAGAACGTCACCATATCTGGTTTACATCTGAAACTATATCTGGAAGGAAATCTGGAAGCAGCATCAGAACGTCACCATATCTGGTTTACATCTGAAACTATATCTAGAAGGAATTCTGGAAGCAGCATCAGAACGTCACCATCTCTGGTTTACATCTGAAACTATATCTGGAAGGAAATCTGGAAGCAGTATCAGAACGTCACCATCTCTGGGTCATATCTGAAACTATATCTGGAAGAAAATCTGGAAGCAGTATCAGAACGTCACCATCTCTGGGTCATATCTGAAACTATATCTAGAAGGAAATCTGGAAGCAGCATCAGAACGTCACCATATCTGGTTTACATCTGAAACTATATCTAGAAGGAAATCTGGAAGCAGCATCAGAACGTCACCATATCTGGGTCATATCTGAAACTATATCTAGAAGGAAATCTGGAAGCAGTATCAGAACGTCACCATCTCTGGGTCATATCTGAAACTATATCTAGAAGGATATCTGGAAGCAGTATCAGAACGTCACCATATCTGGGTCATATCTGAAACTATATCTAGAAGGAATTGCGATAGTTGATAGTAATCATTTTGGTATTGATCTTTTTCCTGAAAAGGCAAAACATAATTGTATGCAAAATTATGATGCATGAACTGTATGTCTTCAAAATTAATGAGATTCGTGTAGTATGATGCATATGCATGTTATAATGTATGAAGATGTGATGTTTATGAAGGTATTTTTGTCTAAGAAAATAAATCCTTGACGGGTGCCGGGAGGTCACTCCTGGGCTGATGTTGAAGAATAGGTTTTGCTTCCGCCGGGGATGATAACTGCAAGAATACCGGTAGGAGAAGATGACTCCGTTGCGGAACAATCTTGGCAAATGGAAGATTCTGCGGGGAGAAAAAGATATTCTAGCGACCATGCTGGGAAGCAATACTCTGTGGGAAGAGAGACACTCTATTGATTGTTGATAGTAACTTACTGAGGATATCCTTGTTGTTGGAAGTGTTGATGGACTTCGCTGGGGTAAGAAGACTGTGTTGACGACGATCTTTCCGTGGCTTTTGGCTGAGGATAACCCAGTTATATCCTGTTAGGGAAATAACTCTTTGAATAAAGCCGGACGACGCGTTCGTGCTCTGTGAGGGGGGTAAGCTTCCAGAATCTACTGGGGGTAAACTTATTGCTTGGGGAGATAAATTCCAACTTTCCTGGGGAATCTGGATTGGACTCTCCTGGGGAAGTATCGAACTGTATTGGTTATGTTCTTCAACGGAACCTACCTTGATACCTTGGAGGATAGAACAATCAGATTGCTTAGACCGCTCTTTATTGCCCCTGTTTCTATGGGGGGGAGAGGGAGACCTGTGAGGCGCTGATAGCTGTTGATGTACAAACCTTCTTCTGGTAGGCAGGTGGCAAGATGACAGGACATAGTCGTATGCTTTGATCCCTAACTTTTGCCTGGACCGCCCTTTCGGGTTTTCAGTCCACCGGGATACCCATTTTTGCTCAAGCCGCCTTTTCAGGTTTTCGACTTGCCGGGTGTACAGATTTTTTCATTTCATCCCTTCATTTTGCCCGAACCCTTTTGGTTCGCCGGGAAGCCCTTATTTTTGCCTAGGTGCGTCAACCTAGCGGGTCTTTGATTTTGCGTAGTATCTTTTCGACTATGTCCGTGCTTTCAGAATATAGGGAGTTGCCCCTGTTAGAAGTGTTTTGTCATGCCACCAGAAGATTTCTGACCAGGCAAGATTTATTGTTGAAATGCCCCAGGTGACTCATGCGGAGATTTGCCCCAGGCTATTTGGCCTTTGAGAGATTCTCCGAATCTTGATTGGACTGCCCCAGATAATGGACCATGGTCATGTCTGCCCCTTGATTGGAGGTACTTCTGTTCATTAGGCATTCATCGTGCGAATTTCCCTGCTGTTCAAACAAAAAGTCATATGCAACAAAGTTATGTTAAAAATGCAAAGCTTATGTCTGTCTTGAAGATTTTGAAAATGCATTCTTTTCATAAAACCAATGATTGTTTTTAAAACGTGATGTCAACTCCGTATTTTACCGTGAGCCTTAAGGAGTCAGGATACCTTTCGTCACAGTATGCTTTCGAACTAACCCATGCTTCAGCTAGGACTTTTAAGGGTTATAACGTGGCCTGGTTCACGGTTTAAGAAACAAAGGATAAAGGCTCAAATTATTTGTACCCACCCGCTCTTCGTGATGTTCTCCAAACCTAAACTCAGTTGATCATACGTTAGACCTTGTTTGAGTCTTTGCTCTGATTTTCCGGTGATGATTCGGATGTTGATAACTTATTTTGAATAGGCAGTCATTCCTTTCTTGTTGAGGGTTGGTAAGACCTCTTTCTTTTTGATTTCGTTATCCCTATTTTTTGCCTGAGCTGTTTCCTTTTTGGAATTACAGTCAGCAGGATACCCCAGTTTTGTAAGTCTCCTTCATAGGTTTTGACTTAATGGGCTTTTTTATTTTGAGAGATATAATGAATGCCTATCCTTGTGATTGTTCGGAATCATCATTGTCTTTCTTCGTTTTGTAAGGATCTCTTTGGTGCCATTCGTTATGCACTTGGATCAACTGAGAGACTACCCTGCCCCAGGTTATGATTAAGGGTTTTAAATTTCGAAAAGAAAAACTCCTACTTCTTTGGCTCAGAGGGGTCGACGATGGATTATCTTCCTTATAACTCCAGTGTTTAGGGATTGAAACAATGCCTGTACCTCATCAGCGGGGTCTGTTCAAAAGCATACTGTAGATTCGGTATCGTTTTCGTCATCCTCCCTCAAGAGGCTTAGAATTATTAATCGAGAGTTGACATCAGAAAAAAATATGAAAATAATTTACGTATAGTGACTACGAATATATTGCTTCAAAACAGACATATGCGATGCATTAATGAAATAACAATGTTTGACATGAATAAATGTTTGAACAATCAAAGCACAACACAACTTGAACATTCGAATGAACAAAAGTTTCCTAGTCTCAGAGCTTGTCACTTCAAAAGGTGAGCCTTGGAGGGATGGTAGAAAAATTCAGCCTGACCATCTTGTGTGAATTCCAGTGCTCCTTCATCAATCAGGTCCTGAATCCTATTCTTCAAAGCCCAACAATCCTCTGTAGCATGCCCCGGGCTATCAGAATGATAAGCGCAGTGAGCGTTGGGGTTATACTTTGGTGACGTTGTATTTTGAAACTTCGGAGCCTCTTTTAGAGTTACCATCTTGGTCTCCAGCAACTGTGGCAATATCTGGGATAAGGTCATGCTGAGCCGAGTGAACTGCCTCCTCTCGCTCTTTTGCTGGTTGTGATGTTGAATTTGTGACACTGGAGCCATTTGGGGAGCTCTCTCCTTGCCTCTTTGTCTCAAAGGTGGTCGAACGATGACTGGCTTTTTACCCTTAGACTTTTGCCCCAGCTGGTTACCCTGAAGCAATTGGTTGACGAGAAACCAGAGCTCATCTTGTCTTTGAGCTAACCCTTGAATGGCAGTCACCTGCCCCAACATCTGGACCTTCAATGCATCCACCTCAGCTTGTAGGTGCTTCAGCCTTGCATCCTCAGCACTGTTCCTGACAAAAGTCTCCATGAGAAGTGTCCTTAGCTCCTCCTGCCCCTTGGATAGATTCAGGAGGATTTCCCTGAACTGACTCTCTTGAGCGAGAAGGTCCTGGTTATCTGGTTGGAAGGCCATTGCTGAAATAAACAGCGAGAAAGGTAAGTGACCTGCAACAAAGATACCTGTTATGTAATGATGTGTATGACATGCATGCAATGTTTTCAAGGACCTCGCGGGGTAAACAAGAAAATTGGTTAGCATCTGGATCCGGTAGTTTGATTAAAAGAACTTCGTATTTGTTGAGAGTCTTTCTTCCAAGGGTCAAAGGCTCACCATATCAAGTGGGTCATAGCCCCTGACTTTAATCATGATGTCTGGTTTTGATTTCCAATCAACCTTGGTTAGGGGAACCTTCTTCAGGAGTCAGAGCTCACCATATCAAGTGGGTCATAGCCTCTGACAACTTTGGCTAGAGGAAAGTAAATCCTCTTTGCCCCTTGCTAGATGTTTGATTTATCATGACCTGCAACACAAGCCCTTGAGATCCTTGAAATGGGTTAGGATGTATGCAATGGTATGATGTTATGGTATGCATGGGGTAATGTAAGTAACCCTGTTATGAGTCCCAATTAAGGACTGCAAACCAAAACCTGCAAGAAACTCAAGTAAGACCTGTCATGAGTCCTAATTAAGGACTACAAACAAAACCTGCAAGTAGTTCATGTGTCAGCTAGCAAGCATGCAAATAGTCAAGTACGAAGGCACACAAGTCACACAGAGAGCCCTTAGAGTTTAGGCCAGCATGGGGTCTGGGTATTACCCTCTTGAAGTTGGTGGGTTCAACCTGTCCTATCAGAAGTAACCGGGTTCTAAGGGTCCCAATATCATCGGATTGCTTTCATTGTTCATCGTTTCGATTTAGCCACTGAACTGGCGACCGAAATATTCCAGGAAAGCAACCCTCAATTGAGTGTAGTATCGAGTATCAACCAACCTCGGACTGCACCAAAGTCAGTTATCTCACTACCCTAAAGAGGCCAAGATGGTTCAATTAAGGTTCCTAAGGTCAGTTGATGCTTCACGACACCACGCGGCGGCCCCGTACTCTCCTTGACTGAACTAAAGGGTTACCGGTACACACCAAAGTGCCATATCAACGTAGCAGACTGTTTCAACCATGTCGGTATACCCCGCACAGTTCCCTCACAGTCTTGTTGCTACTTTCTAAGAAGATATCCCCCAGATCCGGGTTAGGATCTATAGAATTCCCAAGCAACCCACAATTTAAAGCACACAAGGAAAACAATTGAAAACACAGTTATGAACTAGCCCTAAGGTACACCTCACTTTATAAAGTATGTCCCCAGCAGAGTCGCCAGTTCTGTGATCGGTGGATCTGGAACTGACTGTTTAACGCTGGTTCGCGAAATGTCGCGGAAGCAAGAGTCGTCACCGTCTTTTATTTTCTCCAAATGGAAAGGACAAAAGCACAGAAAAATTCCTTAAAGAGATTGCTCTCGGTTCGGGAGGTAGGTTATAGAAAGGGAAGGTATTAGCACCCTTTCTATCCATGGTTATCCATGGGCTCTTAGATACTTGCTCATTGTGTTTTCAAAAGTGTTTGTTTGCTTTTCAACTGTGGGTTTAAAAAAGTTTCTTTGAAAATTTCAGTTCGACTCTTGTATAAGTCCTCAAGAGTGTTTGAAAAATTTGCTTTTGAAAGCTTTTTGAAAAGGTGTCGGTGTGAAAAGAAGTTTTTGATTTTTGTTTTGAAATTAGAGCAAGTATCTAGAGTCGTCTACCTACCCTAAGGAATTCGTCTGTGTAGATGTCCTTTAAAGTAGTGCCATCCCACCATTGAGAGGTAGGTAGCACCACCGTTGGAGGTATTCGGGTCAATTCGAAGGGTTCGGGACATGGTGATCACCGGAGCAATAGGAAGACACCTTATAAGCTACCCTCATGCCAGGTTCCCGGATCATGAGGACTTACTAAGACATCCTCTACTCGACGATCACCTTTCGAGGCAAGGCAACAGTGAGGCGTACCCTAGGGGTGGTGTGTGATTTGTGTGTCAGATTCATTTATTTTTGTCTTGTCAGGTTATGGGTGATCTATGCGTTTGTTTTTATTTTTTTTGTCATTCATTCTTGCATGCATTTATTAACAGTTAAAAAAGTGCGGAAAGATAAAATTCCTAAACTATTACAAAGGCGCGGGTCCACATTGCCAAATTAAAATCCAGGACCCGATTTGACAAAAAATAAAGAACTAAAGTGCGAGAAATATAAAATGTCCGAGTTACATGGCTTTGGGAGAATTACATAAATATTTAAAAGAAACGAAATAAAACGCGCGAATTGAAATAAGATTGGAAACGAGGGCGTTGGACCCTTTTGAAGTTAAATTGAAATTAAAAATTAATTAATTATTTATTGAAATAAAAGAAGTGTTTTTTTAGGTTTTTTGTATTTATGAAATAAGAAAATTAAAATTAAAATTAAAAGAAACCCTAATTCTAAGTTATTTTTAATTATTTGAGAAAAATGTTAAAGTTTAACTTAATTTACTAAAGAATTTATGTACATGTTTATTTACAAAATAAATTAGTAATTAATAATAATAATAATGATGAGAAAATTATTTATTAAAAAAAATGATGAAAAAGTTAAAAACCTAATTTCTACATATTTAATTTATTAAGAAAAATATTAAAGTTTTGAAACCTAAATTAATCTAATTAATTGTTTAGAGTTTATTTACAAAAATAATAATAGTGAAATTAATATTAATAAAATAAACATTTTGATTTTTATGATTTTCCTGTTTTTTACTATTTTTTATATTTTATGAAAATAAGTTAAATTAAAGGAATTAATTAAAAAAAGAAATAATTGAAATAAATAAAATAAGGAAAAGAAAGAAAATACAATACCTTGGGGGGTTTCTGTCCCCTTTTTGGAGGTGAATTGGAGTGGTTTGGCCATTTGTGTTCTGGCCTCATCATGCATAAGTTGTTCTACTTTGGCCATTTGGCTTTTGGCTTTTGGCCATTTGCGTTTTGGCTTTTGGCCATTTGTGTTTTGGCTTCAATATTCCTTTAATGTCTGGCTTAATGTCTGCCTCGCCATGTATTGGTGTCATGCATAAAATGTTCTGTTTTGGCCATTTGGCTTTTGGCCTTTTGGCCTCAACGTTCCTTAATGAACGTGGGATCCTGTCTAAATCTGCAGTGTTGAACCTCAAGAACACATTAAATAAAATCATAAAAATTCAAATAAAACCAACATATGAAGAAATTTAATGTTTAGGCACAATATGGCATGTATGAATGATTATACCCTTTTGATCACGGAGATCAAATCAACCTTACCCTTACTGGAAAAGTAGTGACATGAATGCTTTTATGCCCTTTGGATCATGGAGATCAAGCCAGTTTGTAGTGAGAGAGGGATTTGTAATAAGGATTTCAAGGTTTGTTGTGGCAAGGTTTTTTTTCTATCTTTTTCTCCTTCTTTTTTTCTCTCTTTTTCTCCTTCTTTTTTTTCTCCCCTTTTTTGTGTGACAAGAAGGTGATTATATAGTGGAAATTAGGGTAAAGAAAATGGGCTTTGAATGTGCAATTGGGCCTCCAATATTCACTTGAATTCGTCACTTTCTAGGCTAAATCGCAGGGACTTAAGTGCATTTTTTGAAGTTGAAATGTGAAAACAAAATGTAGCCGACATCGAGAACTAACTCCTGTCCGAAAATCGACTCAATCGGATAAACGGTGAATTAGTTATGAATTTTTGAAGTTTCAGCTCAGACAAACTTATTTTGGGCTCCAGTGTCGGCTCTGACACGTTCTTCAATAAAAAACTGGTATTGATCGGTGCATAATTTGGTCTCGACTTTTGAAGCAAAGTTGTAGATCTATGAGTCAGTGACCTTGTATAAAAATATGAGTCCAATCCGATAAAAATTGACCGAGTTATGAATTTTCGAAGTTTCGGCCCAGCTGAAATAATATTCAGCATTCAGGATTTTCAGCGTGTCACGCACTCTGAGCAAAAAACGAAGGCCTTTTGAATACCGTTTGAACTCAATACCTTCTGTGAAAATGTAGGCAACTCAATTTGTGAAATTTTGGCACCGGAACCAGCTCGATACGATGAAAATCGACCAAGTTATGATTTTTTGAACATGACGCAAATAAACTTTTGTCACAAATTTCTGCACGAAAATACTTGATGAATCCACATTTTTGAAGACCTTCTGATCGAAATTGGCTTCCAGCCGTGAGAGATGAAAATGTAGATAATGTCGAGACGGAATTTTGGCCACCGGAACAGGTTCAAAACGAGTCACGATCTTCAAGTTATGAATTTTTTAGCGCGTAAAAACTGCACTTTCAGCACACTTTTTCACTATATTTCTTCAAGAAAACTCACACATTCGGATACCTTCTTTAAAGAATTATCTCTTGAGCCGAACCTGAATTTGAGAATATGTTATCAGAGATATCTTGGCGAAAGAATACCTGAATATGACGCGCCGGGTTGGACTTGTGAATTTTTCTTGGAATATTTTGAGAAATATGGGAGGGCAAATTTTGGGGTACAACAGAAAGGATCTCCAATAATTGGCATGTTCTTCATGGTAAAAAGATTGAAAAAATCATGGAAAATCACAAACTTGAAAGGCATTAAAACAAGGCTTTGGGCTTGATCTTTTTACCCTAATTCATTGACATATATGTGTACATCACAACCCTAAT
This sequence comes from Vicia faba, assembly GCA_948472305.1. Classification (NCBI taxonomy): domain Eukaryota; kingdom Viridiplantae; phylum Streptophyta; class Magnoliopsida; order Fabales; family Fabaceae; genus Vicia; species Vicia faba. The sequence continues at coordinate 225,372,552 of OX451741.1, forward strand.
GAGAAGAACAAGGAAGCTGCGCCCAAACTCAAAGAACCAATTTGCATTTTTTACACAAAAACTTCAAAACTGTTTTCAGAGATAGAGCTCCTTTCAAAGCCTAAAATCCATTCCAAAGGCTTGCTGGGACTTTGTTGAACGTGTCTCAATACTTTTCAAAGCTCCATACATCCAGAATTGGTAGAATCACGTTGCCCTGTTTCCAAATATTTTCATATTCGTGTTTCATGATTCATGCAGTGTTTTTGATTTCTAATGCTTGATTTATACTAACTTGATCATTCTAAAGCTAATGGTGTCATCCGATTGAGTTTTTAAGCCCTGTACGTGAATTCACCATGAAAACTGCCTAGGGTTTCATAACTCTAATTTTGGGGCTTTGCATATCTGGAATAATTGGACCATAAGACTTATACCAATGAAATCAGGACGTTCAAACAAGTAGAACCCAACCATCGCGCCCTTTTTCTTTTGCACCATATGCTAATCGCTATTTTGCAGGTTTGTAGTTAGTGGGGGTTTAAAACCCCCGCTATCCATTCTATATTTTTCAGGCAAAAGCGAAGAAGGGAGAGGAAGACGCTGGCGTGTTGAATGATGATTGGCCAGTTTGAATAACTGGCGCCTTTTTTTTATTGTCCCACTAACCATTGCTTTCTCTTTCTTATTATTCATTGTCCATTATATATCAAACAAACGCGTTTGGCTGGGTGGAAAGCGTGTTGTCCTTCAAGCATTGGGACCTGGGTTCAATTCCCAGGTCCCCCATATTCTTCATAATTTTGTTTGTAAGGCGTTCAGGTACAATTCTCTTCCCAGGTTCCATCATACACCTAACATCTTGGCACGCCACATGTCACCAAGGCTCCATCCAATGGCCAAGACGTGCAGATCACCATATGCATTGGTCAACAGCTCCTCACACAAAAGTTGAAAGTCAACGTGGGCCTGGAATTCTTGGGCCAAACTGCTTCCCATGAACCTCCTCAATTGGGTCAACACCCCCATATGTTTGCATTTTCTTTCTCTTTTTTTTATTTTTTTCTTTTATTTATTTTATTTATGATAATTGTTTTATTTAATTCATAAAATTAATTTTAATAATACAAAAATACAAAAAAATCAGAAAAAGTCAAAAATAAAAAAATATATTTTAATATTTAGTTCACTAATATTTTATTTTGTAAATAAATTCAATAACCAATTTAGTTTTAATTTAGGGTTTTAATTTTAATTTACTTCTTAATAACTAAAAAACATAAAAATTAGGTTTTAGCATTGTTATTCTTTTCTCTTAATAAATAATCTTTTTTTATTTCTTATTACTATTAATTATTAATTAATTTCGTAAATAAACTTGTCATTAAATAATTAGGTTAAATTAGGTCAAACTTAAACATTTTTCTTTAATAAATAAAAAAAAAATTTAGAACTAGGTTTTTATTCAACTTTTAATTCCAATTAATTTTCTCATTAAATCCCATAAATACCAAAAAACATAAAAACAAGTCTTTTTCTTATTTAATCATTAATTACTTTAAATTCTAATTTAATTTCCTTAAAGGGTCCAACGCCCTCGCACTCTCGATTTTTATTTCTTTTCGCATCTATTTTCATTTCTTTTGTGGATATAATGTATTTGCCCCAAGGCCTTGTAATAGATAATTAGGATATTTACTTTCTGCATTTTATTTATTCAAATCGGGTCTTTGTTTAATTTGGCGATGTAGACCCGCGCCTTGTAATAGCGTAGGACCTTTATTTTTCCGCACTTTAAATTCCGCACCTTTAAACTGTTAATAAGCACATGAAAGAATGTATGCCCAAATAAAATCAAAGCGTAGATCACCCAATGCATAAACAAGACAAATAATAACTGAAAATGACACACAATTCACACACCACTCCTAGGGTACGCCTCACTGTTGCCTTGCCCTTCGAAACGTGGTCGTCGAGTATAGGACGTTTTAGTAAGTCCTTATGTCCATGAACATGGCATAAGGGTAGCTTCTAAGGTGTCCTACCATTGCTCTGGTGACCACACTGTTGCCTTGCCCCCCGAAACGTGGTCGTCGACTATAGGATGTCTTAGTGAGTCCTTATGTTCCATTGATCTAGTTGCCTCGAAACGGTTTCCTCGAAACAAGTTGCCTCGAAACAAGTTGCCTCGGAATAGTTGCCTCGGAATAAAAGATCAATGGCATAAGGGTAGCTTCTAAGGTGTCTTACCGTTGCTCGGTGACCACACTGTCCCTAAACTCGAATTGACCCGAACACCTCCAATGGTGGTGCTACCTACCTCTCAATGGTGGGATGGCACTACCTTAAGGACATTCACACAGACTAATTCCTTAGGGTAGGTAGATGACTCGTAGATACTTGCTCTAATTCAAAACAAATAAAAAAAAACTTCTTTTCACGCCGACACTTTTCAAAAAGCTTTCAAAACAACTTTTCAAACACTCTTGAGGACTGATACAAGAGTCGAACTGAAATTTTAAACGAAACTTTTCAAACTCACTCACACTTGAAAAGCAAACAAACACTTTTGAAAACACAATGAGCAAGTATCTAAGAGCCCATGGATAACCATGGATAGAAAGGGTGCTAACACCTTCCCTTTCTATAAATCTACCTCCCGAACCAAGAACTAATCTCAATAAGGAATTTTTCTGTGCTTTTGTCCTTTCCATTTGGAGAAAATAAAAGATGGTGGCGACTCTTGCTTCCGCGACATTTCGCGAAACCAGCGTTAAGCAGTCAGTTCCAGATCCACCGATCACAACAGGCTAACTTCAAAATCAATACAATCCATTTTCACAAATAAACTTTTCCTTTTTTTGTTTTGTTTTTCAAAAAAACGTCCAATGTTCAGTTTTTGATATATGCATTTGACATTAACTGCTGCTCATAAATATTTAAATACAAAACAAAAGAGGATTACTTGTAATATCAGAAATAGGCATACAAGAAATGTCTGAACCACACAGTTTCTCCGTCCACCAGGTATAGGGATAAACCTAGCTGGAGGAAACGATTGAAAGTACATTCATTCCCCACAGAGTAAGAGAAAGACAGTGGTGTTAGCTCTCCCCAAGCTGAGACTCGCGACTGCGAATGAATCGGTAATATTCTCCCCAAGCAGAGTTTATCTACCATCACCACTAAAAAGACTTATCATCCCCAGCGGAGTATAAAAATATCCCCAGTGGAGTTGGAAGAATTATCCCCAGTAAAGTCTAAAAGGGCTATCCCCAGTAAGGTCGCTACTGGAAAATCATCCCCAACGGAGTTCTTTCGTTTCACAAAACAGGAATTCACTCCCCACCAAGGTTCATTATCACCAGCAGCGGTAATTCCTCCCCAGCTGAATTCATCAGTGGAATCCTCAGTAGATCATCTCTTCCCCACAGAGTAATATCCTCATCAGTTTATTCCCCAGCGAGTTATCCTCTCCTACAGGCTTATTCTCACAATCATCGTCATTCATTATCTCCAGGGGGAACGAAGAATTCAATCTTTTTCTAGCAGCTATCGGGGATTTATTTTCCCAGATAAAAACATCACATCTTCATACATCATGACATGCATACACATCATACAACACAATCGCATTTACTTTGAGAGCATCATTGCTTGATACATATCATGCATTGCATACAACTAACCTTTATCTCTCAGGAAGGATACAGTTAAATTCTCAAAAAGTTCAAGCTATGAAGCTTCTACCTCAGTCGAATTACGGACGAGTTCCTAAATCTCGACAGATATTTCCTCAGTTGAACTACGGACGAGTTCCTAAATCTCAGCAGAGTTATTACCCCAATTGAACTACGGACAAGTTCCTAAATCTCAACAAAACTTTTACTCCAGTTGAATTACGGACGATGTTCCTAAATCTTAACAAAGTAGTTGAATTACGGACAAGCTCCTAAATCTCAGCGAAGTTGTTGAATTACGGACGAGCTCCTAAATCTCAGCAGATATCACCTCAGTTGAATTACGAACGATGTTCCTAAATCTCAACAGAGATGCTTCCACAGTCGAATTACGGACGAGTTCCTAAATCTCGACAGATATGTACCTCAGTTGAATTACGGGCGAGTTCCTAAATCTCAGCGAAGTTATTTCCCCCAGTTGAATTACGGACAAGTTCCTAAATCTCAGTAAAGTTGTTGAATTACGGACGAGTTCCTAAATCTCGACAGATATGTTCCTCGGTTGAATTACGGACGAGTTTCTAAATATCAACAGAGATGTTTCCTCAGTTGAATTACGGACGAGTTCCTAAATCTCAGCAGATATGTTTACCTCAGTTGAATTATGGACAAGTTCCTAAATCTCAACAGAGATGGTTTCTTAGTTGAATTACGGACAAGCTCCTAAATCTCGACAAAATCAGTTGAATTACGGACAAGCTCCTAAATCTCAGCAAATCAGTTGAATTGCGGACGAGCTCTTAAATCTCAGCAAAAGTTGTTCCCTCAGTTGAGTACGGACGATTGAAGTTCCTAAATATCAACAAAGACGACTCACCAGCAGAATGACGGACGACGAAGCTCCTAAATTTCTATTTCTCTCCACAGAAGATCAGACCTCCCCATCGGAATCTTCCTCAACAACAGGTGTACAAGCTCTCGCTAAGGAATCTCTTATGCGATCGACACTCCTCCAAATGGCATCTGTAAGCCCATTCCCGACATCACAAGACAATTACCACTTCACGCGAGTGCAAATTTCTGGGCACTCTAGTGTTCAATCCACTTCCATCTTCGAATTACGAAAGGCACGAAAGCCAATCTGCATCCTCAGGTTTAAGAATATTGAACAGGGGCAGCTGTTGTACCCCAGAATTTGCCCTCCCATATTTTCCAAAATATTTCAAGAAAGATCTCCAAGTTGCTCAAGATAGCTCAAGGGTTGGCCAGACAAGCTCTCTTCTAAGGCAGTCTACCCCAAACTAGGGTTTCACATTGCATCAATATCCTTGAGTCCAAGTGACCCCAAGTGCTCACCAATGTCCTAATATGTTCTCAAGATCATCCATGTCAAGTTTCAAGCCTTACAGAGGAAGTTTGCTCAGTCAATTGCTCAAAGGTCCAAAAATCGACTATGCTAAGGCAAAAGTCAACTGTGCTAAGGCAAAAGTCAACTGTGACCTATATACAGTCAAACTTCAAGATTTTTTGTCAACATTCTCATTTTGAAGTATATTTCATCCTTCTATCAAGGGTTGATCATGATTCATCAAGGATTTCTCACTATTCATCAAGAACCAAAAGTTGCTAAATTAGGGTTTTGTAGGAAAAGTCAACTCAACTTTGACCAAGCATAACTTTCTCATACTTTATGAGAAATTACTCATCCAAAGCTCATTTTGAATAGGATGCAATTCCCTACAATCCATCTGCAGCTCCCAAGTTCAAAATATGCACTCACAAGAAGTTATGAATTTGGACATTATAGGTCATTTTGAAAAGTCAACAAAAACACCTTTTTTGTCAAAAGCTTCATACATGAGAATGGAATACCAAATTGAGATGATACCAAAAGGGTTGATTAGAGGACATCTCAATATTTCTAAAAAGTCCAAGAACACCTCTAAAAGTTCAAAATTGAGGAAGTTATGCATTGTTGAAGTTGAACTTTTTTGCAAAATTGCCAAAAGTCAACTATGCCCAAAACTCCAAATTTAGCCAAATGGGCCCATTCGTTTTCACTTTTTTTGAGTTGGCATTATAGCCCACGTGCTCTAGCCTTTGCCATGTGTCTAAATCATATTTTTATTAATTATTTTGATTTTTATTTGAATTAATTTGATTTAAATCAAATAAAATCAAATAAAATCCAAAGCATTGATAACAAAGGATTTTTTGGTTGTTTTAGGCTCTAATTACAGCTAGCAATGCAATCAAACTCGTATCAAGGTAATTGTGCACAAGGAGATTGGATTTAGGCCAAATTTGGAAGGTGGTTAAAGAGAATCAAATCAAATATCAAAATCATCAATGGAGGAGGATTTGGATAAAACTTGCAACCCTAATACATTGTGCAATACATAAGGGTCGTGTGCAGACAAAAATTAGGGTTGGAGATCAGTTATAGAGCCTGAACCAAATTTGCAAAAACAAGAAAAAAGTGTGAGATCGAAACAGGGCTTAGAGGCATCCTCCAGGCTTGGCAAGTGTCCCAATCGTCTCCTGGCAATCTCCACAAGCGAAAGCAAGTAAAACCACGAATTTTCAAGCCTCCCATTGCACTGTGTTGTACCCCAAAATTTGCCCTCTCATTTCTCTAATATTTTCTCATCACAAGACTCTTGGAGCTCAAGATCAAGTTAGGGTTTGTCCTGCTCAAGACTCCTCCTTGCACTGTTGACCCAAATTAGGGTTTGAGTTTACACAAAGTTGTTTTGACCTAAAATGCCCAAGGTGACTTTCATGCTTCATGTTGGACTCACAAGTTTATCCATACCAAGTTTCAAGCCTTGATTCCAATCTTTGCCCAGTCAATTGGACAGTTGACCTAGAAATCAGCTGTATTGGGGAAAAAGTCAACTGTGGCCAATTGACAGTCAAACCTCATGAAATTTGACCCACATCAACACAATGAACTCATATGAACCATTTGGTCAAGTTTGGATCACAATTCCACAAGAAAGTTGATCAAACCACCAAAAGGGCAAAATGGTCATTTTTAGGGTTTTGACTTCACAAAGGCAATTTTTTACGGTTTGACCTAACCAATGGCAAATCAAGCTCACATATGGACTCAAGGACTCAATGGCATTTTATTTACCCATTCAACAAGTTCAAAAGATCTCAAATGCACAAGATTGACAAATGAATTTTCCAGTCAACTGATCAAAATTTGACTGTATACTGAAAAGTAAAACTTTGACTTTTTGGTCAAAATCAAGTGCCAAGATTCATTTTTCATCAAGACATGTCAAATTATGAAACTTGTTCATCAAGAAATCCAAATTTGCAAATTAGGGTTTAAAATGAAGAAATTTCATAACTTAGAAATTTTCTAAGTTATAAAATTTCCTTATTTTTTCCTAACTTTGTCCCATTTTTTCATCAAGATAAATTTGGATTCAAACAAAACTCAAAACATGAAAGTTGTAGTCCATTGCAAAATATACAACTTTGATTTACAAAGTTTCCTCAAAAGAAGCTTGTAGCTCAAGTTATGATTTTTGGAATAAGGGTGCAAAATATTCTTAACTTAGAAAAATTTTGACCTATTCAAGGCAGGATTTTTGCCCAACTTCATGGCCACTTTTCACATGCTTCCACTTGGAATCTCAATTTTCATTGCAAATATGGATTGTAGTACATATTCCAAGCTTTCCAAATTGTCCAAGAACTTCTCAAACACCCTCGTGGTTAGGGAGAATCGAATTTGCAAAGTTGGGCAAAATCCATTTTTGTTCTTGACCAAGGCATGTTCATAACTTTGCATTTTCAAAGTCAGCTTGCACAAGCTAGATTACAGGCCTCTAATCTCATTCACACTAAATAATTAAATGCCAATCCATTGTGTTCTAGCTTTATTTTGATCATTTGGTCATTACATGCAAGATTAATCCATAATTAGAAAAAGTAAGTTTGCCATTTTTGAAAAGGTACACTTTATGTCAAATAGCAAATCCAAGAGGCATGGGCCAGATCTTTGAAGCTATCATTTTGTACACAAATCACTCTGATCAAGAACAAGAGGGGCATCATAGTTTAGGGCATTGGACAGGCTTGTATAGAAACTTGCATTTTCTTACTTATGTAAGAAGAAACATTGCAAAAGGGACACCACATTCACTTCCTGCAAGCACAAGCAAAAACAAACTTCATGAACACTTTCCAGACATCAAACCAAGTTTGTAACACGACCAAACCATCACTCAAACCTCCTCATTCACAGAAACACTCCCTTGCTGCAAAAACAGAGTCCCTTCTGCAACTTGACTTCCACAAACACTTCCACTCGTACGTTTTGGCCAAAGCTTGTTCAAACACACTCCCTACCATCCATTGAAGCTATCCCAAGCCTTAGATACAGACTGTAACACCCCTAATCAAGGTTGCCATTTTCACTTTTCCTTGTTGCAGGTTGACTTCCATAGCTTGATTCAGAAGGATTCAAAGCACACCAAGCATAGGAGAAGGTTCCTGGGACCTCAAGCAAGCTGTACAAGTCCTCAAACACCATTGAAGTTGGCCATATTACTCTGTTCGAGTCAAGCTGAGACAGGTAAAGTGTGAACTTCTATCTCTTTATCCAAGCATATTTAGGCTTAAGTTTGTGAAGAAAGTATGTCCTACTCATGGCCCTGAAGCTACCCATATACTTACTTTTCATTTATGTTGTGTGTGCTGAGAGAATTTTGAACCTGGACATTGGAAAAAACTTAGGTCAGGAATTGGGGGAGGAGAAATTCTCTCTCATTTCTGAGAGTTAGAACAACTTCTTTATATGTTTAGAATTGTGACATGATGCTCTATAATGTTTATGTTGTGAGTTTTTGTTAAAAGTCAAGGAATCAAGAGATAGCAGATGGAGAAGGAAACGCGCGTTTTCTTTGTTTGAATGTTGCTGGAGGTTGAAGACAAAGCTGGCTTGGGCTGGGCCTGAGTCAGCTTGTTGTTTGCACCCTCATTTTCCACTTACATCCCCCTGGCCCATTGTGTGATTTTTTAATCATTTTTGACTTTTTATTTTTTCTACTAACTTGTTATTTTTTGACAAAACATAAAAAAATATTAAAAATATTTTTCCACCCATTTTTGCATTTTATTTGGATTTTATTTGTTTATTTGAACTTATACATGTAAAATAATAAATGCCTTTTATTTAAAACATTAAAAATAACATAAAAAAATATATTTTCATCCATCATTTTTTTTAATTTATTTACCTTTTGAAAACATTTTCTAAAAAATATACTTTTTTTTGTAAATAATTAATTTTTCATTTTTATATATATTTAGTATATTTAATATATAATATAAATACCTATACATATTTTATTAAATATTTAGGATAAAAATGTAAAAATAATACCTTTTTATTTTTATTAGTATATGACATCAAAAATGCTTTTTTTTCACAATATACTTCTTTTTTTATTTTTTGTATATAATTAACAAGTATTGTATATAATATAATTAATAAATAATGTTTATTTAGAAAATTAGGGTTTTGCCCTAAACCATGAAAATATCCAAAAAATTTGACTTTTTATTTTTGTTTATATTTTATATTGAAAAACACTTTTACATACATAAAAAACATTTTTGTGCATAATACATTTTTGCATATTTATTATATTTGTCTTAATATTGTACAATTTTAAATATTTGTATATTCAATATGGATGTAATAGCTTAGATTTAAATTTCTTGCTAAATATCCCCCATTTGGACATTTGTACCCCCATCCCCATAATTATGTTGTAATAATCTAGGGCTTTAAAATTCCGCATTTAAAAGCTTTCTAATTATGCCATGATAGACCTAGGGTTTGTATGCCAAAATCAAATAACCAATAGCTTGACTAATTCAAAGACAAAAAGCATGAAAATGAACAACACAAATCACACTTGCACCCTTAGGGTTACTCCACTTGTTGCCTTCAATAATGGGCCATGTTGCATGTTGAGTGTCTTTGGCCAAACAAAAACAAATCAAAATGATCATAGTCCCTCGATGACGCTTTCTCAAGTTGCCTAAAAATGATCAAGTCCCTTAAAGGAAAAGTTGCCAAAGACACTTGGCACCATTGCATTCATGGTCTAAACGATGACCCGCGCCCGTCCCGTTAACATCCTAAACACAAGATTGTCCACCAAATACAATGGTGGAACAATACTGTTAAAAGGGTTAAAACTTAGGAAAGATCTTTGAGAAATTTAGGGTAGATAGCTCTTGGTTACTTTCCCAATCTTGCAAAACAAAACCTTGCCTACTTTCAAAATACACTTCACAAACACAACTTCCAAAACAACTTTCAAAAACATTGAAAACTTTTTCAAAAGACAAATACACCTTTGTATACATTCAAACATGGATCATTACAAAGGTTGCCACAATAAGGGCCTCTTTTCAAAACATCTTTCAAACACACACAAAGCACCATTTCAAACAATTGAAAATGCAAGGCAAGTGATCTAAGCAAGTACCTAAGAGCCCATGGATAACCATGGATAGAAAGGGTGCTAATACCTTCCCTTTCTATAATCTACTCCCCGAACCCAAGAAAAACATCTCAAAGGTTTTTGCTGTGCTTTTTAACCTTTCCTTAGGATAAAATAAAAAGTCGGTGGAGACTCTTGCTCAACCGAAACATTTGCGAATACAAACGCAAAACCTCAAGTCAGTTCTCCCACCGTATCACAGAACTGGCGACTCTGCTGGGGACTGATTTTAAAAGTGGAGTAACCTTAGGGCTTAGATCACCCTTTTGCATGACTAATTGTTTGCTTTGATTGCTTTACCTTTTGGTTCTCTTGTTTGGGCTTGAAATCCTACACCCGGATTTGGGGAAACATTCATAAATAGCAATACGTTATGGAAACTGTGCGGGGTATACCGACACGGTTGAAGCAATAGCTATATTAGTGCGACATATTTGTGAGTACCGGTAACCCTTGAGTTCAATCAAGGAGAGCACGGGGCCGCTGAGTGATGTCACTAAGCACTAATGACCTAGAACCTTACTTTACCATCTTGGCCTTTTATTAGGGGTAGTGAGATGACCGGCTTTGGTGCAGTCCGAAGTTGGTAGATACTCGATACTACACTCATTGAGGGTTGTTTTCTTGGAATATTTTGGTCGCTAGTTAAATGGCTAAACCAAAACAATGAACATGGAAAATAATCCAATGATATTGAGCTCCTTAGAACCCGGTTACTATTTATAGGATAGGTTTTTAAGCCAACTTCACTCAAGAGGGTACTTACCTATGAAACCTCATGCAAGCCTGAAACTAGGGTTTTGTGTGACTTGCTTGTACATATGTTTGTGCATACATCATGAACATCATAAAGCATCATATGCATCCGCTAACCATTTCAAGGGTTTGGATCTTCATCTTTGTTCTTGTTTTGTAGGTCATGGAAATTCTTCGCAGGAAAACTATCCAAGTCAACCTTGTGAGAATCCCTCCTCAACTCAAGGAGCTTACATCCAGAATTCCGGAAAGCTCTCCCTTCAGTGAAAGACATGGTAGACTGCTCAGCCTAGTCAACACCAACATTGAAGAAGACATGGTGAAAGTGCTGTTCCAGTTCTTTGACCCCCTTCATCACTGTTTCACATTCCCCGACTACCAATTGGTGCCTACTTTGGAGGAATTTTCTCAACTCCTGAGAATTCCTATTCTTAATCAACTACCCTACGACGGTACGGAAATAGAACCAAAGCCTGAAGATGTTGCTCAAGCACTACACTTGCAACCATCTGACATCAAGGGGCATTGGGAGACTAGAAGTGGTGTCAAAGGCTTCTTGGCAAAATTCTTGTTTGAGAAGGCCCAAGACTGCTGGAATTCTCTAGATCTACAAGCCTTTAAAGAGATTGTGGCACTCCTCATTTATGGGTTGGTCTTGTTCCCAAATCCTGACCAACTTATAGATGTTAATGCTGTCAAGATTTTCCTATCCAGGAATCCCATACCTACATTGCTTGGGGACATCCTCCACTCATTTTACACACGAACAATGAGAAAGAGGGGTGTTCTCATGTGATGTACTCTTCTCCTTTCAAGGTGGTTTATTCCGCACCTTCCACAATCTGTTTTGAAGAATGACCAAGGCTTAAGGTGGTCACAACGGTTGATGACCCTCACACATTCTGATGTACATTGGTGTTCTCGGTCCAGAGAAAATGTCATCATCGTCGATCATTGTGGTGAGTTCCCTAATGTTCCATTACTTGGAATTAGAGGAGGAATTACCTACAACCCTTGTCTAGCGTTGAGACAATTGGGATATGCACGGAGGGATGGCCCTCATGACATGCTGATTCCTGACCTAGTTTTTGACTTCGACAATGATGCACAAGGACTTCGCCAAAGATTCATCAGAGCTTGGAGGATGCCTAACAAGGTAGATAGCAAGACACTGGGGCACAAGAACTCCATCCCTCTTGAGCCTTATCTCAAGTGGGTAAGGACCCGAGCCCAGAGTCTTATGATGCCTTACCCTCACATTCTCCCTTTGATCAAAGAGCCTGTTAAGGAAGGAGAGGTTCCATACACCATCCTACATCCTGACATGCCAACATCATGGGAGGAGATGCAGAAGAGTTGGATCCAACTCAAGGAGGAACGGAATACTTTTGAAGCCAGCTTCTACGCCAGTGAGAAGAAGGTTTTGGAGCTTACCCTCCGACTTCATGAGGAGGAGACCCTCAACACTTACATCACACCAAAGAGGATGCGCAACGTCTTTTTACCTTAAGAAGTTTTTGTAATATTTGGCCCATGGGGCATTTATGTACTGACAAAATTTCTTCTTATTAATATGACGTGTGTTCTTTTTGTTTGCAACAAATTTGAATGTCTAAATCCTTGAATGCATTACATGAATAAACATATCATTCATCATATGCATAAACAGGTCTTCACACCAGGTTTCCTTATCTCTCTGCTGTTTATTTCAGTAAGATGGATCTCGAACAGACGGTCAAAGATCTGCAGGCACAAAACTCGCAGTTTCAACAGCTCCTTATGACCTTGGCAAAGGGTCAGGAGGATCTAAAAACACTGCTTGAGAACAAAGAGCAAGAAAAAGTGAAAAAGAAGAAGAAAAGAGTCGGGGTAGCTACACTGGGAAGAAGGTTTTTAGAATGAAGCTAGAAGAGTTCTTGAATTTCCCTCCGCATCTGAGGAAGAAACCAGTAAGGGAAAAGGAGCTGCACTACCTTCTGAGTCCGAAGCTGAAGAGGAAGAGGTTGAGGAAGATGAAGACTACTCAGAACAGCAATACCCGCCAGCGGATGACAAGTACAAAAACCTAGAGGATAGACTGGCAGCTATGGAGCTGCAAAGGGTTCCGGGGTTAGATTTTGAAGAGTTGGGATTGATTGCTGGAATTGTGATCCCTCCAAAGTTTAAGTTGCCAATTTTTGCAAAGTATGACGGGCTGTCCTGCCCAAAGATGCACCTGAGATCATATGTCCTAAGAATTCAACCTCATACATCCGACAGAAATCTTTGGGTACACTTCTTCCAGGATAGCCTGTCTGGTACACAGCTAGATTGGTTTTACAAGCTTGAGAGGTCAGAGGTACATAGTTGGGAGGATTTGGCAGCTGCCTTTTATCGCCAGTATCAATATAACTGTGACTTGGCGCCAACCCGTACTCAGCTACAAAGTATGGGAATGGCCTCAAATGAGGGATTCAAAGAATACGCCCAGAAATGCCGCGACTTGGCCGGAAGAGTGCAGCCACCTCTTTCTGATAGGGAACTAGTTGATATGTTCTTGGGGACCCTATCTGGCCCATTCTTCAACCATTTGATCGGGAGCTCTTTCACAGGGTTTACTGAATTAATTCTGACTGGAGAACGGGTGGAAGCTGGTATTAAGAATGGGAAGATTCAAAAGGAGGCCTCTGCATCTACAATTGCTAAGAAATCATTTCCGGCCAAGAAGGAGACAGTTGTTGTGTACTCTCAGAAGGGGTCAGGAAGAACTGAGCATCGGCCGACTGTAGGGGCCGTGATGATTCAAAATTCATCAAACGATCAGCCTCGTAACAATCAGTCCAGACCAAATCAGCAATGGGTAGAACGGCCACAACGGCAGTTCACCCGCATCAATATGACGACTGCACAAGTTCTTCCCCATTTGTTGAAGTTGAATCTAACTGGTTTAAAGGAGGCACCGAAAAACCCTAACACCACATCTCCGTACTATCATGCTAATGCCAAATGTGCCTACCATTCTGATAGCGCCGGACATGACACCAACAATTGTTGGGCGCTAAAGAATAAAATTCAAGACTTGATAGATGCAAAAGAGGTCGAGTTCGATGCTCCGGAGAAGCCGAGTGTAATATCTGCTCTGATGCCAAAGCATGGCCATCATGTTCATGCTGTTGAAGAAGATCTGTATGTTTCTGCCGTCGAAGATCTGGTAACCCCACTGTTGACAATCAAGTTAAATCTGTTGAAGGCTGGGATTTTCCCAGGATGTAAAGAAGACTGCTACTGTTGTTCCTGCCTACCAATCGACTATCCATTGCTGAAGATAGGCATCCAAGGCCTAATGGACAGCCAACAAATTCTTTTCGAAAAGATTCCTGCTACTCCAACTCCTATCAAAGATGTTTCAATAATCACCATTTCCACCAATCTTTCCAAGGTCCCTAAGAAGCCTGTTAAGATTACATCTGCTATGAAGTTTGTTCCTCTGAAGATAACCATGCCTGGGCATGTCCCCTACATTTCTGACAAATCAATACCATGGAATTACGGTGGAGAAATCTATTACCATGGTGTTAAACAAGTTGAGATAATTGAAGAGAGCTCTGACGAAGAATATGCCGACATTGGAAATATTGCCAGTACAAGCAAGATTACCCGAAGTGGGAGAATATTTTCTCCAGAGATTGCCCCTCCAAAGGCTGTCTTTGGACCCTCAACTGCTGCCAAAGTTATTCCTGCACCGATAAAACTTTCTGCAAGAACTCCGTTAATTGAAGAAGCTGTTACTCCTGTGTTTGTCCCTCCTACTTCTGCTGATAAGGGGAAAGGGATCCAAGATGAGCTCGTCAGGACGAGGGCTCAGCCATTGGTTATCCCCGAAACCTCTAAGAAAGAAATGGAGGAGATCCTGAAGATAATTAAGAAGAGTGATTATGACGTGGTGGAGCAACTGGGGCAAACCCCCTCAAAGATCTCCATGTTAGCATTACTGCTTTGTTCTGAGGCTCATGCCAAAGCATTGATAAGATTTCTGAAGACAGCCCATGTTCCCCAGGAAACTTCAGCCGATCAATTCCAGGATTGTGTAGCCAGCCTTACTGCCAACAACGGCCTAGGTTTCTCTGATGCTGACCTGACTCCGAAAGGAAGAAAACACAATGACGCATTGCATGTGTCAGTTGAATGTCGAGGAACTACTCTTGCCCATGTTTTGGTCGACACTGGTTCTTCTTTAAATGTGCTGCCTAAGAAGGCTCTCGACCGACTGGATTGTGAAGGTTTGGAGCTGAAACCGAGTAATATCATTGTCAGGGCCTTTGACAGGTCTAAAAGAATGGTGCATAGGGAGGTCTATATTCCCATCAAGGTGGGCACTGAGGTATTCCACTCAACTTTCTATGTGATGGACATCCGTCCGTCATATTCTTGCTTGCTAGGGAGACCATGGATACATAATGCTGGGGCAGTCACTTCCTCCCTACATCAGATGCTGAAATACCCTGTCAAAGGAAAGATTATAACTGTACACGGTGAAGAAGAATATATGATCAGTCACCTGAACTCCTTTCGGTATGTGGAAGTAGAGGGCGAATTCATTGAGACACCGTTCCAGCACTTCGAGGAAATTGCTCCCGAGGTTGCTGTAGCAAAGGCAGTAGTTGAGGAACCTAAGCAGGTGGCCAGGATGGCGTCTCTGAAAGACGCAAAGGATGCAATGAAGGAGGGAAAGAGCTCAACATGGGGACAGTTTCCTGACATTCCTCACAAAACAGACAAGTTTGGGTTGGCATTTACCGCTGCGGGGCAAAAAGCTATGCGTCGCTCAAAAATTGAAAGGACACCCATCAAGATTTCCCCTCATAGAATCAACGCCTTGGAAGACGAAGACGAAGAGGGTAACATTGAAGACTGAATCTTCCCAACCATCTAAGGAGGACTGCACAACTGGGAGGCGAAAGACTTTGTCCCCATTACTTTCATCAATCAGTAACTTATCTTTCGAACATTTCCTGTTGGTCTGTAATAATTACTTTTAAACAATCTGCACACTACTTTTTCACCTCATGCCTTGCCCGGGGTATGTAGGTCCATTTGTAAGGGTTTTGATTCTCTTCATATCCATATGCCATGTTTAATGATTCATTGGACGTTTTTCATTGATAAACTGATGTGTTCATTTTCTTTCCTTTTGCATTTTTGTTTGTTTAAGGATGGCTATCCCTTACACACACCCACACTCACAAATGCAGGTACCCATCCACTCTGGATTCTATGGGTGACTATTCTGTTATATCCTTCAACAACTCTGAAGGTTTGGTCAATCAGGCTGAGTATGAAGATGACAAAGATTGTGAAGTACCAGGGGAGCTAGCCAGACTTCTACAGCAAGAAGAAAGGGCCATCTTGCCTCATGAAGAGTTGTTGGAAACTGTCAACTTAGGAACAGAGGAAGACCGGAAGGAAGTGCAAGTGGGTTCCAATCTGGAACCAAGTGTCAAGGAGCATTTGGTACAGCTGTTAAATGAATACGTTGAAATCTTCGCCTGGTCTTATGAAGACATGCCGGGTTTAGGCACTGATATCGTGGTTCACCGTCTCCCTACAAGAGAGGATTATCCACCGATCAAGCAAAAAGTCCGCCGAATGAGGCCCGACATGTCTGAGAAGATTAAAGCAGAAGTAATGAAGCAATTCAATGCTGGATTTCTGGCTGTTACATCCTATCCGCAATGGGTTGCTAACATTGTGCCAGTACCTAAAAAAGACGGCAAGGTCAGAATGTGTGTGGACTACCGGGATTTGAATAGGGCCATCCCTAAGGATGATTTTCCGCTACCGCACATCGACATTTTGATTGATAACACAGCTCATCACAAATTGTTTTCCTTCATGGATGGATTCTCGGGCTACAACCAGATCAAAATGGCCCCGAGGACATGGAGAAAACAACTTTTGTTACACAATGGGGTACCTTCTGCTACAAGGTGATGCCGTTCGGACTGAAGAACGCAGGGGCAACTTATCAACACGCCATGATAGCTTTGTTTCATGATATGATACATCATGAGATCGAAGTTTACGTAGACGATATGATAGCTCGATCACAAACAGAGGAGGAACACCTTGAACACCTGCAAAAGCTGTTTGCCAGGTTGAAAGAGTACAAACTCAGGCTGAATCCAAGTAAGTGTACTTTTGGAGTTAGGTCTGGTAAACTTCTAGGATTCATTGTCAGCAACAAGGGCATTGAGGTCGATCCAGCAAAAGTGAAAGCAATACAAGAAATGCCTGCTCCCCGCACTGAAAAGGAGGTTAGAGGGTTCTTGGGGCGCTTGAAGTATATTGCCAGATTCATCTCTCATCTGACGTCTACCTGTGAGCCAATTTTCAAACTATTGAAGAAGGATCAGGTAGTCGAATGGAACGACGATTGCTAAGCTGCTTTTGATAAGATCAAGGAGTATTTGCTAGAACCTCCTATTCTGATGCCACCCGTCGAAGGAAGACCGTTGATCATGTACCTGACCGTCTTGGATAACTCGATGGGGTGTGTTTTGGGCCAGCATGACGAGTCTGGTCGAAAAGAGCATGCTATTTATTACCTTAGCAAAAAGTTTACCGACTGTGAGACTCGCTACTCACTGCTCGAGAAAACTTGATGCGCTTTGGTATGGGCTGCTCGCCGACTAAGGCAGTATATGCTGACTCATACCACTTTGTTGATTTCCAAAATGGATCCTATCAAGTATATCTTCGAGAAGCCAGCTTTATCTGGAAGAATAGCTAGATGGAAAATGATCCTAACTGAGTATGACATCCAGTACACTACCCAAAAAGCTATAAAGGGGGGTGTACTAGCTGACCATCTAGCTCATCAAGCCATCGAAGATTATCAGTCCATGAGATTCGACTTCCCGGACGAGGACATCATGAATTTAGACAACATTAAAGGTAACGGACCGTATGACGGACCTGAAAATGGATCCCGATGGACCTTATACTTTGATGGTGCTTCAAATGCACTTGGAAACGGTATCGGTGCGGTACTCATTTCCCCGGAAGGTTGTCACACGCCTTTCACGGCCCGACTTTGCTTCAGTTGTACCAACAACATGGCTGAATATGAAGCTTGCATTTTTGGTCTCAAGGCTGCTATAGACTTGGGGATCAAATCTTTGATCGTATTTGGGGACTCGGCTTTGGTTATTAGTCAAATCAAAGGAGAGTGGGATACCAAACATCCTAATCTTATCCCATACAAAGAACATGTCCTGACATTGTTGCCTCATTTCGAGCAAATCACCTTCAAGTATTTCCCGCGAGAAGAGAATCAGCTTGCAGATGCTCTTGCCACAATGTCTTCCATGTTTAAACTCAACTGAGATAACGAGGCTCCCCAAATCACCATCGAGCGAATGGATGAACCTGCGCATTGTCATGAGATTAATACCGAAGAAGTAGTGGAACAACCTTGGTTTCACGAAATCAAAAGGTATCTCCAGACTAGAGAATATCCCGAAGGAGCTTCCGTAAATGACAAGAAGTTCCTAAGGAAATTTGCTGCCAAGTTCTTCCTGAGCAACGACATCCTCTATAAACGCATCCATGATTGTGTTCTACTCTGATGTGTAGACAAAGCTGAAGCAGAGCTAATCATGACCGAGATACACAGCGGTACATTTGGCACCCACTTGAGCGGGCATACTATGGCTAAGAAAATTCTAAGGGCGGGCTATTACTGGTCTACCATGGAAGCAGATTTCCATCAGCACTCCCGTACTTGCCACAAATGTCAGGTCTATGCTGACAAGATTCATATTCCTCTTGTTCCTCTCAACTTTCTGACAGCTCCTTGGCCATTCGCAATGTGGAGCATTGACATGATTGGGGAGATCAAGCCCACAATGTCTAATGGACATCGCTTCATCCTGGTCGCCATTGACTACTTCACCAAATGGGTCGAAGCAGCTTCCTTCGCCTCTGTTACAAAAAATGTGGTTGCCCGCTTCATCAAGAAAAACCTCATATGCCGGTATGGTGTCCCCGACAGGATCATCACAGACAACGGTACAAATCTGAATAATACTATGATCACCGCTCTATGCAAACAGTTCAAGATTTATCATCACAATTCATCTCCCTATCGGCCGAAGATGAACGGTGCTGTTGAAGCTGCGAACAAAAACATCAAGAAGATCATTCAGAAAATGACAGTCACTGTTGTACCCCAAAATTTTCCCTCCCATTTCATCAACATTTTCTCACCACAAGACTCTTGGAGCTCAAGATCAAGTTAGGGTTTTGCTCTGCTCAAGACTCCTCCTTGCACTGTTGACCCAAATTAGGGTTTGAGTTTGCACAAAGATGTTTTGACCTAAAGTGCCCAAAATGACTTTCATGATTCATATTGGACTCTCAAGTTTACCCATACCAAGTTTCAAGCCTTGATTCCAATCTTTGCCCAGTCAATTGGACAGTTGACCTAGAAATCAACTGTATTGGGGAAAAAGTCAACTGTGGTCAATTGACAGTCAAACTTCATGATTTTTGACCCACATCAACATTATGAACTCATTTGAACCATTTGGTCAAATTTGGATCACAATTCCACAAGAAATTTGATCAGATCACCAAAAGGGCAAAATGGTCATTTTTAGGGTTTTGACTGCACAAAGGCAATTTTTGACTGTTTGACCTAACCAATGGCAAACCAAGCTCATATATGGACTCAAGGTCCCCATGGAATTGTCTTTACATGTTCAACAAATTCAAAAGATCCCAAATGCACAAGATTGACAGATGAATTTTCCAGTCAATTGATCAATTTTTGACTGTATACTGAAAAGTCAAACTTTGACTTTTTGGTCAAAATCAAGTGTCAAGATTCATTTCTCATCAAAACATGCCAAATTATGAGACTTGTTCATCAAGAAATCAAAAATTGCAAATTAGGGTTTAAAATGAAGAATTTTCATAACTTAGAATTTTTCTAAGTTATGAAAATCCCTAATTTTTTCCTAACTTTGTCCCATTTTTTTATCAAGATACATTTGGATTAAAACAAAAGTCAAAACATGAAAGTTGTAGTCCATTGAAAAATCTACAACTTTGATTCACAAAGTTTCCTCAAAAGAAGCTTGTAGCTCAAGTTATGATTTTTGGAACAAGGGTGCAAAACATTCTTAACTTAGAAAATTTTTGACCTATTCTAGGCAGGATTTTTGCCTAACTTCATGGCAACTTTTCACATGCTTCCACTTGGAATTTCAACTTTCATTACAAATATGGATTGTAGTACACATTCTAAGCTTTCCAAAATGTCCAAGAACTCATCAAACAACCTTGTGGTTAGGGAGAATCGAATTTGGCAATATAGGCAAAACTCACTTTGCTCATGGCCAATTTTCATGTTCATACACTTAGGCATTTTTGAACTCAGCTTGCACTCCTAGATTACAGGCCTCAAATCTCATTTACACTCATAAATTCAATGCTAATCCATTGTGCCAAGACATTATTTTGCTCATTTGGTCATTACATAGAAGTTTAAGCCATAAATGGAAAAAGCATTTTATCTATTCTTGAAAAGATTAACTTTATGTCAAATTTGCAATCCAAGTAGTACAAGGCAAATCTATTTGGCACAAGTTATTGAGCTAATCCCACTGATCAAGGGCAAGTTTAGCAGCACATTAGAGGGGCCTAAAGGAGCCTGTACCAGCACTTGGCATTTTGACTTACATTACAAGAAACTTGGCATTTTGTAACAGCAACACACATTGCTGCAACCACAAGCTTAGACAAACTTCTTGAGCATCTTCCAAACATCCAACCTGACCTGAAACACGAGCCTATCACCTTCAATATCTCCCCATTCACAGAAACACCATAAAACTGCAAAAACAGGACATAAGCTGCAGTTTGAATCCCATAGTCCAATCCGCTCGTGCATTTTCATCCAAACCAGTTCAAACACATTCCCTACCATCCATACAAACTGTCCCAAGCATTGGAAGCAGACTGTAACACCTCTAACCAGTTTTGCCATTTTCACTTTTCTCTCTTGCAGGTTGACTTCTGCAGCTTGATATAGCAAGATTCAAAGCACACCAAGCATTGGAATAGCATCCCTGGACATCAAGCAAGCTATACAAATCCTTACCTTGCCTTGAAAGTACCTCCATTGCCAAGCACGATCCAAGCTGAACAGGTAAGTTCATGGATCTCTATCGCTCAATCTAGGAAGAGTTAGGTTTAGATTTATGAATGAAAAATGTCATGCTCATGGCCCTGAAACTATACATATCTTCACTTTCCATTTATATTGCGTATGTTGAGAGTATTTTGAATCTGAACATTGATAAAAACTTAGGTCAAGAATTAGGAATGGAGAAATTCTCTCTCATTTCTGAGAGTTAGGTTAAGTTTTTTATATGTCTGGATTCGTGGTTCAATGCTTGACATTTTTCATGTTATGAGTTTGTGTTGAAAATCAAAGAATCAAGAGATAGCAAGCAGGGAAGAAAAGACGCGTTTTTTCAAATGTTGTTGTCTGAAGGTTGAAGACAACCTTTCATGGGCTGGGCCTGTGATTTTTCTTCTTTTTACACCATATTCTCACATATGCACCCCCTTGGGCCATTGCATTTTATTTTTATTATTTTTGACTTTTGATTTTTGTTGCTGATTCATTTATTTTATTTAAGCATGAAAAAATATTAAAATTATTTTTCTCACATTTTTACATTTTTATTTGATATTTATTTGATTTTATTTAGTTTTGTACATAAAATAAACATAATACTTTTATTTAAGATAACTAAAAACAATGCAAATATTTTTACTTTCTGATTTTATTTTATTTTACCCTTTTGAAAACATTTTATAAAAAATATACTCTTTTTTTTTGTAAATATTAAATACTTAATTTTTGTATATATTTAATATATTTGATAAATAATGTAAATACTTATATATTTATTAGTATATTTAGGTTAAAAACATAGAAATTAATACATTTTATTTTTATTAATATTATGACCTCAAAAATACCTTTTTTACAATATACCTTCTTTTATTTATTTTTTGTACATAATTAATAAATATTACATATATTAAATAATTAATACCTTTTATTGATAAAATTAGGGTTTTTACCCTAAATACATAAAAATACCAAAATTAATTCATTTTATTTTTGTTTATTTGACACATAAAAAATACTTTTTTTTCATACATATAAAAAACCATTTTTTGCATCTTACACATTTATTTATTTTTATTCAATTGTTGTATATTAAATAGTTTGTATAATTCAATTTGGATGTAATAGTTTAAGTTTAATTTCTTGCTAAAATATCCCCATTTGAACATTTGTACCCCCCATCCCATATATTATGTTGTAATAACTTAGGACCTTTTATTTTTCGCATTTAAAAGTTTTCTAATTATGCCATGTTAGAATTAGGGTTTTGTATGCAAAATTAACCAAAAATAGTTTGACCTAATTTCAAGATAAACAAGCATGAAAATGGATAACACTAATCACACTTGCACCTCTAGGGTACTCCACTTGTTGCCTTCAATAATGGGCCATATTGCATGTTAGGTATCTTTGGCAAAAACAAAACAATCAAATGATCATAGTCCCTCGATGACGCTTTCGAAAGTTGCCTAAAACATGATCAAGTCCCTTAAAGGAAAAGTTGCCAAAGATACTTGGCACCATTGCAATCATGGTCTAAACGATGACCCGCGCCCATCCCGTTTACATCCTAACACAAGATTGTCCACCAAATACAATGGTGGAACAAAATTGTTAAAAGGGTTAAAACATAGCAAAGATCTTTGAGAAATTTAGGGTAGATAGCTCTTGGTTACTTGCCAACTTGCAAAACAAAAACACTTGCCTACTTTTCAAAACACACATCACAAATACCAACTTTCAAAACAACTTTCAAAACCTTGAAACATCTTTTCAAAAAGACAAACACCTTTTGTAAAACATTCGAGTAAAGAATTGTTACAAGGGTTGCCTAGACAAGGCATCTTTTTCAAAACATTTTCAAAACCACGTACACAAAGCACCATTTCAAACAATTGAAAATCAAGGCAAGTTGATCTAAGCAAGTAACTAAGAGCCCATGGATAACCATGGATAGAAAGGGTGTTAATACCTTCCCTTTCTATAATCTACTCCCCGAACCCAAGAAAACATCTCAAAGGTTTTTGCTGTGCTTTTTAACCTTTCCTTAGGATAAAATAAAAAGTCGGTGGCGACTCTTGCTCAACCGAAACATTTGCGAAAACAAAACGCAAAACCCAAGTCAGTTCTCCCACCGTATCACAGTCACCTACAAGGACTGGCATGAGATGTTACCGTTTGCTCTGCATGGATACCGTACCATGGCGCGTACTTCAACCGGGGCAACCCCATTTTCTTTGGTATATGGCATGGAAGCTGTCCTGCCCATGGAAGTTCAGATTCCTTCTTTAAGGATTATGAAGAACGCTGGTTTGAATGAAGACGATTGGATTCAGACCCGACTTGATCAACTCAATTTGATCGACGAGAAGTGGCTCGCTGCTGTTTTCCATGGTCAAACGTATCAAAAACGAATGATCAAGGCTTTCAACAAGAAAGTCAGACGTCAAGTATATCAAGTCGGAGATCTCGTAATCAAGCGGATTATCTTGCCGCAAAATGATCCCAGGGGTAAATGGACTCCTACTTACGAAGGACCATTTGTGATCAAGAGCATATTTTCTGGTGGTGCAATGATTCTGACCACCATGGACGGCGACGATTTGTCGCACCCTACGAACGCAGATATAGTCAAAAGATACTACGCATAAAACAACCCGACAAGTCGAAAACCCGAAAGGGCGGCTTGGGCAAAAATGGGCATCCCGGTGAACCGAAAACCCGAAAGGGCGGTTCAGGCAAAAATTAGGGATAAAACAAAAAATCTGTACACCCGGCAAGTCGAAAACCCGAAAGGGAGGCTTGGGCAAAAAGGGGTTTCCCGGTGGATTGAAAACCCAAAAGGGCGATCCAGGCAAAAGTTAGGGAATTAAAGCGTATGACTATGTCTCGTCGGATCACTTTAAAGAACAATCTCTTCATCAACCAGTTCCAAGCTTCTGATCAATCCAGTCATCGGCAAACGAAGCATTTGAATAGACAAGATATTCAGAGTTGTGAAGGCTATAACAGAATGGGATCCCATAGAATTGTTGCACATAGCCATCTTTCTTTTGTATAAAATTTTTCAATTCTTTACGACAACATCCTCTTACTAGGATGGCTGTCTCCTTTGTACAAAGATACTCATAAAAAGTTAATACAAATACTTTTCCAAATACAGAAATTTGCTTTGTCTTCCTTTTTCTCTTTTGCACTTATGTTTTATTCGAGAAACGTCCAATGTTTTGTTAAATAGGCATATGCATTTGAACATAATCATTTCCCTTACAAACCAAGAAA
Source organism: Vicia faba (assembly GCA_948472305.1). Lineage (NCBI taxonomy): Eukaryota > Viridiplantae > Streptophyta > Magnoliopsida > Fabales > Fabaceae > Vicia > Vicia faba. The sequence goes on from OX451741.1 coordinate 225,396,971, forward strand.
GATGATTGCAGATAGTTTAAGGGTACAGATAGGTATCTCGATACCCTTTCAGAAGAAATTCCCCAAACAGAGTTAAACTCCAGGATCCTCAGCAGAAAAGCTTTCTCAAAACTGGCTTCCCCAGCCAGAGAGCCTTCCGAAACTCAAAATTCCCACAGAGTTAAGCTTCAGTATCCCCAGTAGAGCCTTGAAATCTGAAAGCACTGTCCTCAGTTGAAGTCCAGCTATCAATCTCCAGCAGAGCTAACACTTCCAACTATGAATCCCCAGCGGAACCAGACTAGTGAACTTTCTCCCCACAGAGATGCTTCTCACCAGATTGAAAATTCTCAGTCTCACTCCTCCAGCATAAGTCTACCAGATTCTGGACTCCCCAGTAGAGATCATCAGAATTCTCTTTCCCTACCAGTCATCAAGGTGTTCCAATCACCAGCAGTGGTCCTAAGATCCCCCAACAATTGAAGATCTTGCATTCCCCAAGCAGATTAAGGACTCTCATTCTCAGTTCCTCACAGGATATTCAGATATTCCCCAGTGAAGATCTCCTCGGGACAGGAATTCCCCAGTAGATTGGCATACAAACCCAAGTTCCTGATCCTCTAGCAGTAGCAGCAAGGATATCTCATCTTCAGCAATCAAAGATTCTTGCAAGCCCTTACAGCAGTCAAGAATTCACTTCCCCTGGCAGTAGTCAAGATTATTTTATCTCCAGACATCCAGGACTCATCTATCCTCAGCAAGACAGCTCTTCAGCTTACATGCGCATTCATTTACATTCATATCATAAACATTGATATAACATATATATTGCATCATACATATCATGCAACATAACTTTGTGTTTTAAGCTAACATTTCATCCTTTTCAGGATAAGATTAAAAGGCTATCATTAACAATTATTCAGATACAGTATGGATACACCCCAGACACAACGGTCATTCTATTACTCATTCAGAATTTATTCAGATACAGTATGGATACACCCCAGACACGGCGGTCATTCTATTACTCATTCAGAATCGCAAGTCAGATACAGTACAAATACACCCCAGACATGGCGGTCATTCTGCTACTCATTCAGACTACATCAATCAGATACAGACTAGATACGCTCCATACACGGCAGCCATTCTATCTCTCATTCAGATTCACTTATCCACCTCAAGGTTCAATGCATTCCAAGCACGGATACCATTCTGACCTTTACAACAACAGTTGGATTCTCCCTAGTGCATTCGCCACGAAAGTCATTCTGTCATTTATTTAGATCCCAGTTACAGACTAGATACGCTCCAGACACGGCAGCCATTCTATGTCTCATTCAGATTCACTTATCCACCTCAAGGTTCAATGCATTCCAAGCACGGATACCATTCTGACCTTTACAATAGCAGTTGGATTCTCCCCAGTGCATTTTCCACGGAAGTCAATCTGTCATTTATTTAGATCCCAGTTACAGTTTCAGATACACTCCAGACACGAAAGTCATTCTACTATTCATACGGATCTCAATCCTAGTTATAGTTTCAGATACACTCCAGACACGAAAGTCATTCTACTACTCATACAAATCTCAACTTCAGATACAGTCCAGATACGCTCCAAACATGGTTGCCATTCTGTCACTCATTCAGAATTTGTCCCCAGCATGCAGTTGCCCCATACAGATATTTCTCTGTTATCCGGATACAATACAGATACACTCCAGACACGATAGTCATTCTGATATTCATTCTACCTTCAAACGCACTTACAGCTCGGATACGCCCCAGACACGTAGGCCATTCTTTTGCTCATACAAACTCAGTCTCCAGATACAGTTCAAAGGCATTCCAGATACGGATACCATTTTGATCCTCATTCTTCTGACCAATCACATTGCAATTCAACAAACATCTCAGATGGCATCTTTAAGCCCATCCCCGACAAGATTCTGTCACCCCTCCAGATGGCATCTTTAATCCCATCTCCAAATGGCATCTCTAAGCCCATTCCCGCATCCATTTTTCTGACGAGTGCAAATTTAAGGGCACTCTAGTGTCCAATCTCCTTTTACCTTCGAGACGCGAAAGGCAAACTTGCCAATCTAACTCTTCAGGTGCAAGAAGATTGAACAGGGGAAACTGTTGTACCCCAAAATTTGCCCTCTCATTTCTCCAATATTTTCTCATCACAAGACTCTTGGAGCTCAAGATCAAGTTAGGGTTTGTCCTGCTCAAGACTCCTCCTTGCACTGTTGACCCAAATTAGGGTTTGAGTTTACACAAAGTTGTTTTCACATAAAATGCCCAAGGTGACTTTCATGCTTCATGTTGGACTCACAAGTTTATCCATACCAAGTTTCAAGCCTTGATTCCAATCTTTGCCCAGTCAATTGGACAGTTGACCTAGAAATCAGCTGTATTGGGGAAAAAGTCAACTGTGGCCAATTGACAGTCAAACCTCATGAAATTTGACCCACATCAACACAATGAACTCATATGAACCATTTGGTCAAGTTTGGATCACAATTCCACAAGAAAGTTGATCAAACCACCAAAAGAGCAAAATGGTCATTTTTAGGGTTTTGACTGCACAAAGGCAATTTTTGACTGTTTGACCTAACCAATGGCAAATCAAGCTCACATATGGACTCAAGGACTCAACGGCATTGTCTTGACCCATTCAACAAGTTCAAAAGATCTCAAATGCACAAGATTGACAGATGAATTTTCCAGTCAACTGATCAAAATTTGACTGTATACTGAAAAGTCAAACTTTGACTTTTTGGTCAAAATCAAGTGCCAAGATTCATTTTTCATCAAGACATGTCAAATTATGAAACTTGTTCATCAAGAAATCCAAATTTGCAAATTAGGGTTTAAAATGAAGAAATTTCATAACTTAGAAATTTTCTAAGTTATAAAATTTCCTTATTTTTTCCTAACTTTGTCCCATTTTTTCATCAAGATACATTTGGATTCAAACAAAACTCAAAACATGAAAGTTGTAGTCCATTGCAAAATCTACAACTTTTATTCACAAAGTTTCCTAAAAAGAAGCTTTTAGCTCAAGTTATGATTTTTGGAATAAGGGTGCAAAACATTCTTAACTTAGAAACATTTTGACCTATTCTAGGCAGGATTTTTGCCCAACTTCATGGCCACTTTTCACATGCTTCCACTTGGAATCTCAATTTGCATTAAAAAGATGGATTGTAGTACACATTCCAAGCTTTCCAAATTGTCCAAGAACTTCTTAAACACCCTTGTGGTTAGGGAGAATCAAATTTGCAAAGTTGGGCAAAATCCATTTTTGTTCTTGACCAAGGCATGTTCATAACTTTGCATTTTCAAAGTCAGCTTGCACAAGCTAGATTACAGGCCTCTAATCTCATTCACACTCAATAATTAAATGCCAATCCATTGTGTTCTAGCTTTATTTTGATCATTTGGTCATTACATGCAAGATTAATCCATAATTAGAAAAAGTAAGGTTGCCATTTTTGAAAAGGTACACTTTATGTCAAATAGCAAATCCAAGAGGCATGGGCCAGATCTTTGAAGCTAGCATTTTGTACACAAATCACTCTGATCAAGAACAAGAGGGGCATCATAGTTTAGGGCATTGGACAGGCTTGTATAGAAACTTGCATTTTCTTACTTATGTAAGAAGAAACATTGCAAAAGGGACACCACTCACTTCCTGCAAGCACAAGCAAAAACAAACTTCATGAACACTTTCCAGACATCAAACCAAGTTTGAAACACGACCAAACCATCCCTCAAACCTCCTCATTCACAGAAACACTCCCTTGCTGCAAAAACAGAGTCCCTTCTGCAACTTGACTTCCACAAACACTTCCACTCGTGCGTTTTGACCAAAGCTTGTTCAAACACACTCCCTACCATCCATTGAAGCTATCCCAAGCCTTAGATACAGACTGTAACACCCCTAATCAAGGTTGCCATTTTCACTTTTCCTTGTTGCAGGTTGACTTCCATAGCTTGATTCAGAAGGATTCAAGGCACACCAAGCATATGAGAAGGTTCCTGGGACCTCAAGCAAGCTGTACAAGTCCTCAAACACCATTGAAGTTGGCCATATTACTCTGTTCGAGTCAAGCTGAGACAGGTAAAGTGTGAACTTCTATCTCTCTATCCAAGCATATTTAGGCTTAAGTTTGTGAAGAAAGTATGTCCTACTCATGGCCCTGAAGCTACCCATATACTTACTTTTCATTTATGTTGTGTGTGCTGAGAGAATTTTGAACCTAAACATTGGAAAAAACTTAGGTCAGGAATTGGGGGAGGAGAAATTCTCTCTCATTTCTGAGAGTTAGAACAACTTCTTTATATGTTTAGAATCGTGACATGATGCTCTATAATGTTTATGTTGTGAGTTTTTGTTAAAAGTCAAGGAATCAAGATATAGCAGATGGAGAAGGAAACGCGCGTTTTCTTTGTTTGAATGTTGCTGGAGGTTGAAGACAAAGCTGGCTTGGGCTGGGCCTGAGTCAGCTTGCTGTTTGCACCCCCATTTTCCACTTACATCCCCCTGGCCCATTGTGTGATTTTTTAATCATTTTTGACTTTTTATTTTTTCTTCTGACTTGTTATTTTTTGACAAAACATAAAAAAATATTAAAAATATTTTTCCATCCATTTTTGCATTTTATTTGGATTTTATTTGTTTATTTGAACTTATACATGTAAAATAATAAATACCTTTTATTTAAAACATTAAAAATAACATAAAAAAAAATATTTTCATCCATCATTTTTTTTATTATTTATTTACCTTTTGAAAACATTTTCTAAAAAATATACTTTTTTTTGTAAATAATTAATTTTTCATTTTTATATATATTTAGTATATTTAATATATAATATAAATACCTATACATATTTTATTAAATATTTAGGATAAAAATGTAAAAATAATACCTTTTTATTTTTATTAGTATATGATATCAAAAATACTTTTTTTTCACAATATACTTCTTTTTTTATTTTTTGTATATAATTAACAAGTATTGTATATAATATAATTAATAAATAATATTTATTTAGAAAACTAGGATTTTGCCCTAAACCATGAAAATATCCAAAAAAATTGACTTTTTATTTTTGTTTATATTTTATATTGAAAAACACTTTTACATACATAAAAAACATTTTTGTGCATAATACATTTTTGCATATTTATTATATTTGTCTTAATATTGTACAATTTTAAATATTTGTATATTCAATATGGATGTAATAGCTTAGATTTAAATTTCTTGCTAAATATCCCCCATTTGAACATTTGTACCCCCATCCCCATAATTATGTTGTAATAATCTAGGGCTTTAAAATTCCGCATTTAAAAGCTTTCTAATTATGCCATGATAGACCTAGGGTTTGTATGCCAAAATCAAATAACCAATAGCTTGACTAATTCAAAGACAAAAAGCATGAAAATGAACAACACAAATCACACTTGCACCCTTAGGGTTACTCCACTTGTTGCCTTCAATAATGGGCCATGTTGCATTTTGAGTGTCTTTGGCCAAACAAAAACAAATCAAAATGATCATAGTCCCTCGATGACGCTTTCTCATGTTGCCTAAAAATGATCAAGTCCCTTAAAGGAAAAGTTTCCAAAGACACTTGGCACCATTGCATTCATGGTCTAAACAATGACCCGCGCCCGTCCCGTTAACATCCTAAACACAAGATTGTCCACCAAATACAATGGTGGAACAATACTGTTAAAAGGGTTAAAACATAGGAAAGATCTTTGAGAAATTTAGGGTAGATAGCTCTTGGTTACTTTCCCAATCTTGCAAAACAAAACCTTGCCTACTTTCAAAATACACTTCACAAACACAACTTCCAAAACAACTTTCAAAAACATTGAAAACTTTTTCAAAAGACAAATACACCTTTGTATACATTCAAACATGGATCATTACAAAGGTTGCCACAATAAGGGCCTCTTTTCAAAACATCTTTCAAACACACACAAAGCACCATTTCAAACAATTGAAAGCACCATTTCAAACAATTGAAAATGCAAGGCAAGTGATCTAAGCAAGTACCTAAGAGCCCATGGATAACCATGGATAGAAAGGGTGCTAATACCTTCCCTTTCTATAATCTACTCCCCGAACCCAAGAAAAACATCTCAAAGGTTTTTGCTGTGCTTTTTAGCCTTTCCTTAGGATAAAATAAAAAGTCGGTGGCGACTCTTGCTCAACCGAAACATTTGCGAATACAAACGCAAAACCTCAAGTCAGTTCTCCCACCGTATCACACACTGTAAGTCGCTCACGGAACCACCATCTTCTTGATTTCGAAAAGCTTCATTCCTGCATCTATAATGAAAAATAATGGCATATTCTTAATCTACACATCATCTGCAAGCTTTTGGTATTACTCAATTTCATTTATCTGACCTATATCATGGATCACCATTGCTAGGGTTTTGTGTTTATTTTTAGGGATTTTTGTTTCAGGAAAAATTGTCCCTAATAATGGCCATGGTTGCAATCAGGAGGATGAGACGACCTCAACCATGGTCTTAGAATCCATTTACATGGCCTGTATGAGGTCTTGGAATGGACATGACCTGTAGTGACGGCCAGCGTCCGTAGGTATAGGTGTTGCAGACTTTTATCAACGTGTGGAGGAAGGGGACAATGAGTTGTCGCCCATCCACTGGCTTGTTTGAACGAGCGCGCCTTTTTCTTTTTATTTTCCAATAACGCTTATTTTTTTATATTATATTTAATTTGTATTATATTAACAAAGTAAGGCAAGCAGCGTAGTGGCAAGCATAGCATTGGAATTCCTCTCAAGACTTGGGTTCGAATCCCAGGTCCCCCTATTTTCTTCATGATATTTATTCTCAGGTAATCCTGTATGCGCTTAAGCCTGAGACCCATCATGGACACTCACCAATCAACGTGCCAGATGGCCAGATCTGGTGGTCAGCATCAAAGGTGCACCAAAAGGCCAGTCAACGCACATGCACTGGATCAGAAAAAGTCCAACAGATCAGCATCATTGGGCCAACGAAATTGCTTTCTACACCCTCAAAAACAGGCCCATTCTCACTCTTTTTTTTATTTTGTTTACTTTATTTAATTATTTTATTTTGTTTTAACTAAATTATTAACCAATAGAATAATTTTCTTTTTTACCAAAAAATCACAAAAAACATTTTTTACCCAATTAAATTTCAGAACTATATTTTTCTTTAATAAATATTAATTAATTTAATTAGATAGATTAATTAGGTAACTTTAATTTATTTTTGCAAATAACTTAAAATTAATTAGAATTAATAGGTTTTAATCATTAATTTAATTGTTTTATTTTCTTTCCTAAATTAACAAAATTCCAAAAAAATATGTCATTAATTATTTTTCATTAATTAACTTATTTAATAATTAATTTAGTATTTAATTTTAGGATTTAATTTCTTTTCTTAAAAATAATAAAAACACAAAAACATTTTCTTTAATTAAAAGGGTCAAAACCCTAATTTCGCATTCGATTCAATTTCACCTCGCGCGCTTTATTATTTTATCCAAATTATTGTATCTGCTCCCGGTTTGTAATAGTTAATTACGATATTTATTTTACCGCTTTATTTTATTTTCAAAGGGTTGTTTTTGGCGATGTAAATACCCGACTCCTTGTAATTTAATTTCCGCACCTTTAATTTCTGCAAATATTTAACTGCTAGATGTTTGATAATACGGTTTGCATGACAAGAATTAATGCTTAATCTAAAATCAATTAGATCACCCTAAACATGTGCAAAGATAAAAATAACTGAAAACAACACACTCACACATGCGCACTCCTAGGGTACACCCCACTTGGTTGCCTTCGTACACGGTCATTGAGTATAGGTTATTTTAGAGGTCGCCCTCTTGTCTAAAAAGATCATAGTTGCCTCATAATGGTTGCCTCGGAAATTGTTGCCTCGAATACATGATCTAAGACATTAGGGTTACCGCTAAGACGTCCTAACATGCTTTAGTGACCGTATGTCCCTCTTTCGAATTGACCCTAAAACTCCAACGACGGTGCTACCTACTCACTAATAGTGGGATATCATTGTCTAAAGGAAATTAGCATAGAACGATTCCTTTTCTCGAGTAGGTAGATTAGTTCTTAGATACTTGCTCATCCAAAAATAAACTTTTTCTCACACTTACACTCTTTTACAAACAAGTTTTCAAAAACACTTCATTACACTATTAAGCAAGAGTTAAATCGAAGTTAAAAAACAAAACTTTTCAAAACCCACAAGCACAAAGAAAACATTTTGAAAATGATGAGAAAGTACCTAAGAGCTCGTAGATAACTACGGATAAAAAGGGTGCTAATACCTTCCCTTTCTATAAATCTACCCCCCATACTTAGAAATATCTCGAAAAAGGAATTTTTCTGTGCTTTTTTCGTTTCCTTGTTGGATAAAATAAAAGATGGTGGAGACTCTTGCTTACCGCGACATTTTGAAAAAACAAACGCAAAACGCGAACCAACATTCCAAAAACAGTAAGTTCTTCCCACCGTATCACAATGATCAACCAAAGCCACATCCATTTCCTACTTCTCTCTAATCTCATCTAGGAAACCACTAGTCAATTTCAACATGCCCAACTTCACACTACTAGCAGTCTCCTCGCATACCAGACTCAAATCTCTAGACTTCTCAATCAAATCTAACTCTCTTGCCATCAAAGCAGACATATGCAACACCTTTCGACTCAAAGCATATTTGTGATACTGTGAGAGAACTGACTTGAGGGTTTTGCGTTTGATCGCAAATATTGCGGTTAGCAAGAGTCGCCACCGACTTTTCTTTTATCCAAAAGGAAAGGTGAAAAAGCACAGAAAAGACCTTTGAGATTATTTCTTGAGTTTGGGGGGTAGATTATGAAAAGGAAAGGTATTAGCACCCTTTTCATCCATGGTTTTCCATGGGCTCTTAGTTACTTGCTAGATCACTTGCTTTTGTTTGAAATTGTGATTTGTGTGGTTTTTGAAAGTATTTGTAAAGAGGCCATTGTTTAGGCAATCTTTGTAATGATTCTTGTTTGTAAGAATGTATACAAAGGTGTTTTATCTTTTGAAAATGTTTTCAAGTTTGTAAGAGGTTTGAAATTGTAAGTGTTGGTTTTTGAAAATAGCAAGGATGTTTGTTTGAAATTGAGCAAGTAATTAAGAGAATTCTACCTACTCAAAAGTCTTTATTGTTCATTTTTCTTTTCCTTTGATATTGTTGTCTTACCATTGATTTGGTAAGTAACCCTATCTTTGGATGTAAACGGGACGGGCGTGGGTCATCGTATAACCATGATTAGAAATGTTGCAAGGTATCTTAGCATTTTTCTTTAGAGACTAAGATCATTTGAAAGGAAACTTAGATAGCGTCATCGAGGGACTATGATCTTGTATTTGCTTGTTTTTGCTAAGATACCTTACATGCGTAATATGGTCATTTTGTATAAGGCAATCAAGTGGAATAACCCTAGGGGTGCTTGTGTGCAAATGTATTGTTTTCATGCTTGTTTTTTTTTCTTGAATTAGGATTTTCTAAGTATTGGTTTTAGTCTTTCCATACAAACCCTAATTACTAGCATTTGTATATAAAATAATAAATTGCGGAATTTAAAGTTACTAAGCTAATACAATTTTTTGTGGGAGGGGGGTATACAAATTCATGAATGGGAATTGCAAGAATTTAAACCTAATTAGTCTATTACAACCATATTGAATTGGTATAAATGTACAAGGAATTAAATAAATACAAAGTATAAAAATGAATAAATGTACAAAAAAGCAAAATGTGAAGTAAATGGATATATGTTTGATTTTTTTTGGAAAAAAGGGATTTTGTATTAATATAATTAATTTAAAGAAAAATAATTAATAAAAAGAATTTGTTTTAAGAAAAGATTTTAAATAAAACCCTAGATTTGTTAATTGATTAAAAGAAAATAAGTTTAGAAAAAAGTATTTTTTGGTATTTTTATCTTAAAACTATTTATAGCATCATAAAATATTTTGGCCTTTTTTATATATAAATAAATATATTTTAATAGGTGTAAAAGAAAAAATAAATATTAACCTAATTAATTATTAAATTTACAAGATAGTTTGTAAAAAAAATAAATAAAGTATTGTTAAATAAAATATTTTTTATGAGAAAAATAAAATAACTAAATCAAAATATAAATCTATCATTTTTAGTATTTTTATGATTTTTAATATTAGTGAAAAAATAATTAAGAAAAAACAAAAGAAGTAAAAATAAGAAAATAAAAATAAACTGGGCCAGGGGTGCCATTAGTCGACGGGGAGGTCAACAACAAGAAAAAAAACATATAGGCCCAAAGGAAGGCCCAACGCCTGCAAAAATGAAAGTCAGAAATGCAAAATGTGTAAAAACATGCAAAAGGGTACCACTAGGGCTCGAACCCAGGTCCCAAAGGTTATAGGTGCGTGCTTCTACCACTGGGGTGGCTATACATCCGTTAACATAAGCAAAACAATAAATATGTAAGGCAAAACGCACCCCTGATGACTTCATCTTCAACCTCCAGCCAGACCAACTGTAACTTGCTCATTTCTCATCAAAAATGAAAACTGTAAACATGAAACTTGTAGCAAATTTTCTCACGGTTTCAGAAATGTAAATCATTAAAACTATAGATCAAAGATAAGCATGAATTTTAATGACCCTAATTTGAACCCTAAAAATCTCAGAAATTTCAGTTTCAAAATTCTCTAAGCTCAAGCAAAATTAATGGAAACTAAGGACATGGTTAGCTTTAGGGAAATGATATCTACATGTTTTGTTCACAAATAAATCATTGATAATGCCTGTATGAAGAGTTCCAAGTTGAGAAAACTTACCTCAAAACTGGAAATTGTGTTTTGAGTTTGAGCTTGTTTCAAGTGATGGTGAGGACCAGGTTAGCTTCCTTGAGGTCCCAAGAAGCTAATGCAATGATTAGCTTGAACAATGGATGGCTGAAATGGTCTAAAGAAGTCAATGTGCATAGCTGAGTTTTTGAAAATGGAGGATGGTGTTAATTGTGTTACAGTTCTGTAACAAGGTGTGGGATTGATTCTATGTGATGTTTAGAAACTTTAGAAACCAAAAGGCCAAGAAATGCACGAGTAGATTATGAGTTTGAAGTTTTTGGTCAGTTTGTATGAAAATGGAAGTGTGAAGTGTGATTCTGAGTTCTAGGTTCTTTCAAGGCTTGAGCATTCATGTGTTTGTGTCAAATGGTTTGTGTATGTATAAACAAAAGTGTTTGAGTGCATTGGCAAGTCAGAAGTACAAGTTCTTAGCTTTTGGCTAGGTTACTTGATTTTGAAGAAAAGAGGGAAACAAGTTTCAAGATGAGGTACAAGCATGGGATGGGTGATTGTAAGTGTTTGAAACATTTCTCATGAGTTATAGGACCAGTTTCATCAGAGGAGAACAAGTGCAAGGCTCAAGAACAAGTTTTGTACAAAAAGTCACTTTATCAAAATGGCAATATAACCTTTCTTCCAAAAATGGATATAAAGCATGTCCATGAATTGAATGCTTGAAGTGAGGCCTCTAACAGCTGTGTAAACCATTAATTATGGAGTTACTAACAAGTTTGAGGCCTATAAAGTAGTGTTTATGCAGCATGGTTTGAATTTGAATTTGGTTCATCACTAAAATGGCTTGTAATTAAAGTGACAAAACCCTAATTTCATCTCTTTGATTCTACCTACTCAAGAATGATCTCAAGGAGTTCTTGGACATTTTGGAAAGCTTGCAATGTGCTATAAAACCAATATTTGAATTTATTTTGAAGATTCCCCTTGGAACTATATGAAAAAGTACCATGAAGTTGGGTCAAAATCCTAACCAAATTAGGACAAAATTTCATAAGTGTTTAGTTTCATGACCCTATGTTCTTAAAATTATAACTTGAGATCCAAGCACTTTTGGAATAAGTTGTGTGAAGAAAATTTGTATATTTAATGGAGATCTACAGCTTTCATGTTGGAAGTTTCTCTTGAATCATCTTGCATCATGGTGAAAAGTTTGCTCAAAGTTATGAAAAAACATGAAATTTCCAACACTTAGAAAAATTTCTAAGTTTAGAAATTTTGAATTTTCAAAATGAAATCTTGAATTTTGATTTCTTGATGAATAAGTTTCATATTTTGACATGTTTTGATAAATTATGATCTTTGGCACTTGAATTTGACCAAAAAGTCAAAGTTTGACTTTTCAGTATACAGTTGACTTTTGATTAGTTGACTGAAAAATTCATCTGTCAATCCAATGGACTTGCAGTGTTTTGAACCATGTAATTAGGTCAAAATGATTCAATTGGACTCTTGAGATCATGCCTTAAACCAATTGACCATTTTCTAGGTCAAAAATCAGAAATTGCCCTTTCCCAGTCAAAACCCTAATTTTGACCATTTTGCCCTTTTGGAGATTTGATCAAATTTCTTGAGGAATTGTGGTCCAAACTTTATCAAATGATACATATGAGTCTAAAATGTTGATGTGGATCAAAAATTATGAAGTTTGACAGTGAATTGGCCATAGTTGACTTTTTCTCCAATACAACTGACTTTTAGGTCAACTCCTCAAATGACTGAGCAAAAGTGTGATCCAAGGCTTGAAATTTGGCATGAGTGATCTTGGGGGTTAATAATGATCCATGAAAGTAATATGGGACATTGGAAGTTCAAAAATCCTGTGCAAACTCAAACCCTAATTTTGGTCATCAGTGTTTAAGGAGGTGTCTTGAGCTGATCAAACCTTAATGCAATCTTGAGCTAAGGAGATCTTATGAGAAAATTCTTGATAATTGAGAGGGAAAATTTTAGGGTACAATAGCTGCCCCTGTTCAATCTTCTTAAGCCTGAAGAGTTAGATTGGCGAGTTTTTCCATTCGTGACTCGAAGGTGGAAGATGATTGGACACTAGAGTGCCCAGAAATTTGCACTCGGTGATGTGATGGTTGAGGGAATGGGCTTAAAGATGCCATTTGGAGAGATGATAGAAATTTGTTGGATATGGGCTTGTAGATTCCATCCATAAATGATTGTTGAACCGTATTTGTAAGCTGAAACTGAATGAGTATCAGAATGGCATTCGTGTTTAGAGCGTATCTGAACTGTATCTGAAAGCTTGAATCTGAATGAGTATCAGAATGGCGTCCATGTCTAGAGCGTATCTGAATTGTATATGTAGATTGAATTTGAATGAGTATCATAATGGCATCCGTGTCTAGAGCGTATCTGAACTGTATCTGAAGATTGAATCTGAATGAGTATCAGGATGGCATCCGTGTCTGGAGCATATCTGAATTGCATCTGAGAAGCTGAATCTGAATGAGTATCAGGATGGCATCCGTGTCTGGAGCGTATCTGAACTGTATCTGAGAGCTGAATCTGAATGAGTATCAGAATGGCATCCATGTCGGAAGCGTATCTGAACTGTATCTGAAAGCTGAATCTAAATGAGTATCAGAATGGCATCCATGTCTGGAGCGTATCTGAACTGTATCTGAAAGTTGACTGGGTGTCAGAATGGCGTCCGTGTCTGGAGCGTATCTGAACTGTTTCCGCAAACTTTGAACATTGTTAATGGTAGTTGTTAACCTTATCCTAAAAAGGGTAAAATGTTAGCTGAAATGCAAAGTCATGTTGTATGAAATGCATGGTATAATGTATTCGTGTTATCAATGTTTATGATATATGGATGTGATGTATGCGTATGTGAGCTAATCTTCTGCACAACTGTTTTTTAGATTGGGGAAAATAAATCCCTGAATGATGCGGAGGATATGTAAGTCTTCATGTTGTGAAATTGAAGTGTTGATGAATTTCCGTTTAGAGAAATGAACTTTGTTGTAAGGGAAATGCCATGTACTGCCTGTAAAAGCCTGTTGAGGAATCCAGAGAGATTGAACGACTTCTACTGGGGATTGATAACTGGAAGCTTTGTTCCGCTGGGCATTAAACTGCACACTGCGGGGGACTTTATGGAAATAACTTAGAGAGATTTCCCTATCTCTTTAAGCCATCAGTGATTGTCTTTCTATTTCGTTTATTTGTAAACAGTAATTATATTCAAACGCATATGTTCAACAATAAATCATTGGACGTTTTTGTAAACAAAACAAGAGTAAAGAAAAAATAGATAGTTTTGCATTTCCAAAGGAATATCTTTGTATTGACTTTGAGTAAGTATCTCTGTACAATGAGACAAACATTCTAGTAAGAGAATGATGTCGTAAAAAATGAAAATTTTGATACAAAGAAAAGATAGCTATGTGCAATAATCCCACAGGGTTCCCATTTGGCTATAGCCTTCATGTCTCTGAGCATATTGTATGTTTGTTTCCTTGTCCGACGATGATTGAATTGATCAGAACCTCTGAGTTTGTCAGTGGAAGCCAAAGGTTGTCTGTAAGGTGATCCAACAGGACATAGTCATACGCTTTAATTCCCTAACTTTTTCCCGGACCTCCCTTTCGGGTTTTCAGTCCACCGGGAAACGCTTTTTTGCCCAAGCCGCCCTTTCAGGTTTTCAACTTGCCGGGTGTACAAATTTTTTTGTTTTATCCCTAATTTTTTCTCGAACCTCTTTGGTTTGCCGGGATGCCCTTTTTTTGCCTAGGTGTGTCAACCTAGCGGGTCTCTTATGCGTAGTATCTTTTGACTATGTCTGTGTTTGCAGGATGCGACAGATCATCACCATCCATGATGGTCAGAATCATTACTCCACCAGAGAATATGTTTTTGATTACAAATGGTCCTTCGTATGCAGGAGTCCATTTACCCCTGGGATCACCTTGCGGCAATATGATACGTTTGATCACCAGATCTGTGACTTGATATACTTGGTGTCTAACCTTTTTGTTGAAAGCCTTGATCATCCATTTTTGATACATTTGACCATGGCAGATAGCAATAAGCCTTTTCTCATCAATCAATTTTAATTGATCAAGTCGAGTCTGGATCCAATCTTCTTCATTCAGCCCTGTATCTTTCATAATTCTCAGAGAGGGGATCTGGACCTTAATAGGCAAGACAACCTCCATGCCGTATACCATAGAATAGGGTGTTTCCCCGGTTGATGTGCGAGTTGTGGTACGATATCCGTGGAGAGAGAATGGTAGTATCTCATGACAGTCTTTGTACGTGACTGTCATTTTCTATATGATCTTTTTGATGTTCTTATTTGCGGCTTCGACAACACCATTCATCTTTGGCTGATAAGGGGAATAATTGTGATGCTAGTTCTTGAATTGCTCACACAGGGCGGTGATCATAGTATTGTTTAGGTTCCTACCATTGTCTCTAATGATCCTCTCTGGGATACCGTACCGGAAGATGATATTCTGTTTGATGAACCGGGCTACCACATTCTTGGTCACAGAAGCGAAAGAGGCTGCCTCAACCCACTTTGTAAAATAGTCAATGGCCACTAAGATGAAGCGGTGTCCATTGGAGGTTGTTAGATTGATTTCCCAATCATATCAATTCACCACATAGCAAAGGGCCAAGGATTCATCAAGACATTTAGAGGAACCGGAGGTACATGCACCTTATCAGCATAGACCTGACACTTATGGCAAGTTCGAGAGTGTTGATAGCAATTTTCTTCCATGGTAGACCAGTAATAGCCTGCCCGTAGGATCTTCTTTGCCATCGTATGCCCATTGGAATGGGTGCCAAAAGTGCCTTCATGTAATTCAGCCACGATCCTTTCAGCTTCAACCTTGTCTACACACCGAAGTAACACAGAGTCATGGTTACGTTTGTAAAGAATTCCATTACTAAGGAAGAATTTAGCAGAGAATCTCCTTAAAAACTTCTTATCATTGACTGAAGCTCCTTCTGGATATTCTTGAGCCTCGAGATACCTCTTGACTTCGTGAAACCAAGGCTGGTCCACTACTTCTTCAGTATTAATCTCGTGATAGTATGCTGGTTCATGCCTTCGTTTAATGGTGATCTGGGGAGCTTCGTTATCCCATTTAAGTTTAAACATAGATGACATTGTGGCTAGTGCGTCTGCTAGCTGGTTTTCATCTCGCGAGAAATGCTCGAAGGTAATCTTCTCGAAATGTGGGAGCAATGTCAAAACATGTTCTTTGTAAGGGATAAGGTTAGGGTGTTTGGTGTCCTATTCCCCTTTGATCTGGCTAATGACCAAAGTTGAATCTCCGAATACATTCAAGGATTTGATCCCCAAATCTATGGCAACTTTAAGACCAAAGATGCACGCTTCGTATTCTACCATGTTGTTTGTACAATTGAAGGAGAGTCTTGAAGTAAAGGGAGTATGACACCCTTCAGGATATATGAGTACAACACCAATACCATTGCTGAGTGCGTTAGATGCCCCCATCAAAAACCAGGGTCCATCGGGATCCTTGTTCAGGTCCGTCATATGGCCTGAATTCTTCACAGTTGTTTACTATCATGATGTCTTCATCTGGGAATTCGAACTTCATGGACTGGTAGTCTTCTACAGCTTGGTGAGCAAGGTGATCAGCTAGTACACTTCCCTTTATTGCTTTCTGGGTAGTGTAATGTATGTCATATTTTGTCAGGATCATCTGCCATCTTGCTATTCTCCCAGAAAGAGTGGGTTTCTCGAAGATGTACTTTATTGGATCCATTTTAGATATTAACAAGGTAGTATGGGTCAGCATATACTGTTTTAGCCGGCGAGCAGCCCATGCCAGAGCGCACCAAGTTTTCTCGAGCAGTGAATATCTTGTTTCACAGTCGGTAAACTTTTTGCTCATGTAATAAATAGCATGCTCTTTTCGTCCAGACTCGTCATGCTGCCCCATCACACATCCCATTGAATTTTCTAAAACAGTCAGATACATGATCAATGGTCTTCCCTCAACTGGTGGCATCAAAACAGGAGGCTCTTGCAGGTACTCTTTGATCTTGTCGAAATCAATTTGGCATTCGTCGTTCCATTTGACTAGTTGATCTTTCTTCAGTAACTTGAATATTGGTTCACAAGTAGCTGTTAGGTGAGAAATGAATCTGGCAATGTAATTTAAACGTCCTAAGAATCCTCTGACTTCCTTCTCGGTATGAGGAGCAGGCATCTCTTGTATCGCTTTCACCTTGGCAGGATCTACTTCAATACCCTTATTGCTGACGAAAAACCTAGGAGCTTACCAGATCTTACTCCAAATGTGCACTTATTTGGGTTCAACCTCAACTTGTACTTCTTTAGTCTCTCAAACAGTTTCTGTAAATGATCAAGATGCTCTTCTTCTGGTTGAGACCTATCTATCATGTCGTCCATATAGACCTCTATTTCATGGTGTATCAGTCGTGAAATAGAGCTACCATGGCACGCTGATAGGTTGCCCCAGCATTCTTCAGTCCGAATGGCATTACCTTGTAGAAGAATGTGCCCCACTGTGTGACAAAAGTTGTCTTCTCCATATCCTCAGGCGCCATTTTAATTTGGTTGTAGCCTCAGAAACCGTCCATGAAGGAAAACACTTTGTGTTGTGTCGTATTGTCGACTAGAATATCAATATGGGGAAGTGGGAAATCATCCTTAGGGCCTGCCCTATTCAAATCTCTATAGTCCACGCACATTCGTACTTTGCCGTCCTTTTTGGGTACGGGAACGACATTGGCAACCCATTGCGGATAAGAGGTTACAGCCAAGAATCTAGCGTTGAATTGTTTCATGACTTCTTCTTTAATCTTCTCCGACATGTCAGGTCGCATACGAAGGACCTTTTGCTTTACTGGTGGATAGTCCTCTCTTGTAGGTAGACGATGTACCACAATATCTGCATCAAGTCCTGGCATGTCTTTATACGACCAGGAAAATACCTCAAATACTCGTGTAGCAACTGAATCAGATGCTCCTTGACACTGGGTTCCAAATTGGCACCCACTTTGACTGATCTTTTGTCTTCTTCGGTACATAGGTTGATTGTATCCACTAGTTCCTCGTGGGGCTGAATGGTCCTCTCTTCTTGTTGTAGTAATCTGGAAAGTTCCCTTGGTACTTCACAATCTTCCTCACCTTCGTCCTCGGCTTGGTAGATTAGATTTTCAGAGTCACAAAAAGCCATAGCAGAACCGTTACCCATGGGACCCAGAATGGATGTAGACCTGCATTGTGAGTGTGAGTGTGTGTAAGAGTATATCTATCTTTAAAAGAAATGAAAAATGTAAAAAAGAAACACAATGAGCACAAAGTTTGTATGCAAAAACGTCCATGATTCATTGATGTCATATGGAAATGAAATAATAACCCTTATAAATGGACCATTGTGCCTCGGGTAAGACACAAGGTTTTAAGAGTCTGAATTGTTCCAATATTACAGATCCAACAAAATGTAAAGACAAATTACTGTGGGATAAAAGTAATCGGGATAAAATCTTTGGCCTCCCAGTTGCTGAGCCCTCCACTGACAGTTGGGAAGATCCAATCTTCCAAGTTATAGCCATCTTCATCATCTTCCACCGTGTTGACTTCACGGTTGTTGATCTTCAAGGGTGGTGTGATCGGTGGATCTGGAACTGACTGTTTAACGCTGGTTCGCGAAATGTCGCGGAAGCAAGAGTCACCACCATCTTTTATTTTCTCCAACATGGACAGGACAAAAGCACAACAAAATTCCTTCTGAGATAGTTTCTCGGTTCGGGAGGTAGATTTATAGAAAGGGAAGGTGTTAGCACCCTTTCTATCCATGGTTATCCATGGGCTCTTAGGTACTCGCTCTTATGTTTTCAAAATGTTTGTTTGCTTTTCAAGTGAGTGGGTTTGAAAAAGTTTCGTTTAAAGATTTCAGATCGACTCTTGTATCAGTCCTCAAGAGTGTTTGAAAAATTGTTTTGAAAGCTTTTTGAAAGTGTCGGTGTGAAAAGAGTTTTGGTTGTTTTGAATAGAGCAAGTATCTATGAGTCATCTACCTACCCTAAGGAATTAAGCTGTGTAGAAGTCCTTAAGGTAGTGCCATCCAACCATTGAGAGGTAGGTAGCACCACCGTTGGAGGTGTTCGGGTCAATTCGTTTGTAGGGACAGTGTGGTCACCAGAGCAACAGTAGGACACCTTAGAAGCTACCCTTATGCCATTGATCTTTTTATTCCGAGGCAACCGTTTCGAGGCAACTAGATCAATGGACATAAGGACTTACTAAGACGTCCTATACTCGACGACCACGTTTCGAGGGCAAGGCAACAGTGAGGCGTACCCTAAGAGTGGTGCGTGAATTTGTGTGTCATTTCAGTTAATATTTGTCTTTGATCATGCATTTGGTGAGCTACGCATTGTTTTTAATTTAGGCATTCATTCTTTCATGCAATTAGAATTAAGAGTGCGGAAATTTAAAGTGCGGAAAGTAAAGTCCTACGCTATTACAAGGTGCGGGTCTATACATCGCCAAATTAACAAAGACCCGTTTTGAATAAAAATGCGGAAAGTAAAACCTAGTTACTATTACATGGCTTGAACAGTTACATAATATTTACAAGAAAGATAAATAAGAATAAATGCGCGAAAAGAACTTAGAATCGAATGTTCGAGGGCGTTGGACCCTTTAAAGATTAAATTGAAATTAAAAGTTAATTAATTATTAAATTAAAAAAAATAAATTGTTTTTTATGTTTTTATGTTTTTTATGCAAATAAAGAAAATTAATTAAAATTGGAAGTTAAATGAAACCCTAGTTCTAAATTATTTTTAATTGTTAAAGAAAGATATTCAAGTTTAACCTAATTTACCCTAATTAATTAATTACATGTTTATTTACAAAATTAATTAATAATTAATAATAATGATAATAAGAAAAAATTATTTATTAAAAGAAAAGATAAAAATGCTAACAACCCTAATTTCTATATATTTTAGTTATTAAGAAAAAACATTTAAATTTTAAAACCTAATTTAACTAAATTTATGATTTAAAGTTTATTCAAAAAATAATGGGGAAATTAATGTTAATAACAATAAAACATTTTTTTTGATTTTTTATGTTTATTACTGTGAGAATTAATTTATGGAATTTAAAGACAATAATTAAAAATAATTAAAAGAATAAAAAGGAAAAAAGAAATAAAAACTAAAAATTGAGCAAACCACGGGGGGTGTCTGACCCTTTTGGAGGTTAATTGTGAGTAATTTGGCCCATTGAATCAGGCCCTTTTTGACTTTCCAGCGCTTGCGTGCAAAGTG
Source organism: Vicia faba (assembly GCA_948472305.1). Taxonomy (NCBI): domain Eukaryota; kingdom Viridiplantae; phylum Streptophyta; class Magnoliopsida; order Fabales; family Fabaceae; genus Vicia; species Vicia faba. Next base: position 225,417,206 of record OX451741.1, read on the forward strand.
GTTGACTAGCGTGTATGGTAGACTGCACATTCTGGCCTTTGGATTGACCATCAGGGACACTTGGCAGGTTTGGATGTGAAGGCGTATTGTGGTCTTTGAAGGAGATGCTGCATGGAAACATGTTAATGCCAAAATTATGAAATGTGAGAGGGGACCTGGGAATCGAACCCAGGTCCCAGTACCTGCATGATAACTCAACTGCCAACTGAACCAACGCGCGTATTTGTTTACATAGTGATTGGAAAATATAATATATGAAAACAATGGTTAGTGGTGTCAACAAAAATTCGCGCGCCAGGATTTGAATCCTCCACTCACGCTTGGACACATAGGCTTCGTCTTCATCTTTTCCCTGTAAACAAAAGCAAATAGAGGGGGTTTTAAACCCCCACTAAACCAGACCTGCAAAAATAGCGATTAGACGATAGTCAAATATAAAAAGGGCGTGAGGTGTGGATTGGCTTCGTCTGGATGTCCTGATTCCATTGGCATAGGTTTTAAGGCCTAATTTTTCCACATGTGAAAACCCCTAAATCAAAGCTTCTGAAACCCTAAAGGACGTTAATGGTGGATTCTTATTTAGGCAGCCATACTTCAATTGAGTAGTACCATTAGCTTCAGAATATCATTGTTAGTATAAATCAACAGTTAAAATGCATGAACAATGCCTGGAAATTAAAACACGATAATTGAAAAGTTCATGAAAAGTGCAACGTGGTTCTACCAATTCTTGAGGTCAGGAGATGTGTTCTTGATTGCAACACGTTCCTTGATGGTCCAGCAATGTTTTGGAATCCTTTTGGAGCCTTGAAACGAGCTCTAGGTATCAAAACAGTTTTCAACTTTTTGTCAAAAAAATGCAATGTTGTTCTTCCTTTTCTGCGCAGCTTCTGTGTCCCTTATGATTAGGTTAACTTGTGCTTATGTATCTGAAGTCAATTAGGTTAGAAAACCAAGCCCAAAATCCTTGTATTGATGTTTTCAATCTTTGATTTTTTTACATCTTTTTTCAAATCTTTTTGCCATGGAAACTTGCCAAATAGGGATGATTTTGTTCCCTTGATGTGGTGCACGAGATATTTAGTTCATAATGGAAGGATTTGCTGCACAAAAAGATTTAAAAAACATTTTTTAGTATTTTTCTCATAATTAAATTTAATTAAATGAATTAATAAGATTAAAAATTCAATTAATTGATTAAAAATAAGAAAATAACTCCCCTTTGGCTTAATGGGTCGTGCATAGCCTTTGGGTAATGACTCATGGAAGAAATTGAGGCCCATTAGCATTTTTGAAACCTTTTGTGCAAAGTTGACTTTTCAAAATTCCCAAAACTTTCCCAACTTCTACAAGGCACATCTTGCTCAATTTTGAAGCTTTGATCATGTTCTTGGACATTTTGGAAAGGACTTGAAGTCCTATAACCAATGTCTTTGGTCCCATATCATTTTTATTTACCAATTTCAAGTTATGGTCTTTGACTTAAAGTGCCTTTTTGTTGACTTTTGAAAATGACCTATAATGTTGAAATTAATAACTTTTTGTGAGAGCATTTCTTGGACTTGAAGTGTGAAGATGAGTTGTAGGAAATGTCATTCTATTCAAAATGAGCTTTGGGTGGAATTTTTCTGATAAACCATGAGGAAGTTATGCCTTGGTCAATTTGCAGTTGACTTTTCAGCTGTCCAAAAATAGAAACTTTTGCATCTTGAGACTTTTTGAGCCATGCTTTAAGAATCATGATCAAGAATTGATCAAATGATGTTTGTGGCTTCAAAATAAGATGTTGACCAAAATTTTTGACTTTTGACTGTCAAATGACCATTTTGCCCCTGCAGTTGACTGTGAAGCATTTAGGGTTTTTGACTGTGCAATCTGGTGCTGTGAGTCTTGAAACTTGGCATATGAATGCTTGACAATGTATATGGGCATGTGGGACATGATTGTACCCTTGAAAACTTCAATTTCTTTGCCAGAACCAAAACCCTAATTTTGACTGTGTTAGGAGGCAATTGGACTGTGCAACCCTTGGGAGATTTTGAACCTTGATCTTGGCAAATCTTGAAGAATATGGGAGGGAAAATTTTGGGGTACAACAGTTGCCCCTGTTCAATCTTCTTAGACCTGAGGGTGTAGATTGGTTGTCGTGCCTTTCGTAATCCGAAGGTGGAAGATGATTGAACACTAGAGTGCCCAGAAATTTGCACTCACATAGTGAAGTATCAGCAATGTGATGGCGAGAATGGGCTTACAGATGCCATGTTGAGAGATGATGGATAGGAGGATGGGCTTATAGATGCCATCTAGGTGTCGATCGCGTAAGAGATTCCTTAGCGAGAACTTGCGTACCTGCGAAAGAAAAATAATTACCTGGCCTGTTACAGGAGCTGATCTTCAAACCCTTTATGTAGATGTGCCCTGGCTGGATACAGGAATCGAATCTGGAATATAGTCGTCAACAGATACACCCTGGCAAGATACAGGAATCGGATCTTCGAACTCTTCAGACGTACCCTGGCAGGATACAGGAATCGAGTCTGGAACTTTAAAAGGTTTTTATTGATAATGATGTGATGCATGAATCCGGGATGGTTACTACCTCAACGGGACGATGAGAGAACCTTGGACGATTACTACCTCAACGGGACGATGAGAGAACCTTGGACGATTACTACCTCAACGGGACGATGAGAGAACCTTGGACGATTACTACCTTAACGGGACGATGAGAGAACCTTGGACGATTACTACCTCAACAGGACGATGAGAGAACCTTGGATGATTACTACCTCAACGGGACAATGAGAGAACCTTGGACGATTACTACCTCAACGGGACGATGAGAGAACCTTGGATGATTACTACCTCAACGGGACGATGAGAGAACCTTGGACGATTACTACCTCAACGGGACGATGAGAGAACCTTGGATGATTACTACCTCAACGGGACGATGAGAGAACCTTGGACGATTACTACCTCAACGGGACGATGAGAGAACCTTGGGTGATTACTACCTCAACGAGATGATGAGAGAACCTTGAACGATTACTACCTCAACGGGACGATGAGAGAACCTTGGACGATTACTACCTCAACAAAATGATGAGAGAATCTTGAACGATTTCAACCTCAGCAGAATGATGAGAGAATCTTAGGCGACTTCAACCTCAGCAGAATGATGAGAGAATCTTAGGCGACTTCAACCTCAGTAGAATGATGAGAGAATCTTAGGCGACTTCAGCCTCAGCAGAATGATGAGAGAATCTTAGGCGACTTCAACCTCAGCAAAATGATGAGAGAATCTTTGGAGACTTCAACCTCAGCAGAATGATGAGAGAATATTTGGCGTCATCTACCTCAAACGGTAAAGACTTTTATCTGTTGATCGTTCTCTCCTGAAAAAGTAACGAGTTAGTTGTATGCAACGTCATAATGTGTGACATGCATGATGTCATGATGTTCTCAAAAATAAATGAGATTGGGGTGATATGATGCGTGTATGCATGTATCATAATGTATGACAATGTGATGTTTATGAATGTATTTTCGTCTAGGAAAATAAATCCTTGACGAATGTCGGGAGCTGAATCCTGGGCTGATGTTGAAGAGAATTCTTCGTTTTCGCTGGGGGTGGTAGTTGCAAGAATACCGGTAGGAGAAGATGACTCCGTTGGGGAATAAACTTGGCGAATAGAATACTCTGCGGGGAATGCTCTGTGGGGAAAGAGGCACTTTGCTGAGATGTTGATGATACTCCGTTGGGGATACCATTGACGAGCTTTGTTGGAAGATCTGATGAACTCCGCTGGGGATACCATTGTTGTGTTATGTTGCCTGATGATGAGCTCATGTAAAACTGCATCTTTGGAGGGAGGAAACCTGTGTGGGGTTTACTGATAACGAGTCCGTGTAAAACTGCATCTTTGGGGAGAGAGAACCTGTGTAGGGTTTCTTCGGGATAAGTTAGTGTAAAACTTTTGGAGGAACCGGGGTAAGGTTATCTTGAGATAAGTCCGTGTAAGACTTCTGGAGGAACCGGGGTGAGGTTACTGCAGGGTAAGTTCGTGTAAAACTTCTTGATGAACCGGGGTAAGGTCATCTTGAGGTAAGTCCGTGTAAGACTTCTGGAGGAACCGGGGTGAGGTTACTGCAGGGTAAGTTCGTGTAAAACTTCTTGATGAACCGGGGTAAGGTCATCTTGAGATAAGTCCGTGTAAGACTTCTGGAGGAACTGGGGTAAGGTTACTGCAGGATAAGTTCGTGTAAAACTTCTTGATGAACCGGGGTAAGGTCATCTTGAGATAAGTCCGTGTAAGACTTCTGGAGGAACCAGGGTAAGGTTACTGCAGGGTAAGTTCGTGTAAAACTTCTTGATGAACCGGGGTAAGGTCATCTTGAGATAAGTCCGTGTAAGACTTCTGGAGGAACCGGGGTAAGGTTACTGCAGGGTAAGTTCGTGTAAAACTTTGGGAGGAAACGGTGTAAGGTTACCATGAGATAAGTCTGTGTAAGACTTCTTCTGAAAGAAAAGGAACCGGTGTAGGGTTACTTTGATGATAAGTCCGTGTAAGACTTCGTCTGAAAATTGAGAAGGAATTAGTGTAGGTTGAGAGGGAACCGGTGTGGGGTTGCCTGAGGATGATCAAGTAGATAATTGTCCTATTTGGTTTCAGATATTGACCCATGACCAATCGTCCACAGAATTTTCTGGTTTGTTACCAGGGTTGATCTGAAGCTGTAAAGGTAGATGGTAATCATCTTTTGACTGACCTTTCCTTGGTACTTTGGTTGACAGAGCAACTGGATCGCCTGGACGACTCATTATTGCCCCTGTTGCTGAGGTGAGGGAAGAAGATACCTGTGGAGGTGCTTGATGACGGCCGATTGGCAACTCTTCTTCTGGTAGGCAAGTGACGAGATGCCGGGACATAGTCGTACGCTTTGATCCCTCACTTTTGCCTGGACCGCCCTTTCGGGTTTTCAGTCCACCGGGATACCCATTTTTTCCCAAGCCGCCTTTTCAGGTTTTCGACTTGCCGGGTGTACAGATTTTTTTCATTTCATCCCTTATTTTTTCCCGAACCCTTTTGGTTCGCCGGGAAGCCCTTATTTTTGCCTAGGTGTGTCAACCAACGGGTCTTTGATTTTGCGTAGTATTTTTTCGACTATGTCCATGCTTTCAGGATGTAGGGAGGTGCCCCTGTCAGTAGTATTGCGTTGCCGTACCACTAGAAGATGTCTGATCAGGCAAGATTCGTTGTCGGAATGCCCCAGGTGATCCAGATGGAGATTTTCCCCAAGCTGGTTGGCCTTTTGAGAGATTCTCCGAATCTTGGCTGGACTGCCCCAGATGATGGACACTGATCACGCCATGCCCCTTGATTGGAAGTGTTTCTTCCACTGGAGGTGACTCTTTTGTTGAGAGGACCTTCGTTCATCAGATATTCGTTGCGCAAAGTTCTCTGCTGTTCAAACAAATAATCATATGCAAACAATGTTATCTTAAGAATGCAAAGCTTATGTCTGTCTTAAAATTTTTGAAAATGCATTTTTCAATAAAAGCAAGTGAGTTTTTTGTAAACTGTGATGTCAACTCGTTATTTTACCGCAAGCCTTAAGGAGTCAGGGTACCTTTGGTAACAGTATGCTTTCGAACTAACCCATGCTTCAGCTAGGACTTTTGAGGGTTATAACGTGGCCTGGTTCACGGTTTAAGAAACAAAGGATAAAGGCTCAAATTTTATTTGTACCCACCCTCTCTTCGTGATGTTCTTCGAACCTAAACTCAGTTGATCGTGCGTTTGACCTTGTTTGGGTCTTTGTCCTGATATTCCAATGATGGTTCGGATGTTGATAGTTTATTTTGACCAGGCAGTCATTTCCTTTTTTGTTGAGGGTTTGTGTGACCTCTTTCTTTTGATTTTATTATCCCTATTTTTTGCCTGAACTGTTCCTTTTTGTGATTACAGTCAGCGGGATGCCCCAGTTTTGTAAGTCTCCTTCATAGGTTTTGACTTATTGGGCTTTAGTTCTTTTTTATTTGTAAAGACTGCCTGTCTTTATGATTATCTGGAACCATCACTTTGTTTCGTAAGGACTTTTGGTGCCATTTGTTATGCACTTGGGTCAACTGAGAAAACTACCCTGCCCCAGGTTATGATTAAGGGTTTCAATTTTCGAAAAGAAAAACTCCTACTTCTTTGGTTCAGAGGGGTTGACGAGGGATTATCATCCTTATAACTCCAGTGTTTGGGAATTGAAACAATGCCTGTACCTCATCAGCGGGGTCTGTTCAAAAGCATACTGTAGATTGTGGTATTCGTTTTCGTCATCCTCCCTCAAGAGGCTTAGAATTATTAATCGAGAGTTGACATCAAAAAATGAAAGCAGTTTGAATATAGAGAATGCGAATATATTGATTCAAAACAGACATATGCGATGCATTAATGAGATAACAATGTTTGACATGAATAAATGTTTAAACAATCAAAGAAAAATACAACTTGAACATTCGAATGAACAAAAGTTTTCTTGTCTCAGGATTTTTCACTTGCAGGGATAGTAGAAGAACTCTGCCTGACCATCTTGGGTGAATTCCACTGCTCCTTCGTTAATCAGGTCTTGGATCTTATTCTTCAGAGCCCAGCAGTCGTCGGTGTCATGTCCTGGACTATCAGAGTGGTATGCACATCTTTCCTCAGGATTGTACTTTAGGGAGGTTGTGTTGAGATTCTTAGGAGGGTCCCTTAACGTCACCAGAATCAACCTCAACAATTGTTGTAAAGCTTGAGATGGTGACACGTTGAGCTTGGTGAACTTCATTTTAGGCTTGTCTGGCTTGCTCTGATCAGCCCGTTGTTCTTGGCGAGGTCGTTGTTGGACCTGTGAAGTAGTAGCAGCTTGGAGAGGCCTATTCATCAAACCAAACCTTTGACTTCTTGGAGGCTGATTAATGACTTGGTCCCTGACTTGGACTGGTTGCTTCATGTTGTATCTGTCTTGATGGAGTTGACTGATCATGGTCCTCAACTCTTCTTGCTCCCGAGCTAAACCTTGGATGAGAGCCCTTTGCCCCAACATCTGGGTTTTCAATGTATCTACCTCAGCTTGTAGACGTTTCAGCCGTTCGTCCTTGTCGTCCTCAGGACTTTTCTTGGCCAAATTCCCCACGAGGAGTGCCCTCAGCTCTTCCTGCCCCTTGGATAGGCTTAGGAAGATCTCCCTGAACTGAGTCTCTTGAGCATGAAGACCCTGGTTATCTTGTTGAGAAGCCATTGCTGAAATAAACAGCGAAGAAGGTAAGTGACCTGTCAAAAGGGTACCTGTTATGCAATGATATGTATGATATGCATGCAATGTTTTCAAGGACCTCGCGGGATAAACAAGAAAAATTATTAGAGTCTGGTAACTGGTGGCTTGATTGAAGGCACTTCATATTGTTGGGAGTCCTTCTTCAAGAGTCAAAGCTCACCATATCGAGTGGGTCATAGCCCCTGACTCAAGTCATCAACCTTGTTTTTCTTTCCAAACAACCTTGGCTAGGGGAACCTTCTTCAAGAGTCAAAGCTCACCATATCAAGTGGGTCATAGCCCCTGACTCAAATTATCAACCTTGGCTAGAGGAAAATAAATCCCCTTTGCCCCTTGCTAGACACTTTGATTCATCATGACCTGCATCATAAGCCCTTGAGATCCTTGAAATGGATTAGTCTTTATGTAGGATGTATGGAATGGTATGATGTTATGCTATGCATGGAGTAATGTAGGTAAACCCTGTTATGAGTCCCAATTAAGGACTATAAACAAAACCTGCAAGAAACTCCAGTGTCGGATAACAAGCATGCAAGTAGTCAAGTATGAAAGCACACAAGTCACACCACAGCCCTTAGAGTTTAGGCCAGCATGGGGTCTGGGTATTACCCTCTTGAAGTTGGTGGGCTCAAACCTGTCCTATCAAAGTAACCGGGTTCTAAGGGTCCCAATATCATTGGATTGCTTTCATTGTTCATCGTTTCGATTTAGCCACTGAACTGGCGACCGAAATATTCCAAGAAAACAACCCTCAATCGAGTGTAGCATCGAGTATCAACCAACCTCGGGCTGCACCAAAGTCAGTTATCTCACTACCCTAAAGAGGCCAAGATGGTTCAATTAAGGTTCCTAAGGTCAGTTGATGCTTCACGACACCACGCGGCGGCCCCATACTCTCTTTGACTGGACTCAAGGGTTACCGGTACACACCAAAGTGCCACATCAACGTAGCAGACTGCTTCAACCATGTCGGTATACCCCGCACAGTTCCCTCACAGCCTTGTTGCTACTTTCTAAGAAGGTATCCCCAGATCTGGGTTAGGATCTATAGAACTCCCGAGACAGTCCCACAATAATAAAGCAAACAAGCACAACAATTGAAAACACAAATGATCTTAGTCCTAAGGTACACCTCACTTTATAAGAGTCCCCAGCAGAGTCGCCAGTTCTGTGATCGGTGGATCTGGAACTGACTGTTTAACGCTGGTTCGCGAAATGTCGCGGAAGCAAGAGTCGCCACCGTCTTTTATTTTCTCCAACATGGACAGGACAAAAGCACGGCAAAATTCCTTCTGAGATAGTTTCTCGGTTCGGGAGGTAGATTTATAGAAAGGGAAGGTGTTAGCACCCTTTCTATCCATGGTTATCCATGGGCTCTTAGGTACTTTCTCTTATGTTTTCAAAATGTTTGTTTTCTTTTCAAGTGAGTGGGTTTGAAAATGTTTCGTTTAAAGATTTCAGATCGACTCTTGTATTAGTCCTCAAGAGTGTTTGAAAAATTGTTTTGAAAGCTTTTTGAAAGTGTCGGTGTGAAAAGAGTTTTGTTTGTTTTGAATAGAGCAAGTATCTATGAGTCATCTACCTACCCTAAGGAATTAAGTTGTGTAGAAGTCCTTAAGGTAGCGCCATCCCACCATTGAGAGGTAGGTAGCACCACCGTTGGAGGTGTTCGGGTCAATTCGTTTGTAGGGACAGTGTGGTCACCAGAGCAACAGTAGGACACCTTAGAAGCTACCCTTATGCCATTGATCTTTTTATTCCGAGGCAACCGTTTCGAGGCAACTAGATCAATGGACATAAGGACTTACTAAGACGTCCTATACTCGACGACCACGTTTCGAGGGCAAGGAAACAGTGAGGCATACCCTAAGAGTGGTGCGTGAATTTGTGTGTCATTTCAGTTAATATTTGTCTTTGATCATGCATTTGGTGAGCTACGCATTGTTTTTAATTTAGGCATTCATTCTTTCATGCAATTAGAATTAAGAGTGCGGAAATTTAAAGTGCGGAAAGTAAAGTCCTACGCTATTACAAGGCGCGGGTCTATACATCGCCAAATTAACAAAGACCTGTTTTGAATAAAAATGCGGAAAGTAAAACCTAGTTACTATTACATGGCTTGAACAGTTACATAATATTTACAAGAAAGATAAATAAGAATAAATGCGCGAAAAGAACTTAGAATCGAATGTTCGAGGGCGTTGGACCCTTTAAAGATTAAATTGAAATTAAAAGTTAATTAATTATTAAATTAAAAAAAAAAAAAATTGTTTTTTATGTTTTTATGTTTTTTATGCAAATAAAGAAAATTAATTAAAATTGGAAGTTAAATGAAACCCTAGTTCTAAATTATTTTTAATTGTTAAAGAAAGATATTCAAGTTTAACCTAATTTACCCTAATTAATTAATTACATGTTTATTTACAAAATTAATTAATAATTAATAATAATGATAATAAGAAAAAATTATTTATTAAAAGAAAAGATAAAAATGCTAACAACCCTAATTTCTATATATTTTAGTTATTAAGAAAAAACATTTAAATTTTAAAACCAATTTTAACTAAATTTATGATTTAAAGTTTATTCAAAAAATAATGGGGAAATTAATGTTAATAACAATAAAACCTTTTATTTTTATTTTTTATGTTTATTACTGTGAGAATTAATTTATGGAATTTAAAGACAATAATTAAAAATAATTAAAAGAATAAAAAGGAAAAAAGAAATAAAAACTAAAAATTGAGCAAACCACGGGGGGTGTCTGACCCTTTTGGAGGTTAATTGTGAGTAATTTGGCCCATTGAATCAGGCCCTTTTTGACTTTCCAGCGCTTGCGTGCAGAGTGGTTGACTAGCGTGTATGGTAGACTGCACATTCTGGCCTTTGGATTGACCATCAGGGACACTTGGCAGGTTTGGATGTGAAGGCGTATTGTGGTCTTTGAAGGAGATGCTGCATGGAAACATGTTAATGCCAAAATTATGAAATGTGAGAGGGGACCTGGGAATCGAACCCAGGTCCCAGTACCTGCATGACAACTCAACTGCCAACTGAACCAACACGCGTATTTGTTAACATAGTGATTGGAAAATATAATATATGAAAACAATGGTTAGTGGTGTCAACAAAAATTCGCGCGCCAGGATTTGAATCCTCCACTCACGCTTGGACACATAGGCTTCGTCTTCATCTTTTCCCTGTAAACAAAAGCAAATAGCGGGGGTTTTAAACCCCCACTAAACCAGACCTGCAAAAATAGCGATTAGACGATAGTCAAATATAAAAAGGGCGCGAGGTGTGGATTGGCTTCGTCTGGATGTCCTGATTCCATTTGCATAGGTTTTAAGGCCTAATTTTTCCACATGTGAAAACCCCTAAATCAAAGCTTCTGAAACCCTAGAGGACGTTAATGGTGGATTCTTATTTAGGCAGCCATACTTCAATTGAGTAGTACCATTAGCTTCAGAATGTCATTGTTAGTATAAATCAACAGTTAAAATGCATGAACAATGCCTGGAAATTAAAACACGATAATTGAAAAGTTCATGAAAAGTGCAACGTGGTTCTACCAATTCTTGAGGTCAGGAGATGTGTTCTTGATTGCAACACGTTCCTTGATGGTCCAGCAATGTTTATGAATCCTTTTGGAGCCTTGAAACGAGCTCTAGGTATCAAAACAGTTTTCAACTTTTTGTCAAAAAAATGCAATGTTGTTCTTCCTTTTCTGCGCAGCTTCTGTGTCCCTTATGATTAGGTTAACTTGTGCTTATGTATCTGAAGCCAATTAGGTTAGAAAACCAAGCCCAAAATCCTTGTATTGATGTTTTCAATCTTTGATTTTTTTACATCTTTTTTCAAATCTTTTTGCCATGGAAACTTGCCAAATAGGGATGATTTTGTTCCCTTGATGTGGTGCACGAGATATTTAGTTCATAATGGAAGGATTTGCTGCACGAAAAGATTTAAAAAATATTGTTTAGTATTTTTCTCATAATTAAATTTAATTAAATGAATTAATAAGATTAAAAATTCAATTAATTGATTAAAAATAAGAAAATAACTCCCCTTTGGCTTAATGGGTCGTGCATAGCCTTTGGGTAATGACTCATGGAAGAAATTGAGGCCCATTAGCATTTTTGAAACCTTTTGTGCAAAGTTGACTTTTCAAAATTCCCAAAAATTTCCCAACTTCTACAAGGCACATCTTGCTCAATTTTGAAGCTTTGATCATGTTCTTGGACATTTTGGAAAGGTATTGAAGTCCTCTAACCAATGTCTTTGGTCCCATATCATGTTGGTTTACCAATTTCAAGTTATGGTCTTTGACTTAAAGTGCCTTTTTGTTGACTTTTGAAAATGACCTATAATGTTGAAATTGATAACTTTTTGTGAGAGCATTTCTTGGACTTGAAGTGTGAAGATGAGTTGTAGGAAATGTCAGTCTCTTCAAAATGAGCTTTGGGTGGAATTTTTCTGATAAACCATGAGGAAGTTATGCCTTGGTCAATTTGCAGTTGACTTTTTCAACTGTCCAAAAATAGAAACTTTTGCATCTTGAGACTTTTTGAGCCATGCTTTGATAATCATGATCAAGAATTGATCAAATGATGTTTGTGGCTTCAAAATAAGATGTTGACCAAAATTTTTGACTTTTGACTGTCAAATGACCATTTTGCCCCTACAGATGACTGTGAATTATTTAGGGTTTTTGACTGTGCAATCTGGTGCTGTGAGTCTTGAAACTTGGCATATGAATGCTTGACAATATATATGGGCATGAGGGACATGATTGGACCCTTGAAAACTTCAATTTCTTTGCCAGAACCAAAACCCTAATTTTGACTGTGTTAGGAGGCAATTGGACTGTGCAACCCTTGGGAGAATTTGAACCTTGATCTTGGCAAATCTTGAAGAATATGGGAGGGCAAATTTTGGGGTACAATAGTTGCTCCTGTTCAATCTTCTTAGACCTGAGGGTGTAGATTGGCTGTCGTGCCTTTCGTAATCCGAAGGTGGAAGATGATTGAACACTAGAGTGCCCAGAAATTTGCACTCACATAGTGAAGTATCAGTAATGTGATGGCGAGAATGGGCTTACAGATGCCATGTTGAGAGATGATGGATAGGAGGATGGGCTTATAGATGCCATCTAGGTGTCGATCGCGTAAGAGATTCCTTAGCGAGAACTTGCGTACCTGCGAAAGAAAAATAATTACCTGGCCTGTTACAGGAGCTGATCTTCAAACCCTTTATGTAGATGTGCCCTGGCTGGATACAGGAATCGAATCTGGAATATAGTCGTCAACAGATACACCCTGGCAAGATACAGGAATCGGATCTTCGAACTCTTCAGACGTGCCCTGGCAGGATACAGGAATCGAGTCTGGAACTTTAAAAGGTTTTTGTTGATAATGATGTGATGCATGAATCCGGGACGGTTACTACCTCAACGGGACGATGAGAGAACCTTGGACGATTACTACCTCAACGTGACGATGAGAGAACCTTGGACGATTACTACCTCAACGGGACGATGAGAGAACCTTGGACGATTACTACCTCAACGGGACGATGAGAGAACCTTGGACGATTACTACCTCAACGAGACGATGAGAGAACCTTGGACGATTACTACCTCAACGGGACGATGAGAGAACCTTGGACGATTACTACCTCAACGGGACGATGAGAGAACCTTGGACGATTACTACCTCAACGGGACGATGAGAGAACCTTGGACGATTACTACCTCAACGGGACGATGAGAGAACCTTGGATGATTACTACCTCAACGGGACGATGAGAGAACCTTGGACGATTACTACCTCAACGGGACGATGAGAGAACCTTGGGTGATTACTACCTCAACGAGACGATGAGAGAACCTTGAACGATTACTACCTCAACGGGACGATGAGAGAACCTTGGACGATTACTACCTCAACGGAATGATGAGAGAATCTTAAACGATTTCAACGTCAGCAAAATGATGAGAGAATCTTAGGCGACTTCAACCTCAGCAGAATGATGAGAGAATCTTAGGCGACTTCAACCTCAGCAGAATGATGAGAGAATCTTAGGCGACTTCAGCCTCAGCAGAATGATGAGAGAATCTTAGGCGACTTCAACCTCAGCAGAATGATGAGAGAATCTTTGGCGACTTCAACCTCAGCAGAATGATGAGAGAATCTTTGGCGTCATCTACCTCAAACGGTAAAGACTTTTATTTGTTGATCGTTCTCTCCTGAAAAAGTAACGAGTTAGTTGTATGCAACGTCATAATGTATGACATGCATGATGTCATGATGTTCTCAAAAATAAATGAGATTGGGGTGATATGATGCGTGTATGCATGTATCATAATGTATGACAATGTGATGTTTATGAATGTATTTTCGTCTAGGAAAATAAATCCTTGACGAATGCCGGGAGCTGAATCCTGGGCTGATGTTGAAGAGAATTCTTCATTTTCGTTGGGGGTGGTAGTTGCAAGAATACCGGTAGGAGAAGATGACTCCGTTGGGGAATAAACTTGGCGAATAGATTACTCTGCGGGGAATGCTCTGTGGGGAAAGAGGCACTTTGCTGAGATGTTGATGATACTCCGTTGGGGATACCATTGACAAGCTTTGTTGGAAGATCTGATGAACTCCGCTGGGGATACCATTGTTGTGTTATGTTGCCTGATGATGAGCTCATGTAAAACTGCATCTTTGGAGGGAGGAAACCTGTGTGGGGTTTACTGATAACGAGTCCGTGTAAAACTGCATCTTTGGGGAGAGAGAACCTGTGTAGGGTTTCTTCGGGATAAGTTCGTGTAAAACTTTTGGAGGAACCGGGGTAAGGTTATCTTGAGATAAGTCCGTGTAAGACTTCTGGAGGAACCGGGGTGAGGTTACTGCAGGGTAAGTTCGTGTAAAACTTCTTGATGAACCGGGGTAAGGTCATCTTGAGGTAAGTCCGTGTAAGACTTCTGGAGGAACTGGGGTGAGGTTACTGCAGGGTAAGTTCGTGTAACACTTCTTGATGAACCGGGGTAAAAAGTTGAATCAAACGTTTGGGTTCCAACCTTTATGGGGATATTCACTTCCCCGTGCACCATCCTTTTTTAGCCGTCAAAAGCCCTCACTACTATTGTGCTTGGCTTTAATGTCAATCCCTCATTGTCAAGCCTATCAAGAGCCTTTTTAGGCAACACATTCAGAGACGAGCCAATGTCTACCAAAACATGAGCCAAGGTGGTGCCCCTGCATTCCACTGAGACATGCAATGCCTCATTATGCTTCCTTCCTCTTGGTGTTAAATCAGCATCCGAAAAACCTAGACCATTATCTGCAGTCAAGCTGGCTATGCAGTCTTGTAACTGATCGGCAGATGTTTCTTGGGGTACATGAGCAGTTTTCAGGAATTTTACCAAGGCTTTTGCATGAGCCTCGGAACATGGTAATAGAGCCAGCATGGAAATTTTTGATGGAGTTTTCCCCAGTTGCTCAACTCCATTGTAGTTGCTTCTTTTTATGATCTTTAGAATTTCCTCCATCTCTTTCTGGGAGGTCTCAGGGATAGCCAATGATTGTGCCTTCGTCCGGATAGGCTCAATCAGAATACCTTTACCTCGAGTCTCGGTTGACTCGGCAGTAGGAATGTCAGTAGGAGTGATAACAGGGGTTGTATCAGCTTTGTCAGTTGGAGTACTAGCAGAGATGATTGTGGAACTGGGAACAGCCTTTGGAAGAGCAACAACAACAGGAATGATTATGGGTCCAGAAACTACTTTTGGGGGAGCAATTTCTAGAGAGAATATCCTTCCACTTTGGGTAATCTTACTAGTCCCTGAAATATTACTGATATCGGAATCAATCTTCTCAGAACTTGAATCTTCAGCAGCTGGCCAATCTTGCTTGATACCGTGGTAGTAAGCATCCCCTCCATAATTCCATGGTACGGTTTTGTCTGACGAATATGGGATTGGTCCAGGCATTGTAATTATCAAAGGAGCTACTTTTAGAATTGATGTAATTCTAACGAGTCTTTTGGTGGAGACCCTGGAAGAGATGGCGGAAATGGTAACGATGGAAACATCATTATAAGGAACAGGTGGAATAGAAGTCTTTTCGAACAAAATTTCCTTGTTGTCTATTAGGCACTGAACGACTGCTTTCAACAAAGGATAGCTGGTTGGTGAGGACAAACAAAAATGACAGCTTTCATCACAGCCTGGGAAAACACTGACATTCAATAAGTTCTTTTTTATAGTCAGGAGTGGGGTCACAAGTTCATCAATTAAAGTAACAAACATATCTTCCTCAATGGCGTTGGTATTATGGTCGTGTTTGGGCATAGGGGCATAAATGACATTAGGCTTTTCTGGCGCATCAAATTCAATCTCTTTGGCTTCAAAGAGGTCTTGTACTTTGTTCTTTAGAGCCCAACAGTTATTAGTGTCATGGTCGGGACTCTCAGAATGGTATGCATAGCGGGCATTGGGATGATAGTAAGGAGAGGTTGTGTTAGGGTTCTTTGGAGCTTCTTTTAAAGTCACTAGGTTGGATCTTAACAGATGTGATAATACCTGAGATAGTGACATATTAATTCGAGTGAATTGTCTGACTGGCCTTTCCATTCTTGGTTGGTTGTTTCTTTGTTGATCAGGCGCATGTTTAGGAATCATAACAGCCCCCACCATTGGACGACATTCGGCCCTATCTTGATTTATCTGAGGATATACAACAACCACTTCTTTCTTTCTGATGAATGGTTTCCTTATAGCAGCAGAGGATGCATCTTTTTGAATCTTTCCATTCTTTATCCCGGCCTTTACTCTTTCTCCGATCAATATCAGTTCAGTAAAACCTGCCGATGAACTCCCAATTAAGTGATTGAAGAAGGGACCAAACAAGGTTCCCAAAAACATGTCTACCAGCTCTCTTTCAGATAGAGGAGGTTGAACTCTTCCGGCTAAATCCCTCCACTTTTACGCATAGTCCTTGAAGCCTTCACTTGAAACCATGGCCATACTCTAGAATTGAGTACGGGTAGGCGCAAGATCAGCATTGTATTGGTATTGTTTGTAAAAGGATGCAGCAAGATCTTCCCAGTTATGAACATTGGCTCTTTCTAACTGATAAAACCAATCAAGTTGAGTTCCAGATAGACTGTCTTGGAAGAAGTGTACCCATAAATCCTTATCAGCGGTATGAGGCTGGATTTTCCACACATAGGATCAGAGATGCATTTTTGGGCATGAGACTCCATCATATTTGGCGAACACAGGTGCTTTGAATTTTGGAGGAATGACAATCCCCAATACTAATCCCAACTCCTCAAAGTCCAAGCCAGACACTTTGGATTTCCATTGTACTCAACCGTTCTTCTAGATGCTTATACTTGTCGTCGGCTGGAGGGTATTATTATTTAGAATAGTCTTCTTCTTCCTCTTCCTCTTCTGACTCTGACGGGACAACTGTTTCTTTGCCCTTCCCATCTTGATTGTCTTTCTCACCGGATGTTGTTGCAAAGTCTAAGGCCCTTCTTGTCTGTCCTTGGAATCTTCTTCCCATGTTTAGAACTCCGGTTATCTTCTTTGTCTTCTTTTTCTTCTCCTTAGCTAGCAAGGTCTTCAACTCTTTTTGTCCTTTGGCTAGGGTTAAGAACAACTGTTGAAACTGTGCATTCTGAGCTTGGAGGTCCTTCACCATTTGCTCGAGATCCATCTTACTGAAATAAATAATAGAGAGATGAGGAGACTTGTTGCAAGAAACCTGCTTATGTTATGATGAATGTTGAATGCATATGCAATGATTTCAAGGATTTTAAATATTCAAATTTGTTTTAGACAAAAAGGAAACACACATTATATTAATAAATTAAAGCTTGAGTACATCAGTGCCTCCTTGGGCAAAGAAAATACAAGAAACTCTAAGATAGAAAGGTAGTACGCATCCTCTTTGGTGCGATGTAGGCATTCATAGTCTGCTCCTCATGAAGTAGCCTAGTGAGTTCCAAAACCTTCTTCTCTTCGAAAGTATCTCGCTCCCCCTTGAGTTGTATCCAATCCCTTTGTAGGTCTTCAAGAGAGGTAGGCATGTCAGGATGTAGGATAGTATATGGAACATCTCTTTCCATGACAGGCTCAATGGTTACCGGGAGAATGGAGGGGTAAGGCATCATAAGACTCTGAGCACGAGTTCGTACCTATTTGAGGTAAGGCTCAAGAGGGATGGAATTATTGTGCCCCAAAGTCTTGCTATCTACCTTGTTCAACATCCTCCAAGCTCGGATAAATCTCTGGCAAAGACCTTGATCGTCGTTCTCGTAGTCAAATACCAAACCTTGAATCAGCATCTCATGTAGGCCATCCCTTCGGGCGTAACCAAACTGTCTCAAAGCTAAGCAGGGGTTATAGGTGATACCCCCCTTAATTCCAAGTAAGGGACATTAGGGAACTCTCCACAATGGTCGATAATGGTAACATTCTCTATGGACCGGGAGCACCAATGAATGTCTGAATGTTTTAGCGTCATCAACCTTTGTGACCACCTTGAACCTTGCTCGTTCTTTAATACAGATTGGGGAAGATGCGAAATAAACCATCTTTCCAAGAGAGGAGTGCAACACATAAGGACCCCTCTTTTCCTTATTGCGCGAGTGTGAAAAGAGTGTAGGATGTCTCCTAGCAATGTAGGCAACGGGTTGCGGGATATAAATATTTTGATGGCGCTCATATCTATGAGTTGGTCAGGATCTGGAAACAAAAACATCCCATAGATGAGGAGAGCCACAATTTCCTCAAAGGCTTGCAAGTCCAAATAATTCCAACAGCTTTGGGCTTTCTCAAACAAGAACTTTTCTAGGAAACCCTTGACACCGCTCCTTGTTTACCAATGAGTTGTGACATCAGATGAGTGCAAGTTTAGAGCTTGAGCAATCTCTTCTGGCTTTGGGTCTCTTTCCGTACGGCTGAAAGGTAGTTGATTGAGAATGGGAATCCTCAAGAATCGGGAGAATTATTCCAAAGTAGGCACAAGTTGATAGTCGGGAAATGTGAAGCAATGGTGTAAGGGATCAAAGAACTGAAAGAGCACCTTCATCATGTCCTCATCTGTGTTGGAGGTGACCAAGTTGAGTAGGTGACCATGTCTCTCGGTGAATGGAGAGTTTTCTGGAATCCTTGAAGCTAGTTCCTTAAGTTGTGGAGGGATCCTTACAAGATTGATTTGAATAGTTTTCCTGCGAATATAATCCATATCCTACAAAACAAGAACAAAGATAAATCCCAAAATCCTTGAAATGGTTAGTGAATGTGTATGATGTTATGATGTTCATGATGTTATGTATAAGTATGTATATACACAAACAAAGCAAACAAGTCCTTAGGTTTAGGCTTGCATGGAGTCTTATAGGTAAGTACCCTCTTGAAGTTTAGTTGGCTGAAACATATCCTAGCAATAGTAATCGGGTTCTAAGGAGCTCAATATCACTGGTTTGTTTCCTTGGTCATTGTTTCAGCACAAGCCTCTTTAATGACGACCGAAATATCCCAAGAAACCAAACCTCAATGAGTGTAGTATATAGTATCTACCAACTTCGGACTGCACCAAAGCCGGTCATCTCACTACATCCTAAAGGCCAAGTTGGTCAAGTAAAGGTTCTAGAAGTTCATTAGTACTTCATAACATCACTCAGCGGCCCCGTATTCTCTTTGATTAACTCAAAGGCTACCGGTACCCACAAATATGTCGCACTAACATAGCTATTTCTTAGACCATGTTCGTATACCCCATACAGTTTCCACAATGTATTGCTACTTACCTATAATGTATCCCAAATCCGGGTAGATGATTCAAACCCAAACAAAGAACCATAATGTAAAGCATACAAGTCAAACAATGTAAGAAAATAAATATGATCTAAATCTAAGGTAACCCCGCTTTTAGAATTATATCCCCAGCAGAGTCACCAGTTCTGTGATACGGTGGGAGAACTGACTTGAGGGTTTTGCATTTGATCGCAAATGTTGCGGTTAGCAAGAGTTTCCACCGACTTTTCTTTTATCCAAAAGGAAAGGTTAAAAAGAACAGGAAAGACCTTTGAGATTATTTCTTGAGTTCCGGGGGTAGATTATGAAAAGGGAAGGTATTAGCACCCTTTTCATCCATGGTTTTCCATAGGCTCTTAGTTACTTGCTAGATTACTTGCTTTTGTTTTAAATTGTGCTTTGTGTGGTTTTTGAAAGTATTTTGTAAAGAGACCATTGTTTCGGAAATCTTTGTAATGATTCTTGTTTGTAAGAATGTATACAAAGATGTTTGATCTTTTGAAAATGTTTTCAAGTTTTTAAGATGTTTGAAAGTGTAAGTGTTGGTTTTTGAAAATAGCAAGGATATTTGTTTTAAATTGAGCAAGTAATTAGGAGCATTCTACCTACTCAAAAATCTTTATTTTTCATTTTTCTTTTCCTTTGATATTGTTGTCTTACCATTGATTTGGTAAGCAACCCTATCTTTGGATGTAAACGGGACGGACGTGGGTCATCGTATAACCATGATTAGCAATGTTGTAAGGTATCTTAGCATTTTTCTTTAGGGACTAAGATCATTTGAAAGGCAACTTAGATAGCATCATCGAGGGACTATGATCTTGTATTTGCTTGTTTTTGCTAAGATACCTTACATGCGTAATATGGTCATTTTGTATAAGGCAACCAAGTGGAATAACCCTAGGGGTGCTTGTGTGCAAATGTATTATTTTCATGCTTGTTTTTTTCTTGAATTAGGGTTTTCTAAGTATTGGTTTTAGTCTTTCGATACAAACCATAATTACTAGCATTTATATATAAAACAATAAATTGCGGAATTTAAAGTTACTAAGCTATTACAATTTTTTTTGGGAGGGGGTATACAAATTCATGAATGGGGATTGCAAGAATTTAAACCTAATTAGTCTATTACAACCATATTGAATTGGTATAAATGTACAAGGAATTAAATAAATACAAAGTATAAAAATGAATAAATGTACAAAAAAGCAAAATGTGAAGTAAATGGATATATGTTTAATTTTTTTGGAAAAAAGGGATTTTGTATTAATATAATTAATTTAAAGAAAAATAATTAATAAAAATAATTTGTTTTAAGAAAATATTTTAAATAAAACCCTAGATTTGTTAATTGATTAAAAGAAAATAAGTTTAGAAAAAAGTATTTTTTGGTATTTTTATCTTTAAAATATTTATAGCATCATAAAATATTTTGGCCTTTTTTATATATAAATAAATATATTTTAATAGGTGTAAAAGAAAAAATAAATATTAACCTAATTAAGTATTAAATTTACAAGATAGTTTGTAAAAAAAATAAATAAAGTATAGTTAAATAAAATATTTTTTATGAGAAAAATAAAATAACTAAATCAAAATATAAATCTATCATTTTTAGTATTTTTATGATTTTTAATATTAGTGAAAAAAATAATTAAGAAAAAACAAAAGAAATAAAAACAAGAAAATAAAAATAAACTGGGCCAGGGGTGCCATTAGTCAACAGGGAGGTCAGCAACAAGAAAAAAAACATATAAGCCCAAAGGAAGGCCCAGCGCCTGCAAAAATGAAAGTCAGAAATGCAAAATGTGTAAAAAAATGCAAAAGGGTACCACTATGGCTCGAACCCAGGTCCCAAAGGTTACAGGCGCGCGCTTCTACCACTGGGGTGGCTATACATTCGTTAACATAAGCAAAACAATAAATATGTAAGGCAAAACGCGCCCTGATGACTTCATCTTCAACTTCCAGCCAGACCAACTGTAACTTGCTCATTTCTCATCAAAAATGAAAACTGTAAACATGAAACTTGTAGCAAATTTTCTCACGGTTTCAGAAATGTAAAGCATTAAAACTATAGATCAAAGATAAGCATGAATTTTAATGGCCCTAATTTGAACCCTAAAAATCTCAAAAAATTCAGTTTCAAACTTCTCTAAGCTCAAGCAAAATTAATGGAAACTAAGGATATGGTTAGCTTTAGGGCAATGATATCTACATGTTTTGTTCACAAATAAATCATTGATGATGCCTGTATGAAGAGTTCCAAGATGAGAAAACTTACCTCAAAATTGGAAATCGTGTTTTGAGTTTGAGCTTGTTTCAAGTGATGGTGATGATCAAGTTAGCTTCCTTGAGGTCCCAGGAAGCTAATGCAATGAATAGCTTGAACAATGGATGGATGAAATGGTCTGGAGAAGTCAATGTGCAGAGCTGAGTTTTTGAAAATGGAGGATGGTGTTAATGGTGTTACAGTTCTATAACAGGGTGTGGGATTGATTCTATGTGATGTTTAGAAACTTTAGAAACCAAAAGGCCAAGAAACGCACGAGTAGATTATGAGTTTCAAGTTTTTGGTCAGTTTGTATGAAAATGGAAGTGTGAAGTGTGATTCTGAGTTCTAGGTTCTTTCAAGGCTGGAGCATTCGTGTGTTTGTGTCAAATGGTTTGTGTATGTATAAACAAAAGTGTTTGAGTGCATTGGCAAGTCAGAAGTACAAGTTCTTAGCTTTTGGCTAGGTTACTTAATTATGAAGAAAAGAGGGAAACAAGTTTCAAGATGAGGTACAAGCATGGGATGGGTGATTGTAAGTGTTTGAAACATTTCTCATGAGTTATAGGACCTGTTTGATCAGAGGAGAACAAGTGCAAGGCTCAAGAACAAGTTTTGTACAAAAAGTCACTTTATCAAAATGGCAATGTAACCTTTCTTCCAAAAATGGATATAAAGCATGTCCATGCATTGAATGCTTGAAGTGAGGGCTCTAACAGCTATGTAAACCATTAATTATGGAGTGCCTAACAAGTTTGAGGCCTTCAAAGTAGTGTTTATGCAGCATGGTTTGAATTTGAATTTGGTTCATCACTAAAATGACTTGTAATTAAAGTGACAAAACCCTAAATTCATCTCTTCGATTCTCCCTACTCAAGAAGGATCTCAAGGAGTTCTTATACATTTTGGAAATCTTGAAATATGCTCTACAACTCATCTTTGAATTTCTTTTGAAGATTCCCGTTGGAACTATATGAAAAAGTGCCATGAAGTTGGGTCAAAATCCTGACCAAATTAGGGCAAAATTTCACTAAGTGTTTAGTTTCATGACCCTATGTTCTTAAAATTATAACTTGAGATCCAAGCACTTTTGGAAGAAGTTGTGTGAAGTAAAGTTGTGTATTTCATAGATATCTACAACTTTCATGTTGGAAGTTTCTCTTGAATCATCTTGCATCATGGTGAAAATTTTGCTCAAAGTTATGAAAAAACGTGAAATTTCCAACACTTAGAAAAATTTCTAAGTTTAGAAATTTTGACTTTTCAAAATGAAATCTTGACTTTTTGATTTCTTGATGAATAAGTTTCATATTTTGACATGTTTTGATGAATTGTGATCTTTGGCACTTGAATTTGACCAAAAAGTCAAAGTTTGACTTTTCAGTATATAGTTGACTTTTGATCAGTTGATTGAAAAATTCATCTGTCAATCCAATGGACTTGCAATGTTTTGAACCATGTAATTAGGTAAAAATGATGAAATTGGACTCTTGTTATCATGCCTTAAACCAATTGACCATTTCTAGGTCAAAAATCAGAAATTGCCCTTTCCTAGTCAAAACCCTAATTTTAACCATTTTGCCCTTTTGGAGATTTGATCAAATTTCTTGAGAAATTATGGTCCAAACTTGATCAAATGATACATATGATTCTAAAATGTTGATTTGGATCAAAAATTATTAAGTTTGACTGTGAATTGGCCATAGTTGACTTTTTCCCTAGTACAGTTAACTTTTAGGTCAACTGCTCAAATGACTGAGCAAAAGTGTGATCCAAGGCTTGAAATTTGGCATGAGTGATCTTGGGGGTTCATAATGATCCATGAAAGTCATATGGGACATTGGAAGTTCAAAAATCCTTGTGCAAACTCAAACCCTAATTTTGGTCATCAGTGCTTAAGGAGGTGTCTTGAGCTGATCAAACCCTAATGCAATCTTGAGCTAAGGAGATCTTTTGAGAAAATTCTTGATAAGTGAAAGGACAAATTTTGGGGTACAACAATCTTCTATAACATTAGCTTTTCCAGGGTGGTAATTTAAGCCAAATTCATGGTCCTTCAAGAACTCTAACCATCTCCTTTGTCTCATGTTAAGTTCCTTCTGATCAAATAGATATCTCAAAATATTGTGGTCGCTAAATACTTCAAATCTGGAACCATACAAATAGCGTCTCCAAATCCTCAGTACAAAAACCATAGCTGCTAACTCCAAATCATGAGTTGGGTAATCCTTTTCATGAATCTTCAATTGTCTAAAAGCATAAGCCACCATTTATCTATTCTGCATAAGCACAATGCCTAGACCTGTCTTGGATGCATCACAGTACACAATAAAGGTTCCTTTGGATCAGGTAAAATTAATATTGGTGTGATCACCAACCTCTTCTTCAATTCTCTAAAATTCTCCTCACACTACATATCCTACATAAATTCTTGACCTTGTGAGTCAATTGCGTCAATGGTAAGGCAAATTTTGAGAACCCTTCAGTAAATCTCCGATAATAATTAGCTAGTGCAAGAAAACTTCTGATTTCAATAACTGTCTTCGGTGCTTCCCATTATAACATTGCATCTGCTTTTGAAGAATCAATCGTTATGCCACCACTGGAAATCACATGACCAAGAAAACTAACTTCACGTAACCAGAACTAAATTTAGATTGTTATACCCAAATTTACCCCCTAAGATTTCTCATCATCTCACATTCATAAATACATCTAGATCACACATTAGGGTGATCACAATTACATTCATCTCACCATTTAACTTAGGGTTTTGAGGGGTAGTTCTCAATCAAATGATGTTTCAATGGATAGTAAGAGCTCAATCTTCAAGATTATGTCTATGATATCAAATAATTTTGTTTTAAGGAGTTCCCTCACTTAATTTAGGTCAAGATCTCCTTAAAAGTTGGTGTTGTCCCTCATCAAGAAGATTCATAGGTTCGTGTGTTTATTTCCATGCATTCTTCAATAAGCTTCATTGAGGTTTAAAATCCATATTTGAGTGTGCTTCAATACAATTTCATTTCAAGGCCTCTTATGATTCATCATTCTTTATTTTGTTAAGAATGTTCAAGAAGTTTCAAGGTTGGTTTAACAAGTTTGACCTAATTAAATAAATGTTTGATTCAGTGATCACAAGTGCATAACTCCCTCAATTTTCAATATATCGAGTTGATTATTTTTGCTATGGATTCTAATCATAATAAAAAATAACCTCTCTTCACATGGAAATATCCAATTGTTCAAGTAAAATCATCAAAAGTTGAAAGGGGTTTCAAGTCATTTTGACGCTCTTTGAGCTAGGGTTTGTTGACATCCAAGGGCCATATCTTGCTCTTTTTTGAGATTTTTGAGTGACTCTAAAGCCATAATTATCTTTAAAGAGTATTTAAAAATCCCTCATCATAATTCTAAGGCTAAATTTGAATGGAATATCACTAAAAGTTGAGAAAGATTACAAGCCTCCTTGAAGAGCCTTTGAGTTTTAGGGTTTGACTTCAAATGATCACAACTTGGTCAATTTTTATCTCCTTGAGCCCATTATTTTCCAAAATAATCTTTGGTATGTCTACTACAACTTTGTTTTTATGTGCAAGACTTAATAATTCTTGGAAAGTGGTTGAAGAATTGAAAATATTATAGGTCTTTTGTGATTTTCCCCAAATTTGTTCATCATCTTCTAAAGACCATAACTCTTTCAATTTTTATGATTTTTGAGTGATCTCAATTCCACAATTCAATTAAAGAGTTCCGCTTCATGTCATCTTCAGATATCAAGACCAAATTTTGAGTGTAAAGTCATTTAATTTTGAAGAACATTATAGGTCATTTTGAAGTTCAACACTTAGAATTTTTCTAAGTACAAAACATCTGTGTGTTTTTCACAAATTCAATTGGACATAACGTTTTTCTCAAGAATCCAAATGGATTATTACTTGGCACATTGCAAGGATTGTAACCTTGTCTTTCAAATGCTTCAAGAACCACCCGATAAAGGTCTCTGAGTAGTAAGCTATACATTGTTAAAGTTGGCTCCATGAAATATGTTTTTGCTTCAAGTCAGAATTTTTACCACGAGTAAACTTGGGTTACAGGTCAAATTACTCAAGGTTTAGTTGCTAAACATGTTTAACTAATTTTCAAGATGCATTTTGATAAGAATTACACTTGATATGAGATCGTTTTGAGGCATTTCAAGTCACATGTTTGGAATGATCACAACTAGATTGGTTTGCACGATTTACCCATAATTCCTCTCGTTTCTCATCATCATTCACTTCCATATAAATAAAGGATGATATCCCACTCATTTGATAAGCTTTACAGATCCAAAGAACCTTTGTTGAACTCCCTCTATAACTCACAATTCTACAACTTTGAATTCAATTCTAAAGCATCTTTCAATCCAATTTCTTTGCTGATTTTTCATCCTTAAACTTCACTGAAGCTAACAGAAGAAGAACCAAGCCTTGAGGTACCATTAGTCGTGCTAGTCAAGTCAAGTTTCAGAGCTCTGAATTTGAACTTCAATAGGTAAATTTCTCCATCAATTCTTTCCAAACTTGTTGCTACAATGTAACTCTCATCACTCTGATATTGATCACATCATTAGTTTTTAAATGGAAGTGAGTTTTTCTTGTGAATTTTTAAAACCCTTTCCAACTTTTTTATTCTGGTTTTTCTCAAATCGAATGATTTGTGGTTTAAAGAATTTTTTTGCGAAGGTAGGGTTATGATCGTCTTGAAGAGGCAAATTCAATGATACCACTATGAGTTTCTGATTTTTTTTCTATTTGAAGAAACTCACAAATAGCCAATGCGCAGAGGTCTGGAGGTTGAAGACGACCTGCATGTCGTTCTTCAACCAATGATGGCGTGACATTTGTTTTAATTTCATTGGCCCGAATTTGTTTGATTTTGTGTGTTTCTCACTAAGGTCCAAATCAAGCACAGCGCGCCTGGTCCTTTGGATCTGGTTACTAACGCTTTTTGATTATAATCACATGGTCCATTATTTTGAATTTTTTATTTTTTATTTTTTATTTAATTGTTTTAAACTTCAAAAATTCATTTTAACTTCTAAAATTCTCAAAAAATTCTCAAAAATACTTTTAATTTTTCTCTTTCTGATTTTTTATTCGTTTAAAATTTTATTTTTTGATTTGATATTTTTTATGATTTTTCACTTTATTTATCTTATTTTAATCGTTTAAAAATACTTTTCTTGATTTTTAATTTTTGAAAAAATTATGGAAGGATCCAATGACCTCTTGACAAATATTGATGACTTATTTTATTTTCACAAATTTTAGTTTATTTTTCTTTTTTTTAATTTTCAAAAATATTTTGAGTTAAAAAAATTCTGAAATTTTTTGTCAACACTTATCGACTCATGTTTGACCTCTGACTATTTTTTAGGATTTTTATTTGGTGTTTTAATATACTTTGTATATTTTACCAATTATTTCCCTTTTTTTATTAATCATTTAAATATTATTTTATTAAATATATTTTTATTATTTTTGTTTGGTCCTAATTTGGGTGTTATTTTGGGACAATTTCCTCAACCTCATTGGATCTTGGGTGTTGATAAGTTGAAAAACCAAATCCACCAAAATGGATGAATGATATTAATGATATTTGAAACCCTAATTTCATCTGATACACCCCTCATCTCTTCATCTTGTCCCTTTCTTACTTGTGCTACATGTTGTTGGAGAATAATCTACATATCATTTCTCTTACATGTAGTACATAGATTTCTATTGACTGGTCTCAAAATAGGTGTGACTTCTACATAAGTCCCCTTAAAATTGCTTAAAATAACGCTAAACTTGTCCCGATTCGAGAAATGGTCATTCGAGGTCCAAACATATATTTGTAAGCCCAAGTATGTTAATGTGAAACCTTTGATCCAATAACCTTGAGATTCATTGTTAAAAGGCTTTGATCTTATCAATCCTCTAATGAACTTTCATGAATTTTGGCCTAATGAAACACTTAAGCATTATTGATCATATATGCTTGCCTCTAGAACTTGAAATGAATGATATACTTGACAGAAAGCAAATGAGACTTGTTGTTGAGAAGCTTTGTTTTTATCAATCTTCTAATGAGTTTTCAAATGCAAGTTTCAAGATGGTCATTCAACTAACCTCTAACTTCTAATTCACTAACAATTGACTTTTACTTTGGGATTTTACTTTATGCCCCTTACCTTATGCCTTTACTTTTTATGCACCATTTACTTTAGCATTTACATTTCATGCTATTTTTCATCTTTGCTCATTTGAGCATTTATCTTTATGTCATTTTATCTTTGCTCATTTGAGCATTTATCTTTATGTCCTTTTTATTTTGCTCACTTGAGCTTTCTTTTCTTTTTTTTAAGATACTTAATAACCAACTTGAACATTAAAGGCCTTAAGGTTACTTGAACTATTTGGTTACTATCCTTGACATTATGGATTTGTGGACCTCTTGGACTTAGGATTAGAAGTCTTGATTATCCTTAGGAACTTTTGATTCTGTCGTTATTTTGTCTAGAGTTCTTGGGGGTTTACCCCAAGACATTGGGTGGATTTTCTTTGTGTGTAGGTTATTTTTGTTATATGCTTTGTTTGTGATTGAGAGTTCCTCTGTATACATCTGTTACTCTGTCTAATTTTTGTTAAGACTTAATGCATCTGAAACTTGGTATCCTTGAGAGGTTTAGTATCTTTATTTGATTGGTTTCAATCCAAATAATGAGAATTCTACATTGACTTCTTATGTCAAATGTTGGCTTCTTGTTGGTTATATGGTTCTTTTCCTTAACTTTTACCTTATGCTTTAAGATGGTCCCTTTATCTCTTCTAATCTTCTTTAATTTCAAAAATCTTCTCCCTCCTTTTCAAAGCTCTTCTTGTTTTCTAACTTGAACCGCTTTCATAATAAACTTGGACTTAGGTCCATGCATTTTAAAAAATCTTTTTTTAATCAAACTTTAATCAACTTAATCATACTTTGACCTTTTTTGTGAGAATACTAAAAGCCAATTAACCTTATTCAAACTATTTTTCTACTTTGGCTTTTTACTTTAAAATTTTTCTCAAAAGATTAGACTCTTGTCGATTCTTGTAGTGATGCAAGCTACTATACTTCTATGATATGTAGTAAAGTGAGATATTTTCCACTTGGGTGTTCAGTGAGGCTTTGTTGATTTTAAAATTCGAGCTACATCCTCCACTTTGAGATGATGCAAATTCTCCTTTCTCATGATTGTGGGTAGTAAGTATGTTTTCCACTCGGATATTACGATGATGTCTCTTCTCTTAAAATTAAACAACATACTTGTATTTTAAAATTTTTAAGGTGAACTACGATTACCCTGATCCCCTATTGTACAGAAGGTGATACATAGGCACTAAAGATTCGCAACAGTAGCGGGTGCAAAAATTGTAAAAGCATACTTATTTTCTCATCCCCACCATCAATTTTTTGTACACAACATTTATAGCCACAATACATAAATTTTCAAATAGGTTCATGCGAAGTACCATAGATGTTTAGGGTGATAATACCTTCCCTTTACATAACCAACCCCCGTACCCAGATTCTCTCCCCCTTCTTTTTGGGCTATTCGCTCTTTTCCCATTTCCTTTGGAAATAATAAAGCGCGGTATTGATTTTTATTTGATATGTGCGAGTCAAGTCAATTCGATGGCTTAGTCTCAACATTTCTACTGCTACATAGACAACTTGGAAAACAATTGTTTCTGCTTCAGAACTTGAAGCACAATATGAAGATGCTTTGCATGTTATGCTTCTGTCTTGGAATAAATTAGAATGTTGACAATGAAAACTACCATAAATCTATCCAAGTATGGATGAAAGATTATGTTTATATACTCCATAAATACACAACGTGCAATAGAAACTCCAAATGGAATCACTGAATATTCATAGTATCCATATCGAGTTCTAAAAGGAGTCTTTGATATATCTTCATCTCTTACTCGAATCTGATGATGGCCATATCTCAAATCAATTTTATTGAATACACAGGCTCCCACCAACTGGTCTATAAGATAATCAATTCTAGGAAGAGGATATTTGTTTTTAATAGTGACTTTGTTCAGCTGACGATAATCCACACATAACCTCATATTGTCGCCCTTCTTCTTGACTAATAATATTGGAGCTCCCCAAGGTGAGACACTGGGTCGGACAAATTTCTTCTCAAGCAAATCTTCTAGTTTCTTCTTTAGCTCACTCAGCTCTACTGGAGACATTATGTAAGGTACCATAGAAATGGGTCTTGTGTTGGGTACCAGATCAATAGAAAACTCAAATCTCTTCTTAGAGGAAAATCAATAATATCATCTGGGAAAACTTCAGGAATTTCATTCTCCATTGGTAGATCTACCACTGATATCTTACTTCCAATTTGTAAAGAATAAAACATCACAAATACCTAAGCATCATATTCCATGGATTCTTTCACCTGTCTGGCCGATAAAATAATGGTACTTTTTCTTCTACAAACTCAGGAAATAACATTGCCTTTATGTAATAGTTGATATACATACGATTGAACTCTAGGAAGTTCATTCCCAAAATAACATCAAGTTGACTAAATGATAAACAGACTAAGTCGACACCAAATTCCCTACTGTTGTACCCCAAAACTTGCCCTCTCATTTTACTCAACACATGTTGTTGTACCCCAAAATTTGCCCTCTTTTCATACACGCGTATTATTGGTTTTATGGTTATGGAATAAAGGTATATTATCAAACTTCTTCAGGTTACAAGTGACGTTTATTTCGTCAATGGATATTCTCAGAGTATTTTCCGTGCTGAAGATCGGTTCGCTGTTTTGCAACAATTTGGGGTTCAAAGATTCACAAGTCCAACCCGGTGCGTCATATTCAGGTGTTCTTTCGCCAAGATATCTCTGATAAGGTATTCTAAAATTCAGGTTCGGCTCAAGAGTCAATTCTTTAAAGAAGGTATCCGAATGTGTGAGTTTTCTCGAAGAAATATGGTGAAAAAGTGTGCTGAAAGTGCAGTTTTTACGTGCTAAAAAATTCATAACTTGAAGATCATGTCTCGTTTTGAACCCGTTCCGGTGGCCAAAATTCTGTATTAACGTCATCTATGTTTTCATCTCTCACGGCTGGAAGCCAATTTCGATTAGAAGGTCTTCAAAAATGCGGATTTATCAAGTATTTTCGTACAGAAAATTTGTGACAGAAGTTTAGTTGCGTCATGTTCAGAAAATCATAACTTGGTCAATTTGCATCATATCAAGCTGGTTCCGGTGCCAAAATTTCACAAATTGAGTTGGCTAAGTTTTCACAGAAAGTATTGAGTTCGAACGGTATCCAAAAGGCCTTCATTTTTTGCTCAGAGTACGCGTGACGCGCCGAAAATTCTGAATGCTGAATATTATTTCATCTGGGCCGAAACTTCGAAAATTCATAACTCGGTCAATTTTTATCGGATCGGGCCCATCTTTTTACACAAGGTCACTGACTCAGAGATCTACAATCTTGCTTCCAAAGTAGAGACCAGATTATACTCCAATCAATACCATTTTTTTATTGAAGAAGGTGTCAGAGTCGACACTGGAGCCCAAAATAAGTTTGTGTGAGCTGAAACTTCAAAAATTCATAACTAATTCACCGTTTATCCGATTGAGCCCATTTTGGACAGGAGTTAGTTATCGATGTCGGCTACATTTTATTTTCACATTTCAACTTCAAAAATTTCACTTAAGCCCCTGAGATTTAGCCTGGAACGTGACGAACTCAACTGAACATTGGAGGCCCAATTGCACATTCAAAGCCCATTTTTCTCTCTCTAATTTCTATTATATAATCTCATTCTTTTCACACAAAGAGAGGAAAAAAAAGCTTTTGCCACAACGCTGTCAGAATATCAAATTCTTTCAAGAACCCTAAAACCTTGAAATCCTTATTACAAACCTCCATCTCACTACAAACAAGCCATCCCTGTTACAAACCCACATCTCACTACTTCTCCAGTAAGGGTAAGGTTGGCTTGATCTCCATGATCAAAAGGGCATAAAAGCATTCATCTCACTACTTCTCCAGTAAGGGTAAGGCTGGTTTGATCTCCATGATCAAAAGGATATAATCATTCATACATGCCATATCGGTTTTAACATTAAAAAATTTCATATATTGGCTTTATTTGTATTTTATGATATATAGTAATTTATTTAATGTGTTCATGAGATTCAACACTGCAGATTTAGACAGGATCCCATGCAGGTTCATTACAGAACATTGAGGCCAAAACACAAATGGCCAAAACAGAACAACCAACACATGGCACCAATGCATGACAAGGAAGACATCCTGAGAAGGTTAAGGGCGTGGGTTCAACAACCACCCCTATTGGTTTTGATTTTCTTCCTTTCTATTTATCCTTTTACCTATTTTTATTCTTTCTGTTTAAAACTTTTTTTTCCATAAAACTTAATATTTTTCACAAACCTTTGATTTTTCCTCCTAAACTAATTAATTAATTTTAGGTTTTAATTTAATTTTAGGTAACTTTAATTGTTTTGTAAATAAATTAAAATTAATTAGAACAATTAGGATTTTGTTTCTAACTTAACTCTATTTTCTTTTTTCTTAAAATAAAAAAATACAAAAAATATGTCATTTAATTATTTTTTTAACTAATTTAATTACTAATTAATTTTGTATTTAATTTTAAAAAACCTAATTCTTTTTTCTTAGAAATAATTAAAAACAACAAAAAAAAAAAAATTTTCTTTCGATTAGGTTAGACGGGGTCAAAACCCTAATTCTCTCTCGTTCTTTATTCGCGCGCGCTTTATTTTATTTTACCATATTAATGTAATTGCTCATAAGTTGTAATATATTAATTATGACCTTTTTACTTTCATTTATCGTTTTTTTAGGGTTTGTTTTTTGCTATGTAAATACCTGAAGCCTTGTAATAGCTTAGCTTATTTTCCGCACTTTAAATTCCGCAAATATTAACGGTTAGATGTATGAATAATTAGGGATGCATGACAAGAATGTATGATTAACTTTAAAACGATTAGCTAACCCTAAATGTGCAAAGATAATAAACTTGAAATTGAATCACATGCACATGCTCACTCTTAGGGTATGCCTCACTTGGTTGCCTCGGAAAACAATGGTCATGTCCCTCGAACGTAGGGATATCTTAGCAAAAGACCCTCAATCTAAAAGTCATCATAAAGATCATAGTCCCTTAACGTCCCTCGAAGTTGCCTACGGTATATGATCTTGTCCCTCGATGTTGCCTACGAATATATGATAACAGTCCCTTCCAAATGCTAAGGTATCCTTACATGTTTCCTTCAATGACCATCACGTCCCTTTCGATAGTCCCTCAAATTCCAACGACAGTGCTACCTACTCATTAATAGTAGGATAGCGCTGTCTAAAGGAAACAAGAACAGAAACATTCCTTTTTCGAGTAGGTAGATGCTAGTAGGTACTTGCTCAAAATCAAACTTTTCACACTTACGCTTTTGTCAAACAAAGTTTTCAAAACAACTTCGTAACACTCTTGAAGACAGAAGCAAGGGTTAAATCGAAGTAAAACAAAAACTTTTTTCAAATCAAACACACACAAGCAATTTTGAAAATGATGATCAAGTACCTAAGAGCCCGTAGAAAACTACGGATAGAAAGGATGCTAATACCTTCCCTTTCTATAATCTACCCCCCGTACTCAAAAACATCTCGAAATAGGATTTTTTTTTCTGTACTTTTTTCCTTTCCGATTGGATGAAATAAAAGTCAGTGGCGACTCTTGCTTACCACGACATTTTGCGAATAAAAAACGCAAAACGCAAACCAGTATTTAACAGTCGGTTCTGCCACTGTATCACACATGCCCATTGAGGTCCCCAACTTTCTCAAGGATGCCCAAGAGTTGACCAGACAGACTCTCTCCTAAGGCAATGTACCTCAAATTAGGGTTTCCATTTTCATCAGGGTGTGGGAATTCCAAAGGTCCCAAATTCTTTCCATGGACTTAATATGTTCTCAAGATCATCCATGTCAAGTTTCATGCCTTACACAAGAAGTTTGCTAAATCAATTGCTCCTATGTCTGAAAATCAATTGTACTAGGTCAAAAGTAAATTGTGGCCCACATACAGTCAAACTTCAAGATTTTTGGTCAACATCAACATTTTGAAGTGATATTAATCATTTTATCAAGGGTTGATCATGATTCCTCAAGGAATGCCCCAAATTCATCAAAACCCAAAAGTTGCTAAATTAGGGTTTCTTAGGAAAAGTCAACCAAACTTTGACCAAACATTACTTCTTCATACTTTATCCAAAATTTTCCATCCAAGGCTCATTTTTAAGAGGATGAAATTCCCTATAACTCATCTTCATTTCACAAGTTCAAAATATGCACTCATCAAAAGATATGAATTTCTACATTATAGGTCCTTTTAAAAAGTCAACAAAAACACCTTTTGGATCAAAG
Organism: Vicia faba; assembly: GCA_948472305.1. Lineage (NCBI taxonomy): Eukaryota > Viridiplantae > Streptophyta > Magnoliopsida > Fabales > Fabaceae > Vicia > Vicia faba. The sequence continues at coordinate 225,451,131 of OX451741.1, forward strand.
CTTCTTACATGAACATAGAAGACCCAATTGAGATGAAACAAAATGGGTTGTTTAGGGGACATCCTAAGCTTTCTAAAAAGTCCAAGAACATTTCTCTAGGGTTAAAATTGGAGGAGATATGCCTTGTCAAAGTTGACCATTTTGGAAAAATTGCCAAAAGTCAAATGTGCTCAAAAATGCATTTTTTTGTCAAATCAGCATCTACACTTTATTTGCTTCATTATTTGTTTTATTTTGATTTTTTATTATTTAAAATTCAAATTAAATCAAATAAATTGCAAAAAATACAAAAGATTGATTTTTTATCTGATTTTTTTGTAGGAATCACAATCTAATCAAGCTGGCATATCAGATCAAATCGTGCAAAGCAAATTAAAGCAAAAATTGGCATGTTTAGGCCTATTTTGGAAAAGATATCATACAAGGATAAAATCAAATCCAATCTCCTTAATTCACCAAGATACAATGCGTTTTTGTTGACCTAATGTATCCTAGTACAAATACAGAACATAACCAAGCTAAAAAAAGAAGGATTGCAGTCGTGGAAAGCTGGAAACGAAATTGAAAATTTTGGTAAAAAGTGGTGAATCGGTTTCAAGTCTAGAGGAGGATTCAAAGCAATTCAAAGCCACCAATCGCTTCCTGGACATCTCCTGAAGCTAGCAGGACCGATTGCACGCCTCAAAACTCCAGGAATCTGCCTCCACGTCTCTCACGATTTGGCATATTTCTTGAATTTGATTTTGGTTATTTACGCATGGTTAACAACTTTTAAGCATAGCGTGATATTTGTATCATCATTTGGAATGTTTTGGTTTACGTAATTTTGTGTTTTGATGCATGTATGCGTATTTGCCATTACTAGAGTTTGTTCTTGCGTTTTAGGGTTTTGTCATACAGGTTAAATTGGCCTAGGAAAAGGGTACCATCATACTCGTGAGGTCAAAACAAATTGATTTGTGGTCTTACATTGCATTTATATTACGTGCTATTGATTTTTAAAACTTGCAGTGTTGTAGCGATGGCAACTTGTCTGTAGGTATAAGTATCCTGGCCTAAGACGATGGACAGGGAAGAAGACAGTGATTTGTCACCACCCCATTGGTCCATTTGAAATCTGGCGCGCGTTTTTCTTTTATTCAGATTATCCACGTTTTTTATATATTATTTATTAGTTCTATTGTAGTAACAACTAAACATGATAGCCCAGATGGCCAAGGCGCGCGTTTGAGGGGGAAAGGACCTGGGTTCGATCCCAGGTCCCAACATTTTCTTTATTTTCTAACTTTGTTTCAACAGATCATGTTCATACATGTCCCATGCGCCTACCATACATCCAACCATCCAGCCACTAGATGCATCTCTGAAGGGGTGAAAAACACAAGAAGGGGGGGTTGAATTGTAAAACTGAAATCTTAAAGCAATTGACAAGATATTTTTATCCTGGTTCGTTTGATCTCAAACTACTCCAGTCCACCCGTCAAGGTGATTTCGCCTCTCTCCAACGAGGTCTTAATTCACTATATTCAACTGAATATTACAGACTGCTTTAACAACTGCTAAAGCCTTCTTGATTCAAACCACAATCCGGTTTGTCAAGGCAACACTTTCTTACAAAGGTACAAAACAAGTGTGTGTGAATGTTTTCTACAAAACTTTATCACAACTGTGATGTATACACAAATGAAGCTTAGAAACTTAGATTGCTAAACACTAATGGAGTATCAGAGTTTGTGGTTTAGCAAAACTGGTAGATGAAGATTATTGTTCAGCTTTGTGCGTGTAGAGAATTGGAGAGCATTAGCCATTATAATCTTCGAAGCTTTGTTTATATAGCACTTGAGAAGATGAACGTTGAATGCAAATATTCTTGATTCAATGCTAATAACAAGCTTTCCTTTTTGAGCAGATCTTGTCTAGAATGATGCCGTTGGAATTAATTAGCGTTCAATGCACAGTACCGTTGCTTCTTCAATGCACGTTCTGGCTTGGCTCATTCTGATTCTGCTTCGCTGCTGATGAACTATTGTTTTTGTATCAGAGTGTTTACGCGCAGTTCTGTTCATCAAGCTTCAGCATGTACGTGAGTTGATCATCTGATCTTGATGTTCTGATTCAGCAACTTCTGATGCTGGTGTATGAAATCAAATTCTGATGCTGAAGAAGTGATCTTGCTTATTTTAATCAGCGTATCTGCAAGTCAGAGCATAGTAATTTTAGGCAGCATATAGTTCAAACATGAAACATATAAATACTATATCTTTTCACTTTGTTATCATCAAAACTCAAATATAGGGTAGTAGATTCAAACATTGTTCTAACAATCTCCCTCTTTTTGATGATGACAAAAACTAGATATTTTAAATGAAAAATAACGTGAAAAGGTGTCTGGGAAATGTATCAGAATAAGAAGTACGGAAAAATCAGAGTTAAGAGATACTCCCCCTGAGTTGATTACTTCCCTTTGATGATACGTGTTCTTCAGGATCAGATCTTTGTCTTTCTTTGAACATCAGATTAAGAGTCTTTGACTTATCAGAGAGCAGAGCTTCAGAGCTTTTCCTGTCAGAGCTTTGCTTTGGATAAGAGTATTTGGTCGATCAGAATCTTCATATTAGATCAGAGCAACATTGATCAGAGCTTCTACATTTTGATCAGAGCTTCTAGTCTTCATAGTGTTCAGGAGCTTCCTTGTGCCTGTAGACTTTAAACAAAAACAGAAAAACATTTCAAGTAATAGAGTTAGAATGTTTGAGAATTTCTGTCTAGTTAGCCGTTATTGATTTTAAATATCATTCTTGTTCTCCCCCTTTTTGTCAGCAATCAAAAAGTGTTGGTGATGTGTTAAAACACTTAAGATCAGAAAAACTAATTATATTAAAATAGTTCATAACCAGAGCAAAAGAACAGAAATATGCAGAAAATACTTGAATGATTATGAGAAAGCGTAAAGAATAAGAGTGAAGGATTAATGTGCTTAAATAGAGTTTTCAAAAATTATTTTGAAAAATTAAACGTTTTTAAGAGAGAGAAAAAAAATAACGATTGCCATTAACAAGCGTGATTACTTTTCATTAAATGCTTGCTGATTTTGGGGGATTTGAGAAAGATACTTAAAAACGGTTACCAGACATGTGTCTCAATGCACCCAATCAGCGCTTTGCCTTCTCAGAAGCGTGCACGCGTTCTGCTTCAGGGATTTGCTGATGATTGGATGACACTTGTTTGATGTAGTGATCAGCACGTCTGTCTTTGAGATTAGACTCTCAGATCTTTAGACTTGCATCTGATACAATCTGCATGTTCTATCTTTCTGAAAGAAGATTGATCAGAAGTTCACAGTAATATAATTACATTCTGAAGATAAATACATGGAATTAAAACATTTTCATTCTGGGCATACTTTCATGCTGAGATGTTTCAGAATGAAATTAAACCTATCTTCTGAAAGGGGTTTAGTAAAGATATCAGCCCATTGATGGTCTGTATCTATAAATTTCAAGTTTAAAATACCTTTCTGAATATAGTCCCTAATGAAATGATGTTTTATTTCTATATGCTTAGCTCTAGAATGTAAAATAGGATTCTTACTTAAGCAAATAGCAGAAGTATTATCACAAAGAATAGGAATGTTACTCTCAAAAATCTGGAAGTCTTCAAGCTGACTTTTCATCCAGAGCATTTGTGTGCTACATCCTGCTGCTGCTATGTACTCAGCTTCTGCTGTTGACAAAGCAATTGTTGATTGCCTTTTGCTGGACCACGAGATCAGATTTTCTCCCAGAAACTGGCAGCTTCCAGAAGTACTTTTACGTTCCACTCTGTCTCCAGCAAAGTCAGCATCACAGTAGCCTACTAAGCTGTAATCACTAGATTTTCTATAAAACAAACCCAGATTAGTAGTACCTTTCAGATACTTGAAAATTCGCTTAACAGCTGTTAAGTGAGATTCTCTAGGATCTGATTGGAATCTAGCACAAATGCATACGCTGAATAAGATATCAGGTCTTGAAGCTGTCAGATAAAGGAGAGAACCAATCATACCTCTGTAGACCTTCTGTTCTACACTTTTGCTTACCTCTTCTCTTTCCAGAATGCATGTGGGATGCATTGGAATCTTTGATGGCTTACATTCTGAGAGGTCAAATTTCTTCAGAAGATCTCTGATGTATTTGCTCTGATGAATGTAAGTTCCCTCTGGAGTTTGATTGATCTGAATTCCTAGAAAGAATTTCAGTTCCCCCATGAGGCTCATCTCAAATTCTGCCTGCATACACTTAGCAAATTTTCTTCCAAGAGAAGGATTAGTAGAACCAAAAATAATATCATCAACATAAATTTGACAGACTAAAATGTCACTCTTAACTGTTTTACAGAATAGAGTAGTGTCCACTTTCCCTCTGGTGAATTTATTTTCAAGCAGAAAGTTACTTAGCCTTTCATACCAAGCTCCGGGAGCTTGTTTCAGACCATACAGTGACTTTTTCAGTTTGAAAACATGTTCTGGATGTTTTGTATTTTCAAAACCTGGGGGTTGGTGAACATAAACTTCTTCTTCTATATAACCATTTAAGAATGCACTTTTGACATCCATCTGATACAGAGTGATGCCTTTATTAACAGCAAATGAAATTAAAAGTCTGATAGATTCTAACCTGGCGACTGGGGCAAAGGTTTCTGTATAGTCTATCCCCTCTTGCTGACTATAACCTTGTGCAACCAGTCGTGCCTTGTTTCTGATGACTTCACCTTGTTCATTTAGCTTGTTTCTGAACACCCATCTTGTTCCAATGACGTTGAATCCTTTTGGTCTGGGAACGAGATCCCATACGTCGTTTCTGGTGAATTGATTCAGCTCTTCTTGCATTGCCAGAATCCAGTCATTATCCAGAAGTGCTTCATCAATAGAAGAAGGTTCAATCAGAGACACAAGTCCCATAAGAGTTTCTTCAGAGTTTCTGAAGCTTGCTCTTGTTCTGATTGGATCTTCCTTTCTTCCTAGGATAGTTTCTTCTGGGTGATCCAAACTGCTTCTGGGTAATCTCTTCTGAGGTTGATCAGCAGCAGTTGTAGGATTTCTAGCATTGCTCCTTTCAGACGTTGAAGGAATGTCTGTGTTGAGAGCTTCTGATGACTTGTCTTCAGAACCTGCAAATTCAATTTCTATACCTGCAAGATTTTCATTCTGCTTTGACTTTTCAGAGTCAAGCTTGTCATCAAAACGAACACTGATTGATTCTTCCACAATCTGTGTTTCTGTATTGTATACTCTGTACCCTCTTGAGCGTTCAGAGTATCCTAACATAATACACTTCTGTGCCTTAGAATCAAACTTGTTCAAATAATTCTTTGTATTCAATATATAGCAAGTACATCCAAATGGATGAAAATACGAAATGTTGGGCTTTCTGTTCTTCCACAGTTCATATGGATTCTTTTCCAGAATAGGTCTTATTGAGATTCTATTCTGAATGTAGCACGCTGTGTTTATTGCCTCTGCCCAGAAAGTCTTAGCAACGTTTGTCTCATTGATCATGGTTCTGGCCATTTCTTGCAATGTTCTGTTCTTTCGTTCTACAACTCCATTTTGTTGGGGAGTTCTAGGACAAGAGAAATCATGCAGAATGCCTTTGTCATTAAAGAATGACTCAAAATCTTTATTTTCAAATTCTCCACCATGATCACTTCTGACTTTAACGATTCTAAGATCTTTTTCATTCTGAACTTGGTTACAGAAGGTAACAAACACAGAGTGTGACTCGTCCTTGTGTCTTAAGAACTTTACCCATGTCCATCTGCTATAGTCATCTACGATTACTAACCCATACTTCTTACCACTGACTGAAGCAGTTTTAACTGGTCCAAATAAGTCAATGTGCAGAAGTTCTAATGGCTTAGAGGTAGAAACAACATTTTTGGATTTAAAAGAAGGTTTTGCAAATTTGCCTTTCTGACATGCTTCACACAGAGCATCTGAATTGAACTTCAAATTTGGAAGCCCTCTGACCAGATTGAGTTTGTTAATCTGAGATATTCTTCTCATACTAACATGCCCCAATCTTCTGTGCCAGATCCACTGCTCGTTGTTAACAGACAAAAGACATTTTATGTTCTGACTCTTTAGTTCAGAAAGTTTGATTTTGTAAATGTTGTTTTTCCTCTTTCCATTAAACAGGATAGTCCCATCTTTCTGACTAACAGCTTTACATGATTTTTGATTAAAGATTATATCATAACCGTTATCACTTAATTGACTTATGGATAACAGATTATGCATCAATCCATCTACAAGCAGGACATTATTAATAGAGGGAAGATTTCCGTTACCTACAGTTCCAGAGCCAATTATCTTTCCCCTCTGATTGCCTCCAAAGCCAACGTGGCCTCCAGGCTTAAGTTCCAGGCTTTGGAACATATGCCTTCTTCCCGTCATGTGTCGTGAGCAGCCAGAGTCCAGGTACCATGACTGGTGTTTCTGACTTGCTGCTAAAGATATCTGTAACATGTATTATTCTATCCTTAGGTACCCAGATCTTCTTGGGTCCTGATTTGTTAGTTTTACCAAAACTCTGGTTGAATTTTGGTTTCACAGAGTGCTTACTGCTAGTATATTTGATGTCATGTGTGTGACCATACACAAAGTGTGAATTTAGAGGAGTGTGTTTAATGGTTAAATCCATGACATTCTTAGGTGTAGGAACCTTACCTTGGTATCCTATTCCTTTCCTGCCGTTTCTGCTAACTCCATAGATCATTGAAGCCATTCTGCTTCTATCTATGCTTTTAGCAAGGAACTTCTGGAAACTATGATCATACTCCTTGATGATCTCATCAGCGTTGCTGGGAGTTTCAGAAATTGGTTCCTTCTGAGAGTTTTGTAAAGAGTTTTCTAATTTTAAAATTTTATCTCTCAGCTCAGAGTTTTCCAATTTGAGACTCTCAGACTTATTAGAGTCAGATTCAAGATTCCTTTTCAGGTCTCTGAATTTAGCTCTAATCTGCTGATAACGTTCCAGAATTTCATTGAGGCTTTCAGCAAGTTCAGCCTTTGTAAAATTAACAGCGAAGTTAGGGAATACCTCTTCTGTGTCTGATTCTGAGTCTGATTCAGAAGCTTCACTATCATCTGGAATGTTAGCCATGAGCGCTATGTTTGCCCTTTCATCATCTGATTCTGAGTCAGCTTCAGACGAGTCAGAGTCATCCCATGTGGCCATGAGACTTTTCTTCTTCTCTCTTCCAAACTTCTTTTTGGGCTTTTCCCTCTGAAGCTTTGGGCAGTCACTCTTGTAGTGTCCTTGCTCATTGCACTCGTAGCAGATGATGTCTTTTGTGTTTGGCTTCTTGCTACCGGAGGAGCCTTCAGATCTTCTGTATCCAGAGGAAGAATCTGTCCTTCTGTATCTGGAAGAAGACTCGTTCTGATCAGATCTTCTGGGATTCCTGAACTTCCTTTGTCTTTGCTTCCACAGTTGATTTACTCTTCTGGAGAGAAGGGAAAGTTCGTCTTCTTCTGATGAGGATCCATCAGATGTTTCTTCAACTGCCTGCAAAACTTTAGATTCAGATTTTCTGTTAGATTTTAAAGCTAAAGGCTTACCTTGCTTCTGAGGCTCATCAGCTTCTAGCTCTATCTCATGACTTCTGAGGGAGCTTATAAGTTCCTCCAGAGTGATTTTGTTGAGATCTTTCGCTAGCTTCAGAGCAGTAACCATAGGCCTCCACTGCTTGGGTAAACTTCTGATTATCTTCTTGACATGGTCAGCAGTAGAGTATCCTTTGTCCAGAACTTTGAGACCAGCCACCAGAATCTGGAATCTAGAGAACATAGTTTCAATGGATTCAGATTCTTCCATTTTGAACGCCTCATACTTCTGAATGAGCGCCAGAGCTTTTGTTTCTTTGACTTGAACGTTGCCCTCATGCGTCATTCTGAGAGAATCAAAGATGTTCTTAGCTGTGTCTCTGTTGGAGATCTTTTCATACTCAGTATAGGAGATGGCACTGAGGAGGATGGTTCTGGCCTTATGGTGATTCTTGAAATCACGCTTTTGTTGATCAGTCATTGATTTTCTATCAATCTTCTGACCAGTTGCATTCACAGGGTGCGTGTATCCATCTGTCACCATATCCCACAGATCAGCATCATGTGCTAGAAAGAAGCTTTCAATTTTGTCTTTCCAGTAATCAAAGTTTTCTCCATCAAAAACTGGAGGTTTGCCGCTGAATCTGTCTCTATCCTCATTGTTGTCATTGCTGAAATGAGAGTTGTTTCCTGCCATTGTGTTTTTCTGACGCTGGATCTTGTACTGACACGGTTAAGTGTTTTAGCTCAGAACCAGGCGCTCTGATGCCAATTGAAGGGGTGAAAAACACAAGAAGGGGGGGTTGAATTGTAAAACTGAAATCTTAAAGCAATTGACAAGATATTTTTATCCTGGTTCGTTTGATCTCAAACTACTCCAGTCCACCCGTCAAGGTGATTTCGCCTCTCTCCAACGAGGTCTTAATTCACTATATTCAACTGAATATTACAGACTGCTTTAACAACTGCTAAAGCCTTCTTGATTCAAACCACAATCCGGTTTGTCAAGGCAACACTTTCTTACAAAGGTACAAAACAAGTGTGTGTGAATGTTTTCTACAAAACTTTATCACAACTGTGATGTATACACAAATGAAGCTTAGAAACTTAGATTGCTAAACACTAATGGAGTATCAGAGTTTGTGGTTTAGCAAAACTGGTAGATGAAGATTATTGTTCAGCTTTGTGCGTGTAGAGAATTGGAGAGCATTAGCCATTATAATCTTCGAAGCTTTGTTTATATAGCACTTGAGAAGATGAACGTTGAATGCAAATATTCTTGATTCAATGCTAATAACAAGCTTTCCTTTTTGAGCAGATCTTGTCTAGAATGATGCCGTTGGAATTAATTAGCGTTCAATGCACAGTACCGTTGCTTCTTCAATGCACGTTCTGGCTTGGCTCATTCTGATTCTGCTTCGCTGCTGATGAACTATTGTTTTTGTATCAGAGTGTTTACGCGCAGTTCTGTTCATCAAGCTTCAGCATGTACGTGAGTTGATCATCTGATCTTGATGTTCTGATTCAGCAACTTCTGATGCTGGTGTATGAAATCAAATTCTGATGCTGAAGAAGTGATCTTGCTTATTTTAATCAGCGTATCTGCAAGTCAGAGCATAGTAATTTTAGGCAGCATATAGTTCAAACATGAAACATATAAATACTATATCTTTTCACTTTGTTATCATCAAAACTCAAATATAGGGTAGTAGATTCAAACATTGTTCTAACAATCTCTAATCAGATCCAGTGTCCCACACATCAAGGACCATGGTACACTCTCCAGGCATGACCAGCACTAGATCACACGCATGGAGTGGGCTGAAAGAGGATTGGGCTTGTAAATTCAGACATACACCCCCCTGATTGCTTCTATACAGGCCTAATTTCCTTTCTTTTTTTATTTCCTTTATTTTAATTATTTTCCTTTACAAAAATAACCAAAAAATCACATTTTTTTCATTTAATCAAAAATCACAAAAAAACATTAAAATCATTTTTTTCCATAAAATAGTTTATGTCCTTAATTAATTAGATTAATTTAATTTAGGGCAAGTTAATTTTTTTTTTCATAATTTAAAACAATTAGAAATTAGGGTTAATTTGTACATAATTCAATTGTTTTCTAAAAAATAACCTAAATATTTTTTTTCAACTAAATTTTTAGGGTTCTTTAATTATTCTCACATTTAATTCGCCGCGCGCATTTTTTAATTTCCTTTTTATTATTATTGTAACTGCTCCGAGTTTGTAATAGTAATTAGGGTTTTAGATTTCGCATTTTTATTTTTCAGTCAAGATAATTATGTATCTGCAAAAGCCTTGTAATAGCTAGGACTTTAAACTTTCTCGCACTTTTTATTTCTGCAAACTATAAACTGCTTAGATGTATGTTAATAGGATTGTATGGAAAGACTAACTGAAAATTAATACAGTAGAAAACCCTAAATGTGCAAAAAATTAACTGAAAATTACACTCGCACATGCTCAATTCTGAGGTTTACTCCACTTCGGTTGCATTAGGTAAACGGTCATGAAGTATAGGGTTTGTTAGTGGTTGTCCTCTAGCCCCGAAAGATCTAAAATGACCCATTCAGATGTTGCCTCGGAAAAAGATCTTTAAGGCTTTAGAATGATTACTAACACTTCCTAACATTGCTTTTGTGATCGTATTTGTCCCTTCGAATGTCCCTAAAAAACTCCAATGACGGTGCTACCTATTTCTCAATAATGGGATAGCATTGTCTAAAAGGAAAACGAACAGACTTTTTCGAGTAGGTAGATTAGTTCTTAAGTACTTTCTCAAACAAACAAACAAACTTTTTTCACATAAACACTTTTCGAACAAAGTTTTCAAAAACAACTTCGTAACACTCTTGAGGACATAGACAAGGGTTAAAACAAAGTAAAACAAAACTTTTCAAAGCAAGCACACACAAGCAATTTTCAAAACGAGCAAGTACCTAAGAGCCCATGGAAAACCATGGATAGAAAGGGTGCTAACACCTTCCCTTTCTATAATCTACCCCCCGTACTCAGAAACATCTCGAAAAATGTTTTTTCTGTTCTTTTTCCTTTTCCTGATTGGATAAAATAAAAGTCGGTGGCGACTCTTACTTACCGCGACATTTGCGAACAAAAAACGCAAACCAATATTAACAGTCGGTTCTGCTACCGTATCAGAGAACTGGCGACTCTGCTGGGGAATAAAATATAAAGTGGGGTAAACCTTAGGATCTAGGTCATATTTAATTGTTTTGTCTTGATTGTCTTGCTTGCTTTATATTTATGGGAACTGTTTGGGTTATTTGATCCTACACTCGGATCGGTGAACACCTTTTAGGTAAGTAGAAATAAACTATTAGGGAGTTGTGTTGGGGTATACCGACACGGTTGAAGCAGTAGCTACGTTGATGTTGCACTTTGGTTGGTACCCGTAACCCTTGAGTAAATCAGGGAGTTGTACGGGGCCGCCGCATGGTGTCATAAAGCATTAACTGACCTTAGAACCTTTAATTGAACAACTTGGCCAATAGGTAGCGAGATGGCCGACTTTGGTGTATGCCCAAGGTCGACAGATACTCGATGCTACACTCATTGAGGTTTGACTCTTGAGTTTTGTTTGGTTGCGAGTCAATCGCCTATTGAACGAGGCTGGGGGAAAGATTGGTGATATTGAGATCCCTTAGAATCCGGTTACTATTTATAGGACAGGTTGAACCAATCCAACTTCAAGAGGGTATGACCTTAAAACCCATGCAAGCCTAAACCTAAGGTTGTTTGCGTGACTTGTGTGCTTTTAACTTGAACTACTTGCAGAGTTTTATCATCTGACACAACATGAGTTCCTTGCAGGTTTTGTTTACAGTTATTATCCAATAACTTGGATTTCTTGCAGGGTTTACTTGCTTACGTCACTTCGCACCTTTGCTTAAAATCATAGCATACACATCATAACATCATGCCTTAACATTTCCTTAACCATTTCAAGGATCTCGAGGGCCTGTGATGCAGGTTATGATAAATCAGACGTCTAGCAAGGGGCAAGGGGATTTATTTTCCTCTAGCCAATATCGTTAGAAGATCAAAACTCAACAACTTGAGTCAGGGGCTATGACCCACTTGATATGGTGAGCTTGACTCTTGTAGAAGGACTCTCAATGATACAAAGTTCTTCAATCAAAGCTGCAAAATTCAACTTCTGACATTTTCTTGTTTACCCCGCGAGATCCTTGAAAACATTGCATACATATATAATACATATCATTGCATAAGCAGGTTTCAAAGCAGGTCTCTCATGTTCTCGCTATTTATTTCAGCAATGGCTCTCCAACAAGACAACAGAGATCTTCGAGCTCAAGATGTCCAATTCAAGGAATTTCTCCTGAGTCTATCCAAGGGGCAAGAAGACCTGAAAACACTCTTCGTCGGGAATCTGACCAAGGAACGTCCTGACAATAACAAGGATGAACAATTGGAATAACTGCAAGCTAGGTAGAAGAAATGAGAATCCAGATGCTGGGGCAGATGGCTCTTATCCAAAACTTAGCTCGAGGACAAGAAGGGCTAAGAGCTTTCCTCAACAAGCTTCACCAAGATGGATGCAGATCCATGAAACAAACAGTTAAAATTGTGGATCAAGGCATTAATCATCCCCCAGTGAGAGAAGAGGTTGGTTTGGTCAGGAACAGACCTTTCCAGATTGCTACTACATCACAAGCCCAACCACATCCTCGCCAACGACAACGGGGCAATCGGCATAAGAAGAATACATCTGAAAGACGCTTCACTGAAATCAACATGTCATTGGCTCAAGCATTGCAACGCATGTTGAAGGCCAAGTTGGTTGTGTTAAGGGACCCTCCTCAGAATCCCAACATATCCTCTCCAAGGTATAATCCAAATGCAAGATGTGTGTACCACTCCAACAGTCCTGGACATGACACCAACAGTTGTTGGGTGTTGAGAAAAAAAATTCAAGACCTGATTGATGAAGGAGCGCTAGAATTCGCACAAGATGGTCAGGTTGAATTCTTCTGCCATCCCTCCAAGGCATACCATCTGAAGTGACAAGTTCTCACAAGAAGACTTTTCATTCATTAGAATTTTCAATGTGTAATTTTCTTTTGATTTGTTTGAACATTTATTCATATCAAACCTCGTTATTTCATCAATGTATTGCACATGTTTGTCTTGAATCAATTCATTTGTATTCACTATTCCAAAAATGAGTTCTTATTTCCTTTTGTGATATTCAACTCTCGATTAAAAACTCTAAACCTTAGAGGGAGGATGACGAAAATGATACCACAATCTCTACAGTATGCTTTTGAACAGACCCCACTGACGATGTAGAGGCGTTGTTTCAAATCCTAAACAGTGGATTTATAAGGAAGATAATCCCTAGTAAACCCCTTCGAGCCAAAGAAGTTGGAGTTTTTCTTTTCACACAAATTAAAACCCTTAATCATAACCTGGGGCAGGGTAGTTTCCTCAGTTAATTCAGAGGCGCATTCAGCCACAATCTGTCACTTCGTACACAACGAATGGCATCGAAGACGTCCTTCCAAAACAAAAGACGGTTATGGTTCCGTATAATCGTCAAGACAGACAGTCATTATCTCTCGAAATAAAAGCCCATTAAGTCAAAACCTATGAAGGAGACTTAAGAGAAAAATTGGGGCATCCCACTGACTGTAATCACAAAACAAACAGTTCAGGTAAAAGAAGGGATAACGAAAACCAAAAAAAGAGGTTACTACAAATCTTCGACAAAAAGAAGATTACAAAAATGACTACCTTTTCAAAACAAATGTTAAATTTATGAATCATCACCAAGTATCAGAGAAAAGATTCCAGACTCAACTGGGATTCTAAACGCGTAATTAACTGAGCATATGACTGAAGGATATCACGAAGAACGGGTGGGTACAAATAAATTTTGAGCCTTTATCCTTTGTTTCTTAAGCAGTGAACCAGGCCACGTTATAACCCTTAAAAGTCCTAGTTGAAGCATGGATTAGTTTGAGAGCATACTGTTACAAAGGTATCCTGACTCCTGTAGGACTTGTTACGAATCCTGAGTTGATATCACATTCTTGCAAATTTTGTTTTACTACACAAAACACATTTTCAAAAAAAATTTAAAGACGGACATGAGTTTTGCATTCTTTAAATGACATTTTTTGCATATGACTAATTGTTTGACAACAGAGAAATCCTCACAATGGATATTCAATGAACAAACATCCTCTCAATGGACAGAATCACCTCAACGGGAAAGACACTTCCAATAACAGGTCTTCCATAAGTAAGGGGCATGACATGATGTCTAAACACACCTGGGGAAGTCCCTTCAAAAGTGCCAAATAACCAGGGGCAGATCTCCATCTGAATCGCTTGGGGCATTACGCACGCATTCCAGCAACGAATCATGTGCCATCAAGAAAACATTTTTGACAGTACTACAACACAATACTATGGACAGTGACAACTCTCTACATCCTGAAAGCGTAGACATAGTCGGAAAATACTACATATGAAAAAAAAAGACCCGCTAGGTTGACACACCTAGGCAAAAATAAGGGAATCCCGGCGAACCAAAAGGGTTCGGGCAAAATTTAGGGATATACAAAAAAAAAATTGTACACCCGACAAGTCGAAAACCTAAAAAGGCGGCTTGGGCAAAAAAGGTATCCTGGTGCACTGAAAACCCAAAAGGGCGGTCCAGGCAAACGTTAGGGATTTAAAACGTACGACTATGTCCCGTCACCTGTCTATCAGTGGAAGACTTATACCTTGATCAGCATTCATCGAGAGCACCAGAATTGGGAAACAGTTCAGATACGCTCCAGATACGGATGCCATTATGATACTCATTCAGATTCAACTTTCAGATACAGTTCAGATACGCTCCAAATATTGATGCCATTCTGATACTCATTCAGATTCAGCTTTCCGATACAGTTCAGATACGCTCCAGATACGGATACCACTTTGATACTCATTCAGATTCAGCTCTCAGATATAGTTCAGATACGCTCCAGATACGGATGCCATTCTGATACTCATTCAGATTCAGCTCTCAGATATAGTTCAGATACGCTCCAGATATGGATGCCATTCTGATACTCATTCAGATTCAACTTTCATATACAGTTCAGATACGATCCAGAGACGGATGTCATTATGACACTCATTTAACACATGTTTCAAGTATAGTTCAGATACGATCCAGAGACGGATGAAATTTTGACACTCATTCGACACATGTTTCAAGTATAATTCAGATACGATCCAGAGACGGATGTCATTCTGACACTCATTCAACACATGTTTCAAGTATAATTCAGATACGATCCAGAGACGGATGTCATTCTGACACTCATTTGACACATATTTCAAGTACGGTTCAGATACGATCCAGAGACGGATGTCATTCTGACACTCATTCAACACATGTTTCAAGTATAGTTCAGATACGATCCAGAGACGGATGTTATCTTGACACTCATTAAATACATGTTCAAGTACAATCACGACATAGATCCATCCACAAAATCTCTGCATGTACTTTTTCCAGTATGGTATAAGGGGAAGAGACAATTAGAAGCGAAGTCACTATCACATACAAGCTAGTGATACCTATATTCCCCACAGAGACGAGAAAATTAAGGTCCGACCTCCGTATCCCCAAGCAGGAATTCCTTCCCCAGTAAGTTCCTCCAGAAAGTTGATATCTACATTCCCCAGCCGAGTTTTATAACCATGAGCAATTTATAAAGCCATTTCCCGAGCAGAGTTTATTTCTCTGATAGCGGAAGCTCAATCTCTAACAGAGCTCTTCTCTCCACAATGGAAGTTCATCCCTAGCTGAGTTTATTTCTCCAAATCAGCAGATCTTCTGACAGAGTATCTCTCTTCCCTACAGATTCATTCCCCCGCAGGATTGTTCTCAGACAGAGTCTCTCTCGGCAGAATATTCTCAAGCAGAATGGATGTAAATCCCCAGCTAATCATCTTCGGTCACTATCCCCAATGGGAACGAAGAACTCAACTTCTTATACTCTCCAGCAGCAGTCCAGGATTTATTTTCCCCAGCTAGAGAATATCACAATAGCATTGCATATCCATACATCATGGCATGTGCATACATATTATACAACACAATCTCATTTATTTTGAGAACATCATTACTCAATACATTTCATACATCATGACATTACATACGACTAACTCTTTACCTTTCAGGGAAAGATACAATCAAGTTCCCACAGATTTTCTCTGGTCCAGTCAAACTGACACCAAGGTTTCTATTCCAGTTGAAGATATTCCAACACTTTCTCTGGTTCTGTCAAACCGACACTAAGGTTTCTATTCTAGTTGAAGATGTTCTAATACTTTCGTCTAGGTTATCCGAATCGCCGCTAAGATTCCCTTGATTTCTATGCCAGTCAAAGTTAATCCGAGACCTCTCTCGGGTTCAATCAAATCGATACTAAGATTTCTCTCCCAGTTGAAGTTCTCACAAGTTCTCCCAGGATCAATCAAACTGACACTAAGGTTTCTATTCTAGTTGAAAATGTTCTAAGACTTTCGTCTGGGTCAGCTGAATCGCCACTAAGATTCCCCTGATTTTTATGCCAGTCAAAGTTAATCCGAGACCTCTCTCGGGATCAGTCAAATCGATACTAAGATTTCTCTCCCTGTTAAAGACAACTCGAGACCTCTCCCTGGTTTAGTCAAATCAATACTAAGATTTCTATTCCAGTTTAAAAGCTATGAAGCCCGGAAATCAACCGGATAACAACTTAATTTCCCCATCATATTGTGAAGTTTGGAGCACGACCGGATAACAGTACAAAATACTATGAAGCCTGGAATCGACCAGATAGTGGTATATCTCAAATTCAAGCTATGAAGCCCGGAAATCTACCGGATGATATCTTGATTTCTCCAAAATACTACGAAGCCTGGAATCGATCAGATAGTGGTATATCTCAAATTCAAGCTATAAAGCCCGGAAGTAGACCGGATAATATCTTGATTTCTCCAAAATACTATGGAGCATGGAATCGACCAGATAATGGTATATCTCAAATTCAAGCTATGAAGCCCGGAAATCGACCGGATAATATCTTAATTTCTCCAAAATTCTACGAAGCCTAGAATCGACCAGATAATGGTATAAGACACTATGAAGCTTGGAGCACGACCAGATAACGGTACAAGACGCTGTGAAGACTGGAACATGACCAGATAGCAGCAAGAGACAATGTGAAACCTGGAGCACGACCAGATAACAGTATGAGGTACTGCGAAGCTTGGAATTCGACCAGATAGCAGTTTACTCGGCCAATTACTATTGAAGCCTGGAAATCGATCGGATATTAGTATGCCTTAAATTCAAGTTGAAACCCGGATGCGACCGGATAACCACTTAATTCCTTCTGAAGCCTGGAACACGACCAGATAAGAATTGAGAAATTGTAAAGCCTAGAGCACAACCAGATAACAAGTTTAATCTCATCTCCCCAATAAGTCGCTGTGAAACTTGGAGCACGACCAGATAGCAGTCAGTCTTATTATCCTCAGCAAATAAATGTGAAACCTGGAGCACGACCAGATAGCAGTTAATCTTATTATCCTTAGCAAATCATTGTAAAGCCTGGAGCACGACCAGATAGCAGTTTACTTTCACCTCCTCGACTAAGAGATGATTCCCCAATAGAGTAACGGACAACTGAAGCTCCTAAAATTCTATTTCTCCTAAGACAGAGACCAATATTCCTCATCAAATTCCTCCTTAATGAAAGGAACATGAATTCTTATCAAAGGAATATCTCGGGAAATCAACATCCTCGATATGGCATCTTTAAGCCCATCTCCGACGATTCTCTGTCATATCTTCCGGATGGCATCTTTAAGCCCATCTCTGGTGACCTTCCATCATTTCATCCAAATGGCATCTGTAAGCCCATTTCTGATATTACCTACACAGTCCAGCACCATCTCAGACGAGTGCAAATTTATGGGCACTCTACTGTTCAATCATCTTCCACCTTCAGATTAAGAAAGGCAGACAGCCAATCTACATCCTCAGGTTTAAGAAGATTGAACATGGGCAGCTGTTGTACCCCAAAATATTTCCTCTCGTTTTACTTAACACATGCCCATTGAGGTCCCTAACTTGCTCAAGGATGCCCAAGAGTTGACCAGACAAACTCTCTCCCAAGGCAATGTACCTCAAATTAGGGTTTCCATTTTCATCAGGGTGTGGGAACTCCAAAGGTCCCAAATTCTTTCCATGGACCTAATATGTTCTCAAGATCATCCATGTCAAGTTTCATGCCTTACACAAGAAGTTTGCTCAGTCAATTGCTCAGATGCCTGAAAATTAACTATACTAGGTCAAAAGTCAATTGTGGCCCACGTACAGTCAAACTTCAAGATTTTTGGTCAACATCAACATTTTTAAGTGATATTCATCATTTGATCAAGGGTTGATCATGATTCCTCAAGGAATGCCCAAAATTCATCAAAACCCAAAAGTTGCTAAATTAGGGTTTCTTAGGAAAAGTCAACCAAACTTTGACCAAGCATAACTTCTTCATACTTTATCAGAAATTTTCCATCCAAGGCTAATTTTGAAGAGGATGCAATTCCCTACAACTCATCTTCATTTCACAAGTTCAAAATATGCACTCATCAAAAGATATTAATTTCTACATTATAGGTCCTTTTGAAAAGTCAACAAAAACACCTTTTGGGTCAAAGCTTCTTACATGAACATGGAAGACCCAATTGAGATGAAACCAAAAGGTTTGTTTAGGGGACATCCTAATATTTCTAAAAATTCCAAGAAAACTTCTCTAGGATTAAAATTGGAGGAGATATGCCTTGTCAAAGTTGACCATTTTAGCAAAATTGCCAAAAGTCAAATGTGCTCAAAAATGCATTTTTTGTCAAATGGGCCTAGTTTTTCATGATTGAATCTTGTTTGTGACATGGTCCACGACCCAAATCAGAATCTACACTTTATTTTCTTCATTATTTTTTTATTATTTAAAATTCAAATTAAATCAAATAAATTGCAAAAAATACAAAAGACTGATTTTTGATCTGATTTTTTGTAGGAATCACAATCTAATCAAGCTGGTATGTCAGATCAAATTGTGAAAAGAAAATTGAAGCAAAAATTGGCATGATTAGGCCTATTTTGGAAACATATCATAAAAGGATAAAATCAAATCCAATCTCCTTAATTCACCAAGATACAATGTGTTTTTGTTGACCTAATGTATCCTAGTACAAATACAGAACATAACCAAGCCAAAAAAAGGAGGATTGCAGTCGTGGAAAGCTGGAAACAAAATTGAAAAATTTGGCAAAAAGTGGTGAATCGGTTTCAAACCTAGAGGACGATTCAAAGCCACCAATCGCTTCCTAGACATCTCCTGAAGCTAGCAGGACCGATTGCATGCCTCAAAACTCCAGGAATCAGCCTCCATGTCTCTCACGGTTTGGCATATTTCTTGAATTTGATTTTGGTTATTTACGCATGGTTAACATCTTTTAAGCATAGCATGATATTTGTATCACCATTTGGAATGTTTTGGTTTATGTAATTTTGTGTTTTGATGACTGTATGTGTATTTGCCATTACTAGGGTTTGTTCTTGCATTTTAGGGTTTTGTCATACAGGTTAAATTGGCCCAGGAAAAGGGTACCATCGTACTCGTGAGGTCAAAAAAAATTGATATGTGGTCTTTCATTGCATTTATATTACGTGCTATTGATTTTCGAAACTTGCAGTGTTGTAGCGATGGCAACTTGTCTGTAGGTATAAGTATCCTAGCCTAAGAGGACAAACAGGGAAGAAGACGGTGATTTGTCACCACCCCATTGGTCCATTTGAAATCTGGCGCGCGTTTTTCTTTTATTCAGATTATCCATGTTTTTTTTATATATTATTTATTAGTTCTACTGTAGTAACAACTAAACATGATAGCTCAGATGGCCAAGGCGCGCGTTTGAGAGGGAAAGGACATGGGTTCGATCCCAGGTCCCAACATTTTCTTTATTTTCTAACTTTGTTTCAACAGATCATGTGGATACACGTCCCATGCGCCTACCATACATCCAACCATCCATCCACTGGATGTATCTCTAATCATATCCAGCGTCCCACATATCAAGGACCATGGTACACTCTCCTGGCATGCCAACACTGGATCACGCGCATGGAGTGGGCTGAACGAGGATTGGGCTTGCAAATTCAGACATACACCCCCCTGATTGCTTCTATACAGGCCCAATTTCCTTTCTTTTTTTTTATTTCCTTTATTTTAATTATTTTGTTAATTATTTTCCTTTACAAAAATAACCCAAAAATCACTTTTTTCTTTTAATCAAAAATCATGAAAAAACATTAAAATCATTTTTTTCATAAAATATTTTATGTCCTTAATTAATTAGATTAATTTAATTTAGGGCAAGTTAATTCCTTTTTTTTCATAATTTAAAACAATTAGAAATTAGGGTTAATTTGTACATAATTCAATTTTTTTCTCAAAAATAACCTAAATATTTTTTTCAACTAAACTTTTAGGGTTCTTTAATTATTCTCGCATTTAATTCTCCACGCGCATTTTTTAATTTCCTTTTTATTATTGCTGTAACTGCTCCGAGTTTGTAATAATAATTAGGGTTTTAGATTCCGCATTTTTATTTTTCAGTCAAGATAATTATGTATCTGTAAAAGCCTTGTAATAGCTAGGACTTTAAACTTTCTCGCACTTTTTATTTCCGCAAACTATAAACTGCTTAGATGTATGTTAATAAGATTGTATGGAAAGACTAACTGAAAATTAATACAGTAGAAAACCCTAAATATGCAAAGATAAATTAACTGAAAATTACACTCGCACATGCTCACTCCTAGGGTTTACTCCACTCCGGTTGCCTTCGGTAAACGGTCATGAAGTATAGGGTTTGTTAGTGGTTGTCCTCTAGCCCCGAAAGATCTAAAATGACCCATTCGGATGTTGCCTCAGAAAAAGATCTTTAAGGCTTTAGGATGATTACTAACACTTCCTAACATTGCTTTTGTGATCGTATTTGTCCCTTCGAATGTCCCTAAAAAACTCCAACGACGGTGCTACCTATTTCTCAATAATGGGATCGCATTGTATAAAAGGAAAACGAACAGACTTTTTCGAGTAGGTAGATTAGTTCTTAAGTACTTGCTCAAACAAACAAACAAACTTTTTTCATACAAACACTTTCCAAACAAAGTTTTCAAAAACAACTTCGTAACACACTTGAGGACAGAAACAAGGGTTAAAACGAAGTAAAACAAAACTTTTCAAAGCAAGCACACACAAGCAATTTTCAAAATGAGCAAGTACCTAAGAGCCCATGGAAAACCATGGATAGAAAGGGTGCTAACACCTTCCCTTTCTATAATCTACCCCCCGTACTCAGAAACATCTCGAAAAAGGTTTTTTCTGTTCTTTTTTCTTTTCCTGATTGGATAAAATAAAAGTCGGTGGCGACTCTTGCTTACCGTGACATTTGCAAACAAAAAATGCAAACCAGTATTAACAGTCGGTTCTGCCACCGTATCACAGAACTTGCGACTCTGCTGGGGAATAAAATATAAAGTGGGGTAAACCTTAGGATCTAGGTCATATTTAATTGCTTTGTCTTGATTGTCTTTCTTGCTTTATATTTATGGGAACTGTTTGGGTTATTTGATCCTACACCCAGATCGGGGAACACCTTTTAGGTAAGTAGCAATAAACTGTGAGGGAGTTGTGCTGGGGTATACCGAAACGGGTGAAGCAGTAGCTACGTTGATGTGTCACTTTGGTTGGTACCCGTAACCCTTGAGTCAATCAGGGAGTTGTACGGGTCCGCCGCGTGGTGTCATAAAGCATCAACTGACCTTAAAACCTTTAATTGCACAACTTGGCCAATAGGACATAGCGAGATGGCCGGCTTTGGTGTATGCCCAAAGTCGACAGATACTCGATGCTATACTCATTGAGGTTTGACTCTTGAGTTTTGTTTGGTTGCGAGTCAATCGCCTATTGAACGAGGCTTGGGGAAAGATGGTGATATTGAGATCCCTTAGAACCCGGTTACTATTTATAGGACATGTTGAACCAATCCAACATCAAGAGGGTATGACCTTAAAACCCATGCAAGCCTAAACCTAAGGTTGTTGCGTGACTTGTGTGCTTTCAACTTGAACTACTTGCAGAGTTTTATTACCTGACACAACATGAGTTCCTTGCAGGTTTTGTTTACAGTTATTATCCAATAACTTGGATTTCTTGCAGGGTTTACTTGCTTACATCACTTTGCACCTTTTCTTAAAAGCATAACATACACATCATATCATCATGCCTTAACATTTCCTTAACCTTTTCGAGGATCTTGAGGGCCTGTGATGCAGGTTATGATAAATCAGACGTCTAGCAAGGGGCAAGGGGATTTATTTTCCTCTAGCCAATGTCGTTAGAAGATCAAAACTCAACAACTTGAGTCAGGGGCTATGACCCACTTGATATGGTGAGCTTGACTCTCGTAGAAGGACTCTCAATGATACAAAGTTCTTTAATCAAAGCTGTAAAATTCAACTTCTGACATTTTCTTGTTTACCCCTCGAGATCCTTGAAAACATTGCATACATATATAATACATATCATTGCATAAGAAGGTTTCAAAGCAGGTCTCTCATGTTTTCGCTGTTTATTTCATTAATGGCTCTTCAACAAGACAATGGAGATCTCTGAGCTCTAGATGCCCAATTCAAGGAATTTCTCCTGAATCTATCCAAGGGGCAAGAAGACCTGAAAACACTCTTCGCCGGGAATCTGACCAAGGAACATCCTGACAACAACAAGGATGAACAATTGGAACAACTGCAAGCTGAGGTAGAAGAAATGAGAATCCAGATGTTGGGGCAGATGGCTCTTATCCAAAACTTAGCTCGAGGACAAGAAGGGCTAAGAGCTTTCCTCAACAAGCTTCACCAAGATGGATGCAGATCCATGGAACAAACAGTTAAAATTGTGGATCAAGGCATTAATCAGCCCCCAGTGAGAGAAGAGGTTGGTTTGGTCAGGAACAGACCTTTCCAGATTGCTACTACATCACAAGCCCAACCACAGCCTCGCCAACGACAACAGGGGAATCAGCATAAGAAGAATACATTTGAAAGACGCTTCACCGAAATCAACATATCATTGGCTCAAGCATTGAAACGCATGTTGAAGGCCAAGTTGGTTGTGTTAAGGGACCCTCCTCAGAATCCCAACATAGCCTCCCCAAGGTATAATCCAAATGCAAGATGTGCGTACCACTCCAACAGTCCTGGACATGACACCAACAGCTGTTGGGTGTTAAGAAATAAAATTCAAGACCTGATTGATGAAGGAGCGCTAGAATTCGCATAAGATGGTCAGGCTAAGTTCTTCTTCCATCCCTCCAAGGCATACCATATGAAGTGACAAGTTCTCACAAGAAGACTTTTCGTTCATTAGAATTTTCAATGTGTAATTTTCTTTTGATTTGTTTGAACATTTATTCATATCAAACCTCGTTATTTCATCAACGCATTGCACATGTTTGTCTTGAATCAATTCATTCACATGAATCTTTCCAACCCATGAGCTTCTCCATCACCAGCTTGTTAATTCTATTGCATTTGTCTCATCACATTGGCCAAAGCTACCAATGCATCAACGATAGCACGGTTGTTTCTTCCAGCGATTTCTCTGTATATAATTAAACAACTGTTAGAAGAAACATTGTATCGATAGTTTCCAACCACTTGTCGTACACAAGGATATATAATAATTATCAAAATCCTGGTCAGATGGACCAACCTGCTATGATACCACTATGTAACACTCTAAACCCCAAAATAAAATATTGATAAAATAAACTTTCACTTAGGATGTTAATCGTCACAATACTTCTTTCAAATACCAATTATTTAATGAAAACACAGTGGAAGTAAAGATAAATATAAAATTGTTTTGAATAACATCTCAAAACAAATCCATAAACAAACCCAGATGGGGATATAATCAAAATACATGAAAATAAACACAATCGCCCCAAATCTGTATTGTTACAGTTCAGAGCATTTTATTCCTCTAAAATAAATCAAAAAGAAAAGTGCTAAGAGTTCCATCTCGCAGTACTCACGATGTTATCACTCCTACTGATCACTTGTATTACAAAAGAATATAACAACAACCAAAAAGAAAAGAGGGGTGAGAATATATTTACATGTAATAACTATGAAATTAAGCATACAGGATGATAGTCTAAAACACACAACAATAAGCCACATACAAATTAATATCGATACAATGCTTATGCAATGTAATATACTCCAACACCATCACCTAAATGAATGTGGTACCAAGTTTTAAAATGGATGTATAATCCAACAGTCTCCGATTTTTCCACCAAACTGACGATCCCCATTAATGGATCTAAGACCTACCTCTAGTCTTTTCCACGGAGACCAACGATCCTCATCAATAGATCTGAGACCACCAAATAGACCGAAGTATCACCTAAAATCAAAAATACATGGATGCATGAATAAAATGCACGAACACCAAAGTAATAATCATACTCACCAATTTACCCCTAAGGGTATCACCAAAATAGGTTCCAAGAATGAACCAGACGTCACCAAAATGTTATCTTTATAACTTCTTTATATTAGTTTATAAGAATTACATTTATAGTAAATATGTATTACCTCTTATAGTAAACTTATTTATTTTTAATATAAAAATATTAGTTCACAACTTAGATAAAAGTGAAGTTGCTTCAAATTATAAAAAGTAGTCTAGAAATAAAAAACTTCAAAAGTTGCAAAAGTTACCAAAATGCCCTGGCCAGAAAATTACGAAAATACCCTTATCCAAAAATTTGTGAAAATGCCCCTGGCCGAAATCCGACCTCTGGTGCCACCGCTGCCACCGGTCGCCATCTACCGTCGCAGGTCCGCCGCCAATTCGTCGCTCGCCGATTTCTGATTTTCATTTTGTTTTTTTTCGATTTTCTCGATTCCGCACGACTCCGTGAAAATGTTGACATTTTTCAAATACTCGATTTTTCAATTCCGTATGGTTCGATTTATTTTCCAAAAAAACTAATTTTACTAGAAAACAACTTTTCACAAAACAACAATTTCACAGTACTATTAGGAAACGTCAAATAAAATTATTCCAAAAATAAAATTTTAATAACACATAATAATTTTATTATATATTTTTAATCTTATTTCATCCAGTTCGCAATTGATTAACAAAACAGTAACCAAATGGGGTTATCCTGTTTGATAACAGATCGATATAAACAATCGATCAATCGATCATCACCACAAACAACAAGTTCATACATATAACACTTTTAATAATTATGAGATATTATCATACATAATATATTCTAAGAGTTGGGCAAAACTCCATAGGGTCAAAACATAACATACATACAAATATTCATACAGACCATACAAATAACAAAACTATACAGATAAACAATATAATCAATGTGAATCCCAAAATCACATACCCGTAGCACTGATGAGAGGGCAATTGTACCCTCATCATCCTGTTTCTGAAACCACCATACACTAAATAAATCTTTCCCCTGACCTCAACCGAAACTTTTACTAGTTTCTTGATGTTCCTCCCTCTCCAAGCTCGGGTTCTCTCGTTCTTCTTCCCAAAAGTTTAATTTTCCAACTTCTTTCTTTCTCACACGTTACTCTCAAATAAGGGAATAACTAAGTGTAACATTCCTCAAAACATAATTTTATTATTGTTAAAAGGAAATTAATCCCAATTTACTTAATGTGTGTTACCGTTATCTCAAACTCGTAACATCATTTTATCCCAAAAACTATTTCAAACAAGAAAAATAAAATCAAATTAATTTATTAGTGTCACCGAGAGAGTTAAACTCTCGCTCCTATACTCATAATCCACCATCATTTCCATTAGAACAAGTTTACACATTTAAAAGAGTTATATAAATAAATAGTTAATTATAATGATTCTAATTATTACTATTAATATTAAATTAAATAATTATTTAACAAAATAAGTCTCACTAATTGACATACCTATTAATTAAATAAATAATTCATTTTAAATTTTCTACCCTCTTTTAAATTATTTTATTAAATGAAATATCTAATGCTCTCAAAAAAATTTATTTTAATAATTACTAAATTACCAAAATACTCTTATAATACTAAAATCCCCAAAACACCACAATAATTAAAATAAATCACTCTACGAGTCATAATATATAATAATATTTTAATAAAATAATAAAACTAAGTTAAGGGTGTTACACTAAGGATGTGCCAAATGATTCAGATGGAGGAGACGTTTATTTGGTTTGATTATTAAGTGTTACATGGTGGTTAGACATTGTGTTCGATGTAGGTTATTTCTTCAAGGACCTTCATTAGAAGGAAACTTATTAACCAATAAGGGTTGAGGTCGAGTTTATAGTCAACAATAGAGACTGCCTTTTACACTTTTGTGGCTTCTGTGGCTCAAAATTGGGTGTTACAAGGTCGTATACTGGGAGATAATGTGATATGTGGTATGAACTCTACATTTGATAGAGTTTTGAATGATCTTAGTGGTAAGTGTTGGAACAAAGGATTCTAGAAAGATGATTTTGTGAAAAGAAGAAGAAGGAGAGAGAGAGAGAGAGAGAGAGAGAGAGAGAGAGAGAGAGAGAGAGAGAGAGAGAGAGAGATTATGAGTTAGTTAAGTGTAACTAACTTTTAACTGAATATATTATTATTGTTGCTGCTGATTACAAACATAATGGCCTTTTATATAGGCAAAATGCCCAGGCCCAAATACACGTGATAAAATCCCAAATAACTATATAACAAGAATTAACCAACTAACACACCATGTAATTCATGTTATCAAGACTTCTCATCCCGATGCCTTTCTTTAACTCTTCGAACCTCACTTTCTTCAGAGGTTTGGTAAATATGTCAGCTAGTTGCACTTCGGTCTTGTAATGTTTTATTTCAAGCTTCCCTTTGTTGACTTGATCCCTCAGAAAATGATACCTTCTTTCAATGTGCTTACTTTGACCATGACACACTAGGTGATTCGCAAGGTTTATAGCTGACTTGTTATCAACAAACAGCTTCATCTTCGATTCCATTATTCTGAGTTCTTCAAGTAGCATTTCGATCTGTGCTGCTTGGCATGCAACATATGATAAAGCTACATATTCTACTTCACATGATGACAAAGCCATAATGCTTTGCTTTTGTGAACTCCAGGAGATTGGAGCTCCTTCGATCATGAAAATGTATTATGCAATGCTCTTCTTTTCGTCTTGATCTCCACTGAAGTCTGAGTCAGTGTATCCATGAAATTCGACATATGAGCTGTTCTTCGATTTCTTTGGTAACAGTATACCATGATCAATAGTTTCCTTTATGTATCTCAACACCCTCTTCACTGCGATGAGATGACATTCTTGAGGCTTCTCCATAAATCTGCTCAATAATCCTACACTTTGGCAGATATCTGGTCTGGTATTGCAAAGATACCTCAAGGATCCAATGATTAGTTTATAAAGGGTCGAAATTACAAACTCATCATTCGATTCCTTTTTCAGCTTTGCTCTAGTCTCTAGTGGAGTAACAGTTGCCTTATAGTTTCTCATATTGAACCTCTTCAGTATATCTTGAGCATACTTCGTTTGATGCAAGAAAACTCCTTCTTCGATGTCTTTGAATTCCATTCCCAGGAAATAGGAGAGATTCCCTAAATCAGACATTTCGAATTACTGCATTAACTTCGACTTTACCTTCATTATCTCAGCTCCGTCTGCTCCTATAATGAGTAAGTCATCAACATAGAGATATAAAATGATTCGATTGAAACTTTCGACATCATTTACATATACTTCATGTTTAGAGACACACTTTGTGAAACCTACTTCAATTAGAAAGCTATTTATCCTTTTATTCCAAGCTCTAGGAGCTTGCTTCAAACCATAGAGAGACTTTCTTAATCTGTAAACTTTTGACTCCTATCCTTTGACGTCGAAACCTGGTGGTTGAGTAACATAGACTTCTTCTTCCAATAGACCATTCAAAAACGCTAACTTTACATCAAGTTGGTGCATTTTCCATCCTCTACATGCAACTATCGAAACAACAATCCTGATTATTTTGATCCTCGTAACAGGCGTATATACTTCATCGAAGTCAATACTAGGTTTTTATAGAAAACCTCTGGCCACCAGTCTTGCCTTATACTTTGCAATATCACCATTTGGCCTTTGCTTCACCTTGTAGATCCATTTCACATTAATTGGTTTCTTGTTGGTTCTTTTGACAAGCTCCTAAGTCTTGTTCTTCTCAATGGCTCTAAGTTCTTCTTTCATGGCTTCACACCAATTAAAATTGCTCAAGGCTTCGCCCAAATCAATTGGTTCTGCTTCAGCCATCATCATGGCTTCTTCAATCAAGTCACCATATGCATCGATTGCTTGATCTGGAAACTTCTCATATCCAATCATCCTAGTCGACTCAGTTCTTGTTCTTGTGGATCTTCTTTCATTCTGCATAGGTGGTTCTTCATTTCGACTTGTCGAAGCTTCGTTTTGTCCATCTTCTTCGAACACAGTTATGACTGTGTCTGATTCTTGTCGAACTAAACTTTGAATCCAATCACACCCTTTTCTTTCGTCTACAAGAACATCTCTACTGATCACTAGTTTATCTTAGATTTGTGAATACAAATTGTATGCACCAGTCGAATGATAACCTATGAGCACCATGACTTCACTTTGATCATCCAGCTTCTTTCTCAATTGTTCAGGTACATGCCTGAAACACATTGATCCAAAAACTCTAAGATGACTTACATTTGGCTTCGACCATGTCCAAGCCTCATACAGTATCTTTTTGACCATCTTCTTCGTTAGGCATCTATTTAGAATGTATACTGATGTCGAAGCTGCTTCAGCCCAAAATCTCTTAGGCATATTCTTAGCTTTCAACATACATCTTGTCATGTTCAGTACACTTCTATTCTTTCTTTCAGCTATGCCATTATGCTAAGGCGTATAGGTGCAATAACCTCATGCTCTATACCTTCCTCATTGCAAAATCTAGCAAATTCAGCAGAAGTATATTCACCACCACCATCAGTTCTTAACTTCTTCAATTTGCAGCCACTTTGTTTGTCAGCATGCAATTTGAACTTCTTGAACTGTGTGAATACCTCACTCTTCCTCTCAATAAGGTAAATCCACATATGTCTGGTGAATTCATCAATGAAAGTAAGGAAATACCTGTTACCTCCATTGGACTTTACTTCAAAGGGTCCACACACATCTGAATGAACCAACTCTAGTTTTTGCCTTGATCTTATAGGCAAGTCATGTTTGAACGCCTACCTTGCCTGTTTGGCTTTGCAGCATTCCTCACATATCTGCTTTGGTTCCTTCACATACGGAAACCCAAGCACCATTCTTTTCTTATTGAGAATACATAAACTCTTGAAGTTTAGATGTCCATACCTGTGAATAGCCAGTTCTTGTCTTCTTCTGTAGTTGAAGCAAGACATTTGTGATCTGATGTGTTGAGTTCAACCTTGAATGTTTTGTTCTCCGCCAATGGTGCTTTCATTATTAGCCTCCCATCAGCCCTATATACCTTCATCTGATTATTCTCCAACTTCATATTGAAGCCTTTTGCAAGTAATTGACCTACACTTATCAAGTTACTTGTCATCGAAGGTACATATAGAACTTCAGTGATAGTAGCCTTTCAACCATCCTTTCTGATAATCAAAATATCTCCTTTACCACCTGATTTGATATGCCTGCCATCTGCAAACTTTATCACCTTTTCGACTGACTCATCTAACTTGGTAAACCATTTTTTATTGCCATCCATGTGGTTGCTACATCCTGAATCCAGATACCACATATTGACTGAGTGTTCACCAGGAACAACACATCATCAGAATCATTACTTCCAGCTCTTGCATATTGAGCTTCATCACTATCTTTTGACTTTGCAGCTTTTTTTCTTCGACAGTCTCTAGCATAGTGGCCAAAATCTTGAGAGTTGTAACATTGCACCTCTTTCATGTCAACTTTCTTCCCAGAATACTTGTTTCCCACACCTTTCGAATCAGTATTCTTGCTTGACTTCTCATCACTAGCAAGATTCTTTCGCTGCTTCGACTTCTCTTTTCCAGCTTTCTTGCTGAATCTTGATTGCAATGCTTGTTCAGCTGCCTTTTCTCTTTCTGAGTTTCTCTGCTGTAGCCTCAATTTGTGAGCCTCCAATGAACTTGAAGTTCTTCTAACTTCATCTCAGATAGATTCTTGGCCTCTTCAGTTATTACAATAAAGTAATCAAAATCTGCAATTAGAGATCTCAATACCTTTTCTATCTTTTGCATATCTGTAAGCGCTTCACCACACGCCTTTATCTGGTTTGTTATCGTTACAACTCTTGAGAAATATACAGAAATAGATTCATCCTCTTTCATCTGAAGCATATCGTACTGCTTTCTCAGAGTCTTCAACTTCACCTTCTTCAGTTTCTCATCTCCACCATGCAAAGATTTCAGCTTTTCCCAAGCTCCTTTTGTTGTTTCTTCTTCAATTATCTTCTCGAATATGTCACAATCCACACACTGTGAATCAAGAACAATGTCTTTCCATCTTTCTTCCTTTGATCTTTGTGCGCAGCTTTCTGGGCTTCCATAGCATCTACTTCCAGTTCTGATATTTCATCACTCTAGATTTCTACGACATCTTGAAATCTGAAAATAACCTTCATTTGTGCAATCCACCATTGATAGTTTTCACCTAAACCGGTAGATTCGCTGGAAACTGTGTTGATGTTGTTGATCCATTTTCCATTAGACTCTCTCTGAATCGCAAACAACCTCTTGATACCTGTGATCGGTGGATCTGGAACTGACTGTTTTAAAGCTGGTTCGCGAAATGTCGCGGAAGCAAGAGTCGCCATCGTCTTTTATTTTCTCCAAATGGAAAGGACAAAAGCACAGAAAAATTCCTTATTGAGATTGCTCTTGGTTCGGGAGGTAGATTTATAGAAAGGGAAGGTGTTAGCACCCTTTCTATCCATGGTTATCCATGGGCTCTTAGATACTTGCTCATTTGTGTTTTCAACATTGTTTGTTTGCTTTTCAACTGTGGGTTTAAAAAAAGTTTCGTTTAAAATTTCAGTTCGACTCTTGTATCGGTCCTCAAGAGTGTTTGAAAAATTGCTTTTGAAAGCTTTTTGAAAGGTGTCGGTGTGAAAAGAAGTTTTTGATTTGTTTTGAAATTAGAGCAAGTATCTACGAGTCGTCTACCTACCCTAAGGAATTCGTCTGTGTAAATGTCCTTAAGGTAGTGCCATCCCACCATTGAGAGGTAGGTAGCACCACCGTTGGAGGTGTTCGGGTCAATTCGAGGGTTCGGGACATTATGGTCACCAGAGCAATGGGAAGACACCTTAGAAGCTACCCTCATGCCATATTCATGGACATGAGGACTTACTAAAACGTCCTCTACTCGACGACCACGTTTCGAGGGGCAAGGCAACAGTGAGACGTACCCTAGGGGTGGTGTGTGATTTGTGTGTCATTTTCAGTTTATATTTGTCTTGTTCATGCATTGGTGATCTACGCTTTGTTTTTATTTTTGGCATTCATTCTTTCATGCAAGTTATTAACAGTTAAAAGATGCGAGATTTAAAAGTCCTACGCTATTACAAAGGCGCGGGTCTACATCGCCAAATTAATCCAAGACCCGATTAAAATAGAATGCGGAAAGATAAATGTCCTAATTAATCTATTACAAGGCTTTGGGGTAATTACATGAAATTTATAAAAAAAGGAATAAAATAAGCGCGCGAAACGAAATTATAATCGAAAGCGAGGGCGTTGGACCCTCTTAAAGAAATTAAATTGAAATTATGAAATTAATTAAATTAAATAAAGGAAAAAGACTTATTTTTTGATATTTTTTTGTACTTTATGAAATTAAGAAAATTAATGGAATTAAAAACCCTAATTCTAAACTATTTTTAATTTATTAAAAAAAATATTTTAGTTTGACCTAATTTACATTAATTATTTATATGGCATATTTATTTATAAAAATAATTAATACTTAATAATTGTAAAAAGAAAAGAAAAAGAATAAAAGCATTAAAAACCCTAATCTCTATATTTTTTAATCTATTAAAAAAAACATTGAATTAAACCTAGAATTAAAACTAAATTAGTTAATAAAATATATTTACAAAAACTATTAAATAAAAAAAAAATTTTATTTTTTGTCTTTTCTGATTTTTTTTTGTATTTTTATATTATAAAATTTACTTAAAGAAATTAAGAGAAAAGAATTAAAACAAAATAAAAAAAGGAAAAGAATAAAGGGAAGAAAATACAAACAAAGGGGGGTTTGTTGGCCCTTTTGGAGGTTTGTAGCAAGCAATTAGGCCCACTGATTCCTGGCCTTGTTTGACTTTCTCAGCGCGCGTGTGGCATGTTTGACTGATGTCCATGGTAGTCCTCCTATGCTGACCCTTGGATTGATGCTGTTGGACGCGTGGCCAGCTTGAGCGTAGGGTGCATGGTAGATTTCTGGGCGTATACTGCATGGAATCATGTTAAAACAAAATGTATTGAGAAAGGGAGGGGACCTGGGAATCGAACCCAGGTCCCAGTACCTATTGTCCACGTTGCCCACCAACTGTGCTAAGCGCGCTCTTTGTTTATTATATGGAACGCAAATATTATAATGGAACATAAGCATTATTCTGGAATTTCAACAAAACACGCGCCAGGATTTGAACTGGCCAACCATATGATGACAACTAATCTTCTTCTTCGTTCGTTCTTTATTTTGCCTGAAAAATAAAACAAGATTGCGGGGGTTTTAAACCCCCACTAAATGACACATACAAAAATAGCGAATAGAACCCTGTTGATCATAAATTGAGCGCGACATATGGAATTGATTCGTCATGAGCTTCTGGTTTCAATGGTGCCACTTAGGTTGGCCAATTTTTCCCCAAACGTAAAGCCCCAATTCGTGGTTCCTAAAACCCTAAAAAATAGCCATGGCAATTTTCTATACAAGCAATATCAATTCAATTCAATGATACCATGAGTTTCGTTGAGTTCATGTTAGTGTAAAACAAGCATTAGAATGTATGAATATGGCATGGAAAGGCAAATACGATTATGCAAAATATCAAGAACAAGGCGGCTTCGTTCTACCCGTTCTTTGTGTATGGAGATGTGATTTTGATTGGGTTATGATCAGAGAGGTCTCAGCAAACTTTTGAGGTACTTTTCACGCCTTGAAATGCCTTGCAACCAAGAAAACAGGTTTTAAGTTTTTAAGGAAAAAGTGAGTTTTTGTTCTTGAGTATGAGCGCAGCCTGAAGGTCCTGAGCATTAGGTTTAGGTTTATACTTATGTGAGGAATGAATTAGGGTAGAAATTTCAACCAAAAACCTTTGCATTCAATGCTTTTGAGATTTGATTTCCATGGATCTTTTTCAATCTTTTCCATGCCCTTTTGATATCAATCATGGCCAAATCTTTCCAAATTGAGTGTGCACGAAATCTTGGAGTTATGATAGACCTATTAGCTGCATAAAAAGATTTAAAATGCATGCTTGAGTATTTTTGTCATATTTTATTTAATTAAATGAATTAATGGTGATAAAAATTCAAATAAATAATAAAAAATGATGAAATAAATCCCCTTTGGGTCAAATGGTCGTGCATAGCTCTTGGATGATGATTCTTGGAAGAAAATGTGGCCCATTAGCAATTTTGAGGCATTTGAAGCAAAGTTGACTTTTCAAAATTCCCAAAAATTTCCCAATTTCCACAAGGCATATCTTGCTCAAGTTTTAAGCTTTGATCATATTCTTGGACATTTTGGAAAGGTCTTGAAGTCATTTAACCAATGCCTTTGGTCCCATGTCATTTTGATTTACCAATCTCAAGTTATGGTCTTTGACTTAAAGTGCCTTTTTGTTGACTTTTGAAAATGACCTATAATGTTGAGATTGATAACTTTTTGTGAGAGAATTTCTTGGACTTGAAGTGTGAAGAGGAGTTGTAGGAAATGTCATTCTCTTCAAAATGAGCTTTGGATGGAATTTTTCTGATAAACCATGTGGAAGTTATGCCTTGGTCAAGTTACAGTTGACTTTTTCAACTGTCCAAATATGGAAACTTTTGCATCTTGAGACTTTTTGAGCCATGCTTTGAGAATCATAATCAAGAATTGATCAAATGATGTTTGTGGCTTCAAAATAAGATGTTGACCAAAAAATTTGACTTTTGACTGTCAAATGACCATTTTACCCCTATAGTTGACTGTTGAGCAATTAGGGCATTTGACTGTGCAATTTTGTGCTGTAAGTCTTGAAACTTGGCATATGGATGCTTGACCATGTTTATAGGCATGTGGGACTTGTTTGGACCCTTGGAAACTTCAATTTCTTTGCCATAACCAAAACCCTAGTTTTGACTGTTAGGAGGTAATTGAATTGTGCAACCCTTGAGAGCTTTTGAACCTTGATCTTTGCAAATCTTGAAGAATATGGGAGGGAAAATTTTGGGGTACAACAGTTGCCCCTGTTCAATCTTCTTAGATCTGAGGATGTAGATTGGCTGACGTGCCTTTCGTAATCCGAAGGTGGAAGATGATTGAACACTAGAGTGCCCAGAAATTTGCGCTCACATGTTAGCTGTGCGATGGTGGGAATGGGCTTATAGATGCCATTTGGAGATTGATGGATAGGATGATGGGCTTATAGATGCCATGCTGAGAGGTGATGGATATATGGATGGGCTTATAGATGCCATCTGGATGTCGATCGCGTAAGAGATTCCTTAGCGAGAACTTGCGTACCTGAAAAAGAAAGTGATTACCTGGCCTGTTGCAGGAGCTGGTCTTCAAACTCTTTGTATAGATGTGCCCTGACTGGTTAAAGGGATTGAATCTGGAGCTTCAAAAGGTGATGAACGAATCAGGGATGGTTACTACCTCAACGGGACGGTGAGAGAACCTTGGACGATTACTACCTCAACAGGAACGCTGAGAGAATCTTGGGGCAATTACTACCTCAACAGTAACGCTGAGAGAATCTTGGGCGACTTCAACCTCAACAGTAACGCTGAGAGAATCTTGGGCGACTTCAACCTCAACAGTAACGATGAGAGAATCTTGGGCGACTTCAACCTCAACAGTAACGCTGAGAGAATCTTGGGCGACTTCAACCTCAACAGTAACGCTGAGAGAATCTTAGGCGACTTCAACCTCAACAGTAACGCTGAGAGAATCTTGGGCGACTTCAACCTCAACAGTAACGCTGAGAGAATCTTAGGCGACTTCAACCTCAACAGTAACGCTGAGAGAATCTTAGGCGACTTCAACCTCAACAGTAACGCTGAGAGAATCTTAGGCGACTTCAACCTCAACAGTAACGCTGAGAGAATCTTGGGCGACTTCAACCTCAACAGTAACGCTGAGAGAATCTTGGGCGACTTCAACCTCAACAGTAACGCTGAGAGAATCTTGGGCGACTTCAACCTCAACAGTAACGATGAGAGAATCTTGGATGTCTTCTACTGGGATAAGAATCAGGGAGACCTTAGGGTCGATCTGACTGAACCAGAGAAGGCCTTTGACTAGATAAGAATCAGGAAAATCTTAGGGTCGATTTAACTGAACCAGGCAAAATCTTGAATATCGCTGAGAACTTAACTGGATCTTTCCTGAAAGGTAAAGGTCAGTCATATGCAATGCATGATATGGATCAAGCAATGATGTTCTCAACATAAATGAGATTTGTAAGATATGATGCGTATATGCATGCTATAATGTATGGAAATGCGATGTTTATGAACGTATGTTTTTGTCTAGGAAAGTAACTCCTTGACGGGTGCCGGGAAGTCACATCCTGGGCTGATGTTGGAGAATAGTGCTTTGTTGTTTCCGCTGGGGATGATAGTTGCAAGAATACCGGTGGGAGAAGATGACTCCGTTGGGGGATAAATGATCGCACTAAATCGCACTATGTTTCTGACTCAAATATCACATGTTTTCCTTAGTTTTTATTGTCATTTTCTCGTATTATGTTCCTTTTTCCTTTGTTTTCAGGATTCTTGTCATTTCATAGCCTTCTGTGAAGAAACGAGCCAAAACGCCAAGAAATTAGGGTTTTTCAAGATATTCTGCACTTATGGCGTTGAGCGCCGCGCTGGCTACAGGGAACGCGATGACGTGGCCCACTTTCACCCAGAGATCAACTGCCACGTTCCCATGATGTGGCAGTTCCATGCACCGCGCCCGCGGCCACCCCCACCGCGCCCGCGGCCTTCACAACAAGCTTCCCGCTCAAAAGAAGTTAAGGGGCATGCTGGTCCTTACGCACCTCAAAGATCCTCTATAAATAGTTTTCGATTATCATTCTTTAGTTTCATCCAAGCTTAGTACAATCTTAAGCCATATACTATCAGTTTCTGTAAAGTGATAATCTCTTCACATCGGGGAGTTATTGCGGTGTAGATTGAGTTGTAATCGAGTCTTGGAGCACTTTGGTTGAAGTTCATCATACCGGCCTTACTTTTCCGTAGATTTGTATCAGATTCAAGTCTCCGACCGGAGCAAGGTTCTATTTTATTGCATTTCTTTATTTAATTGCTCTTACCATAGTCTACACGTTTTATAGACTTTAAATGCTCTTACCATAGTCTACACGTTTTATAGACTTTAAATGCTCTTACCATAGTCTGCACGTTTTATAGACTCGCACTTATCATGTCTGGCTAAACTATAAAGGTTAGGATGTAATGATTGTCGTCATGGTCGTGTTCCAGTTATCATGCTAGTGAAAATACTCTGGGGATGTTTTGCTTCTAACTTAAGTCAATTGTGTTTAAATGTTTATTGGGTAAGATCGAAAGCCGTCCAAACTAATGATACGACTTGATTATTATTTAACCAAACAAAAAGAGCGAAAGCCGTTGATTGGTTAAATAGGAATCATTGACCTTTTTAGAAAACGATTTTGAAACTATTTTCGGACGCGTTTGTAGGTTTGAAATCTGACTCTTGGTCAAAAGCCAAAAGTCTCTTTAAGTTAATCTTTCCAAGTAAGATTACTTTTCTGTTAAGTCAAAACTATCAATTTCTTAAAAATAGGTTTACCTCTTTAACGCGGAAGGCACCCTTTATATGTGACAATAAAGGAATTTAATTTAAAGAGTAAACTCGGTTCTTAGTAGTCAAAAGCTATAAGTTCCCGTTAAACTGATTCTTTGCTATCAATAGAAAATACTGCCCCATAAGTAGGTTCATCTACGCATGACCGGATCAATATCTGATTACATGATTTACATTCCAACTTGTCTCTTAAACTGTTATTTATCTCGCTCATTTACTTTGTGCACTGCACTCACATCAATATTCTTGTTCGCCTTAGATAAGCACCTTAGCAATAGAGTTGATAGATTGACAATTGGTCTCTGTGGTTCGATAATCTTATATATTACTTCGATAGGCTGTACACTTGCAGTACTACATTTAGGCTATACGTTACAGATTAAACCCATCAAGTTTTTGGCGCCGTTGCCGGGGACCAACTTCGTCAAATTTCGTACCCTATTGTTATCCCGTTTAGACTAAGGCTATTCTAGCCGGTAGATGCGTAGAAATCGTAGCACCGGCAACCTAATAGATCCTTTAGTAGAACCTGAACGTTACGCTCGTGCCCGTCTTTTTATTCGCAAGATAAGAAGAGCTATGGCAGAAGATCGTAACCAAAGACCGCTCAAGGAATTCGCCCAACCATCTAACGAGGAACCTAGTTCTAGTATAGTAAACCCTGCTATAACTACCAACAACTTTGAACTAAAGCCCTCGTTACTACAATTAGTACAACAAAACCAATTCGCTGGTCTCGCTACCGAGAACCCGAATCAACATTTAAAGGTATTTATCCAGTTAGCTGACACCCTTAAGGCAAATGGAGCCACACCCGAAGCTATCTGATTAAGACTATTTCCTTTTTCCCTTAGAGGTAAAGCTCACGACTGGTTAGACGCCCTTCCAACTAACTCAATAACAACTTGGGAAGACCTTAGGAGAGCTTTTCTTGTGAGGTATTTTCCACCAAGCAAGACCGCTGTTCTTAGGAACCTGATCACTTGTTTCACCCAAAACCAAGGCGAATCACTTTTTGATGCCTGGGAGAGATATAAAGAACTTTTAAGAGCTTGTCCGCACCATGGCCTGGAGCAATGGTTAATCATACATACCTTCTATAATGGACTCCATTACAACACAAAGATGTCCATAGACGCTGCCGCTGGCGGAGCGTTGATGAACAAACCTTACCCTGACGCTTGTGCCCTAATAGAGGACATGGCCCAAAACCACGCCCAATGGGGATTAGAACGAGCGACAGTAGAGAAAAAGGAGAGCCATGGAGGAAAGCATGAGGTAAGTTGCATGGACATGATTAATGCCAAGATGGACGCCCTAGCCTTGAGAGTCGAGAACATGTCTCAAAACCCAACCACAGTAGCAGCAATCCAATCGGAGTGCGAACTCTGTGGAACTCAAGGACATCAAACCGTTGACTGTAACCTTTTGAACGAATCAAGCTCAGACCAAGTTAACTATACTCAAGGGAACCCTTTCTCGAATACCTACAATCCTGGATGGAGGAACCACCCGAATTTCTCTTACAAAAACAACAACCCTATCCAAAATCCCGGACCTTCGAGACCTCAAGGATTCCAAACGCAAAAACAAAACCAACCTATGCAAATAGTACCCCCAAGACCAAACCTTAAAGAAACCATAGACACCTTTATTCAGGCTCAAACCCAGCAAAATAAGGAGTTTATGAACCAACACATTCACACGAACGAACTAGTTACCCAATTAGCAACCAAGTTTGACCAGATAATAACCCACACCAAAATGCTTGAGACTCAGATTTCCCAAGTAGCCCAAAACACCTCTGTACAAGTTGCACCTGGAGGACAATTCCCTGGACAAACTCAACCAAATCCAAAAGGCCAAGCAAATTCTATCACATTAAGAAGTGGAACTGCTTATGAAGGGCCTAGAAATCCTAACTTAAGCACATCAGAAAAACCTATGGAAGATGCTACGCCCAAAGACCAGGTGGAGGAACCAGAGAAACCAGAAAAGCAATCAAAACCAGAAGTAGAAAAAAACACTCAACAACCTTATAAACCACCTATTCCATTCCCACAGAGGCTGAAAAACACCAAAGTAGAAAACCAGTACCAAAAGTTTATTAAGGTAATAGAGAAACTCCATGTTGAGATTCCTTTTACTGAAGCTATAACCCAGATACCATCATATGCTAAGTTTTTGAAAGATATTTTGACCAATAAACGGCGACTCGATGATCCCAAGCCTTTAGAATGTCATTTTATATCCGAAAATAAACTCGCCAAGAAAGATAAAGACCCTGGAAGTTTTTCTATCCCTTGCATCCTAGGTAACCATATGATAGACAAAGCATTTTTAGACCTAGGAGCAAGCGTAAGTCTGATGCCTCTGGCCGTCTGTAAGAGGTTAAAATTAGGAGAACTTCAACCTACTAAGATGTCCTTACAACTAGCTGATAGATCTGTCAAATATCCCATGGGTATTTTAGAAGACATACCTGTCAAGATTGGTCAGTTGTACATTCCGACCGACTTCGTCGTAATGGATATCAAAGAAGATGAAGACATCCCAATCCTCTTAGGAAGACCCTTCCTATCGACCGCCGGAGCTATAATAGATGTTAAGAAAGGGAAACTGACTTTCGAGGTAGGAGATGAAAAGATTGAGTTCATTTTATCAAAATTTCTAATGGCACCAGTGATAGGAGATGCGTGTTATGTCATCGACATCATTGATGAATGTGTAAATGAGCTCGAACAAAACGAATTCTTAACCAAATTACCATCAACCCCTATTTTAGAGGATGACGGATTTGAGAGTATCGAACCGTACATTGACGACAACCTTTTCGAATGCTTAGCTCTTACCCATGACCTTATGCCACGTGCTGAGAAAACCACTATAGAACTTAAGGAACTACCCAAGAATCTAAGATATGAGTTTTTGGATGAGGGGATGAATAGACCTGTTATAATTAGCGCCACTCTAAACCAAATAGAAACAAATCAACTCTTAGATACCTTGCGAAAATATCCCTCAGCTTTAGGGTATAAAGTTTCAGATTTAAGAGGTATAAGCCCATCCGTATGCATGCATCGGATTATGCTAGAAGAAGATTCAAAACCCTCAAGAGAACATCAAAGAAGAATAAACCCTATCATGAGTGATGTAGTCAAGAAAGAAGTTCTTAAGTTATTAGAAGCTGGTATCATATACCAAATTTCGGATAGTGAATGGGTAAGCCCAGTCCATGTGGTACCCAAGAAAGGAGGTATCACTGTTCTGAAAAATGAGAAAGGAGAGCATGTGGCAAAACGAACAGAAGGAGGATGGCGTATGTGTATAGATTACAGAAAGTTGAATAAGGCAACGAGAAAAGACCATTTCCCTCTCCCATTTATAGATCAGATGCTTGAACGTCTAGCAAGACACTCATGTTTCTGCTATCTTGATGGGTATTCGGGGTTTTTCCAAATCCCTATTCACCCAGAGGACCAAGAAAAAACCACATTTACCTGCCCTTATGGAACATTCGCTTATAGACGAATGCCCTTTGGACTCTGTAATGCACCTGCCACTTTCCAACGTTGTATGATGTCAATTTTCGCAGACTACCTAGATGGAATTATGGAAGTATTTATGGACGATTTTTCAGTGTGTGGGTTTGATTTCAAAAACTGCCTCTCGAACTTGGAGAAAATCTTAAAAAGATGTGTGGAAGTAAACCTTGTGTTGAATTGGGAAAAGTGCCACTTTATGGTAAGTGAAGGGATAGTCTTGGGACACATTATTTCTGAAAGAGGTATAGAAGTCGATAAGGCCAAGATAGAAGTTATAGAAAACTTAAACCCACCTAAGACCGTTAGGGAAATAAGAAGTTTCCTAGGACATGCCGGGTTCTACCGACGTTTCATCAAGAATTTTTCCGCAATAACAAAACCTTTAACTAACTTATTGATGAAGGATGTCGAGTTTGAATTCGACCAAAAATGTCTTGAGGCCTTTGAAGTTTTAAAGCAAGCTCTTATTTCAGCACCTATCATAAGACCACCTGATTGGACACAACCCTTTGAAATCATGTGCGATGCTAGTGATTTCGCTGTAGAAGCTGTACTAGGGCAAAGAAAAGACAAGAAACTGCATGCAATTTACTACGCTAGTAGAACACTAGACGCTGCCCAGCTAAATTATACAACCACAGAAAAAGAATTGCTAGCCGTAGTTTTTGCTATTGATAAATTTCGATCTTATTTGGTGGGAGCAAAAATAATAGTATACACAGATCATGCAGCAATCCGGTACTTGTTAAGTAAGAAAGATGCTAAGCCTAGATTGCTCAGATGGGTACTTTTACTCCAAGAATTTGACTTGGATATTAAGGATAAAAAAGGAGCTGAAAACTTAGTAGCTGATCATCTCTCTAGGTTAGAACACCTTAAGCCTGAACTTATACCTATAGACGATCACTCTACTTATGAAAGATTAATAGCTGGGATAAACTCAACTGAAGAAGAGACCTATGAGGAAATCTCAACCATGAACAACATACCATGGTACGCAGATATTGTGAATTATCTAGCCGCTGATATCATACCCCCTGACTTAAGCTACCAACAGAAGAAGAAGTTTTTTAGAGATGTTAAACACTTCTTTTGGGATGAACCCCTCCCTCCTATTCAAAAGAGGAATAGATAATATATTCCGACGATGTGTGCCGGAGGAAGAAGTAGGCAACGTCATTAAACATTGTCATGCTTCACCTTACGGTGGACATGCAAGCACGTCTAAAACATGCGCCAAAATATTTCAAGCAGGTTTTTATTGGCCTACTGTATGGCGCGATGTCCACACTTACATTACAAAATGTGACCGATGCCAACGCACTGGGAACATCTCTAGACGTGATGAAATGCCTTTAAGTAACATCCAAGAAGTGGAAATATTTGATGTCTGGGGTATAGATTTCATGGGACCTTTTCCTTCCTCAATGGGTAACAAGTATAACCTAGTAGCTGTCGATTATGTCTCAAAGTGGATCGAAGTTGTTGCATCACCCACAAACGATACCAAGGTAGTTATCAAACTGTTTAAGAATATTATTTTTCCTAGGTTTGGAACCCCGAGGTTAGTCATAAGTGATGGAGGATCGCATTTTATATCTAAGATATTTGATAAGCTTCTAAGCAAATACGGAGTAAAACATAGAGTAGCATCACCATATCACCCGCAAACCAGTGGCCAAGTAGAGGTATCGAATAGGGAGATTAAGCAGATCCTAGAAAAAACCGTATCACTATCCAGAAAAGACTGGTCTGGAAAACTTAAAGACGCCTTATGGGCTTATAGAACGGCTTATAAAACCCCTATTGGAACAACTCCTTATCAATTGGTTTATGGAAAGTCCTGTCATTTACCCTTCGAACTAGAACATAAAGCCTATTGGGCCATTAAATCCTTGAATCTAGATTACCTGAAAGCCGGAGAAAAACGTATCCTGGACATTCACAAGCTAGAAGAGCTTCGCTTGAATGCCTATGAGAATGCCATCATATATAAGGAAAGAACCAAGATGTGGCATGATAAAAAAATCATCAAGAAAGATTTCAACATTGGTGATCCTGTTCTCCTATTTAACTCAAGGTTACGACTTTTTCCTGGTAAGCTTCGTTCAAGATGGACAGGTCCATTTGAAGTGTCGAAAGTTCTAAAGTCTGGAGCAGTAGAAATCAAAAACAATTCATGCGCTCCATTTGTGGTAAATGGACAAAGACTGAAGCTCTACAAAGGAGGCGATTTGCCTGTTGACTACTCTAGTCATATTCTTATAGACCCACCAATACCCACATAAAGTAAGATCTAATCGTCAAGCTAAACGACGTTAAACAAGCGCTGCATGGGAGGCAACCCATGGTTTATTCTTTATTTTATTTTATTTTATTTTAGTAATTTATATATTTTATCTGGACTAATTTCTT
Organism: Vicia faba; assembly: GCA_948472305.1. Lineage (NCBI taxonomy): Eukaryota > Viridiplantae > Streptophyta > Magnoliopsida > Fabales > Fabaceae > Vicia > Vicia faba. The sequence goes on from OX451741.1 coordinate 225,493,992, forward strand.
GTGTTTATATTTTCAGGATGCATTACCCCGATGGTATGGTTGTGATTTTCAGAGATGAAGCACAAAAGGCCCGATTTGCTACCTTATCTGCTAGACCTATGGTACCCACTAGGTACCCCGATCAGAGCTGCATGGAGGCACTCGGGATTGAGCCAAGTATTAGGTATCTATGCAACCAACTTAGCTGGGATTCTTATGCTGATGATGTCCACAAAACCTACAGGAACCTTGCTCTGGAGTTTCTTAGCTCTATGGACTATAACCCACGAGTGGGTGAAGGAGATGAGCGAGGATGCCTAAGTTTCAGATTGTTTGGCACCGAGTATACCCTGACTACCAAAGAATTTGGGGATTTGCTTGGTTTCCAAACTGGACCGACCGCTATTACTGAGTTCCCATTGAGTTACTACATGGACAGAGACATTGATAAATTTTGGCAGGACATTATTGATAGAGCCAGTCTTGACCCCTCTACCCAGCTGTCCCGGAAGATCCATAACCCGGCCTTCCGATACTTCGAGATGATCCTGTGCCACACTTTCTTTGGGAGGAGTTACTGTGACCACTTGGTCACCGCTGAGGAGATCCTTTTTCTATACTGTGCCAGTCAGTCCAGACCTATAGCTAGTGGAGGTTTTCTGATAGAAAGCCTCGAGCAGACTGCTCGATCCGCTGAAGGGCTCATTCATTCCGGAGGGAATGTGACACAGATAGCTTCTGCTTTGGGTTTGAACAGTATGATAGCACAGCTGACCCCATACTGTGGATATACTTTTCTGGATTTAGACTTTTGCATGGATCGTGGGCTCATGAGGAGGGCCTCTTTCCACCCATATCGGTACAGATTGCTCATCAATGACCAGACTGTTTACACCTTCACAATGCCAGACCCTCAGATGACTTGTGTTTCCAACTCTGCTAATTGGAACTATTCTGTAGAAGGTTGGGGTGAGATATCAGAGTACACTCCAGAATACACTCCTGCTTCCGAAGATCTCACTCCAGAATACACCCCTGCTTCCGAAGATCCCACTCAGGACTACACTCCTGCTCCCGAGGACTCCACTCCGGATCACACATCCCGACCCGAGGTTACACACACTACTGTTCTTACTAATAACCTCAGCTTGCAGGAACCTGATATTCGCACTCTATTGACTGCTATGCGCACTGAGATAACCACTCTCCGCAATGAGGTGGCTGACCTTCATTTGCAGTTGGAAGTGAATGATGTTACCTTTGCTGGTGAGTTAGATGAACTAGCTCACGAGGTGGCAGAGATTCGACGCCAGCTGACTGAGCTGCGTGGCCCAGGCACTCCTGCAGAGCATCCTACCGGTTGGCAATAAATCTGTATTGTTCACAAGATATCTAGTTTCAGTATTATTAGTATTATGTTGATTTCCTTTTCAGACTCATTTTTATTTTGCATTATCTGTTTCCGGCGTTGTTAATATTTATTTTGGTGACCCAATGTCCGTACCTATATATATATATATATATATATATATATATATATATATATATATATATATATATATATATATATATATATATATATATATATATATATATATATATATATATATATATATATATATATATATATATATATATATATATATATATATATATATATATATATATATATATATATATATATATATATATATATATATATATATATATATATATATATATATATATATATATATATATATATATATATATATATATATATATATATATATGTTTTATTTATTTACTAATGTTTTTTGTTTTTTCTGGTCACCATAGTTTTAATATAAAAATAAAATAAAAATACATGTGTATATGTATTCACGTACATATATGCACATTCATAGGAAAAATAGGTACACCTCTAGAAATTGAAGCTAATGGCGAGGAAGTAAGAGCCCAATGGAAAGGAAGCCAGGCCAGCCCAACTTGCCTCGACCTCACCGCGCCCGCGGTAGGCCCTGCCGCGCCCGCGGTGACGCAACGGTCACCTAACGGCTAGTAGCTCGTTTTTCCCCCCATTTTACCACTTTTTCCATTTCCAATCCCATTTTCTTCCATTTTTAACCCACCATAACTTCCTTTATTACCCATACCAACCCACTACATTTATTTCCATTATTCTCATCATAAATATTTACAACCACCATTTTTTCTTCCCTTCCTATAAATACCCCAACTATTTCATTTTCTTCCTCACACCTTCATTACTTCTACATCCCATTCTTTCTCTCTATTCATCCACAAGAAAATCCTATGGAGTATCACGGTTACATTTTGCGTGGTGGCCAAGCCGGAGAAAGGCAACTAAAGCGGCTTGAAAAATTGCTGACAACACCAATACACTCTACCAGGTATATCGATGAAAACTGTCTATATTCATTAGGTATATACCATAGTGTATTCTTCCTTCTAGATAAAATAGGTATGCATGATATTTTTGCTACTCAAGCACCAACCTACCCTAGGCTGACGTTCGAATTTTTAAGTTCTTTAATTTATAACGTCTCTCCTAACACTGCTAGCACCGTAGGTGGAGTCAAATTTAGAATGTTTAATGTTGAATATGATTACTCCACTGACGATCTAGCCGCCATGTTAGGATTGCCTTATGGGGATGGTGCCATTTGTGAAGCACCTTTAGACACGGATTGGGCATTTGAAGCATTTTGGGCCAGAATTACTAAACAAAATGCAACATCTTTTGATGGCCTTCTTGCTTCTCACATCCACAATCCTGCCCTTCGTGTCTTTAGATTTCTTTTAGCATCCACCATCTTTGCTCGGGAAAACCCAAACAAGGTGAATGCTAAAGAATTAATTATCATGCAGAGCTGCCTCACAGACACCAAAGTTAATCCCGTCCCATTCATGATTGCCCACATGCACCATGTTTTAAGAAAAGGTGGGCCGATTTCCTTTGGTGGACTGATTACCACTATTGCCCGTGCCATAGGATTGGATACGGAACTTGCCACCCTTGAACCACTTCCTCCTCGGATTGCAAATCTTAAATTTTTTAGGGATATGCGTTTATGCAAGACGAGGAAGGAAGGTGGTTACTTCCTCATGGTTGGGGGTGCTGCTATACCCAGTGTTGTTATGCCTTGCACCCGTCGTACTGATATTAGATTTGAGCGTAACTGGACCTACGATCTCAACGCTCCTGCTTTTATTGGTCCGTTGCCCCCAAATCTACCTTTAAATGAGGGTAACAACACTGATGATGAGTACGATTTCCAAACAGAGGAACCACCCCATTTTTCACCACCACACACGACACCTTCTACCTCTAACCCACATGCAGGTACAGCTCCTAGCTTCCATGTCACTGAGGACATGTGGCGTGAGCATATGGCCCGAGAGGCCCAGAGGGACACCCTCCTTGCTACCTTGCAGCAACAGGCGGCCGACAACATGTCCTTCATGCAAGCGTCCCAAGAACAAAATGCTAGCTCTCTGTGCACTCTTATGGAAAGTCAGCTGGCTTTCCAGAGAGAACAGCACCTACACCAGACCACATACGCTCGTCACTTCCAATTGATGGAGGCAACCCAAGGCACCCTCATTGGTAGGACCCAAGAGCTACAAGCGGCAAATGCCGCCTTGTCAGAGAGACTGGAGCAGCTTGTTTTGGACCGAGATAGCCGCCGTCGCAGCCGTAGCCGCTGTTCCGGTCGTACCAACCAGGATGGTGAAGGTCCTAGTGGCCCCCACTAGTGTTTTCAGGTACCTCCTCCTACCTTATTTTGGAACATTGTGGACAATGTCTGATTTAAGTGTGGGAGGAGCATTTATCGCTTTTATTTCCCGTTTTCGCTTTTATTTTCCGTTTTTTCTGCTTTTATTTCCCTTCCGCATTTTTCCTTTTTTATATTTGTAGTTAATAAAATGCATGTGATAGGCGAGTCTTTCTGCGTAGTGTACCCTTTCATTTCCCCCACCTTTTAGCCTTACAAAATTTTTCTTTTTCAAAGATTTATGGTTGTTTTTCAGGATTTGGGCTATGAGACAGGTCCTAGATAGGGTCTGTTTCTCGGACACTCACTTTTTGAAAAATTCGTTATCATTTTTACACCATAAGCCTTTTTGAATATTTAGATTAGATCCTTTCTCCCCAATATGCTATGATTTTGAATAAAACTGTACAAATAGGTCTTCAAGTAGTTTATCTTAGCAGTCAGCTCCGGCCTAAGCATGCTCTAAGTGTGGGATCGATGAATATAAGTGGATGATCTCTGTTTTGCCTTAAAAGTTATAAAATAAAGTATGAATACGACTACGAGTTGGGTGATCCTCACAAAGATTACTCAACTCAAGAAAGTTGTAAGCACTAACAAAAGCAAAGAAAAAATATATATATATAAGGCATATCTGTTGTAGTTGGTTCAGAGGTATCTGGTGCTGAACTTGGTAGGGCGGACTACGGTCCGATCCCCCGCAACTGCAAATGGGTAAAATAAAAAGGGATTAAACCAACTCTTGTACCAGAATCCCATCACTTGAGATCAGAGTCACTAACCGGTCACTACACCATGAGTATGTACGGATAACGGGCTTAATGTGATTGCGCCTGAATGAAAAAGGACCTCGTAAAAAAGGGAAGTCTTAGCATAGTAAGGATATTAGGATCGATCTGTATACTTATGAGGTTTATGTCCGCATTTCTGCGAGTAGTGTAATTACGATACCCTTGATTCAGATAGTTAGTGCCTGACAACACACCCTTACTCGGACTTAGAAGCCCTCTTTGCCCAAAACCTGTATACACCATAATTTTCTTCCATCTACTTCTAAGAGTTGTTGCTTGAGGACAAGCAAAGGTCTAAGCGTGGGAGGATTTGATCGCACTAAATCGCACTATGTTTCTGACTCAAATATCACATGTTTTCCTTAGTTTTTATTGTCATTTTCTCGTATTATGTTCCTTTTTCCTTTGTTTTCAGGATTCTTGTCATTTCAGAGCCTTCTGTGAAGAAACGAGCCAAAACGCCAAGAAATTAGGGTTTTTCAAGATATTATGCACTTATGGCGTTGAGCGCCGCGCTGGCTACAGGGAACGCGATGACGTGGCCCACTTTCACCCAGAGATCAACTGCCACGTTCCCATGATGTGGCAGTTCCATGCACCGCGCCCGCGGCCACCCCCACCGCGCCCGCGGCCTTCACAACAAGCTTCCCGCTCAAAAGAAGTTAAGGGGCATGCTGGTCCTTACGCACCTCAAAGATCCTCTATAAATAGTTTTCGATTCTCATTCTTTAGTTTCATCCAAGCTTAGTACAATCTTAAGCCATATACTATCAGTTTCTGTAAAGTGATAATCTCTTCACATCGGGGAGTTATTGCGGTGTAGATTGAGTTTTAATCGAGTCTTGGAGCACTTTGGTTGAAGTTCATCATACCGGCCTTACTTTTCCGTAGATTTGTATCAGATTCAAGTCTCCGACCGGAGCAAGGTTCTATTTTATTGCATTTCTTTATTTAATTGCTCTTACCATAGTCTACACGTTTTATAGACTTTAAATGCTCTTACCATAGTCTACACGTTTTATAGACTTTAAATGCTCTTACCATAGTCTACACGTTTTATAGACTTTAAATGCTCTTACCATAGTCTACACGTTTTATAGACTCGCACTTATCATGTCTGGCTAAACTATAAAGGTTAGGATGTAATGATTGTCGTCATGGTCGTGTTCCAGTTATCATGCTAGTGAAAATACTCTGGGGATGTTTTGCTTCTAACTTAAGTCAATTGTGTTTAAATGTTTATTGGGTAAGATCGAAAGCCGTCCAAACTAATGATACGACTTGATTATTATTTAACCAAACAAAAAGAGCGAAAGCCGTTGATTGGTTAAATAGGAATCATTGACCTTTTTAGAAAACGATTTTGAAACTATTTTCGGACGCGTTTGTAGGTTTGAAATCTGACTCTTGGTCAAAAGCCAAAAGTCTCTTTAAGTTAATCTTTCCAAGTAAGATCACTTTTCTGTTAAGTCAAAACTATCAATTTCTTAAAAATAGGTTTACCTCTTTAACGCGGAAGGCACCCTTTATATGTGACAATAAAGGAATTTAATTTAAAGAGTAAACTCGGTTCTTAGTAGTCAAAAGCTACAAGTTCCCGTTAAACTGATTCTTTGCTATCAATAGAAAATACTGCCCCATAAGTAGGTTCATCTACGCATGACCGGATCAATATCTGATTACATGATTTACATTCCAACCTGTCTCTTAAACTGTTATTTACCTCGCTCATTTACTTTGTGCACTGCACTCACATCAATATTCTTGTTCGCCTTAGATAAGCACCTTAGCAATAGAGTTGATAGATTGACAATTGGTCTCTGTGGTTCGATAATCTTATATATTACTTCGATAGGCTGTACACTTGCAGTACTACATTTAGGCTATACGTTACAGATTAAACCCATCAATAAACTTGGCGAATGGATTACTCTGCGGGGAGAAAATTACTCTAGCGATCTTGCTGGAGAACAATACTCTGTGGGGAGAGAGGTACTTGCTGGGATGTTGATGATAACTTCGCTGAGGATACCGTTGTTACGTTGGGAGTGTTAATAGACTTTGCTGGGGATAAGAAGACTTCGCCGAGAATGATCTTTCCGTGGCTTTTGGCTGAGGATAACCCAGTTATATCCTGGTAGGGAAATAACCTTTGAATAAAGCTGGGAGACGCGTTCGTGCTCTACGGGGATAAGCTTCCAGAATCTACTGGGGATAAGCTTACTGCTTGGAGAGATGGATCCCAACTTTCCTGGGGAAACTGGATTGGACTCTCCTGGGGATATTTTGAACTGTATCGGGGAAGTGACTCTATTGAATGTCTGGTATATCGCCGGGGAATAATCTTTACGTCAAGACTGCCGGGGATGCTTGTTTAAGAATGTTCGTATATTGTGTTGGGGAATGTTGAGATCTGCCGGGGATACCCAACTTCCTTAAGGCTGACTGCCTAGCTTTGCTTGGGGAGAGTGCATTGACTTGCTGGCTCACTCTCTGGGGAATTAAGATGTACTGGTTATGTTCTTCAGCCGAACCTACCTTGGTACCTTGGTGGATAGAACAATTAGATCGCTCAGACAACTCTTTATTGCCCCTGTTTCTAATGTTACCTGTAATTAATCCTTTGTTTCGTATGCAAGTTATTTATGAGTTAGCAATTATCGTCAAATGCATATATCACAAATTGAACCTTGGACGTTCTTCGCAAAACAAAACAGGAAAGGAAAAACAATTGGCAATTTTAACTGAAAAGTGATTTTTGTATTGATTTTGAATTGCCTGTAAATGGGCGTTTTATGTACAAGAGGCTGACGTCCTAGTAGGAGAACGCCGCCGAACAAAAGAGTTTATACAAATTTGTACAAAGGAAAATAAAAACAGCTGTGTGAATAGAATGATCCCACTGGGTTCCAACTCTGCTATCTCCTTTATATCTTCGAGCGTCTCATCACTTGATGACCTAGTTGACGATGAAGCTGATTGATCGATGCCGTCTGAACTTGATGTAGATACCGGATTCTGGATGCAAAGTGATCCAATGAGACATAGTATTACGCTTTATCCCTAAATTTTGCCTGGACCGCCCTTTCGGGTTTTCAGTCCACCAGGATACCCATTTTTGCCCAAGCCGCCTTTTCAGGTTTTCGACTTGCCGGGTGTACAGATTTTTTTCATTTCATCCCTTCATTTTTCCCGAACCCTTTTGGTTCGCCGGGAAGCCCTAATTTTTGCCTAGGTATGTCAACCTAGCGGGTCTTTTTTATGCGTAGTATCTTTTTACTATGTCTGCATTGGCGGGGTGAGGAAGGTCGTCACCATCCATGGTGGTTATAATCATGGCTCCTCCTGAGAACACATCTTTAACCACAAATGGCCCTTCATACGTAGGGGTCCATTTGCCTCTTGGATCACTCTGAGGAAGGATGATACGCTTGATTACCAGATCCCCGACTTGATATTCCTGTGGTCTGACCTTTTTGTTAAATGCCCTGATCATCCGTTTCTGATACGTCTGACCATGACAGATAGCAGCAAGTCTTTTTTCGTCAATCAGGTTTAGCTGGTCAAGTCGTGTCTGGATCCAATCGTCTTCGCTCAGATCTGCATCCTTCATTATCCGGAGAGAGGGTATCTGCACTTCGATCGGTAAGACTGCCTCCATACCGTAGACCAAGGAGAAAGGAGTCGCCCCGGTTGATGTCCTGGCTGAGGTATGGTACCCATGTAGAGCAAACGGTAACATCTCGTGCCAATCTTTATAAGTCACTGTCATCTTCTGAACGATTTTCTTAATGTTCTTATTCGCTACTTCTACAGCCCCATTCATCTTCGGTCGGTAGGGAGAAGAGTTGTGGTGCTGTATCTTAAACTGCTCACAGAGCTCAGTGATCATCTTGTTATTAAGATTGGTACCGTTGTCTGTAATAATTCTTTCAGGGACACCGTATCGACAGATCAGATTGTGTCGAATGAACCGTGCCACAACGTTCTTGGTTACAGTGGCATAAGAAGCTGCTTCAACCCACTTCGTGAAGTAATCGATCGCTACCAGGATGAAGCGATGCCCGTTGGATGCCGTAGGTTTAATCTCACCGATCATATCTATGCCCCACATTGCAAAAGTCCAAGGTGCAGTTAAGACATTCAGAGGAACTGGAAGAACATGCACCTTATCAGCATAAATCTGACATTTGTGACATGTCCGAGAATGTTGGTAGCAGTCGGCTTCCATTGTGGACCAGAAATACCCTGCCCGAAGGATCTTCTTTGCCATAGTGTGTCCACTGGAATGTGTTCCGAAGGTACCTTCATGTAGCTCTTCCATGATCCTTTCTGCTTCAGTCTTATCCACACAACGCAGTAAGGTCGAATCATGGTTTCGCTTATACAGGATGTCGTTGCTAAGGAAGAACTTTGCTGCGAACCTTCTCAAAAACTTCTTATCGTTAACAGATGCACCTTCAGGGTATTCCTGAGCTTCCAAGTATCTCTTCACCTCATGGTACCAAGGCTTCTCAGTCACCAATTCAGCTTCAAGATCACAACAGTATGCCGGTTCGTCCAGTTTCCAGATGATGATCCGGGGAGCCTCATTGTCCCATTTAACCTTGAACATAGAAGACATCGTAGCTAACGCGTCCGCCAACTGATTCTCCTCTCTCGGAAAGTGTTCAAAGGTTATCTCTGTGAAGTGGGGGATCAAGGTCAACACACATTCTCTGTAAGGAATAAGACTCGGATGTTTCGTATCCCACTCTCCTTTGATCTGATTGATCACGAGAGCGGAATCTCCGAAGACACTCAGAAACTTGATCCTTAAGTCGATCGCAGCTTGGAGACCCATGATGCATGCCTCATACTCCGCCATGTTGTTGGTGCAGTTTAAACATAGCCGGGCAGTGAGTGGAGTATGAGTGCCTTGAGGGGATATTATCACAGCGCCGATACCGTTACCCAAAGCATTGGAGGCTCCGTCAAAGTGCATAGACCATCGGGATCCCTCCTCAGGTCCTTCATCCGGTCTAGGTACTTCACAATCAGTCACAATCATGATGCTCTCGTCTGGAAACTCGAAGTTCATTGACTGATAGTCATCTACTGCCTGATGTGCCAAGTGGTCTGCCAATACACTTCCCTTGATGGCTTTCTGAGTTGTGTACTGGATGTCGTATTCCGTCAAGATCATTTGCCATCTTGCTATTCTCCCAGACAGAGCAGGCTTTTCAAATATGTACTTTATAAGATCCATCTTTGAGATCAACAAGGTAGTGTGAGTCAGCATATACTGTCTCAGCCGGCGAGCAGCCCATACCAAAGCGCAGCAAGTTTTCTCGAGCAGTGAGTATCGGGTCTCACAGTCGGTAAACTTTTTGCTAAGGTAATAAATGGCATGCTCTTTTCGGCCAGACTCGTCATGCTGCCCCAACACACACCCTATTGAGTTGTCAAGTACTGTCAGGTATAGTATCAGAGGTCTCCCTTCAACCGGTGGCATAAGAATGGGTGGTTCTTGGAGATACTCTTTGATTTTGTCAAAAGCGGCCTGACATTCATCATTCCAACGTACTACCTGATCTTTCTTCAGCAGCTTGAAGATTGGCTCACAGGTAGCGGTTAGATGCGAGATGAATCGAGCAATGTAATTTAGGCGTCCTAAAAAGCCTCTGACCTCTTTCTCTGTCTTAGGGACTGGCATCTCTTGAATGGCTTTAACTTTGGCAGGGTCCACTTGAATACCCTTATCACTTACAACGAAGCCTAGCAATTTTCCAGATCTTACCCCGAAGGTGCACTTGTTCGGGTTCAACCTCAGCTTGTACAACTTCAGACGGTCAAACAATTTCTGCAGATGATCTAGGTGTTCTTCCTCAGTCTGGGACCTTGCGATCATGTCGTCAACATACACTTCTATCTCATGATGGATCATGTCATGAAATAAAGCAACCATGGCACGTTGGTAGGTTGCCCCAGCGTTTTTCAGTCCAAAAGGCATGACCTTGTAGTAGAAGGTGCCCCACTGAGTAACAAAGGTAGTCTTTTCCATGTCTTCAGGAGCCATCTTGATCTGATTGTAACCTGAAAAGCCATCCATGAAAGAGAACACCTTATGCTGAGCAGTATTGTCAACCAGGACATCAATGTGAGGTAGAGGGAAATCATCCTTGGGGCTTGCCCTGTTCAGATCCCTGTAGTCGACACACATTCTGACCTTACCATCCTTCTTTGGTACTGGCACCACATTAGCAACCCACTGAGGGTAAGAAGTCACTGCAAGGAACCCGGCATCAAACTGTTTCATAACCTCGGCTTTGATCTTCTCAGACATCTCTGGACGCATACGACGGACCTTTTGCTTAACCGGAGGGCAGTCTTCCTTGGTAGGCAAATGATGAACCACGATGTCAGTGTCTAAACCGGGCATGTCTTCGTAGGACCAGGCAAAGATCTCCACATAATCATGTAACATCTGAGTCAACAGTTGCTTCACGCTGAGCTCTAGGTTGGCACCAATCTTAACCTCCTTTCTGTCCGTCTCGGTACCCAGATTTATCGTTTCCACCGGCTCTTCATGTGGTTGAATGGCCCTCTCTTCCTGGAGTAACAGTCTTGCAAGCTCGCCAGGCACTTCGCAATCATCTTCACCTTCGTCTTCGGCTAAGTTGATCGGATTTTCGAAGTCATAACTAGCAGTAGCAGAGTCGTTACCAGTGAGATCCAGAGTGGATTGAAACCTGTATGAGTGAGTGTGTGTAAATACAGTTGTTTTGCAATATAATAAAGAAAGGAAAGAAAGAAAAGGAGCATAAGATTTGAAATGCGAGAAAACGTCCAAGGTCTTTATTCATGATATATGAAATGACAATTAATATGCCCTCACAAATGAAGCCACGGTGCCCCGGGTAAGACACCGGGCCATAGAGTTTTAATTCATTGTTTATTACAAATAACAAAAACAAAGGAGTTTATTACTGCGTAACAAAAGTAACAGGAGTATGATCTTTAGCAATCCAATTGGTTAATCCACCATCAGTCGTCGGGTAGATCCAACTATCGAACTCTGACTCTTCTACCTCATCTTCATTCCCAATGGCATTCACTCCTGGATTGGTAATGAGCACAGGAGGTCTTCTGGTCTTTGCCTTGCGCACAACCCTCTGAGTCTCTGCAGTAAAACCCAGTCCAAGCTTGTCAGTTTTAAGAGTGAAATCAGGGAGCCTGCCCCAGTTAGCACATTCACCTTTCTCGATCACGGCCCGGGCATCCTTCAGGGAAGCCATCTTCAAAGGAACATCCTCTTCAGCCACTGCTTCTGCCGCTGCCAATGTTGGAGGTACCTCTTCAAAATGCTGAAAGGGGGTTTCAATAAACTCCCCGTCCATCTCAATATACCTGAAGGAATTCAAATGGCTCACCATATACTCCTCATCTCCCTGCACAGTAACAATCTTCCCTCTGACGGGGTACTTGAGCTTCTGGTGTAGGGTAGAGGTCACTGCCCCAGCTTTGTGAATCCAAGGTCGACCCAGTAGACAAGAATAAGATGGACGGATATCCATCACATAGAACGTAGAGTCGAATACTTGAGAACCCACACGAATAGGAATGTCTACCTCTCCATGGACCATCCTCTTAGAACCATCAAAGGCTCTGACAATGATATTGCTAGGTTTCAGCTCCAGGCCCTCACAATCCAACCGGTCTAAGGCCTTTTTGGGTAGCACATTCAGGGAAGAACCAGTGTCCACCAACACGTGCGCAAGAGTAGTGCCCCTGCATTCAATAGAGACATGCAGGGCGTCATTGTGGTCCTTTCCCTTAGCAGTAAGGTCAGCATCCGAGAAACCCAAACCATTGTCGGCTGTCAAATTGGCTACGCAATCAGTAAACTGGACTGCAGATGTCTCCTGTGGCACATGGGCCGTCTTGAGGAATGAAATCAGGGCCTTAGCATGGGCCTCTGAGCACAGCAACAAGGAGAGCATGGAGATCTTGGAGGGGGTATGCCCCAGCTGTTCAACAACATTAAAGTCGCTCTTCTTGATTATCTTCAGAATTTCCTCCATCTCTTGTTGGGAGGCCTCATCATTCACAGATTTTGGTGCCTCCATCCGGGAAGGCTCATCTTCAATCCCTTTGCCCCGAGCATTAGATGACTCGGCAGTAGGGGAAACAACTTGATCAAAAATGGGAACAGGTGTACTTGCAGGTGTTATAGTGAGGGGTCTTCGAATAGCTGGTGGCGCAATGTCAGGCGAGAAGAGCCTGCCACTGCGGGTTACTTTGGTTGGACCAGTGATATTGCTGATGCTGGTGCCAGTGTTGAACTCTTGCTTTATTCCATGTACATACACATCTGCCACATAGTGCCATGGGACAGCCTTATCAGATTCATAGGGGAGAGGCCCCGGAACAGTAATAACAACGGGTGCGACAGTCATGATTTTAACCGGCTTCCTCGGGAGAGCCTTGATCGGATTATTGAAAATGGTAACAACAGATACTTCTTCCACCGGAACAAACTGAACAGCAGTCTTCTTGAACAGAATCTCTTTGCTGTCCATCAGGCTTTGGATGCCCAACTTCAGCAAAGGACAACCAGAAAGGGAAACAGCACAGAAAAGGCAACCTTCACTACAACCCGGAAATAAACCGGCCAGCAGTAGGTTCCTCTTAACAGTCATCAGAGGAGTAGCTACATCATCCACCTAAACGGCATACACATCTTCATCAACGACATTCACTCCATGCTGGGGCATAGGAGCAGTCACCACATTTGGCCTCTCTGGCGCTTCAAATTGTATCTCCTTTGCGTCAATAAGGTCTTTCACCTTATTCCTTAAGGCCCAACAGTCATCAGTGGAATGCCCCGGGCTATCGGAGTGATAAGCACAACGGGCATTTGGATTGTACTTGGGAGAAGCCGTATTCACAACTTTCGGGGCCTCTCTAACAGTCACCAAGTTGGTGGATAGCAACTGCGGCAAGATTTGTGATAGGGTCATACTTAGACGGGTAAACTCTCTTCTGGGTCTTTCAGCCCTTTGTGGATTGGTTTGTCGAGGAGCAGCAGCAGACTTAGCAATCATCACCGCGTTGACAGATTGGCGGCGTTCAGGTTTCTCTTGCCTTCTAGGCCCATACACAGCACTGGCCTCCTTCTTAAAGGGCTTCTTCTCAGAACTTGACGATGCACCCTTCTGAATTTTACCGGACTTCATTCCAGCCTCTATTCTCTCCCCAGTCAGAATAAGATCAGTGAACCCTGCAGACGAGTTATCAATAAGATGATTGAAAAACGGCCCGGAGAGGGTCCCCAAGAACATATCCACCAGCTCACGGTCAGTTAACGGAGGCTGCACCCTGCCAGCCAGATCCCTCCACTTCTTTGCATATTCTTTGAAACCTTCGCTTGATCCTAGCGACATACCCTGGAGTTGGGTACGTGTAGGAGCAAGGTCGGCATTATATTGATACTGCTTGTAAAAAGCAGTAGCCAACTCCTCCCAGTTACGAACCTTGGTCCCATCCAGCTGATAGAACCATTCGAGATGAGTCCCTGAAAGACTCTCCTGGAAGAAGTGGATCCACAAGTTCTTGTCCACTGAGTACGGTTGAATCTTCCGCACATAAGATCTGAGGTGTAGCTTGGGACAAGACGCCCCGTCATACTTGGTGAAAGATGGTGCCTTAAACTTGTGAGGAATAATCACACCAGTAGATAAGCCCAAGTCTCCGAAATCCAGCCCAGGCACTTGTTGGATCTCCATTGCATTCAGTCTGTCTTCCAACTGCTTATACCGGTCTTCAGCCGGAGGATACTGTTCCTCATCAAAGTCAGTCTCGTTGTCAGAGACTACTGGACTTGAAGCCTTTCCCCCCTGGGGACTGCCTTTGCCTACAGATGAACCAGCCTCTTCATTCTGCAGAGTGTTGCCAAACCTTCGGCCCGAGTTGAAAAGAACAGTTCTCTTCTTCTTCTTCTTCTCCTTATTCAGGAGTAAAGCCTTCAGCTCTTCTTGGCCTTGAGCCAAACCCATGATCAGCTCCTGAAATTGCGCGTTCTGCGCCTGAAGGGCCTTGATAGACATCTCGGTTGATGATGAGTCAGGGTTCATGATGCTGAAATAAACAGCGAAGAACAGTAAGCAACCTGAAAAGAAGAAAACCTGCTATGCACATGATGAATGATATGTGTTTATGCAATGCATTCAAAGGTTCGAAAGTTCAAATTTGTTGTAGACAAAAAAGGAACACACGTTATCATTAAGGAAATAATTGTTCAGTACATCAAAGCCTCATGGGCACGTATTACAAAACAAATCAATCCCAAAAGACACTACGCATCCTCTTTGGAGCTATGTAGGTGTTGAGATTCCTCTTCTCGTGCAATAGGCGGGTGAGCTCCAAGACCTTCTTTTCACTAGCATGTAGACTGGTCTCAAGAGAATTTCGTTCTTCTTTAAGCTGGATCCAGCTCTTCTGCATCTCTTCCCAGGACGTGGGCATGTCAGGATGTTGAATAGTGTAGGACACTTCTCCTTCCAAGACTGGCTCTTTGATCACAGGGAGTACATGAGGATAAGGCATTATTAACTTCTGGGAGCGGGCTCGTACCCACTTGAGATAAGGTTCCAATGGGATGGAATTCTTGTGCCCCAGTGTCTTGCTGACTATCCTACTGGGCATCCTCCAAGCTCTGATAAATCTCTGGCGAAGTCCTTGTGCATCATTGTCGAAGTCAAAAACTATGTCAGGAATTAACATGTTATGAGGGCCATCCCTCCGAGCATAACCAAACTGTCTCCAAGCCAGGCATGGGTTGTAAGTAATACCTCCTCTGATTCCAAGTAAAGGAACATTAGGATACTCCCCGCAACGATCAATGATAGTGACATCCTCTCTGGACCGAGGGCACCAATGTATATCTGCATGTGTAAGAGTCATCAACCATTGTGACCATCTCAAACCCCGCTCGTTCTTCAAAACTGATTGTGGAAGGTGCGAAATAAACCACCTTCCCAAGAGAGGAGTGCAGCACATAAGGACACCTCTTTTTCTCATGGTTCGAGTGTAACATGAGTGAAGGATGTCCCCCAGTAACGTAGGTATGGGATTCCTGGACATGAAGATCTGGACAGCACTGATATCTATAAGTTGATCTGGGTTAGGGAACAACACCAAGCCATAGACAAGGAGGGCCACAACTTCTTCAAAAGCTTGTAAGTCAAGGGAGTTCCAACATTCCTGGGCTTTTTCAAACAGAAACCTGGCTAAGAACCCTTTGATGCCACTTCTAACCTCCCAATGTCCCTTGAGGTCAGATGATTGTAGGTGTAAGGCTTTAGCAATCTCTTCAAGCTTGGGTTCCTTTTCTGTACCGTTGTAGGGTAGTTGATCAAGGATAGGGATCTTCAAAAGCCAGGAGAACTCTTCCAATGTAGGTACCAGTTGATAATCCAGGAAAGTGAAACAGTGATGCAGAGGGTCAAAGAACTGGAACAGGACCTTTATCATATCTTCCTCAATGTTGGTATTGACCAAGCTGATGAGTCTTCCATGTCTTTCACTGAATGAAGAGCTCTCGGGAATCCTGGATATAAGCTCCTTAAGCTGAGGAGGGATCCTTACAAGGCTGATTTGAATTGTCTTTCTGCGAACAGTTTCCATGTCCTACAAAACAAGAACAAAGATGAAGATTCGAACCCCTGAAATGGTTAGTCAATGCACATGATGCTGGATGATGTCATGATGCTATGATTAAACACACCACAAATATTTACAAAGGCAAACATGTAAGGCACACAAGTCACACAAGACAAGCCCCTAGAGTTTAGGCCAGCATGGGGTCTGGGTATTACCCTCTTGAAGTTGGTGGGCTCAACCTGTCCTATTAGAAGTAACCGGGTTCTAAGGATCCTAATATCACTGGATTGCTTTCATTGTTCATCGTTTCGATTTAGCCACTGAACTGGCGACCGAAATATTCCAGGAAAGCAACCCTCAATTGAGTGTAGTATCGAGTATCAACCAACCTCGGACTGCACCAAAGTCAGTTATCTCACTACCCTAAAGAGGCCAAGATAGTTCAACTAAGGTTCCTAAGGTCAGTTGATGCTTCACGACACCACGCGGCGGCCCCGTACTCTCCTTAACTGAACTCAAGGGTTACCGGTACACACTAAAGTGCCACATCAACGTAGCAGACTGTTTCAACCATGTCGGTATACCCCGCACAGTTCCCTCACAGCCTTGTTGCTACTTTCTAAGAAGGTATCCCCCAGATCCGGGTTAAGATCTATAGAACTCCCAAGACAGTCCCACAATAATAAAGCAAACAAGTCAAAGCAATTGAAAACACAGTGATCTTAGTCCTAAGGTACACCTCACTTTAAAATATTCCCCAGCAGAGTCGCCAGTTCTGTGATCGGTGGATCTGGAACTGACTGTTTTAAAGCTGGTTCGCGAAATATCGCGGAAGCAAGAGTCGCCACCGTCTTTTATTTTCTCCAAATGGAAAGGACAAAAGCACAGAAAAATTCCTTATTGAGATTGCTCTTGGTTCGGGAGGTAGATTTATAGAAAGGGAAGGTGTTAGCACCCTTTCTATCCATGGTTATCCATGGGCTCTTAGATACTTGCTCATTTGTGTTTTCAACATTGTTTGTTTGCTTTTCAACTGTGGGTTTAAAAAAAGTTTCGTTTAAAATTTCAGTTCGACTCTTGTATCGGTCCTCAAGAGTGTTTGAAAAATTGCTTTTGAAAGCTTTTTGAAAGGTGTCGGTGTGAAAAGAAGTTTTTGATTTGTTTTGAAATTAGAGCAAGTGTCTACGAGTCGTCTACCTACCCTAAGGAATTCGTCTGTGTAAATGTCCTTAAGGTAGTGCCATCCCACCATTGAGAGGTAGGTAGCACCACCGTTGGAGGTGTTCGGGTCAATTCGAGGGTTCGGGACATTGTGGTCACCAGAGCAATGGGAAGACACCTTAGAAGCTACCCTCATGCCATGTTCATGGACATGAGGACTTACTAAAATGTCCTCTACTCGACGACCACGTTTCGAGGGGCAAGGCAACAGTGAGACGTACCCTAGGGGTGGTGTGTGATTTGTGTGTCATTTTCAGTTTATATTTGTCTTGTTCATGCATTGGTGATCTACGCTTTGTTTTTATTTTTGGCATTCATTCTTTCATGCAAGTTATTAACAGTTAAAAGATGCGAGATTTAAAAGTCCTACGCTATTACAAAGGCGCGGGTCTACATCGCCAAATTAATCCAAGACTCGATTAAAATAGAATGCGGAAAGATAAATGTCCTAATTAATCTATTACAAGGCTTTGGGGTAATTACATGAAATTTATAAAAAAAGGAATAAAATAAGCGCGCGAAACGAAATTATAATCGAAAGCGAGGGCGTTGGACCCTCTTAAAGAAATTAAATTGAAATTATGAAATTAATTAAATTAAATAAAGGAAAAAGACTTATTTTTTGATATTTTTTTGTACTTTATGAAATTAAGAAAATTAATGGAATTAAAAACCCTAATTCTAAACTATTTTTAATTTATTAAAAAAAATATTTTAGTTTGACCTAATTTACATTAATTATTTATATGGCATATTTATTTATAAAAATAATTAATACTTAATAATTGTAAAAAGAAAAGAAAAAGAATAAAAGCATTAAAAACCCTAATCTCTATATTTTTTAATCTATTAAAAAAAACATTGAATTAAACCTAGAATTAAAACTAAATTAGTTAACAAAATATATTTACAAAAACTATTAAATAAAATTTATTTTTTTATTTTTTGTCTTTTCTGATTTTTTTTTTGTATTTTTATATTATAAAATTTACTTAAAGAAATTAAGAGAAAAGAATTAAAACAAAATAAAAAAAGGAAAAGAATAAAGGGAAGAAAATACAAACAAAGGGGGGTTTGTTGGCCCTTTTGGAGGTTTGTAGCAAGCAATTAGGCCCACTGATTCCTGGCCTTGTTTAACTTTCTCAGCGCGCGTGTGGCATGTTTGACTGATGTCCATGGTAGTCCTCCTATGCTGACCCTTGGATTGATGCTGTTGGACGCGTGGCCAGCTTGAGCGTAGGGTGCATGGTAGATTTCTGGGCGTATACTGCATGGAATCATGTTAAAACAAAATGTATTGAGAAAGGGAGGGGACCTGGGAATCGAACCCAGGTCCCAGTACCTATTGTCCACGTTGCCCACCAACTGTGCTAAGCGCGCTCTTTGTTTATTATATGGAACGCAAATATTATAATGGAACATAAGCATTATTCTGGAATTTCAACAAAACGCGCGCCAGGATTTGAACTGGCCAACCATATGATGACAACTAATCTTCTTCTTCGTTCGTTCTTTATTTTGCCTGAAAAATAAAACAAGATTGCGGGGGTTTTAAACCCCCACTAAATGACACATACAAAAATAGCGAATAGAACCCTGTTGATCATAAATTGAGCGCGACATATGGAATTGATTCGTCATGAGCTTCTGGTTTCAATGGTGCCACTTAGGTTGGCCAATTTTTCCCCAAACGTAAAGCCCCAATTCGTGGTTCCTGAAACCCTAAAAAATAGCCATGGCAATTTTTTATACAAGCAATATCAATTCAATTCAATGATACCATGAGTTTCGTTGAGTTCATGTTAGTGTAAAACAAGCATTAGAATGTATGAATATGGCATGGAAAGGCAAATACGATTATGCAAAATATCAAGAACAGGGCGGCTTCGTTCTACCCGTTCTTTGTGTATGGAGATGTGATTTTGATTGGGTTATGATCAGAGAGGTCTCAGCAAACTTTTGAGGTACTTTTCACGCCTTGAAATGCCTTGCAACCAAGAAAACAGGTTTTAAGTTTTTAAGGAAAAAGTGAGTTTTTGTTCTTGAGTATGAGCGCAGCCTGAAGGTCCTGAGCATTAGGTTTAGGTTTATACTTATGTGAGGAATGAATTAGGGTAGAAATTTCAACCAAAAACCTTTGCATTCAATGCTTTTGAGATTTGATTTCCATGGATCTTTTTCAATCTTTTCCATGCCCTTTTGATATCAATCATGGCCAAATCTTTCCAAATTGAGTGTGCACGAAATCTTGGAGTTATGATAGACCTATTAGCTGCATAAAAAGATTTAAAATGCATGCTTGAGTATTTTTGTCATATTTTATTTAATTAAATGAATTAATGGTGATAAAAATTCAAATAAATAATAAAAAATGATGAAATAAATCCCCTTTGGGTCAAATGGTCGTGCATAGCTCTTGGATGATGATTCTTGGAAGAAAATGTGGCCCATTAGCAATTTTGAGGCATTTGAAGCAAAGTTGACTTTTCAAAATTCCCAAAAATTTCCCAATTTCCACAAGGCATATCTTGCTCAATTTTTAAGCTTTGATCATGTTCTTGGACATTTTGGAAAGGTCTTGAAGTCCTTTAACTAATGCATTTGGTCCCATGTCATTTTGATTTACCAATCTCAAGTTATGGTCTTTGACTTAAAGTGCCTTTTTGTTGACTTTTGAAAATGACCTATAATGTTGAGATTGATAACTTTTTGTGAGAGCATTTCTTGGACTTGAAGTGTGAAGAGGAGTTGTAGGAAATGTCATTCTCTTCAAAATGAGCTTTGGATGGAATTTTTCTGATAAACCATGTGGAAGTTATGCCTTGGTTAAGTTACAGTTGACTTTTTCAACTGTCCAAATATGGAAACTTTTGCATCTTGAGACTTTTTGAGCCATGCTTTGAGAATCATAATCAAGAATTGATCAAATGATGTTTGTGGCTTCAAAATAAGATGTTGACCAAAATTTTTGACTTTTGACTGTCAAATGACCATTTTACCCCTACAGTTGACTGCTGAGCAATTAGGGCATTTGACTGTGCAATTTTGTGCTGTAAGTCTTGAAACTTGGCATATGGATGCTTGACCATGTTTATAGGCATGTGGGACTTGTTTGGACCCTTGGAAACTTCAATTTCTTCTCCAGAACCAAAACCCTAGTTTTGACTGTTAGGAGGCAATTGAATTGTGCAACCCTTGAGAGCTTTTGAACCTTGATCTTTGCAAATCTTGAAGAATATGGGAGGACAAATTTTGGGGTACAACAATACCAATTTGTTAGAACAAAGGATTCAAGAAAGATGATTTTGTGAAAAAACAAGAAGAAGAAGAAGAAGAAGAGAGAGAGAGAGAGAGAGAGAGAGAGAGAGAGAGAGAGAGAGAGAGAGAGAGAGAGAGAGAGAGAGAGAGAGAGAGAGAGAGAGAGAGAGAGAGAGAGAGAGAGAGAGAGAGAGAGAGAGAGAGAGAGAGAAATTATGAGTTAGTTAAGTGTAACTAACTTTCAACTGAATGTATTATTATTGTTGTTGTTGATTACAAACATAATGACCCTTTATATAGGCAAAATACCCAGGCCCAAATACACATGATAAAAGCTCAAATAACAAAATAACAAGAATTAACCAACTAACAGTAAGATTCCAACTTTTGAATTTAGAAATTATTAACAAAGACACTATCATCCCTAAAGCCCAACATGTTTTAGAAGTAAAGTATGATGTGAGCACAAGACAGAAAGTAGTTTTTATGTGTGTTTGCAAGCATCACATGCTAAGGATTTTCTTCTACCTATTCCTATTTGTACTAGCTATAAAGCACAAAGATGGACAATCCCTTGTAGTACAGGGTTATATGTAGTGTTAAGGTGTTTGGTTGTGTTTATCTTTATCATTATGCTTTTTAGCAAGTAGATTATTGATGGATTAGGCTAGCATGTGTCGTCAGTAGAGTATCATACTATCTTTAGGTATCTCCTCAAGATTATGCTATTTCTTTTTATGAGGCTTGAAATATTTATTATAAGATGTGCCTGAATACCTTTGGAGAGTATGTAGTTTATAATATGGAGCTTCCAAACTTTAAATTTCATAATGATTTTGTTAAAGATTTACTTTCCGATATATTTTAACAGGGGTATTTATGAAAAAAGAGGCGATTCTGAAATTCTTGACCGAACCATTGAAGGAGAGAAAATCAACACATAAACCAACTAATTTTTTAGTGTACGAGTGTATAGGAGGAAAACATGCATGTGTAAACTTGAGTAGAGTTTCCTCACTTGTGGTATTGAGGACTAAGGGTTTCACTTGTGGTATTGAAATTAATTTTTCAACAAGAATTTTTTATTTAATTTAAAGATTGATATTTTTTTCTTTCCAAAAGTCAATATCCAACCTTTATAATCGACTAATCTAAAAGATAATTTCACTATCCACTTGCGAGGCTCAATTAAAACTACATATGAAGTGATCAAACACATAATTTGTTAATATCATACCAACATACCAACTCATAAAGATTAGCTTAATGATTGAATTGATAAAATATAATACATGTAATAAATTATTAAAATATATTCTTATTCATAAGTCGCTGCCCAATTGTATGCGACAAGAATCTAACTTATTTTATATTTCTCATTTGGGGAACATATGTGGTATAAAGTGATTGAGATAAAATTGAAAGATAAAAAACTGCAACAAAAGTTCTTCATTGATTAAATTTTTTTGTTTGTTTTGCGTAGTATATATTGATGGGTCATGACGGGAGCATCCACATTGGGTTAAACAGAAGTGACAGAGACACCACATATTCATTCAAAATTTTTATTTGTGGTCTTGAATTTAATCTTTCAACCAGAATTTTTAATTCAATAATTTTTTATATTTCAATATCTGACCTTTATGACCGACTAATCCGAAAATCAATTTCATTGTCCACTTGTGAGGCTAAAAAAACTAAATATGAACTAATCAAACATATAAATTGTTAATATCATAGCAATGTACCAACTCTTAAAAAATTAATTTAATGATTGAATTGGTATAATATATATATATATATATATATATATATATATATATATATATATATATATATATATATATATATATATATATATATATATATATATATATATATATATATATATATATGTGTGTGTGTGTGTGTGTGCGCGCGCGCGCGTGTGTATGTGTGCGCATGTGTGTGTATGTGTGTGCGTGTGTGTGTATGAGAGATCAATTACATACTCATCTTGCCGTAATTTTTTATAATTTACAAAGGTGGTAATCGATTACACCCTGCGACTTTTTAAGTTAGGAAAATGTTTAACTAATTTAAGAAACCGGTAACATGATCATTGTTGTTTGAAGTTTGAAAATCGTTCTTCACTTTTCAATTAGGTGAATGTTTATCTAATTTAAGAAATTATGTACAAAATTTAGAATTTTGTCTTTTCAAGAAACATTGTCATTATAAACTATTGCAAACCTTCTTGGAACTTCTTTAAACTTTTACATCTATTCTTATAGGTTTCTTAGGATGTATTTAAGACAAAATACATAAGTTTTTCAAATAACATCTTTCACGTATAATTTCACACAATTCAAATTTTTTTTCAAGTGTTCATACAACTTTAACAATAAAACTTTGTGCCTAACTTTCTTATCATTCAAAGAGTGTCATTCAAAATTTCTGAGCACTTAAGGTTATTATATTTGATTTGTAGTTTGAAAGAGAAGATCATTTTTCTGTATTGGAATTGATTCAAGAAAACTTCATATATTCAAAATCTATTTTGGTCACCAAGTGTATGATTGACAATTGCTTATAATATAAAGTTGTGTGCTTTCTAAAAAGTGTTTGTAATAGAAAGTGGTGTGCTTTCTAAGTGTTGTAAATAAAAAGTAGTATAATTTTTGGTTTATGTGAGAATCATCATAGTATTTAATAATTTTGAAAAAAGTCATTTGATTAGGAGAGGTTCAAAGTCCACCACAATTTTGGTGTTTATGTTAGAATATTGTAAGAGAGGTGTTTGTGTGAGGCTTGTACAAAGATCAAACATAATGGAAAATCCTCCAAGATGTGAAGGGAACTATTAGAATTCCTTGTGTTCATTTATTTCCAGCACTTTGGAACATATATTTGTCATATCAAAGGATAATTGAGATCATAGTACAAAATTGATAAAAATCGGGAAACCTTAATTCACCCCTCCCTCTTAGGTTGCATATCATAGTTTAACCTGACATCAGAGCATGTTAAGATAACTTGATCCTCGATCCGTTAGATATGACTTCCCTAAAACTGTTCTTAGCAGATGGTGGTAACACCAACAAACCTCCATGTTTTTTTGGAGAATATTATAATTTTTGGAAAATTCACATACAAATGTACTTAGAAACACAAGGAGATGAAATGTCAAAAGTGGACCCTTCATTCCTAAATCAGTCATAAATAATATAGAATAACGAAAGGTTAAAAGGCTTTTGAAATGATGATGATAAAAAGAAAGTGATGTATGACAAGAAAACAAAGAACATACTTGCATTTGCTTTAGGAATGGATGATTTTTCGAGTGTCAAAATGAAAACAAGCCAAGGAAATCTATAATACATTGAAAGTTAATGATATACACCGATTGGGTTGAATCAGCTTTTGTCTAACCCATTACCTAACTCGTTCAAACTTCAATGGGTTTGGTCCATCATCCTACCCACGATTTAAGGTTCAAAACCGACCCATTCATTTATGGGTTGGGTTGGGTTTCGGGTTACATTTCAAATAAATATTTTATTTTTGTGATAATTTATTTTAGTTAAAAAAATTGTAACAAAATTTAATTATATTTCTTTCTAACACTCAAATTAGATGAAACACATCAAACAATGAAACAAAATTCATCCATGTGACATAACACTTGATAAAAATTGATAATCCCATAAGACACGTTATTTATATAAAATATGTAAGTTGGAAAAGATACAAAAAAATAAGAAACAAAACTTGCTCTAATAATTACGTAAACTCATTAGTCTAATAGTAGTATCGGGGATAAATGAATTTTTTTTTAGCAAAGTTATGATTAGTAGTGAGATATTAATATGATATTTTTATTTAACATAATAACAAAAAAATACTAATGTTACATCAACAGGTTGGGAAATGGGTTTGCAGGTTGAAAAACTCACTTTTGCAGGTTGGATATATTCATAAATGAACGGGTTCGAGTAATTTATGGGTTGGTACGATTTAGGTTAGCGGATTTGTGGGTTAACATGCTTCCATGAACACCCCTATTGAAAGTAACACAGGAAGGAAACGAAGAAGTCAAAAAAAATCAAAATTGAACACTATCTCAAGAATATAAATTGTTCAGAATGCTACCCCATGAAAGAATTCTTGGTTTGCAAAAGATATTTACATATTTGACAAACCATTTGATGGATTTTGGAAAAGCATTCATAAATGATAATTTATATATCAAATTTCTGATATCATTGTTTAGAGTATGGCAACCA
Organism: Vicia faba; assembly: GCA_948472305.1. Lineage (NCBI taxonomy): Eukaryota > Viridiplantae > Streptophyta > Magnoliopsida > Fabales > Fabaceae > Vicia > Vicia faba. The sequence continues at coordinate 225,518,928 of OX451741.1, forward strand.
AAAAAGTGACAGTAATATATGAAAAGAAAACCCTTTCTAAAATATCATTGGCTGCATTATTTGGCAAACATCAATAACATGAAATGGAACTTGATCAATTGGAAAGATCTGAACTGGCTCATGATAAATTGGAGAAGCTTGAAGGAAGTGAAGTTAAAGTTAGATCCCTTGCTTTAATGTCTAAATATGATATTGACTAAGAAGAAGAATCTCAATCTGAAGATGATGAATATGATGCATTAATCAAGAAATTGGAAAAATTATTAAGAAAGGAATAGATAAAGGATATTAGTCAAAGAGAATCATGAGTTTTAGAAATAAAGTTACTTGTTTTAAATATGGAAGAAAAGGTCATAACAAAGTGAGTGTCCCACTCTTCAAAAGTATATCAATGTCAATAACAAAAAGGATAGGAAATAAAAAAGAATATAGATGGAATGGAAAGACATTGAAGTAAGTTCATCTTCAGATGAAGAACAAACAAACATGATATTAATGGTTTTATATCATTCTGACAATGAAGAAAATAAGGTCGGTGATCTTGAACTATATTAGGAAAAATTGTATAATGATTTCCTTGAAATGCATGTAAAATGTTTGACACTATCTACAAATTATTCAAAACAAAAGAAAATAATTTTATCTCTAAAAATAAAGACTAATGACATGAAATTCAAATTAGACCAAGTCAAAATTCAGCATGTAATAAATGTGAAACTCTTGAATAAAAAATTGTTGAATTGAACCAATTATTAAAGAAATATGAGAAAGGACATCTTGGTTTATAGAATGTGCTAAAAACAAATATACTCTAATGATAAATCTGGGTTGGATACTCTAAAATTTTATTAAACAAGTACAAACCTACATATCTTTGTTAAGACTGACAATAAATTCAATAATGAGGAATAAAAGAAAGCGCAAGTTGAAATTCATCCTAAAGTGTCTATGTTAAAAATAAATCTTATCTCTCTAAAGATAAGAATTTCTTTAAGCCTACAAGTTTTTATTTCAATACAAAGTTTCATACTTCTAATGCTTACTACATAATAAACCTTAGTGTTCCTAATGTTGAGTATGTGGGAGTAAGAAAAAACTAACCCAAAAGGACCAAAAGAATATTGGAGACCTAGAAAGTTTTATTGATTATTTCTTGTAGGTACTTGAAGCCCATGTGATAAAATTATTAAATTAAGATTGATTGTTCAAGATACAATAATATTATATGATATGGTAAATTTAAAAGTATTATTGGTTAAAGATAAATGAAAAGATTGACACTTTCAAAGAGCATCTCATCGATATCAACAAAATCATGTTAGAAGAGCATCCCATTGATATCAATATTGACATTAAATTATTGTGAAGAAGATAAGTACTTTAATATATGATTATTTTTTCACTATATTAATTTACTTTGGGTTTTATTCTTTTTTTCATAATTTCCAAAAGAGGGAGAAGATAGGTTGCTTTTGTTAACTTTCATGATATCAAAGACAAAGCATGATTGCAAAATAAAGAGAGAGATATACAATATAGGGAAGCATTCAATGTCAAACAAAAACTTTCCAACAATATATTTTATCATCATCAAAAAAGAGGAGATTGTGAAGAGGATATTCATCATCTATCTTAGTTTAGTTTTATTGAAGAGAAAATCTTATCAAAAAATAAATATCAAAGAAGAAATAGTTTGGAATCAAGAATCAAGAATGCATTAGCTTATGGATATTTTGAAAGAAAAGGAAATTGATCTTGATGCTAAGCTACTAAATTGCAATTAATTATATATAAACTTTAGATGCTCAGAAAAACTCTTATGCATTTATCTCTAAAGTTTATAAAATATTCATGCATCAAGATATTTTAGGCCTAGTCTTTTAGAAAGTAAAAATATTTTTTGTTGTAAATTATAGCATATGAAACCCCCTTAATCACACTTTTAGAACCTTCGTAATTTTCTTAAGTTAATGTAATACACTATATATGTAATATATTACATACCCATTATGCCATAATTTTTTTAAAATATTTTCAAAGTTGGTATTCGATTACATAAAATGTGTAATAAATTACACTCTGTGGCTTTTTAAGTTAGATAAACATTTAACTCATTTAAAAAACTGGTTACATGACGGTTGTTGTTTGAAATTTGAGAATCGTTATGCACTTTTTTAAATTAAGCAAATGTTTAACTGATGTCAAAAATCAGATACATAATGCATAATTTTATCTTTTCAAGAATCATTGTCATTCTAAACTATTGCATACGTTAGTGGAACTAATTCAAACTTATACGTCTATTCTTAGGGGTTTCTTAGAATTCATTTAAGGAAAAATACACCCGAGTTTCAAATAACCTCTTTCACATATGATTTCATACAATTCATTTTTTTCAAGTGTTCATAAAACTTTAACAATGAAAATTTGTGCATAGCTTTCATATTATTCAAAGAGTTTTCTTCAAACTTTCTGAGCACTTAAGGTTATTATATTTAAATTTTACATTGAAAGAGAAGATGCATTTTTTGTATTGGAATTGATTCATGAACATTTCATATATTCAAAATTTGTTTTGATCTCCAAGTGTGTGGTGTCAATTGTTTGAAATGGAAAGTGGTGTGCTTTCTAAAAGGTGTTTGTAATAGAAAGTTGTATGCTCTCTAAGTGTTAAAATAGAAATTTGTGTACTTTGTGGTTTATGTGAGAATCATTATAGTGTTTACTGATTTTGGAAAAGGTCCTTAGATCCAGGGAGATTCAAAGTTCATCATAGGTTAGATGTTTATGTTAGAATATTGTAAGATAGGTCTTGGTGTGAGGCTTGTACAAATGTCTAACATAGTGGAAATTCTTCAAGATGTAAAGGGACTAGATGTATCCTTGATTGATAACGAGAACTAGTATAATTCCCTGTGTTCATTTATTTTCAAGCATTTCAAATTTCTGCACTTTTTATTGCAAATAACATATCTTTGTCATATCCAAAGATAATTAAGATGGTAGTGCAAAATCGATGAAAATTAGGAAACCTTAATTCACCATATCATAGGTTGCATATCATAGTTTTAATTAGCAATAAAGTAGGTTAAGGTAACTTTCTCCTCGATCTGGTTAGATACAGCTTTCGTAAAACTGTTCTTAGCAGATGGTGGCAGCACCAACAAACCACCGTGTTTTGTTGGAGAATATTATGGTTTATGGAAAATCCATATATGAATGTACTTAGAAGTACAACAATATGAAATTTGGGATGTTGTAAATAGTGAACCCTTCATTCATAAACTGATCATAAATAATGTAGAACAACCAAAGGTAAAAGGCTCTTGAAACGATGACAACAAGAAGAAAGTGTTGTATAGTTTGAAAGAAAAGACCATACTTGCATATGCCTTAGGAATGGACGAAGTTTTTCGACTCTCAAATTTCAAAAAAGACAAGGAAATCTGGGATACATTAAAAGTAGCACATGAAGGAATCAAAGAAGTCAAAAGATCAAAATTGAATACTTTATCTTAAGAATATGAATTGTTCAGAATATTACCCAATGAAAGTATTCTTTATTTGCAAAAGATATTTACACACATGAAAAATCATTTGATGGCTCTTGGAAAAATATTCAAAAATAATTATTTAAATCTCAAAGTTATTAGATCATTTTTTGGAGCATGGCAACCAAAATGACAGAAATATTCGAAAAGAAAAGTCTTTCTAAAATTTCATTGGCTGCATTATTTGGGAAACTTCAAGAACATGAAATGGAAATTGATTGATTGGAAATACATGAATGGGCTCATGATAAATTGGAGAAGCGTGAAGGGCGTGAAGTTAAAGTTAGATATATTTCTTTGAAGTCTAAATATGATAGTGGTCAAGAAGAAGAATCCTAATCCGACGATGATGCAGTAAATTCTTCATCTTCAATGCATGAGGATTATACAAAGATCTTACATAGTAAAAAAAAATTCAAATCATGAAGGGACTAGATGTACCCTTGGTTTATAAGGGGAAATAGTATAATTCCTTGTGTTTATTTTTTTTCTAGCACTTTAAATTTCTGCACTTTTTATTGCTAAGAATATATCTTTATCATATCCAAAGATAATTAAGATCATAGCGCAAAATTGATAAAAATCAGTCAATCTTAATTTAACCCGCTCTTAGGTTGCATCTCATCATTTTAATTGACATACGATAAGGTTAAGGTAAATTTTTCCTCGATCAAGTTAGATATGGCTTCCGCAAAACCGTTCTTAGCAGATGGTGGCAGCAATAATAAACCACCATATTTTGTTGGAGAATACTATGATTTTGGGAAAATCCATATGCAAATGTACTTAGAAGCACAAGGTGATGAAATATAGGATGTCGTCAATAGTGAACAGTTCATTCCCAAATCGCTCATAAATAATGTAGAACAACCAAAGCTAAAAGGCTCTTAGAATAGTGATGACAAGAAGAAAGTGTTGTATGACAAAAAAAAGCAAATAACATACTCGCATCTACCTTAGGAATGGAAAAAAATTTAGGGTCAAATTGAAAAACGAAAAAGGAAATCTGGGATACATTGGAAGTAACACACGAAGAAACTGAAGAAGTCAAAAGATCTAAATTGAACACTTTATCTCACGAATATGAATTATTTAGAATGTAACCCCATGAAAGTATTCTTAATTTGCTAAAGCGATTTACACACTAGACAATCCATTTTATGGATCTTGGAAAAACATTCACAAATGGTGATTTAAATCTCAAAGCTCTTAGATAATTGTCTAGAGCATGGAAACCAAAAGTGATGCAATATCCAAAAAGAAGAGTCTTTCTATAATACCACTGGCTACGTTATTTAGCATACATGTTTTATTGCAATAAAAAAGATTGTATGATAGGATACTGGTTTTGGGCCTTAGCCCAATAGAAAGGCTTAATAGAGAATCAATTATAATTTCTTATGTCAGAAGAGGGAAGGGTAGTTATATATGGACACCAATAGCAAGGGATGATATTATTCATATTTTCGGATAGAAACCTTTTAGGTTGAGGATAGTGCAATATCCCACCTCTAAGGAGCAACTTTCTCTAGGATTATACGGATTCCTCTCTATTATAGTTTCAATTTCAATCAATAATACATTTTCCATTTATATAAATTTTGAGTTTCTATCACCATACTTCTAATGCTTGCTACAAAAGAAAATTTGGTGTTTCTTGTAACACCCCAAATTTAGAATTTTGGTGCTTATGTGTTTTTATTATTATTGCATGAATTGTGATGTTGTGTATTAGAATATTGGTGGGGATATAAGTGAGAGTTATAAATTATTTAGAGTTATTAAATAATAGCTTTTATGTGGTTTAATAATAAAATAAAATAGAATAATTGGATGTGTATAGATTTTAGGGGCGTGATGGTAATTCTATGAGGATAAGTGAGAGTAAATGAGGTAAACCATAATTGAGGGATACTTTAAAAAGGGAATAAGGAAAAATGAGACCAGTTTACAGTAGTACATGAAAAGTTGGAGAACACAAAGAAAAGGCTAGGACACAGAGGAACCAAAGGGGAAATCATCCATTAGATCTTGAAGAGATCAATTGTTAGGAGTAACAAGGTAAATGTGGGTAATTGTGGTTGATTATGACTGGTATAAGGGGAGGGTATATGTAGGTTTTGTGATCATATTGATTGATGATGAATGAGTATGAAATAATTGTTGAGAATGATGTTTAATATGCCATGATCTAAATTTAATGTGTATATGTTAATGTATTGTCATTGAAATTCGAATTATGATGATTATGATGCATATTGGATGAGTGATGTATAAAATTGGACCTTGAAGGGGTCTGCAACAGTAGAGAATCGCACCTGGAGGTTACATGATCGTGAAAATTCGTTGGGCGAGCTCAAGGCGATCCACATGCGATGGACTTTACTGGGCAAGCTCAAGGCGAAGGAAGCTGTGAAATCGTGAATTTCGTCGAGCGAGCTTGAGGCGAGCTCCATATAGGGAATTCGTGAATAATTTCGCTGAGAGAGTGAGGGGCGAGTGAGGAGGATTTTTCCAGGTGAGGTCGAGGCGAACGAGTGGCAGAGAGGATTAAAAGTGTCGTAACTTGAGTTTCATAACTCTATTTGATGCGTCGTTAGAAGCATTAGGAAGCTAATAAACAAAACTATCACATAGTTTAGTTAGGCGAATCATTTGAATATTAATTACATTCCTATTATGTTTGAGAAGTTGATTTTTTACTTATCTTATTAATGAGTTATTGTAATGCCATGATAATATTGTACCGTGATGACTTGTTATGATGATGAAACTTAATGTTGCTGCTTGTTGTGATTCATGTGCCTCTATGTAGAACTTTATGTTATAAATGTTGTTGTATGCCTCGTTTTCTATGGTGATGGTTCGAGTGAAATTATCATGTTGAAATATATTATGTTGATGATGTTGTTGTGCATGATGAGACTTCATGCATCCATGTTGTGGAACTTATGTTCTGAATTATGTTGTGGTATCGTTTCCTATGGTGATGGTTCAAGTGCGAGTAGCTAAATCCTTCGTTTGAGGATTCAATGAAGTATTACCTATGGTGATGGTAGTGATTTGGTGTACTCTGGTTTCAAGAGGGAATCGATCCTATGGTGGGTATCATTGAGTGAAATGAATCTATGTATTTATGTTATGGTACCACATGCATTGTGTCAGTATTATTTCATTAACATCCTGTGTGGCATTGCATTAGCCTTGTCAATGAAATATGATGTGATATTACACTAAAGCGTTGCTAAAGGTAATACCTTTAGCAACGCTTCTTGAAAGCGCTGTCTAAGGTAATTAAAAAATTTCTAAATCCCTAAATTGGTTATCAGAAACCCCACTTTATACAAAACCCCACTTTATACACGCAATTGTTCATCTTCGTCTAACTCGTCTCCTCCCTCCTCACCGTGGACGTGGTTCATCTTCTTCTCCAACTCGCTTCGTTCGGATTCGTTACCACCATCTCCACTATAAGGTAAAACTTCTTCTCCAACTGTTCATCCAGTGATTTGTTTACTCGATTTTCTTCATCCTTCTTGAAACAATGATTGGTTCAAGTATGAAATTGGAATCACGAAACGCCTCATTTTATCTCCAACATAGACGGCGAGATAGCCTTTAGGGACTTCAAATCCCTTGGTAGATCCTTGGGTTCTTGAAAATGATGCTCTTCTGATTATACTTATTATACGGAAACCCATTGCTTTTTTATGTTAAAAGATTAGATGAGAAATAGATATTGAGTTGTGATATTTTAGGATGTAACGAGACTTGTGTTGCTTGTGAAACCATGGAGTAGTGTGTATATATAGTTGTAATAGGGCCAAGTGAAGGAGAAGGGATCACATGGTATTGTCTAACAGAGGTCATTTTCAGGGATTAGGAAATTTAAGACAATGCAATGGTGAATGAAACCTGATGTTTGTTGTTATAGCTAATCCAATGGTAGACAGGGTTTAGACATCTCACTTCACATGTTTCGTTGAATTGACAATCCATCTAATATATATTAGATTTATGTGCAATTTTAGCTTGATATATGATTGATAGCAGCTCAGAAACAGTGTTTGGAGACAAGAAGAGAACCAATATTGAATACAAGACAACTAACCATATTTTATATTTTTGCATGACAAACTACATGAATTTTGCATACCAGAACAGAACTTTGTGGTCCCTTCCATGCTAAATAATTAGTAACAAGGTCAATTAAACTTTTCTCTAAGACAATCCATGTGACCTTATATTATATATCTCTTGTCTCCTTTGTATATTATCTCTAAACAAATATACGACAAAACTTTTATGACAAATATACTGCATTGTTGTCAAATAACGATCAAACCGCTATTGTTCTCCGATATGTTATTTAGTAGAAAGTGTTGTCAAATAGAAACTATTGTGGCACTCTCTGTTATTAAACTCGGCCAGTCAAATAGCAACTATTGTGGGGCTCTATGTTATTAAACACGGCCGCTCCGACCGTTATCTCGACAGGGAATAACTAACTTGATTTCTGCAGGTGATAGTCAGTATGTATTGTTTTGTATTGTTTGTGCATTTGCATTTATGCTTGTATGAACTAAGCTAGCAATTATCATGAATTGGAACTGGTTTGACCATGCCTAGGGCTGCATTTGGTGAATTGAATGAGGTGCATGACTGCTTTGAATTTGACAAAGCATCATCTGACCATACTAATTATATACTATCTTCTAATATGACTGTATGATCAATGTCGCACCAAGTGTTTGTTTTTTGATGTTTTGAATTCGCTATGGAACACTTTTTGGTGTCAACTGAGCAGTGATGTCTATTTGATTTGCATCTTTTTTTTCACTCTTTTGGTTTGTTAAGCTTATCATTTGACACTTCTAGCCTGATTTTTATATTTTGTCGTGTAAAATGCACACCTGTAGATAATAGGGATGTCATTTTTAGCCATATGAAATGAATAACAAATTAAATGACTTTTGGAATAAAGAATAAAGATTGTACTGCATTTATCAATGAAACTTATGCAAGACATTGGTCAGAGATAATAACCTAGGGTGTTTTTATCAACTTTCATGAACAAAGCTTTTATATTTCTTAGTATTCAATTATAGTTATTAACAATAACAATTGTGATTTTTTGGTTTGACATATTTCTTAGTATTCAATTATAGTTATTAACACTATCAATTATAGCTTTTGGAAAATATGATTGTTTAGGCCATACTGCAATTTATATTGTAAGAGTTCAATTTCTTCAATATATCAGGTAACCAGATTCATCTTCCTTGTTTTGGTGCGGGTTGAATCCGACATAGTATCAATAAAATGTGAGCTTATTGATGCGTACTCATTTACGCCAATCAGTGTCTATTTATATGGTATTAGAGTGAGATGTTCTTCTACTTCTGTTGTAGTCTTTGACTTGAATGGATATGCTGATAACAAATATGCCATATGATTCATTGTTTATCTTTAAATGAAATTTTATCATTATGGGCCATGCTACCATCTTTTTATACATTGATATACACTATGCAACATGCTGAAACAAATGGACAGTTCATAAAGATGATTTAAATGCATAGAAAGTGGATATAACAATTCTTCTAAAACTGTATGTAAGCATTCTTCTGAAACTAGCAAAATCATGTACGGTTCAAACTTAAACTTCAATCCCTAGTGTTTCTTCCCTATGTCATCTTAGCACTAATCAACAATTTAGCTATTATGCATTGGATTTTTTTACTTTTTGAGTCTTGCTTATCTCTAAGATTTAATTTTACTAGATGGTGATTTTAGCTTAAGCAATGTGTCCACGATTAATAGTTTTGGTCTTGTTAGTTTTAAATTGACGATAATGAATTTCCTGCACTTCCACCAGTTAATCTTTGATGTATTGTTTTTACAATGAATGATACAGGAAATCAAGATGTTAGAATAGTGCATCACTAGAATTTGAATAAGAGAATTCTACTAGCATTGATTGCTTCTTCTGCTCTTGCTGGAATCTCCATCTTCTTATTGTTTCTCTTCTTACGGTGAAATAGAAAATTAACAATCTCCGCGAGTAAAAGCCGAGGAACCTTAGGTATTATGGCTTCTATTCTCTCTTTTGAAACTTTTATTTTGATTTTTTTTAAATCTAAGATATATTATGGACTAGTCAAAATACTTGTAATGGGTTTAATAATCTTAGATTTCTCAATGATGGGAGAAGAATAAGATAGTGGAGGATTGAGTTTGTACATAGCAGAGACAAACTGAGTCATAACAAAGCATAACTAGGAGATGTTGGAGTTACCATTCAACATGACACTTAATTTCCCTACATTGTTTCTTTTCTGTTTCTCATAATGTATGCTTAGCTCATGTAGAAATGCCCGCAAGGAACAAAGGAATCACATCATGTAAATCCCCCATCTAATATTCAACTTAGTAATAGTAAAAAATAACACAAATCATGAATCTTAGAATGAGTTCACAACTAAGCTAATGTCTCTAAAATTGTAACGTTGACGATCATTGATTGAATATGTTATAGGACCACAACAATCCTCATTTCTATAATTGTTCTAATCACATGTTTGATTTTTGTTGACAACACAGACTCTTTAACTTAGATAATAGTTAAAACCATGGATAAAAAATGGATGTGTGCCGATCGATTGTCAAAAGAGTACGAGGATGGGGTATTAGAGTTCGTTAAGTTTGTTGTTGAACACGTTTAAGACCCGAATAGAATGAAATGTCCTTGCTTGGGTTGTTGTTATGTGGGTCGGGTTGACGCAGATGGATTGAAATCGCATTTACTAATGCGCGGAATTGATCGAAGTTATACGTGTTGGATATTTCATGGTGAGAAAAGCATCGAGAATGTTGAACCGGGGGTGAAAAGTAATGCGACCTATGTTTCGTACGACAATGCCACGGATACATATGATTGTGATCGGGTGGAAGAGATTGCAGAAGCACTTGAAGAAGATCTTCAAGATTGTCCCAAAATGTTTGAGAGGTTGGTAAGCAATGCGGAGAAACCGTTGTATAAAGATTGCCCCAAATTCATAAGATTGTCTGCGGTATTAAAATTGTACAACTTAAAGGCGCGCAATGGATGGTCGGATAAAAGTTTCACACAGTTATTAGCCCTTTTGAGAGATATGCTTCCTGAGGATAATGTTCTTCCTAATCGAACCTACGAGGTCAAAAAAATGTTGTGCTCTATTGGCATGAGCTATGATAAGATACATGCATGTCTAAATGATTGTATTTTGTTTCGAAACGAATATGCATCATTGAATGAGTGCCCAAAGTGCGGTTTATCTCGATATAAGAAAAAATTATCTCCAGCGAAAGTCTTATGGTATTTTCCTATTATTCCGAGATTTAGACGCATGTTTCATAGTGAAACCGATGCTAGACACTTGACTTGGCATGCAGATGAAAGAATTATCGATGGAAAGTTTCGACATCCGGAAGATGCACCACAGTGGAAGAAAATTGATAATGATTATCCTGATTTTGGAGGAGAAACAAGAAACCTTCGCTTGGCATTATCTACGGATGGAATGAGCCCGCATGGTCTTCAAAGTATCTCACATTCCACATGGCCTGTGATTCTTATGATTTATAACCTACCTCCATGGCTATGTATGAAGCGTAAGTACACGATGTTATCTATGTTAATTTCTGGGCCTAAACAACCAGGGAATGACATAGATGTATACTTGAAACCTTTAATCGAAGATTTGAAGATTTTGTGGGAGAACGGTGTGGAGGTTTATGATGGATATAGGAAAGAAAGTTTCAATTTGAGGGCGATGTTGTTTGGCACAATTAACGATTTTCCAGCATATGGAAATCTATCCGGGTATAGCATTAAAGGTGAAAAAGTGTGTCCTGTCTGTGAAGATGGAACCGATACGACACGATTGAAACTTTGTCAAAAAAATGTCTTTCTCGGTCATCATAGATTCTTAAATTCAAAACATCAATATCGTGGATGGAGAAAAGCGTTCAATGGAAATACCGAACAACGTAGAGCTCCACCTGGATTGACAGGTGATCAAATTTGTGAAAAGGTGAAAGATGTGAGTATTCAGTTTGGCAAGCCTTTTGCACATAAAGTTGTCACAGGTGGGTGGAAGAAGAGGTCAATTTTTTTTTAATTGCCATATTGGAAATCTTTGTACGTAAGACATTTTCTTGATGTTATGCATATTGAAAAAAATGTATTTGAAAGTGTTATTGGTACGTTACTCAATATAAAAGGAAAGTCTAAGGATGGCCTTAAAGCAAGAGAGGACATGGTAGAGATGGGAATAAGAACTGAATTAGGACCCGTGAAGAAAGGAAGACGAACATATCTACTACCTGCTTCTTATACTCTATCTAGAAAGGAAAAGAAAATATTGTGTAAGTTTCTGAGTGAAGTTAAAGTTCCAGAAGGTTACTCCTCAGACATTAGAAGACTCGTGTCCATGAAAGACCTCAAGTTAAAGAGTCTGAAGACACATGATTGCCATGTCATAATGGAACATTTTCTACCAATAGGTATACGTTCTATTTTGCCAGAAAAAGTAAGAAGTGTTATAACTAAATTGTGTTTTTTTTTCAAGCCAATTTGTAGTAAGGTAATCGATCCTGAGATCTTACCAGTATTACAAAAAGAAATCATTATTACTCTGTGTGACCTTGAAATGTATTTTCCTCCATCATTTTTTGACATTATGGTACATCTTGTTGTTCATCTTGTGAAAGAGACACAATTGTGTGGACCAGCTTATATGAGATGGATGTACCCTGTTAAACGTTATATGAAAATATTAAAAGGGTACGTGAAAAACCGAAGTCGTCCAGAGGGTTGTATCATTGAGCGATACATTGTTGAAGAAGCGGTTGAGTTTTGTACTGATTTTATGTCCAATGTGCAATCCATTGGACTCCCCAAATCTCATTTTTTCGAAAAAAAAAGAAGGTAACAAATTAATTGGAAATGAAATTGTGACAGTATCAAGGGATGAACGGGATCAAGTGCATTTGTATGTTCTGCACAATGACACTGAGGTTGAGCCGTTTGTTGAAATGCACAAGGTTATACTCCAAGGTGAGAATCAAAGTAGAAATGAAAATTGGATAGTACGAGAGCACAATCAAAGTTTTATACAGTGGTTTAAGGATCATATATATTCAAAGTTTCATTCAGATCCCGCTTCAATATCAGACAGGTTGAGATGTTTGGCATATGGTCCAAGTTCGATTGTGTTCTCTTATAGAGGATACGGAATTAATGGATACACATTTTATACCAAAGAACAAGATGAGAAAAGTACCATGCAAAATAGTGGTGTCACGGTGGTATATGAAGCAATGCACATTTCTGGTATGAAGGACTTAAACCCCAAATATGAAAATTTGTCATATTTCGGGGTTATCAATCACATTTGGGTGTTTGATTATGAGAAGTTTCAGATTCCTATCTTTGATTGCAAGTGGGTACATACTAGTGGCATACGAATGGATAAGTCAGGGTTTTTGCAAGTGGATCTTAGTAGGGTGGGGTACAAAGATGAGCCTTTTATTCTAGCCTCTCAATATAAACAAGTGTTCTATGTCACAGACCCGAAGAGTACGAAATGGTCTATAGTGCTTTTATCTAACAAAGTGATTGATGATAAAAGTGTGGATCAAGTTGATGTTGAAGTTTAGAATGAGTCGTATATTAGAAATGATCGAGATGATGATACTACAGCGGATGAATCATATATCAGAAAAGATCATGATGAGGGAATTTGGATCAATCCCTCCGTCCGCGTTCTTAAGAGACAAGTAATTCGGAATCCAACCAAGAAAAGAAAGAGATGTTAGTGAAAGAGGTAATATATATTCCTCCATACCTGTTAACACTTAGCAAACTTCTAATAAATTATATATTTGTCATTTTATATACTCAATTGATATTTGTCATTTTATATACTCAATTGATATTTGTCATTTTATATACTCAATTGACATTTGTCATTTTATATACTGAATAGATATTTGGAATTATATATTTGGAATTAAATATTTGTCATTAGATACTAATGTTTTTCTTTATTACAGGTTAGATGGCTAGTAACGAGGAGCACCCTCACGATGATTCTATTAATGATGGAGACAATGATGGAGGAAAATCAAGTAAGGGAGTGGAAAAAGAAATAAAAAGAGGAAAAACTATTATGAAGAATATCATTCGTGATAGAGATAGGGGTATAAAATATGATGTGCATTGGAGTCCAAATGACCAATTAATTGAGCCTAACGGTTCTAAATTGACAAGTTACATTGGCACACTTGTAAGGAGAGAAATTCCAATAACTTGTGATGAGTGGAGATATGATAAGCTGAATGATGCTAAAAACAAAATCTGGAGTGAGATACAGGTACTTTAAATTATGTCTTTAAATTACGATTATGTACTTTAAATTATGTCTTTAAATTACTTATGCTAACGCACTTTGTGTATGTTTTTTGTAGAGGTCTTTCAACATTGATGACAAAAGAAAAGATTATTGTCTTGGATTGGCCGGCTAAATACTGAGAGGGTTTAGAACATATTTAAACAGAAAATATCTTAGAGATACCGAAAAAAAATTTGTTGATGCAGAGCGTCCAGCAGAATATGCGGATGTGATTTCAGTTAAAGAATGGGATGTTTTTAAAGCCAAACGGAAAACCCCAAAATTTCAGAGTGTTAGTGAAGTAAATCGTCTAAGAGCATCATCTCCCGCATATCCATACAAAAAAGGGCGTTTGGGATATGCACGATTAGAACAAAAAATAGTAAGTATTTACAAATTGCAATGATATATTTGTTCATCAATAGTTATAACTGAGCTTGTTTTTTGTGTTAATGTGTAGTTAAAAGAGGAGAGTAGTTCAGAAACATCTCTTTTGGAGCATGTTTTGTGGAAGGCTGCCCGTGTGGGTAAGGATGGAGTTCTCAAAGAAGATGTACAACAAATTTTTGAAAAATGCGTAAGTATAACATTAATTCTAATTAAATCAAAATTTTATTAACATATAGTATTCATGTTTTTCCAATATTCATATGAATTTCAGGAGAGTCTGTCTCAGTCTACATCTCCACCAGATGATTGTAGGAGCATACTTAGTCGAGCATTAGATGTTCGTGAGTATTCTGGTCGGGTGAGGGGTAAAGGACATGGGGTTACTCCAACCTCCTTGAAAAAGAACAATCCAAAGACAAAATCTGCTAGCAATAAAGAACTGTAGGCCAGGTTGGATGCATTAGAAGCTGAAGTTCTTGAATTGAGGAAGGAAAAAGCAAGACAATACCAATCAGAAAGGGAAGCTTCGGGTGTTAAAGAAGCTAGTGACATAGCTAGTGTCAATTGTGCAGCTCAACCGAGTATTCCCGAGGTACTTACATATATTATTATGAAATTAAATTAGTGTAATTTATTTAACTGACATATATACACATTAACGATGTCATATTTATTATTGATTTTAGGGCATTTCACCTTGTCAACTCTTTTTAGAGACACCAACTTATCGCATGGTTGGCAAGGGAAAAGTCCATAACACTCTGGGAGAAGTACTTCATCATAAACCGCTCCCTTCTGGATATTTGAAAGTGTCGATTGATATTGCTTTAGAGGAGGGTGCGTTATTACCAATCCCAGATGAAGTTTCGGATGCAACATTGGTGGGAGAGGCAATAGGAGCGTTTGTTGCATGGCCGTCAAGGCTTGTTCGCATAGATGATGAGGTATAATTAAAACCGTTATGAACCTTTTAGTACTCAAATTTTTTACGTTCGTTTTACTTACATTTTTTTTGCATGGTAATGTTAGACTCCTACAAAATCCAAACCAAAAGATAAAGGGATTACGCGGCCAGAGGTGTCAGTGACAGCAAAAAAACAGGTACAACAAAGTTATATGATATTTATGCTTAGATAATGTTAATTTGTCGTCCTATACTTGACCACTCTAATTTTATGATATTTAGATTATTCCTGCTAAAGAGATTGAAGTTGTAAGTAGGGGTAAGGAGCCTGTAATTAGCAACATTCCCACAGAAACAAAGAGTGTTGCTAAGAGGTCCGGGGCTAGAAAGAAAACTACTTCACAATATAGGTCGTGCCTTCAGACATTTATAAGCTTCACAACTATTTTGCAAGGTGGTACTTCTCTTATACCCCTGCATGAAGGGATTTATGGTTCTGAAGGCATGACAGCAATTGGTAAGGAGGATTTGGAACAAGTTTTTGGACACTTAACATTAGGCATGGCTGTTATCAATACATACATCAGGTATACTCCAATCAACTTTGTTTAATTAATTGCAGAATTTATTTACTCATTTCAATGAATAATTAATGTTAATGATGTTTTTATTTAAGGTTTCTGTATGACAAGTTGATTTGCCCGCATGGATTGGAGTCCAGATTCGCTTTCATAAATCCCAACATTGTCCACGCAGGGTCAATAATCTCAAAACCAGATGAAGTAATAGCATTTGTGCTCAGTTTATTTATGGCGAGCAAAGATACAGAAAAATTGTTCTTTTTACCATATAATACTGGCCCCAAGTAAGATTTTCATTCTAAATTACCTCTATTATAATTTTTCGTTTTTTAACATTGTGCAGAAAATTTCCATTTAACCTTTGTTTAATATTCCAGTGGACACTGGTTATTGGTTGCAATTAATCCTGTGAGAGAAATTGTATATTATCTGGATTCATTGGGCAATGATTGGACAACATACTCAGATATGAAGAAGACGATTGACACGTAAGTGATATTGTTCCAAAATATTACTGTGTATATTTAATTATTTATGTGCGATAGTTCTAAATATTCGTTATTATTTTATTATAGCATTGTACAAAGTTTTCGAGCACAAAGAGATATTCAAGTACCAAGGAGTAGAGTCAACAATATTTCTTGGATCAAAGTGGAGGTATAGATTTTCACAGTTTTGATTATATAGCGATGATACTTGATAAAACAAGTTAAGGTGTATATCTTGATGTATATCCGTATTTTCTTTCCATGTGTAGTGTCCTCGTCAGCGCAATGGTATAGATTGCGGTTATTTTATGTTGAGGTTTATGAAAGAAACTATTCTTTTGGACCGATTAGAGATTCCATCCACGGTATGAATTTCTAACTTAGGAATTATTTTCATATTTCTCATAAAATGACTTAGTATTTTAATTAAATCATACTATGTTATATTATTATGTAGTACTTTGATGAATTCAAGTGTGCTTCATACTCAAAAGATCAATTGGATGAACTTATGGAGGATTGGTGCCAATTTGTTATGGAGTTGAGAGTTTTATTATAAGGTATAACTTTGAGTTTTGAGAATATAATATATGTCATTATAGTTGTGTTACAATATTATTGTTTTTGTTGTTGTTATTTGGTAACTTGTATGAATTTTGATTTTTTGATTTTGTTTTTGGTTATATAGGTGTAGCTCGATGTAGAAGATAGAGTTATATATTCATCGTGGATTTTGTTTCATTGTTGTATATACTAATGTTGTTGTTGTGTATATTGTGCAAAAAGGAGTGAAGAGATGAATATTGATGTAGTTATAATATTGTTTCATTGTTGTATATACTAATGTTGTTGTTGTGTATATTGTGCAAAAAGGATTGAAGAGATGAATATTGATGTTGTTATAATATTGTTTCATTGTGGTATATATTAATCTTGTTGTTGTGTATATTGTGCAAAAATGATTTAAGAGATGAATATTGATGTTATAATATTATTTCATTGTGGTATATATTAATGTTGTTTGTTTAAAATATTATAATGAAGCTATAATTTCTGGTGCAAAAACGGTGAGAATAAATTTGATAGGCAGCGTTTTGTTTTAAATGAAAGCGCTGCCTAAAGTGATTGAAAAAAAATTTTTTTTTTTAAAATAAAGAAAAGCGCTGCTAAAGGGGGGGGGGGGGGGGGGGGGGGGTAATAGACAGCGCTTTTCATGAAAGCGCTGTCTAAAGTGATTGAAAAAATTTTATTTTTTTTTAAAATAAGGAAAAGCGTTGCTAAAGGGGGGGGGGGGGGTAATAGACAGCGCTTTTCATGAAAGCGCTGTCTAAAGTGATTGAAAAAAAAATAAGGAAAAGCGCTGCTAAAGGGGGGGTAATAGACATCGCTTTTCATGAAAGCGCTGTCTAAAGTGATTGAAATTTTTTTTTTTAAAAAAAAATAAGGAAAAGCGCTGCTAAAGGGGGGGTAATAGACAGCGCTTTTACAAAGCGCTGTCTAAAGTGATTGAAAAAAAAATTAAACAATTATAAGGATAAGCGCTGCTAAAGGGGGGGAATAGACAGCGCTTGATAAAAGCGCTGTCTATACCTTTAGCAGCGGAGGTTTTAGCAGCGCTTTTAAGCGTTGTTAAAGGCCTAAAAAAGCGCTGTCTAATCCCCTGTTTGGCATAGTGAAGTTGTTCATCGTCTATCTTATTTGTTTTTATGAAGACAAAATCTTATCAAAGAAAAAAAAATTTAGAATCAAGAATCAAGATTGCATAAGCTTATGGATATTTTAAAAGAAAAATAAGTTGACCTTGATGCTAAGGTACTCAATTGCACTTCATAGAAATTTCAACTAAACACATCGTCTGGCCACCACCTTGTTAGAAAAACTTTTGATACAATGAGTTGGTCACTTAGTTAAACAATTGATTCTGATATCACTGTGATGAGTAATGAGGAAAGCATATACTTTACACCAAGAGAAACTATATATTCACCCAAAATTTTAAGATATTAGATTTATGAACATTGGAAGAGAAAAAAAAGGTTGAGGAGATTCAATTGAACCCTCAGAATTGATTAAAAAACACATTAATATCTTTATTTAATTTACTTCCTAAATCCCCTAAAAAAATATTTTGCACCCTCAATCTAAAAAGCTCAAATTAATTTATTTACTTATTTTTAAATTTTATATTTTTAAAATTCTCTCTCAGCTTAAATTCTCTCTCACCTTAAACTCTCAAGAAAGTTTATGAAATTTGTTTATTCTATCAAAAAAAATTAAAATAGATTTAATAAATATTAGTCCTTCTATTATCTCTTTTTTTGAATTTTGATCCTTCTATTTTAAAATCTGGAATTTTAATTTTTATATTTTAATTTTTTAAGGATTTTAGTCCTCCTATAAATTTTAAAGCAATTTTTAATGACGCGACACTCACATTAATGACGTGTCAGTGCCGGTTCAACAGTAAACTGTTCAAAAAAAATTATTTTTATTTAAGATTCATGTTGAATATGTTATCAATGTGAATTCCATGTTATTAAAAATTACATACAAATTTATAAAAGGACTAAAATTCTCAATTAAACAAAAATAAAGAGGTTAAAATTTCGGATTATAAAATAGGAGAACTAAAATCCAAAAAAATAAATGATAATAGAGATATCAAAATTTCAATTAAGCTTTAAAAAATATTATTTATTTGTTCATGACAATTAAAAATTACTCTATTTTTTATCAATTTTAAATTTTGCTCAACTTAATAGTGTTGAGATTTTATTAACAAATAAAAAATAAATAAGTTCTGATGAAAAATGATTTGTTTAATTTTTTTTTTCTTCTCTGAAGTTTGCTCTATGAAATGAGAAGCAATCAAGTTTTAAGAAAAATTGTAGTTTATAAAACGGTTGAATTTAAATACTAATTAAGAATTATTAAAAAAATATTGATAAATTTGTAATCAATTAAATGCACATCATAACTTAAATACCTGATAAATTAAATCATTAAGAAGTTATTTTACATGAGAGATAAACTTAATTAGCACTAGCTTAAAGTTTGTGAGTGAATTTAAATTTGATGAAAATTATGTTTAGTAAAATTGATAATAAATGGATTATTTAATGTTTTTATATTTAGTAGTCTAATATAGAGTAGGTAAACGGATTTGGTCTGCCATACATTTATATTTTGTCTACACTTTTCTTGCAGGGTGAATCAAAGTTTTAGTCATGTATATTCTAAAATTTCCGCTTTGCCTCGTTCTATTTTTTTGGGGCATGCAATTAACATAATTCTTTTTTGTATTTATAGGTTTAAAATGTGTTTGAACTTTCATTATTTTTTTATAAAATAGGATAAGATTTTAGGCTCACACTCTTGTCTATGTTTGTTCTATTCCGTCCAATTTTTTTAAATATTTTTTTACAAAATGGACATAATTGTTTATTACTCCTTATCTAATGATCAGAATTTCACTCATTTAAAAGTAAATAAATAAGATATTGCAAATTTTAACATTCACATCTATAATTGAATATCTCTACATAATTAACAACTAAGTTGAGTTAATAAAATGTTATTCAAACTTCCGTAGCATAAAAATGCTTAGAGACCAATTGTAAAGTATGTGTATTTTATGAATATAATATAATTTTTTAATATATATTATTATTATAATTAATTAAAATATAAAATGTGCTCCCGTTGTATCAAGTTCTTGGTTGTCTGTGTTTATGAATCATTTCCTTTATAAAATATTTAGGATTTATTTGATAAAAATAGTGGTTGATTGATAAGTTAACTGATAATTTATAATTTATAATTGATGACTGATGATTGATAGTTTATAGTTTATAATTGATAGTTGATAAATTAATTGAAATATTTGATAAAATTAACAGTTCAACTAATTTATAAATATAAAACGACATAAACAATATTTAATATATAATTATTTTATTTTAAATTAAAATAAATTGTAAAAAATAAAAGTGAATTTTTGTTAAAATAATAAGAATAAAAAAGAAGAGAAAAATAATAAACTATAAGTTATAAATTAAAACGCTATTTAAAATAACATCTGAAAAATAAACTATAAATTAATAAAATAAATTATAAACTTGTGATTAAAAGACTGTTATCAAACAAATTTAAAATATCATATGAACTTATAAAATATAAATTATAAGTTCACAAATATCTGTTACCAAACATAGTCTTAACCTCTACTTTTCTAAATAATATGAAATTTTTAACTCAAATAAACAATTTTTCTCTCAAGTAAAATTTTTCTCTCTCTTTATACTATTGTTTATGAATCATCGACTTTGATACTACTATAATAAAACATATGAGGAGTATCTAAATTGAGTCAATAACGGCCACACAAATACAAAAAAAAAATATCACATATTCATCTAACATTTTAAAACATTAAATTTATTAGACTTTTCACTCATTAAATATTAAACTTTCATTTTTGAGATTTCTGACTCAATTATACACAAACACTCCCTTTGTGTATAGTATATAAGTAATAGATATTGCGCGTATCAAAAACCAATAGAGAGACACCATGCGTGCAAATATGTACTCCACCATTTATCTCTTAACAAATGAAAGTGGAGAAGCATGATACATAGATACTCAATGATATAATGTATAGTGGACACTCATCCGTTTCCGTAGTAGGTACCATTCATAATTCCTCAAAGTGTCACGTTCATATGCGCATTTTCTGAATTATTACAACAAAAAGAAATGTAAAATTTAAAATAACAGATGATGGAGAGATAAGAATATCATCTTTGTATTATGATCTCCAAAGTACAATTTTTACAGTGTTATGTAACTCATATTTGTAAGTCGCAAATATTATAACTTCGATGAATATGATCGTACTAGAATAAAGAACAACTAAAGTATGAAGTTAAGAGGAGAGTGGAAAATATTGAGTCATAAAATAATAGATCATCGATAGAATATAAAAAAACTTAGGGAGTTAGACATCCACCAAATACTCATAGGACTCTCCTCGATGTCCATTAAAAATGTTTTGTTAATATTTTACTTAAGAAATTCATTAAAATAAATTTATAGTGAAAAAAGTACAATATCTCTTGGACGTCTGAATCACAAATCTCTTATATGTGATAAATCACACAGTGATAGAGAAGAGAAATTATTTAGATAAATAATTTAACTACTTAAATTAATATCTAATTTATATTAGTAGTAATTTTATTTGTATTGCTGTGTTTTTGAGTTTTTATCGGTGTTTGGAATTTTTAGAAATTATCTAATATGACTATTATATATGTAGTCTCAATGAGATATAGAAGGATATCAATCAAATGAAAAAATCTTTATTTTCTTTTATTCTATTTTATCATTTTAAAGTTCTCTCCTTTTTATTTTAAAAACCCATATTCATGATTTTGATAGGAAACTTCTTATCAATTGATGCTTTCATTCATGTACTCAAATCCTCATATAGATCACCCTTATCATACACCTTAATATCATCCATGGAGCCACTATGCCAAAATTGACTTTAGACAGCGCCACATAGACAACGCTTATGCCCTAAGCGCTGCTATAGGTTTTCAGTAAAAAAAATTAAAAAATTAGAATAAGCGATGCTATAGGTATACTATAGACAACGCTTATTATAAGTGCTGCTATAAGCCTTACCATAGACAACACTTTCTTTTCCTAAGCGCTGCTATAGGTTTTCAGTAAAAAAAAATTAAAAAATTAGAATAAGCGCTGCTAAAGGTTATACTTTAGACAACGCTTACTAAAAGCGCTGCTAAAGGTGTTATTCTAGGAAGCGTTGCTAAAGCCTAAAGCGCTGCTAAAGGGTATACCTTAGACAGCGCTTTCCAAAAGCGCTGCTAAAGGGTATACCTTAGACAGCGCTTTCCAGAAGCGCTGCTAAAGGGTATACCTTAGACAACGCTTTCTAGAAGCACTGCTAAAGCCTAAAACGCTGCTAAAGGTAATACCTTTAGCAGCGCTTCTTGAAAACATTGTCTAAGGTAATTAAATAGTGTCTTAATCCCTAAATTGGTTATCAGATTTCCAGAAATTCCACATTGTACAAACGAAACCCCACTGTGGTTCTTCCTCCAAAAATCGCTCCTGTTCATCTTCTTCTCCAATTCGTCTCCTCCCATTCACCGTCCAACCGTGGTTCTTCCTCCAACTCTTCTCCAACTCGTCTCCTCACCGTCCAACCGTGGTTCATGCCAGAAAGCTTCTGATTTGTTGTCTCGTTACAGAGAAACTGATTCAAAAACAGTGTGAGCCTTTACCTAAAAGAAGAAGTTTCGCAAAATCGGTTTCATCTAAGGTAAAATTTCTTCATCCTTTTCCGATTTCACTATGGAAGCCTGTTAGTAATAAAACAGTGAATTGGAATGGTTTTAACTGCAAGAGTTTCGAGTGTTTGAATGGTATGAAACTGAATAGAGATTGTGTTCATTGCTTTGATTTGGTTAATGGATATGAGAATCAAAGATTTGTTAAGTCTAAGAGTAAGAATGATTTTCTTGTTGATGATGTTTTGCAATTAGGAAATGTGGGATTAGAATAGGTTTTGATATTGGAATTGGTTCGGGGTCTTTTGCGGCGGTTATGGCTGAGAGGAATGTTACCGTGATTACTAGTACTCTTAATGTTAATGGTCCTTTCAATGAGTTTATCGCGGCGAGAGGACTTTTTCCGATTTACTTGAGTTTGGATCATAGGTTTCCGTTTGTTCAATCTAGTATTCAACTTAGTAATAGTAAAAAATAACACAAATCATGAATCTTCGAATGAGTTCACAACTAAGCTAATGTCTCTAAAATTGTAACGTTGACGATCATTGATTGAATATGTTATAGGACCATAACAGTAACATGAACTAGGCCTCTAAGGTTGGACCACATTCATGGTTATGCTCCTTTCACTCACACGTTACAATCCTCATTTCTAGAATTGTTCTAATCACATGTTTGATTTTTGTTGACAACACACACTCTTTAAATTCATTGTACTCCCACCACATTGCTTATAATCCAAGTTAGTATAATCAACACAAGAGGTTCACGTAACAATGACATATTCACTTGAATAATAAAAGCATACACTATAGATTAAAATGAAAATCTAATGTGTAGTGAGATTCGTGAACTTGTGGTTATGGTATTGATAATGTGAAGATAAAATAAATCATAATTAGGGGTGTTCAAAAAATCCACGGAACTGAACTGAACCACAGAACCGAACTGAACCGTTTTTAAATAACCGAACCGTTATTCATGGTTTATGAACCGAACCACATGTCATCAAACAGTTCAATAACCGAACTGAAACCATAGTTAACCAAACCATAACTTGCTGAACCGAACCGTAATTAACTACCCTTACTTATGATATGGTATTCCTTAGTTATGTTGGAACTTTAGATCAATTTTTATATTTTCTTCGAATTGATTTTTTAGAACTCAAATTTATTTTAAATCCGTGTATACTTTGTGTTTTGACAGAAACGCATTATACCGTTTTGTGCCCTAATTAGTGTTTTTGTTTAACTTAGATAATAGTTAAAACCATGGATAAAAAATGGATGTGTGTCGATTGATTGTCAAAAGAGTACGAGAATGGGGTATTAGAGTTCGTTAAGTTTGCTGTTGAACACGCTGAACACCCGAATAGAATGAAATGTCCTTGCTTGGGTTGTTGTTATGTGGGTCGAGTTGACGCAGATGGATTGAAATCGCATTTACTAATGCGCGAAATTGATCGAAGTTATACGTGTTGGATATTTCATGGTGAGAAAATCATCGAGAATGTTGAACCGGGGGTGAAAAGTAATGCGACCTATGTTTCGTACGATAATGCCACTGATACATATGATTGTGATCGAGTCGAAGAGATTGCAGAAGCACTTGAAGAAGATCTTCAAGATTGTCCCAAAATGTTTGAGAGGTTGGTAAGCGATGCAGAGAAACCGTTGTATAAAGATTGCCCCAAATTCACAAGATTGTCTGCGGTATTAAAATTGTATAACTTAAAGGCGCGCAATGGATGGTCGGATAAAAGTTTCACATAGTTATTAGCCCTTTTGAGAGATATGCTTCCTGAGGTTAATGTTCTTCCTAATCGAACCTACGAGGCCAAAAAAATGTTGTGCTCTATTGGCATGAGCTATGATAAGATACATGCATGTCTAAATGATTGTATTTTGTTTCGAAACGAATATGCATCGTTGAATGAGTGCCCAAAGTGAAGTTTATCTCGATATAAGAAAAAATTATCTTCAGCGAAAGTCTTATGGTATTTTCCTATTATTCCGAGATTTAGACGCATGTTTCGTAGTGAAACAGATGCTAGACACTTGACTTGGCATGCAGATGAAAGAATTATCGATGGAAAGTTTCGACATCCGGCAGATGCACCACAGTGGAAGAAAATTGATAATGATTATCCTGATTTTGGAGGAGAAACAAGAAACCTTCGCTTGGCATTATCTACGGATGGAATGAACCCGCATGGTCTTCAAAGTATCTCACATTCCACATGGCCTGTGATTCTTATGATTTATAACCTACCTCCATGGCTATGTATGAAGCGCAAGTACATGATGTTATCTATGTTAATTTCTGGGTCTAAACAACCAGGGAATGACAAAGATGTATACTTGAAACCTTTAATCGAAGATTTGAAGATTTTGTGGGAGAACGGTGTGGAGGTTTATGATGGATATAGGAAAGAAAGTTTCAATTTGAGGGCGATGTTGTTTGGCACAATTAACGATTTTCCAGCATATGGAAATCTATCCGGGTATAGCATTAAAGGTGAAAAAGCGTGTCCTGTCTGTGAAGATGGAACTGATACGACACGATTGAAACTTTGTCAGAAGAATGTCTTTCTCGGTCATCGTAGATTCTTAAATTCAAAACATCAATATCGTGGATGGAGAAAAGCGTTCAATGGAAATACCGAACAACGTAGAGCTCCACCTGGATTGACAGGTGATCAAATTTATGAAAAGGTGAAAGATGTGAGTATTCGGTTTGGCAATCCTTTTGCACATAAAGTTGTCACAGGTGGGTGGAAGAAGAGGTCAATTTTTTTTGAATTGCCATATTGGAAATCTTTGTACGTAAGACATTTTCTTGATGTTATGCATATTGAAAAAAATGTATTTGAAAGTGTTATTGGTACGTTACTCAATATAAAAGGAAAGTCTAAGGATGACCTTAAAGCAAGAGAGGACATGGTAGAGATGGGAATAAGAACTGAATTAGGACCCGTGAAGAAAGGAAGACGAACATATCTACCACCTGCTGCTTATACTCTATCTAGAAAGGAAAAGAAAATATTGTGTAAGTTTCTGAGTGAAGTTAAAGTTCCAGAAGGTTACTCCTCAGACATTAGAAGACTCGTGTCCATGAAAGACCTCAAGTTAAAAAGTCTGAAGACACATGATTGCCATGTCATAATGGAACATTTTCTACCAATAGGTACGTTCTATTTTGCCAGAAAAAGTAAGAAGCGCTATAACTAAATTATGTTTTTTTTCAGGTCAATTTGTAGTAAGGTGAACGATCCTGAGATCTTACCAGTATTACAAAAAGAAATCGTTATTACTCTGTGTGACCTTGAAATGTATTTTCCTCCATCATTTTTTGACATTATGGTACATCTTGTTGTTCATCTTGTGAAAGAGACACAATTGTGTGGACCAGCTTATATGAGATGGATGTACCCTGTTGAACGTTATATGAAAATATTAAAAGGGTACGTGAAAAACCAAAGTCGTCCAGAGGGTTGTATCATTGAGTGATACGTTGTTGAAGAAGCGGTTGAGTTTTATACTGATTTTTTGTCCAATGTGCAATCCATTGGACTCCCCAAATCTCATTTTTTCGAAAAAAAGAAGGTAAAAAATTAATTGGAAATGAAATTGTGACAGTATCAAGGGATGAACGGGATCAAGTGCATTTGTATGTTCTGCACAATGACACTGAGGTTGAGCCGTTTGTTGAAATGCACAAGGCTATACTCCGAGGTGAGAATCAAAGTAGAAATGAAAATTGGATAGTACGAGAGCACAATCAAAGTTTTATACAGTGGTTTAAGGATCATATATATTCAAAGTTTCATTCAGATCCCGCTTCAATATCAGACAGGTTGAGATGTTTGACATATGATCCAAGTTCGATTGTGTTCTCTTATAGAGGATACATAATTAATGGATACAAATTTTATACCAAAGAACAAGATGAGAAAAGTACTATGCAAAATAGTGGTGTCACGGTGGTATGTGAAGCAATGCACATTTCTAGTATGAAGGACTTAAACCCAAAATATGAAAATTTGTCATATTTTGGGGTTATCAATCACATATGGGTGTTTGATTACGAGAAGTTTCAGATTCCTATCTTTGGTTGCAAGTGGGTACATACTAGTGGCATACGAATGGATAAGTCAGGGTTTTTGCAAGTGGATCTTAGTAGGGTGGGGTACAAAGATGAGCCTTTTATTCTAGCCTCTCAAGCTAAACAAGTGTTCTATGTCACAGACCTGAAGAGTACGAAATGGTCTATAGTGCTTTTATCTAACAAAGTGATTGATGATAAAAGTGTGGATCAAGGTGATGTTGATGTTGAGAATGAGTCGTATATTAGAAACGATCGAGATGAAAATACTACAGCGGATGAATCATATATCAGAAAAGATCATGATGAGGGAATTTGGATCAATCCCTCCGTCCGCGTTCTTAAGAGACAAGTAATTCGGAATCCAACCAAGAAAAGAAAGAGATGTTAGTGAAAGAGGTAATATATATTCCTCCATACCTGTTAACACTTAGCAAACTTCTAATAAATTATATATTTGTCATTTTATATACTCAATTGATATTTGTCATTTTATATACTGAATAGATATTTGGAATTATATATTTGGAATTAAATATTTGTCATTAGATACTAATGTTTTTCTTTATTACAGGTTAGATGGCTAGTAACGAGGAGCACCCACACGATGATTCTATTAATGATGGAGACAATGATGGAGGAAAATCCAGTAAGAGAGTGGAAAAATAAATTAAAAGAGGAAAAACTATTATGAAGAATATCATTCGTGATAGAGATAGAGGTATAAAATACGATGTGCATTGGAGTCCAAATGACCAATTAATTGAGCCTAACAGTTCTAAATTGACAAGTTACATTGGTACACTTGTAAGGAGAGAAATTCCAATAACTTGTGATGAGTGGAGAGATGATAAGCTGGATGATGCTAAAAACAAAATCTGGATTGAGATACAGGTACTTTAAATTATGTCTTTAAATTACGATTATGTACTTTAAATTATGTCTTTAAATTACTTATACTAACGCACTTTGTGTATGTTTTTTGTAGAGGTCTTTCAACATTGATGACAGAAGAAAAGATTATTGTCTTGGATTGGCCGGCAAAATACTAAGAGGATTTATAACATATTTAAACATAAAATATCTTAGAGATGCCGGAAAAAAATTTGTTGATGCAGAGCGTCCAGCAGAATATGCAGATGTGATTTCAGTTAAAGAATGGGATGTTTTTAAAGCCAAACGGAAAACCCCAAAATTTCAGAGTGTAAGTGACGTAAATCATCAAAGAGTATCATCTCCCGCATATCCATACAAAAAAGGGCGTTTGGGATATGCACGATTAGAACGAAAAATAGTAAGTATTTACAAATTGCAATGATATACTTGTTCATCAAGAGTTATAACTGAGCTTGTTTTTTGTGTTAATGTGTAGTTAAAAGAGGAGAGTAGTTCTGAAACATCTCTTTCGGAGCATTTTTTGTGGAAGGTTGCCCGTGTGGGTAAGGATGGAGTTCTTAAAGAAGATGTACAACAATTTTTTGAAAAATGTGTAAGTATAACATTAATTCTAATTAAATAAAAAAAATTTATTAACATATAGTATTCATGTTTTTCCAATATTCATATGAATTTCAGGAGAGTCTGTCTCAGTCTACATCTTCACCAGATGATTGCAGGAGCATACTTAGTCGAGCATTAGATGTTCGTGAGTATTCTGGTCGGGTGAGGGGTAAAGGACATGGGGTTACTCCAAGCTCCTTGAAAAAGAACAACCCAAAGACAAAATCTGCTAGCAATAAAGAACTGTAGGCAAGGTTGGATGCATTAGAAGCTGAAGTTCTTGAATTGAGGAAGGAAAAAGCAAGACAGTACCAATCAGAAAGGGAAGCTTCGGGTGTTAAAGAAACTAGTGACATAGCTAGTGTCAATTGTGCAGCTCAACCGAGTATTCCCGAGGTACTTACATATATTATTATGAAATTAAATTAGTGTAATTTATTTAACTGACATATATACACTTTAACGATGTCATATTTATTATTGATTTTAGGGCATTTCACCTTGTCAACTCTTTTTAGAGACACCAACTTATCGCATGGTTGGCAAGGGAAAAGTCCATAACACTCTGGGAGAAGTACTTCATCATAAACCGCTCCCTTCTGAATATTTGAAAGTGTCGATTGATATTGCTTTAGAGGAGGGAGCTTTATTACCAATCCCAGATGAAGTTTCGGATGCAACATTGGTGGGAGAGGCAATATGAGCGTTTGTTGCATGGCCTTCAAGACTCGTTCGCATAGATGATGAGGTATAATTAAAACCGTTATGAACCTTTTAGTACTCAAATTTTTTATGTTCGTTTTACTTACATTTTTTTTCATGCTAATGTTAGACTCCTACAAAACCCAAACCAAAAGATAAAGGGATTACGCGGCCAAAGGAGTCAGTGACAGCAAAAAAACAGGTACAACACAATTATATGATATTTATGCTCAGATAATGTTAATTTGTCGTCCTATACTTGACCACTCTAATTTTATGATATTTAGATTATTCCTGCTAAAGAGATTGAAGTTGTAAGTAGGGGTAAAGAGCCTGTAGTTAGCAACATTCCCACAGAAACAAAGAGTGTTGCTAAGAGGACCGGGGCTAGAAAGAAAACTACTTCACAATATAGGTCGTGCCTTCAGACATTTATAAGCTTCACAACTATTTCGCAAGGTGGTACTTCTCTTATACCCCTGAATGAAGGGATTTATGGTTCTGAAGGCATGATAGCAATTGGTAAGGAGGATTTGGAAGAAGTTTTTGGACACTTGACATTAGGCATCGTTGTTATCAATACATACATCAGGTATACTCCAATCAACTTTGTTTAATTAATTGCAGAATTTATTTACTCATTTCAATGAATAATTAATGTTAATGATGTTTTTATTTAACGTTTCTGTATGACAAGTTGATTCGCCCGCGTGGATTGGAGTCCAGATTCGCTTTCATAAATCCCAACGTTGTCCATGTAGGGTTAATCATCTCAAAACCAGATGAAGTAATAGCATTTGTGCTCAGTTTATTTATGGCCAATAAAGATACAGAAAAATTGTTCTTTTTACCATATAATACTGGCCCCAAGTAAGATTTTCATTCTAAATTTCCTCTATTATAATTTTTCGTTTTTTAACGTTGTGCAGAAAATTTCCATCTAACCTTTGTTTAATATTCCAGTGGACACTGGTTATTGGTTACAATTAATCCTGTAAGAGAAATTATATATTATCTGGATTCATTGGGCAATGATTGGACAACATACCCAGATATGAAGAAGACGATTGACATGTAAGTGAGATTGTTCCAAAATATTACTATGTATATTTAATTATTTATGTGTGATAGTTCTAAATATTCGCTATTATTTTATTATAGCATTCTACAAAGTTTCCGAGCACAAAGAGATATTCAAGTACCAAGGAGTAGAGTCAACAATATTTCTTGGATCAAAGTGGAGGTATAGATTTTCACAATTTTGATTATATAGCGATGATACTTGATAAAACAAGTTAAGGTGTATATCTTGATGTATATCCGTATTTTCTTTCCATGTGTAGTGTCCTTGTCAGCGTAATGGTGTAGATTGCGGTTATTTTATGTTGAGGTTTATGAAAGAAACTATTCTTTTGGACCGATTAGAGATTCCATCCACGGTATGAATTTCTAACTTAGGAATTATTTTCATATTTCTCATTAAATGACTTAGTATTTTAATTAAATCATACTATGTTATATTATTATGTAGTACTTTGATGAACTCAAGTGTGCTTCATACTCAAAAGATCAATTGGATGAACTTATGGAGGATTGGTGCCAATTTATTATGGAGTTGAGAGTTTTATTATAAGGTATAACTTTGAGTTTTGAGAATATAATATATGTCGTTATAGTTGTGTTACAATATTATTGTTTTTGTTGTTGTTATTTGGTAACTTGTATGACTTTTGATTTTTTGATTTTGTTTTAGGTTATATAGGTGCATCTCGATGTAGAAGATAGAGTTATTTTGTAATTCATTGTTGACTTTGTTTCATTGTTGTATATACTAATGTTGTTGTTGTGTATATTGTGCAAAAAGGATTGAAGAGATGAATATTGATGTTGTTATAATATTGTTTCATTGTGGTATATTGATGTTGTTGTTGTTTAAAATATTATAATGAAGCTATAAATTCTGGTGCAAAAATGGTGAGATTAAATTTGATAGGCAGCGTTTTGTTTTAAATGAAAAAAAAATTATATTAAAAAAAATAATAAGGAAAAGCGCTGCTAAAGGGGGGGAATAGACAGCGCTTTTAATGAGAAGCGTTGTCTAAAGTGTTAGAAAAAAATTATATTAAAAAAATAATAAGGAAAAGCGCTGCTAAAGGGGGGGGGGGGGGGGTAGACAGCGCTTTTAATGAGAAGCGTTGTCTAAAGTTAGAAAAAAATTATATTAAAAAAATAATAAGGAAAAGCGCTGCTAAAGGGGGGGGGGGGGGGGGGGGGGGTAGACAACGCTTTTAATGAAAGTGCTGTCTAAAGTGATTGAAAAAAAAATATTAAAAAATAATAAGGAAAAGCGCTACTAAAGGGGGGGAATAGATAGCGCTTTTACCAAGCGCTGTCTAAAGTTCCACATTAAAAGCGATGTCTAAAGTGTAAGCGCTGCTAAAGGGGGTACCTATAGCAGCGCTTTTGAAATTAAATAAGCGCTGTCTATACCTTTAGCAGCGCTTTTAAGCACTGTTAAAGGCCTAAAGAAGCGATGTCTAATCCCTTGTTTGGCATAGTGAGCATTCCTCCTAACTATCCTACAAATCCATCTTTTCCAACTCCTACCACACCTTCATTGCCATCTTTTCCATGGGAAAAATTTACAGCTTATTATTCCAACACTCATGTTGAATCATTATTGTTGTACCCCAAAATTTGCCCTCCTATTTTATTTAAGACATGCTCCTAGGGTTTTCTTTTGCTCAAGGTTACTCAAGAATTAATCAGACAAATTCTCCCCCTAAGCAAATTGACCTACAACTAGGGTTTTGTGTTTTTAAGGAAGATTGAGTTTCTAAAACCTCAAGTGGATTTAATGGTTTTTCGTATGTCCCTAAGAATTCTCATACCAAATTTCAAGCCTTGCATCACAAGTTTGCTCAGTCAATTGCTCAGATGACTGAAAATCAACTGTGTTGGACAAAAAATCAATTATGTCAAACCTCGAGATTTTTGGTCAATATCAATATTTTGAAGTCATATTCATAATTTTATCAAGGGTTGATCATGACTCGTCAAGAAAACTCCATATTCATAAAAAAGACAAAAGTTACCAAATTAGGGTTTTCTTAAGGAGAAGTCAACTGAATTTTAACCAAGCACAACTTTCACATGCTTCATCATATTTTTCTCAACCAAAGCTCATTTTGAAGGAAATTCAATTCCCTACAACTTTATCTCTCTAAGCTCAAGTTCAAAAAGTGCTTCATTTGAGAGATATGAGCCAATATATTATAGGTCATTTCAAAAGTCAACAAAAAGACATTTTTTGTCAAGGCAACTTACATCAAAATAAATTCTTCAAATGCAAAAACGATAAAAATAGAGATTGTAGAGGACATATTTAGCTTTCCAAAAAGTCCAAGATCACCTTCAAATAATAAAAATTGAGAGAGTTATGATTGGTGCAAGTTGGGAATTTTTGAGAAAATGCATGAAACCAAAAATGATCAAACTTGAAATTTTGGGCTAATGGGCTACTATTTCAAGGTCAGTGCGGGATATATACCTTATAGTGAACCTCAGGAATTACTCATACACCTCTTGGGTTTTTGTTTTATTTATTTTTATTTTTATTTATTTAAAATTCAAAATAAATGAAATAAAACAAAGGCTTCTTATAAAGGTCCAAGCCCACAATATTTTGACATAATTATCCATTATATATTCTTCTTCATTCAGACGTCAAAGAACACAAACCCTTGAAGCAATAAACTTGTTCCAGGACTCCAAAAATATCAAAAACTAGGGCAACTTGTAAACCCTAGTCACAACTTCCTTCCATGCAATCCAACCGTTCCATTCACTTCCAGAAGAACTACAAAGTAAGATGGGGTCGAACGTGATGATCCAAAGGGCATAGAATCAACTTGCATACAACTCCATTTCTTGTTTTAATTTTGTTGCAAATTTGTATCTTTATTTTCTTCATGTTTCAATGCGGACTAATGATACTGTTGTACCCCAAAATTTGCCCTCTTATTTGTCAAGAATTTGCTCACAAGATATTCTAAGACGTCAAGTTTGCAGCACTGATACATCAATTTAGGCTTGAAATTGGCACAAGGGCAAAATGGTCAATTGCATACTAGAAAGTCAAACTTTGACTTTTTGGTCAACATTACATTCCAAAGATCAAATTTCATCAAGACATTCAATAATATCAAGCTTGATCATTAAGAAGTCAAGAAAGTCAAAAGTCAACTTGAAAAGTCAAGATTTCCAAGACTTAGAAATTTTCTAAGTGTCTTTATACATGATAATTTCATCACTTCATGCCATTATTTCACTAAGATGCAAGACAGTTCAAGGGAAACTTTCAACATGAAAGTTGTAGATCTCCATGATATCTACAACATTTCTTTATATAACTTCTACTAAATATGCTTGGATCTCAAGTTATAAGTTCATGAAGTCATGGCATTTTCATTTAACACTTAGAGAAATTTTCAACAGTTTTGGTCAGGATTTTATCCCAACTTCTTGGCATTTTTTCACATAGTTACAAGATGATTTTGTCAAAATGGCCAACATGAAAGTTATAGAGGGTGTTTCAAGATTTCCAAAACATTCAAGAGCATGAATTTATCATATTTGAGCTAGGAGATTCAAGGATCTGAAGTTGGACATTCATTCTTAATTTACAAGACAGATTTGTGATGAACAAGGAACCAAATCTTAGCCATGTTGCATAATCTTCACTTTTCAGTCCTCTTGACTTGCAAATCTATCCATAATCAGATGTTTACACAATTTATTAAACCATCATCCAAGTGGTTCAAGCATTGTCCATTGCATCTTTCCATTTTTGGCACAAAGACACCATTGCCATTCTTGCAAAGTTCACTTTAATCATAAAGTCAATTTCTTGAGCCTCTAACTTGTTGTTATAATCACACTCAACTTCTACAAGTCAGAACAAACATGTTTAAAGTGATCAACCACTTTATATAGCTTGGTACAAGCATTGGAAACATGTTCTTCAAGCTTGCTTCATGTACAATCTAACCTAGCCATAACATGTGATCCAAAATCTGAGTTTTGTTTCAAGTCTCAAAACTTCTCTATAAATAGAGATGCCAATCACAAGAGAAAGAGGTTGGAAAGAAGTTAGAAGAAATAGAGAGAGGCCAGAAAAAATAGAAGGAGAAACTAACACTCAAACTCATTTTTGCTGTCAAAAAACCAAATTTGTCCACAAAACCTCTATTTTTGAGCTTTGAAGTTCAAATCTTTGAATCTCATACCTTGCAAGTTTTCTCCAAACAAACCATCCAAACACTTCATATACACCATATAGAAGTTGTTCAAACACAAAGACAACTTCTGTAACATCACTATCACCATCTTCCAAATTCAAAAAAACATACATTGCAACTTGACTCGGTTGGAGCAGTTCAACCATTTTCAATACAAAAGAAAGATTGGAGTTACTTCAAGAAGGTTCAAAGGAGCTCGATCAATCACCACTTTACACTCAGAAACATCCGTACGTGTCCTAAAGCTTCCGCTTCGAGAGGTAAACTTTCTCAAACTGTGATCTCATTGTTCATACATCATATGCTTTTGCGCTCAAAAGATATAACAAGACAGATCAAAGAGAAAAAACTAACAAAAAGCCATACCAGAGGTTGACACGGGTGCCCGTGTCACATGACACGGCCCGTGTCAGCTTATTTGGGTTGAAAAACATAGTAATATGTAGGTACAGAGGCTGACACGGGTGCCCGTGTCAATCGACACGACCCGTGTCAGAGTTACTGATGCGTACATGACCAAAAAAAGATGAACAGGGGCTGACACGGGCGCCCGTGTCAGGTGACACGGCCATGTCAGGATGGATGGACCAAAAAACACATAAAAGTCATGGACAAGTCTTGACACGGGTGCCCGTGTCCCTCGACACGGGCCGTGTCAGCTCGGGCACCAAATTTCTTGATTTTTGGAGATTTTTTTAGGTTCTTTTGGACATATTGCATTGTTTGGAAGTGACCTAACTTTATAAAACCTTTTTGTTCAAATGAAACCTCAAAAACCAATTTTCTAAACAATTAACTTAGACTTAGGTTTTTCTTCAATGAAATTAATTACAAAATCTTTTGCTATAAAAAACCCTAAAAAACAATTTCTCTCACTTTACATTTTCTTGCATATTTTATTTTTTGCACTATAAATTATGTAATTGTCAAAGCCTTGTAATAGTAATTAGGGTTTACTTTACTTGTCATCCCCATTTGTACATTTGTATACCCCATCCCCATAATGATGTAATAGCATAGTAATTTTACTTTCCGTGATTTATCGCTTTCATATCAATGCTAGTAAATTAGGGTTTGTATGGAAAGATAAAACCAACAAGTAGATGACCCTAATCAAGACTAAATGCATGTAAATAAAACACATTTCCACACTTACACCCTTAGGGTGATTCTACTTGTTGCCTATCGGAAAATAGTCATGTCCCTCGAGCATGGGCGTTTTAGCAAAGACCCTCGATAAAAGATCGTAGTCCCTCGATGACCCTCGATGTTGCCTTCGGTAAACGATCTAGTCCCTAAAACGACATTGCTAAAACGTATCATATGTTGCCTTCTATGACTATACAAACGTCCCAACGTCCGTTCCTTCACATCCAACGATGGGGCTTCTTACCAAATCAATGGTAAGATAGCCACATCTAAAGCAGGAGGAAAAGAACATTTAAGACCTTTTGAGTAGGTAGGTTCGCTCTTAGTTACTCGCTTGCTCACAACAAAAACATTTTTACACCAACACTCTCATTTGAAACATTTTTAAAAGACAACACTTTGTATGCGTTCTTATAGAGACGAGAATCATCACAAAGACACCTTTTCAAAATCACTTTCAAAAACACCTCTTTGAACTATTTTCAAAACAAACACTTTGTATGCGTTCTTATAGAAACGAGAATCGTTACAAAGTTACATTTTCAAAATACTTTCAAAAACACATCTCACAAACACACCTTTGAACTATTTTCGAAACAAACACTTTGTAGGCGTTCTTATAGAAACGAGAACCATTACAAAGTTCCATTTTCAAAAATACTTTCAAAACACACACCACAAGCACATTCAAACAAAAGCAAGTGATCTAGCAAGTAACTAAGAGCCCATGGAAAACCATGGATGAAAAGGGTGCTAATACCTTCCCTTTTCATAATCTACTCCCCGAACTCAAAAACATCTCTAAAGGTCTTTCCTATGCTTTTTCACCTTTCCTTTTGGATAAAAGAAAAGTCGGTGGCGACTCTTGTTAAATCGCAACATTTACGAACACAAACGCAAAACCCTCAAGTCAGTTCTCCCACCGTATCACAGAACTGGCGACTCTGCTGAGGAATACTGGTGTTGTTGGGGTTACCCTAGGGTTTAGATCACATTTATTTGCTTACATTGTTTGACTTGTTTTCTTTACATTATGGTTCTTCGTTTGGGTTTGAATCCTCCACCCGGATTTGGGAAACATTATAGGTAAATAGCAATACATTATGGAAACTGTGCAGGGTATACCGACATTGTCTAAGCAATAGCTATGTTAGTGTGACATATTTATGGGTATCAGTAGCCTTTGAGTTAATCAAAGAGAATACGGGGCCGCTGAGTGATGTCATGAAGCACTAATGAACTTCTAGAACCCTTTACTTGACCAACTTGGCCTTTAGGATGTAGTGAGATGACCGGCTTTGGTGCAGTCTGAAGTTGGTAGATACTCGATACTACACTCATTGAGGTTTGGTTTCTTGGGATATTTCGGTCTCCATTAAAGAGGCTCGAGCTGAAACAATGACCAAGGAAACAATCCAGTGATATTGAGCTCCTTAGAACCCAGTTACTATTATTAGGACAGGTTGAGCCAACTAAACTTCTAATCCCTAAAGCAATCAACACTAATCAGCAATTGTAATGATAAATTACAGAAGAATTTTCTAATTTGTCTAAAATCTAAACCTATAAATTAACCTAAAATCTAAGAGAAGGGAGAGGAGATTGAGAACACAAGTTGACAGAAATCAAAAAGAGAAAGACTGAGGGTTTCAGTATCTGAAACCCTCAGAATTTCAAACCACATTGCTCTCATCTCCAAGCTGCCACCGCTATGCCGCCACTACTCTGGTACCTGCATATAAAGACAAGAAGGAGTGATAGATCAGAAGGATGATTCATGGAATCAATATACGACCAGTATCACAGCAGGAGAGATAACATGGATAACTTAGTTTTAGGACTCTTAATTGCATGACTAATGTTCGAATATTGCGTTTTTGGAAATTTTGGGCTTTTTTTAGGGTCAGGGTTCTAACCTAGGGTTAAGGTTCTTAGATCTTAGGGTTAGGGTTCTTAGGGTTTGTTGAAGATCAGGGTTAGGGTTCTTCATTGTTAGGTGTTTAGGGTTTTGGGACAGTTAGGATTCACCACAAACCCTTAGGCTTCTTAAGATTCTACGAACCCAAACGAAGATTCACGGTGGAGGATTTGAATGTTTGAAGTTTTCGGTTGAATATCAACTGGAAAACTGGGGAAAAGTGGTGGTTGGGGTGGTTGAAGGAGGACGTCGCGACCGAGGAGATTTCTAGCTGCCTGAGTTTAGAGAGGTCAGAGCCTCTCTCTCTAGGTTTTACAAGATATTTTATGGTTTTGTTAAAGAGAGAGAAAGGGAAGGAAAAAATGGGCTCTCAGCCCAAGGATCTACTTTTATAAACACCTCCTGATTTTGTATCCGCGCGTCTAGAAACCTTACCATGTGCTTCCCACCACAACCTTCAGATCATCATCAAATGCTCCTGATTCGTACACCCATGGTAACACCGTGATCCCTCCCACACTCCGCCTAAACAGACCCCCATGTTGTTTTGGGCTTAAGCCCATGATACTGACACCCCCAATTTGGTTGTTTTTGCTAAGCCAACTCAATTCTCACCTCCTTTGCGTTTGGGCCTAAATCAAACATCTGAATTCAGGGCCCTACTACCTATACCCCCTGTTTTACCATCTCAATACAAAATACACCCCCTGTGTTTTTTTAATTTTCTTTTATTATTTATAATAATTATTTTATAATTAATATATTTATAAATTCCGATACTATTTTACTATTATTATAAATTCAAATATTTTTTTTACTAACTCATAATTATTTTTTATTGCATTAAAATTAATTTTAACCATGCATGAATAAGATGTTTTATATATTAATACATTTAAAAAAATACTTAACCAACACTAACTCTTTTTTTTAAAATAACTTAATTAATTTAAAACAATTTTCAAAAAGGATTATGAAAATATTTTAAGTCGACCGCGAACTTCATCTAACAACACCGATATTCACACATCTAGATTTAGTACAAGAGAAATTCAAAACATCTCCATAATCCATAAAAACCACCAACCAACTACGAACTACAAATTAGGACTCTGATTCCCCATAAGAGGATACATAGGCATACAACTAAAATCGTGGCGAGTTCCCCTAATAAAAAATTAAAACCCTATTTCTCAAAGATCACGTTTCTTAACCCTAGTATCCTTACGAGCAAGGTAGATGAGGGGTGTATAACACCTTCACTTCGTCTAAGAACGAGTCAAACAACTTAGAATCTCTGACCATATTAGGGTTATCCTTTATATTTCCTTCTCAAAGATAAAAATTAAGGGTGACAACTCTTATTTTAAACCGGTTATAACAATGACCATCCACAAGTTGTTGAGTTTAAAGCAAAGTATACTAATCATCACCATTTCACCAATTCGTTTATGGCATACTTTATGTTTTGCAGCTTCACAATAATTTTTCTTAAACACATGTTTCTAGAGGGTAATCAAGAACAGACTGCATCCCAATCATTTTCTCTTAGTTCATGTTCACAAGGATCATTTGATGACATGGATTTATCTTTCACAAAAGATGTCAAAATCATTACAGAGATGGTGACTCTTACCGAAGTAGGTTTTTTCATGATCACTTGTGCTTTAATTCTTCTGTTTTGTATTTTAATTAGTTCCTATTTTTTACATAGGAAACCTTCTGCAATATGCTAGGGAAGACAATGAGGTTCCGGGCTAACCCTTTCGGATGGTATTATAAGTTGTGTCCAACTTGTAACAAAACCAACCAATCTCTTGTCTACTCGTTCCAATGCAATTGTATTGATAACAATTCAACCCCAATAACAAAGTAAGCATTCTAACATATAACATCTTATTTTTTGGTTTTTTCTTATAGTTGGAACTAAAATGTAGTTCGCATAAACCAAT
This sequence comes from Vicia faba, assembly GCA_948472305.1. Lineage (NCBI taxonomy): Eukaryota > Viridiplantae > Streptophyta > Magnoliopsida > Fabales > Fabaceae > Vicia > Vicia faba. Next base: position 225,558,229 of record OX451741.1, read on the forward strand.
CTCCCTCGTGTAGGTATAAAATTGAGGTTAAGGTGGAACATGAACCAAATGCTGCTAATTTTGTTTTTTGGGACAAGGGTTGCATTCCTTATGTTGGCATGTCTGCTCATGCTCTAAGACATATATTGAAGAAGGTGCGTACATTACATTTATTTCCATTAACCAAATGGATTGTCTTCTTCAATAACATATAAAATATATTTCCATTACAGATCATGTGTTCAATGTATAATTCATTATATTTTATTTATGAATGCCTTGACCATAATATTGTGATTTCATTTACCAATTCCATCAAACAAAGTTTACTATATGATCATTATATATTATGACTTCACTCATGAACTAAACAACATATACAAACTTATTTCCACTCTTTATATTGAAATACCATTAAAACCATAGACAAATGAAGATCTTCCACTTAATTATCCCGCACACCTTGTTCATCTATTAGGGAAGAAGTTTGCTTTTCGTGCCAAGTATTAGCCTTACTATAAACAAGCATTTGTTGCTAGACTCACCCAAGATCCTGAGGTGATCCAACAGATAGAAGAAATGATTACACCTTCTCAGGTAAGCAAATAAACCTTCCAAGTCAATTGCATTTTATAAGTCTTAAATATAACATATTTCCTATTTTATTTAGGCTTGTCTAACCTTCTCCAAGACAAATGAATCTGCTAAAGGAAAGGTCATACTATGCATTGAAGACAACAATGTCATCAATAAATCAACACAAATGACTAATCCTGAAGTAAGTATATTTGCATTCCATATATTATATCTAATCCACCTCCTTATACAATCTTGAAGGCACACTTTACGTAGATTGCTATAAATTTTTCAGCCTACAACATCTGTTGTACAGAAATGGAGCCCCGAAGCCAGCATTAACAATACACCTTCAAAGAGGTTGTCTCCATCTGAAGCAATTCAAGAACTAGACGGCCTAGATATGTTGACACAAAAACTTTCTGCCACAAAGTCAGCAATGACCAAGACTGAAAGACACATCAAAAACAAGTGAACATGAAGTGTGTCATTTTTTGTGATCAATAGATTTTCCTTTTGGACAATTATGTTGTTTTGGTTTCTCCCATGGAAACACCACTTTTGATTCAATCTTCTTTTTTTAAGATACCCTTTATGTGAACCTATCTTTTGAACAATATTTGAGTCCTTTTTCAATTCTTATTAGACAACATGTCACCTAATGTTGTAATGAATTTAACCGTTTGTTGAAAAACATGGTTAATGGTATTGTTGTTCTTCTTCTAATTAATAATCGAATCCTTATATATTTTAATGTTAAATCTTATATGAAGGATACTGAATAATGTTTTGGCTAGGAAATTGTTGGTACATAATCTTTACCTAACTTTACTCATTTATATTTATCAATATCCCTCCTATTTAAAAAAGCCCCTAATTTTGTGGACATCAAAATATGTTATTTGTGTATTGGGGGCTTCATTTATCAAAGCCAGTCCTATGTCACACCCTTGGTCTAAGAAAACATATTCGGATATATTTACTTTGTTGCAATTAAGTGTACTAGTTAACTTAAATAATAATCTTTCCATTTCATCCTTTCAATATATATATATATATATATATATATATATATATATATATATATATATATATATATATATATATATATATATATATATATATATATATATATATATATATATATATATATATATATATATATATATATATATATATATATATATATATATATATATATATATATATATATATATATATATATATATATATATATATATATATATATATATATATATATATATATATATATATATATATATATATATATATATATATATATATCAATTATGTAATTAAGTAATTTTTATTAAAATGCTAACAAATACTTTTACATATGTAGTCTAAAGTTTCACTTTTACATCTATGCCTTTTGAAACTGACAGCTTTTTACCACTCATAATGTTAATGTGTATCAATGATTTATATATAATAGATTTATTCTACCAACATGCAGCATCTTGAAACTATTACTCAAGATGCAAAGGTATTGTTCTTTCTTTATGTCATATTTTAAACACACTACATTTACCAAATATTTTCTCATGTTTTCATATTTTTTTCAACTTTAGGCTGAGCAAGTCCATGTCGTTACCCGTTCCCGTGACCTTGAGCTTTGGAACAAGACCTTGCAGGAGAATCAAACCTACATGGTCTATAATGGTGAAGCTTCGGTGTATGACATGCCTATGAGAGTTTGTGAGAACAAGTACAAGCTCTTTTTTAATCGTGACCCAACTATCACTGCCACAGACATCCCAGACATTCCATAGCACATCTTCCACTTCAAGTCTTTTGCAGATTTCCTAAACGGAGATTTCGTTGTTGATCGCCTTTACGGTATTTCATGATCCACTATGGTCTTACTATAACGCAGTTTCTTTTTTACACCATTATAACTTTCACTCAATTTTTCTTCAGATGTCATAGGTGTTGTCCAGCAAGTTGTTAGGACTCAAGTTACAGGTGCTGGAAAAAAAACTTGCGTGAATCTTACGTTGTCAGATGAATGGTTTGTTACTATACTTTTATACAATACTTTAAATGCATGTATTTCCTTCAATGCGTTTTATCAAATTTGCACCGATTTTTCACTTTCATTATAGTGGGAGTGAAATAGATCTAACTCTCTGGGAAGCATATGCAAACCAGTTTATGAACTATGCATATGAAGGTGGAAAACTGGTCATCATACTTACGCTTAGATTGTGTCGACAAAGCTCATGAAATGTATTTTTTTTATTCTTGCGAAATTCATGTTGACAATACATATTAGTGATTGACCTTTTCATGCAGCCAACGGTAAGCTGAACATTTCTAATGCGTGGAGTGGATCAAAAATACTACTGAACCATGACCATCCACAAGTTGTTCAGTTCAAAACAAAGTATACTAATCATCACCATTTCACCAATCCGTTTATGGCATACTTTATGTTTTGCAACTTCACAACAAATTTTCTTACACACAGGCTTCTAGAGGGTAATCAAGAACATACTGCATCCTAATCATTTTCTCTAAGTTCATGTTCACAAGGATTATTTGATGACAGGGATTTCTCTTTCACAAAATATGTCAGAAGCATTGCAGAGATGGTGACTCTTACTGAAGTAGGTTTTCTTCATGATCACTTGTGCTTTAATTCTTCTGTTTTGTATTTTAATTGGTTCCTATTTTTTACATAGGAAACCTTCTGCAATACGGTAGGGAAGACAATGAGGTTCAGGGATAACCCTTTCAGATGGTATTATGATTTGTGTCCAACTTTTAAAAAAACCATCCAATCTCCTGGATGCCCATTCCAATGCAACTATACTGATAACAATTCAACCCCAATAACAAAGTAAGAATTCTTACATATAACGTCTTATTTTTTTTGGTTTTTTTTCCTATAGTTGGAACTAAAATGTAGTTCACATAAACCAATCTCCCTCGTGTAGGTATAAAATTGAGGTTGAAGTGGAACATTAATCGAATGCTGTTAATTTTGTTTTTTAGGACAAGGATTGTATTCCTTATGTTGGCATGTCTGCTTATGCTCTAAGACATATAATGAAGAAGGTATGTACATTATATATGTTTCCATCAACCTAATGCATTGTCTTCTTCAATAACATATGAAATACATTTCCATTACAGATCATGTGGTGAATGTATAATTCATTATATTTTATTTATGAATGCCATGACCATAATATTGTGATTTCATTTACCAATTCCATCAAACAAATTTTATTATATGATCATTATATATTATGACTTCACTCATGAACTAAACAACATATACAAACTTATTTACACTATTTATATTGAAATACCATTAAAAGCATAGACAATTTAAGATCATCCACTTATTTATCCCGCACACCTTGATCATCTATTGGGGAAGAAGTTTGCTTTACGTGCCAAGTATTAACCTTACTACAAACAAGCATATGTTGATAAACTCACCCCAGATCCTAAGGTGATCTAATAGATAGAAGAAGTGATTACACCTCCTCAGGTAAGCATTCCAAGTCAATTGCGTTTTATAAGTCTCAAATATAACATATTGCCTCTTTTATATAGGCTTGTCTAACCATCTCCAAGACAGATGAATATGCTAAGGGAAGTGCCATACTATGCATTGAAGACAACAACGCAATCAAAAAATTAACACAAATGACTATTCCCGCGGTAAGTATATTTTCATTCCATATATTATATCTAATCCACCTCTTTATACAATCTTGAAGGCACACTTACGTAGACTGCTATCAATTTTTCAGCCTACAGCATCTATTTCACATAACTGGAGCCCCGAAGCCAGCATTAACAATACACCTTCAAAGAGGTTATCTCCATCTGAAGCAAGTCAAGAACTAGATGGCCCAGATATGTTGACACCAAAACTTTCTGCCACAAAGTCGACAATGACCAAGACTGGAAGGCACAACAAAAACAAGTGAACATGAAGTGTGTCATTTTTTATCAACAAAATTTCTTTTTGGACACAGTCTGTTGTTTTGGGTTCTCCAGTGGAAACATCTCTTTTGATTTAATATGATTTGTTTAAGATACCCTTTATGTGAACCTATATTTTGAACAACGTTTGAGTCCTTTTTCAATTCTTATTAGACAATATGTCACCTAATGATGTAATGAATTTAACTGTTTGTTGGTAAACATGGTTAATGGTATTGTTGCTCTTATGATTAACGATTTAATCCTTATTTATTTTAATGTGCAACCTTATATGAAGGATACTGAATAATGTTTTGGCTCGAAAATTGTTGGTACACAGTCTTCACCTAACCTTACTCATTTATATTTATCAATATCACTCCTATTTAAAAAAGCCCCTAATTTTGTGGACATCAAAATCTGTTATTTATGAATTGACAACTTCATTTATCAAAGCCAGTCCTATGTTATACCCTTGGTCTAAGAAAACATATTCAAATATATTTACTGTGTTGCAATTAAGTGTACATGTTAACTTAAATAATAGTTTTTCCATTTCATCCTTTCAAGATATATATCAATTAAGTAATTAAGTAATTTTTATTAAAATGCTAACAAATACTTTTACATATGTAGTCCAAAGTTTCACTTTTACATCTATGCCTTTTGAAACTGATAGCTTTTTACCATTCATCATGTTAATGTGTACCAACAAGTTATATATAATCGATTTATTCAAATGGTCAACAAGACTCACCACCATTATCAGAATAAACCCATTTCAGCTTCTCGTCTGTTTTCCTCTCCACCGAAGCATGGAATTATTTGAACCAACACCTAGTCCTTTATCTTTAAAGCATAAACCCATAGTTGTAGATAGAGAAATCACAAGAAAGGTGGGGTTTGAATTGGGTTTATAGAAAATATTCCCCTTTAGAAAATTCTGAGCACTCAAATGATAATAGCAATAAAGACAATGAAGAGTAAAGGACACAAGTGATTTATCCAGGTTCACCTTAAACAAGGCTAATCATCTCCACCCCTCAAGAATAATTTCGCCTTCAACATAGACTTAATCCACTATAACCAAACTGATTACAAATGCATGGGCAACAACCAATGACTAACATACAATGACACATTCAGTGATGCAACCAGATATAATGTTCATTGACCCAATAAGGTCAGATCAACATGATCTCTTACCAGGATTTATTCACAATGATATCCATCAATGATCTCTTAAAAATTCAGACCTTCATTCGGTCCCCTAAGAGATATGACTACCATTGACCCAACAAAATATGATCACTTAAGATCTCCTATCACGATTTCATCACAATGACCAACAACCATTGTCTTCTTGAGATCAGACCTTCACTCAATCTCTCAAGGAACCTTCAATGATATGTTCAATGATCCGATTTAATGAATATAACAATCATTGACCCAATAGAATCAGATCACTCAAGATCATCTATCATAATTTCCCATGATGACCAGCAACTACCGTCTTCTTGATATCACACCTTCACTCGGCCACCCAAGGAATCAATCAACAAAAGTTGATAAGGTTCTCGTGTTTACATGATTGCTTCTTCTAAGCAGATTACACAAATGATTTAAGCACGTATTGTTTAACATATTTTTGAGAAACAACTCTAGTGTTAAAACAATTTACATGAAGAGATTTGAACTGTAACACAATATGAGCAACAACTGTTGTGTTCATTACAATGTTCTATCAAGATGTATTTGATCAAAAGTTAAGTAGCATCTTGTAGTCTTCTTCTTCTTCATCTTCTGGTTGAGCAACTTACAAGCAACAACTCCTTGCTTCTTCTGAGATCTACCAAGATGTATGTAATTAGAAGTTGAATAGCATCTTGTAGTCTTCTTTTTTATCTTTCTTTCTTTTCTCTCATTTCTGTGTAATGGTCTTCAGAATGTTTAGAATTACAACTTTGACACCTTCAACACCCACATCATTTTAGCTTGATGGCCAACGACGACATTCTTCTTTGAATCTTTGATCTTCTTTTATAGCCTTGAAAGAGATAGACGTTGTGAGGATAGAAAAGTTTTTTCCTGCACCAACGGTTAGTTCCCAACGGATAGAATAAGGTGTAAGAGTTTAGACAATATAAAATAATACTTTCTAGATCCTATCACTATTCACTGATAGCTTTCCACCTTTTCTTTGAATAATGTTTTTTTAATAAGCTTGTAAACAGAGATCCGTTAAGTAAAGAAAGATAGCTGGAAATCCAGCCATTTGTTTCCAACGGTCACAATGAGAGTGGTTGACAATACAATACAAATGATTATCCTTACGCTACCCTAGAAGGTAGAGGTCACAAACACTTTATGTACCTTTTGTACACCATCACACATTAACTATTTTGAACTTCTTCTTATCTTTAAAGGCTTTAGATAATTTGAATGTTGAACATTGAAGTTTGTTGTAGAAGATTCACTCTTAAGTTTTAGAACCTAAGTCTTGGAGTCTTCAGAACTTGTCCTATCATAACCTTGTCTTCAGAGTTTTCAATACTTGGTTGTAAGAACTTGTTTTTCTTAAGATCATCAGAACTTGTTCAGCAGAAATTCGTCTTCATAATCTTCAGAATTTGTAATATACAGAAGCAAAGCTTTAGAAGGCCTCCAAAGCTTAACCACTAAGTCACGACCAAAACCTCTTGTACTAACGTTCCTAAGACACGTTGCAGAAGATGTATTTCAGAATCTTGACTTCAACTGTAACACGTAACCACATGTTTTCTTCCAGTAGTGTATGTTCAAAATCTGATGATGTCACACGCCTTGATACCAAAGTCAAAATATTATAGCAGCAACTACGCACTAGAACGAAACCATTAGAGTATACAATTGTTCTCCATGATATCATGTAAATTTATCATCAAAATCTTAAGGTCAGATGTAGAAACACTTCTTGTTCTTACAATAGTTTCCTGGAACAATCATCAATAAAGGTAACAAAATAAAGTATACCACTAAAAGACTTTACCTTTAATGGCCCACAAATATCAGAATGTACCAATTGAAGCAACTTTGACTTCCTTGATGGAGGATGTCTCTTGAAATATACTCTAGTCTGTTTATCATCCATGCAATGAGAACACTTCTCCAAATATGTATTCTTTAAACCAGGAAGAACATCCTTTTTGGCTAAAACATTTAGCCCTTTTTCACTAATATGACTAAGCCTTCGGCGCCACAAAGATACGTCCATATCGATAACATTCACACTGTCCCTAACAACCAAAGCTTTTGTCCAATATAATTTAGAAAACTTTTCTCTTCTAGCCACAACCAAGTTATCTTTGTTAAGTTTCCACTTTCTAGAACCAAAGTGATTGTCATAACCATAATCATCAAGCATATGCACAAAGATCAAATTAAAACGGACATCCGGAGTATGTTTGACACCTCTAAGCAACAATTGCACTCCCATGTTGGTTTGCAAGCAAACGTCACCAACACCAATTACCTTAGATATATCATCATTACCCATCTTCAACACTCTAAAATCACCAGAAATATAAGATGTGAAGAAATCCTTCTTTGATGTAACATGCAATGTAACACCACTGTCAACTATCCACATGCTCTCGTCTGATACGAGATTAACAGACTCATGATCACGTAGAATAACAAGATCATTACAAGTAGCAGTAGTAACACGATCATCATCACGATCATCATCACGATCTTCATGATCTCTTTGTTTAGACTCACCTTTCTTGCCTTTGCTATCCCTTTTCCACTGATAACAATACTTCTGTATGTTCCCTGTTTTGTGATAATAATGACACTCTAGATTTTTGTATCATGGTTTGAACTTGTTTCTTCTATTATCTCTACCACCCTTTAGTTCCTTTTTATGACTTATCCCCATATTTTCAATGACAAATACCTCGGATTGAGATGAAGAATATTGTGCCTTCCTTCTCATCCCCTCATTAAGAATACCATCCTTAGCTGTTTCCAAAGAAACAACACCTCTAGGAGCAGAACTTGTAATAGAAACCCGAAACGTCTTCCAAGACTCTGGTAAAGATAGCAATAGGAATAATCTAAAAAGTTGGTCATCAAATTTGATACTCATTCCTGACATCTGATCAAGGAGTCCTTGAAATTCACTCAAGTGATCTGAAATAGAAGTCCCCTCCTTATACTTCAAACTTATGAAGCTATTCAACAAGAACAATTTATTATTCCCTGATTTAGAGGCATAGAAAGACTCAATCTTCACCCATAAAGTTTTTGCATGTGTCTTATTAGAAATATGATTATAAACATTATCTTCTACATCTTATCGAATAAAACCACATACCTGTTGATGTTCAAACTCTCATTCTTCATCAGACACATAATTCAGCTTTACGAAACTAAAAACTGGTAAATGCAATTTCTTCACAAATAGTAAGTCCTTTTCATCTTGACCTTATATAAATGGTAATTAGAACCATTCAACAATACCATCTTCATCTTTGTATTTGACTTCATCATTCAAACAAGTAAAATAACCCTTAACCAAGAGCTCTGATAAAAAATTAAGACAAAATAACAGAACAATATGCAGCGGATATAATATTTTTCAAACTTGTAGGAACCTTAAAGATCAACAACAAATATAAGACGACAATCGAATAATAAAGACACAAAAAGAACACCAATATTTTTAATGTGCAAAACCCCTCAATATGAGAGTAAAAACCACGATTCGTCCAGACCAAAGAAAATAGCTCTACTATAATCAATTGAGATTACAGGAGAGTCATAAAGTGATTCACAAAATAACGATAACAATCGTAAATCACAAAGCAAACTAACTTACAAATAAGAATAAAAAAAGCTGAAAATTTTCTCAAATCTGCAGCTTCAATGCGAAGACCATATCTCTCAACTAATACTTTGCTTTGAAGATCCCAACAGTCGAAAGTTAGATATATATGTTGCGAACAAGTTCACCAAATTTCGGTTCGATCCGACAGTGAACGAATCTGTGATCGTTTTAATGAAGCTGCTGCAGAAAAAACGGGAATGAATTTCTTTCCTCTTTTCTCTCTTTTTGAATTCTTATTTTTCTCTATCTCTTCTTAACCCTAAATTGACACTCTCTATTTATATAAGTGAGATAAATAAACTATTTACATTTGAGTCTTTCTCCATATAAGAAAGGAACCCAAATCCAGTAATATTTTGTTATAATTCATTATTTGATAATGATTTTCTTAACGGTGTTGATGTGATTCTTATTTAGAAAATCAAGTTGTTCTCGAAATGTAATTTCTATACTATTTTTAATATAAATCGTCAATATTGAATTAAACTCTAAAATTAGCTTGAAAAATTGTAACTTTGAATTCAAAGTATAAATAGAAGAACTTATTTTTCGAGTAATTGACTTCTTCTTCAAAAAACAAGAATCAATTATGCCTTCGAACACAAACAAATAGTACTAAAATTTCAAATGCATTATTCTTATTCAAAATAGTTGAACGAGTTTGTGAATCCAAATTAAAAAAGTTATCTTTTAAAACCACTTAAATAGATTATACATCCGCACACACCTACAAATACAAATACAAATGATAGAAAATCTCACTTGTTGATAATCCAAATAATATATATAACTTTTCTTTGCTATTAATAACACCTATTTCTTTTACTTTTCTTGCTTTTAGTCCATTTACATTTATTTTTCAATTGTTGAAGTATAAAACAAGGGTGCTAATAACATTCTCCTATAGAACAAGTTTTAAAGCAACTGCCATATAACAAATTTTTGGGCCAAGTTGGGCCGGTTTAATTCAAAACGAGTACCTGTCCGCTTCGTCCTCCAAACCCGGTTCGTGCAGAAACTAAAAAGTAAAGTAAAACCCTGAAAGCAGGATCCAGTGTGAGTTAGAAGCAAAAGCGCTTCTACTCCATAATCGATTATCAACACACAATGGCTTCCTCAAACAATTCCATAGCTGAAAACAAAAAAGCCAAAAAACCAGAAACTTCAACACCTACCAGCAAAGTCAAAACGGAAAAAGACGTAGAAAAATCCAGTGAGAAGAAGAACAACAACAACGAGGAGAACAAAAGCAACAAGAGTAAGAAGCTCAAGTTCACCAATGGAAATTCCAAAGAAAAAGAAGAAAACGGAGTAAAACACGAGAACGACGTTGAAGAAGATGGAGGAGAAGAAGAAGCGAAAACGAACGTGTTTCCGATGAGTCGAATCAGGACGATAATCAAAGCAGAAATCAGCGATTTGCGTGTTACTCAGGAAGCTATATTGGCGATTAACAAAGCTGCGGTAAGTTTATGAATATTTTTCGTTTGTTGTTATGGATTTTTGATTTAGTGTTTGAGTTTTTTTTTTCCTTTGCAGGAGAAATTTCTTGAACAATTAGCTTTGGAAGCTTTTGCGTATTGTGCTCAGGATCGGAAGAAGTATCTGAGTTACAATCACTTATGTAATGTTCCTTTCAATTTCACTGTTTTTTCATAAGCTATTATATTTGTACTTGCTGTTTGATTGCTTGTGTGTTTGAAACTATCTGATTTCCTTTTTATGTATTGATATGCGAGTTTATGAAGTTAGGGTTAGTCTCAAGGCCATCTTCATGATTGATATCAATGGAATTTATAAAGGATTATTTATTCGCATTTAGTAGTTTTGGTTGTTGTTGTATCCTATAATTTCACTTGTGTAGCTTTGAAACTTCATCTTGAAGGTGTGTTCGGTGTCTGATATGCGTCAGTGTCTGACACTGACATACATGGTTGCATTGAAATTATTATTTGAGTCTATGTGTTAGTGTCAATATAATGTTTGTGTCGGACTTCGTAGCTGCTGACCATAGGGAACTTAAGGGATGTTTTTCTTTGTTTTATATTTGGCTTGGGCATTTAGGTTTTTTAATCTATTAGGCTATAATTATAATGTAAATGCTTTTAAGTAAGAGAGATATATTCTGCTTGGACAGTTAGGAATTGGTATATGAACATTATCAATTTTTTACCTCCTTATTATGTATTGTTATCTGTCCGTGTATTGTATTTGACTATTTGTTACCTTGTGATTGGTTGTTTACCTTTATTGTTGTGTTTTCCTGCTTAAATATTTGTCTTGGAGTAGCAATGTAATTGTAACTTGACGCTGTTGTTTTGTATGCACTTTGAACAGGAACTGCTTGAGTAGAATTCTTAGGCATTAGGGGTTGCACTTCTTAGGTGAATAATAGGTGTGTGAGATGAGTTTTTGATAGGAATTTGGCTTCTAAGATAGGGGATATCATACGAGTCTTGTTCGGGTAAAGTGAAGCTTACAATCTTGCGGCTGTCCCAACTCTCAAATCAAATCTACTATTAGTAACTATTGAAATCAGCATGAAGTTTTCCCCCCACACTAAAACATTACAGAATCTATTCAATCAATCGCGTTAAACCTATCAATTCACGGGGGCCTGAGGGCTAGCCATGTCATATAGTATCCTCCCGGTTCATGTTATGTAGCATTTTACATGTTGATCATCTCTCCATGTGATACGAAGTGTGTGGAGTTTTCAGTTCCACCTGTTCGCTTCTCAATAATTTCAATCCTTCACCACTAGGTTCTATAAATCTATATTCTAATTGGCATGAAATAAAATTAACCTATTTTTAAGTTTAAATGGCACTTAGGTATGGTAAAAACCATTCAACTTCTTCAGCGTTGTGAAATATAAAAAGAAATGTGAACATTTAGCTACGTCCATATTAATTGACCTTTGTGCATGTTTGTTTGTTTGCTTGCTTGTGCATTGTGATTGTTAAATATTTCCCAATTACTGATTAGATAGTTGCTTTGTGTTTCAGCCCATGTTGTTAGTAAGCAAAAAAGATTTGACTTTCTGGCTGGTAACTTCTTTTCCCTGTTGAAACTTTACCCAGTAACTATTGAAATATTTGAAGTTTACTCTTCCATATATTTATTTAGTACTAATTAAAAGAATTCCTGCATTGTGTTTGCTTGTCCAGATTTTGTTCCCGAGAAAGTGAAAGCTGAGGATGCATTAAGAGAGACAATCTCTAGAGGAGATAGAGGCGGTTAGGAAATATAAAGCAAAGATAATTGATAATCTAATTCTGTACTTTTGTTTAATCCGTTATATTTTGGAATGAAAATATGTATGATGGTGAGTAATGCTCATTTACTTTTTTAGAGTGATTATGCATACTTGATGTCTAACATTGCTTTATCAGCATGGCTGCAATTTTTTATTTTCATTTTTTTTTATTGACAATTTGGTTACATATCTGAAGTTAAATTTGCCTGTAGGAAGATAGTAAACCTATATAAAATTAATCCTACTAACTACTGGATGGAAGTTGGGACCAATTCTTAAGCTGTATTTGGTCATTTTCCCGCGTTGTTGGCTCCCCCTCTTCTTTTAAAGTTCTCCCATTCAAACCTATCATGATTTTTGTTGTGAAAAAATGATTCAGTACTTCAGTTTCTACTACTCAAATGGAGCATATAGAACAAAATGATTTTTTCTCCCGCCCCTTAAATTGGCAATCTTGGATGTTTGTGTTGTGTGCACATCATGAATCAGTATCTTGCACTAGGTGTATGCTGCAAAACATTAGCAGGAATTAGTGCAGTAGTTTCTTAAGAGGAGTTTGTATGCCAAATATGTACTTGTATAGGGGTGGAAATAGGCTGGGACGAGTTAGGTTTTGCCAAGCCTAAGTCTGGTCTGCCAAAAAATTCGACCCGTAGTCTGTCATAGACTTATTTCTTAGGTCTGAGTCTGGTCTTTTCGAAGGCTTAGTTAATGTTAGTTTATGTAAAAGCCTATTATTTTAGACATATGTAAATTAGTAATTTAAATAATATTTAAATAAATTAACAAATTAAAAGATCAATGAGACTAGAAGTTTGTTTGTATTGACTTATTTTAACTTATGAGCATAAATTTTGTGAGATTATTTGTTTAAACGAATTAATGAAAACAACTTATGATATTGTTTATAAGGTATTTTCATCTTATTTTCACAAGTTTTCCAAAATAATTAAGTTTTATTTATGTATTTTAATTCAAAGTACAAAACATAGCATAATGATAATAAATAAATTATTCATATTTATTTAAATAGGCTGACTTGATAGGCTTAAAAGGTTTTTTATTTTATTGTCTGAGACCTAACCTCCTTTTTAACTAAATAGATTTATAAAAAAGTCTAGATCTTTTTTATTTAAAGAAAAAACATGGTCTACCTTAAACCTTTGTAGACTAGGCAGTAGACCACCGTTAGAAACCCGTACTGTTTTTACCTCTACTTGTAGTCATTTACAAACACTAACATTCTGTACTTATGTCAATCCTTCTTGCTTCATTCTGAGTCTCAAACCAATTCTATTTTGTTTCAGCAACATTATTTGATAAGTTTGGAAGTGCAAAGTATGCAGATTTGAAATTGAAACATAAACCATATCAGTTGGATCAACCGTATTTTGTCAACTGTAATTACTACTCGTTTGTGTTTCAGAATTCAAAGTAGTTTGTATTTCTTATTTCTTTGAAACCTTAAATTTTCCAGCACCGAACACATTTCTGGTACTTTTCTCCTGCGTATTCTGGTATGTGAAAAGTCCATTTTATTGAAAAATTAGAAATATCACGACCTTAGAAGTGTCTCCTCCAATCAAGAAGAAAACTAGACTCATATAACATATCCACTCTAAAAAAATTTGAAAATTAGCAATCTTGCCAACCACCCTATAATTAGGCATGAGAATATAACCCATATTCATGCACACCCACCCGAGTTCAATCTTTGACTGGGTTTGATTTTCCTCTGATTAATACATGGTTGATATTTTGATCTGTAATTAATTATTTAAAATATTTGAAATGTATATATGAATTTTTGTAAATTGGTTTATTTTTTATTCATAATTGATATTGAGAAAAATAAACATTTCTATTAAAAAAATGAGATTGTTTAACCTACCCTATAATTTTTTAACGCACCACACAAAAGTATAAAAATGTTCATAAAAATCAGAAATATATTTCTGGTACGCACTCATTGCTGGATTTTGGTGGACGAGAGTCCTATGTGATAGTTGAAAACTAACTGAAAATACAAGTATGTTGAAATCATAATTGTATTTTCTAAAGCACCTCAAATACACACAAGTGTTAAGACTGATAAACTCAAGTTAACACACAGATACGAATCGAAAATGTATTTACAGTTGGGACCGTAGTTGTATTTCCGGTTCGTGTTGACATTTAAACAAGTGCTGCCTCTTCCTCTTCCTCATTTTCAAAAACAATTTGAAAAGAAAAACACTCAACACACAAAAATCTAATCCTCTCAATCCCCATTGTATCAATTAATCAATTTTGCGAAAAATTCATTAGGAATCACTTACACTTCAGTGTTCAAGCAGATTCAAGCCAGAAAAATCATCATTTGTTAGTTATTTTTTAGTTTTTTGGAGTTTATGTAATTTCACCTACAACTTGTGTTTTAGGGTAGAAAATTCAAGTTTTTTTAGTGTTTGCAATGTTAGGAGTCATAAGAAACATGTTAGGTATGTCTTTTTTACGATCAATGACCATTTTTTTGAGGTCATTGGGGCTGAACTTCGCCATTGACGGAGCTGAAATGTTGCAGGTCGTATCAGAGATGCATTTCCGATTTTCATCAATGTTTAGTCAAAAATCGAAAATGCATATCTGATTTTAGGCAGTCCGCATTTTTTTTATTTTTTGAACCCGAGTCTTATTGTTAACGTTTGTTTCGTTCTTCTACAGAAGTAATGGCTGAGAGACCATCTAGGTTGATGCACGACAGACTTGCACAACATGCTTATGTGAGAAAGGAAATGAGTCAGACATTCTAGGCTCCTTCTACCTCTGGAGAGATTGTGCCAGATGCGCCTACAACCTTTGGTGTATATGTTTCTACACCTACTTCATCGTCCTCCTCCCGCAGCAGGCGAGGTTCTCTAGTTCATCTCTCTCAGCCTCCGTCCTCCCGTAGACACACTTCCTCACCGATAATATTTAAGGCAGAAGAGACATCTGATTCTCAGTCGATGTTGGAGGCCACACATCCGACACTAGAGGCCTCACAATCATAGCCTCAAGCATCCCAAGCACCTGAGGCCTAAGCAGTTGAGGCGACACCTGCTGCGTCTTAGGGTTTTGGAGGAGGGCCCTCTAATATATATAAGGGAATAAACAACGATTTTTTTGCTATTGACAACGCTTAAAAGTGTATCCTATTCCTACGCTCCTGTAAGTAAATACAACGTTTTTTGTCAATGTAAAAGCACTTCTTAATGTAGCATTTAGGCAACGTTTTATTCAATAAGTGCTCTCTAAAGGCCCCTATAGGCAACACTTCTTACATTAGAAGTACTTTCTAAAGTAAGTCTTTAGCAACACTTTCACTTTAGGCAACGCTTTTAAAAGCACTGTGTAATGTATATTTTTGTTAACTTTTTTTCTATTTTAGGCAGCGCTTTCTTAAAAAGCGCTATCTAAAATCCTTTTTAGGCAATTGTTTTACTTCAGAAGCGTTTTTTAATGCACCACTTTAGGCAGTGTTTTATGTAAAAGCGCTTTCTATTTCCCACTATAAACATTTTTTTTTGTTTAAAGTGTTGTCTAATGTTCACAAATTTGTTAATATATACAACTTATATTTTAAGCGTTCTCTACAAATAATCACTTAAAATAAGCGTTGTCTTTCAAATTTGCACTAGATTTCATAAATTCGTAGCTTCAATGCAATAAACATGCACCAAATTTACATATCTATATGTACAACTTTAATCCAATAATTTATATATACATAAATTTGATACAACTTGAAGAATTGAATAATTTATATATACATAAATTTACATATTTATATATACAACTTTATAATCCAATAAGTATGTACCAAATATACATATTACTATCTTCTAGAGCTGTTATCTTCTCTACTATCTTCTCTACAAACAACAACAATGAAGAATCCTAAATGAACTTGTTATCTCTATATCTTCTAGATATGTACCTACCTGGAACAAAACCAACAAAGGCATATAAGAACCAAGCTATATAACACTTAAATCTTATAACTATTATAATTTAACACAAACCAATGTAACAAAAACAAATCAAGAATCCGTTATAACCCACCATTAAAAATTCCCTAATTCATACTATTGTACCCCAAAATTTGCCCTCCCATTTTTCATGCAAGATGCTATCCTAGGGTTTCTCGTACACTCAATTGGCTCAAAGGTCGATCAGACAGATTCTCTTTCTAGGCGGAAAATCAACAATTAGGGTTTGGTATTTCTCATAGAAAATTGAGTTTTCAAAATTTCAAATGTTCTTAAACACAATTTGCTGAAGTTTGTTAATTCTACAAGATTGACGAATGTTCTTAAAACATGTTTGATAGACAATGAAGTCCCATTTTAATCAAGTATGACATGCGAACTCATTTTGATTACCAATTAGACATTGGACAAAAGTTGAAGATTAAGACTTTTATTTTAAATGACCATGGTTTTTGGATTCAAGTTAACCAAGTGGAATTAAATTCTTTAAACATTTATTTTGTTTAGAAATTTGATTGGAGTACAAGGTGCATATTTTGTTTGATCATTTTTTGTGATTGCTTGAAGTACAAGTTACCCAAACCAAGGTGTTTTACTCAAAGCATTCGATTGAGATTTTCGAAGTTCAATTAGAATTTGAGGTTGGTACAATAATTTTCATCACACCAAATTTATTCAAAGGCATTGTGTTCATTACATTACAAGTAAGGTGAATTTACAAATTTTTGTCTTGTTTACAAATGAAATAAATTATAAGATTTGTTTTATTTACAAAAGGGAGAAATTTTGTTTCTTCAAAGTCTTCATTGCTTCATCTTCAAGCAACCCATCCAATCTTTGCTTGCTTCCCACGCCTCATGTTCATGAAACAAAGAAGAAGAGAAAGTTAGCAAGCATTTCAAACAAAAAAGTGATACGTAAAAAAAAGAGAAGAAATTCATCATTAGGGTTTGTGTTTAGGAATAATATTTTAAGGGCAAGCAAGCAAAGAAGACTGCATAGCAAACTGCAAACAAATAATAGGGCAGGCTGCAGCAGGCAGCAAACAACAACATAAGCAAGCTGCAAACAAACAGCAGGGCGGGCTGCAGCAGGCAACAAACAACAACATAAGCAAACTGCAACAAACAGTAGGGCAGACAACAACAGACAACAAACAACAACATAAGCAAACTGCAACAAACATCAGGGCAGGCTGCAGCAAGCAGCAAACAACAACAATAAATAGCAGGGCAAGCTGCATAGCATGCAGCAAAACAACAATATAAGCAAACTGTAACAAATAGTAGGGCACACTGCAAGCTGCCAGAACAAAACCTTTGCAAAATCTAAAGACAACAAAGTACCAGAGTTCAGAAAAAGAAGGTTTTATGTTCTAAGGCCTCAAACAATTTTAGTTTTATCACATGCTAAAATTATATTGCAAATCTCAAATATTTGGTTCACAATAGTGCAAACAGAATTTCAAGTCCAACACAAGTACAAGCCCAACAGATTTCAACCGAACATGATTTAAAACAACTCAAAAAGCCTCATACAATGTTTGTTTTATCATAGGCCATTGCTTATTGAAAATCACAAGGTTTGGTTTGGTTCACAATAAACTAAAAGGTGCAAACTAGAATTCATCATGCAACAAGTGCAGGTTTAATTCAGAAAAACCAGTACAACCAGCAATCAAAAAAAGCCTCATACATGTTGTTTCACAAAAAAATCAGGATCATACATCATTGGCTAGGGGTAGTCTTTTGCAAATCTCAAATATTTGGTTCACAAAAGATAAAGAGGAAATAAAAAAAAATCAAATCAGCAAGCAAAAAGCCTCATGTTGCTTCAAATATGAAAATAGTCAACCAACAAAAGTACATAAATCTATACAAAATCTAACAGCAGCAGTACAACAAGGTACAAAAGCCAGGAAAAAGCGGCCTTTAAGTACAATCCACAGTACCAAAACTGATACAGTAAAGCCACAAAACCAGCAAAAGCACCAAGTACAGAAAAAGGGGCCATCAAATCCAATTCAAAGCCACCAAAATTAGTAGAAAGATAATACAGAGAATTTCAAAAGGGAAACAACAAGTAAAAATACAAGGTCTGTACAAAGAGCCAAAAGCCAAAGCCACAAAAACCAACAAAAGCACCAAGTACAAAAAAATGGGCCATCAAATCCAATTCAAAGCCACCAAAATTAGTAGGAAGATATCACAGAATTTCAAAAGGGCAACAACAAGTAAAAGTACAAGGTCTGTACAAAGAGCCAAAAGCCAAAGCCACAAAACCAACAAAAGCACCAAGTACAGAAAAAGGAACAAATGCAAGCCATAATATAAGAAACAGAGCCATGATTCTGAGAAAAGAGGATTTTTTCACCACAAAAATATACAAACAGAAATACAAATCGCAGCAAACAAACAAACCCTCTTCATTCTTTTTCCGGCCAAAAGCAAATATACAAACACAGAAACAGAATCACATGCAAACGACGAAAACCCTAAATAATTTTATCATCATTTTCCAACAACATACACCCTTCAGAATTAACAGAGAGAAAGAGAGAGGAAAGATCTCACTGAGGTAAAGCTATTTCCGTCGAATCCAACCCTAGGGTTTTGTTTCCCCCCTTTTAGATTCACGCGTAACCCAGCGAAATCTGCAAAAATCAACCACGGATTAGTGAAGAGGAGAGAAAGGCGAACCCAGAGATGTAAAAAAAAATAGTGATCAGAGCTTCGCCGCTGCGAGACGATTTCCGACGCGGCCGCTCTTCCTTCTCCGGTGAGAACACAGATATATATAACAGAGAGAGAGAGAGAGAATATAAAACAGAGAGAGAGAGAGAGAGAGAGAGAGAGAGAGAGAGAGAGAGAGAGAGAGAGAGAGAGAGAGAGAGAGAGAGAGAGAGAGAGAGAGAGAGAGAGAGAGAGAGAGAGAGAGAATATAAAACAGAGAGAGAGAGAGATAGAGAGAGAGAGAGAGAGAGAGAGAGAAGTTTTTTGTCAAATAAGACTCTGTCTCAATTTTTTGGGTGTTTTGTTGTTTTGTTCTAAAAAACAAATAACCAGGCCTAAACTGGCCCAACCCAGTTCCCATGCGCACACCCCCTCCCATTTTGTTTACACCCCCATTCACCTTCTGTAAATACCAAACAGCAGGCCCAACTCCTTTTCCTCGCGCACACCCCCTTATTTGTTTTCCAACCACGCAGGCCCAGTCCCTTTTTTTTTATTTTCTGTTTGCACATAAAATAGCTTGGGTTTTAATTTTTTTCAAAGACTGTTTTACTTATTTTAAACCTTTTTTCACTTTTTAACCCCCTTTAGTTTATATTTCTATTTTTATTTTATCTTACTTTTCATTTATTTGTTTCTTTAATATAAATATATATAAATATATTTTTCTAAATAATTATAGTAAAACTTTTCCATTTTATTTTTTATTATTATTTTATTTGTTTCTTATTTTATTATGAATAGAATATTAAAATACCATTTTCTTAAACAAATTTTTTTCTTACCTAGTTTAATTTAGACTTAGTCTTTTTTTTATTAATTAATTTAGAATTTAAGATTTTAATTAACATTTTTTTCATTCATTTTAGCTTGACTAATTAGTTTAAAAATCTTTTCACAAAAACCCTAAATTTGTTTCTTTAATCAAATTAATTTTCTTAATTAACTTAAGTTTAATTTTCTTAGTTTAATTAATTTTCTTTTAGTAGGTCAAAACCCTTTCTTCACAACAAAAAAATATTTTAGTTTCTTTCCATATTATTTTATTCTTTGTACATTATATCTACATTTATTGTACATTATCATTCGATTCAATATGGTTGTAATAGTAACCTAGGTTTAAATTACTTGTCATCCCCCATTTGTAAATTTGTATCCCCATCCCCAATTGATGTAATAACGTAGTGATTTTAATTTTCACAACTTATCGCTTTATGTACAAATGCTAGTAATTAGGGTTTTGTATGGAAAGACTAAAACCAATAAGTAACAAATCATAATCAAAGACAAATCAAGCATGAAAATCAATACACTTGCACATTTACACCCTTAGGGTCATCTCACTTTGTTGCCTTCCAGAAAATAGTCATGTCCCTCGAATATGGGCATTTTAAGCAAAGACCCTCGATAAAAGATCGTAGTCCCTCGATGACCCTCGATGTCGCCTTCGGTAAACGATCTAGTCCCTAAAATGACATTGCTAAAGCGTCCATAGGTTTCCTTCTATGACTATACAAACGTCCACGCCCGTCCCTTCACATTCAACAATGGGGCTTCTTACCAAACCAATGGTAAGATAGTAACATCTAAAGGAGGAGGAAAAGAATGTCTAAAGACCTTTTGAGTAGGTAGATTCGCTCCTAGTTGCTTGCTTGCTCACAACAAAAACGTTTTTATACACCCACACTCTCATTTTGAAACATTTTCAAAAGACAAAACACTTTGTACGCGTTCTTATAGAGACGAGAACCGTTACAAAGACTTTTCAAAATCTCTTTCTAAAACACATTCCACAAACACATCTTTGAACTATTTTTCCAAACAAACACTTTGTATGCGTTCTTATAGAGACGAGAAACATTTACAAAGACGTTTTCAAAATACTTTCAAAAACCACACCACAAATCACATTTTCAAACAAAAGCAAGTGATCTAGCAAGTAACTAAGAGCCCATGGAAAACCATGGATGAAAAGGGTGCTAATACCTTCCCTTTTCATAATCTACCCCCCAAACTCAAGAAACAATCTCAAAGGTCTTTCCTGTGCTTTTTCACCTTTATTTTTGGATAAAAGAAAAGTTGGTGGTGACTCTTGCTAACCGCAACATTTGCAATCAAACGCAAAACACTCAAGTCAGTTTTCCCACCGTATCACAGAACTGGAGACTCTGCTGGGGAATATACTAAAAGTGGGGTTACCTTAGGGTTAGATCATATTTACTTGATTTCTTTGTTTGACTTGTATGCTTTATATTATGGTTCTTTGTTTGGGTTTGAATCCTCTACCCGAATTTGGGATACCTTATAGGTAAGTAGCAATATGTTGTGGAAACTATGCGGGGTATATCGACATGGTCTAAGAAATAGCTATGTTAGTGCGACATATTTGTGGGTACCCCGGTAGCCCTTGAGTAGTCAAGGAGAATACGGGGCCGCTGAGTGATGTCATGAAGCACTAATGAACTTCTAGAACCTTTACTTGACTAACTTGGCCATTAGGACGTAGTGAGATGACCGGCTTTGGTGCAGTCCGAAGTTGGTAGATACTCGATACTACACTCATTGAGGTTTGGTTTTTTGGGATATTTCGGTTGCCATTAAAGATGCTTGCGCTGAAACAATGACCAAGGGAATAAACCAGTGATATTGAGCTCCTTAGAACCCGGTTACTATTACTAGGACAGGTTGAGCCAACTAAACTTCAAGAGGGTACTTACCTATAAACCTCATGCAAGCCTGAACCTAAGGACTTGTCTGCTTTGTGTGTATATGATTATTTGTATATAAGCTTGCTTACTTTGCATACTTGTACATAACATCATGACATCATACCATAAGCATTTTTAATAACATTGAACCATAGCATTTCAAGGATCTCAAGGGTTTTTGATACAGGGTCACGTTGAACCAGACGTCTATCAAGGGGAAAGAGGATTTATTTTCCTCTAACTAAGCACCGTCAAAGATTAAGTACAAAAACTTGAGTCAAAGGCTATGACCCACTCAACATGGTGAGCTTGATCCTCGTGGAAGGACATTCACCGATACAAAGTTCTCCAATCAAAGTTGTAATTGACTACTAACATTTACCCCGCGAGATCCTTGAAAACATTTGCATGTCATATACGTCATTGCATAACAGGTAGTCTCCAGTACCATTCTCTCATGTTCTCACTGTTTATTTCAGCAATGGCTCTCCAACAAGACAACGAAGATCTTCAAACTCAAGAGGCTCAGTTCAGGGAAATGTTCCTTAACCTATCCAAGGGACATGAAGAATTGAAAGCACTCCTCGCTGGGAATCTGACCAAGAAACATCCTGATGATAACAAGGATGACCAGGTTGAACAACTGCAGGTTGAGATGGAAGCAATGAGAATCTAAATGCTGGGCCAGATGGCTCTCATCCAAAACTTGGTTCAAGGACAAGAAGAGCTAAGGACCCTCATCAACAAAATCCGTCAAGACGGATGTAACTAAATGGGGCGAACAACTAGAAGTAGGGGTCAAATCATCATCCAGCCGCTCATAAGACAAGAAGTTGGTCCAAGGGAAAATAGACCATTCCGAATTGCCGCCACGTCACGGGTCCAACAACGGCCTCGTCAACATCAACCGAAAAATCAGCAAAGGCAAAACGAGCCCAAAAGACAGTTTACTAACACCAACATGCCAATGTCTCAAGCTTTACAACATATGTTGAGGATGGATCTGATTACACCAATAAGACCTCATCCAAATCCCAAAACTTATACTCTCAGCTATAATCCTGATGCCAGGTGTGCCTATCATTCTAACAGTCCTAGACATGATACAAACGATTGTTAGGCACTGAAGTACAAGATTTAAAACTTGATCGACGAAGGAGCGTTGAAGTTCACACAATACGGTCAATTGGAGATTTTTTCTATCACCCCTCAAAGGCTCACCACCTAAAGTGATAAGTCCATACAAAGAGGCTTCTGTTCATTTGAATTTTCAATTGTAATCTCTTTTATTGCTCAAACAATTATCTATTAGTGTCAAACTTTGTTTCGTTAATGCATTGCATATGTCTGTCTTGAATCCATCCATTCGTTTTCACTATATTTAAACTATGCTTTTTACTCTCTTTATGACACTCAACTCTTGTTAAAAGTTACAAGCCTTTAGAGGGAGGATAACGAAAACAATGCCATAAATCTCATACAATATGCTTTTGAACAGACCTTGCTGACGATGTACAAGCATTCTTTCAAATCCTAAACATTGGAGTTATAAGAAAGATAATCCCTAGTCAACCCCTTCGAGACGAAGAAGTAGGAATTTTCTTTTTCACACAAAATGAAACCTTCGATCAAAACCTGGGGCAGGGTAGTCTCTCAGTTAATTCCAATGCGCGTTCAAATCATAAACTCTCATCTCGTAAATACAATGAATGACATCAAAACATTCCTCTAGAATAAGAAGACGGTGATGGTTCCCTATCACATAGGCAGCCATTGTCTCTCAAAAAAGAAAAAGCCCACTAAGTCAAAACCTACGAAGGAGAATTAAGAAAAATTGGGGCGTCCCGCTGACTGTAATCTCAAAACAAGAACGGTCAGGCAAAAATTAGGGATAATAAATCAAAAGAAAGAGGTCACTACAAATCTTCAATAACATAAAAAAATGTTGCAAAAATGACTGCTTTCCGACAAAATTAACTCATCCGAACCATCACCAAAACGTCATTCCAGACTCAATTAGAGTTCAAATGCACAATTAACTGAGTTTAGGACTGAAGAACGTCATGAAGAGCGGGTGGGTACAAATAAATTTTGAGCATTTATCCTTTGTTTCTTAAACCGTGAACTAGACCACGTTACAACCCTTCAAAAGTCCTAATTGAAGCTTGGGTTAGCTCAAAAGCATATTGTTACAAAAGGTATCCTGACTCCTGTAGGGCTTTACTCTAAATCCTGAGTTGAATTTTTTTTCTAACAAAGTTTCTTTACTTTCTAAAACGCATTTTCAAAATTTCAAGACAAACATAAATTTTGCATTACTCGAATATCACTATTTGCATATGGTTATTTATTTGACAGCGAAGAAATTCACACAGCGAATATCCAGTAAACGAAAGCCATCTCAGTGAACAAGGTCACTTCAATTGGAAAGACACTTCCAATGACAAATATCTCATGATCAAGGGGCACGACATGACCTTCATCCAATACATATAGGGAAGTCAAGTCGATATTCAAAGAATCTCTCAAGGAGTTATTTAAAAACCAGGGACAAATCTCCATATGTATCACTCAAGGGGCAATATCATGTTGATCATGGGTTTGAACAATATACACTATAAAGATCTTGGGCACCACCAATTGTTTGTCTATACCAACAATATCAGATGGTGTCAGTATCAGATGGTGTCAGTATCATGTCTTCGGATCCTCCCATGACAGTTCTTAGAAAATTATGAGACTTAACCAAAGATCTTGGGTACCATAAATTTCTTGTCTATACCAACAGTATCAGATGGTGTCAATATCATGTCTTCAAATTCTTCCACAACAGTCTTAGAAAATATCTCTAGAAAGTTCAAGACTACCGGAAATGTGATCAAAATCTCAAGCGTCAAGGTGCACCATATTAACTCTGAGGGCAAATAGACTTCCATATAAAGGGTCATGTGCGACCAAGAAAACATTTTCTGGCGTTACTACAACACTTACTACTAGGGACAGTGACAAATCTCCCCAAGGTCCTTCTCATAGGATGACTCCCAGCCAGAGTTTCAATCTCTGAAAACTTCTCACCAACTGAGTCGACCTCAAGAACCCTCAAGAATTTTCCGTAGTGAAGAAGACACCTCTCCAATGGATTGACCACAAGGTTTATTTCCCCAACGAACTACATATTCCCCCAGTTCGAGTTTGCCTCTCCGACTGCAACAAATCAAAAGACCACAACTCCTCTTCCCAGTAGACTACTCTACAATTCCCAACAAGTTACTGTGAAGCCTGGACCCGACCAGATATCAGTTCAACTTCAACTTCCCAATATAGCAACGAACAACTGAGACTCCTAAACTCTTTTCCCCAAGAAAAAATCAACACTCTCCAAAGGGTTCTCAACATTCCTCAGAAGAGCTCTCCTCAAACAACAAGAGGGGAATCCTTGGTGGAAGTTATTCTAAGCAAAACATGAAGACTTACGCTCCATATCCCCAACAGTAGTCAGAAATTTTGTTTTCCCTAATCCAACAGTGTTACGGCAACATCGCTTACATGCTCGTACATCGCATCCATGCGTCATAACATTAACAACATGAATGCACACAACATAATCTCATTATACAATGCATTTCATACATCATGACATTGCATATAACCAATCTTTTATCTCTTCAGAAAAGATCAGTCAGCAGATGACTATCATCAGTAATTTACAAAGGTCAAAGATTGATACCTGAGACAAGCCAGGAAAATTATCTTTACGACCAGCTGAAGTAATCCAGCATGGGTTATTCTGATTCAACTTTCAGATACAGTTCAGATACGCTCTAGATACGGATGCCATCCTGATACTCATTCAGATTTAGTTTTCAGATACACTTCAGATACGCTCCAGACACGAATATCATCCTGATACTCGTTCAGATTCAACTTTCAGATACAGTTCAGATACGCTCCAGACACGGATGTCATCCTGATACTCATTCAGATTCAACTTTCAGATACAATTCAAATATGCTCTAGATACGGATTCCATCCTAATACCATTCAGATTCAGCTTTGAGATACAGTTCAGATACGCTCCAGATACGGATGCCATCCTGATACTCATTCAGATTCAGATTTTAGATACAGTTCAGATACGCTCCAGACACGGATGCCATCCTGATACTCATTCAGATTCAACTTTCAGATACAATTCAGATATGCTCTAGATACGGATGCCATCCTGATACTCATTTAGATTCAGCTTTCAGATACAGTTCAGATACGCTCCAGATACGGATTCCATCTTGATACTCATTCAGATTTAGCTTTCAGATACAGTTCAGATACGCTCCAGATATGAATGCCATCCTGATACTTATTCAGATTCGACTTTCAGATACAGTTCAAATACGCTCTAGATATGGATGCCATCCTGATACTCATTCAGATTCAACTTTCAGATACAGTTCAAATACGCTCCAGATACAAATGCCATCCTGATACTCATTCAGATTCAGTTTTCAGATACAGTTCAGATACGATCCAGATACGGATGCCATCCTGATACTCATTCAAATTCAACTTTCAAATACAGTTCAGATACGCTCCAGATACAGATGCCATCTTGATACTCATTCAGATTCAGATTTTAGATACAGTTCAGATACGCTCCAAATACGGATGTGTTGTACCCCAAAATTTTCCCTCCCATTTTCTCAACATTTTCTCATCACAAGACCCTTGGAGCTCAAGATCAAGTTAGGGTTTCCTCTGCTCAAGACTTCTCCTTGCATTGTTGACCCAAATTAGGGTTTGTGTTTGCACAAAGATATTTTGACCTAAAATGCCTAAGATGACTTTCATGATTCATGTTGGACTCCCAAGTTTATTCATACCAAGTTTCAAGTCTTGATTCCAAATTTTGCCCAGTCAATTGGACAGTTGACCCAGAAATCAGTTGTATTGGGGAAAAAGTCAACTGTGGCCAATTGACAGTCAAATCTCATGAAAATTGACCCACATCAACATTATGAACTCACATGAACCATTTGGTCAAGTTTGGATCACAATTACACAAGAAATTTGATCAGATCACCAAAAGGGCAAAATGGTCATTTTTAGGGTTTTGACTGCACAAAGGCAATTTTTGACTGTTTGACCTAGCCAATGGCAAACCAAGCTCACATATGGACTCAAGGACCCCATGGAATTGTCTTGACATACTCAACAAGTTCAAAAGATCCCAAATGCACAAGATTGACAGTTGAATTTCCCAGTCAATTGATCAATTTTGACTGTATACTGAAAAGTCAAACTTTGACTTTTTGGTCAAAATCAAGTGTCAAGATTCATTTTTCATCAAAACATGCCAAATCATGAAACTTGTTCATCAAGAAATCCAAAATTGCAAATTAGGGTTTGAAATGAAGATTTTTCATAACTTAGAATTTTTCTAAGTTATGAAAAACCCTAATTTTTTCCTAACTTTGTCCCACTTTCTCACCAAGATTCATTTGGATTCAAGGAAAAGTCAAAACATGAAAGTTGTAGTCCATTGCAAAATATACAACTTTGATTCACAAAGTTTCCTCAAAAGAAGCTTGTAGCTCAAGTTACAATTTTTGGAACAAGGGTACCAAACCATTCTTAACTTAGAGAAATTTTGAACCATTTTAGGCAGGATTTTTTCCTAACTTCAAGACCATTTTTCACATGCTTCCACTTGGAATTTCAATTTTCATTTCAAAGATGGATTGTAGTACACATTCCAAGCTTTTCAAAATGTCCAAGAACTCATCAAACAACCTCATGGTTAGGGAGAATCGAATTCGGCAAATTGGGAAAAACTCACTTTGTTTAAGGCCAAGTTTCATGTTCATACACTTAAGCAATTTTGAACTCAGCTTGCATTCCTTGATTACAGGTCCTATATCCCATTTGCACTCAATAATTTAATGCTAACTCATTGTGCCAAGGCCTTGTTTTATGTGTTTAAGCATTACATGGAAGTTTAACCCTTAAATAGAAAAAGCAAATTAGCCATTTTAGAAAAGTTAAACTTTATGTCAAATGCAAATCCAAGCAAGTACAATGCAAATCCTTTTGGCACAAGTTTATGAACAAAACACACTGATCAAGGGGAAAGGTTGCAGCATAGATTGGGGGCCTGTACAAGCTAGAAACACCATTTGACATTTTCTTGCTTAAAGTTGAAGTAACCTTGCATAACAACACACAACTCTCATTCCTGTGAACCAGAGCTTAAGCAAAGTTATCAAACACTTTCTAATCATCAAACCTAAGCTGAAACACAAGCCAACCAAGTTCTATACCTTCTCAATCACAGAATCACCCTAAAACTGCCAAAACAGGGGACCTGCTGCAGATTGAGTTCCATAACTCAATCCATTCGTGCATTCTTGCTGAAACCACTTCAAACACATCCCACATCATCCCTTGAAACTGTTCCAAGCCCTAAACACGACCTGTAACATCCCTAGCTAACATCACCATTTTCATTTTTCTGTTTTGCAGTTGAAGTACCATAGCACGATTCTTTTGGTTTCCAAGCAAACTAAAGGTTGGAATAACACCCTGAGACATCAAGGAAGCTATACAAATCATTACCTTGCCTTGTGCTCATCTCCATTGTTGCACACGATTCCAACTGAACAGGTAAGTTCATGAACTTGTATCTCTCTATCCAAGCATTGTTAGGTTTAGATTTGTGAAGAAATTATGTCACATTCATAGCCCTGAACATGCCCATGTAATTAGTTTTCATTTATGTTATGTGTGCTATGAGAATTTGATGTCTGAACATGGAACAAAAACTAGGTCAG
Source organism: Vicia faba (assembly GCA_948472305.1). Classification (NCBI taxonomy): domain Eukaryota; kingdom Viridiplantae; phylum Streptophyta; class Magnoliopsida; order Fabales; family Fabaceae; genus Vicia; species Vicia faba. The sequence continues at coordinate 225,587,150 of OX451741.1, forward strand.
GAATTGGGGGAGAAGAAATTCTCTCTCATTTCTGAGAGTTAGATTGATTTCTTTATATGTCTAGAATCGTGGCTTCAAGCTCTACAGGTTTCATGTTGCAAGATTCGGCAAAAGATCAAGGAATCTGGAGATAGAAAACGCGCGTGGATGGTTGTTCAAACATGTTCTGAGGTTGAAGACAAAGTCTTCTTGGGTTGGGCCTGAGTTGACTTCCTATTTGCACCTTGTTTTTACTTTTGAACCCCCCTGGCCCATTTTGAGTTTCATTTGCTATTTTTAATTTTTTCCTTTTGATTCTGATTTATTATTTTTCATTAAAGCATAAAAATATTAAAAAACATTTTTCCACATTTTTTTTGCATTTTTATTTGATATTTATTTGTTTTAGTTAGTTATATACATAAATAAATACGTGATGTTTTTTTTGTTTAGAATATTAGGAATAATACCAAATACATTTATTTTCTAATTTTTATTTTATTTTATCTTCTGAAAATATTTTATATAAAATATACTTTTTTTATAAATATTAAATATTATTATTTTGTACATATTCAATATATTTAGTAAATAATACAAATACATACATATATATTAGTATATTTAGGTTAAAAAATACAAAATATATACATTTTTATTTTTATTAATATTTAACATTAAAAATACCTTTTAGACAAATATACTTCTCTTTTATTTATTTTTTGTACATAACTAATAAATATTGTACATATTAAATAATTAATACCTTTTATTTTATAAATTAGGGTTTTGCCCTAAACATGAAAAATATCCAAAAATTAATACTTTTATTTTTGTTTCCTTGACACATAAAAAACACTTTTTACATACACATAAAAAATCATTTTTTGCATCTTGCATATTTATCTTATTTTATTTAATTATTGCACATTAAATAATTTGTATAATTCCATTTGGATTGTAATAGTCTAGGGTTTTAATTCTTGTCAAAATACCCCCATTTGAACATTTGTACCCCCCATCCCATATATTGTGTTGTAATAACTTAGGAACTTTATTTTTCGCATTTTACAAGCTTTCTAATTATGCCATGTTAGAATTAGGGTTTGTATGCAAATCAATTAACCAAAATAGTTTGACCTAATTTCAAGATAAACAAGCATGAAAATGGACAACACTAATCACACTTGCACCCCTAGGGTATTCCACTTGTTGCCTTAAATAATGGGCCATATTGCATGTTAGGTCTCTTTGGGCAAAACAAACACAATTCAAATGATCATAGTCCCTCGATGACGCTTTCGAAAGTTGCCTAAAAAATGATCAAGTCCCTCCAAGAGAAATTGCCCAAAGATACTTGGCACCATTGCAATTATGGTCTAAACGATGACCCGCGCTCGTCCCTTTCACATCCTAACACAAGATTTTCCACCAAATGCAATGGTGGAACAAAATTGTTAAAAGGGTTAAAACGTAGCAAAGATCTTTGAGAAATTTAGGGTAGATAGCTCTTGGTTACTTGCCCCCTTGCAAAACAAAACACTTGCCTATTTTTTCAAACCACACATCACTACACTTTCAAAAACAACTTTCAAAAACATTGAAAAACTTTTCAAAAGACATACACCTTTGTATACATCCCAACATGGATCATTACAAAGGTTGCCACCACATTGGCTTCTTTTCAAAACATTTTCAAACCCACACACACAAAGCACCATTTCAAACAATTGAAAATTAAGGCAAGTTGATCTAAGCAAGTAACTAAGAGCCCATGGATAACCATGGATAGAAAGGGTGCTAATACATTCCCTTTCTATAATCTACTCCCCGAACCCAAGAAAACATCTCAAAGGTTTTTGCTGTGCTTTTTAACCTTTCCTTAGGATAAAATAAAAAGTCGGTGGCGACTCTTGCTCAACCGAAACATTTGCGAAAACAAACGCAAAACCTCAAGTCAGTTCTCCCACCGTATCACAGAACTGGCGACTCTGCTGGGGACAAATTTAAAAGTGGAGTAACCTTAGGGCTTAGATCACCCTCTTGCATGACTAATTGTTTGATTTGATTGTTTTATATCTTGGCTCTCTTGTTTGGGTTTGCAATCCTACACCCGGATTTTGGGAAACATTCATAGATAGCAATACATTGTGGAAACTGTGCGGGGTATACCGACACGGTCGAAGCAATAGCTATACTAGTGCGACATATTTGTGAGTACCGGTAACCCTTGAGTTCAATCAAGGAGAGTACGGGGCCGCTGAGTGATGTCACTAAGCACTAATGACCTAGAACCTTACTTGACCATCTTGGCCTTTTATTAGGGGTAGTGAGATGACCGGCTTTGGTGCAGTCCGAAGTTGGTAGATACTTGATACTACACTCATTGAGGGTTGTTTTCTTGGAATATTTTGGTCGCTAGTTAAGTGGCTAAACCAAAACAATGAACAATGAAAACAATCCAATGATATTGAGCTCCTTAGAACCCGATTACTATTTATAGGACAGGTTTTTAAGCCAACTACACTCAAGAGGGTACTTACCTATGAAACCCCATGCAAGCCTGAAACTAGGGTTTGGTGTGAATTGCTTGTACATATGCTTGTGCATGCATCATGAACATCATAAAGCATCATATGCATTTACTAACCACTTCAAGGGTTTAGATCTTCATCTTTGTTCTTGTTTTGTAGGTCATGGAAATTCCTCGCAGAAAAACCATCCAAGTCAACCTTGTGAGAATCCCTCTTCAACTCAAGGAGCTCACATCAAGGATTCCGGAAAGCTCTTCCTTCAGTGAAAGACATGGTAGACTGCTCAACCTAGTCAACACCAACATTGAAGAAGACATGATGAAAGTGCTATTCCAGTTCTTTGACCCTCTTCATCACTGTTTCACTTTCCCCGACTACCAGTTGGTGCCCACTTTGGAGGAGTTTTCTCAACTCCTGAGAATTCCTATCCTTAATCAACTACCTTTCAACGGTACGGAAAAGGAACCAAAGCCGGAAGATGTTGCTCGAGCATTACATCTATAGCCTTCTGACATCAAGGGGCATTGGGAAACTAGAAGCGGCGTCAAAGGTTTCCTAGCAAAATTCTTGTTTGAGAAGGCACAAGAATGTTGGAATTCGTTGGACCTACAAGCCTTTGAAGAAATTGTGGCACTCCTTATCTATGGGTTGGTCTTGTTCCCAAATCCTGACCAGCTTGTGGAGATCAACGCCATCAAAATCTTCTTGTCCAGAAATCCAATACCAACATTGCTTGGGGACATCCTTCACTCATTTTACACACGAACAATGAGAAAGAGGGGTGTTCTCATGTGCTGTACTCCTCTCCTTGCAAGGTGGTTTATTTCGCACCTTCCACAATCTGTCTTGAAGAATGACCAAGGATCAAGGTGGTCCCAACGGTTGATGACTCTTACTCACTCTGATGTACATTGGTGTTCTCGGTCCAGAGAAAATGTCATCATCGTCGATCGTTGTGGAGAGTTCCCTAATGTTCCATTACATGGCATTAGAGGGGGCATTACCTACAACCCTTGCCTAGCTTTGAGGCAATTTGGATACGCACGAAGAGATGGCCCTCACGACATGTTGATTCCTGACCTAGTTTTTGACTTCGACAACGATGCGCAAGGACTTTGCCAAAGGTTCATCAGAGCTTGGAGGATGCCCAACAAGGTTGACAGCAAGACACTGGGGCACAAGAATTCCATCCCTCTTGAGCCTTATCTCAAGTGGGTACGAACCAGAGCCCAGAGTTTAATGATGCCTTATCCTCATGTTCTCCCTGTGATTAAAGAGCCCGTCAAGGAAGGAGAGGTTCCCTACACCATCCTACATCCTGACATGCCTACATCGTGGGAGGAGATGCAGAAGAGTTGGATCCAGCTCAAGGAGGAACAGAACACTTTTGAAGCCAGCTTCTACGCCAGCGAGAAGAAGGTTCTAGAGCTCACTCGCCGACTCCATGAGTAAGAGGCCCTCAACACCTACATTGCGCCAAAGAGGATGCGCAACATCTTTTTATCTTGAGAAGTTGTTTTTTGTAATATTTGGCCCATGGGGCATTTATGTACTAACAAATCTTTTCTTATTAATATGACGTGCATTCTTTTTGTCTGCAACAATTGTGAATTTCTAAAATCCTTGAATGCATTGCATAGATAGCATCTCATGCATCATGTGCATAACAGGTACCCTTTTTTTCTACAGGTTGCTTAATCTCCTTCGCTGTTTATTTTTGAACAGTCATCATGAATCCAGAATCATCCAGTGAGCAAGAAATCAAGGCCCTCCAGGCCCAGAATGCCTAGTTTCAAGAGATGGTCATGAGCCTGGCTCAAGGTCAACAAGAGTTGAAGGCTTTGCTCTTAAAAAAGAAGAAGAAGAAGAGGACTGCGTTGTTCAATACTGGACGCAGGTTTGGGAACACACTCCATAACGAGGCTGATCCAACTACTTCTTCTGCAGAGAAAGACAGTCCCCAAGGGGGAGGGGCTCCTAGTCCTGCAGTCTCTGACAACGAGACGGATTACAATGACGAACAATACCCTCCTGCTGCTGACAAATACAAGCAATTAGAGGACCGCTTGAGTGCCATGGAGATTCAAAATGTGCCGGGGCTAGATTTCGGAGATTTAGGGTTATCTTCTGGGGTGGTAATCCCACACAAGTTCAAGGCGCTTGCCTTTGCCAAATACGAAGGGGCTTCCTGTCCAAAGCTGCATCTCAGATCGTACGTAAGGAAAATCCAACCTTACACGGCAGACAAAAGTCTTTGGATCCACTTCTTCCAAGATAGCCTTTCGGGGTCACAACTTGAGTGGTTCTATCAGCTAGACGGAACCAGTATCCGACATTGGGAAGATTTGGCTACCGCATTTTATAGACAATATCAATACAATTCTGACCTCGCTCCTACGCGTACCCAACTTCAGGGTATGTCGCTGGGAACGGGCGAAGGATTCAAAGAATATGCGCAAAAATGGAGAGATTTGGCTGGAAGGGTGCAGCCTCCTTTGACTGATCGTGAACTAGTTGACATGTTTCTAGGGACCTTGTCGGGTCCATTCTTCAATCATCTGGTTGGTAATTCCTCCGCTGGGTTTACGGATTTGATCCTGACGGGTGAAAGGATAGAAGCTGGCATCAGGTCAGGAAAGATACAGAAAGCTGCCTCCGCAAGTACTGAGAAGAGGCCTTTCAAGAAGGAAGCTAGTGCAGTCTATGGTCCTAGAAGACAAGTCAAGCCAGAAAGCCGCCAAGCCGTCAATGCCTTGGTAATTTCAAAACCCGTTGCTGCTCCTCAGCAGTACAATCAACAAAGGGGTGAGAGGCCCAAAAGGCAATACACTCGGCTGAGTATGACCTTGTCACAAATCTTACCGCAACTGCTATCAACCAACTTGGTGACCACCAAAGAGGCTCCGAAGGTCGTGAATACTGCATCTCCTAAGTATAACCCAAATGCCCGTTGTGCTTATCATTCTGATAGCCCCGGGCATACTACTGATGATTGCTGGGCCCTGAGAAATAAGGTTCAAGACCTTATTGATGCGAAGGAAATTCAGTTTGAGGCACATGAGAGGCCAAATGTTGTAACTGCTCCTATGCCCCAGCATAGGGTAAATGCCGTCGAGGAAGATTTGTATGCTGTTTCGGTGAACGATGTTGCTACCCCTCTATTGACTGTTAAGAGGAATCTACTGCTAGCCGGTTTATTTCTGGGTTATAGCAAGGGTTGCCTCCTGTGTGCTGTTATCCCTACCGATTGTCCGCTGCTGAAATCAGGCATCCAAAGCCTGATGGATAGCAAAGAAATTATGTTCAAGAAAACTGCTGTTCCGTTTGTTTCCGCTGAAGAAGTATCTGTCGTCACAATTTTCAACAATCTTACCAAGGCTCCCCCGAGGAAGCCAGTCCAAATTATGTCTGTTGCACCCATTACCATTACTGTTCTGGGGCCCCTCCCCTATGAATCTGACAAGGCTGTCCCATGGCACTATGGGGCAGACGTGTATGTGCTTGGAGTGAAGCAGGAGTTCAACACCGGTACCAGTATCAGTAACATCACTGGTCCCGCCAAGATTACTCGCAGTGGCAGGCTTTTCTTGCCTGACATTGCACCACCAGTTATCCGAAAACCTCTTATCATCACACCCGCAAGTGTGCATGTTCCAAATCAAGTTCCTGTGTCTACTACTGCCGCCGAGTCCTCTGATGCTCGGGGCAAAGAAGTTGCTACCGATTTGCCTGCCCGGACGGAGGCACCAAAAAAGACCGCTGTCGAAGCCTCCCAGCAAGAGATGGAGGAAATCCTTAAAATCATTAAAAAGAGTGACTTCAATGTCGTTGAACAGCTGGGGCATACCCCCTCCAAAATCTCCATGCTATCATTGCTGCTGTGCTCAGAGGCCCACGCCAAGGCCCTGATTTCATTTCTGAAAATGGCCCATGTGCCGCAAGAGACCTCTGCAAATCAGTTCACTGACTGTGTGGCTAATTTGACCGCTGACAATGGTTTGGGCTTCTCGGATGCAGACCTGACCGCCAAGGGAAAAAACCACAATGATGCCCTGCATGTTTCCATAGAATGCAGGGGCACTACTCTCGCACACGTGTTGGTGGACACCGGTTCTTCCCTGAATGTGTTGCCCAAGAAGGCCTTAGATCGGTTGGACTGTGAGGGCCTGGAATTGAAACCTAGTAACATCATTGTTAGAGCCTTCGACGGTTCTAAGAGGATGGTGCATGGTGAGGTAGACATTCCTATCCGTGTGGGTTCCCAAGTCTTTGACTCAACGTTCTATGTGATGGATATTCGTCCATCTTATTCCTGTTTGCTGGGTCGACCCTGGATTCACAAGGCTGGGGCTGTAACATCCACTCTACACCAGAAGCTCAAATACCCTGTCAAAGGGAAGATTGTTACTGTGCAGGGTGAGGAGGAATACATGGTTAGTCACTTGAATTCATTTCGGTATATCGAGATGGACGGGGAGTTTATTGAAACCCCCTTTCAACATTTTGAAGAGGTACCTCCAACATTGGCGTCGGCTGAGACAGTGGTTGAAGAAGACTTTCCGCTGAAGATGGCTTCCTTGAAGGATGCCCGGGCTGTAATTGAGAAAGGAAAGTGCGCAAACTGGGGTCAACTTCCTGACTTCACTCAAAAGAACGACAAGTTTGGGCTGGGCTTCACTGCAGAGGCTCAGAGGGCTGTTCGCAAAGAAAGGATCAGAAAGGCTCCGGTGTTCATCACCAACCCAAGGGTGAATGCTATCGAGGAGGACGTAGAGGAAGCAGAATTTAACAGTTGGATCTATCCAACCACCAACAACGGACCAAGAAACTGGACGGTAAAGGATTTTACACCTATTACATTTGTCACGCAGTAATGAACTCTTTTTTTTTTCAATTTGTAACAAACAATATGTTGAAACTTTTATTGGCTCGGTGTCCTACCCGGGGCACCGTGGCTCCATTTGTGAGGGCTTTTTGTATGACATTTCCATATATCATTAATCAAAACATTGGACGTTTGTTGCATTTCAAATCTTGTGCTCTTTTTCTTTCTGTGTTATATATTGCAAAACAGCTATATTTACACACACTCACTTATACAGGTTTCAATCCACTCTGGATCTCACTGGTAACAGCTCTGCTACTGCCAGCTATGACTTCGAAAATCCGATCAACTTGGCCGAAGACGAAGGTGAAGATGATTGCGAAGTGCCTGGTGAACTCGCAAGACTGCTACTCCAGGAAGAGAGGGCCATTCAGCCGCATGAAGAGCCGGTGGAGACGATAAACCTGGGTACTGAGACAGATAGAAAAGAAGTCAAGATTGGTGCCAATTTAGAGCTCAGTGTGAAGCAACGACTGATTCAGATGCTGCATGATTACATGGAAATCTTTGCTTGGTCTTACGAAGACATGCCGGGTTTGGATGCCGACATTGTGGTTCATCACCTGCCTACCAAGGAAGACTGCCCTCCGGTAAAACAAAAGGTCCGCCGCATGCGCCCAGAGATGTCTGAGAAAATCAAAGCTGAGGTTATGAAGCAATTTAATGCCGGTTTCCTAGCGGTGACTTCTTATCCTCAATGGGTGACCAACGTGGTTCCGGTGCCAAAGAAAGATGGTAAAGTCAGAATGTGTGTTGACTACAGGGATTTGAACAGGGCTAGCCCTAAGGATGATTTCCCTCTGCCTCATATCGATGTTCTAGTTGATAATACTGCTCAACACAAGGTGTTCTCCTTCATGGATGGTTTTTCAGGGTATAATCAGATCAAGATGGCTCCTGAAGATATGGAAAAAACTACCTTCGTTACTCAGTGGGGCACCTTCTGCTACAAGGTCATGCCATTCGGGTTGAAAAATGCTGGGGCAACCTACCAACGTGCCATGGTTGCTTTATTTCATGACATGATCCACCATGAGATTGAAGTATACGTCGATGATATGATTGCGAGGTCCCAAACTGAGGAGGAACACCTTGACCATCTGCGGAAGCTGTTTGACCGACTGAAATTGTACAAGCTGAGGTTGAACCCAAACAAATGCACCTTCGGGGTGAGGTCTGGAAAATTGTTAGGTTTCATTGTAAGCGACAAAGGTATTCAAGTGGACCCTGCCAAGGTGAAAGCCATACAAGAGATGCCGACTCCTAAGACAGAGAAAGAAGTCCGAGGCTTTCTAGGACGACTGAATTACATTGCCCGATTCATCTCACATCTAACTGCTACCTGTGAGCCAATCTTCAAATTGCTGAAGAAAGATCAAGTAGTACATTGGAACGATGAATGTCAGGCCGCTTTCGAAAAGATAAAGGAGTATCTCCAAGAGCCACCCATTCTTATGCCACCAGTGGAAGGGAGACCTCTAATACTATACTTGATAGTGCTTGACAATTCAATGGGGTGTGTGCTGGGGCAGCATGACGAGTCTGGCCGAAAAGAGCACGCTATTTATTACCTGAGCAAAAAGTTTACCGACTGTGAGTCTCGGTACTCACTGCTCGAGAAAACTTGCTGCGCTCTGGTATGGGCTGCTCGCCGGCTGAGACAGTATATGTTGACTCACACTACTTTGTTGATTTCAAAAATGGATCCAATCAAGTACATATTCGAAAAGCCTGCTCTGTCTAGAAGAATAGCAAGATGGCAAATGATCTTGACGAAATATGACATCCAATACACAACTCAAAAAGCAATCAAGGGAAGTGTATTGGCAGACCATTTGGCACACCAACCTGTGGATGATTACCAATCATTGAACTTTGAATTTCCAGACGAAGATATCATGGTAGTAACTGATTGTGAAGTACCTGGACCGGATGAAGGACCTGAGGAAGGATCCCGATGGTCTATGCACTTTGACGGAGCCTCCAACGCTTTGGGTAATGGTATCGGCGCTGTGATCATATCCCCTAAAGGCACTCATAATCCACTCATCGCCCGGCTGTGTTTCAACTGCACCAACAACATGGCAGAATATGAGGCATGTATCATGGGTCTTCAAGCTGCAATCGACTTAAGGATCAAGTTTCTGAGTGTCTTCGGAGATTCCGCTCTAGTGATCAATCAGATCAAAGGGGAGTGGGATACGAAACACCCAAATCTTATTCCTTACAAGGAGTATGTATTGACTTTGCTGCCCCACTTTGAAGAGATAACTTTTGAACATTTCCCAAGAGAGGAGAATCAGTTAGCGGACGCACTAGCTACGATGTCTTCAATGTTCAAAGTCAAATGGGACAACGAGGCTCCCCGGATCATTATCTGGAAGTTGGACGAACCTGCATACTGTTGCGATCTTGAGGCCAAAGAGGTAACCAAAAAACCCTGGTATCATGAGGTGAAGAGATACTTGGAAGCTCAGGAATACCCTGAAGGTGCGTCTGTCAATGACAAGAAGTTTCTAAGGAGGTTTGCGGAAAAATTCTTCCTCAGCAACGACATTCTTTACAAACGAAACCATGATTCAACTTTACTGCATTGTGTGGATAAGACTGAAGCAGAGAAGATCATGGTAGAGCTACACGAAGGTACATTCGGAACGCATTCCAGTGGACACACCATGGCAAAGAAAATCCTTCGGGCAGGATATTTCTGGTCCACAATGGAAGCCGATTGTTACCAACATTCTCGAACTTGTCATAAATGCCAGATCTATGCTGATAAGGTGCACATCCCTCCGGTTCCACTGAACGTCCTGACGGCACCTTGGCCTTTTGCAATGTGGGGAATTGATATGATTGGCGAGATCCGACCGACGGCATCCAACGGGCATCGCTTCATCTTGGTAGCGATTGATTACTTCACGAAGTGGGTAGAAGCAGCTTCCTACGCCACCGTAACCAAAAGCGTCGTGGCACGTTTCATTCGGCATAACCTGATCTGTCGGTACGGCGTCCCGGAAAGGATCATTATGGATAATGGTACCAATCTTAACAACAAGATAATCACTGAGCTCTGCGAGCAATTCAAGATACAACACCACAACTCTTCTCCTTACCGGCCGAAGATGAATGGAGCTGTCGAAGCGGCAAATAAAAACATCAAGAAAATTGTGCAGAAGATGACAGTGACCTACAAATATTGGCACGAAATGTTACCATTTGCTCTTCACGGGTACCGTACCTCAGCAAGGACGTCAACCGGGGCAACTCCTTTTTCCTTGGTCTATGGCATGGAGGCAGTCTTGCCGATTGAAGTCCAGATACCCTCTCTCCGGATAATGAAGGATGCAGACTTGAGTGAAGATGACTGGATCCAGACACGACTTGATCAATTAAACCTAATTGACGAAAAGAGACTCACTGCTATTTGTCATGGTCAAACGTATCAAAAACGGATGATCAGGGCTTTTAACAAGAAAGTCAGACCACAAGAGTATCAAGTTGGGGACCTGGTAATCAAACGCATCATCCTTCCTCAAAGTGATCCCAGGGGCAAATGGACCCCTACATACGAAGGGCCATTTATGGTTAAACATGTGTTCTCAGGAGGAGCCATGATCCTAACCACCATGGATGGTGACGACCTTCCTCACCCCGCCAATGCAGACATAGTAAAAAGATACTACGCATGAATAAAAGACCCGCTAGGTTGACATACCTAGGCAAAAATAAGGGCTTCCCGGCGAACCAAAAGGGTTCGGGCAAAAATAAGGGATGAAATGAAAAAAGCCTGTACACCCGGCAAGTCGAAAACCTGAAAAGGCGGCTTGGGCAAAAATGGGTATCCCGGTGGACTGAAAACCCGAAAGGGCGGTCCAGGCAAAAGTTAGGGATAAAGCGTAACACTATGTCTCATTGGATCACCTTGCATCCAGAATTCGGCATCAACTATCAGGCTCAGACTTCGGCATCGATCAATCAACTTCATCTTCAACTAAGCAGCAAAGTGATGAGACGCTTGAAGACATAAAGGCGATAGCAGAGTTGGAACCCAGTGGGAATATTGTGCACATAGCTGTTTTGTTTCCTTTTCAAAATTGTATAAACTTTATGTTATTCGGCGGCGTTCTTTTACTAAGACGTCGACCTCTTGTACAAAAAACGCCTATTTACAGGCAAATTTCAAAATCAATACAAGTTCACTTTTCCAAACAAATTGCCAATTGTTTTTCCTTTTTCTGTTTTATCTTGCGAAGAACGTCCAATGTTCATTTTTGATATATGCATTTGACATTAAATTGCTAATTCATAAATACTTGCATACGAAACAAAAGACTAATTACAGGTAACATCAGAAGTAGGGGCAATGTAGAATTGTCCAGGCAGTCTAGTTGCTTTGTCCGCCAGGGTACCAAGGTAGATTCAACTGAAGAATGTGACCAAGTTGCCTCAACTCCCCACAGAGTAAGACAAGAATCAGCAATACCCTCCCAGGGAAGATTTAGTCTATCATCAGCCCTACAATAGGCACCCTGTTCCCCTAGCAAGTCAGCAATACTCTCCTCCAGAAGGGTTAGTCTACGGTCAGCCTAAAGGAAGTTGGGTAGCCCCCAGAAGATATCAACATTCCCCAGCGGAGTATAGGCATTCAACAACAAGCATCCCCGACAGTCTTGATCTAAGATTGTTCCCCGGCGGAATACAGACACTCCAGTGGAACCATTTTCCAGTACAGTCCGAAAGTTTCCCCAGGAAATTTAGAATCCATATCCCCAACAGGTCTTGGAGCTTATCCCCGGTAGACTCTGGAAGCTTATCCCCTGCAGAATACAAACGTCCCTCCCGGGCTTTATTCAAAGTTATTCCTCACAAGGGCTTATAACTGGGTTATCCTCAACTAATTACCACGGAAGATCGTCCTCGACAAAGTTCTTCATATCCCCAGCGGAGTTCATCAAAGTTCCCCAACATAACTTATCAACAGAATCCCCAGCGGAATTTATCATGGTTATCCCCAACGGAGTCCATCATTGAAACCTCCAGAGGAGCTCTCATCAAAACTTCAGCGAAGTATCTCTTCCCACAGAGCAATTCCCCTCAGGGTAATCTCTCCAACAAGTTTATTCTCCAACGGAGTTATCTTCTCCTACCGGTGTGCTCTTGCAACCATCATCCCCAGCGGAAGCGAAGAACTCTACTCTTCAACGTCAGCCCAGGATTTAATTCCCCAGCCGATCGTCAAGGATTTATTTTCCTAGACGAAAATACATTCATAAACATTTCATATTTCATACATCTTGCTTACATACATGATAAAGTGCACACAGCACTATCTCATTTTGAACATCGTGACATCATGCATTTCATACATCATGACATTGCATACAACTGATGTTTTGCCTTTTCAGGGAAAAAGACAACCCAAAAGACAACTACCTTCAACTGTCACAATTCCAGATTCGATTCCTGTATCTAGCCAGGGCACATCTGTGAGTGATCAGTTTCCAGATTCGATTCCTGTATCCAGCCAGGGCACATCTGAAGAGTTTGAAGATTCGATTCCTGTATCCAGCCAGGGCATATCTGTTGACGACTATTTCCAGATTTGATTCTTGTATCCAGCCAGGGCACATCTGAAGAGTTTGAAGATTCGATTCCTGTATCCAGCCAGGGCATATCTGTTGACGACTATTTCCAGATTCGATTCCTGTATCCAGCCAGGGCACATCTGAAGAGTTTGAAGATTCGATTCCTGTATCCAACCAGGGCATATCTGTTGACGATTATTTCCAGATTCGATTCCTGTATCCAGCCAGGGCACATCTGAAGAGTTTGAAGATTTGATTCCTGTATCCAGCCAGGGCATATCTGTTGATGACTATTTCTAGATTCGATTCCTGTATCCAGCCAGGGCACATCTGAAGAGTTTGAAGATTCGATTCCTGTATCCAGCCAGGGCATATCTGTTGACGACTATTTCCAGATTCGATTCCTGTATCCAGCCAGGGCATATCTGCGAGCAACCGATTGTAGACTCGACACATGTATCTAGCCAGGGCATGTCTGCATGAAGAGATTGAAGATCAACACCTGTAACAAGCCAGGAAAACATCTGTCTTTCTCAAAATACACAAGTTCTCGCTAAGGAATCTCTTATGCGATCAACACTTCCAAATGGCATCTATAAGCCCATTCCCGACAAGTTTTTGTCACGCCTTCAGATGGCATCTATAAGCCCATCTCCCTATCCACCATCTCTCCAAATGGCATCTATAAGCCCATTCCCGACATCACATTTGCTGATAATCCAACATGCGAGTGCAAATTTCCGGGCACTCTAGTGTCCAACCTCCTTTTACCCTCGAGTCACGAAAGGCAAACTTGCCAATCTAACTCTTCAGGTTCAAGAAGATTGAACAGGGGCAACTGTTGTACCCCAAAATTTGCCCTCCCATTTTCTCAACATTTTCTCATCACAAGACCCTTGGAGCTCAAGATCAAGTTAGGGTTTCCTCTGCTCAAGACTTCTCCTTGCACTGTTGACCCAAATTAGGGTTTGTGTTTGCACAAAGATATTTTTACCTAAAATGCCTAAGATGACTTTCATGCTTCATGTTGGACTCCCAAGTTTATCCATACCAAGTTTCAAGTCTTGATTCCAAATTTTGCCCAGTCAATTGGACAGTTGACCCAGAAATCAGTTGTATTGGGGAAAAAGTCAGCTGTGGCCAATTGACAGTCAAATCTCATGTAAATTGACCCACATCAACATTATGAACTCACATGAACCATTTGGTCAAGTTTGGATCACAATTCCACAAGAAATTTGATCAGATCACCAAAAGGGTAAAATGGTCATTTTTAGGGTTTTGACTGCACAAAGGCAATTTTTGACTGTTTGACCTAGCCAATGGCAAACCAAGCTCACATATGGACTCAAGGACCCCATGTAATTGTCTTGACATACTCAACAAGTTCAAAAGATCCCAAATGCACAAGATTGACAATTGAATTTCCCAGTCAATTGATCAATTTTGACTGTATACTGAAAAGTCAAACTTTGACTTTTTGGTCAAAATCAAGTGTCAAGATTCATTTTTCATCAAAACATGCCAAATCATGAAACTTGTTCATCAAGAAATCCAAAATTGCAAATTAGGGTTTGAAATGAAGATTTTTCATAACTTAGAATTTTTCTAAGTTATGAAAAACCCTAATTTTTTCCTAACTTTGTCCCACTTTCTCACCAAGATTCATTTGGATTCAAGGAAAAGTCAAAACATGAAAGTTGTAGTCCATTGCAAAATATACAACTTTGATGCACAAAGTTTCCTCAAAAGAAGCTTGTAGCTCAAGTTACAATTTTTGGAACAAGGGTACCAAACCATACTTAACTTAGAGAAATTTTGAACCATTTTAGGCAGGACTTTTGCCTAACTTCAAGACCATTTTTCACATGCTTCCACTTGGAATTTCAATTTTAATTTCAAAGATGGATTGTATTACACATTCCAAGCTTTTCAAAATGTCCAAGAACTCATCAAACAACCTCATGGTTAGGGAGAATCGAATTTGGCAAGTTGGGAAAAACTCACTTTGTTTAAGGCCAAGTTTCATGTTCATACACTTAATCAATTTTGAACTCAGCTTGCATTCCTTGATTACAGGTCCTATATCCCATTTGCACTCAATAATTTAATGCTAACTCATTGTGCCAAGGCCTTGTTTTATGTGTTTAAGCATTACATGGAAGTTTAACCCTTAAATAGAAAAAGCAAATTAGCCATTTTAGAAAAGTTGAACTTTATGTCAAATGCAAATCCAAGCAAGTACAATGCAAATCCTTTTGGCACAAGTTTATGAATAAAACACACTGATCAAGGGGAAAGGTTGCAGCATAGATTGGGGGCCTGTACAAGCTAGAAACACCATTTGACATTTTCTTGCTTAAAGTTGAAGTAACCTTGCATAACAACACACAACTCTCATTCCTGTGAACCAGAGCTTAAGCAAAGTTATCAAACACTTTCTAATCATCAAACCTAAGCTGAAACACAAGCCAACCAAGTTCTATACCTTCTCAAACACAGAATCACCCTAAAACTGCCAAAACAGGGGACCTGCTGCAGATTGAGTTCCATAACTCAATCCATTCGTGCATTCTTGCTGAAACCACTTCAAACACATCCCACATCATCCCTTGAAACTGTTCCAAGCCCTAAACACGACCTGTAACATCCCTAGCTAACATCACCATTTTCATTTTTCTGTTTTGCAGTTGAAGTACCATAGCACGATTCTTTTCGTTTCCAAGCAAACTAAAGGTTGGAATAGCACCCTGAGACATCAAGGAAGCTATACAAATCATTACCTTTCCTTATACTCATCTCCATTGTTGCACACGATTCCAACTGAACAGGTAAGTTCATGAACTTGTATCTCTCTATCCAAGCATTGTTAGGTTTAGATTTGTGAAGAAATTATGTCACATTCATAGCCCTGAACATGCCCATGTAATTAGTTTTCATTTATGTTATGTGTGCTATGAGAATTTGATGTCTGAACATGGAACAAAAACTAGGTCAGGAATTGGGGGAGAAGAAATTCTCTCTCATTTCTGAGAGTTAGATTGATTTCTTTATATGTCTAGAATCGTGGCTTCAAGCTCTACAGGTTTCATGTTGCAAGATTTGGCAAAAGATCAAGGAATCTGGAGATAGAAAACGCGCGTGGATGGTTGTTCAAACATGTTCTGAGGTTGAAGACAAAGTCTTCTTGGGCTGGGCCTGAGTTGACTTCCTATTTGCACCTTGTTTTTACTTTTGAACCCCCTTGGCCCATTTTGAGTTTCATTTGCTATTTTTAATTTTTTCCTTTTGATTCTGATTTATTATTTTTCATTAAAGCATAAAAATATTAAAAAACATTTTTCCACATTTTTTTTGCATTTTTATTTGATATTTATTTGTTTTAGTTAGTTATATACATAAATAAATACATGATGTTTTTTTTTTGTTTAGAATATTAGGAATAATACCAAATACATTTATTTTCTAATTTTTATTTTATTTTATCTTCTGAAAATATTTTATATAAAATATACTTTTTTTATAAATATTAAATATTATTATTTTGTACATATTCAATATATTTGGTAAATAATACAAATACATACATATATATTAGTATATTTAGGTTAAAAAATACAAAATATATACATTTTTATTTTTATTAATATTTAACATTAAAAATACCTTTTTGACAAATATACTTCTCTTTTATTTATTTTTTGTACATAACTAATAAATATTGTACATATTAAATAATTAATACCTTTTATTTTATAAATTAGGGTTTTGCCCTAAACATGAAAAATATCCAAAAATTAATACTTTTATTTTTGTTTCCTTGACACATAAAAAACACTTTTTACATACACATAAAAAATCATTTTTTGCATCTTGCATATTTATCTTATTTTATTTAATTATTACACATTAAATAATTTGTATAATTCCATTTGGATTGTAATAGTCTAGGGTTTTAATTCTTGTCAAAATACCCCCATTTGAACATTTGTACTCCCCATCCCATATATTGTGTTGTAATAACTTAGGAACTTTATTTTTCGCATTTTACAAGCTTTCTAATTATGCCATGTTAGAATTAGGGTTTGTATGCAAATCAATTAACCAAAATAGTTTGACCTAATTTCAAGATAAACAAGCATGAAAATGGACAACACTAATCACACTTGCACCCCTAGGGTATTCCACTTGTTGCCTTCAATAATGGGCCATATTGCATGTTAGGTCTCTTTGGGCAAAACAAACACAATTCAAATGATCATAGTCCCTCGATGACGCTTTCGAAAGTTGCCTAAAAAATGATCAAGTCCCTCCAAGACAAATTGCCCAAAGATACTTGGCACCATTGCAATTATGGTCTAAACGATGACCCGCGCCTGTCCCTTTCACATCCTAACACAAGATTTTCCACCAAATGCAATGGTGGAACAAAATTGTTAAAAGGGTTAAAACGTAGCAAAGATCTTTGAGAAATTTAGGGTAGATAGCTCTTGGTTACTTGCCCCCTTGCAAAACAAAACACTTGCCTATTTTTTCAAACCACACATCACTACACTTTCAAAAACAACTTTCAAAAACATTGAAAACATTTTCAAAAGACATACACCTTTGTATACATCCCAACATGGATCATTACAAAGGTTGCCACCACATTGGCTTCTTTTCAAAACATTTTCAAACCCACACACACAAAGCACCATTTCAAACAATTGAAAATTAAGGCAAGTTGATCTAAGCAAGTAACTAAGAGCCCATGGATAACCATGGATAGAAAGGGTGCTAATACCTTCCCTTTCTATAATCTACTCCCCGAACCCAAGAAAACATCTCAAAGGTTTTTGCTGTGCTTTTTAACCTTTCCTTAGGATAAAATAAAAAGTCGGTGGCGACTCTTGCTCAACCGAAACATTTGCGAAAACAAACGCAAAACCTCAAGTCAGTTCTCCCACCGTATCACAGGATGCCATCCTGATACTCATTCAGATTCAACTTTCATATACAGTCCAGATACTGATTTCATTCTGACTCTTATTCAGTACATATCTCAGATACGAGTTAGATACAATTCAATTATGTATACTATTCCGTTGCTTATTTAAGACCTCTTCTGGTTCAGACAAATCTCTCAACGATTATTCTGATTCTTTCCTAGTAGGCACTTTTTCTGTTTCAGATCAATCGCTCCAAAGATTTATTCTGATTCGTTCCCAGTTGAAATCAAATTCAGACTTAGTCCATTTTCTGTCAACAGTCACCATTGGATGGCATCTGCAAGCCCATCTCCGACAATTATCCCTCATTTCATCCAATGACATCTTTTAAGCCCATTCCCGATACATTAGATCTAAGGAATTACTTCATGCACCGGCGAGTGCAAAATTTTGGGGCACTCTAGTGTTCAATCATCTTCCACTTTCAAGCTACAAACGGCAAGCATGCCAATCTCACTTTTCAAGTTTAAGAAGATTGAACAGGGGAAACTGTTGTATCCCAAAATTTTCCCTCCCATTTTTCATGCAAGATGCTATCCTAGGGTTTCTCGTATACTCAATTGGCTCAAAGGTCGATCAGACATATTCTCTTCCTAAGCGGTAAATCAACAATTAGGGTTTGGTATTTCTCAGAGAAAATTGAGTTTTCAAAATTTCAAATGTTCTTAAACATAATTTGCTGAAGTTTATTAATTCTACAAGATTGACGAATGTTCTTAAAACATTTTGATAGACAATGAAGTCCCATTTTAATCAAGTATGACGTGCGAACTCATTTTGATTACCAATTAGACATTGGACAAAAGTTGAAGATTAAGACTTTTATTTTAAATGACCATGGTTTTTGGATTCAAGTTAAACAAGTGGAATTAAATTCTTAAACATTTATTTTGTTTAGAAATTTGAATGGAGTACAAGGCGCATATTTTGTTTGATCATTTTTTGTGATTGCTTGAAGTACAAGTTACCCAAACCAAGGTGTTTTACTCAAAGCATTCGATTGATATTTTCGAAGTTCAATTAGAATTTGAGGTTGGTACAATAATTTTCATCACACCAAATTTATTCAAAGGCATTGTGTTAACTACATTACAAGTAAGGTGAATTTACAAAATTTTGTCTTGTTTACAAATGAAATAAATTATAAGATTTGTTTTATTTACAAAAGGGAGAAATTTTGTTTCTTCAAAGTCTTCATTACTTCATCTTCAAGCAACCCATCCAATCTTCGCTTGCTGCCCACGCCTCATGTTCATGAAACAAAGAAGAAGAAAAAGTTAGCAAGCATTTCAAACAAAAAAGTGATACGTAAAAAAAAGAGAAGAAATTCACCATTAGGGTTTGTGTTTAGGAATCAGATTTTAAGGGCAAGCAAGCAAAGCAGGCTACATAGAAAACTGCAAACAAATAGCAGGGCAGGCTGCAGCATGCAACAAACAACAACATAAGCAAGCTGCAAACAAACAACAGGGCAGGCAGCAACATGCATCAAACAACAACATAAGCAAACTGTAACAAACAGCAGGGCAGGCTGCAACAGGAAGCAAACAACAACATAAGCAAACTGCAACAAACAATAGGGAAGGCTGTAGCAAGCAACAAACAACAACATAGCAAGCCGCAAATAAACAACAAGGCAAGCTGCATAGCAGGCAGCAAAACAACAATATAAGCAAACTATAACAAATAGCAAGGCACACTGCAAGCTGCCAGAACAAAACCTGTGCAAAATCTAAAGGCAACTGTGATACGGTGGCAGAACCGACTGTTAATACTGGTTTGCATTTTGCATTTTTGTTCACAAAATGTCACGGTAAGCAAGAGTCGCCATCGACTTTTATTTCATCCAATCATGGAAAAGGAAAAAGAACAGAAAGAACCTTTTTTCGAGATATTATGAGTACGGGGGGTAGATTATAGAAAGGGAAGGTGTTAGCACCCTTTCTATCCGTAATTATCTACGACTCTTAGGTACTTTCTCATTTTTCAAATTGCTTTGTGTTTGTTTGTCTTGAAAATGTTTTACTTCGTGATAACCCTTGTATCAGTCCTCAAGGATGTGATGAAGTTTGTTTTGAAAATTTGTTTTGAAAGGTGTTTGTGTGAAAAAGTTTTCATTGAGCAAGTACTTAAGATTCTACCTACTCGAAAAAAGGATTGTTCGTTCTATTTCCTTTAGACAGCGCTATCCCACTATTAAGGAGCAAGTAGCACCGTCGTTGGAGTTGTAAGGGACATTCGAAAGGGACAAGTACAATCACTAAAGCAATAGTTAGAAAACTTTAGTAGTAACCCTAGAGTCTTAAGATCTTTCCGAGGCAACATTTCCGAGGCAACATTCGAATGGGACAATTTGATCTCTTTAGACTGGAGGGAAACCACTAAAATATCCTATGCTTAATGATTATTTACCAAAGGCAACCGAAGTGATGTAAACCCTAGGAGTGAATATGTGCATATGATTTGTTTCAGTTATTTAATCTTTGCATATTAGGTGATCTACCGTTTTAATTTTCCAGACATTCTTTCCATACAATCCTATTAGCTATACATCTAGACAGTTAAAGATTACGGAAATTAAAAGTGCGAGGAAATAAAACCTAGCTATTACAAGGCTTCGGGGAGGGGGATTAATTACATAACCAAAAATCAGGGATTTAAACAGTAAATAAAAACCCTAAGTTAACTATTACAAACCCTGAACAGTTACAAAATAATGGACAAATAATTAACAAGTGCACGACAAATGCGAGGACAATTGAGATAATCTAAAACCCTAATTTGAGAGAAAAAGTATTTTTTTTTTGGATTTTTATTGAAGAAAACAATTTAATTACAAATCGATTAAACCTAATTTCTATTTGTTTTTAAAATTATGAAAGAAATTAAATTAACCTAATTTAATTTTTAAATTAATTAATTAAAGAAATATATATTTATAAAAAATGATCTTTGATGTATTTTAAAGGAAATTAATTAAATTATGTACAATCTAAAACCCTAATTTTAATTATTTTTCATTATAAAAAGAAAATTAAATTGCCCTAAATTAATTAAACTAATTAATTCAAAAAATATTTATTAAAAAAAAGAGATCTTTTTGTGATTTTTGATTTGTTAATTTAATAAAAATGATTTTTGTATTAATAAAAAAAGGAAAATAAATAAAGAAAAGAAATTAAAGAAAATAATAAAAGAAATAACCAAATGGGCCTGTATGCTAGCTGAAAGGGGGTGTGTGTGTGATCGGTGGATCTGGAACTGACTGTTTTAAAGCTGGTTCGCGAAATGTCGCGGAAGCAAGAGTCGCCACCGTCTTTTATTTTCTCCAATTGGAAAGGACAAAAGCACAGAAAAATTCCTTTAAAGAGATTGCTCTCGGTTCGGGAGGTAGGTTATAGAAAGGGAAGGTGTTAGCACCCTTTCTATCCATGGTTATCCATGGGCTCTTAGATACTTGCTCAATGTGTTTTCAAAAATGTTTGCTTGCTTTTCAATGTGGGTTTTAAAAGTTTCTTTGAAAAATTTCAGTTCGACTCGTACGTCAGAGTGTTTGAAAAGTTTGCTTTGAAAGCTTTTGGAAAGTATTGGTGAAAAGATGTTTTGATTTTGTTTGAAATTAGAGCAAGTATCCTTGAGAACCTACATACCCTAAGGAATTCGTCTGTGTAAATGTCCTTTAAAGTAGTGCCATCCCACCATTGAGAGGTAGGTAGCACCACTGTTGGAGGTGTTCGGGTCAATTCGAGTTTTAGGGACATGGTGATCACCAGAGCAATGGGAAGACACCTTAGAAGCTACCCTCATGTCAGGTTCCCGGATCATGAGGACTTACTAAGACGTCTTCTACTCGACGACCACCTTTCGAGGGGC
The DNA here is from genome assembly GCA_948472305.1 of Vicia faba. NCBI lineage: Eukaryota > Viridiplantae > Streptophyta > Magnoliopsida > Fabales > Fabaceae > Vicia > Vicia faba. The sequence continues at coordinate 225,608,997 of OX451741.1, forward strand.
AAGGCAACAGTGAAGCGTACCCTAGGGGTGGTGTGTGAATTGTGTGTCATTTTCAGTTTATTGTTTGTCTTGTCATGCATTGGTGATCTAACGATTCGATTTTATTTTTGGGCATTCATTCTTTCATGTTATTGTTTAACAGTTAAAAGTGCGGGAATTTAAAGTGCGGGAAAGATAAAAGTCCTACGCTATTACAAAGGGCGAGGGTCTACAACGCCAAATTAATCCAGACCCGTTTTAAAATAAATTGCAGAAAAGAAATGTCTAATAGCTATTACATGGCTTTGGTACAAGTACATTATATTCACAAAAGAAATAAATGAAACGCGCGAAAAAGAAAATAATCAAATGCGAGGGCGTTGAACCCTTTAAAGGAATTAAAATAATTAAGTTATCTAAAATTAAAATTAAATGAAAAATGGTATTTTTGTGTTTTTTAGATTTAAAAGAAAAAAAGAAAAAAAACTAATTGAAATTAAATTAAATATTAGACCTAATTCTATTATTTTTTAAGTTTATTATGAAAATTTTAACTTTTAACCTAATCTAATTCTAAATTAATTTATGCACCTTTTTTAATTTATGAAAATAAATTAATAATATTATTATTCTGAAAAAAGGGAAAAAATAAAAAAAATAAAAAAAGAAAATAAAAGTCATTAAACCTAAATTCTAATTTTTTGGATTTTTATTAAAAAGAGATTAAAGTTGCACCCTAATTAAACTAAATAATTTACATGTTAATATTTATACAAAAAAAAATATTTAAAATAAGATAATTATTAATTTTTTTGACTTTTCTGATTTTTGTGATGTTTTTGCATTTTGGTTAAAAATTAAATAAAACAGATAATTAAAATAACATAGCAATTAAAAATAATGAAAATATAAGCAAAATAAATTAAATGGGCAAACCAGGGTGGGGTGTAGCCCCAGATTAGGAGGTTCAGATTTGAAAAGCCTGGCCCATTTGCTTGAAGTCCATTGACTTTTTTTTTTTGATCAGGTGTGATGCATTTGACTGAAGCATAGCATATTCTTCAATCCTTGCCTTTGATGTGGGTACTCAGGGACACGTGGATGAGCTGATTTTGAAGTGTATGGTAGGCATCAATGTTAGTGCTGCATGTGAACTCAAGTTGAAAAATAATATGAAATTGTGTAGACCTGGGACTTGAACCCAGGTCATTGAGGTTAACGCATGGATAGCTTGCCAGCTGAGCTACTTGATTTCAATTAACATAATATAGTTAATAAATAATAAAAAGAATAATCAAGATATTAATGATTCCACGCGCGCGAATTTGAATGGACCTGTCCCTGTGTGACACGAGTCCTTCTTCTTCGTCCCTGTAAAACAAAACAAGTAAGCAACGGTTTTGCAACCGTGGTGTTAGGCAGGCTATGGAGAAATAGCGAATAGCGCCATGATATATATAAATTCATCGCGAGATATGCTTTTTCTTCGTCTCCAGGCGTTGAGTTCAACCATGGTAGTTTCAAAGGCCAATTTTGCTTTATGGTGAAAGCCCTAATTTTTCCTTCTGAAAACCCTAAATAACAACCATGGTATCTTGGCTAAAAGTGCACGAAAATTCAATTAAAAGCTATGGTCAGCTTGCAAACTTCACATTGAATAAGAATTCATGAATGAAATTGCACAAAGATGCGTAAATGATGATATGCGATTTGAATTTTTTTGCTTCACAATTGGACTTGTAGCTACCGTTTCAGGGTGTTTTTGTTGATGTTAGTGATTGAGATGCGTTCAGAATTTGTCCAGGATGCTGTTGGGAAAAGAATTAAGGCCTAAAGTCTTCTTTAACCTTGATTTCAGATTTGCATTATATTGCCCATTTTTTCAAATTGTCCAATGGCTTTTCAGCGCAGCATTTGGTCTTCTATGGTTAGGGTTTGACTCAGTGATCATAATGGAATGGAATTGGCTTACTCTTTGACCTAGATTCAAGCTCATGAAGGAATTAGTCTTAGGGTTTTCACTCTTAACCATTTTTCCTCCTTTTTAGCCAAAACCTAGACCTAGTGTGCAAATGAACCCTAGCCTGATTTCTTGAGTTGGTTCATGATACATAGAAATTGTCCAAGTTCACATGACACTATTCCATTGGTTTTTTAAATTTTATTTGAATTTTCAAAGAATTAAAATGAATTAAATCATCAAAAATTAAATAAAATAAAAAAATCAATATTTGGTCTTGAAATTAACCATGGGACACGTGTGTGGCATGACAAGAATGAACCAAGTGGAAAAAATGGGGCCCTTTTGTCAAAAATTGGATTTTCAATGATAGTTGACTTTTGCCATTTCACAAAAATTTCCCAACTTCTACAAGGCACAACTTGCTCAATTTTTAAGCTTTTCACATGTTCGTGGACATTTTGGAAAGGTCTTTGAGTCCTTTAACCAATGCCTTTGGTCCCATGTCATTTTGATTTACCAATATCAAGTTATGGTCTTTGACTTAAAGTCCCTTTTTGTTGACTTTTGAAAATGACCTGTAATGTTGAAATTGATAACTTTTTGTGAGAGCATTTCTTGGACTTGAAGTATGAAGATGAGTTGTAGGAAATGTCTTTCTCTTCAAAATGAGCTTTGGATGGAATTTTTCTGATAATCCATGTGAAAGTTATGCCCTGGTCAATTTCAGTTGACTTTTTCAGCTGTCCAAATATAGCAACTTTTGCATCTTTGATGATTTCTGAGCCAAATTTTGAGAATCATGATCAAGCATTGATCAAATGATGTTTGTGGCTTCAAAATGATATGTTGACCAAAAATTTGAACTTTTGACTGCCAAATGACCATTTTGCCCCTACAGTTGACTGTAGTGCAATTTAGGGTTTTGACTGTGCAATCTTGAGCTGAATGCCTTGAAACTTGATATGGGGATGCTTGACCATGTTTGTAAGCATATGAGACTTGATTGGGCCTTTGAACACTCCATTTTCTTGATCAACACACAAACCCTAGTTTTGACTGTATAGGAGATAGTTGGACTGTGCAACCCTTGGGGGAGTTTTATGACTTGGCTTGGCAATTTCTTGAAGAATATGGGAGGGCAAATTTTGGGGTATAACAGTTGCCCCTGTTCAATCTTCTTAGACCTGAGGATGCAGATTGGCTGACGTGCCTTTCGTAATCCGAAGGTAAAAGATGATTGGACACTAGAGTGCCCGGAAATTTGCGCTCACATGTTAGCAATGAGGGTGGAATGGGCTTATAGATGCCATTTGGAGATTGCTGGATTGGATGATGGGCTTATAGATGCCATCTGGATGTTGATCGCGTAGGAGATTCCTTAGCGAGAACCTGCATACCTGCAAAACAGCAACATGAGTACCTGACACGTTGCAGGAGCTGATTTTTAGATGCTTGGTATTGATGTGTCCTGACTAGTTACAGGAGCTGAGTCTGGAGCTTCAAACGGCGATGAAAGAACCAGGGATGATTACTTCCTTAGCATGAATGGTAAGAGAGCCTTGGGTGACTTTAACTTCAACAACGCTCGTTGAGAAAAAATCTGGGGTGTCTTCTACTGGGATAAGAATCAGGGAGATCTTAGGGTCGATCTGACTGAACCAGAGAGGCCTTTGACTGGGTAAGAATCAGGAAAATCTTAAGGTCGACTTAACTGAGCCGGTCTAGGTCTTGAAATGTCTTCAACTGGATAAGCAATCAGGAAAATCTTGGGACGATTTAACTGAACCAGAGAAGGCCTTTGACTGGATAAGCAATCAGGAAAATCTTGGGACGATTTAACTGAACCGGTCTAGGTCTTGAAATGTCTTCAACTGGATAAGCAATCAGGAAAATCTTGGGACGATTTAACTGAACCAGAGAAGGCCTTTGACTGGATAAGCAATCAGGAAAATCTTGGGACGATTTAACTGAACCGGTCTAGGTCTTGAAATGTCTTCAACTGGATAAGCAATCAGGAAAATCTTGGGACGATTTAACTGAACCAGAGAAGGCCTTTGACTGGACAAGCAATCAGGAAAATCTTGGGACGATTTAACTGAACCGGTCTAGGTCTTGAAATGTCTTCAACTGGATAAGCAATCAGGAAAATCTTGGGACGATTTAACTGAACCAGAGAAGGCCTTTGACTGGATAAGCAATCAGGAAAATCTTGGGACGATTTAACTGAACCGGTCTAGGTCTTGAAATGTCTTCAACTGGATAAGCAATCAGGAAAATCTTGGGACGATTTAACTGAACCAGAGAAGGCCTTTGACTGGATAAGCAATCAGGAAAATCTTGGGACGATTTAACTGAACCGGTCTAGGTCTTGAAATGTCTTCAACTGGATAAGCAATCAGGAAAATCTTGGGACGATTTAACTGAACCAGAGAAGGCCTTTGACTGGATAAGCAATCAGGAAAATCTTGGGACGATTTAACTGAACCGGTCTAGGTCTTGAAATGTCGCTTGAGAACTTAACTGAATCTTTCCTGAAAGGTAAGAGTCAGTCATATGCAATGCATGATATGGATCAAGCAATGATGTTCTCAACATAAATGAGACTTGTATGATGCAGTGCGTTATGCATGCTATAATGATGTATGTGATGTTTTATGTATGTTTTCGTTTAGGAAAGTAAATCCTTGACGGGTGCCGAGAAGTCGTATCCTGGGCTGATATTGAGGAATAAACTTGTACTTCCGCTGGGGATGATAACTGCAAGGATACCGGTAGGAGAAGATGACTCCGTTGCGGAATAAACTTGGCGAATGAAAGATTCTGCGGGGAGAAAAGATACTCTAGTGATCATGCTGGGAAGCAATACTCTGTGGGAAGAGAGATGCCTTGCTGAGTTGTTGATAACCTGCTGAGGATACCGTTGTTATGTTGGAAGTATTGATGGACTTCGCTGGGGATAGGAAGGAACTACGTTGACGACGACCTTTCCGTGGCTTTTGGCTGAGGATAACCCAGTTATATCCTGTTAAGGAAATAACTCTTTGAATAAAGCCGGACGACGCGTTCGTGCTCTGCGAGGGGATAAGCTTCCGGAATCTACTGGGGATAAGCTTACTGCTTGGAGAGATGAATTCCAATTTTCCTGGGGAAACTGGATTGGACTCTTCTGGGGAGTTTTGAAATGTAATTTTATAAGTTGAAAGGGGGAACCTATGTAGGGTTGCATGCTGATGAGTTTGTGTAAAACTGTATCTGAAATGGAGAAGGAACCTGGGTAGGGTTACTTTGATGATGAGTTCGTGTAAAACTTCGTTTTTTTTGGAAAGGGAGAACCTGTGTAGGGTTTCTGGGTGACGAGTCCATGTAAAACTGCATCTTGAAGAGAGGGAACCGATGTAGGGTTGCTTGGTGAGGTAAGTTCATGTAAAACTTCTTGATGAACCGGGGTGAGGTTATCTTGAGATAAATCCATGTAAGATTTCTAGAGGAACCGGGGTTAGGTTATTTGGATAAGTTTGTGTAAAAACTTCTTGATGAACCGGGGTAAGGTTATTTGTGATAAATCCATGTAAGATTTCTAGAGGAACCGGGGTTAGGTTACCTGGATAAGTTTGTGTAAAACTTCCTGATGAACCGGGGTTAGGTCATCTTAAGATAGGTCCATGTAAGACTTCAGGAGGAACCGGGGTTAGGTTACTTGGGTAAGTTTGTGTAAAAACTTCCGGAGGAACCGGGGTAAGGTTACCTGGATAAGTTCGTGTAAAACTTCTGGAGGAACCGGGGTAAGGTTGCTTCGGGATAAGTTTGTGTAAAACTTCCTGATGAACCGGGGTTAGGTCATCTTAAGATAGGTCCATGTAAGACTTCAGGAGGAACCGGGGTTAGGTTACTTGGGTAAGTTTGTGTAAAAACTTCCGGAGGAACCGGGGTAAGGTTACCTGGATAAGTTCGTGTAAAACTTCTGGAGGAACCGGGGTAAGGTTGCTTCGGGATAAGTTTGTGTAAAACTTCTTGATGAACCGGGGTTAGGTCATCTTATGGAGGAGGAGTCTGTGTATGACTTTGTCTGAAGGTTGAGCAGAAACCGGTGTTGGGTTGCATGATTTTGATTAAGTGGATAATTGTCCTGTTTGGTCTCGGACGTTAGCCCACGATCTGGAATTTGTAAAGGTAAATGGTAATCATTTTTATGTTGATCTGTCCTTTGTAATTTGGTTGACAGAGCAATTGGGTCGCCTGGATAGCTCATTATTGCCCCTGCTTCGGAGGTGAGGGAAGAGGATACCTGTGCGGGTGATCGACAAATCTTCGGGTAGGCAAGTGACGAGATACCGGAACATAGTCATACGCTTCGATCCCTAACTTTTGCCTGGACCGCCCTTTCGGGTTTTCAGTCCACCGGGATACCTATTTTTTGCCCCAGCCGCCTTTTCAGGTTTTCGACTTGCCGGGTGTACATGCTTTTCGTTTCATCCCTTCATTTTGCCCGAACCCTTTTTAGTTCGCCGGGAAGCCCTTATTTTTGCCTAGGTATGTCAACCTAGTGGGTCTTTGATTATGCGCCGTATTTTTCGACTATGTCCGTGTCCTCAGGATGTAGGGAATTGCCCCTGTTAGAATTGTTTTGTCATGCCACCAGAAAATCTTCGTTTGATCGTCCAATGCCCCAGGTGACTTAGACGGAGATTTGCCCCAGGCTGGTGGTGTCGCCATATTGTCAGAAGGTGTCTGATCGTGCAAGATTCGTTGCTGGATTACCCCCAAGTGACTCAGGCAGAGATTTGCCCCAGGCTTTTTGGCCTTTTGAGAGATTCTCTGGATCTTTACTTAACTGCCCCAGATGGTAGACCATGATCATGCCGTGCCCCTTGATTGGAGATACTCTTGTTCATTAGACTTCCGTCATGCGAATTTCTATGCTGTTCAAACAAAAAGTCATATGCACACTAAGTTATATCAAAAATGCAAAGCTTATGTCTGTCTTGAAGTTTTTGAAAATGCATTCTTTTCATAAAACAAGTGATTGTTTGTAAAACATGATGTCAACTCGTTATTTTATTGCGAGCCTTAAGGAGTCAGGATACCTTTCGTAACAGCATGCTTTCGAACTAACCCATGCTTCAGCTAGGACTTTTAAGGGTTATAACGTGGCCTGGTTCACGGTTTAAGAAACAAAGGATAAAGGCTCAAATTTTATTTGTACCCACCCGCTCTTCGTGATGTTCTCCAAACCTTAAACTCAGTTGATCATACGTTAGACCTAGTTTGAGTCTTTGTTCTGATTTTCCAGTGATGGTTCGGATATTGATGATTTATTCTGAATAGGCAGTCATCCCTTTTTTTGCTGAGGGTTTGTGAGACCCTTTTTTTGTCTGATTCTTGCTATCCCTTTCTTTTTTTTGCCTGAACTGTTTCCTTTTTTGGAATTTCAGTCAGCGGGATGCCCCAGTTTTGTAAGTCTCCTTCATAGGTTTTGACTTAATGGGCTTTTATTTTGAGAGATAATGACTGCCTGTCTTTATGATTATTCGGAACCATCATTGTCTTTTGTATTGGAAAGACTCTTTTGATGCCATTCATTGTGCACCTAGATCAACTGAGAGAACTACCCTGCCCCAGGTTATGATTAAGGGTTTTGATTTTCGAAAATAAAAAACTCCTACTTCTTTGGCTCAAAGGGGTTGACGAGGGATTATCTGTCTTATAACTCCACTGTTTAGGATTTGAAACAATGCCTGTACCTCATCAGCGGGGTCTGTTCAACAGCATACTGTAAAGATTGCGGTATCGTTTTCGTCATCCTCCCTCAAGAGGCTTAGAGTTTAGATCCAGAGTTGGCATCAGAAAAAATATGAAAATAGTTTGCGTATAGTGAATACGAATATATTGATTCAAAATAGACATAAGCGATGCATTAATGAAATAACAACGTTTTAACAATGAGTAAATGTTTGAACAAAAGAAAATTGCAACTTGAACATTCGAATGAACAAAAATTTCTAGTCTCAGGGCTTGTCACTTCAAATGGTGAGCCTTGGAGGGATGGTAAAAAAATTCAGCCTGACCATCTTGTGTGAATTCCAGTGCTCCTTCATCAATCAGGTCCTGGATCTTGTTTTTCAAAGCCCAACACTCGTTTGCATTATGTCCTGGACAGGCAGAATGGTAGGCACACCTTTTATTGGGATCATAAGCAGGATGTGCTGTGTTGAGGTTCTGTGGATGAGCCCTTAATGTGATCAGGTTCAATCTCAACAGGCGTTGTAAAGCTTGAAACGGCGACATATTGAGCGGGGTGAACTGCCTCCTGGGCTTGTCTGTCTGAAGTTGGTGAAGTTGCTGCTGAATTGGTGATACTGGAGCCATATGAGGAGCTTTCTCCTTGCCTCTTTGTCTCAAAGGTGGTTGAACGATGATTGGCTTTTTACCCTTAGATGTTTGCCCCAGTTGGTTACCCTGAAGCAGTTTGTTGACGAGAACCCCGAGCTCATCTTGTCTTTGAGTTAAACCCTGAATGGCAGTCATCTGCCCCAGCATCTGGGCTTTCATTGCATCTATCTCAGCTTGCAGGCGTTCCAGCCGTTCGTCCTCAGCACTGTTCCTGGCAAAAGTCTCCATGAGAAGTGTCCTTAGCTCCTCCTGCCCCTTGGATAGATTCAGGAGGATTTCCTCGAACCGAGTCCCTTGAGCAAGAAGGTCCTGGTTATCTTGTTGGGAAGCCATTGCTGAAATAAACAGCGGAGATGATAAGTGACTTGTCCAAAGGGTACCTGTTATGCAAGGATGAGTATGATATGCATGCAATGTTTTCAAGGACCTCGTGGGGTAAACAGAGAAACTTGTTAGAGTTGGAAACTGGCAACTTGATTGAAAGTACTTCATGTTGTTGAGAGTCCTTCGTCACGGGTCAAAGGCTCACCATATCCAGTGGGTCATAGCCCCTGACTTTAGTCATCATGTCTGGTTTTGATTTCCAAACAACCTTGGTTAGGGAACCTTCTTCAGGAGTCAGAGCTCACCATACAAGTGGGTCATAGCCTCTGACAAACATTGGCTAGAGGAAAATAAATCCTCTTTGCCCCTTGCTAGATGTTTGATTTATATGACCTGTATCACAAGCCCTTGAGATCCTTGAAATGGGTTAGGAGGTATGCAATGGTATGATGTCATGATATGCATGGGGTAATGTGAGTAACCCTGTTATGAGTCCCAATTAAGGACTATAAACAGACCCTGCAAGAAATTCAGTATACTTTGTTATGAGTCCCAATTAAGGACTATAAACAAAACCTGCAAGAAATTTGGTAAACCTTGTCATGAGTCCTAGTTAAGGACTATAAACAAAACCTGTAAGTAGTTCATGTGTCAGCTAACAAGCATGCAAGCAGGCAAGTACAAAGGCACACAAGTCACACAAGAGAAACCCTTAGGGTTTAGGCCAGCATGGGGTCTGGGTAGCACCCTCTTGAAGTTGGTGGGCTCAACCTGTCCTAATCAAAGTAACCGGGTTCTAAGGTTCCCAATATCACGGGATTGCTTTCATTGTTCATCGTTTCGATTTAGCCACTGAACTGGCGACCGAAATATTCCAGGAAAGCAACCCTTAATTGAGTGTAGTATCGAGTATCAACCAACCTCGGACTGCACCAAAGTCAGTTATCTCACTACCCTAAAGAGGCCAAGATAGTTCAATTAAGGTTCCTAAGGTCTGTTGATGCTTCATGACACCACATGGAGGCCCCGTACTCTCCTTGACTGACTCAAGGGTTACCGGTACACACCAAAGTGCCACATCAACGTAGCAGACTGTTTCAACCATGTCGGTATACCCCGCACAGTTCCCTCACAGCCTTGTTGCTACTTTCTAAAAGGGTATTCCCCAGATCCGGGTTAGGATCCATAGAACTCCCAAGACAGTCCCACAATTTAAAGCAAACAAAGCAATACAATTGAAAACATAGTTATGAACTAACCCTAAGGTACACCTCACTTTAAGTTTGTAAGTCCCCAGCAGAGTCGCCAGTTCTGTGATCGGTGGATCTGGAACTGACTGTTTTAAAGCTGGTTCGCGAAATGTCGCGGAAGCAAGAGTCGCCACCGTCTTTTATTTTCTCCAATTGGAAAGGACAAAAGCACAGAAAAATTCCTTTAAAGAGATTGCTCTCGGTTCGGGAGGTAGGTTATAGAAAGGGAAGGTGTTAGCACCCTTTCTATCCATGGTTATCCATGGGCTCTTAGATACTTGCTCAATGTGTTTTCAAAAATGTTTGCTTGCTTTTCAATGTGGGTTTTAAAAGTTTCTTTGAAAAATTTCAGTTCGACTCGTACGTCAGAGTGTTTGAAAAGTTTGCTTTGAAAGCTTTTGGAAAGTATTGGTGAAAAGATGTTTTGATTTTGTTTGAAATTAGAGCAAGTATCCTTGAGAACCTACATACCCTAAGGAATTCGTCTGTGTAAATGTCCTTTAAAGTAGTGCCATCCCACCATTGAGAGGTAGGTAGCACCACTGTTGGAGGTGTTCGGGTCAATTCGAGTTTTAGGGACATGGTGATCACCAGAGCAATGGGAAGACACCTTAGAAGCTACCCTCATGTCAGGTTCCCGGATCATGAGGACTTACTAAGATGTCTTCTACTCGACGACCACCTTTCGAGGGGCAAGGCAACAGTGAAGCGTACCCTAGGGGTGGTGTGTGAATTGTGTGTCATTTTCAGTTTATTGTTTGTCTTGTCATGCATTGGTGATCTAACGATTCGATTTTATTTTTGGGCATTCATTCTTTCATGTTATTGTTTAACAGTTAAAAGTGCGGGAATTTAAAGTGCGGGAAAGATAAAAGTCCTACGCTATTACAAAGGGCGAGGGTCTACAACGCCAAATTAATCCAGACCCGTTTTAAAATAAATTGCAGAAAAGAAATGTCTAATAGCTATTACATGGCTTTGGTACAAGTACATTATATTCACAAAAGAAATAAATGAAACGCGCGAAAAAGAAAATAATCAAATGCGAGGGCGTTGAACCCTTTAAAGGAATTAAAATAATTAAGTTATCTAAAATTAAAATTAAATGAAAAATGGTATTTTTGTGTTTTTTAGATTTAAAAGAAAAAAAGAAAAAAAACTAATTGAAATTAAATTAAATATTAGACCTAATTCTATTATTTTTTAAGTTTATTATGGAAATTTTAACTTTTAACCTAATCTAATTCTAAATTAATTTATGCACCTTTTTTAATTTATGAAAATAAATTAATAATATTATTATTCTGAAAAAAGGGAAAAAATAAAAAAAATAAAAAAAGAAAATAAAAGTCATTAAACCTAAATTCTAATTTTTTGGATTTTTATTAAAAAGAGATTAAAGTTGCACCCTAATTAAACTAAATAATTTACATGTTAATATTTATACAAAAAAAAATATTTAAAATAAGATAATTATTAATTTTTTTGACTTTTCTGATTTTTGTGATGTTTTTGCATTTTGGTTAAAAATTAAATAAAACAGATAATTAAAATAACATAGCAATTAAAAATAATGAAAATATAAGCAAAATAAATTAAATGGGCAAACCAGGGTGGGGTGTAGCCCCAGATTAGGAGGTTCAGATTTGAAAAGCCTGGCCCATTTGCTTGAAGTCCATTGACTTTTTTTTTTTTGATCAGGTGTGATGCATTTGACTGAAGCATAGCATATTCTTCAATCCTTGCCTTTGATGTGGGTACTCAGGGACACGTGGATGAGCTGATTTTGAAGTGTATGGTAGGCATCAATGTTAGTGCTGCATGTGAACTCAAGTTGAAAAATAATATGAAATTGTGTAGACCTGGGACTTGAACCCAGGTCATTGAGGTTAACGCATGGATAGCTTGCCAGCTGAGCTACTTGATTTCAATTAACATAATATAGTTAATAAATAATAAAAAGAATAATCAAGATATTAATGATTCCACGCGCGCGAATTTGAATGGACCTGTCCCTGTGTGACACGAGTCCTTCTTCTTCGTCCCTGTAAAACAAAACAAGTAAGCAACGGTTTTGCAACCGTGGTGTTAGGCAGGCTATGGAGAAATAGCGAATAGCGCCATGATATATATAAATTCATCGCGAGATATGCTTTTTCTTCGTCTCCAGGCGTTGAGTTCAACCATGGTAGTTTCAAAGGCCAATTTTGCTTTATGGTGAAAGCCCTAATTTTTCCTTCTGAAAACCCTAAATAACAACCATGGTATCTTGGCTAAAAGTGCACGAAAATTCAATTAAAAGCTATGGTCAGCTTGCAAACTTCACATTGAATAAGAATTCATGAATGAAATTGCACAAAGATGCGTAAATGATGATATGCGATTTGAATTTTTTTGCTTCACAGTTGGACTTGTAGCTACCGTTTCAGGGTGTTTTTGTTGATGTTAGTGATTGAGATGCGTTCAGAATTTGTCCAGGATGCTGTTGGGAAAAGAATTAAGGCCTAAAGTCTTCTTTAACCTTGATTTCAGATTTGCATTATATTGCCCATTTTTTCAAATTGTCCAATGGCTTTTCAGCGCAGCATTTGGTCTTCTATGGTTAGGGTTTGACTCAGTGATCATAATGGAATGGAATTGGCTTACTCTTTGACCTAGATTCAAGCTCATGAAGGAATTAGTCTTAGGGTTTTCACTCTTAACCATTTTTCCTCCTTTTTAGCCAAAACCTAGACCTAGTGTGCAAATGAACCCTAGCCTGATTTCTTGAGTTGGTTCATGATACATAGAAATTGTCCAAGTTCACATGACACTATTCCATTGGTTTTTTAAATTTTATTTGAATTTTCAAAGAATTAAAATGAATTAAATCATCAAAAATTAAATAAAATAAAAAAATCAATATTTGGTCTTGAAATTAACCATGGGACACGTGTGTGGCATGACAAGAATGAACCAAGTGGAAAAAATGGGGCCCTTTTGTCAAAAATTGGATTTTCAATGATAGTTGACTTTTGCCATTTCACAAAAATTTCCCAACTTCTACAAGGCACAACTTGCTCAATTTTTAAGCTTTTCACATGTTCTTGGACATTTTGGAAAGGTCTTTGAGTCCTTTAACCAATTCCTTTGGTCCCATGTCATTTTGATTTACCAATCTCAAGTTATGGTCTTTGACTTAAAGTCCCTTTTTGTTGACTTTTGAAAATGACCTGTAATGTTGAAATTGATAACTTTTTGTGAGAGCATTTCTTGGACTTGAAGTATGAAGATGAGTTGTAGGAAATGTCTTTCTCTTCAAAATGAGCTTTGGATGGAATTTTTCTGATAATCCATGTGAAAGTTATGCCCTGGTCAATTTCAGTTGACTTTTTCAACTGTCCAAATATAGCAACTTTTGCATCTTTGATGATTTCTGAGCCAAATTTTGAGAATCATGATCAAGCATTGATCAAATGATGTTTGTGGCTTCAAAATGATATGTTGACCAAAAATTTGAACTTTTGACTGCCAAATGACCATTTTGGCCCTACAGTTGACTGTAGTGCAATTTAGGGTTTTGACTGTGCAATCTTGAGCTGAATGCCTTGAAACTTGATATGGGGATGCTTGACCATGTTTGTAAGCATATGAGACTTGATTGGGCCTTTGAACACTCCATTTTCTTGATCAACACACAAACCCTAGTTTTGACTGTATAGGAGATAGTTGGACTGTGCAACCCTTGGGGGAGTTTTATGACTTGGCTTGGCAATTTCTTGAAGAATATGGGAGGGCAAATTTTGGGGTATAACAGTGTGGAATTGAATTTCCAAGCCCATTAAGCTCCAAGCCCAGTCAACCACGCTGGATCCTATGCAAGCGTTGACCTGAGGTGTACCAAGGACATTCAGGGGAGAAGCGTTAGATCTGGCCAGCAGTGCATCTAGTGGTCAAGAATTGCTAGTGCATGGTGGATGGTTGAGAGCGTGGTACACCTGATTACATAAGAAAAAAAATAATACAAGGGAATTGTTGGGACCTGGGATCGAACCCAGGTCCTTGTACTCCCCACCAACGATGCGTTGCCAGCTGAGCTGCTTTGTTAATTTATTATTATAGTAACAAGAATATATAATATCTAAAACAAATGCAATGACCCTGGAACAAAAACCGCGCACACTAAATTCAAACTGGCCAAAGGGGTGATGACAAATCACCTTCTTCTACCTCCAACCCGTCGTTTTAGATAAACAACCTATACCTACGGACGTTGTTTGTTGCTAAAAACATGTGTCATTCAAATATTCAATACAGGCATGATAAATCTATTGTGATGGTACCAATCAACTCGTCTTGGCCTCACGAGCATCATGGTACTTGATTCATGGCCCAATTTTTCATGTACAAAAAGACCCTAAAATTCGTGTGGAAACCCTAACCATGGCAGATGCGTGTAAGGGTCCCAAAAATACAATTAAACTATGTGGTCAACTTGAAAACATGATGATGATCACAAATATAACAATTAAAGGTGCTAATGATGTGTAAATTGTAATAATCGAATTTGAGAAAGTTTGCAAAATGTGATGTGTTTAGGCGATGATTCTTGATGTTTTGAAGGCTGCAAATGATGTTGCTGGCTTCTGGAGATGGCCAGGAAGTGATTAGAGTCCTTCAATTGCCTGGAATCATCCTCTAAGGCAGAAATCGAATGCCCACTTTTTGTCCAAATTCTGAGTTTTTGTTCTTGCTCCCTACGACTGCAAAACCTTGTATTTTGATTTGCATTTGTTGTATACATATAGTAGACTGAAGTAGGGTTGTAAAATTGCATCATATCTTTGAGAATTATGAAAATGTGATTTGATTTGATTCATGTATGATATCTTTCTAAAACAAGCTTCAATCTAATCTTTTCCAACCCTAATGAGTCTTGCACGAATTGATCATCATGCTAGCTGTACATGGACTCCAAATGTGCATAAAAATCCCAAGATTTGATTTGTTTTCATTATTTTACCATTTAATTTGATTTATTTTGATTTAAATGAATAAAAAATCAAAATAAATGATAAAAGTAATAAAATAATAGGTGGAAAAGCTCAGGGGTCGTGGGTCCTATTAGAAACATGTTTCAAGCAAGAAAACACGGGCCCCATTGGAAAAAATGCAAATTTGATCAATGTTGACTTTTGACAATTTTCCAAAAATTGCCAACTTTGACAATGCGCAAATCTCTCAATTTTGACCCTAGGAGAGTGTTCCTTGACTTTTTAGAAAGCTTAGGATGTCCCCTAAACAACCATTTTGGTTTCATCTCAATTGGATCTTCCATGTTCATGTATGAAGCTTTGACCCAAAAAGTGTTTTTGTTGACTTTTCAAAAGGACCTATAATGTAGAAATTCATATCTTTTGATGGGTGCATATTTTGAACTTGAGGGCTGAAGATTAATTGTAGGGAATGACATCCTCTTCAAAATGAGCCTTGGATGGAAAATTTCTGATAAAGTATGAAGAAGTTATGCTTGGTCAAAGTTGGGTTGACTTTTCCTATAAAACCCAATTTAGCAACTTTTGGGTTTTGATGAATTTGGAGCATTCCTTGGGGAATAATGGTCAACCCTTGATCAAATGATTAAAGTTACTTCAAAATGTTAATGTTGGCCAAAAATCTTGAAGTTTGACTACATGTGGGTCACAATTGACTTTTGACATAATACAATCGATTCTCAAGCATCTGAGCAGTTGACTGAGCAAACTTCTTGTGCAAGGCATGAAACTTGACATGTAGGGTCTTGAGAATATATTAAGACCATGGAGAGAATATGAGTCCTTTATGGTTCATCCATCTTGATGAAAATAAAAACCCTAATTTTGAGGTGCACTGCCTTAGGAGAGAGTTTGTCTGGTCAACTCTTGGGCAATCTTGAGCAAATTGAAGATCTCAATGGACATGTATTGAGTAAAATGAGAGGGGAAATTTTGGGGTACAACAGCTTCCCCTGTTCAATCTTCTTAAACCTGAGGATGTTGATTGGCTAGCCTGCCTTTCGTGATCTGAAGGTGGAAGATGATTGAACACTAGAGTGCCCAGAAATTTGCACTCACATGAAGTGGAACTTGATTTGTGATATCGAGAATGGGCTTATATATTCCATTTGAAGGTTGATGATAAAGAGTCGTCGGAGATGGGCTTAAAGATGCCATCTAGATAGTGTTGATTTCCTGAGACATTCCTTCGACGAGAGTCCCTGTTGCTGTTATTAATGAGGAATCTGCTGAGGAGCATTGGTATTTGTCTCGAGAAATAGAGTTTTCGGAGCTTCAGTTGTCCGTTACTCTACTGGGGAAATGCGAAACCAATCGTGTTTGATTAGGTCCTAGTCTTACAGTGTTGTGGACTGTTGTTTGGAGATAGAAGAGGAGGAACCTGGATAGTAAGGTTATGAGAAGGAACCTGGATAGTAGGGTAACTTTGATATGAAAGCCTGGATAGTAGGGCTGTGAGAAGGAACCTAGATAGTAGGGTTACTTCGATATGAAAGCCTGGATAGTAGGGCTGTGAGAAGGAACCTGGGTAGTAGGGTTACTTTGATATGAAAGCCTGGATAGTGGGGCTGTGAGAAGGAACTAGGATAGTAGGGTTGCTTCGATATGAAAGCCTGGATAGTAGGGCCGTGAGCAGGAACCTGGGTAAGGCTGCTTTTGAGGAGTTTGGGTAAAAGTGCATCTGAACCAAGAAGGAACCTGGGTAAGGTTTCTTTGGGATAAGTTCGTGTAAAACTTTAGAATGAACTGGGGTAAGGCTATAAGTTTGTGTAAAACTTCAGGAGGAACCTCGGTAAGGTTACTTCGTGATAAGTTCGTGTAAAACTTCAAGAGGGACCTGGGTAAGGTTACTTTGTGATAAGTTCGTGTAAAACTTCAGAATGAACCGGGGTAAGGTTACTTTGTGATAAGTTTGTGTAGAACTTCATAATGAACCGGGGTAAGGTTATAAGTTTGTGTAAAACTTCAGGATGAACCTGGGTAAGGTTATAAGTTTGTGTAAAACTTTAGGAGGAACCGAGGTAAGGTTACTTTGTGATAAGTTTGTGTAGAACTTCAGAATGAACCGGGGTAAGGTTATAAGTTTGTGTAAAACTTCAAGAGGAACCATGGTAAGGTTATAAGTTTGTGTAAAACTTCAGGAGGAACCGAGGTAAGGTTACTTTGTGATAAGTTTGTGTAGAACTTCAGAATGAACTGGGGTAAGGTTATAAGTTTGTGTAAAACTTCAGGAGGAACCGGAGTAAGGTTACTTTGATATGATAATATAGATTAGTTGACCCGTTTGATTTCAGGAACTGAATTTCCATTAGTCGTCTGTAGATGTGATCTGTATAACTGCTGGATTCATTGAAGCTAATCGTCTTTTCCTGAAAAGATATCCGGGTTAGTTATACGCGATGCATGAAATGCAGGGTGAGATGAGATTATGATGTATATGATATGTATGTGTATATCATGATGTATGTTCATGCAATGTTGTCGGGGTATGCTCGCATCTGGGAAAATAAATCCCTGACGGTTGCTGGAGATTTGCGAATATTCTGTCGGGAAAAGATGCTGGAGAATAACTCTGCGTGGGCCAGACTTTGGGGGAAGAGATACTCTGTTGGTAGACCTACTGATCTGGAGGAATAAACTCAGCTGGGGATGACATTCTGTTGCTGGAAGTGATGAGCTCTGTTGGAGATTGAGCTTATGTATCTGTAGAAATAGACTCCGCTCGGGGAATGAAATTTGTTGACTCACCTGCGATTACGAACCTCGGCTAGGGATAGTTACGTCCTGTTTTAGGAAAGCTAATATCAATGCCTTTGGATACTTTTACTCTGTGGGGAGTGCGTATACCAATAATTGCGTTTCCAAGCATGACCCTATCCCGATACCCGCTGGGCAGAGGAACCGTTGGGTTTGGTACTTCTTATTTTTCTTGTTTCTGGAATTATGAGTAATGGTATTTTGTCTCTTATGTAAATATTTATGAGTAGCAATCATTTTCAAATGTATATATCAAAAATAAATCATTGGACGTTCTTGCAAAACAAAACAGAAAAAGGAAAAACAAATTGAAGTTTTGTAAAAATGACTTGTATTGATTTTGAAATTGGCCTGTAATAGGCGTTTTGTACAAGGAGACTGACGTCCTAGTAAAAGAACACCGCCGAAAGATAGAAATTATACAATTTGTGTAAAAGAAGGAAAAACAACTATGTGAAACAACCCCATTGGGTTCCAACTCTGCTATTGCCTTTATATCTTCAAGCGTCTCATCACTTTGCTACTTGGACGAAGGTTGATCAGATTTATTGGCGCCGTCCGAGCTTGATAGTCAATATCAAAGTCTGGTCGCAAGATGATCCAATGAGACATAGTGATACGCTTGAATCCCTAACTTTTTCCTGGACTTCCCTTTCAGGTTTTCAATCCAACGGGATACCCTTTTTTTCCCAAGCCTCCCTTTCGGGTTTTCGACTTGCCGGGTGTACAGATTTTTTTCATTTTCATCCCTAACTTTTTCCCGAACCCTTTTGGTTCGCTGGGAAGCCCTTATTTTTGCCTAGGCCAGTCGACCTAGCGGGTCTTTGATTATGTGTAGTATCTTTTTACTATGTATGCATTGACAGGGTGAGGAAGGTCGTCACCATCCATGTTGGTTAGAATCATAGCTCCTCCCAAGAAAATGTTCTTAACCACAAATGGCCCTTCGTACGTGGGAGTCCATTTTCCCCTGGGGTCACCTTGCGGCAGTATGATGCGTTTGATCACCAGATCCCCGACTTGGTATTATTGACGCCTGAATTTCTTGTTAAAAGCCTTGATCATTCACTTTTGATACGTTTGACCATGGCAGATAGCAGTAAGCCTCTTTTCATCGATTAGATTTAGTTGATCAAGTCGGGTTTGGATCCAATCGTCTTTGTTCAAACCTGCGTCCTTCATAATCCAGAGAGAGGGTATCTGGACTTCTATGGGTAGGACTTCCTCCATGCCATATACCAGAGAGTAGGGTGTTACCCCTGTCGACGTCTGTGCTGAGGTACGGTACCCATGAAGAGCGAATGGTAACATCTCATGCCAGTCTTTATATGTCACCATCATCTTCTGTATAATCTTCTTGATGTTCTTGTTAGCTGCTTCAACAACGCCATTAATCTTCGGCCGGTAGGGAGAAGAATTATGATGCTGTATCTTGAACTGTTTACAGAGCTCGGTGATCAATGTGTTGTTGAGATTTGTACCATTGTCAGTAATAATTCTCTCTAGCACACCGTATCGACATATCAAATTATGTCAGATAAACCGCGCCACAACATTCTTGGTTACTGTAGCAAAAGAGGCTTCCTCAACCCACTTTGTGAAGTAATCAATGGCTACTAAGATGAAACGATTCCCATTAGACGCAGTAGGTCTGATCTCGCCGATCATATCGATACCCCACATCACAAAGGGCTAAGGAGTCGTCAAGACATTCAGAGGAACCAGCGGTATATGCACCTTATCAACGTAGATTTGGCACTTATGGCAAGTTCAAGAGTGCTGATAACAATCGGCTTCTATAGTGGACCAGTAATATCCTGCCCGTAGGATCTTTTTAGCCATGGTATGTCCACTAGATTGGGTTCCGAAAGTGCCTTCATGTAGATCTGTCATGATCCTCTCTGCTTCGCTCTTGTCTACACACCGTAGTAGTGTGGAGTCATGGTTGCGTTTATAGAGGATTCCATTACTGAGGAAGAACTTTGCAGCGAACCTTCTCAGAAACTTCTTATCATTAACAGATGCCCCTTCGGGATACTCCAGAACTTCGAGATACCTTTTAACTTCGTGAAACCAGGGTTTGTCTGCCACTTCTTTGGTATCGATCTCACAACAGTGTGCTGGTTCATCCAACCTCTCAATGGTAATTTGGGGAGCTTCATTGTCCCACCTAACCTTGAACATAGAAGACATGGTAGCTAGCGCGTCCGCTAACTGGTTCTCCTCTCGTGGGAAATGTTCGAAGGTTACCTCCTCAAAGTGTGGGAGCAACGTCAATACATACTCTTTGTAAGGAATGAGATTCAGGTGCTTCATATCCCACTTGCCTTTAATCTGACTTATCACCAGAGCGGAATCCCCAAATACACTTAAGAACTTAATCCTTAGGTCAATAGCAGCTCGGAGACCCATGATACACGCTTCATACTCCGCCATGTTGTTGGTGCAGTTGAACATAATCGGACGGTGAACAGAGTATGACAGCCTTCGGGAGATATGATCACAGCGCCAATGCCGTTACCTAGTGTGTTCGAGGCTCCATCAAAATACATAGACCATCGGGATCCCTCTTCAGGTCCTTCATCCGGTCTAGGTTCTTCGTAGTCAGTCACCAACATGATATTCTCATCCGGGAACTCAAAATTCATGGACTGGTAGTCATCCACGGCCTGATGAGCCAAATAATCAGCCAATACACTCCCATTTATAGCTTTTTGGGTTGTATATTGTATGTCGTACTCAGCTAAGATCATTTCCACCTTGCTATCCTTCCGGAGAGAGCGGGCTTCTCGAAAATATACTTGATCGGATCCATCTTTGATATCAACAAAGTAGTGTGAGTCAGCATATACTGTCTCATCCGGCAAGCAGCCCATGCCAAAGCGCAACAAGTTTTCTCGAGCAATGAGTATCGGGTCTCACAGTCGGTAAACTTTTTGCTAAGTTAGTAAATGGCGTGCTCTTTTCGGCCAGACTCGTCATGCTGCCCAACACACACCCCATTGAATTGTCTAGCACTGTCAAGTATAATATCAAAGGTCTTCCTTCAACTGGAGGCATCAGAATTAGTGGTTCTTGAAGGTATTATTTGATTCTTTCGAAAAAGGTCTGGCATTCATCATTCCACTTTACCACTTGATCTTTCTTCAGAAGCTTGAAGATTGGCTCACAAGTAGCAGTCAGATGTGAAATGAACCTGGCGATGCAATTCAGACGTCCCAAGAAACCTCTAACCTCTTTCTCTGTGCGGGGAACCAACATCTCTTGTATGGCCTTTACCTTCGCAGGATCTACCTGAATACCCTTGTCATTGACGATGAAACCCAGAAGCTTACCAGACCTTACCCCGAAGGTACACTTGTTCGAATTCAATCTCAGTTTGTATGTCTTCAACCTGTCAAACAATTTCCGGAGATGATCAAGGTGTTCTTCTTCAGTCTGAGACATGGCTATCATGTCATCAACATAGACCTCGATCTCATGGTGAATCATATTGTGGAACAAAGCTACCATGGCACGCTGATAGGTTTCCCCAATGTTCTTCAACCCAAAAGGAATCACTTTGTAGCAGAAGGTGCCCCACTGTGTAACAAAGGTTGTCTTCTCCATGCCTTCAGGAGCCATCTTGATCTGGTTGTAGCAAGAGAAACCATCCATGAAGGAGAAGATTTTGTGTTGCACGGTGTTGTCGACCAGAACATCGATATGAGGAAGTGGGAAGTCATCCTTGGGGCTTGCCCTATTCAGATCTCTGTAATCCACACACATCCGTACCTTACTGTCCTTCTTAGGTACCAGAACAACGTTAGCAACCCACTGTGGATACGAAGTGACAACTAAGAATCCTGCATCAAACTATTTCATGACCTCTGCCTTGATTTTCTCTGATATTTCAGGATGCATACGGCAGACCTTCTGCTTAACCGGAGGACAGTCTTCTTTAGTCGGCAGGCGACGTACCACAATATCAGTGTCCAAACCAGGCATGTCTTCATAGGACCAGGTGAAGATCTCAACATAGTCGTGCAACATCTATATCAACCTCTGTTTGACGCTAAGCTCCAGATTTGCACCTATTTTAACCTCCTTTCTGTCTTCCTCTGTACCCAAATTCACTGTCTCAACCGGCTCTTCATGAGGTTGTATGGCCCTTTCTGCCTGCTGTAGTAGTCTAGCAAGTTCTCCAAGCACCTCACAATCATCCTCACCTTCGTCCTCAACTTGGTTGATCGGATTTTTGAAGTCATAACTGGCAATATCAGAGCTGTTATCAATGGGATCCAGAGTGGATATGGATCTGCATTATGATACGTGGGTGTGTGTAAGAGAATAACTGTTTTGATAAAGTGAAAAACAGAAAAGAAAAATAGAGAGTGCAAAATTTGTATGCCAGAAACGTCCAATGCTTTATTAATGATTATGAAATGACAAATAATATCCCTCACAAGCAAAGCCAAGGTGCCTCGGGCAAGGCACCGGGCCGTAAAGTTTCAAATTGTTCATTACAAATCTTAAAACAAGTAGGTCAATTACTACGGAATAAAAGAAACAGGTATGAAGTCCCTAGACGTCCAGTTACTCGGTCCACCGTTGGTAGTTGGGTAGATCCAACTGTCAATGTCTGATTCTCTTCACTGTCTTCAATGGAATTAATCCCACGATTGCTGATGCGTAGGGGAGGTTCTCCAGCCCGAGCATGTCTAACAGCCCTTTGAGCCCCTTCTTCAACCACGGCCCTGGCGTCCTTGAGCGAAGCCATCTTCAAAGGAGGTTTGTTGCTAGTAGTCTCAGTTGATGCCAAGATCTGAGGTACCTCTTCAAAATTCTAGCAAGGAGTTTCGATGAATTCTCCGTCCATCTCTACGTAGCGAAAGGAGTTGATGTGACTCACCATATATTCTTCTTCACCCCGCACCGTGACGATCTTTCCTTTTATCAGATACTTCAACATTTGGTGGAGTGTGGAGGTGACTGCCCTAGCCTCGTGGATCCAAGGACGACCCAGCAAACAAGAATACGATGGCCTGATATCTATCACATAGAAGGTGGACCCAAAAGTCTGAGAACCTATTTTGACAGGGATGTCCACCTCCCCGTGCACCATTCTCTTTGATTCGTCAAAAGCCCTTACCACAATGTTACTAGGCTTTAGAGTTAAACCCTCGCAATCCAACCGGTTTAATGCCTTCTTCGACAGAACATTCAGTGAAGACCCAATATCTACCAGCACATGAGCCATAGTGGTGCCCCTGCATTCAATCGAGACATGCAGAGAACCATTATGTTTCCTTCCCTTCGGTGTCAAGTCCGCATCTGAAAAACCTAGCCCATTATCAGCAGTCAGGCTGGCCACACACTCTTGGAATTGATCAGCTGAAGTTTCCTGCGGCACATGCACAGTCTTAAGAAATGCAATCAAAGCCTTCGCATGGGCTTCAGAACACAACAGGAGAGACAACATGGATATCTTTGATGGGTTCTGCCCCAGCTGCTCGACCATATTGTAGTCGCTCTTCTTAATGATTTTCAGTATTTCCTCTATTTCTTGTTTAGAGGCTTCCACAACAACTTTCTTAGGCGCCTCCATCCAGGAAGGCTCACCTATAACCTCTTTGCCGCGGGTATCAGATGATTCGTCGACTGGAGTAAGAACAAGAACAATAGTTGATGTACTAGAAGGAACAGCTGATGTAATGACAATAGGCTTGTTAACAGTCTTAGGGGAAATCTCGGGAGAGAAGACCCTTCCACTTCGGGTGATTTTGCTGGTTCCGACAATGTTATCAATATCAGGATCAACCTCTTCATCTTTCATATCTTGTTTGATGCCATGATAATACACATCGGCACCATAATGCCATGGGACAACTTTGTCTGAGACATATGGGATAGGACCAGGAACAATGATTATCAGCGGAGTAATTCTTGGAGCAGATGTAATCCTAACGGGTCTTCTCGAGGAAACCTTGGAAGGATTGACGGAAATGATTATAATGGCAATGTCTTCAATTGGAACAATAGGAATCATAGTCTTCTCGAACAAAATCTCTTTGCTATCTATCAGGCGTTGAACACCTAACTTCAGCAAATGGCAACCAGAAGGTAGAAGCGAACACATGTGGCAACCTTCACCACAACCCGGAAATAAACCGGCCAACAACAAATTCTTCTTGACAGTCATGAGAGGAGTAGATATTTCATTAACAGAGGTAATAGACAAATCAGTATCAACAACATTAACTCCACGGCCGTGTTTAGGCATGGGAGCAGTTATGACATTTGGCTTCTCCAGAGCATCAAAATCTATCTCCTTGGATTCAATCAAGTCTTGTACTTTGTTTCTTAGAGACCAACAATCATTTGTGTCATGGCCAAGACTCTCAGAATGATAGGCACATCGGGCATTTGGATTATATCGGGGAGATGTAGTATTTGGATTCTTGGGGGCCTCTCTCAAGGTTGCCAAGTTGGATCTCAACAGGTGAGGTAGAACTTCAGCCAATGTCATGTTGATGCGGTTAAACTTCTGTTGTGGTCTTTCCACCCTTTGTTGTTTGTTGCGTTGTGGAGCAACTGCAGGTCTAGATATCATCACGACACTTACTGTCTGACGTTGTTCAGCCCTGCTCTGACCCCTCGGGCTGTAGATGGCACTGGCTTCCTTCTTACCAGCAAAAGGCTTCTTTACTGAACTTGACGAGGCATCCTTCTGTATTTTGCCGCTTTGAATCCCGACTTCTACTCTCTCTAGTTAGAATCAGCTCAGTGAAGCCAATTGATGAACTGCCGATCAAATGATTGAAAAATGGACCAGATAGCATCCCCAGAAACATGTCAACCAACTCCCTATCAGACAACGGGGGTTGAACTCTCCCTGCCAAGTCTCTCCATTTTTGTGCATAATCTTTAAAACCTTCACCTACACCCATGGACATACTCTGGATTTGAGTACGAGTGGGAGCAAGGTCGGCACTTGACCAAATCCCAAAACCTTGTTTATACAACCTGCTGCTTACCTATAACCAACAACTAGTTCAGCCTATGCCTGCATCCCATAATTGCACCAAAATAGCGTACGAAAACGATGATGAAAAAGCAAGGGAGCAGTATACCAAAAAGGTTTGAATCCCATTTGTTTTCCCCCCAAAATCACAACAAATTCACCTATAAATACTTGGCTCCATCACATGTTCAAGAGGCTGGCTTTTGGAGAGAGACTGACCAAAAGAGAGAAAAGGAATTTGTGAAACCTTCATAAAAATCCAGAAATCCCAAACAGAAAACAAAACCTTTGTTCTTCCTTTTGAATCAAAGAGCTTGGCACTTCCTCTTCCGTTACTCTTGCTGATTCCATAACATCCAAAGGTAGAAACTCAAAGCTCCAAGCCCACGTTCTAGGTTCAAGGTAAGTCTTTCTGACTTTGCATCTTTTTCATTCAGAACATCATTAAACATGTAAATATCATAGTATTGATGTTGTTCATATCATTGCATAAGTAGAAAAACTGTGGATAAGAGTTTCTTGATTAGGGCTAGGTTCAGATTTAGGATTAGAACTTCTATAAACTGTTGTGCTATTATCCTTCTGATTTGCTGTTTATTAAGAATTGAATAAATTGCTGCTGTGCTGATTAAGAGTTGAAATATGGCATTAGAACTCCTGAGTTCTCCTCACTGTTTTAACATACATAACTTCTATGATTTTCTTCACTGTTAACACACACTGAACTTCTAATTCTTACATGCTGATAACGCACTGAACTGCTAATGTTCACTCACAGCTTTAGCACAACACAGAACTTCTGAGTTCTCCTCACTGTTAATGCACACTGAACTACTGATTGTTCACCCACTATTTTAACACTTAGAACTTCTGATTTTCATGCGCTGATAACATGCTGAACTGTTGATTGTTTGTTCACTGTCTTAGCATCATACAAAACTTCTGAGTTCTTCCTACTATTTTGACACACACAGAGCTTCTGAGGTTTTCTCACAGTTATAACATTCAGAAGTTCAGCACATAGCAATCTAGAACTTCTGTGTTTTTCCTCTAACGTGTCTTGCAGGACCTCAGAGTGTACCAGTCCAGAACTTCTGATTCCACTGACGTTTCTTTCTGAGTCATCATGCGCATGGCTTCAGAACTTCTGATCCCTGTTTGTTTTGCTTGCAGTAGCACGCTGTTTCTATCCTTCCTTTATTTTCCTTTTCATCATTTTTAATATTAACATAAAAAGACATAAAAATATTTTTCTTTTATTAATTTATTTCTTTTTCATTAAAGATAAAAAACCATTTTCTAAACAAGTCCTTTTTTCTTTCTTATATTGTACATTTCAATATGGTTGTAATAGTAACTTAGGATTTAATTTTATTTGCAATCCCCATTTGTTAGTATGTACCCCTATCCCTAAAATATTGTAATAGCGTAGGATTTTACATTTCTGCAACTTATCGCTTTAAAATATATTGCTAGTAATTAGGGTGTGTATGGCAAGATATGAAAATCAACAAATAGATCACCCTAATCAAGACTAAATACATGCAAATCAAACACACTTGCACACTAGCACCCATAAGGCTAACTCCAATTGTTGCCTAAAAATGGCCATGTTATGCATGTGAGATGTCTTATCACAAACAAAAATATAAGATCATAGTCCCTCAATGACGCTATCAAAGTTGCCTTTCGAAATGATCTTAGTCCCTAAAGAAAAAATGCTAAGTCATCTCACAACATTGCTATCATGGTCATACGATGACCCAACGCCCGTCCCTTCACATCCAACGATGGGGCTTCTTACCAAATCAATAGTAAGATAGCAACATCTAAAGGAGGAGGAAAAGAACATCTAAGACCTTTTGAGTAGGTAGGTTCGCTCTTAGTTACTCGCTTGCTCACAACAAAAACATTTTATACACCAACACTCTCATTTTGAAACACTTTTGAAAACAACACTTTGTACGCGTTCTTATAGAAACGAGAACCATTACAAAGGAAACCCTTTTCAAAATCACTTTAAAAAAAAACACATCCCACAAACACTTTCTTGAAAACATTTTCAAAACAAACACTTTGTATGCGTTCTTATAGAAACGAGAATCATTACAAAGTTACATTTTCAAAATACTTTCAAAAACCACACCACAAGCACATTCAAACAAAAAGCAAGTGATCTAGCAAGCAACTAAGAGCCCATGGAAAACCATGGATGAAAAGGGTTCTAATACCTTCCCTTTTCATAATCTACCCCCCGAACTCAAGAAAACATCTCTAAAGGTCTTTCCTGTGCTTTTTCACCTTTCCTTTTGGATAAAAGAAAAGTCGGTGGCGACTCTTGCTAAACCGCAACATTTACGAACATAAACACAAAACACCTCAAGTCAGTTCTCCCACCGTATCACAGAACTGGCGACTCTGCTGGGGATAAATTTTAAAAGTTGGGTTACCTTAGGGTTAGATCATATTTACTTGCTTACATTGTTTTATTTGTTTGCTTTACATTATGGGTCCTTGTTTGGGTTACTGTTAAAAATCCTACACCCGGATTTAGGGACACCTTTTAGGTAAGTAGCAATAAACTGTGAGGGAACTGTGCAGGGTATACCAACACGGTTGAAGCAGTAGCTACGTTGATGTGGAACTTTGGTTGGTACCGGTAACCCTTGAGTCAATCAAGGAGAGTACGGGGCCGCCGCATGGTGTCGTGAGGCATCAACTGACCTTAGAACCTTACTTGACCAACTTGGCCATTAGAACATAGTGAGATGACTGGCTTTGGTGCAGTCCGAAGTTGGTAGATACTCGATGCTACACTCATTGAGCTTGGACTCTTGAGCTTTGTTTGGTTGCGAGTCAATCGCTTATTGAACGAAGCTGGGAGAAAGATCAGTGATATTGAGATCCCTTAGAACCCGGTTACTATTAACTAGGACAGGTTGAGCCAACTAAACTACAAGAGGGTACTTACCTACAAACTCCATGCAAGCCTAAAACTAAGGATTTGTTTGCTTTGTGTGAATATGATTAATTGGATATAAACTTGCTTACCTCGCATATTTGTATATAACATCATAACATCATTATTGTACCCCAAAATTTGCCCTCATGTTTTTCCAAGATTTTCCTCTTGCATAGGTGGTTATAAACCTTTGCCTAAAGACAAGGAAAAATTTCAATTTGATGGTTAAGTATCTTTCGATTGGCATCTCCAAAATGCACTTCAATTGGCATCTCCAAAATGCCTTTCAATGGGTATCTACATAGCGCCCTTCGATTAGCATGGACAAAGGTCCTTCGATTGGCCTGTTAACAAGTGTTGTACCCTAAAATTTGCCCTCCCATTTTTATCAATATTTTCTCACCACAAGACCCTTGGAGCTCAAGATCCGGTTAGGGTTTGCTCTGCTCAAGACTTCTCCTTGCACTATTGACCCAAATTAGGGTTTGTGTTTGCACAAAGATTTTTTGACCCAAAATGCCTAAGATGACTTTCATGCTTCATGTTGAACTCACAAGTTTATCCATACCAAGTTTCAAGCCTTGACTCCAATCTTTGCCCAGTCAATTGGACAGTTGACCTAGAAATCAGCTGTATTGAGGAAAAAGTCAACTGTGGCCAATTGACAGTCAAACCTCATGAAATTTGACCCACATCAACATTACGAACTTATATGAACCATTTGATCAAGTTTGAATCACAATTCCACAAGAAAATTGATCAGATCATCAAAAGGGCAAAATGGTCATTTTTAGGGTTTTGACTGCACAAAGGCAATTTTTGACTGTTTGACCTAGCCAATGGCAATTCAAGCTCACATATGGACTCAAGGATTCAATGGAATTGTCTTGACATGTCCAACAAGTTCAAAAGATCCCAATTGCACAAGATTGACAGATGAATTTTCCAGTCAACTGAGCCAAAATTGACTGTATACTGAAAAGTCAAACTTTGACTTTTTGGTCAAAATCAAGTGTCAAGATTTATTTTTCATCAAAACATGCCAAATCATGAAACTTGGTCATCAAGAAATCAAAAATCACAAATTAGGGTTTGAAATGAAGAAATTTCATAACTTAGAAATTTTTTAAGTTATGAAAATTCCTAATTTTTTCCTAACTT
This sequence comes from Vicia faba, assembly GCA_948472305.1. NCBI lineage: Eukaryota > Viridiplantae > Streptophyta > Magnoliopsida > Fabales > Fabaceae > Vicia > Vicia faba. The sequence continues at coordinate 225,637,819 of OX451741.1, forward strand.
TGTCCCATCTTTTCATCAAGATACATTTGGATTCAAGGAAAACTCAAAACATGAAAGTTATATTCCATTGCAAAATATACAACTTTTATTCACAAAGTTTCCTCAAAATAAGCTTGTAGCTCAAGTTATGATTTTTGGAATAGGGGTGCAAAACATTCTTAACTTAGAAAATTTTTGACCTATTCTAGGCAGGATTTTTGCCTAACTTCATGGCCACTTTTCACATGCTTCCACTTGGAATCTCAACTTGCATTACAAAGATGGATTATATTACACATTCCAATCTTTCCAAAATGTCAAAGAACTTCTCAAACAACCTTGTGGTTAGGGAGAATCGAATTTGTCAATATGGGCAAAACTCACTTTGTTCATGAGCCATTTCCATGTTCATAACTTGTGCATTTTTGAAATCAGCATGTGCAAGCTACATTACAGGCCTCTAATATCATTTAAACTCAAAAATTAAATGCTAAACCATTATGCCAAGATGTTGTTCTATGCATTTGGTCATTACATGGAAGTTTAATCCATATTTGGAAAAAGTAACTTATCCATTTTTGTAAAGCATGGCTTTATGTCAAAAGCAAATCAAAGAAGTACAATGCATATCTTCTAGGCACAAGTTATTGAACCAATTCCACTGATCAAGAGTGATTTATGCAGCATAGATTGAGGGTAGTAGGGGCCTGCATTATCAAGACACCTTTTCTTACTTATCAAAGAAGCAACTTTTCAAAAGGGGGTCCAACATTGAGCTCCTGTAAACACCAGCCTAAACAAACTTTGTACACACTTTTCATACCCCATAACTGAACTAGAACACGAGCCCTTGACCCTCCACACCTCCTCATCCATCAAAACACATTTTTTCTGCAAAACAGAGTCATGGTTGCAGATTGACTTGGCCAGCAACATTCCATCGTGCGTTTTCATCCAAACCACCTCAAACACCTTCCATAACATTCATACAAACTCTCCCAAGCCTTGGAAATAGACTGTAACACCTCTAGCAAAATGTGCCATTTTCACTTTTCTCTCTTGCAGGTTGACTTCCATGGAGTGATTCAGAAGGGTTCAAGCCACACCAAGCATTGGAGGAGTATCCTTGAACTCCAAGCAAGCTGTACAAGTCCTCACTTTGCATTGAAAGTGCCTCCATTGTTGCACACGATTCAAGCTGAACAGGTAAGTTTTTGAACTTCTATCTCTCTATCCAGGCATATATAGGCTTAGGTTTGTGAAGAAGTTATGTCCTACTCATCGCCCTGAAGCTACCCATGTGTGATCGGTGGATCTGGAACTGACTGTTTAACGCTGGTTCGCGAAATGTCACAGAAGCAAGAGTCGCCACCGTCTTTTATTTTCTCCAAATGGAAAGGACAAAAGCACAGAAAAATTCCTTAAAGAGATTGCTCTCGGTTCGGGAGGTAGATTATAGAAAGGGAAGGTGTTAGCACCCTTTCTATCCATGGTTATCCATGGGCTCTTAGATACTTGCTCACTTGTGTTTTCAAAAATGGTTTGTTTGCTTTTCAACTGTGGGTTTAAAAAGTTTCTTTGAAAATTCCAGTTCGACTCTTGTATCGGTCTTCAAGAGTGTTTGAAAAATTGCTTTCGAAAGCTTTTTGAAAATGTGTTGGTGTGAAAAGTATTTTGTTTTGTTTTGAAATTTAGAGCAAGTATCTAGAGTCGTCTACCTACCCTAAGGAATTCGTCTGTGTAAATGTCCTTTAAAGTAGTGCCATCCCACCATTGAGAGGTAGGTAGCACCACCGTTGGAGGTATTTGGGTCAATTCGAGGTTAGGGACGTGGTGATCACCAGAGCAATGGGAAGACACCTTAGAAGCTACCCTCATGCCAGGTTCCCGGACCATGAGGACTTACTAAGACATCCTCTACTCGACGATCACCTTTCGAGGCAAGGCAACAGTGAGGCGTACCCTAGGGGTGGTGTGTGATTCGTGTGTCAGATTCATTTATTTTTGTCTTGTCATGTTATGGGTGATCTACGCGTTTGTTTTTATTTTTGTCATTCATTCTTGCATGCATTTATTAACAGTTAAAAAAAGTGCGAGAAATATAAAGTTCCTAAGCTATTACAAAGGCGCGGGTCCACATCGCCAAATTAAAATCCAGGACCCGATTTGACAGAAAGTAAATAAAGTGCGAGCAATAAAATGTCCGAGTTTACAAGGCTTTGGGAGAATTACATTAATATTTAAGAAATAAAATAAAATGCGCCAATTAAATTAAAATTGAAAGCGAGGGCGTTGGACCCTTTTTAATGAAATTAAATTATATTATTATTTAATTAAAGAAAAGAAGATGTTTTTATTATTTTTTGGTATTTATGAAGATAAAGAAAATTAAAATTAAGAGGAAACCCTAGTTCTAAATATTTTAATTATTAATAAAAAAAATATTAAAATTACTCTAATTTACTAATTAATTAATATGCATGTTTATTTACAAAAATAAATAGTAATTATAATAATAAATAAATGAGAAAAAATTGATTAAGAAAAGGATGAAAAAATGTTTAAAAACCTAATTCTATATATTTTTATTTATTAAGAAAAGATTGAAATTTAAAACCTAAATTACACTAAATTAATTGTTAGTTATTTATTTACAAAAAATAGATTAATGATGAAATTAATAATAATTAAACATATTTTGTATTTTGATTTTATTAGGAAAAAAATGTTAATTGGTTAGTGATTAATAAAAATAATAACGATTAATTAATTAAAGGAACATAATACAAATAGAGAGGGAGTTTAAGAGTATACGAGCCTGATTGGAGGGTGAAACAGCTATTGGCGTCATGTGTAAACTGTTTTGTTTTGGCCATTTGGCTTTTGGCTTTTGGCCTCAACGTTCCTTAATCTTCTCAGGATGTTTGTCTCGCCATGTATTGGTGTCATGCATAAGTTTTTCTACTTTGGCCATTTGGCTTTTGGCTTTTGGCCATTTGGCTTTTGGCCTCAACGTTCCTTAATGAACCTGCATGAGATCCTGTCTAAATCTGCAGTGTTGAATCTCACGAACACATTAAATAAAATCATAAAATGCAAATAAAGCCAATATATGAAGAAATTTAATGTTTAGGCACAATATGGCATGTATGAATGATTATACCCTTTTGATCATGGAGATCAAATCAACCTTACCCTTACTGGAAAAGTAGTGACATGAATGCTTTTATGCCCTTTGGATCATGGAGATCAAGCCAGCCTTACCCTTACTGAAGAAGTAATAAGATGTTGGTTTGTAACTGAGATGGCTTGTTTGTAGTGAAAGAGGGATTTGTAATAAGGATTTCAAGGTTTTAGGGTTCTTGAAAAAATTTGATATTCTAACAGTGTTGTGGCAAGGTTTTTTTTTCTCTCTTTTCCTCCTCTCTTTTTTTTCTTCTCTGGTTTGTGTGAAAAGAAGGTGATTATATAATGGAAATTAGGGTAAAGCAAATGGGCTTTGAATGTGCAATTGGGCCTCCAATATTCACTTGAATTCGTCACTTTCCAGGCTAAATCGCAGGGACTTAAGTGCATTTTATGAAGTTGAAATGTTAAAACAAAATGTAGCCGATATCGAGAACTAACTCCTGTCCGAAAATCGACTCAATCGGATAAACGGTGAATTAGTTATGAATTTTTGAAGTTTCAGCTCAGACAAACTTATTTTGGGCTCCAGTGTCGACTCTGACACGTTCTTCAATAAAAAACTGGTATTGATCGGTGCATAATTTGGTATCGACTTTTGAAGCAAAGTTGTAGATCTACGAGTCAGGGACCTTGTGTAAAAATATGAGCCCAATCCGATAAAAATTGACCGAGTTATGAATTTTCGAAGTTTCGGCCCAGATGAAATAATATTCAGCATTCAGGATTTTCAGCGTGTCATGCACTCTGAGCAAAAAACGAAGGCCTTTTGAATACCGTTTAAACTCAATTCCTTCTGTGAAAATGTAGTCAACTCAATTTGTGAAATTTTGGCGCCGGAACCAGCTCGATACGATGAAAATCGACCAAGTTATGATTTTTTGAACATGACGCAAATAAACTTCTGTCACAAATTTTCTGCACGAAAATACATGATAAATCCACATTTTTGAAGACCTTCTGATCGAAATTGGCTTCCAGCCGTGAGAGATGAAAACGTAGATGATGTCAAGACGGAATTTTGGCCACCGGAACGGGTTCAAAATGAGTCACGATCTTCAAGTTACTAATTTTTTAGCGCGTAAAAACTGCACTTTCAGCACACTTTTTCACTATATTTCTTCAAGAAAACTCACACATTCGGATACCTTCTTTAAAGAATTGACTCTTGAGCCGAACCTGAATTTGAGAATACGTTATCAGAGATATCTTGGCGAAAGAACACCTGAATATAACGCGCCGGGTTGGACTTGTGAATTTCCTTGAAATGTTTTGAGAAATATGGGAGGGCAAATTTTGGGGTACAACAGTTGCCCCTGTTCAATCTTCTTAGACCTGAGGATGCAGATTGGCTGACGTGCCTTTCGTAATCCGAAGGTGGAAGATGATTGAACACTAGAGTGCCCAGAAATTTGCGCTCACATGTTAGCAGTGTGATGGGGGAATGGGCTTATAGATGCCATTTGGAGATTGCTGGATAGGATGATGGGCTTATAGATGCCATCTGGATATTGATCGCGTAGGAGATTCCTTAGCGAGAACCTGCATACCTGCAAAAGAACAAATGAGTACCTGACACGTTGCAGGAGCTGGTTTTCAGATGCTTGGTATAGATGTGTCCTGACTGGTTACAGGAGCTGAGTCTGGAGCTCCAAACGGCGATGAATGAACCAGGGATGGTTACTGCCTTAGCATGAATGGTAAGAGAATCTTGGACGATTACTACCCCAACAGGAACGCTGAGAGAATCTTGGGTGTCTTCTACTGGGATAAGAATTAGGGAGATCTTAGGGTCGATCTGACTGAACCAGAGAAGGCCTTTGACTGGATAAGAATCAGGAAAATCTTAGGGTCGATTTAACTGAACCGGACAAGGTCTTGGAATATCTTCAACTGGATAAGCATCAGGGAGATCTTAGGGTCGATCTGACTGAACCAGAGAAGGCCTTTGGCTGGATAAGCATCAGGAAAATCTTAGGGTCGATTTAACTGAACCGGACAAGGTCTTGGAATATCTTCAACTGGATAAGCATCAGGGAGATCTTAGGGTCGATCTGACTGAACCAGAGAAGGCCTTTGACTGGATAAGCATCAGGAAAATCTTAGGGTCGATTTAACTGAACCGGACAAGGTCTTGGAATATCTTCAACTGGATAAGCATCAGGGAGATCTTAGGGTCGATCTGACTGAACCAGAGAAGGCCTTTGACTGGATAAGCATCAGGAAAATCTTAGGGTCGATTTAACTGAACCAGACAAGGTCTTGGAATATCTTCAATTGGATAAGCATCAGGGAGATCTTAGGGTCGATCTGACTGAACCAGAGAAGGCCTTTGACTGGATAAGCATCAGGAAAATCTTAGGGTCGATTTAACTGAACCGGACAAAGTCTTGGAATATCTTCAACTGGATAAGCATCAGGGAGATCTTAGGGTCGATCTGACTGAACCAGAGAAGGCCTCTGACTGTATAAGCATCAGGAAAATCTTAGGGTCGATTTAACTGAACCGGACAAGGTCTTGGAATATCTTCAACTGGATAAGCATCAGGGAGATCTTAGGGTCGATCTGACTGAACCAGAGAAGGCCTTTGACTGGATAAGAATCAGAAAAATCTTAGGGTCGATTTAACTGAACCAAGCAAGGTCTTGAAATCTTCAACTGGATAAGCATCAGGGAGATCTTAGGGTCGATCTGACTGAACCAGAGAAGGCCTTTGACTGGATAAGCATCAGGAAAATCTTAGGGTCGATTTAACTGAACCGGTCTAGGTCTTGAAATGTAGCTTGAGAACTTTAACTGGATCTTTCCTGAAATGTAAAGGTCAGCCATATGCAATGCATGATATGGATCAAGCAATGATGTTCTCAATATATATGAGATTCGTATGATATGATGCGTTTATGCATGCTATAATGATGTTTTATGTATGTTTTTGTCTAGGAAAGTGAATCCTTGACGGGTGCCGGGAAGTCGTATCCTGGGCTGATGTTGAAAAATAGATTTTGCTTCCGCTGGGGATGATAGTTGCAAGAATACCGGTAGGAGAAGATGACTCCGTTGCGGAATAAACTTGGCAAATGGAGGATTTTGCGAGGAAGAAAAAGATACTCTAGCGACCATGCTGGGAAGCAATACTCTGTGGGGAGAGAGATGCCTTGCTGAATTGTTGAGAGTTACTTGTTGGGGATACCCTTGTTGTATTGGAAGTATTGATAGACTTCGCTGAGGTAAGAAGACTTTGTCGAGGACGCTCTTTCCGTGGCTTTTGGCTGAGGATAACCCAGTTATATCCGATTAAGGAAATAACTCTTTAAACAAAGCCGGACGACGCGTTCGTGCTTTCGGGAGGATAAGCTTCCAGAATCTACTGGGGATAAGCTTACTACTTGGGGATATGAATTCCAACTTTCCTGGGGAAACTGGATTGGACTCTTCTGGGGGGTTTTGGAACTGCGGGGGAGTGATTCCTTTGAATGTTGGTATACCGCCGGGGAACAATCTTTAGACCAAGACTACCGGAGATGCTTGTTAAGAATATATGTATTGCTGCTGGGGGATGTTGGGATCTGCTGGAGGATACCCAATTTCCTTGAGATTTGATAACTCTGCCTGGAGAAGAATGCACTGTTTTGCTGAATCACTCTCTGGGGAATTAATATGTACTGGGTATATTCTTTAGCTGAACCTACCTTGGTACCTTGGAGAACAGAACAATTAGATTGCTTTTAGACAACTCCTTATTGCCCCTGTTTCTATGGGGGAGGCACATGTGGGATGCTGATAGTCGTTGATGGGCCAACCTTCTTCTGGTAGGCAGGTGACGAGATGCCGGGACATAGTCGTACGCTTTTGATCCCTAACTTTTGCCTGGACCGCCCTTTCGGGTTTTCAGTCCACCGGGATACCCATTTTTTCCCAAGCCGCCTTTTCAGGTTTTCGACTTGCCGGGTGTACAGATTTTTTTTCATTTCATCCCTTCATTTTGCCCGAACCCTTTTGGTTCGCCGGGAAGCCCTTATTTTTGCCTAGGTGTGTCAACCTAGCGGGTCTTTGATTATGCGTAGTATTTTTTTTACTATGTCCGTTCTCAGAAAGTAGGGAGTTGCCCCTGTTAGAAGTGTTTTGTCATGCCACCAGAAGGTATTTGATCAGGCAAGATTCGTTGTTGGAATGCCCCAAGTGACTCAGGCGGAGATTTGCCCCAGACTATTTGTCCTTTGAGAGATTCTCCGAATCTTGATTGGATTGCCCCAGATAATGGACCATGGTCATGTCTGCCCCTTGATTGGAAGTACTTCTGTTCATTAGGCATTCGTCGTGCGAATTTTTATGCTGTTCAAACAAAAAGTCATATGCAAACAAAGTTATATTAAAAATGCAAAGCCTATGTCTGTCTTGAAGATTTTGAAAATGCATTCTTTTTTTCATAAAACAAATGAGTGTTTGCAAAACGTGATGTCAACTCGTTATTTTACTGTAGGCCTTAAGGAGTCAAGATACCTTTCGTCACAGTACGCTTTCGAACTAACCCATGCTTCAGCTAGGACTTTTAAGGGTTATAACGTGGCCTGGTTCACGGTTTAAGAAACAAAGGATAAAGGCTCAAATTATTTGTACCCACCCACTCTTCGTGATGTTCTTCAAACCTAAACTCAGTTGATCATACGTTAGACCTTGTTTGAGTCTTTTGTGATGATTCGAATGTTGATAGTTTATTTTGAATAGGCAGTCATTCCTTTTTTGTTGAGGGTTTGTAAGACCTCTTTCTTGTCTGATTTTTGTTATCCCTTTCTTTTTTTGCCTGAACTGTTTCCCTTTTTTGGAATTACAGTCAGCGGGATGCCCCAGTTTTGTAAGTCTCCTTCATGGGTTTTGACTTAATGGGTTTTTTATTTTTTGAGATAATGACTGCCTTTCTTTATTGATTATTCGGAACCATCACTGTCTTCCTTTGTTTTGTAAGGACCTCTTTGGTGCCATTCGTTATGCACTTGGATCAACTGAGAGACTACCCTGCCCCAGGTTATGATTAAGGGTTTTAAATTTCGAAAAGAAAAACTCCTACTTCTTTGGCTTAGAGGGGTTGACGAGGGATTATCATCCTTATAACTCCAGTGTTTAGGGGTTGAAACAATGCATGTACCTCATCAGCGGGGTCTGTTCAAAAGCATACTGTAGAGATCGTGGTATCGTTTTCGTCATCCTCCCTCAAGAGGCTTAGAATTTTAGATCAAGAGCTGACATCAGAAAAAATATGAAGATAATTTGCATTTAGTGAATACGAATATATTGCTTCAAAACAGACATATGCGATGCATTAATGAAATAACAATGTTTAACATGAGTAAATGTTTGAACAAAAGAAAATTGCAACTTGAACATTCGAATGAACAAAAGTTTTCCAGTCTCAGGATTTGTCACTTCAAATGGTGAGTCTTGCAGGGGTAGTAGAAGAACTCGGTCTGACCATCTTGGGTGAATTTCACTGCTCCTTCGTCAATCAGGTCCTGAATCTTGTTCTTCAGAGACCAACAGTCGTTTGTATTATGCCCCGGGCTGTCGGAATGATAAGCGCAACGGGCGTTGGGATTATACTTTGGTGACGCTGTATTCTGATTCTTAGGAGGGCCCCTTAATGTAGTCATATTTAGTCTCAACAAGTGTTGTAGGGCTTGAGACAGCGACGTGTTGAGCTGGGTAAATTGCCTCCTGGGCTTGTTTGGCTCACTCTGATCAACCCTTTGCTCCGGGCGAGGTTGTGGTTGGACCTGTGAAGTGGTAGCAATTTGAAGAGGTCTATTTTTCCCCATACCAGACTCTTGTCCTCTTGGAGGCTGATCAAAGACTTGGCCCCTGGCTCGGACTGGTTGCTTCATGTTGGATCTGTCTTGGCGGAGTTGACTGATCATGGCCCTCAGCTCTCCTTGCTCCTGAGCTAAACCTTGAATGAGTGCCCTTTGCCCCAGCATCTGGGTTTTCAATGTGTCTACCTCAGCTTGTAGACGTTTCAGCTGTTCGTCCTTGTCATCTTCAGGACTCTTTCTGATCAGATTCCCCATGAGGAGTGTCCTCAACTCTTCCTGCCCCTTGGATAGACCTAGGAAGATTTCCCTGAACTGAGTCTCTTGAGCGTGAAGGTCCTGGTTATCTTGTTGTGAAGCCATTGCTGAAATAAACAGCGAGAAAGGTAAGTGACCTGCAACAAGGATACCTGTTATGCAATGATGAGTATGACATGCATGTAATGTTTTCAAGGACCTCGCGGGGTAAACAAGAAAATTTGTTAGCATTTGGATCCGGTAGCTTGATTGAAAGAACTTCATATTTGTTGAGAGTCTTTCTTCCAAGGGTCAAAGGCTCACCATATCAAGTGGGTCATAGCCCCTGACTTTAGTCATCATGTCTGGTTTTGATTTCCAAACAACCTTCGTTAGGGGAACCTTCTTCAAGAGTCAGAGCTCACCATATCAAGTGGGTCATAGCCCCTGACAACTTTTGGCTAGAGGAAAATAAATCCTCTTTGCCCCTTGCTAGATGTTTGATTTATCATGACCTGCATCACAAGCCTTTGAGATCCTTGAAATGGGTTAGGATGTATGCAATGGTATGATGTCATGATGCATGGGGTAATATGAATAAACCCTGCTATGAGTCCCAATTAAGGACTGCAAACCAAAACCTGCAAGAAATTCAGTATACTTTGTTATGAGTCCCAATTAAGGACTATAGACAAACCCTGCAAGAAATTCGGTAAACCTGTCATGAGTCCCAATTAAGGACTAAAACAAACCCTGCAAGAAACTCGGTAAACCTTGTTATGAGTCCTAGTTAGGGACTAAATAAAACCTGCAAAACACTCAGTAACCCTGTTATGAGTCCTAGTTAAGGACTATAAACAAAACCTGCAAGGAACTCAAGTGTCAGATAACAAGCATGCAAGTAGTCAAGTTGGAAGGAACGCAAGTCACACAAGAGAAGCCCTTAGAGTTTAGGCCAGCATGAGGTCTGGGTATTACCCTCTTGAAGTTGGTGGGCTCAACCTGTCCTATCAGAAGTAACCGGGTTCTAAGGGTCCCAATATCACGGGATTGCTTTCATTGTTCATCGTTTCGATTTAGCCATTGAACTGGCGACCGAAATATTCCAGGAAAGCAACCCTCAATTGAGTGTAGTATCGAGTATCAACCAACCTCGGACTGCACCAAAGTCAGTTATCTCACTACCCTAAAGAGGCTAAGATAGTTCAATTAAGGTTCTTAAGGTCTGTTGATGCTTCACGACACCACGTGGAGGCCCCGTACTCTCCTTGACTAAACTCAAGGGTTACCGGTACACACCAAAGTGCCACATCAACGTAGCAGACTGTTTCAACCATGTCGGTATACCCCGCACAGTTCCCTCACAGCCTTGTTGCTACTTTCTAAGAAGGTATCCCCAGATCCGGGTTAGGATCTATAGAACTCCCAAGACAGTCCCACAATTTAAAGCACACAAGGAAAACAATTGAAAACATAGTTATGAACTAGCCCTAAGGTACACCTCACTTTATAAGATTCCCCAGCAGAGTCGCCAGTTCTGTGATCGGTGGATCTGGAACTGACTGTTTAACGCTGGTTCGCGAAATGTCGCGGAAGCAAGAGTCGCCACCGTCTTTTATTTTCTCCAAATGGAAAGGACAAAAGCACAGAAAAATTCCTTAAAGAGATTGCTCTCGGTTCGGGAGGTAGATTATAGAAAGGGAAGGTGTTAGCACCCTTTCTATCCATGGTTATCCATGGGCTCTTAGATACTTGCTCACTTGTGTTTTCAAAAATGGTTTGTTTGCTTTTCAACTGTGGGTTTAAAAAGTTTCTTTGAAAATTCCAGTTCGACTCTTGTATCGATCTTCAAGAGTGTTTGAAAAATTGCTTTCGAAAGCTTTTTGAAAATGTGTTGGTGTGAAAAGTATTTTGTTTTGTTTTGAAATTTAGAGCAAGTATCTAGAGTTGTCTACCTACCCTAAGGAATTCGTCTGTGTAAATGTCCTTTAAAGTAGTGCCATCCCACCATTGAGAGGTAGGTAGCACCACCGTTGGAGGTATTTGGGTCAATTCGAGGTTAGGGACGTGGTGATCACCAGAGCAATGGGAAGACACCTTAGAAGCTACCCTCATGCCAGGTTCCCGGACCATGAGGACTTACTAAGACATCCTCTACTCGACGATCACCTTTCGAGGCAAGGCAACAGTGAGGCGTACCCTAGGGGTGGTGTGTGATTCGTGTGTCAGATTCATTTATTTTTGTCTTGTCATGTTATGGGTGATCTACGCGTTTGTTTTTATTTTTGTCATTCATTCTTGCATGCATTTATTAACAGTTAAAAAAAGTGCGAGAAATATAAAGTTCCTAAGCTATTACAAAGGCGCGGGTCCACATCGCCAAATTAAAATCCAGGACCCGATTTGACAGAAAGTAAATAAAGTGCGAGCAATAAAATGTCCGAGTTTACAAGGCTTTGGGAGAATTACATTAATATTTAAGAAATAAAATAAAATGCGCCAATTAAATTAAAATTGAAAGCGAGGGCGTTGGACCCTTTTTAATGAAATTAAATTATATTATTATTTAATTAAAGAAAAGAAGATGTTTTTATTATTTTTTGGTATTTATGAAGATAAAGAAAATTAAAATTAAGAGGAAACCCTAGTTCTAAATATTTTAATTATTAATAAAAAAAATATTAAAATTACTCTAATTTACTAATTAATTAATATGCATGTTTATTTACAAAAATAAATAGTAATTATAATAATAAATAAATGAGAAAAAATTGATTAAGAAAAGGATGAAAAAATGTTTAAAAACCTAATTCTATATATTTTTATTTATTAAGAAAAGATTGAAATTTAAAACCTAAATTACACTAAATTAATTGTTAGTTATTTATTTACAAAAAATAGATTAATGATGAAATTAATAATAATTAAACATATTTTGTATTTTGATTTTATTAGGAAAAAATGTTAATTGGTTAGTGATTAATAAAAATAATAACGATTAATTAATTAAAGGAACATAATACAAATAGAGAGGGAGTTTAAGAGTATACGAGCCTGATTGGAGGGTGAAACAGCTATTGGCGTCATGTGTAAACTGTTTTGTTTTGGCCATTTGGCTTTTGGCTTTTGGCCTCAACGTTCCTTAATCTTCTCAGGATGTTTGTCTCGCCATGTATTGGTGTCATGCATAAGTTTTTCTACTTTGACCATTTGGCTTTTGGCTTTTGGCCATTTGGCTTTTGGCCTCAACGTTCCTTAATGAACCTGCATGAGATCCTGTCTAAATCTGCAGTGTTGAATCTCACGAACACATTAAATAAAATCATAAAATGCAAATAAAGCCAATATATGAAGAAATTTAATGTTTAGGCACAATATGGCATGTATGAATGATTATACCCTTTTGATCATGGAGATCAAATCAACCTTACCCTTACTGGAAAAGTAGTGACATGAATGCTTTTATGCCCTTTGGATCATGGAGATCAAGCCAGCCTTACCCTTACTGAAGAAGTAATAAGATGTTGGTTTGTAACTGAGATGGCTTGTTTGTAGTGAAAGAGGGATTTGTAATAAGGATTTCAAGGTTTTAGGGTTCTTGAAAAAATTTGATATTCTAACAGTGTTGTGGCAAGGTTTTTTTTCTCTCTTTTCCTCCTCTCTTTTTTTTCTTCTCTGGTTTGTGTGAAAAGAAGGTGATTATATAATGGAAATTAGGGTAAAGCAAATGGGCTTTGAATGTGCAATTGGGCCTCCAATATTCACTTGAATTCGTCACTTTCCAGGCTAAATCGCAGGGACTTAAGTGCATTTTATGAAGTTGAAATGTTAAAACAAAATGTAGCCGATATCGAGAACTAACTCCTGTCCGAAAATCGACTCAATCGGATAAACGGTGAATTAGTTATGAATTTTTGAAGTTTCAGCTCAGACAAACTTATTTTGGGCTCCAGTGTCGACTCTGACACGTTCTTCAATAAAAAACTGGTATTGATCGGTGCATAATTTGGTCTCGACTTTTGAAGAAAAGTTGTAGATCTACGAGTCAGGGACCTTGTGTAAAAATATGAGCCCAATCCGATAAAAATTGACCGAGTTATGAATTTTCGAAGTTTCGGCCCAGATGAAATAATATTCAGCATTCAGGATTTTCAGCGTGTCATGCACTCTGAGCAAAAAACGAAGGCCTTTTGAATACCGTTTAAACTCAATTCCTTCTGTGAAAATGTAGTCAACTCAATTTGTGAAATTTTGGCGCTGGAACCAGCTCGATACGATGAAAATCGACCAAGTTATGATTTTTTGAACATGACGCAAATAAACTTCTGTCACAAATTTTCTGCACGAAAATACCTGATAAATCCACATTTTTGAAGACCTTCTGATCGAAATTGGCTTCCAGCCGTGAGAGATGAAAACGTAGATGATGTCAAGACGGAATTTTGGCCACCGGAACGGGTTCAAAATGAGTCACGATCTTCAAGTTACTAATTTTTTAGCGCGTAAAAACTGCACTTTCAGCACACTTTTTCACTATATTTCTTCAAGAAAACTCACACATTCGGATACCTTCTTTAAAGAATTGACTCTTGAGCCGAACCTGAATTTGAGAATACGTTATCAGAGATATCTTGGCGAAAGAACACCTGAATATAACGCGCCGGGTTAGACTTGTGAATTTCCTTGAAATGTTTTGAGAAATATGGGAGGGCAAATTTTGGGGTACAACACCATGTATTTACTTTTCATTTATGTTATGTGTGCTGCACGAATTTTGGACATGAACATTTGAAAAAAGCTAGGTCAAGAATTGGGGGAGGAGAAATTCTCTCTCATTTCTGAGAGTTAGAACGACTTCTTTATATGTTTAGAATCGTGGCAGTTTGCTCTACAATATTGATGTTGTAAGTTTTTATTAAAGATCAAAGAATCAGGATCTGTGCTTGACAAGGAAAAACGCGCGTGTTTGTTCTGTTTGAATTGCTGGAGGTTGAAGACAACTCCCTTTGAGCTGGGCTTGGGTCATTTTTCTGTTTACACCACTTTATTCCACATACCCCCCCCCCCCCCCCCCCCCCCCCCCCCCCCCCCCCCCCCCCCCTTGGCCCATTGTGTTTATTTTTATCATTTTTTGACTTTTTCTTTTTGTTTCTGACTTGTTATTTTTTGTTAAAATATAAAAGATATAAAAAATATTTTTTCAACCATTTTTGCATTTTATTTTGAATTTATTTGCTTTTATTTAAACTTGTACACATAAATAAACATAATACTTTCTTTATTTAAAATACTAAAAATAATACAAAATACATCCCATGTTTTTGATTTTATTTTATTTTATCTTTTGAAAACATTTTCCAAAAATATACTTTTTTTTGTAAAATAATTAATATTTTATTTTTGTACATATTTAATATATTTAGTAAATAATATATATACTTATATACTTATTAGAATATTTAGGGTAAAATACAAAAATAATACATATTTTCTTTATTTAAATATTTGACCTCAAAAATCACTTTTTTTTACAATATACTTCTTTTTTATTTATTTTTTGTATATAATTAATACATATTGTATATAATAAATAATACTACTTTTTATTTAGCAAAATTAGGGTTTTGCCCTAAATATGACAATATCCAAAGATTAACCTTTTTCTATTATTTCACTTGTAAATAATTACATACACTTACACAAATACATTTACAATACACATTTTATCTTTCTTATACATTGATACATTTGCTTGTCCCTTGTGACATTACTACATTACATTTACATTTGCGCAATTCGATTTGGTTGTAAATATTGGACACTACTCTCCCATTTAAGTCTCATCCCCATTTGTAAATATTTGTACCCCCACTCCCGAATACTATTTTGTAATAGCGTAGACTTTAAATTCTCGCAATTTATCGCTTTCAAATATACCATGGTTAGACCTAGGGTTTGTATGTACATAAGATCAAACGCTAGATAACCTAATACAAGACAAATACATACACATTCACACTTGCACCCCTAGGGTAATCCCGCTTGTTGCCTTCCAAAATGGGCCATGCTTGCACGTTGAGTATCTTTGGCAAAACAAAACAAATCAAAATGATCATAGTCCCTCGATGACGCTTTCGAAAGTTGCCTAATAAAAAATGATCATAGTCCCTTCAAGCAAATTGCCAAAGATACTTGGCACCATTGCATTCATGGTCCATACGATGACCCGCGCCTGTCCCGTTAAACATCCTAAACGCAAGATTGTCCACCAAATACAATGGTGGAACAAAATTGTTTAAAAGGGTTAAAACATGAGAAAAAAACCTTTGAGTACAATAGGGGTAGACAACTCTTAGTTACTTGATCAAACTTGCAAAAAACACTTGCCTACTTTTCAAAACCACACTCCACGAACACTTTCAAAACAAACTCTCAAAAAACATTTGAAACA
The DNA here is from genome assembly GCA_948472305.1 of Vicia faba. NCBI lineage: Eukaryota > Viridiplantae > Streptophyta > Magnoliopsida > Fabales > Fabaceae > Vicia > Vicia faba. The sequence continues at coordinate 225,653,474 of OX451741.1, forward strand.
TCTTTTCAAAAAGATACACACCTTTGTAAAACACTAAAACACGAGTCATTACAACAGTTGCCTAAGACAAGGCATCTTCTTCAAAAACATTTTCAAAACACACACACACACCACAATTTCAAGCAATTGAAAATCAAAGGCAAGTGATCTAAAAACCAAGTAACTAAGAGCCCATGGATAACCATGGATTAAAAGGGTGATAATACCTTCCCTTTTCATAATCTACCCCCCGAACCCACAAAATATCTCAAAAGGTTTTTCCTGTGCTTTTTTAACCTTTCCTTTAGGATAAAATAAAAAGTCGGTGGCGACTCTTGCTCAACCGAACAAGTGCGAATACAAATGCAAACCTCAAGTCAGTTCTCCCACCGTATCACAGAACTGGCGACTCTGCTGGGGAGAATTCTAAAAGTGGGGTTACCTTAGGGTTTAGATCACCTTTACTTTCTTGCTTTGATTGCCTTGATTGCTTTACTTTTTTGGTTCCTTGTTTGGGTTTGTTGTAAATCCTACACCCGGATTTGGGGCACCTTTTTAGGTAAATAGCAAAAAAACTGTGAGGGAACTGTGCGGGGTATACCGACATGGTTGAAGCAGTAAGTTATGTTAGTGTGACATATTTGTGAGTACCGGTAACCCTTGAGTTCAATCAAGGAGAGTACGGGGACGCTGAGTGATGTCGTGAAGCACTAACGAACTGTTAGAACCTTAATTGACAATCCTAGCCTTTTTAGGGGTAGTGAGATGACCGACTTTGGTGCAGTCTGAAGTTGGTAGATACTCGATACTACACTCATTGAGGGTTGTTTTCTTGGAATATTTTGGTCGCCAATTAAGTGGCTAAATCAAAACAATGAACACAGAAAACAATCCAATGATATTGAGCTCCTTAGAACCCGGTTTCTATTTTAGGACAGGATGAGCCAACTAACTTCAAGAGGGTACTTACCTAAAAAACCCATGCAAGCCTAAACCTAAGGACTTGTTTGCTTTGTGTGAATATGATTACATGTATATACACTCACTTGCTTTTGCATGCATGTACATAACATCATACCATAGCATTTTCAATAAACCATTTCAAGGATCTCGAGGGTTCTTTTGATGCAGGGTTACGTTGAACCAGACGTCTACCAAAGAGCAAGAGGGTTTCTCCTCTAAACAAATGCCATCAAAGATCAAGTGCAACAACTTGAATCAGGGGCTATGACCCACTTGACATGGTGAGCTTGATTCTTGTGGAAAGACATCCACCGGTGCAAAGGTCTCCAGTCAAAGATCGAAGTTCAACCTCTAACATTCTCTTGTGTTTACCCCAAGAGATCCTTGAAAGCATGCATCCACATATCATGCATTGCATATTGACAGTTTTTCCTTTTTCAGGTTTCCTTACTCTCATACTGTTTATTTCAGTAAGAGATGGCTCTAGAGAGGACTGTCAAGGATATCCAGGACCAGACTGCTCAGCTGCAAGAAATGTTCTTGAACCTGTCTCTGGGGCAAGAAGAAATGAAAGCTCTCCTCACAAAGGGCTTGGTCCAGGGGAATTCAAACAATGCCAGGAGTGATCAGTTGGAGGCACTGCAGTTTGAACTAACAACAATGAGGATCCAAATGATGGGGAAACTGGTGGGCCAGATGGCTCTCATCCAGAATTTGTCTTAAAGACAAGAGGAACTCAGAGTTCTCGTCAACCAGCTGCTTCGGAACAACCAACTGGGGCAAACATCTGAGGTTGAAGAGCAAGTCACCACTCAACCCCCCTCCAGACAAGAAGACAAGGGGAAGGCTCCTTTGCTTGATTCAGGGTCACAAGCCCATCAACAACCTCGCCAGCGTCAACGGGGTAATCGGCGTAAGAAAAATACGTCGGGAAGATAGTTCACGGAGACTGACATACCATCATCTCTGATTCTGGAGCGCTTGTTAGAGGTCAATCTGACTGCTTTTAGGGATCCTATTCGGAAGCCCAATACCTCAGCTCCTAACTATCATCCCGACGCATTTTGTGTTTACCACTCCTACAACCCGAGACACGACACCGACAACTGTTGGGCCTTGAAAAACAAGATTCAAGATCTGATTGACATTGGAGTGCTGAGGTTCATGCCAGGCGGCGAGATGAAAATCTTCCGTTGAGGAGTTCTCCACCTGATTTGACAAAGCTCAAACTGAAAGACTTTTGCTTCATTTGAATTTTCAAAGTTGTAATTTCTTTTGCTTTCAAACAATTAACTGTTGATGTTAAACTCTGTTTTCATTAATGCATTGCATATGTTTGTCTTGAATTCATCCATTCGTTTTCACTACTCTTGTGTTTTCTTTATGATATTTAACTCTTGATAAAAAGCTGCAAGCCTTTAGAGGGAGGATGACGAAACAATACCATAATCTCATACAATATGCTTTTGAACAGACCGTGCTGATGATGTACAGACATTTCTTTCAATTCCCAAACACTGGAGTTATAAGGAAGATAATCCCTAGTCAACCCCTTCGAGCCAAAGAAGTAGGAGTTTTCTGTTATAAACAATCAAAACCTTTGATATAAACCTGGGGCAGGGTAGTCTCTTAGTTAATTCCAAAAGGTGCGCATTGAAGCCGCAAACTCTCAGTTTGTAATACAACGAACAATGACAAAGAAAAGCATTCCTTTGGAATCAAAAGACCAGGGTGGTTCCCTACCACATGGGCAGTCAATCTCTCAAAAGAGAAAAGCCCACCAAGCCAAAACCTGTAAAGGAGGCTTAAGAAAGCTGGGGCATCCCGCTGACTGTAATCTCAAAAACAGGAACAATCAGGCAAAAGTTAGGGATAACAAATCAAAATCAAAATAGAGAGGTCATTACAAATCCTCAACAACATGAAAAATGTTGGAAAAAAAAAGAAAAAAAAATGAGATGATGACTGTCTCCCAAAATTCAACTGGTGAACCATCACCCAAAAGTCATTCCAGACTCAAATAGAGTGCGACACACAAATTAACTGAGCTTAGGATTGAAGAACATCACGAAGAGCGGGTGGGTACAAATATACTTTGAGCCTTTATCCTTTGTTTCTTAAACCTTGAACCAAGCCACGTTACAACCCTTCAAAAGTCCTAATTGAAGCATGGGTTAGTTCGAAAGCATACTGTTACAAAACGTATCCTGACTCCTGTAAGGCTTTGCTCTAAAATCTTGTGTGGATTTGTCTTATGAAAAGTTTTCTGCTAAAAAACGCATTTTTCAAAACTTCGAGACAAACATAAACTTTGCATTGCTTGAATATCACTGTTTGCATTTGGCTATTTGTTTGACAGCGAATAAATTCATACAGCGAATGTTCGGAGGAATGAAAACTCTCTCAGTGAACAAAATCACTTCAAAAGGATGACACTTCCAACGATAAATCTCCTGTCAATAAGGGGCATCACATGTCACCATCCAATTAACCTGGGGCATTCCAGTCAAGGTTTCAACAGATCTTTCAAAGTTCAGTTAACCTGGGGCAGTCCAGTCAAGATTTCAACAAAATCTCTCAATTGTAGAGTAACCTGAAGAGACTCCTTCATCACCACTTGGGGCATTCGAATGTCAAAAGTGTCCAAAGATTCCTTCATCACCTGCTGAAAATTACAACCACCAACAGATCAACTATCACAAATTCCAAATTCGAAACCCGTATCCAGCCAGGGCATATCTGTAGACAACAAATTCCAGATTCGATTCCTGTATCTAGCCAGGGCATATCTGTGAGTAACTGATTATGGATTCGACACCTGTATCTAGCCAGGGCATATCTGCATGAAGAGTTTAGAGATTCGATACCTGTATCCAGCCAGGGCATATCTGTAGACAACCCAATTCCAGATTCGATTTCTGTATCTAGCCAGGGCATGTCTGTGAGTAACTGATTATGGATTAACACCTGTAACAAGCCAGGAAATCATCTACATGAAGAGATTGAAGATCAACGCCTGTAACAAGCCAGGGAATCATCTTTCTTTCTCAGGTCAGAGATCGACACCTGTAACAAGCCAGGACAGTATCTCCTTGACCGACCTTTCTTAAGTTCCAGATCAACACCTGTAACAAGCCAGGAAAATATCTGTGGACGACTGATTGTGGATCAACACCTGTAACTAGCCAGGAAATTATCTACATAAAGAGTCTCCTTCATCATCACTTGGGGCATTCGAATGTCAAAAGTGTTCAATGATTCCTTCATCACCTGTTGTAAGATGTAGTTTTACACGGACCCATCATCAGGAAACCCTACACCGATTCCTCTTCAAACCCAGATGCAGTTTCACACGGACTCATCATCAGGAAACCCTACACCGGTTCCTTCTCAAACTCAAAAGATTCTTGCAATCCCCAGCCAGAGAACCTTCCAGAAGCTAACTCCCCTCAGAGTCAAGTTTCAAAATCCCCAGCGGAGCTAAAACTTCCAACTGTCAATCCCCAGCGGAGTTCATTAAATTCCCCAACATAACTTATCAGTGGAATCCCCAACGGAGCTCTCATCAAAACCTCAGCGAAGTATCTCTTCCCACAGAGTATTTCCCCTTAGAGTAATCTCTCCAACAAGTTTATTCCCCAACGGAGTCATCTTCTCCTACCGGTTTATTCTTGCAACCATAATCCCCAGCGGAAGCGAAGAACTCTACTCTTCAACACCAGCCCAGGATTCCACAAGTTCCCCGGCACTCGTCAAGGATTTATTTTCCTAGACGAAAATACATTCATGGACATTTCACATTTCATACATACATGATAAAGTGCATACAACACTATCTCATTTTGAGCATCATGACATCATGCATCTCAAACATCATGACATTGCATACAACTAATGTCTTGCCTTTTCAGGAAAAGTCCAATCCAAAGATGATTACTATTAACTGTCACAATTCCAGATTCGATTCCTGTATCTAGCCAGGGCACATCTGTGAGTGATTGATTGTAGATTCGATTCCTGTATCTAGCCAGGGCACATCTGCATGAAGAGTTTGAAGATCAACCCCTGTAACAGGCCAGGAAATTATCTTTCATTCTCAGGTCAGAGGTTTACACCTGTATCCAGCCAGGAAAGCTATCTCTACCAACCTTTTCCAAATTCCAGATTCGACACCTGTATCTAGCCAGGGCATATCTGAAGACAAATTCCAGATTTGACACCTGTATCCAGCCAGGGCATATCTGAAGACAAATTCCAGATTCGACTCCTGTATCCATCCAGGGCACATCTGTGAGTATTTGATTGTGGATTCGACACCTGTATCTAGCCAGGGCACATCTGCATAAAGAGTTTAGAGATTTGATACCTGTATCCAGCCAGGGCATATCTGTAGACAACAATTCCAGATTCGACACCTGTATCCAGCCAGGGCATATTTGAAGATAAATTCCAGATTCGATACCTGTATCCAGCCAGGGCATATCTGAAGAGTTTAGAGATTCGACACCTGTATCCAGCCAGGGCACATCTGTAAACAACATTTTGAAGTTCCGGATTCGATTCCTGTATCTAGCCAGGGCACATATGTGAGCAACTAATTGTAGATTCGATACCTGTATCTAGCCAGGGCATATCTGCATGAAGAGACTGAAGATCAACACCTGTAACAAGCCAGGAAACCATCTTTCTTTCTCAAGTACGCAAGTTCTCGCTAAGGAATCTCTTACGCGATCAACACTTCCAAATGGAATCTATAAGCCCATTCCCGACAAGGTTCTGTCACACCCCCGATGGCATCTATAAGCCCATCCCCCTATCCACCATCTCTCCAAATGGCATCTATAAGCCCATTCCCGCGATCACACTGCCGATACTCTACCATGCGAGTGCAAATTTCCGGGCACTCTAGTGTCCAATCACCTTTTACCTTCGAGTCGCGAAAGGCAAACTTGCCAATCTAACTCTTCAGGTCCAAGAAGATTGAACAATGGCAACTGTTGTACCCTAAAATTTGCCCTCCCATTTTTATCAATATTTTCTCACCACAAGACCCTTGGAGCTCAAGATCCGGTTAGGGTTTGCTCTGCTCAAGACTTCTCCTTGCACTATTGACCCAAATTAGGGTTTGTGTTTGCACAAAGATGTTTTGACCCAAAATTCCTAAGATGACTTTCATGCTTCATGTTGAACTCACAAGTTTATCCATACCAAGTTTCAAGCCTTGACTCCAATCTTTGCCCAGTCAATTGGACAGTTGACCTAGAAATCAGCTGTATTGGGGAAAAAGTTAACTGTGGCCAATTGACAGTCAAACCTCATGAAATTTTACCCACATCAACATTATGAACTTATATGAACCATTTGATCAAGTTTGAATCACAATTCCACAAGAAAATTGATCAGATCATCAAAAGGGTAAAATGGTCATTTTTAGGGTTTTGACTGCACAAAGGCAATTTTTGACTGTTTGACCTAGCCAGTGGCAATTCAAGCTCACATATGGACTCAAGTATTAAATGGCATTGTCTTGACATGTCCAACAAGTTCAAAAGATCCCAATTGCACAAGATTGACAGATGAATTTTCCAGTCAACTGAGCCAAAATTGACTATATACTGAAAAGTCAAACTTTGACTTTTTGGTCAAAATCAAGTGTCAAGATTTATTTTTCATCAAAACATGTCAAATCATGAAACTTGGTCATCAAGAAATCAAAAATCACAAATTAGGGTTTGAAATGAAGAAATTTCATAACTTAGAAATTTTCTAAGTTATGAAAATTCCTAATTTTTTCCTAACTTTGTCCCATCTTTTCATCAAGATAAATTTGGATTCAAGGAAAACTCAAAACATGAAAGCTATAGTCCATTGCAAAATCTACAACTTTTATTCACAAAGTTTCCTCAAAAGAAGCTTGTAGCTCAAGTTATGATTTTTGGAATAGGGGTGCAAAACATTCTTAACTTAGAAAATTTTTGACCTATTCTAGGCAGGATTTTTGCCTAACTTCATGGCCACTTTTCACATGCTTCCACTTATAATCTCAACTTGCATTAAAAATATGGATTGTAGTACACATTCCAAGCTTTCCAAAATGTCCAAGAACTTCTCAAACAACCTTGTGGTTAGGGAGAATCGAATTTGTCAATATGGGCAAAACTCACTTTGTTCATGAGCCATTTCCATGTTCATAACTTGTGCATTTTTGAAATCAGCATGTGCAAGCTACATTACAGGCCTCTAATATCATTTAAACTCAAAAATTAAATGCTAAACCATTATGCCAAGATGTTATTCTATGCATTTGGTCATTACATGGAAGTTTAATCCATATTTGGAAAAAGTAACTTATCCATTTTTGTAAAGCATGGCTTTATGTCAAAAGCAAATCAAAGAAGTACAATGCATATTTTCTAGGCACAAGTTATTGAACCAATTCCACTGATCAAGAGTGATTTATGCAGCATAGATTGAGGGTAGTAGGGGCCTGCATTATCAAGACACCTTTTCTTACTTATCAAAGAAGCAACTTTGCAAAAGGGGGTCCAACATTGAGCTCCTGTAAACACCAGCCTAAACAAACTTTGTCCACACTTTTCATACCCCATAACTGAACTAGAACACGAGCCCTTGACCCTCCATACCTCCTCATCAATCAAAACACATTTTTTCTGCAAAACAGAGTCATGGTTGCAGATTGACTTGGCCAGCAACATTCCATCGTGCGTTTTCATCCAAACCACCTCAAACACCTTCCATAACATTCATAAAAACTCTCCCAAGCCTTGGAAACAGACTGTAACACCTCTAGCAAAACGTTCCATTTTCACTTTGCTCTCTTGCAGGTTGACTTCCATGGAGTGATTCAGAAGGGTTCAAGCCACACCAAGCATTGGAGGAGTATCCTTGAACTCCAAGCAAGCTGTACAAGTCCTCACTTTGCATTGAAAGTGCCTCCATTGTTGCACACGATTCAAGCTGAACAGGTAAGTTTTTGAACTTCTATCTCTCTATCCAGGCATATCTAGGCTTAGGTTTGTGAAGAAGTTATGTCCTACTCATGGCCCTGAAGCTACCCATGTCTTTACTTTTCATTTATGTTATGTGTGCTGCACGAATTTTGGACATGAACATTTGAAAAAAGCTAGGTCAGGAATTGGGGGAGGAGAAATTCTCTCTCATTTCTGAGAGTTAGAACGACTTCTTTATATGTTTAGAATCGTGGCAGTTTGCTCTACAATATTGATGTTGTAAGTTTTTATTAAAGATCAAAGAATCATGATCTGTGCTTGACAAGGAAAAACGCGCGTGTTTGTTCTGTTTGAATTGCTGGAGGTTGAAGACAACTCCCTTTGGGCTGGGCCTGGGTCATTTTTCTGTTTACACCACTTTATTCCACATACCCCCCCCCCCCCTTGGCCCATTGTGTTTATTTTTATCATTTTTTGACTTTTTCTTTTTGTTTCTGACTTGTTATTTTTTGTTAAAATATAAAAGATATAAAAAATATTTTTTCAACCATTTTTGCATTTTATTTTGAATTTATTTGCTTTTATTTAAACTTGTACACATAAATAAACATAATACTTTCTTTATTTAAAATACTAAAAATAATATAAAATACATCCCATGTTTTTGATTTTATTTTATTTTATCTTTTGAAAACATTTTCCAAAAATATACTTTTTTTTGTAAAATAATTAATATTTTATTTTTGTACATATTTAATATATTTAGTAAATAATATATATATTTATATACTTATTAGAATATTTAGGGTAAAATACAAAAATAATACATATTTTCTTTATTTAAATATTTGACCTCAAAAATCACTTTTTTTACAATATACTTCTTTTTTATTTATTTTTTGTATATAATTAATACATATTGTATATAATAAATAATACTACTTTTTATTTAGCAAAATTAGGGTTTTGCCCTAAATATGACAATATCCAAAGATTAACCTTTTTCTATTATTTCACTTGTAAATAATTACATACACTTATACAAATACATTTACAGTACACATTTTATCTTTCTTATACATTGATACATTTGCTTGTCCCTTGTGACATTGCTACATTACATTTACATTTGCACAATTCGATTTGGTTGTAAATATTGGACACTACTCTCCCATTTAAGTCTCATCCCCATTTGTAAATATTTGTACCCCCACTCCCGGATACTATTTTGTAATAGCGTAGACTTTAAATTCTCGCAATTTATCGCTTTCAAATATACCATGGTTAGACCTAGGGTTTGTATGTACATAAGATCAAATGCTAGATAACCGAATACAAGACAAATACATACACATTCACACTTGCACCCCTAGGGTAATCCCGCTTGTTGCCTTCCAAAATGGGCCATGCTTGCACGTTGAGTATCTTTGGCAAAACAAAACAAATCAAAATGATCATAGTCCCTCGATGACGCTTTCGAAAGTTTCCTAATCAAAAATGATCATAGTCCCTTCAAGCAAATTGCCAAAGATACTTGGCACCATTGCATTCATGGTCCATACGATGACCCGCGTCTGTCCCGTTAAACATCCTAAACGCAAGATTGTCCACCAAATACAATGGTGGAACAAAATTGTTTAAAAGGGTTAAAACATGAGAAAAAAACCTTTGAGTACAATAGGGGTAGACAACTCTTAGTTACTTGATCAAACTTGCAAAAAACACTTGCCTACTTTTCAAAACCACACTCCACGAACACTTTCAAAACAAACTCTCAAAAAACATTTGAAACATCTTTTCGAAAAGATACACACCTTTGTAAAACACTCAAACACGAGTCATTACAACGGTTGCCTAAGACAAGGCATCTTCTTCAAAAACATTTTCAAAACACACACACACACCACAATTTCAAGCAATTGAAAATCAAAGGCAAGTGATCTAAAAACCAAGTAACTAAGAGCCCATGGATAACCATGGATGAAAAGGGTGCTAATACATTCCCTTTTCATAATCTACCCCCCGAACCCACGAAATATCTCAAAAGGTTTTTCCTGTGCTTTTTTAACCTTTCCTTTAGGATAAAATAAAAAGTCAGTGGCGACTCTTGCTCAACCGAACAAGTGCAAATACAAACGCAAACCTCAAGTCAGTTCCCCACCGTATCACAACAAGGCTCTTTGATTGACAGTTTAACAAGTACCTTTCGACTGGCATTATAACAGTGTCCTTCGATTGGCAGTTTAACAAGTATCTTTCGATTGGCATTGTAGCAGTGGCCTTCGATTGACATTTTAACAAAGGCCCTTTGATTAGCATTCCAAAAGGTCCTTCGACTGGAACTTCAGAGTTTCCCTCAATCGGAACATCTGAATGAAATGACCTTCGAGTGGCATTTCAGTATAGAGTTTGCCTTAATCTAAGATGCTCTGATGAAGGAAGTTCTGAATACTTCGAATCAGAACTTAGACTCATCACAAGGCCAGGAGCTGGTCGAAGTTGCCTAATAGGGAATTTTCTTCAAAAGGACATGAGATCGAAGTAGAGGGAGGAAATCGAAGGGGATATGCAATCAAAGCTGGAGTAATTCTAATTGGACTTTGAAGCCATCAAAGAGAGAAAATTAGAAGGGAGTTGGATTTTCAGGGGCAGGTCAGCTTTCGATTCTCATCATGTTGGAGGCCCAAACAACTCATAACAGGCTGGCAGTAACGTATGAAAATAGATTGGCACTTGATTGAATCAAATATAGCAAGTCTTTATGAAGAAATCAAATCAAATTCGTGTAAAGGCATGTGTGTACAAAAAATATTGAATTTGGATCATTTTTTGAAAGATTTTTAAGGTGAATCAAATCAAGATCAAACTCATTGATGGAGGAAGATTGAGTGCATTCTTTCAACCCTAATTCAGTCCTTGATACATATAGAAGCGAGGCAGACCAAAAGAGGCTAGAGATAGAGGCGTATGAACCAGCACAAAACTTGAAAAATACCAAGAAAGTGTAAACACAAATTCATACTTCGAGGCCAATTCAAGACCTTTGGACCATTCCAATCGATTCCTGTGAGTGTAGGCAAGCAAAAGCAACCCAGAACAAGCGTTTCCAGGCCTTATATCGCGCTGTAAGTCACCCACGACATAACTTCTTTTTTGAAATCGAATAGCATCATTCTTGCACTTGTAGCATAAAATAATTGTATATTCTTGATCACCACCATGTTTGCAAGCTTCCTATAACATTTGATTGCATTTTCATGGATTGTATTGGATTTCACCATAGCTAGGGTTTTATGGTTCAATTTAGGAGTTTTGTTTACAGGCAAAATTGGGCCATGAAAGGGCTACCAATGAATTCAGCAGATCAAGACGAAGATGTCCCTGGCCTTCGTTTTCATTTATCACGCTTGTGTTGAATTTTAAGATTTGGAGGACTTGTAGCTACGACCAAGTGTCCGTAGGTAAAAGTTTGGAACTTTTACCAACAAATCCAAGGAAGAAGATGACCGGTTGGCAATCAACCATTGGCTTGTTCAAATTTCTGCATGAGTTTTTCATATTATGCTTATTTATAATATAACAATTATTTTTGTATTATTTGACAACAAAAGCAAGTAGCGCAATTGGTTACAGGACGAAGGCAAAATGTTTCAGGACCTGGGTTCGAATCCCAGGTCCCCCCAATTTCTTCATGTTTTTTCCCTTCAGGCAATCCAGCGTGCACCAAGGACCAAGGACCATCATGCACTCTCACCATCCAATCTGCCAAGTGGCCAGATGGCCAAATCTGATGGCCATCGTCTGGAGGAGCACCATAGGCCACAGTCAGCATGCAACATTGGATCCAAAAAGTCAAATGGACCTCCGTCTTTTGGGCCCAAGCTTGCTATTTACACCCCCTCCAGAATTGCTTTTTCAGGCCCATTCTCTCTTTCTATTTCTTTTATATTTTATTTTATTTCATTTAATTTATTTATTTTATTTTACTAACCAATTAAATTATTTTCTTATTACCAAAAAATCACAAAAAATATTACTTTTCACAAATTAGGTTTAGATTTTAAATTAATCTAATTAGGTTAATATATTTAGATAACTTTAATTCCTTTTGTAAATAATTAAAAATAATTAGAATAGTTAGGTTTTTATTCCAAATTTAATTTTATTTTATTTTTTCCTATAACAAAAAAAACACAAAAATAGGCCATTTAATTATTTTCATTAATTAATTTAATCACTAATTAATTTTTGTATTTTATTTAAAACCTAATTCTTTTTCTTTAAAAAATATTAAAAACAACAAAAAACAATTTTTCTTTTAATTAGGATAGAAGGGTCAAAACCCTAGTTTGCATTTGTTCTAATTTTCATCGCGCGCTATATTTTATTATTTTTACCCTATTATTGTATCTGTTCACAGGTTGTAATAGTTAATTAGGTTTTTATTTTCATTTATCGTTTTATTTTCAAAGGGTTTGTTTTTGGCTATGTAAATACCCTAAGCCTTGTAATAGCGTAGTTTAATTTCCGCATTTTAAATTCCGCAAAATATTAAACTGTTAGATGTATGATATTAGGATGCATGACAAGAATGTATGTAAAACTTTAAAACAGTTAGATAACCCTAAAATGTGCAAAGATAAATAATCTGAAATTGAATCACTCGCACATGCGCACTCCTAGGATACACTCCCACTTGGTTGCCTTCGGTAAATGGTCATTGAGTATAGGATATTTTAGTGGCCGTCCTTTTGTCCAAAGATCAAAGTTGCCTCGGAAAGGTTGTCTCGGATATTGTTGCCTCGGATAATTGATCTAAGACATTAGGGTTATTACTAAGACGTCCTAACATTGCTTTAGTGACCGTATGTCCCTTTCGAATTGACCCTCAAAACTCCAATGATGGTGCTACCTACTCACTAATAGTGGGATAACATTGTCTGAAGGAAACAAACATATAACGATTCTTTTTTTCGAGTAGGTAGATTAGTTCTTAAGTACTTGCTCAATCAAAAAACAAACTTTTTTTCCACTTACACTCCTTTACAAACAAAGTTTTCAAAAACACTTCATTACACTCTTGAAGACAGAAGCAAGAGTTAAATCAAAGTCAAAACAAAAACTTTTCAAAACACACAAGCACACAAAGAAGCAATTTTGAAAATGATGAGCAAGTACCTAAGAGCCCGTAGATAACTACAGATAGAAAGGATGCTAATACCTTCCCTTTCTATAATCTACCCCCCCGTACTCAGAAATATCTCGAAAAAGGAATTTTTCTGTGCTTTTTTCCTTTCCTTGTTGGATAAAATAAAAGTCAGTGGCGACTCTTGCTTACCGCGACATTTTGCGAACACAAACACAAAACGCAAACCAGCAAATTCCTTAAAAAGGGAAACACGTCCCGATTCTGGCCACTGTATCCCAGAAATGGCGACTATGCTAGGGATAAAATAAGTGGGGTGTGCCTTAGGATTAGTTCATCGTATTGTTTTCAATTGTTCGATTTGTTTGCTTTATCTTTGTGGGCTTTGAATCGGAGTTACTATAGATCCTAACCCGGATCTGGGAATACCTTTTAGGTAAGTAGCAATAGACTGTGAGGGAACTGTACGGCGTAGACCGATACGGTTGAAGCAGTAGCTATGTTGGTGTGACACATTAGTTGGTACCGATATCCCTTATGGAGGAACAAGGAGAGTATGGGGCTGCTAATGGGTCATTAAGCATCAACTGACCTTAGAACCTATAATTGACCAACTTGGCCATAGAAAGTAGCAGTATGCTACACACATTGAGACCATACTCTCGAGATGCTTCCGGCTGTAAGAAAAGATTGCGTGACTAGAATTATGACCGATGGAGGATGGTCAGTGATATTGAGAACCTCTAGAACCCGGTTACTATTACTAGGACAGGTTCAACCAACTAAACTGCAAGAGGGTAGTACCTAAACTCCATGTCAACCTGAAATTTAAGGGCTATTGTGTGACTTGTTTGCCCTTACCATGTTTGCTATCTGTGATACCTGTGGTGTTTTTATCATGACATCATGCATCATGACATCGCATGCATATTTCATTAGACTAACCATTTCAAAGACCGAGGGGGTTCATCTTTATTCTGTTTTGCAGATCATGGCTTCTATGCGCAGAAATACCATTCGAGTCAACTTCGTGCAGATACCTGCTCAGCTTAGAGAGTTGGTTTCAAAGGTTCCTGATACTTCTTCCTTTGTTAGAATACATGGTCATCTCCTTAGCCTGGTCACTTCCAAGTTGGATGAGCAAATGATGAGTGTGTTGTTCCAGTTCTTTGACCCGTTGCATCACTGTTTCACCTTCTCGGACTATCAGCTGGTCCCTACTTTGGAGGAGTTTTCTGATTTACTTGGCATATCTATTCTAGAGCAGACACCTTTTACAGGTTTGGAGATAACTCCTAGGCCAGAGGATATTGCTTCATCCCTACATCTAACAATGGCTGATGTAATATCTAACTGGGAGATTCGGAGCGGGGTTAAAGGTTTCTTGGCTAAGTTCTTGATTGATCAAGCTCAACAGTTCTGGGATAGTTTGGACTTTCAAGCATTTGAAGACATCCTGGCTCTCCTCATCTATGGCTTGGTTCTGTTCCCGAATCCAGATTCTTTTGTCGATGTGAACGCAGTCAAGATCTTCATGTCTCGTAACCTAGTGCCCACTCTTCTAGGTGATACTCTACATGCTCTTTATACCCGTACTGTGAGAAGAAGGGGAACTCTCGTGTGTTGTACACCGCTGCTGGAGAGGTGGTTTATTTCGCACCTCCCCAAATTTGTATTGAAGAATGAGGAAGGTGTAGGTTGGGCTTACAGAATCATGTCCCTTGCTCATACGGACATCCTTTGGAGTACTAAAGATATGGAAAGGGTAGCTGTCATTGATCGGTGTGGGGAATACCCCAATGTTCCATTGCTTGGAATTAGAGGAGGAATTACCTATAATCCTTGTTTGGCCTTACGACAGTTTGGATAAGCTCGAAGGGACGGTCCTCATGAGTTGCTACTTACAGGCATTATCTTTGACTTCAAGGGGGGATGTTGAGGGACATTGTCGCAGATTTATACGAGCCCGGGACAGGGTGAACAAGTCTGATCCACATGAGCTAGGAATGAAGACTTCTCTCCCGATGCAACCGTATCTCCAGTGGGTTCGAGCCCGTGCACAAAAGCTGGGAATGCAATATGAAGCTGTTTTGCTGGTGATTGTGGAGCATACTGATGAAGAAGGGGTTCCTTATACAGTCCTCCATCCTTATATGCCTACTGATCTCGGGGCATTGAAGAGATCTTGGATCCAGTTAAAGGAAGAAAGGGATACCTACAGAGAGAAGTATCATGAGCAGGAGCGAAAGATCCTGAAGCTTACAAGACAACTTGAGAATGAGAGGACAATCAACGATTATGTCAGCACGAAAGGAAAACGACCATGGGAATTCTGATGACTTTTATTATTTCTAGCCTAGGTTTGCTTTTCAGTTTATTTCTTTTGTAACGCCTTAAAGGTATTTGTTAAACATTGTTTCAAGTTTTAATCTAATAAAGTGTGTTTTATTTTGGTTTACAAATTTGAATCTTCCTAAGTCTTTGAAATAATTTCATACGCATTTCATTCCCATGCACCTCATTACAGGTACCATTACAGGTTTCTCATCTTCTTCGCTGTTTATTTCAGCACAACATGTCTTCTGAAACACCTACTGATCAAGCTATTAAGGCTCTTCAAGCTCAGAATGCTCAGTTCCAAGAGATGTTCTTGAACTTGGCCAAGAGTCAACAAGATTTGAAGACTCTCATCTGGAAGGACAAGAAGAAGAAGAAGAAGAAGGTGGTCCTCCTGAATATCGGTCACAAATTTGGGAACAGGTTGAGATAGGAAGTTGATTTATCTCATTCATCTGGAGGAGGAGAGAATCAAGAGGAAAGGAAGGGTCCTAGCCCTGTGGTTTCTGACAATGACACTAATTTTGATGAAGACCAGTATGCTCCTGCTGAGGATAGGTATAAGCAACTTGAAGACCGTCTGAGTGCCATGGAGATTCAGAAGGTTCCCGGTTTGGACTTTGGAGATTTGGGTTTGGCATCTGGGGTGGTGATCCCGCATAAGTTTAAAGCACCTGTCTTTGCTAAGTATGACGGAGTATCTTGTCCAAAGTTACACCTCCGCTCGTACGTCAGAAAGATTCAACCATATACTGCTGATAGGAACCTCTGGGTTCATTTCTTTCAAGATAGTCTGTCAGGGACTCAACTTGAATGGTTCTACCAACTGGAAGGAGCTAATGTCCGCAATTGGGAGGACCTTGCTGCTGCTTTTTACAAGCAATACCAGTATAATACCGACCTTGCCCCCACGCGTACCCAACTTCAGGGTATGTCTATGGGTGCGAGCGAAGGTTTTAAGGACTACGCTCAGAAATGGAGAGATCTTGCTGGAAGAGTCCAACCCCCTCTGTCTGATAGGGAGTTGGTGGATATGTTTCTTGGTACTTTGTCTGGTCCATATTTCAATCATTTGATCGGAAGTTCATCGTCTGGGTTCACTGAATTGATTTTGACCGGGGAAAGAGTTGAAGCTGGTATTAAAAGTGGCAAGATACAGAAAGGTGCTTTGTCAAGTACAAAGAAGAAGCCTCTCAGAAAAGAAGCTAGTGCAGTTTACAGCTCGAGGAGCCAAAATCGACCTGAGCGCCGCCAAGCAGTGAATGTGGTGGTAATATCAAGACCTACTGTTGCCCCACAACGCAACAATCAGCTTAGAGTAGAGAGACCATAAAGACAGTATACTCGAATCAGTATGACCTTATCTCAAATTTTGCCACAACTGTTGAAAACCAACTTGGTGACTCTGAAGGAGGCTCCAAAAAATCCCAGTACTACATCACCGCTGTATAATCCGAACGTCCGCTGTGCTTATCACTCTGATAGCCCGGGGCATGATACGAATAATTGATGGGCTTTGAAGAATAAAGTGCAGGATCTGATTGAAGCTAAGGAGATTGAGTTTGAAGCACCAGAAAAGCCAAATGTCATGACTGCTCCTATGCCCAAGCATGGAGTAAATGCTGTGGATGATGATTCATTTGTGACCTCTGTAGAAGACGTTTCTACTCCATTGATGATAGTGAAAAAGAACTTATTATCAGCCGGTTTATTTCCGGGTTATGGCGAAGGTTGCCACTTGTGTTCCATCCTGCCTGCTGGTTGTCATTTATTGAAATCAGGTGTTCAACGCCTGATGGATAACAAAGAGATATTGTTCGAGAAATCTTTGGTTCCGTTGATTCCTGTTGAAGATGTTTCCATAATCACCATTTCCGCCAATTCTTCCAAGGCTTCCTCGAGAAAGCTTGTTAGGATTACATCTGTTTCGAGAATCGCTCCATTGATCATTACTATCCCTGGACCTATCCCGTACACTTTGGATAAAGCTGTCCCGTGGCACTATGGGGCCGATGTGTATTATCATGGGATTAAACAAGACTTGAAGGTTGAAGAGGCTAATACTGATGTCAGCAATATTGTTGGGTCTAGCAAGGTCACCCGAAGCAGAAGACTTTTCTCTCCTAAGATTTCTCCTTCAACGGTTCAAAAGCCTGTTGTTATTTTGTCTGCCAGTACGTCAGCTGCTGTTCCAATTCTTACTCCGGTTATCACCCCTGTCGCCGAGTCATCTGACACTCAGGGCAAAGAAGTTACAGGTGGGCCTGCCCGGATGGAGGCACCTAAAAAAGTAATTGTTGAAACCTCTAGGCAGGAGATAGAGGAAATTTTGAAAATTATCAAGAAAAGCGACTACAACGTAGTCGAACAACTGGGGTAAACCCCGTCGAGGATATCTATGTTGTCTTTATTGTTGTGCTCAGAAGCCTATGCTAAGGCTCTAATTGCTTTCCTGAAAACTACGCATGTACCGCAGGAGACATCTGCTGATCAATTCAAAGACTGTGTGGCTAGCTTGACCGCTGACAACGGGTTGGGTTTCTCTGACGCAGATCTGACTGCCAAAGGAAAGAATCACAATGACGCTCTGCATGTTTCAATCGAGTGCAGGGGCACTACTCTGGCTCACGTGTAGGTGGATACTGGGTCCTCGTTAAATGTTTTCCCCAAGAAAGCATTAGATCGGCTGGATTGTGAAGGGTTGGTTCTGAAGCCAAGTAATATTGTGGTTAGGGCCTTTGACGGGTCCAAAAGGATGGTACACGGGGAGGTGGATATCCCTGTTAAGGTTGGTTCCTAGACTTTTGTGTCTATGTTCTATGTAATGGACATTCGACCATCTTATTCTTGTTTGCGGGTCGCCCGTGGATTCATAAGGATGGGGCAGTAACTTCTACGCTCCATCAGATGTTGAAATACCTAGTGAAGGGGAAAATTGTCACAGTACGAGGAGAAGAGGAGTACATGGTGAGCCACCTTAACTCTTTTCGGTATGTGGAGATGGATGGGGAGTTCATTGAGACCCCGTGCCAAAACTTTGAAGAAGTCCCCCAGACTCTGGCGTCGGCCGAAACTGTTGCTGAAGATCCTTCAATGAAGATGGCTTCCCTCAAGGATGCCCAGGCTGTTACTGAAAAAGGTGGGTGTGTGAATTGGGGCCAACTCCCTGACTTTGCACACAAGACTGACAAGTTTGTTTTGGATTTTACTGCAGAAGCTCAAAGGGTTGTTCGGCGTGCGCGGATTAGAAGACCTCCCCTACGTATCAGTAATCCGGAAGTGAATGCAATTGAAGATGATGATGAAGAGTCTGAGTTTGACAGCTGAATTTACCCGACTACTGACGGTGGCTTGAACAATTGGACGTCGAAGGACTTCGTGCCCATTTATTTTATTACACAGTAATAGACTTTTGTTTTGAGTTTTGTAACAGACGGTTTAAAACTTTACGGCCCGGTGCCTTGCCCGAGACACCGTGGCTTTGTTTGAGGGCTTATTATGTGTCATTTCCATATATCATCAATAAAAGCATTGGACGTTTTTATTGCATTACAAATTTTGTGCTCCTTGTTTTTCTTTTCTATCTTGCAAAACAGCTATTTGTCTTACACACACTCACATATACAGGTCCACATCCACTCTGGATCCCACTGATAACGAATCTGCTACTGCCAGTTATGACTTCGAAAGTCCGATCAACCAAGCCGAGGACGAAGGTGAGGATGATTGCGAAGTGCCTGGGGAACTTGCTAGACTGTTACTTCAGGAAGAGAGGGTCATACAGCCCCATGAAGAGCCAATGGAATCAATGAATCTGGGTACAGAAAAAGACAAGAAAGAGGTCAAGATCGGTGCAAATCTAGAGCCTAATATTAAGCAACGGTTGATACAGATGCTGTGTGACTATGTTGAGATTTTCGCCTGGTCTTATGAAGATATGCCTGGGTTGGATACTGATATTGTGGTTCACTGCCTACCAACTAAGGAAGATTGTCCTCCAGTAAAACAGAAGGTTCGCCGAATGCGCCCAGAGATGTCTGAGAAAATCAAGGCTGAGGTTATGAAACAATTTGATGCCGATTTTCTAGTAGTTACTTCTTACCCGCAGTGGGTGGCCAACATGGTTCCGGTGCCGAAGAAAGATGGTAAGGTTCGTATGTGTGTGGACTATAGGGATATGAACAGGGTCAGTCCCAAGGATGATTTCCCTTTGCCTCATATCGATGTTCTGGTTGACAATACCGCACAACATAAGGTCTTCTCTTTTATGGATGGTTTTTCTGGTTACAATCAGATTAAAATGGCTCCCGAGGACATGGAGAAGACAACGTTCGTTACGCAGTGGGGTACCTTTTGCTACAAAGTCATGCCTTTCGAATTGAAGAATGCTGGGGCAACGTATCAACGCGCCATGGTCGCTTTGTTCCATGACATGATTCATCATGAGATTGAGGAATACATTGATGACATGATTGCAAGGTCCCAGACTGAGAAGGAACATCTTGACCATCTTCAAAAGCTATTTGACAGGTTAAAGTTGTACAAGCTGAGGTTAAACCCTAACAAGTGCACCTTCGGAGTAAGGTTTGGTAAGCTACTGGGTTTCTTCGTTAGTGATAAAGGTATTCAAGTGGACCCTGCAAAGGTGAAGGAAATACAGGAAATGCCATCTCCCCGAACAGAAAAAGAAGTCAGAGGCTTTTTGGGACGGTTGAATTACATTGCTCGATTCATTTCACATTTGACTGCTACTTGTGAGCCAATCTTCAAGCTGCTGAAGAAAGATCAAGTGGTAAGATGGAATGATGAATGTCAAGCCGCTTTTGAAAGGATCAAAGAATATCTCCAAGAGACACCTATTCTGATGCCTCCAGTTGAAGGGAGACCTCTGATATTATACTTAACAGTACTCGACAATTCAATGGGGTGCGTGCTGGGGCAGCATGACGAGTCTGGCCGAAAAGAGCATGCTATTTATTACCTTAGCAAAAAGTTTACCGACTGCGAGACCCGATACTCGTTGCTTGAGAAAACTTGTTGCGCTTTGGCATGGGCTGCTCGCCGACTGAGACAGTATATGCTGACTCACACTACTCTATTAATATCAAAGATGGACCCAATCAAGTATATCTTCGAAAAGCCCGCCTTGTCCGGAAGAATAGCAAGATGGTAGATGATCTTGACTGAGTATGACATCTAATACACGACCCAAAAAGAAATCAAGGTAAGTGTGTTGGCAGATCATCTGGCACATCAGGCAGTGGATGATTACCAGTCTATGAACTTCGAGTTCCCGGATGAGAATATCATGTTGGTGACTGACTGTGAAACACCTGGACCGGATGAAGGACCTGAGGAAGGATCCCGATGGTCTATGTACTTTGATGGAGCTTCAAACGATTTGGGTAATGGCATTGGCGCCGTGATCATATCTCCTGAAGGCTCTCATACTCCGTTCACTGCCCCACTATGTTTCAACTGCACCAACAATATGGCGGAGTATGAAGCGTGCATCATGGGTCTTCGAACAACAATTTACCTAAGGATTAAGTTCTTAAGTGTATTCAGAGATTCCGCTCTCGTGATCAGTCAGATCAAAGGCGAGTGGGATACGAAGCACCCAAATCTTATTCCTTACAAAGAGTATGTATTGACGTTGCTTCCACACTTCGAGGAGATAACCTTTGACCACTTCCCCAGAGAGGAGAATCAGTTGGCGGACGCATTAGCTACTATGTCTTCTATGTTCAAGGTCAGGTGGGACAATGAGGCTTCCCAGATTACCATTGAAAGGTTGGACGAACCCGCACATTGCTGTGACATTGAGACTGAAGAGGTGGCAGATAAACCCTGGTTTCATGAGGTAAAGAGGTATCTTGAGGCTCAGGAATACCCCGAGGGTGCATCTGTTAATGATAAGAAGTTTTTGAGGAGGTTCGCGGCGAAGTTCTTCATCAGTAATGACATCCTTTACAAGCGTAACCATGATTCAACCTTACTGCGATGTGTGGATAAGAACGAGGCGAAAAGGATCATGGCAGAGTTACATGAAGGTACCCTCGGAACTCATTCCAGTGGACACACCATGGCAAAGAAAATCCTTCGGGCAGGATATTATTGGTCTACTATGGAAACCGACTGTTATCAGCATTCTCGGACCTGTCATAAGTGTCAAGTCTATGCTGATAAGGTGCACATACCTCCAGTTCCTCTAAATGTATTGACGGCACCTTGGCCTTTTGCAAAGTGGGGGATCGACATGATCGGCGAGATCAGACCTACAGCGTCCAACGGGCATTGTTTCATCTTGGTAGAAATTGATAACTTTATGAAGTTGGTTGAGGCAGCTTACTTTGCTACTGTAACCAAGAATGTCGTGGCACGGTTCATTCAGCACAACCTGATCTGTCGATATGGTGTACCAGAGAGGATCATTATGGACAATGGTACAAATCTCAACAATACAATGATCACCGAGCTCTGCAAGCAGTTCAAGATACAACATCACAACTCTTCTCCTTACCGATCGAAGATGAATGGGGCTGTTGAAGCGGCTAATAAGAACATCAAGAAGATTGTGCAGAAGATGACGGTGACATACAAAGACTGGCACGAAATGTTACCATTCGCTCTTCATGGGTACCGCACCTCAGCGCGGACGTCAATAAGGGCAACACCCTATTCCTTGGTATATGGCATGGAGGACGTCTTGCCCATTGAAGTTCAGATACCCTCTCTTTGGTTTATGAAAGATGCAGGTTTGAGCGAGGATGATTGGATCTAGACCCAGCTTGATCAACTGAACTTAATAGACGAAAAGAGACTTACTGCTATTTGTCATGGTCAGACGTATCAAAAGCGGATGATCAAGGCATTTAACAAGAAAGTCAGACGACAAGAGTATCAAGTCGGGGATCTAGTGATCAAGCACATCGTACTGCCGCAAGGTGGTCCTAGGGGCAAATGGACCCCTACGTACGAAGGGCCATTTGTGGTTAAGAACATTTTCTCAGGAGGAGCCATGATTCTAACCACCATGGATGGTAATGACCTTCCTCACCCCGTCAATGCAGACATAGTGAAAAAATACTACGCATAATCAAAAACCCGCTAGGTTGACTGGTCTAGGCAAAAATAAGGGCTTCCCGGCGAACCAAAGAGGTTCGGGAAAAAATAAGGCATGAAAATGAAAAATCTGTACACCCGGCAAGTCGAAAACCTGAAAAGGCGGCTTGGGCAAAAAAGGGTATCCCGGTGGACTGAAAACCCGAAAGGGCGATCCAGGTAAAAATTAGGGATCAAAGCGTAACACTATGTCTCATTGGATCACCTTGCGATCAGACTTAAGTATCGACTATCAAGTTCGGACGGTGCTAATCAGTCTGATCTACCTTCAACCAAGTAGCAAAGTGATGAGATGCTCGAGGATATAAAGGCATTAGCAGAGTTGGAACCCAGTGGGATTGTTCGGATAACTGTTTTTCTTTGTTTACACAAATTGTATAAACTCTATTGT
The DNA here is from genome assembly GCA_948472305.1 of Vicia faba. NCBI lineage: Eukaryota > Viridiplantae > Streptophyta > Magnoliopsida > Fabales > Fabaceae > Vicia > Vicia faba. The sequence continues at coordinate 225,676,386 of OX451741.1, forward strand.
TTGGCGGCGTTCTCTTACTAGGATGTCAGCCTCTTGTACAAAAAACGCCTATTTACAGGCTGATTTCAAAATCAATACAATTCATTTTCACAAAGAAATTTCAAATTGTTTTCTTTTTTCTGTTTTATTTTGCAAGAACGTCCAATGGTTCATTTTTGATATATGAATTTGACAATAATTGCTGCTCATAAATATTTACATGCGACGATTACTTGTAATATCAGAAACAGGGGCAAACAAGAAATGTCCAAATCGAACAGTTGCTCTATCCACCAGGTATAGGGATAGGCCTAGCTGGAGAACACGATTGAAGGTACATTCACTCCCCGTAGAGTAAAGAGAAAGACAGTGATGTTAAGTTGTCCCGAACAGGACATAATTCTCCCCAGCTGAGGCTCGCAACCGCGAATGAGTCGACGATATTCTCCCCAAGCAGAGTTTATCTATCACCAACACTGGAAGATTATCCCCAGTGAAGTTTGGAGAATTATCCCCAGTAGAGTCTGGAAAGCTGTCCCAGTATAGTCCAAAAGATTACTCCTAGTGAAGTTGCAACTGGGAAATCATCCCAGCGGAGTTCATTCCTTTCACAAACAGAAACTCAATCTCCAACAGGGTTCATTATCACCAGCAATGATAATTCATCCCCAGCTGAGTTTATCAGCGGAATCCTCAGCAGAGCATCTCTTCCCCACAGAGTCCTTCTCTCACTAGTTTATTCTCCAGCAGAGTTATTCTCCCGCCAAGTTATTCTCAGATCGTCTTCGGTCGTTATCCCAAGCGGAGTTATATTCTCCAGCAGATTACTCTCCCAGTCATCTTCGGTCGTTATCACCAGCGAGCGAAACTCTTCATATTCTCTAAACAACAATCCGAGATTTATTTTCCCCAGTTAGAGAACATCATAAAAACATTGCACATCCATACATCATGACATGCATATGCATCATACAACACAATCTCATTTATTTTGAGAACTTCATTGCCTGATACATATCATGCATTACATACAACTAATCTTTACCTTTCAGGAAAGATACAATCAAATTCTCACAAAATTCAAGCTATGAAGCCTGGACCACGACCAGATAGTAGTTCGTTCTCATGTCCTCGACTAAGAGATGATTCCTCAGTTGAATAACGGACGACCGAAGTTCCTAAATGTCAGCAGAGATGATTCCTCGGTTGAATAAAGGACGACCAAAGTTCCTAAATATCAACAGAGATGATTCCTCAGTTGAATAACGAACGACCGAAGTTCTTAAATGTCAGTAGAGATGATTCCTCAGTTGAATAACGGACGACCGAAGTTCCTAAATGTCAGCAGAGATGATTCCTCAGTTGAATAACGGACGACCGAAGTTCTTAAATGTCAGCAGAGATGATTCCTCAGTTGAATAACGGACGACCGAAGTTCCTAAATGTCAACAAAGATGATTCCTCGGTTGAATAACAGATGACTGAAGTTCCTAAATGTCAACAAAGATGATTCCTCGATTGAATAACGGACGACCGAAGTTCCTAAATGTCAGCAGAGATGATTCCTCAGTTGAATAACGGACGACCGAAGTTCCTAAATGTCAGCAGAGATGATTCCTCAGTTGAATAACGAACGACGGAAGTTCCTAAATGTCAGCAGAGATGATTCCTCAGTTGAATAACGGACGACCGAAGTTCCTAAATGTCAGCAGAGATGATTCCTCAGTTGAATAACAGACGACCGAAGTTCCTAAATGTCAGCAAAGATGATTCCTCAGTTGAATAATGGACGACCGAAGTTCCTAAATATCAGTAGAGATGATTCCTCGGTTGAATAACAGACGACTGAAGTTCCTAAATGTCAACATAAATGATTCTTCGGTTGAATAACGAACGACCGAAGTTCCTAAATGTCAACAGAGATGATTCCTCGGTTGAATAATAGACGACCAAAGTTCCTAAATGTCAACAGAGATGATTCCTCCGTAGAATAACGGACGACCGAAGGTCATAAATTTCAACAGAGATGGTTCCTCAACAAGAATAACGGACGACCGAAGGTCCTAAAATTCAACCTTTCCCAAAACAAGGATGATACCCCAGTAGAATAACGGACGACTGAAGCTCCTAAAATTCTATTTCTCTCAAGACAGAGATTAGTATTCCTCAGCGGAATCTTCCTCAACAAACAGGCATACAAACTCTCGCTAAGGAATCTCTTATGCGATTGGCACTCCTTCTGATGGCATCTTTAAGCCCATCCCCTCGTCAGCAATTTCCAAATGGCATCTGTAAGCCCATTCCCGACATTGCAAGACGGATACCACTTCATTGAGTGCAAATTTCTGGGCACTCTAGTGTTCAATCATCTTCCACCTTCGGATCACGAAAGGCACAAAAGCCAATCGACATCCTCAGGTTTAAGAAGATTGAACAGGGGTAGCTGTTGTACCCCAAAATTTACCCTCATGTTTTTCCAAGATTTTCCTCTTGCATAGGTGGTTATAAACCTTTGCCTAAAGACAAGGAAATTTTTCAATTTGATGGTTAAGTATCTTTCGATTGGCATCTCCAAAATTCACTTCGATTGGAATCTCCAAAATTCCTTTCAATGGGTATCTACATAGCGCCCTTCGATTGGCATGGACAAAGGTCCTTCAGTTGTCCTGTTAACAAGGCTCTTCAATTGGAAGTTTAACAAGTACCTTTCGAATGGCATTATAACAGTGTCTTTCGATTGGAAGTTTAACAAGTATCTTTCGATTGGTATTGTAGCAGTGGCCTTCGATTGGCATTTTAAAAAAGGCCCTTTGATTAGCATTCCAAAAGGTCCTTCGACTGGAACTTCAGAGTTTCCCTCAATCGGAACATCTGAATGAAATGACCTTTGAGTGGCATTTCAGTATAGAGTTTTCCTTAATCTAAGATGTTCTGATGAAGGAAGTTCTGAATACTTCGAATCAGAACTTAGACTCATCACAAGGCCAAGAGCTGGGCGAAGTTGCCTAATAGGGAATTTTCTTCAAAAGGACAGGAGATAAAAGCAGAGGGAGGCAATCGAAGGGACTATGCAATTGAAGCTGGAGTAATTCTAATTGGACTTTGAAGCCATCGAAGAGAGAAAATTAGAAGGGAGTTAGATTTACAGGGGTAGGTCAGCTTTCGATTCTCATCATGTTGGAGGCCCAAACAACTCATAACAGGCTGGCAGTAACGTATGAAAATAGATTGGCACTTGATTGAATCAAATATAGCAAGTCTTTATGAAGAAATCAAATCAAATTCGTGTAAAGGCATGTGTGTACAAAAAAGATTGAATTTGGATCATTTTTGGAAAGATTTTTAAGGTGAATCAAATCAAGATCAAACTCATTGATGGAGGAAGATTGGGTGCATTCTTTCAACCCTAATTCAGTCCTTGATACATATAGAAGTGAGGCATACCAAAAGAGGCTAGAGATAGAGGCGTATGAACCAGCACAAAACTTGAAAAAATACCAAGAAAGTGTAAACACGAATTCATACTTGGAGGCTAATTCAAGACCTTTGGACCATTCCAATCGATTCCTGTGAGTGTAGGCAAGCAAAAGCAACCCAGAACAAGCGTTTCCAGGCCTTATATCACGCTGTAAGTCACCCACGTCATAGCTTCTTTTTTGAAATCGAATAGCATCATTCTTGCACTTGTAGCATAAAATAATTGTATATTCTTGATCACCATCATGTTTGCAAGCTTCTTGTAACATTTGATTGCATTTTCATGGCTTGTATTGGATTTCACCATAGCTAGGGTTTTATGGTTCGATTTAGGAGTTTTATTTACAGGCAAAATTGGGCCATGAAAGGGCTACCAAAGAATTCAGCAGATCAAGACAGAGATGTCCCTGGCCTTCGTTTTCATTTATCACCCTTGTGTTGAATTTTAAGATTTGCAGGACTTGTAGCTACGACCAAGTGTCCGTAGGTAAAAGTTTGGAACTTTTACCAACGGATCCAAGGAAGAAGATGACCAGTTGGCAATCAACCATTGGCTTGTTAAAATTTTCGCGCGAGTTTTTCATATTATGCTTGTTTATAATATAATAATTATTTTGTATTATTTGACAACAAAAGCAAGTAGCGCGGTTGGTTACAGGGCGAAGGCAAAACATTTCAGGACCTGGGTTCGAATCCCAGGTCCCCCCAATTTCTTCATGTTTTTTCCTTTCAGGCAATCCAGCGTGCACCAAGGACCAAGGACCATCATGCACTCTCACCATCCAATCTACCAAGTGGCCAGATGGCCAAATCTGATGGCCATCGTCTGGAGGAGCACCATAGGCCACAGTCAGTGTGCAACATTGGATCCAAAAAGTCAAATGGACCTCCGTCTTTTGGGCCCAAGCTTGCTATTCACACCCCCTCTAGAATTGCTTTTTCAGGCCCATTCTCTCTTTCTATTTCTTTTATATTTTATTTTATTTCATTTAATTTATTTACTTTATTTTACTAACCAATTAAATTATTTTCTTATTACCAAAAAATCACAAAAAATATTACTTTTCACAAATTAGGTTTAGATTTTAAATTAGTCTAATTAGGTTAATATTTTTAGATAACTTTAATTCCTTTTGTAAATAATTAAAAATAATTAGAATAGTTAGGTTTTTATTCCAAATTTTATTTTATTTTATTTTTTCCTAAAAAAAACAAAAAAAACACAAAATAGGCCATTTAATTATTTTCATTAATTAATTTAATCACTAATTAATTTTTGTATTTTATTTAAAACCTAATTCTTTTTCTTTAAAAAATATTAAAAACAACAAAAAACAATTTTTCTTTTAATTAGGATAGAAGGGTCAAAACCCTAGTTTGCATTTGTTCTAATTTTCATCGTGTGCTATATTTTATTATTTTTACCCTATTATTGTATCTGTTCACAGGTTGTAATAGTTAATTAGGTTTTTATTTTCATTTATCGTTTTATTTTCATTTATCGTTTTATTTTCAAAGGGTTTGTTTTTGGCTATGTAAATACCCGAAGCCTTGTAATAGCATAGTTTAATTTCCGCATTTTAAATTCCGCAAAATATTAAACTGTTAGATGTATGATATTAGGATGCATGACAAGAATGTATGTAAAACTTTAAAACAGTTAGATAACCCTAAAATGTGCAAAGATAAATAATCTGAAATTGAATCACTCGCACATGCGCACTCCTAGGATAAACTCCCACTTGGTTGCCTTCGGTAAATGGTCATTGAGTATAAGATGTTTTAGTGGTCGTCCTTTTGTCCAAAGATCAAAGTTGCCTCGGAAAGGTTGCCTAGGATATTGTTGCCTCGGATAATTGATCTAATTCATTAGGGTTATTACTAAGACGTCCTAACATTGCTTTAGTGACTGTATGTCCCTTTCAAATTAACCCTCAAAACTCCAACGATGGTGCTACCTACTCACTAATAGTGGGATAACATTGTCTAAAGGAAACAAACATAGAACGATTCTTTTTTTCGAGTAGGTAGATTAGTTCTTAAGTACTTGCTCAATCAAAAAACAAACTTTTTTTCCACTTACACTCCTTTACAAACAAAGTTTTCAAAAACACTTCATTACACTCTTGAAGACAGAAGCAAGAGTTAAATCGAAGTCAAAACAAAAACTTTTCAAAACACACAAGCACACAAAGAAGCAATTTTGAAAATGATGAGCAAGTACCTAAGAGCCCGTAGATAACTACAGATAGAAAGGGTGCTAATACCTCCCCTTTCTATAATCTACCCCCCGTACTCAGAAATATCTCAAAAAAGGAATTTTTCTGTGCTTTTTTCCTTTCCTTGTTGGATAAAATAAAATTCGATGACGACTCTTGCTTACCGCGACATTTTGCAAACACAAACGCAAAACGCAAACCAGCAAATTCCTTAAAAAGGGAAACACGTCCCGGTTCTGGCCACCGTATCACAATCATAAACATCATACCATAACATTTTCAATAACATTGAACCATAGCATTTCAAGGATCTCGAGGGTCTTTGATACAGGGTCACGCTGAACCAGACGTCTACCAAGGAGCAAGAGGATTTATTTTCCTCTAAACAAATGCCGTCAAAGATCAAGTACAACAACTTGAGTCAAGGGCTATGACCCATTTGACATGGTGAGCTTGATTCTCGTGGAAGGACATCCACCGATACAAAGTTCTCCAATAAAAAATGTTGATCAAAGTTCAACTTTTAACTTTTTCTCGTGTTTACCCCGCGAGATCCTTGAAAACATGCATCCACATATCATGCATCATATCATGACAGGTTTCTCCCATACAGGTATCCTTATCTTCCTACTGTTTATTTCAGTAAGATGGATATGGAACAAACGGTGAAAGATCTCCAAGCTCAAAATGCTCAATTCCAACAAATGTTCCTGGGTATGGCTAAGGGGCAAGAGGACATGAAGACTCTTCTTCTCAAAGACAAGAGGAAAAAGTCCAAGAAGTCAATAGGCGTCCTGAACTTGGGAAGAAGACCTAGAGGACCAGTCAAGGGAGCTCTAGATCTTTCAACTCTATCCAACATGGGGGATAGTCTTGAAGAAGATCACAATTTGGAGATTGATGAAGTTGAAGCTGACTACTCCGAGGAACAATATCCTCCAACTGATGAAAAGTACAAACAGTTAGAGGATCGCCTCAGTGCTATGGAGATTTAACAGATACTTGGCTTGGATTTAGGAGACATGGGTTTAGTTTCTGGAGTGGTCATTTCGCCAAAGTTCAAAATCCATACCTTTGTCTTGTACGATGGAGTCTCTTGCCCTAAGATGCACTTAAAGTCTTATGTCCGCAAGATTCAACCATACACAACTGATCCGAAGCTTTGGATCCTTTTCTTCCAAGAAAGCCTAGTAGAGACCCAGCTCAAATGGTTCTATCAATTGGAGAGTTCTTGAATCCACACCTGGGAGGATTTAGCTGTTACTTTCTATAAGCAGTATCAGTACAATGCTGATCTTGCACCAACTCGTGTGCAATTGCAGAACATGACCATGGGTTTCAACGAGAGCTTCAAAGGGTATGCCCAAAAATGGAGAGATCTGGCTGGTAGGGTGCAGCCCCCTTTAACTGACAGGGAGCTGATTGACATCTTCATGGGAACTTTGATAGGGCCTTTCTTCAAACACTTAATCGGAAGCTCCTCAGCCGGGTTCACCGAGCTAATACTGACCGGCGAAAGGGTCGAAGCTGGCATCAAAAGTGGAAAGATCCAAGGAGCCACACCTTCTGATGCTCATAAAAAGCCATACAATGGGAAGAAATAGTCCAATGCTGTGTATGGTCAAAAGAGTCGTCATGACCAACACGTAGGAGCAATCTTGATCTCTAATCCTACGCCTTCTCAACAAAGACAGGGGCATCAGCGTAAGGAGGTCGCACCTAAAAGACAATTCACTAAGATCAATATGTCACTGACTCAAGCGCTACAACACATGTTGAAGGCATAGCTGATTACGTTAAAGGCTCCTCATCCGAACCCTAAGACTTCTTCTCCTAACTACAACCCGGGTGCAAGGTGTGCTAATCATTCTGGTAGCCCAGGGCATGACACAAAGAACTATTGGGCTCTGAAGAACAAGGTCCAAGACATGATTGATGCCAAGGAGATCGAGTTTGACCTTCCGGAGACTCCAAACATAATCACTGCTCCCATGACGAATCATTGAAAGCTTTTGTTCATTTGAATTTTCAAGTTGTAATTTCTCTTTTGTTTTTCAAACAATTATGTATTAATGTCAAACTTTGTTTCATTAATGCATTGCATATGCTTGTCTTGAATCAATCCATTTGTTTTCATTACATTTAAACTATGCTTTTAACTCTCTTTATGACATTCAACTCTTGCTAAAAGTTACAAGCCTTTAGAGGGAGGATGACGAAAACAATGCCATAATCTCATACAGTATGCTTTTGAACAGACCTTGCTGACGATGTACAGGCGTTTTTTAAAATCCTAAACACTGGAGTTATAAGGAAGATAATCCCTAGTCAACCCCTTCGAGCCAAAGAAGTAGAAGTTTTCTGTTTTAACACAAATTGAAACCTTTAATCAAAACCTGGGGCAGGGTAGTCTCTCAGTTAATTCAAATACGCGTTTATCCGCAAACTCTCATATCGTAATACAACGAATGGCATCAAGAAACATTCCTCTGGAATCAAAAGACGGTGATGGTTCCCTGTCACATAGGCAGTCATTATCTCTCAAAAAGAAAATCCCACTAAGTCAAAACCTACGAAGGAGACTTAAAGAAAACTGGGGCATCCCGCTGACTGTAATCTCAAAACATGAACAATCAGGCAAAAATTAGGGATAACAAATCAAAAGAAAGAGGTCATTACAAATCCTCAACAATATGAATTTTTTTTTTTGCAAAAATGACTGCCTTCCAACAAACTTAACTTGTCTGAACCATCACCAATATGTCATTCCAGACTCAATTGGAATTCAAACATACAATTAACTAAGCTTAGGACTGAAGAACATCACGAAGAACGGGCGGGTACATATACACTTTGAGCCTTTATCCTTTGTTTCTTAAACCGTGAACCAAGCCACGTTACAACCCTTCAAAAGTCCTAATTGAAGCATGGGTTAGTTCGAAAGCATACTGTTACAAAATGTATCCTGACTCCTGTAAGGCTTTACTCAAAATCCAAAGTTGAATTACAAACTTCTTTATTTGTCAAAAACATATTTTTCAAAATTTCAAGAAAAACATAAACTTTGCATTACTTGAATATCATTGTTTGCATATGGCTATTTGTTTGACAACGGAGAAATTCACACATTGAGTATTCAGTGAACGAAAACTCTCCCAATGAACAAAATCATTTCAAGCGGGAAGACGCCTCCCATAACAGATCTCCTATAAACAAGGGGACATGACATGTCACTATCCAGCATACCTGGGGCAGTCCATTCAAGATTCCAAGAAATCTCTCAAGAAGTGCAGAGTAACCAGGGGAAAGTCTCCATCTCCGTCACTTGGGGAATTGAACGTCAATCTCAGCGAAGGGTTACGTACAATCAAACATTTTTTGGCAATACCACAAACATTTTCTGCTAGGGGCAATGAAAAGTCTCCCCAAAGTCCTTCTCATAGGATAATTTCCCAGCAAGAGTTTAACCTCTGAAAACCTTTCCCCAGCTGAGACAACCTCAAGAGTCCTCAAGGACTTTCCCCAACAAAGTCGTCACCTCTCTAGCAGACCGACGATAGGGTTTATTTCACCAACAAACTACATATTCTCCAGTTTGAGTTTTCCTTTCCAACTACTACAAATCAAAGGACCGCAACTCCCTTTCCCCAGTAGACTACTCTACAATCCCCAGCAGTTTACTGTGAAACCTGGACCCAACCAGACATTAGTTCAACTTCGACTCCCCAGTAGAGCAACAGACAATCGAGACTCCATAACTCTTTTCCCCAAGCAGTAATCAACACTCTCCATAGAGTTTCCAATATTCCCCAGTGGAATTCCCCTCAAACAGCAAAACTGGAATCCCCGGTGGAAATATTCTAAGCAAAGTTTGAAGACACACATACTCTTCAACATCAGTCCAGGATTTAACGACTCCCCGACATTTGTCAAGGATTTATTTTCTAGACAAAAATACATTCATTAACATTTCACGTTTCATACATACATGTTAAGTGCATACGACACAATTTTTGAGAACATCATGACATCGTGCATTTCATACATCATGACATTGCATACAACTAATGTTTTACCTTTTTAAGGAAAAGTTCAATCAACAGATGGCTACCATCAACCTTTTCAAGTTCCAGATTAATACATGTAGCAAGCTAGGAAAACTATCTGTGGACGACTGATTGTAGATTAATACCTGTAACAAGCCAGGAAAACTATCTACATGAAGAGATTGAAGATTAATACCTGTAATAAGCTAGGAAAACTATATTTCTTTCTCAGGTAAGAGATTAATACCTGAAACCAGACAGGACAACTATCTCATCTACCAACCTTTTCAAGTTCCAGATTAATACCTGTAGCAAGCCAAGAAAACTATCTGTGGATGACTAATTGTAGATTAATACCTGTAACAAGCCAGGAAAACTATCTACATGAAGAGATTGAAGATTAACACCTGTAACAAGCCAGGAAAACTATCTTTCTTTCTCAGGTCAGAGATTAATACCTGAAACCAGACAGGACAACCATCTCATCGACCAACCTTTTCATGTTCCAGATTAATACCTGTAGCAAGCCAGGAAAACTATCTGTGGACGACTGATCGTAGATTAATACTTGTAACAAGCCAGGAAAACTATCTACATGAAGAGATTGAAGATTAACATCTGTAATAAGCCAGGAAAACTATCTTTCTTTCTCAAGTCAGAGATTAATACCTGAAACCAGACAGGACTACTATCTCATCGACCAACCTTTTCAAGTTCCAGATTAATACCTGTAGCAAGCCAGAAAAACTATCTGTGGATGAATGATTATAGATTAATACATGTAACAAGCCAGGAAAACTATCTACATGAAGAGATTAAAGATTAACACCTGTAACAAGCCAGGAAAACTATCTTTCTTTCTCAGGTCAGAGATTAATACCTGAAACCAGACAGGACAACTATCTCATCGACCCACCTTTTCAAGTTCCAGATTAATACCTGTAGCAAGCCATGAAAACTATCTGTGGACGACTGATATTAGATTAATACCTATAACAAGCCAGGAAAACTATCTACATGAAGAGATTAAAGATTAACACCTGTAACAAGCCAGGAAAACTATCTTTCTTTCTCAGGTCAAAGATTAATACCTAAAACCAGACAGGAAAACTATCTACTCGACCAGCTCAAACAACCCAACCTTCCGATACAGTTTAGATGCGATCCAGATATGTCTGACATTCTAATACTTATTCCAGATTCTCTTGTAGAAATAGTTCAGATGCGATCTAGATATGGATGACATTCTGATACTTATTCCATATTAATACCTGTAACAAGCCAGTAAAACTATTTGTGGACGACTGATTATAGATTAATACATGTAACAAGCCAGGAAAACTATCTACATGAAGAGATTGAAGATTAACACATGTAACAAGCCAGGAAAACTATCTACATGAAGAGATTGAAGATTAACACCTATAACAAGCCAGGAAAACTATCTTTCTTTCTCAGGTCAAAGATTAATACCTGAAACCAGACAAGACAACTATCTACTCGACCAACTCAAATAACCCAACCTTCCGATATAGTTCAGATGCGATCCAGATATGGCTGACATTCTGATACTTATTCCAGATTCTCTTCTAAAAACAGTTTATATGCGATCCAAATATGGCTGACATTCTGATACTTACTCCAGATTCCTTCAAATACAGTCCAGATATGATCGAGATTCGGATGTAATTCTGTCACTCATTCAAATACAGTACATATACAATCACCTTCGGATGGCATCTTTAAGCCCATCTCCAACAACTATCCATTACTTCTCCAAATGGCATCTTTAAGCCCATTCCCTACATAATCAACTAACACATCTTCGAGTGTAAATTTTCTGGGCACTCTAGTGTTCAATCATCTTTCACCTTCAAGTCACGAATGGCAGAATTACCAATCTAACTCTTCAGGTGTAAGAAGATTGAACAGGGGCAGCTATTGTACCCCAAAATTTGCCCTCTCATTTCTCAAGGAATAACCCTGGATCCTTAAGTTTGCTTCCATCCAATTCCAAGCCTTGAACTGCAATTTTCCAAGAAAATCACTCACAAGGGCAAAATGGTCATTTGCACACTGAAAAGTAAAACTTTGACTTTTGGATCAAAATCAAATTTCAAAAATCAAATTTCATCAAGACATGTTGGAACATGAAGTTTGTTTCATCAAGGAATCCAAAAGTCAAATTTTACTTTGGAAAAGTCAAATTCTAAATACTTAGAATTTTTTTTAAGTGTTTAAGAATTATGACAATTTCAGAACTTCTGACCAAGATTATCACCATAACACTCAGCAAATTCTGGATATTCTCAAAACAGAGTTTGGTCAGAACTTCTAGACCAGTTTTCACAAAGGCTCAGTCAGAGCTTGCAAGAGCAATTCAAAGAAGATTAAGGGGCGTGCTGCAAGCTTTCTAGAAAGTCTGAAAGCTCCTTCAGAACATGCTGGAGCCAGAAGATAAGAGGATCATAAGATTGGATGCTATGCAAGCTCAGAACTTCTGATCCAGAACTAAGCCTTGGTGTAAAATCTCACGTTGTAGGATTTCTGGTTGTGATAAGTCTCATCATCATTTAATGCTCACAACCACTTTCTGAGTCTTTATCCAAAGGATTTTCACCACGTGTACCTCTACTGTCTTGGGATAGAAAACTTTGGTACTAGGCCCATGCTTTGCTTTTTTCTTTTCCTTAATTCCTGCTGACAACCACCATGATTGCTTCAAGAACAAGGCAGCGCTTTAGCAAATAAAGGTTATATTCAATGCTTTGGTCAGAACTTGACCAAATCCCAAAACCTTGTTTATACAACCTGCTGCAGACCTATAACCAACAGCTAGTCCAGCCTATGCCTGCATCCCATAATTGCACCAAACTAGCATACGAAAACTGTGATGAAAAAGTAAGGGAGCAGTATACCAAAAAGGTTTGAATCCCATTTATTTTCCCCCCAAAATCACAACAAATTCACCTATAAATACTTGGCTCCATCACACGTTCAAGAGGCTGGATTTTGGAGAGAGACTGGCCAAAAGAGAGAAAAGGAATTTGTGAAACCTTCATAAAAATCCAGAAATCCCAAACAGAAAACAAAACCTTTGTTCTTCCTTTTGAATCAAAGAGCTTGGCACTTCCTCTTCCGTTACTCTTGCTGATTCCAGAACATCCAAAGGTAGCAACTCAAAGCTCCAAGCCCACGTTCCAGGTTCAAGGTAAGTCTTTCTGACTTTGCATCTTTTTCATTCAGAACATCATTAAACATGTAAATATCATAGTATTGATGTTGTTCATATCATTGCATAAGTAGAAAAACTGTGGATCAGAGTTTCTTGATTAGGGTTAGGTTCAGATTTAGGATTAAAACTTCTATAAACTGTCGTGCTATTATCCTTCTGATTTGTTGTTTATTAAGAATTGAATAAATTGTTGATGTGCTGATTAAAAGTTGAAATATGGAATTAGAACTTGAGTTCTCCTCACTGTTTTAACATACATAACTTCTATGATTTTCCTCACTGTTAACACACACTGAACTTCTGATTCTTACATGCTGATAACGCACTGAACTGCTAATGTTAACTCACAGCTTTAGCACAACACATAACTTCTGAGTTCTCCTCACTGTTAATGCACACTGAACTACTAATTGTTCACCCACTGTTTTAACACTTAGAACTTCTGATTTTCATGCGCTGATAACATGCTGAACTGCTGATTGTTCGTTCACTGTCTTTGCATCATACATAACTTCTGAGCTCTTCCTACTATTTTGACACACACAGAGCTTCTGAGGTTTTCTCACAGTTCTAACATTCAGAAGTTCAGCACATAGAAATTTAGAACTTCTGTGTTTTTCCTCTAACGTGTCTTGCAGGACCTCAGAGTGTACCAGTCTAGAACTTCTGATTCCACTGACGTTTCTTTCTGAGTCATCATGCGCATGGCTTCAGAACTTCTGATCCCTGTTTGTTTTGCTTGCAGTAGCATGCTGTTTCTATCCTTCCTTTATTTTCCTTTTCATCATTTTTAATATTAACATAAAAAGACATAAAAATATTTTTCTTTTATTAATTTATTTCTTTTTCATTAAAGATAAAAAACCATTTTCTAAACAAGTCCTTTTTTCTTTCTTATATTGTACATTTCAATATGGTTGTAATAGTAACTTAGGATTTAATTTTATTTGCAATCCCCATTTGTAAATATGTACCCCCATCCCTAAAATATTGTAATAGCGTAGGATTTTACATTTCTGCAACTTATCGCTTTAAAATATATTGCTAGTAATTAGGGTGTGTATGACAAGATATGAAAATCAACAAATAGATCACCCTAATCAAGACTAAATACATGCAAATTAAACACACTTGCACACTAGCACCCATAAGGTTAACTCCACTTGTTGCCTAAAAATGGCCATGTTATGCATGTGGGATGTCTTAGCACAAACAAAAATATAAGATCATAGTCCCTCAATGAAGCTATCAAAGTTTCCTTTCGAAATGATCTTAGTCCCTAAAGAAAAAAATGCTAAGTCATCTCACAACATTTCTATCATGGTCATACGATGACCCAACGCCCGTCCCTTCACATCCAACGATGGGGCTTCTTACCAAATCAATGGTAAGATAACAACATCTAAAGGAGGAGGAAAATAGCATCTAAGACCTTTTGAGTAGGTAGGTTTGCTCTTAGTTACTCGCTTGCTCACAACAAAAACATTTTATACACCAACACTCTCATTTTGAAACACTTTTGAAAACAACACTTTGTACGCGTTCTTATAGAAACGGGAACCATTACAAAGGAAACCCTTTTCAAAATCACTTTAAAAAAAACACATCCCACAAACACTTTCTTGAAAACATTTTCGAAACAAACACTTTGTATGCGTTCTTATAGAAACGAGAATCATTACAAAGTTACATTTTCAAAATACTTTTAAAAACCACACCACAAGCACATTCAAACAAAAAGCAAGTGATCTAGCAAGCAACTAAGAGCCCATGGAAAACCATGGATGAAAAGGGTGCTAATACCTTCCATTTTCATAATCTACCCCCCGAACTCAAGAAAACATCTCTAAAGGTCTTTCATGTGCTTTTTCACCCGCGACTCTTGCTAAACCACAACATTTGCGAACACAAACACAAAACACCCAAGTCAGTTCTCCCACCGTATCATAGTATGGACTTAAGGAGGTGAGAAATAAACCACCTCGACAACAATGGCATGCAGCATATGAGAATCCCTCTTCTCCTCATGGTACAAGTATAGAGAGTGTGCAAAATGTCTCCGAGTAAGGTAGGCAGAGGATTGCGAGAGAGAAAGATCTTGATAGCATTCACATCTACGAATGAGTCCGGATTAAGGAAGAGAACTAAACCATAGATAAGAAGAGCCAAGACCTCCTCAAAAGCCTGAAAATCCATATCCTCCCAAAACAAATGGGCCTTGTCTATCAAAAACTTAGCTAGAAAACCCTTGACTCCGCTTCTTATTTCCCAATTGGATACCACGTTGGCCCGTTTCAGGTGCAAAGCTGAGGAAATGACTTCTGGCTTAGGAACTTCTTCTAGACCTGTGAAGGATAACTGCTCAAGAATGGGTATATCCAATAGCTTAGAGAATTCTTCCAAGGTAGGTACCAAATGATAGTCTGGAAAGGTAAAGCAGTGGTGCTTGGGATCGAAGAACTGAAAAAGTACACTCATCATCTTTTCATCAAAGTTTGAAGTAACCAGGTTGAGAAGTTGACCATGTCTCTTAGTGAACGCAGAATTTTCAGAAACCCTTGATGCTAGCTCTTTGAGTTGGGAAGGTATCTTCACAAAGTTGATTCGGATAGTGTTTCTACAAACGGAAGCCATGATCTGCAAAAAAGAACAAAGATAAATTCCCTTGGTCCTTGAAATGGTTAGTGAAATAAGAATGGATTCTATGTTATGATGCATGATGTCATGATAAAACACAAGTATATCAAACACATGTATAGCAAGCATAGTCAAATCATACAAAGTCCTTAGGTTTAAGGCTTGCATGAGGTTAAAGGTAGTACCCTCTTAAAGTTTAGATGGTTTCAAACCTGTCTTAAAAAGTAACTGGGTTCTAGAGGATCTCAATATCACTGACCATCCTTTATCGGGCATTTTTCAGCTCTCAATCTTTTCTTGCAGCCAAAATATCCCGAAAGTATGGTCTCAATGAGTGTAGCATCGAGTATCAACCAGTTCTAAGCTCTACACCGAGGCCGACTATCTCACTACTTTCTAATGGCCAAGTTTGTTCAACTAAGATTCTAAGGTCCGTTGGTGCTTCACGACACCATGCGGCGGCCCGTATTCTCCTTGTTTCCCCGTGAAGGATACCGATACCAACCAAAGTGCCACACCAACACAGCCATCGCTTAAGCCATATCGGTTTACGCCGTACAGTCTCTACGATCTATTGCTGTTTACCTAATGAGTGCCCCTAGATCTGGGTGTAGGATCTATAGTAACCCCAAACAAACCATCAAAAGTAAAGCAATCAAGACAATACAGAGAAGCAATTTTAATGACCTAGATCCTAAGGTATACCCCACTTATCTACAGTCCCTAGCAGAGTCGCCAGTTCTGTGATACGGTGGCAAAACTGACTGTTAATACTGGTTTACGTTTTTGTTTGCAAAATGTCGCGGTAAGCAAGAGTCGCCACCGACTTTTATTTCACCCAATCATGGAAAAGGAAAAAGAACAGAAAAAACATTTTTTTGAGATATTATGAGTACGAGGGGTAGATTATAGAAAGGGAAGGTGTTAGCACCCTTTCTATCCTTAGTTATCTACGGGCTCTTAGGTACTTGCTCATTTTTCAAATTGCTTTGTGTGTGTTTGTCTTGAAAATGTTTTACTTCGTGATAACCCTTGTATCAGTCCTCAAGGATGTGACGAAGTTTGTTTTGAAAATTTGTTTTGAAAGGTGTTTGTGTGAAAAAGTTTTCATTGAGCAAGTACTTAAGATTCTACCTACTCGAAAAAAGGATTGTTCGTTCTATTTCCTTTAGACAACGCTATCCCACTATTAAGGAGCAGGTAGCACCGTCGTTGGAGTTGTAAGGGACATTCAAAAGGGACAAGTACAATCACTAAAGCAATAGTTAGAAAACTTTAGTAGTAACCCTAGAGTATTAAGATCTTTCCGAGGCAACATTTCCGAGGCAACATTCGAATGGGACAATTTGATCTCTTTAGACTGGAGGGCAACCACTAAAATCTCCTATGCTTAATGATTGTTTACCGAAGGCAACCGAAGTGAGGTAAACCCTAGGAGTGAATATGTGTATATGATTTGTTTCAGTTATTTAATCTTTGCACATTAGGTGATCTACCATTTTAATTTTCCAGACATTCTTGCCATACAATCCTATTAGCCATACATCTAGACAATTAAAGATTGCGGAAATTAAAAGTGAGAGGAAATAAAACCTAGCTATTACAAGGCTTCGGGGAGGGGGATTAATTACATAACCAAAAATCGGGGATTTAAACAGTAAATAAAAACCCTAAGTTAACTATTACAAACCCTGAACAGTTACAAAATAATGGACAAATAATTAACAAGCGCGCGACAAATGCGAGGACAATTGAGATAATCTAAAACCCTAATTTGAGAGAAAAAGTATTTTTTTTTGGATTTTTATTGAAGAAAACAATTTAATTACAATTCGATTAAACCTAATTTCTAATTGTTTTTAAAATTATGAAAGAAATTAAATTAACCTAATTTTCTAATTAAATTAATTAATTAAAGAAATATATATTTATAAAAAATGATCTTTGATGTATTTTAAAGGAAATTAATTAAATTATGTACAACCTAAAACCTTAATTCTAATTATTTTTCATTATAAAAAGAAAATTAAATTGCCCTAAATTAATTAAACTAATTAATTTAAAAAATATTTATTAAGAAAAAGAGATCTTTTTGTGATTTTTGATTTGTTAATTTAATAAAAATAATTTTTGTATTAATAAAAAAAGGAAAAGAAATAAAGAAAAGAAATTAAAGAAAATAATAAAAGAAATAACCAAATGGGCCTGTATGCTAGCCGAAAGGGGGGGGGGGGGGGTGGAATTGAATTTCCAAGCCCATTAAGCTCCAAGCCCAG
Organism: Vicia faba; assembly: GCA_948472305.1. Classification (NCBI taxonomy): domain Eukaryota; kingdom Viridiplantae; phylum Streptophyta; class Magnoliopsida; order Fabales; family Fabaceae; genus Vicia; species Vicia faba. Next base: position 225,694,255 of record OX451741.1, read on the forward strand.
TCAACCACGCTGGATCCTGTGCAAGCGTTGACCTGGGGTATACCAAGGACATTCAGGGGAGAAGCGTTAGATCTGGCCAGCAGTGCATCTAGTGGCCAGGAATTGCTAGCGCATGGTGGATGGTTGAGAGCGTGGTACAACTGATTACATAAGAAAAAAATAATACAAGGGAATCGTTGGGACCTGGGATCGAACCCAGGTTCTTGTACTCCCCACCAACGATGCGTTTCCAGCTAAGCTGCTTTGTTAATTTGTTATTATAGTAACAAGAATATATAATATCTAAAACAAATGCAATGACCCTGGAAGAAAAACCACGCGCACTGAATTTAAACTGGCCAAAGGGTGATGACAAATCACCTTCTTATACCTCCAGCCCGTCGTTTTAGATAAACAACCTATACCTACGGACGTTGTCCGTTGCTAAAAACCTGTGTCATTCAAATATTCAGTACAAGCATGATAAATCCATTGTGATGGTACCAATCATCCCGTCTTGGCCTCACGAGCATCATGGTACATGATTCATGGCCTAATTTTTCCTGTACAAAAAGTCCCTAAAATTCGTGTGGAAACCCTAACCATGGAAGATGCGTGTAAGGGTCCCAAAAATATAATTAAACTATGTGGTCAGCTTGTAAACATGATGATGATCACAAATATAACAATTAAAGGTGCTAATGATGCGTAAATTATAATAATCGAATTTGAGAAAGTTTGCAAACTGTGATGTGTCTAGGCGATGATTCTTGACGTTTTGAAGGCTGCAAATGATGTTGTTGGCTTCTGGAGATGGCCAGGAAGTGATTAGAGTCCTTCAATTTCCTGGAATCGTCCTCTAAGGCAGAAATCGAATGCCCACTTTTTGTCCAAATTCGGAGTTTTTGTTCTTGCTCCCTACGACTGCAAAACCTTGTATTTTGATCTGCATTTATTGTATACATATAGTAGATTGAATTAGGGTTGTAAAATTGCATCATATCTTTGAGAATTATGAAAATGTGATTTGATTTGATTCATGTATGATATCTTTCTAAAACAAGCTTCAATATAATCTTTTCCAACCCTAATGAGTCTTGCACGAATTGATCATCATGCTAGCTGTACATGGACTCCAAATGTGCACAAAAAATCCCAAGATTTGATTTGTTTTCATTATTTTACCATTAAATTTGATTTATTTTGATTTAAATGAATAAAAAATCAAAATAAATGATAAAAGTAATAAAATAATAGGTGGAAAAGCTCAGGGGTCTTGGGTCCTATTAGAAACATGTTTCAAGCAAGAAAATATGGGTGCCTTTGGAAAAAATGCAAATTTGATCAATGTTGACTTTTAACAATTTTCTAAAAATTTCCAACTTTGACAATGCACAAATCTCTCAATTTTGACCCTAGGAGGGTGTTCTTGGACTTTTTAGAAAGCTTAGGATTTCCCCTAAACAACTCTTTTGGTTTCATCTCAATTGGATCTTCCATGTTCATGTATGAAGCTTTGACCCAAAAGGTGTTTTTATTGACTTTTCAAAAGGACCTATAATGTAGAAATTCATATCTTTTGATGGGTTCATATTTTGAACTTGAGGGATGAAGATAAATTGTAGGGAATGTCATCCTCTTCAAAATGAGCCTTCGATGGAAAATTTATGATAAAGTATGAAGAAGTTATGCTTGGTCAAAGTTGGGTTGACTTTTCCTAGAAAACCCTAATTTAGCAACTTTTGGGTTTTGATGAATTTGGAGCATCCTATGGGGAATCATGGTCAACCCTTGATCAAATGATGAAATTTACTTCAAAATGTTAATGTTGGCCAAAAATCTCGTAGTTTGACTGTATGTGGGTCACAGTTGACTTTTGACCTAATACAGTCGATTCTCAAGCATCTGAGCAGTTGACTGAGCAAACTTCTTGTGCAAGGCATGAAAATTGACATGTAGGGTCTTGAGAACATATTAAGACCATGGAGAGAATATAAGGCCTTTATGGTTCACCCATATTGATGAAAATAGAAACCTTAATTTTGAGGTGCACTTCCTTAGGAGAGAGTTTGTCTGGTCAACTCTTGGGCAATCTTGAGCAAATTAAAGATCTCAATGGACATGTATTGAGTAAAATGAGAGGGAAAAATTTGGGGTACAACAACAACAAAGTACCAGAGTTCAGAAAAAAAAGGTTTTGTGTTCTAAGGCCTCAAACAATTTCAGTTTTATCATAGGCTAAAATTATATTGCAAATCTCAAATATTTGGTTCACAATAGTGCAAACAAAATTTCAAGTCCAACACAAGTACAAGCCCAACAGATTTCAGCCCAACATGATTTAAAACAACTCAAAAAGCCTCATACAATGTTTTTTTATCATAGGCCATTGCTTATTGCAAATCACAAGGTTTGGTTTGGTTCACAATAAACTAAAAGGTGCAAACCAGAATTCATCAAGAAACAAGTGCAGGTTTAATTCAGAAAAACCAGTACAACCAACAATAAAAAAAAGCCTCATACATGTTATTTCACAAAAAATCAGGATCATACATCATTGGCTAGGGGTAGTCTTTTGCAAATCTCAAATATTTGGTTCACAAAAATAAAGAGAAAATCAGAAAATATCAAATCAGCAAGCAAAAAGCCTCATGTTGCTTCAAATCAGAAAATAGTCAACCAACAAAAGTACAAAAATCTATACAAAATCTAACAGCAGCAGTATAACAAGGTACAAAAGCCAGGCAAAAGCGGCCTCAAAGTACAATCCACCGTACCAAAACTGATACAGCAAAGCCACAAAACCAGCAAAAGCACCAAGTACATAAAAAGGGGCCATCAAATCCAATTCAAAGCCACCAAAATCAGTAGAAAGATATCACATTGAATTTCAAAAGGGCAACAACAAGTAAAAGTACAAGGTCTGTACAAAGAGCCAAAAGCCAAAGCCACAAAACCAGCAAAATCACCAAGTACAGAAAAAGGGGCCATCAAATACAATTCAAAGCCACCAAAATCAGTAGAAAGATATCACAGAGAATTTCAAAAAGGCAACAACAAGTAAAAGTACAAGGTCTGTACAAAGAGCCAAAAGCCAAAGCCACAAAACCAGCAAAAGCACCAAGTACAGAAAAAGGAACAAAGGCAAGCCATAGTATAAGAAGCAGAGCCATGATTATGAGAAAAGAGGTATTTTTCACCACAAAAATATACAAACAGAAATACAAATCACAGCAAACAAGTAAACCCTCTTCATTATTTTTCCGGCCAAAATAAAATACAAACACAAACAGAATCACATGCAAACGACGAAAACCCTAAATAATTTTATCATCATTTTCCAACAACATACACCCTTCAGAATTAACAAAGAGAAAGAGAGAGGAAAGATCTCGTAGAGATAAAGCTATTTTTGTAAAATCCAACCCTAGGGTTTCGTTTTCCCCCTTTTAGATTCACGCGTAACCAAGAGAAATATGCAAAAATCAACCACGGATTAGTGAAGAGGAGAGAAAGGCGAACCCAGAGATGTAAAAAAAATAGTGATCAGAGCTTCGCCGCCGCCGTCACCGCCGCGAGGCGATTTCTGGTGCGGCCAATCTTCCTTCTCCGGTGAGAACACAGAGAGAGAGAGAGAGAGAGAGAGAGAGAGAGAGAGAGAGAGAGAGAGAGAGAGAGTGAGAGAGAGAGAGAGAGAGAGAGAGAGAGAGAGAGAGAGAGAGAGAGAGAATATAAAACAGAGAGAGAGAGAAGTTTTTTGTCTAATGAGACTTTGTCTCAAGTTTTTTTGGTGTTTTGTTGTTTTGTTCTAAAACACAAATAACCAGGCCTAAACTGGCCCAGTCTAGTTCCCATGCGCATACCCTCCTCCCATTTTGTTTACACCCCCCATTCAACTTCCTGTAAATACCAAACAACAGACCCAACTCCTTTTCCTCACGCACACCCCCTTATTTGTTTTCTAACCACGCAGGCCCAGTCCCATTTTTTTATTATTTTCTGTTTGCACATAAAATAGCTTGGGTTTTAATTTTTTTCAAAGACTGTTTTACTTATTTTACACCTTTTTTCAATTTTTAACCCCCTTTAGTTTATATTTCTATTTTTATTTTATCTTACTTTTCATTTATTTGTTTCTTTAATATAAATATATATATATATATATATATATATATATATATATATATATATATATATATATATATATATATATATATATATATATATATATATATATATATATATATATATATATATATATATATATATATATATATATATATATATATATATATATATATATATATATATATATATATATATATATATATATATATATATATATATATATATATATATATATATATATATATATATTTTGCTAAATAATTATAGTAAAACTTTTCCATTTTATTTTTTATTATTATTTTATTTGTTTCTTATTTTATTATGAATAGAATATTAAAATACCATTTTCTTAAACAAATTTCTTTTCTTACCTAGTTTAATTTAGACTTAGTCTTTTTTTTATTAATTTATTTAGAATTTAAGATTTTAATTAACATTTTTTTCATTCATTTTAGCTTGACTAATTAGTTTAAAAATCTTTTCACAAAAACCCTAAATTTGATTCTTTAATCAAATTAATTTTCTTAATTAACTTAAGTTTAATTTTCTTAGTTTAATTAATTTTCTTTTAGTAGGTCAAAACCCTTTCTTCACAACAAAAAAATATTTTAGTTTCTTTCCATATTATTTTATTCTTTGTACATTATATCTACATTTACTGTACATTATCATTCAATTCAATATAGTTGTAATAGTAACCTAGGTTTAAATTACTTGTCATTCCCCATTTGTAAATTTGTATCCCCATCCCCAATTGATGTAATAGCGTAGTGATTTTAATTTCCGCAATTTACCGCTTTATGTAGAAATGCTAGTAATTAGGGTTTTGTATGGAAAGACTAAAACCAATAAGTAGCAAACCCTAATCAAAGACAAATCAAGCATGAAAATTAATACAGTTGCACACTTACACCCTTAGGGTAATCTCACTTTGTTGTCTTCCGGAAAATAGTCATGTCCCTCGAATATGGGCGTTTTAAGCAAAGACCCTCGATAAAAGATCGTAGTCCCTCGATGACCCTCAATGTCGCCTTCGGTAAACTATCTAGTCCCTAAAACGACATTGCTAAAGCATTCATAGGTTGCCTTCTATGACTATACAAACATCCACGCCCGTCCCTTCACATCCAACGATGGGGCTTCTTACCAAACCAATGGTAAGATAGTAACATCTAAAGGAGGAGGAAAAGAATGTCTAAAGACCTTGAGTAGGTAGATTCACTCCTAGTTGCTTGCTTGCTCACAAAAAAAAAACATTTTTATACACCCACACTCTCATTTTGAAACATTTTCAAAAGACAAAACACTTTGTACGCGTTCTTATAGAGACGAGAACCGTTACAAAGGAGACTTTTCAAAATCGCTTTCTAAAACACATTCCACAAACACATCTTTGAACTATTTTTCCAAACAAACACTTTGTACGCGTTCTTGAAGAGACGAGAAACATTTACCAAGACGTTTTCAAAATACTTTCAAAAACCACACCACAAATCACATTTTCAAACAAAAGCAAGTGATCTAGCAAGTAACTAAGAGTCCATGGAAAACCATGGATGAAAAGGGTGCTAATACCTTTCCTTTTCATAATCTACCCCCCAAACTCAAGAAACAATCTCAAAGGTCTTTCCTGTGCTTTTTCACCTTTCCTTTTGGATAAAAGAAAAGTTGGTGGCGACTCTTGCTAACCGCAACATTTGCAATCAAACGCAAAACACTCAAGTCAATTCTCCCACCGTATCACACATACCATGATACAAACAAAAATTAATTTTAATTTAAATCCAATATCATCCTAACTAACCTTCCACATAACAACAACAACATTGCAACACAATTTACCACACTAATGACGATATAATATCTCATCAAAACTCAAACTTATATATACTCAAAATTCTCATCAATGAAAGTGTCACAATATCTTATAAAATTCCCATCTCAATTGACACTAATCCTCCTTAATTTCGTCCAATTGATCTTTCGAGTAAGTAGAAGACTTGTATTCATCAAAACACTACATAATATAACATAATATGATTTAGTTAAAACTAATTAATTAGATGAAATGTGTTAAATATAAAAATAAATTATAAGTTAGAAACCCATACCATGGTTGGAATCTCTATTTAATTCAAAAGAATAATTTCTTTCATAAACCTCAACATGAACTAACCGCAATCTATACCATTACACTGACGAGGTCACTACACATGGAAAAAATATGAATATATATTAGGATATATAGATTAACTTATTTTATCAAGTATCATCACTAATATAATCAAAATTATGAAAATATACTTGCACTCTGATCCATGTAATGTTGTTTGCTTTACTCTTTGGTACTTGAGTATCTCTTTGTGATCGAAAAATTTGTATAACTCTAACAAAATATAAACGAATATTTAGAACAATCTCACATAAATAAATAAATATACAAACGAATATTTAGAATAATCTAACTTACGTATCAGCAATCTCCATATTTGGGTATTTTGTCCAATCACCTTTTAACGAATCTAGATAATATACAATTTCTCTTATAGGATTAATCGTAACCAACAACCAGTGTCCACTGTAAGATTAACAAAGGTTAGATGGAAACTTTTGACACAACGTCAAAACACGAAAAATTATAATAGATGAAGTTAGAATGAAAATCTAATCCATTACCAGTATTAAATGGTAAAGAAACAACTTTTTTGTATCTTTATTGGCCATAAATGCACGGACAAAGTACTCTTTGACTTTATCTGGTCTTTGATTGATTAATCGTGAGTTAATATTGTTGGGATATAAAAAACATAATATTTGGTCCAATTGATGTGGGCGCATCAAGTTGTCATACATGAACCTTAAATAAAAACATCATTAACATTAAGACCATTCATTGAAAATGAGTAGATAAATTGTTCCATTAATTAAATAAGTTGATCGGAGTATACCTGATGTATATATCGATAACACTGAGGCCTAATTTCGAATGTCTAAGAACTTGATCTACATCCTCTTTACTAATTGTTTCGTAATAGGAAAAACCAAAATACCTTCCTCCATAGGTATATTGCGAGTACCTCCGTCAGCCAAATCTAATATTCCCATTAATATCTGAAGGCACAACCTATACCGAGAAGTAGGTTTTTTTCTAGCCACATACTTTACAACATCCTTTTTTTGTGTGGGCATGTTGCCAATTTCAGGCTTCTTACTCATACTGACTTGTTGCATCTCTTTAGCATGAATCTAAAGATCAAATGCATATAAGTTAGGTGAAGTATATGATCGTGAGTTAACATTTTCTATTTATGTATGTATATATATATATATATATATATATATATATATATATATATATATATATATATATATATATATATATCAATGTACCTCTTTTTTGGATGCAACTGACTCGGTTTGCGGCATAATCCCCTTATCTTTTGATTTGGATTTTGTAGGAGTCTAACATTACCATGAAAAAAATGTACGTTAAATGGTCATAAAATTTTTTAATACTCAAAGATTCATAATGGTTTTTAACATACCTCATTATCTACGCAAATGTGGTTTGACGACCATGCAACATACGGTCCTATTGCCTCTCCCACCAATGTTGCATCTGAAATATCGTCAGGTAAAGGTAATGGCACATCCCTCTCTAAAGAAATATCAATTGATACTTTCAAAAATCCAGCAGGGAGCAGTTTATGGTGAAGTACTTCTCCCAAAGTGTTATGCACTTTTCCCTTGCCAACCATGCGATAAGTCGGTGACGATAAATAGAGCTGATAAGGTGAAATCCCCTAAACAAATAATAAATATGAAATTGTTAATGTGTATACATGTCAATTAAAAAAATTATGCTAATTCATAATAATATATATTACCTCGGGAATTTTCGGTTGGAAATCACAATTGATACTATCTTTGTCACTAGTATCCTTGAACCCTGCACCTTTCCTTTCTAACATGTATCTTTCTTTATCCTTTTCCAACTCACAAACTTTAACTTTTGATTTTTCTAACTCTTCCATCACTTCTTTATTGCTATGACCTTTCCTCTTTTGATGGTTACCCAAAGATGTTTGAGTCACCCCAAATCCCTAACCCCTCACACGACCGGTATACTCAGGAACATTTAATACTCAACTAAGTATGCTCCTCCAATCTTGGTCTTCATCTTGAGTTAAAGATTGAGATAGATTCTCCTGAAATTCATATGCATATCGAAATAAATTAGTGGTGATTAAAACTCATAAATTCTTTATGTTAATAAAATTTTGATTTAATTAAAGGAATATTGATATACTTACACGTTGCTCATATATTTGAAGCACATATTCCTTAACAACTCTATCCTTACCCACACGAGCAGCCTTCCACAGAACATGTCCCAGAAGAGATGTTTCTTGACTTTTCTCCTCTTCTAACTACATATTAAGATAAATAATAAGAACAATTGTAACACATGATGAACAAGTATACCATAGCATTTATATATACTTACCATTCTTTTTTGTAAGCGTGCATATCCCATACGCTCTTTTCTGTATGGATACAAGGGACTTAATTCTCGTTGGTGATTTACGATACTCACATCTTGAAAATATGAGGTTCTTCATTTTCCTTTAAAGTTTTCCCATTCTTCGGGTGAAATCAAGTCTACATGCATCTTTGGAAGTTATGCATCGATAAAATTTTTATCGGCATCCCTAAGAAACTTATTTGTTAAAAAAGATCGAAACCTTCTGAGTCTTTTTCTGGCCAATTGAAGACAATATGTTTTTTTATCATCATCAATGTTAAAAGACCTCGACGAAAAAAATATACATAGAGTGCGTTACTAATTTGTTGAAATAATCGTCAACAAAAACAAATGACATCACATAAGGTACTTGTATATCACTCCATATTTTTTCTTTAGCGGGTTTCAACTCTCGCTTTCTCCAATCATCACAAGTGATTAGAACTTCTCTCCTCATAAGGGAACCAATGTAACTTGCCAACATTGAACCTTTAGGCTCAATTAGTTGTTTATCTTTATTCTAATGTACGTCAAATTCGATACATTTATCTCTTGCACGAATGATTGACTTCATAATAGTTATTCCTCGTCTAATATCATTCTCCACATCATGAACTGATTCATTTCCATCATTATTAGAAGTGGGATGTGATTTTTCCTCGTTACTAGCCATTTGACCTGTAATATTAAAGAAATAAATAAATACCCATATAAAATTCAAGTAGCGTTGAATGAATAAACACAATATAAAGACATAAACACAATATAACAATTTTATTGAATGACAAAACATATAACACTTTACTAGTACCTTTTTCACTAACATCTCTTTCTTTCCTTGGTTGGAATATGAATTACTTGGCTCTTAACAACTCGGACGGATGAATTGATCCAAATTAACTCATTATGATAATTTCTAATATATGATTCATCCACTATAATATTCTCATCTTGATCATTTCGTATATACGACTCATTCCCTCTAACATATGACTCATTCTCAACATCAATATCACTTTGATTTAAATTGTTATCATTAATCACTTTGTTAGATAAGATCACTATAGACCATTTCGTACTTCTCGGATCAGTGACATAGAACACTTGTTTACTTGAGAGGCTAGAATAAAAGGCTCATCTTTGTACCCCATCCTATTAAGACCCACTTGTAAAAATCCTGACTTATCCATGTGTATGCCACTATTATGTACCCACTTGTAAACAAAGATAGTAATTTGAAACCTCTCATAATCAAACACCCAAATGTGCTCGATAACCCCAAATAATGACATATTTTCATATTTGTGGTTTAAATCCTTCATACTTGAAATGTGCATTGCTTCAGCTACCACTGTGACACCACTATTTTGCATAGTACTTTTATCATCTTGTTCTTTGGTATAAAATGTGTATCCATTAATGTATCGTTCAACCATACAACCCTCTGGCTGACTTCGTTTTTTCACGTACCCTTTTAATATTTTCATATAACGCTCAATAGGGTACATCCATCTCATATAAGCTGGTCCACACAATTGTGTCTCTTTCACAAGATGAACAACAAGATGTACTATAATGTCAAAAAATGAGGGAGGAAAATACATTTCAGGCTCACACAAAGTAATAACTATTTCTTTTTGCAATGTTAGTAAGATCCCAGGATTGATCACTTTACTACAAATTTACCTGAAGAAAAAACACAATTTAGTTATGGCGCTTTTTACTTTTTCTGGAAAAATAGAACGTATACCTATTGGTAGAAAATGCTCCATTATAACATGGAAATCATGTGTCTTTAAAATCTTTAACTTGAGGTCTTTCATAGACACAAGTCTTCTAATATCTGAAGAGTAACCTTCTGGAACTTTAACTTCACTTAGAAACTTACACAATATTTTTTTTCTCCTTTCTAGATAAAGTATAAGCAGCAGGCGGTAGATATGTTTGTGTTCCTTTATTCATGGGTCCTAATTCAGTTCTTATTCCCATCTGTATCAAGTCCTTTCTTGCTTTAAGGTCATCCGTAGACTTTCCTTGTATATTGAGTAACATACCAATAACACTTTCAAATACATTTTTTTTAATATGCATAACATTAAGAAAATGTCTTACATACAACAACTTTCAATAGAGCGCAATTTTTTTTGGCCTCATAGGTTCGATTAGGAAGAACATTATCCTCCAGAAGTATATCTTTCATAAGGACTAATAATACTGTGAAACTTTTATCCGACCATCCATTACTCGCCTTTAAGTTGTACAACTTTAATACCGCAGACAATCTTATGAATTTAGTGCAACCTTTATACAATGATTTCTCTGTATCGCTTACCAACCTCTTAAACATTTTGGGACAATCCTGAATATATTCTTCAAGCGCTTCTGCAATCTCTTCGACACGATCACAATCGTATGTATATGTGCCATTGTTGTCTGAAGCATATGTCGTACTATCCCCCGGTTCAACATTCCCGTTGCTTTTTTCACCATGAAATATCTAAAATGTATAACTTCGATCAATTTCATTCCTTAGTAAATGCGATTCCAACCCAACTGCGTCAACTCGACCCCTATAACAACAACCCAAGCAAGGAAGTTTCATTCGAAAAGGGTTTTCGGCATGTTCAACAGCAAACTTAACGAATTCTAATACCCCATTCTCGTACTCTTTTGAAAATCGATTGGAAGACATCCATTTTTTATCCTTGGTTTTACTACTAAGTAAGCTAAACAAAAACACTATAAACAACTAATTACCTGTAGAGAAGTCAACAACTTCTGAAACCATACAATATAAGATTCTTGGAACAATCCAAATTTTACTCTTCATAAAAGAAATCAGAGATGCAGCAGCGGCGATGAAATCGGGCAGCAACTACACATAAATAATTAGGTTCACTAATTCCATTTCAAACATGTTTAAAACAAAACGGGTTTTGAGTGTATCTTGTAATATATTCATGAACCTCACTTTGTAAACTCCTGACCTGAGATGCTGATCTTTTAGAAAGCTAAGCTATTGAATACCATAACTCACAACTTTATCTTTGGCCTAATAACAAAAGAAAAACAAAACCAACATCATTTGTTAGAATTTTTTTTTCAACTTCATAAAACAAAGGAATCTTTCACATAATGATAACAATTTATAAAAACAACTTGTATGAAAACAGCTTAAGCACATTTAAGTTCCTGAAATTCAAACCAAAATGAAGAATCGAACCGAATATACGAGAAGAAACGTAGATTCGAACCTGAAAATTGAATTCTTTGATGAAGAGTATATCAATCGAACCCTTGAAGTTATTTCCTGAAGCGATCCCATGAAATTTCGTGAAACGAATCGATACGAATCGATATGGTGATTAACAAATCGAAAATGGAGAGCGCAGTAGCAAGAAATGGAGAACAAGAGCAGCAGTAGCAAGCTTAAACCACAATACGGCCTTCAAACCCTGAGCGATTCAAACAAAAATTCAATCTCTAAATCCCTCTTATCTCAGTTTGGTTCATGAATTTCCCAGCATAAACAAACTCGTAAGATAAACTAAAACAACAATAAATTTGTATAATAGTAACAAGCAACACACACATACTTATAGAAATTTAACAATGAGCAACAATAACACGACTATAACAAAAATCAAAAACGAAAACCGAGTTACCTATGACAAGGAGATTTCCTCCGGATAATGTTGAGGTGTGTGGCTTCGATCTCCTCCCTCTTCTTCTATAAGAACAACAATGGAGTTAAGCGTGTTACCTAGGGAACAATGATGAAATCAGATATTATTTTGAGAGAGATGTTTTGAGAAATAGAGATTCAAGAGTTGTAGAGAAAGATGTTTTGAGAGAATAACAAAAAAATCTGAGTTTTAGGGTTTTCGTATTTTTAATTAAAAAATTAAAAGTTAATGACCTTAGGCAGCACTTCTTGAAGCGCTTTCTGATGTATTTCCTTTAGCAGCACTTTTTGATTAAAAAACGCTTTCTGATGTATGCCCTATAACAATGCTTATATGAAGCGCTTTCTAAACACATCCTTTAGCAGCACTTTGTGGGTATGTATGGCTTTAAGCAGCGCTTCTTACAAGCGCTTTCTAAAGTAAGCCTTTAACAGCGCTTTGTGGGTATGTATGGCCTTAAGCAGCTCTTCTTACAAGCGCTTTCTAAAGTAAGCCTTTAACAACGATTTTTCTCAAATTTATTTTAAAGCTATAGTAGCACTTTCTAAAGTAAGCCTTTAACAGTGCTTTTTCACAAATTTCTTCTAAAGCTATAGCAGCGCTTTTGGAAGAAAGTGTTGTCTATAGTGTGTTTCCTAAAACAAAATTCGTAGTAGAAAACGCTGCCCAAAGTGTGGCTTTAGCAGCGCTTTAGGCCTATGGCAGCGCTTTTTACTGTTGGGCCTATAACAACGCTTTCTTTAGCGAACCTAAGGCAACGCTTTTTCATAACTTTAGGTAGCGCTTTTTTATAAAGCGTTGTCTAATGTATAGTTTTAAAATTAAAATTTTATCGGGACATTTAGCAGCACTTTGGTTCAGAAGGCGTTGTGTAAGGTGTGTTGCCTAACAACAGTTTTGGCACAGTGATACACACACACACACACACACACACACACACATATATATATATATATATATATATATATATATATATATATATATATATATATATATATATATATATATATATATATATATATATATATATATATATATATATATATATATATATATATATATATATATATATATATATATATATATATATATATATATATATATATATATATATATATATATATATATATATGTATGTATGTGTGTGTGTACATTTATGTATGTATGTATGTATGTATATATATACACACACACACACACACACATATATATATATATATATATATATATATATATATATATATATATATATGTACGTACGTATGTATATGTATGTACGCATGTATGTGAAATTCTGGCTGTTAGATCCCGGGTGTCCTAAAAGATATCGAGACACCGAATCCGACTTCACACATAACAACAAGATGTATAGGAAAATAAAACAATGCTGAAAGTAAATAACACATGATATGTTTACCCAGTTTAGAGACAACAACTCCTACTATGAGGGCTACCAAGCCAGTGACGAAACTAACTAGATAATATCAATTTATAGACCTCACTGCAAACCTCCAGTTTACAGCCTACACACATAATCACTACCCTTTGTCTAACTTCTACCTAAGACACACCTATGTATGAGGCCCTCCTTAAATCCATCTTTAATTACACTCAGCAATTGGAGATACTCTAAGACAAGTAGAGAACAAAATTGGAAGTCACTCTTTCAACACACACAAAACTCAATGCTTAAAAGCTTATGAGAATTGACACAAAAGTACTCAACACTTCACAACTATTGAGTACCTGACACACAAATGTTCTATGCTTAAAAGCTTAAGAACATATGGAAAAGAACTTAAAACCCAACAATAAGGAGATTTAAAACCCTAACAAAATATACACATAAGTTCCACCTAAAACTAGGTATACACCAGTCTATTTATAACATCATTATAAATTGGAATGGACTTCAAAACTGTAGCAATGAGGTTGCACAAAGTATACAAAAACTTCTCAAAGATAATTGGTATTCAATCAATAGTTTCCTAAAATGTCTCCATATTTAGAAACTATACAAATCTTCAAAAACCAACATAAAATAATTTGAGTTGTCAATCTTGGATGCCACATCAACTAACTGAATATCCCCCAAATATTCAGTACTGATAAATCAGCTAATATGTTACTAACGACTGATGTAGACACGATGTCCTAACTCCAGGTTGGGACATCTTCTTCGACATATTGAAAACAACAAGTTGAGACTTCTTTATTCAACATATTGCTGCCAAGTTGCTTTTACCAAAATAATTTCCAATCACAAATTCAGAGAAATAACAATCTCACCCTTTGACACATTTTTGCTAAAACAACCAAATAACCCTTGCACAAAACCCCATAATATATTTGAAAAATCAAACATACATATCAGAGGCACAATAGCGAAAAAGAAACAAGCAAGGTTAGTAGCACAAAAATAGAAACACACAAACAAAACACAATTATTAGTTATAGGATCTACTAACACAGCTGCAGTACACATAGAGAATCTAAGTTCTCCATGCCATGATGTCGAGACATCATATCTGACATCCTTTAGTCCAGAACAGCAGGAACTCCCCCTTAATACATGCTATCACAAAAATGGAGGAACACAAATTCTCCCCCTCATAAGTACCATTAGTAGTACCTATTCTGACACCCTTAATATCATACTACTCCCCCTTTTTAGCCATAATATGACAAAGGTAAGCAGACAATATTAGAAAAAATTTAAAGCACCTAAAAGTTATAAAGTAGCATGGTGCAGAAAATTAAAAAATATCCTGGGTAGTTAACCCTTACATAATCATAAATTAGAATTGAAAAAGCAACCAGAACGAAGGAAATATAGTCTTCGAGCACCAACAGTACCAATGCCACCATCGGAGTTGGGTTCATCACTATCTTCATCAGCTTCATCACTTGAATATGCATTATTATCAGATGTACTTGTGTGAACAGTATCAGAAGCAGTACTCAAATCAGAATTATTGTCGTCAATAGACTGATTATCACCATGCATAGCTTGCCTGACATCTTCTTTTGTTAGAGCTTCTATCAACCATTCAAGCTTGACTTTTCTAGCAGTGTTAATTGTGATAGAGTCCTCCAATTCCCTGTGCATCTCCTTCAATTGATAAATTATTTCTCCTTTTGCAGTTTTAGGAACAGGTACCAGCAAGGATGTTACAGCAATGTATGGAACATGTGTTCCACTAAACATCCTATGATGTAGGGACAAAGAAGATTTCATTGGCTTCACATTGTCATTAGGAAATAGTATTCCCGGATGCTGATTCAGCATTATCCCACATATGAGAGTGACAAATCAAATGGGCATCTTTGTAGCAGTGGATGCAGCATGCTTCAAGATTTGATCAAAGATATACTTGCCATAATTAAATCTCCTTCCAGTACCTACAGCAAAAATGAATATACCAAGATTAATAGAAATAGTAGAACTATGCTGAGTAGGCACCCATTTCACCGTAGCAACTTTATGGAGGATTTCATATTTCACACTGAGTCTACTAGAGGACATCTTCCCATTTCTAGGACAATTCTTTATACTTTAACTTGTGATTTCCTTATAGATTTGATCATTTGATCTTCGAGCTCAACTTGAGCTTCTTTATCGCTGCCCATAAATTTGTTGATGACATAGGAGGGAAATCCACAGCTTTTCTTCTTACATTAACCTTCTCATAGTATTTGCAATTTGCATTAGCACACTCATCAAGAATATTCACAACAAACTCCCTGACTAGTCTTTCATAGCATGGACCAAAGTTGGTAACCATTTTCATTAGCCAAGCATCCTCGATGAGTTTTATAATTTTTGGAACTTTATGAGAATCCTTTCCAAAGGCCCTTTCTAGACCAACACTCATCTACTCTATATACTCCCACTTATCATCATTCTCTTTATAATGGAAGTAAACTTTGTCTGTTAGAGTTTGTGGGTTGTCACACAAGTTTTCTTTAAAGTTGACCTTTTGGAAGGAATGATGTCCTGGACATCTTCTCCAACATAAAACTCAGTGTCACTTGTGTCAACTGCTTTCCTCTTCTTAGTGGGAACCACCACCTTACTCCAACTCTTCATAGACCCAACTGTAATACAGTGGGAGAACTGACTTGTTTTTGAGTTTTATCGCAAATGTTGTGGATTGCAAGAGTCGTCACTGAATTTTCTTTTATCCAATAAGAAAAAGGTGAAAAGAACAGGAAAGACCTCGATATATTTTGAGTTCGGGGGGTGGATAATGAAAAGGGAAGGTGTTAGTACCCTTTTCATCCGTAGTTATCTACGGGCTCTTAATCGCTTAGCTCACTTTTTGAAAATGGCTTTTTGAGTTTGAAAATATTTTGAAAAGTTGCCAATGTAAGGTGAGACTTTGTAATGATTCTCGTATCTGTCCTCGAGAATGCATATAAACTGTTTTGAAAATATTTTGAAAGTGTTTGTGAGAAATGTTTTGTTTTGAAGAGATTTGTGAGCAAGCGATTAAAAGTTCTACCCTACTCAAGGTCGTTCTTGTATTTTCCTTCTCTTTTAGATAGTGCTATCCGTACCATTAGTTAGTAGGACGACCTATCGTTGGATGTGAAGGGACATGAGAGGGTCATTGTACAGCCATCAAAGGCAACTAGTAAGGATGCTTTAGCAATTTTTCGTAAGGGACTAGATCATTTACCAAAAGTCAATGTCAAAGGGTCATCGAGGGACTATGATCTTTTTAATCGAGGGACTTTGCTAAAGCGTCCCCACGTTCGAGGGACATGACTGTTTTCCGAAGGCAACAAGGGAGGTTACCCTAGAGGTGTGAGTGTTCGAGTGATTTGTATTTAGTTATTTTATCTTACACAACTTTAGGGCAGATACATAATAGAAACTGAAAAATAAAATCCTAAGCTATTACATACCGGAAAGCAGTTACATAATAGTGGAAAAAGGAAAACGATGAATAAAAATTACATTCGCGAAACCTATACATTCGACCTAAAAATGTGAAAGAAAAATAAATGTTTTTTGATATTTTTTATGAAAAAAAAGGTTTTTGAATGATGATTTGGAATAAACCTAAAAATTAATTAATTTTAATTAATAAAAATAAGTTAATTAATTAAGTTAATTAAAAAAAGTTAAATGGTAAAAACCTAAAACCTAATTATTTTAGGGTTTGTAAAAGAAAAGGTTTATGAATTTCGGTTTTTCAAGGGAAAAAAGGAACAAAGTAAGAAAATAGGGAAAAAACCATAAAATGCCAGGGGTGGGTGTTGAACCCATGCCCTTAGCTTCCTCAGCCATACGTTTTACCATTGTGCCAAGCGTGCGCTTTATGTTAAACCTGCAAAACATGAAAATGTAAAAAAAACCAAAACACAAAAAGGCAGGGATCGAACCCACGCCTTTATAGGGTAATGCCTTAACGCGTTCCGCCTTGCCACTGGGGTGGCTATACATCCGGTATTATTGGTGAAACAAATTAAATATAACATAAACCTTATTTCATGGACCGGAGAGGCGTCGGAGCCCTGGCTCTGGTCGTCTTCTTTGGTGACTCTTTTTTCAACCTGCAAAAACAATAATTATTAACGATCCAAAGGGACCCTACCCCTTTAAATAAAGCCCTACGAGTTCAATGGAACCATTATTTTTGGCCGATTCATGCTGTTTTGTGAGGTATGTCAAAAATAACATGGATAAGTTTAATCATGGCCATTCATGGTTCCGGTAGCATGAGGTTCACACAATGGTCTATTCTTGCACTATTAAACCTCAGAAACAAGTCAGTATCATTAGTATGCATTGAAACATGAAGAAAATAAAGATACAAATTTGAAGAAAAAAAACAAGAAACAGAGTTGAATGCATGCTGATTCTATGCCCTTTGGATCATCACATTCGATCCCATCTTGCTCTATAGTTCTTCTGGAAGTGAATGGAATGGCTGGTTTATTGTGAAAGAAGCTGTAAGTAGGGTTTACAAGTTGCCCTAGTTTTTGATAATTTTAGAGATTTTTTGGACAATTTTCTTTGTGTAACAGTTCATGTCTTTGATGTCTGAAATGATGAGATATATAAAGCCTGAAATTAGGTCAACCAAAGAATGGGCTTGGACCTTTGTAAGAAGCCTTGGTCTTATCTTATTTAACTTTGAATTTAAATTAATAAAATCAAAGTAAACATAATACAAATCCATGGGGTGTATGAAGTGATTCAGGGGTTCACTATAAGTTGAAAAACACCTTTGGACCTTGAAACATCAGTCCACTAGCCCAAAAATTCAAGTTTGGTCACTTTTGATTTCATGCATTTGCTCAAAATATCCCAACTTGCACAAATCATAACTCTCTCAATTTTTATCATTTGAAGATAATCTTGGACTTTTTGGAAAACTTAAGATGTCCTCTACAATATCTATTTTAACCATTTTTGCATTTTAAGATTTATCTTGATGTAAGTTTCCTTAACAAAAAATGTCTTTTTGTTGACTTTTGAAATGACCTATAATGTCTTGGCCTATATCTCTCAAATGAAGCTTTTTTTTTGGACTTGAGCTTAGAGAGACAAAGTTGTAGAGAATTGAATTTCCTTCAAAATGAGCTTTGGTTGAGGAAAATCTGGTGAAGCATGTGAAAGTTATGCTTGGTCAAAGTTTAGTTGACTCCTCCTTAAAAAAACCCTAATTTGGCAACTTTTGACTTTTGATGAATCCTGAGTTTTCTTGTTGAATCATGATCAACCCTTTATCAAAAGATAAATATGACTTCTAAACCTTGACATTGACCAAAAATATTGAGGTTTGACTGTATGTTGACCACAGTTGACTTTTTGTCTAATACAATTGATTTTCAGTCATCTAAGCCATTGACTGGGCAAACTTGTGATGCAAGGCTTGAAACTTGGCATGAGGATACTTAGAGACATATAAGAACCCATGACATCCACTTGAGGCCTTATAAACCCAATCTTCTTTAAGAAAAGTGAAACCCTAGTTGTGGATCCATTGCTTATGAGGAGAATTTCTCTGATCAATTCTTGAGTAACCTTGAGCAAATGAAAACCCTAGGAGAATGTCTTGAATAATGGGAGGGAAAATTTTGGGGTACAACAGCTGCCACTATTCAATCTTCTTAAATATGAAGAGTTAGATTGGCATGTCCGCCATTCGTGATCTGAGGGTAGAAGAGGATTGAACACTTAAGTACCCAGAAATTTGCATTCGCATGTGCATGCAGTAACGCTGTTGGTTGATAATATTGCTTGAATAGGCTTAAGAGATGTCATTCAGATAGGTGACGGAGTGTCGTAGGGGACGGGCTTATGGATGCCATCAAAGTAACTGTTGATAGGAGTATCAGAATGAGTCTATGCTTGACTTTATCGGAAGAATGCTTTCCAGAATGAAATCTTTGAGGAAAATGGTTGTTAGATTTGGTTTATGAGGGAAATGCTTGCCAGATTTAGTCTCTGAGGGAAATGCTTGTCATGTAGATAGTCGCCCCGTCTTGTTTCGGGAATTGATCTACAATCTATTTTTTGTTGGTAAACCCGTCCTGTTTCGGGAATTCATACCACCTGCTCATGCCGATAGTTTCCCCATCCTATTTCGGGAATTAATATCTTCTCGGTCATATAGATAGTTGCCTCATCCTGTTTCTTGAATTAATATTTTCCTGGTCATATATATAGTTTCCCCTTCCTGTTTCGGGAATTAATCTGTGACCTGTTTGAAAATTGCTGATGATATTTGTCTGTTTGCAAACTAACCTGAAAGAGATGAAGTTAGTTTTATCAAATGTCATGATGTATGTAATGCATTGTGTGATGATGCTCTTGAAATAAATGAGAATGTTTTATATGTGTTTCATATGTATATGCTATGACATTTTGTAAATAATGTATGGATGTAAGATATCGTTGACGCGAATGGTAGCTTCGTATAATATCCTTGGCTGGGGAAAATAAATCCCTGACTGTTGCTGGGGATGAGGAATATGAATATTCAATCTCATTTAGAATGTCTTCACCGGGGATTCCTGCTTTCTATTTTGAGGATACTCCATTGCGTTGACTTTTGCTTGGGGATAGAGGAATTCCAGGAAAATTGATCGTTCGTCGCTCTACTGGGGAATTTATTTCTTATATACCCTGACCGGGGATAAAGGAGATGGATAACCTTTTGGGGCGCTGTCTGACCAAGTTTCCGATACCGTAGAAACTCTTATGGGGAGGACAAAGTTAAATGATATCTAGCCCGATTTCAGATTTCGTGGAAACTCTCTGGGGACAGTAAACTTGACTACACTTTGCTGGAGAAGAGAATTTTGTCGGGGATTTGTAGTAATCAAAGAAATGAACTTTGTTGGGGAAATAAACCCTGCTAAGGAAATAAACCCTACTGGAGAAGAGAATTCTGTAAGAGATTTTACAGTGTTGGAGAGATGAACTCTGCTGGAGAATTACATTCCTATAAACTTTACTGAGGGAATCATTTCTAATAGGAATTGGAATTTCATAGGTTGTGCGGAGGAAGTTTCCACTATATGTTGAGGAAAGGATCAAACTTCCTTGTACGCTAGGGTACCTATTGGGGGAGAGGATCATGTGAACTGCTGGAAGATGCCCCAATTCCTGTCTGAAGGCATATTGGACTTGCTGGGGAATATATCTCTGTTGGGACGAGCTTGTAAAGGTAGCTCTGCGGGGATTTCTCTGTGGAGATTTGTGGATAACTTGAACATTATCCCAACTCCTAGAGTCTTTAGTAAACATTTATTCCTGTTTTTATGCATATATTTGTTAACAATAATCACATTGATATTCATATGTTCATTCAATTAGTCATTGGACGTTTTTGCAAACGAAATAGAGAAAGTAAAACAATTTTGAATTTTGAATTTGACTTGTATTGAAAGTTTGCCTATCAACAAATGGTTTTGTACAAAGAGAAAGAGACCCTAGTAAGAGGAAATCGTCGTAAAATGAGAAGAGTAAAAAGTAAAATAGAGAAAAACAACTATGTGGAAACGATCCCATCAAGTTTCTACTCTGCTATTGCCCCTATATCTTCAAGCATCTCATCCCTTTCTATTGGAAGAAGTTGACTGAATTGATCTTGTACCATTCGAACTTGACGTGGATAACAAAGCTTGTTGTATGTAGATGATCCAGCGGGACATAGTCGTATGCTTTAATCCCTAACTTTTGCCTGGACTGCCCTTTCGGGTTTTCAATCCACCAGGATACCCTTTTTTACCCAATCCGCCTTTTCAGGTTTTCGACTTGATGGGTGTACAATATATATATATATATATATATATATATATATATATATATATATATATATATATATATATATATATATATATATATATATATCCCTAATTTTTTCCTGGACCCTTTTTGGTTTGCCGGGATGCCCTTATTTTTCCCTAGGCCAGTCAACCTAGCGGGTCTCTTTCACGCATAATACTTTTTAACTATGTCCGCATTCACAGGGTGCGGGAAATCTTCACCGTCCATGGTGGTCAGTATCATAGCACCGCCAGAAAATATCCTCTTAATCACAAATGGCCCTTCGTATGTGGGAGTCCATTTTCCCCTGGGATCACCTTTTGGTAAGATGATACGCTTTATTACCAAGTCGCCAGCCTGGTATACCTGATGTTTGACCTTCTTATTAAGGGCTTTGATCATACGCTTATGATACATTTGACCGTGATAAACAACCACAAGCCTTTTCTCGTCAATCAAATTTATCTGATCTAGCCTAGTCTGAATCCACTCGTCTTCGTCTAAACCTGCATCTTTCATAAACCTTAGGGAAGGAATCTGGACTTCGACAGGTAAGATAGCCTCCATACTGTAGACGAGAGAGAATGGGGTTTCCCCAGTTGATGTACATACTGAGGTGCGATATCCATGAAGAGAAAATGGTAGCATCTCATGCCAATATTTATATGTCACTATCATTTTCTGTATAATCTTCTTGATGTTCTTATTGGCGGCTTCCACTGCGCCGTTCATCTTCGGTCAATACATAGAGGAATTATGATGCTTAATCTTGAACTGCATGCAGAGTTCCATGATCATAGTATTGTTAATATTAGTACCATTGTCCATGATAATCCTTTCGGGGATTCTGTACCAACATATAAGGTTATGCTTAATGAACCGAGCCACAACATTCTTGGTGACAGAGGCAAATGAGGCCGCTTCAACCTATTTTGTGAAGTAATCAATAGCGACAAGGATGAAGCGATGTCCATCAGAAGCGGTCGGCTTGATCTCTCCAATCATATCACTGTCCCATATTGCAAACGACTAAGGAGCAGTCAAAACATTCAGAGGAACCAGAGGCACATGTGCTTTGTCAGCGTAGATTTGGCATTTGTGACAAGTTCTTGAATGGTGATGGCAATCAGTTTCCATGGTTGACCTATAATATCCCACTCTCAGAATATTCTTAGCCATAGTATGTCAATTGTAGTGAGTACCAACGATACCTTTGTGCATATCTTCCATAATCTTCTCAGCTTCCTTCTTGTGTACACAACAAAGTAGAGTCGAATCGTGGTTGCGCTTGTATAAAATTTCGTTGCTCAGGAAGAACTTGGCAGAGAACCTCCTTAGAAATCTCTTGTCATTGATGTATTCCCCCTTAGGGTACTCTTGAGCCTCGAGGTATCTTTTTACTTCATGAAACCAAGGTTTTTCCTCTACTCCATCAGTATCAATCTCATTACAATGTGCCGGTTCGTCTAGTCTTTCGATAGTAATTCGAGGAGCTTCGTTGTCCCATCTGACTTTGAATATAGATGAAATGGTATCCAATGCGCCTGCTAACTGATTCTCTTCTCGAAGAATATGTTCAAAAGTGATTTCCTCAAAGTACGGAATTAAGGTCAATACATGCTCTCGATAAGGAATGAGATTCTGGTGTTTCGTATACTGATTTTGCATTTGTGTTTGCAAATGTTGCAGTAAGCAAGAGTCGCCACCGACTTTTCTTTTATCCAAATTAAGGAAAGGGTGAAAAGAACAGAAAAAGGCCTTTTCGAGAATTTTCTAAGGGGGATAGATTATGGAAAGGGAAGGTGTTAGCACCCTTTCCATCTATAGTTTTCTACGGGCTCTTAGATGCTTAGATCATTCTTTAAATACCTTGTGCTTTGTGTTTTTGAAAAGTATTTTTGAAATTGCCTTAGTGCGGCGATTCGCTTTATGATAACTCTTGTATCAGTCCTCAAGAGTATTGACAAAGCGAATGTTTTTTGAAAGTGTTTTTGAAATGTTTTTGTGTAGGTGCAAAAGTTTGTTTTGAGCAAGCATCTAGGAACTATCTACTTATACTCGAAAAGTTTGTTCTTTTCCTCCTAACCTTTAGACAGTGCTATCCTACTATTAGTGAGTAGGTAGCCCTATTGTTTATTGTATGAGGGACATTCGAAGGGATGTACAATCATAAAGGCAATTTACAGAGACGCTTTAGCAATTTTGTTTAAGGTACGAGATCATTTACCGAAAGACAACACTGTAGGATCATCGAGGGACTATGATCTTTTGATTTACGGGTCTTTGCTAAAGCGTCCCCATTTTCAAGGGACATGACTGTTTTATTTTTCGAAAGGCAACCAAAGTGGGTGTACCTTAGAGGTGTATATGTGCAAGTGATTTAATTTAGTTCATTTATCTTTGTTATTAGGTTTGCTAGCGCTTTATTTTCAGTCTTTCCATACAAGCCTAATTACTAGCAGTTAATATTTTGCAGAAATTTAAAGTGCGGGAATCATAAATCCTACGCTATTACAATGCTTTTGGGGAGGGGGTATTTACATGTCCAAAAATTGGGAGGAAAATAAAGAAAGCGATAAAGTCCTAGTTTAATCTATTACATACTGTCAGCAGATACATAAATATGAAAAAATAGAAAGGAAATATTGAACGTGCACGAAATGGAGAAGAACGTCTAAAACCCTAAATAAACTAAATAAAAAAATTGGTTTTTTTGTGTTTATTTTAAGAAAAAAAAGCTTAGATTAAATTAAATGAGGAAAAAGACTAAATATAATTCTAATTAATTAAATAAAAGAAAAAATGATTATGAACTAAAATTAACTCTAATAAAAGAAAAAAAATAATTCTACTATTTTTGTATTTTTGTTAAGAAAATATTTGAATTAAAAAACCTGTGTCTAATTAATTTTAAATTAATAAAATAAAGTAAAAATAATTAATTAAATTAAATTAATGAAAATTAAATTAATTTGAAAAATCCTAAGTCTATTATTTTTTATGATTTTTGATTTTTATATTATTATAAAAAAGATTTGAAACTAATAAACAAATAAACAATAAAACAAATAAATGAAAAAAGATAAAAATTGGGCCTGATTGTCAAAGCAAAAAAGGGGGTGTGTTTTTGAAATTGATAGACCCATGTATGAAGGAGTCTAGAGGCTGTATGGATCCAGTGAGGGGATCCTTTGAATGTCCATGGTGGGGATGTATACTTGGTGCGCTTGGATCTGGCTGCGTTGACATTTAGAAAGCATGGATCTGATGGCCTATGGTGCGCGTGGATAGCCTTGCTACACTGGAACTGAAAAGAAGAAGTGTAAAAGTAACATGCAAGAGGCAGAGGTCGAACCCCTGACCTCTCACATAAGCAACACCTTAACACACACTACCTTACCACCGCGTCATCTTGTTCATTCGTTGATTAAAGCAACAAGATTATATAATATACAAAATCAGTCAATTTCTTTTATTTTTCAAATGCGCTCCCAATCAGATTCAAATGGACCAATAGAAATATGTGATTTTGCCACGCGGACTCCACTGGAGTCAACCATTTGCAGGAGTGCCGGATTCAAACTCCGGTCACCCTCTCTGGCCATATCAAAATCTTAAAACCTGCAAAAAGCGAAATCAAGGCTCAAGATTAAGGCTACCCCCCTATTTTGCATGCTATGAGTTCAATGGTGGTGGTCATTTGTCTTGAAAGTCCCTGTATCAATGAAATCGAAGCTTAAACATTCTTAAACCCTAACAATGGTGACCTACGATCCTGGAACTATAACTCACATGAAATATATTAGAACATTTGTAAGCAACTATAATAACGTGAATATGTAAAGAGAATCAATTTATATTACATCTGTGAAGAGTTTGAGATTGCAATACTATACCCAACTAGAGTTACTGAAACTAGTGGTTCTTGTGGGCTTTGGGCTTGTGCAAGGGGTGGAAATGATCCCTGGAGACTCCAGGAACACGCTTAGGCACTTGGATTGGATTGAAAATGGCTGGGAGTCAGGTTTTGGATTTTCACGATTTTGATTTTTTTGCAATTTTTGGGGTGTTCTGTAGGCTTTGTGTATGCGTGAGTTTGGCTTGCAAAAACCACCCTTATATAGAGGAGATGGAGGGGACAAGGTAAGAAGGAAAGAATTAAGCCTTAATCATTTGTATTGAAGCCATGATCCTACATTTGAAAACTTGCCATAACTTAAGATTTCATACCATTTTCAAAGCTGGATGAACCTGGTCATATTTGCACGAATTTGTGGCCTCAAAACTGATCCAAAATGTCAGCCCACATGCCCAAAAAAATATCATTTATTTTATGCATTTTATTTTATATTTATTTGAATAAAATGAAATAAAATATACATAAAATAGCTAGAAATTGAAAGGCATGGTAATAATGAGATTAGAGGTCCTATATAAGTTTAGGAAGATATTTGAAGTCCAAGAAATTAAGCCATTGACCTAAAAGTTTAAGTTTGCTCCATGCACAATTCTTGAAATTTCCAAAATTTCCCAACTTGGGAAAGCCATAACTTGCTTAATATTTATCTCATGATGATAATCTTGGACTTTTTGGAAAGCCCAAGATGTCTACTTTAATACCTCTTTTGATAAATTTTTAATTTTAAGACTTTATCTTGATGTAAATGGTCTTGAAAAAAATTCCTTTTGTTGACTTTTTGAAAATGACCTGTAATGTATGAGCTTGTATCTTTCAAATGGTGCATTTTTTGAACTTGATGGAAAAAGAGAAGTTGTATGGAATTGTATTCTATTCAAAATGAGCTTTGGTTGGGTAAAATGGATAAAGTATATGAAAGTTATGCCTGGTCAAAGTTCAAATGACTTTTCCTATAGAAACCCTAATTTAGCAATTTTTGACCTTTGATAGATTAAGAGCATTTCTTGAGGAATCATGATCAACCCTTGATCAAATGATTTATATCACTTATAAATTTTGATTTTAACCAAAAATCTTGAAATTTGACTGTATATAGGCACAATTGACTTTTGACCTAACATAGTTGATTTTCAAGCATTTGAGCAATTGACTGAGCAAACTTGTAGTGTAGGGCATGAAATTTGTCATGGAAAATCTTGAAGGAATATTAGGACCATGGAAAATAATTTAGGCCTTTGGAGCTCACACATCTTGATGAAAAGTGAAACCCTAATTAGAGGTTCATTGCTTAGGAGGAGAATTTGTCTGGTCAATTCTTGGTCAACCTTGAGCAATTGAAGACCTCTAGGAGCATGTCTTGAGAAAAAATGGGAGGGAATATTTTGGGGTACAACAGCTGCCCCTGATCAATCTTCTTAAACTTGAGGATTTATATTGGCTTGTTTGCCTTTCGTGATTTGAAGGTGGAAGATGATTGAACACTAGAGTGCCCAGAAATTTGCACTCGCATGAAGTAACACCGTTGGTTAATGACGTCGAGAATGGGATTATATATGCCATTTGGATAAGATGACAGAGAGTCGTAGGAGATGGGCTTAAAGATGCCATCTGGAGAAGATGCTGACTTCATAAGAGGTCTCTTTGTGGGGATTCCTGTTCCTGCTGTTTGAGGAGGAGTCCACTAGGGGATGTGGGTTTCTGTTGTTCTCTCGCTTGAGGAAAATTTTGTGGGGAGTAGAATCTAGGAACTTTAGTTGTCCAAGTTTCTACTGAGGAGTTATCTCTGTACTGGAGAGATGGGAGTTTGCTGCTTTCTGGTTGAAATCTAGGCTTCACAGTAACTTGTTGGGGATAATGGAGTTAACCGTTATCTAAAAATGTAATAAAAAGAGCATGTGTAGGGCTGCTTCAGGATGAGTCTGTGTTAGACTGCATCCGAGATATATGAGAAGGAGCCTGTGTGGGGCTGCTTCAGGATGAGTCTGTGTTAGACTGCATCCAGAGATCACGAGAAGAAACCCACGTAAGATTGCTTCATCTGGTCATGTAGATAGTTTTCCTGTCTGGTTTCAGGTGTTAATCTACAAATCAGCTATTCGCAGATAGTTGTCCTGTCTTGTTTCAGGTATTAATTTGGAACTCTCCTTTGTGGGTCATTGAGATAGTTGTCCTGGTTGGTTTCAGGTATTAATCTCTGACCCGAGAAAGAAAGATAATTTTTCTGGCTTGTTACAGGTATTAATCTTCAATCTCCTCATGTAGATAGTTTTCCTGGCTTGTTACAGGTGTTAATCTACAATCGGTCGTCCACAGATAGCTGTTCTGGCTTGTTACAGGTATTAATTTGTAACTTGTTTTTGTCGGTCATTGAGATAGTTGTCCTGGCTGGTTTCAGGTATTAATCTCTGACCTGAGAAAGAAAGATAGTTTTCCTAGCTTGTTACAGGTATTAATCTTCAATCTCCTCATTTGGATAGTTTTCGTGGCTTGTTTCAGGTATTAATCTACAGTCAGTCGTCCACAGATAGTTGTCCTAGATTATTACATGTATTAATCTGGAACTTCGAAATGTTGGTCACATAGATAGTTTCCCCTTCTGGTTTTGGGCATTAATCAGTGGCTTGCTGTATAAGTTGATAATATTCGTCTGTCTGTGAATTCAACCTGAAAAGGTATAGTCAGTTTCATGCGATGTCATGATGTATGAATTGCATGATGCTCTCAAAAATAAATGAGATTGTGATATATTCATTTGTGCTGCATATGCTATGATGTTTGTAAAATGATGCATGAGTGCAATGTATGAACGTGTCAGCTGTTCTATTATAGTGTTGCAGAATTAGGGAAAATAGGGGTCTGATTATAACTGGGGATGAAGAGTGTAGGTCTTTAGATTTTGTTTGAAGTTGATATGCTGGGAGACGAATTTCCGCTATTAGAGAAATAAACTCTATTGGGGAAGGGAAACTCTGCGAGCTGTTTGGGGATTTTGTTGAAATCTTGTTGGGGAATCCTGAGAAGCTTTTGGGTGACTTCACTGAGGAAACTTTTTATTATTGGAGCAGTAATTGGAGATTCTGCTCTGCTAGGGATATGAGAACACTTGACACCATTAGGATGCATATTGAGAATATGTCAGTGACCTTGTAGTAGGATGTCTCTGTCTCTGTATCTGCTGTAGAAGGTATATGTTGGAGAAGGCATCTGCGGGGATTTTATGGATAGTCCTTAGATATTGTCCCATTTCTTAAAGCCATTAATAAATGTCTTTCTGTTTTTATGTGTATATTTGTAAGCAGTAATCACATTCAAATGCATATGTTCAAAAATAATCACTGGAAGTTTTACAAACAAAACAGAAAAATAAAAACAAATAGTTTTGCACTTTCAAAGGAATAGCTTTGTATTAACTTAAATAAGTGTTTTTGTACAAGGAGATGAACATCCTAGTAAGATAATGCCAATGTAAGAATGGAAACTCTACAAAAATAGTATACAAAGAAAAACAGCTATGTGAAATGATCCCAATGGGTTCCCATTCGGCTATTGCCTTTATGTCTTTGATCGTCTCGTCTCTTTCGCAGCTTGTCCGAAGCTGATTGGATTGATTAGTACCGTTTGAGCTTGATAGTTGATACTGAAGATTGGTTGTAAGGTGATCCAACATGACATAGTTATACGCTTTAAATCCCTAACTTTTTCTTGGACCGCCCTTTCGGGTTCTCAGTCCACCGGGATACCCTTTTTTGCCCAAGCCTCCTTTTCAGGTTTTCGACTTGCCGGGTGTACAGATTTTTTATGTATATCCCTAATTTTTCCCCGAACCTTTTTGGTTTTGCGGGATGCCCTAATTTTTTCCTAGGCCATTCGACCTAGCGGGTCTTTGTTCATGCGTAGTATCTTTTAACTATGTCCGTGTTTATAGGATGCAGAAGGTCGTCAACGTCCATAGTGGTTAAGATCATGGCTCCACCAGAAAATATGTTCTTGATCACAAATGGCCCTTCGTATGTGGGATTCCATTTTCCCCTGGGATCACCTTGTGGCAGTATGATGCGCTTGATTAGCAGGTCACCAGCCTGATATACCTGACGTCTGACTTTCTTATTAAAAGCTTTGATCATACGCTTTTGGTACATCTGGCAGTGACAGACAGCCGCGAGCCTCTTCTCATCAATCAGGTTTAGTTGGTCAAGTCGAGTCTGAATCTATTCATCTTCATTCAGATCTGCATCCTTTATGATCCTCAAGGAAGGGATCTGGACTTATATGGGTAAGATAACTTCCATACCGTATACCAAAGAGAAAGGAGTTGCCCCTGTTGATGTGCGCATTATGGTGCGGTAACCATGAAGAGAAAATGGTAACATCTCGTGCCAGTCTTTATATGTCACCGTCATCTTCTGTATGATCTTCTTGATGTTTTTATTAGAAACTTCTACATCACCATTCATATTCGGATGGTAAGGAGAAGAGTTATGATGCTGGATCTTGAATTACATGTAGAGCTCGATGATCATAGTGTTATTGAGATTGGTACCATTATCCGTAATGATTCTTTCTGGAATACCGTATCGACAGATGAGGTTATGTATGATGAATCGGGCCACAATGTTCTTGGTAACAAAAGCAAATGAAGCTGCCTCTACCCACTTTGTGAAGTAATCAATGGCGACAAGGATGAAACTATGTCCATTAGAAGCTGTAGATATAATCTCTCCGATCATGTCGATGCCCCACATTGCAAATGGCCAAGGAGAAGTCAGGATGTTTAGAGGAACCGGAGGTACGTGCACCTTATCAGCCTGATGAGCTAAATGATTAGCTAATACACTTCCCTTAATTGCTTTTTGGGTTGTATATTGAATATCATATTCGGTCAAGATCATCTACCATCTTGCTATTTTTCCAAAGAGAGCGGGCTTCTCGAAGATGTATTTGATAGGATCCATTTTAGATATCAACAAGGTAGTGTGAGTCAACATATACTGTCTCAGTCGGTGAGCAGCCCATGCCAAAGCGCAACAAGTTTTCTCGAGCAGTGAGTATCTTGTTTCACAGTCGGTAAACTTTTTACTAAGATAGTATATTGCATGCTCTTTTCGACCAGACTTGTCATGCTGCCCCAACACACACCCCATTGAGTTCTCTAACATTGTTAAGTAAATGATCAGAGGTATTCCTTTAACTGGCGGCATCAAGATTGGAGGCTCTTAAAGCTATTCCTTGATTTTGTCAAATGCATTATGGCAGTCGTCATTCCACTTCACTGCTTGATCTTTCTTCAATAATTTGAAGATTGGCTCACAAGTAGCGGTCAGATGTGAAATGAATCTGGCAATGTAATTCAGAAGTCCCAAGAATCCTCCGACCTCCTTCTCAATGCGAGGAGTTGGCATTTCTTGTATAGCTTTAACCTTTGCAGGGTCTACTTTAATGCCTTTGCCGCTGACAATGAAACCTAAGAGCTTACCTGATCTTACTCCAAAGTTGCACTTATTTGGGTTTAACCTCAGTTTGTACTTCTTAAACCTTTCAAATAGCTTCTATAGGTGATCAAGGCACTCCTCTTCAGCCTGAGACCTGACTATCATATCATTAACGTAGACCTCTATCTTGTGATGGATTATATCGTGAAACAAAGCTACCATAGTGCGCTGATAGGTTGCCCCGGTGTTCTTCATCCCAAATGGCATAACTTTGTAACAGAAAGTGCTCCACTGTGTGACATAGGTTGTTTTCTCCATGTCCTCAGGTGCCATTTTGATCTGATTATACCCGGAGAAACCATCCACGAAGGAGAATACCTTATGTTGTGCAGTGTTGTCAACCAGAACATCGATGTGGGGAAGCGGAAAGTCGTCTTTGGGGCTTTCCCTATTCAGGTCTCTGTAATCCACACACATACGTACTTTACCGTCCTTCTTAGGTACCTGAACAATGTTAGCAACCCATTATGTATAAGAGGTGACAACTAAGAAACCAGCGTTGAATTTTTTCATGACTTCGACTTTGATCTTTTCTGACATCTCTGGCTGCATGCGACAAACCTTTTGTTTCACTAGAGGGTAATCCTCTTTTGTCGGGAGACGATGAACCACAATATCAGTGTCAAGTCCTGGCATGTCCTCATATGACCAGGCAAAAACCTCAACATAGTCATGTAGCATCTGAATTAGATGTTTCTTGACACTATGCTCCAGATCGGCACCTATCTTGACTTCTTTCTTGTCCTCTTCAGTACCCAAGTTAACTGTCTCAACTGACTCTTTACGAGGCTGTATTGCCCTTTCTTCCTGTTGTAACAGTCTGGCAAGTTCTCCTGGCACCTCACCATCTTCCTCACTTTCTTCCTCAGCTTGGTAGATCGGATTTCCAAAGTCATAACGGGCAATAACATAACCGTTATCAATGGGATCCAGAGTGGATATGGATCTGCAGTTTGATATGTGGGTGTGTGTAAGAGCATAGCTGTATATTTTTTGATAAAGTAAAGAGGCAGAAAAGAAAAACAAAGAGAATAAAATTTGCATGTAAAACGTCCAATGTTTTATTGATGACATATGAAAATGAAGTAATGACCCTCACAACTAGACCATTCTGCCTCGGGTAAGACACAAGGCTTTAATGTTTCAATGTTCACATATTACATATCCTTAAAACAAAAAGACAATTACTCGTGAACAAAAGTAATGGGAACAAAATCTTTGGTCTCCCAATTGTTGAGTCCACCGCTTATGGTTGGGAATATCCACTTGTCCAGGTCATAGTCACTATCAGTAATTTCTAAAGCATTGATTCCATGATTGCAGATCAGTAATGGTGGTCCCCTGGCGCGAGCATGGCAAACAACTTTCTGGGCTCCTGAAGTAAAACCCAAACCAAACTTGTCAGATTTGTAGGGGAATATCCGGAAGTTGGCCCCAAATGATACACCCACCTTCTTCGACTACTACCTTGGCATACTTCAGAGAAGCCATCTTCAATGGAGGTTTGGTAATCTTCGGGACCTTGGAAGCAGTCTTGGTTGCAACAACCGTCTGTGGAACCTCCTCAAAGTTCTGACAAGGGGTTTCAATGAACTCGACGTCCATTTCAGCATACCTAAAAGAGTTCAGGTGGCTCACCATGTATTCCTCCTCCCCATGGACTGTGATAATTTTCCCATTGTCTGGATATTTTAGCTTCTGATGCAGGGTAGAAGTAACAACACCAGCCCCATGGATCCAAGGTCGACCCAATAAACAGGAATAAAACGGGCGGATGTCCATCACATGGAAATTTGAGTCAAAAGTCTGAGTATCAACTTTGATATGGATGTCCACCTCATCATGCACCATTATTTTAGAACCGTCGAAGGCCCTCACCATAATGTTACTAGGCTTTAGTGTGAGTCCTTCGCAATCTAGCCTGTCCAGAGCATTCTTGGGCAAGACATTCAGTGATGAACCTGTATCCACCAGAACATGGGCTAATGTAGTGCCCCTGCACTCAATAGAGACATGCAGGGCATCATTGTGTTTCCTTCCCTTGGGAGTTAAATCAGCATCGGAAAAACCCAGTCCATTATCAGCAGTCAGGCTGGCCACACAATTCTCGAATTGATCAGCGGAGGTCTCTTGAGGCACATGGGAAGACTTCAGGAATTTTACTAAAGCCTTAGCATGGGATTCAGAGCATAAAAGTAAGACCAGCATTGAGATTTTTGAAAGGGCCTGCCCTAACTGCTCCACAAAATTATAATCAATTTTCTTGATTATCTTTAATATCTCTTCCATTTCCTTTTTAGAAGCCTCATGGATGACTTCTGGATGCGTCTTCATCTGGACAGGCTAAACAAATACCTCTTTGCCCCGAGTCTCGGCCGACTCAATAGCAGGGATAACAACAGGGATAACAGTAGGAGTAGCAATGGGAGTACTAGCAGGAGTAGCTCCATGAATAATCACAGGAGTAGCAACAGTCTTTGGAGAGATCTTGGGAGAGAAAACTCTTCCGCTTCTCGTAATTTTACTAGTCCCAACGATATTATCAATGTCAGGGTCAGTATCTTCAGCAACTTTGTCTTCAATAGCCAACAGGTCTTGCTTGACGCCATAGTAATAGACGTCATCCCCATAATTCCAGGGAACAACTTTATCCGAAAAATATGGTATTGGCCCAGGGAGGGTGATGATCAAAGGAGAAAACTTGGGAACAAATGTAATCCTGACGGGTCTTTTGGTGGAGACCCTGGGAGGATTGTTGGAAATGGTAATTATCGAGACATCTTCACAACAACTTCTTGTAAGGGGAACTTTTTTGAACATAATTTCTTTGTTTACCATCAGGCGTTGGACGCCCATTTTTAAAAACAAACAACCATCTGGTAGAGACATACATAAGTGGCAACCTTCACCACATCCCGGAAATAAATCGACTCGCAATATATTCTCTTTAACCGTTAGAAGAGGAGTAGTTAATTCATCCACAGAGGAAACAAAACGTTCATCATCAACAGCATTGACACCTTGGCCATGTTTGGGCATTGTCTCCTGTTGTACCCTAAAATTTACCCTCCCACTTATCAAGAATTTCCTCATAAGATCTCCTTGACTTAAGACTGCATTAGGGCTTGACCAGCTCAAGACACCTCCTCAAGCACTGATGCCTGAAAATTAGGGTTTTGAGTTTTAACAAGTATTTTTGGACTATCAATGCTTCATATGACTTTCAAGGATCATTAGGGACCCCCAAGATTACACATGTCAAGTTTCAAGCCTTGAATCACACTTTTGATCAGTCAATTGGACAGTTGACCTGAAAATCAGCTGTATTGGGGAAAAAGTCAACTATGGCCAATTTATAGTTAAAATTCATAAATTTTTGATCCACATCAACATATTAGACTCATATGTATCATTTGATGAAGTTTGGACCATAATTCCCCAAGAAAATTGATCAAATCATCAAAAGGGCAAAATGCTCAAAATTAGGACTTTGACGGAGAAGGGGCAATTTCTGATTTTTGACCTAGAAAATGGTCAATTGGTTTAAGGCATGATCTCAAGAGTTCAATTGCACCATATTGACATAATGACATGGTTCAAAGCATTGCAAATCCATTGGATTGACAGATGAATTTTTAAGTCAACTGATCAAAAGTCAACTGTGCATTGAAAAGTCAAACTTTGACTTTTTGGTCAAATTCAAGTGCCAAGGATCATAATTCATCAAAACATGTCAAAATGTGAAACTTGTTCATCAAGAAATCAAAGATTTAAGATTTGGATTTGAAAAGTTGAAAAATTCTAACTTAGAAAATTTTCTAAGTATAGAAAATTTCTTATTTTTTCTCAACTTTAGGCCAAATTTTCACCATGATACAAAATGATTCAAAGGAAGTTCCCAACATGAAAGTTGTAGATATCCATGAAATATACAACTTTGCTTCACACAATTTCTCCTAAAGATGCTTGGATCTCAAGATATAACTTTGTGAATACATGCTCATGAACTAAAATAACTTAGTGCAATTTTGCCCTAGTTAGGCAGGTTTTTGACCTAACTTCATGGCAACTTTTCACCTAGTTCCAAGAGGAATATTCAAAAGCATTTCAAATATGGGTTATAGATAACATTGTAAGCTTTCCAAAATTTCCAAGAAATCCTTGAGATCATTCTTTAGTAGGGAGAATCGAAGAGATGAAGTTGGCAATTTCTCACTTTGATTTCAAACCATTTCATGAAGAACAAGTTTTCAAATTTGCAAATTGGCTATACAATCTTCACTTTTCAGGCCTCAAACTCGTTTCTCACTCCACCACTAATGAATTGCATAAGGTTTCATGCCCTAAAGCCAAGCATTCAATGCATTGTACAAGAAAATAACCATTTTTGGAAGAAAGGCAACATTGCCATTTTAGAAAAGCATACTTTTTGCATTTTTTTCATTTCTTGAGCCTTGGACTTGTTCTTTATGCACAAACCAAGTCTCTAAAGCTGAGAAAAACGTGTTTAGAGCTTCAAGCCACCCTATAAGCTCATATTGATACCTTAAGAAGTCACTTCTCACACTTGCTTCAAAAACAAGAAATGTAGCAAGACATGTGATCTTGTACTTCTGAGCAAGCACAAGTCCTCTAACCTCTTGCTCTATATAAAGCCATCATTTTGCAACTAAAACCATGCATGCCCAAGCCTTGAAACACCTTAGAATTAGAAATTGCATACCAATCCTCCAACCTTGCCATTTCTGACTTGTGAACTGAATCTTCCATTCCACTCGTGCGTTTTCAGGCCTTTTGCTTTCCCAAGCTTCCTTACCATACAAGTAAACCACCCCACACCCTGAAACATCACTGTAACTCCATCTTCCCCATTGTTGAAGTTAAAAAACAGAGTAACACAGGTGGACTTCTCCAGACCATTCCAGCCACCCTCAAGACAAGCTAAGCATTGCATTAGCTTCCTAGATGTTCAAGGAAGCTAACCTGATCATCACAACATCCTAAAACAAGCTCATTTTCAAAACACGATTTCCATTTTCAAGGTGAGTTTTCTGTTTTTCTAACTCTTGATACATATATAGTTAGCTTTCCATTTGTGAATATAGAATGTAGACATCATTGGTACGAAGCTGTACATATCCATAGCTTGCATTTATTTGGCCTGAGTTTAGAGAATTTTAAGTTTGAAGTTCCTGGAAAATATAGGTTAAGAATTAGGGCCAATAAAATTCTCTCTGATCTTGGACTTATAGTTTTAGTTATGCATATGGTTAGAATCGTGAGGTAAAATGCTATAATGTTCATGTTATCAGTTTCCATTTTTATTGAGAATTGAAAAATTTACAGGGAGTCCGGCTGGCCAAAGGTTGAAGATGAAGTACAGGGCAAGGAAGCGTTATATGTTATGTATTTTTGATTTCATTTAGACTAATAGATGTACAGCCACCCCAGTGGTAAGGCAGCGCGCAAAAATGCCCTAGGTCACGGGTTCGAGCCTTGGAGCTGCCTTTTGCAATATTTCATACCTTTTTCCAATTTTTTTGTTTGTTTGCAACATGGGCTTCTGGACATTGGGCCCTATATTTTTGCTAACTTCCTGCCTCCAGTTTACTCATGGCACCCCTGGCCCATATATTTTTATTATTCATTTTATTTTCATTTCCTATTTATTAAATATATTTCCTTAATAATAAAAATCATAAAAAATATAAAATGATCAATATTATATTTTTGTTTTATTTTATTTTATTTTCTCCTAAAAAATATTTTTATTTAGTAATATATTATCTATTTTTGTTAAATAAATTTGTAAATTAAAATAGAATTAGGTTAAATACTTATTTTTGTTCATACCTATTAAATATTTATTTTAACATATAAAAATACCAAAATATTTTATAAATACCATACATTATTTTTCAAGACAAAAATACAAAAATACTTAAAGAAATTTATTTTCTTTTAGAATTAGGGTTTAATCAAAATCTTTTCTACAAAACAATTTCCTTCCTTAATTAATTTGAAATAATCTTGATTTATTTATTAGGTTTAGGATTAAAACCTTTTTTTACATAAAAACCAAACCAAATCTTCTTTGCATTCATACATATTTACATATTTAATTTATTTTGTACATTATTTATTCCAATACTTGTATAAATTCAATTTGGTTGTAATAGATTAATTAGGTTCATATTATTGCAATCCCCATTCATCAATTGTGTACCCCCCTCCCACAAAAGGTTGTAATAGCGTAGTTGTGATACGATGGGAGAACTGACTTGAGTTTTGCGTTTGTATTCGCACTTGTTTCGGTTGAGCAAGAGTCGCCATCGACTTTTTATTTTATCCTAAGGAAAGGTTAAAAAGCACAGCAAAAACCTTTGAGATGTTTTCTTGGGTTCGGGGAGTAGATTATAGAAAGGGAAGGTATTAGCACCCTTTCTATCCATGGTTATCCATGGGCTCTTAGTTACTTGCTTAGATCAACTTGCCTTGATTTTCAATTGTTTGAAATGGTGCTTTGTGTGTGGGTTTGAAAATGTTTTGAAAAGAGGCCAATATGGTGGCAACCTTTGTAATGATCCATGTTGGGATGTATACAAAGGTGTACTATCTTTTGAAAAGTTTTCAATGTTTTTGAAAGTTGTTTTGAAAGTGTTGTGATGTGTGGTTTTGAAAAATAGGCAAGAGTTTTTGTTTTGCAAGTTCGCAAGTAACCAAGAGTTGTCTACTCCTAAATTTACTCAAAGATCTTTGATATGTTTTAACCCTTTTAACAATTTTGTTCCACCATTGTATTTGGTGGACAATCTTGTGTTAGGATGTGAACGGGACGGGTGCGGGTCATCGTTTAGACCATGATTGCAATAGTGCCAAGTGTCTTTGGGCAATTTTTCCTTTAAGGGACTTGATCATTTTGATTAGGCAACTTTCGAAAGCGTCATCGAGGGACTATGATCATTTGAATTGTTTTGTTTTGCCAAAGACACCTAACATGCAACATGGCCCATTATTGAAGGCAACAAGGTGGAGTAACCCTAGGGGTGCAAGTGTGATTGGTGTTTGTTCATTTTCATGCTTTTTGTCTTCGAATTAGGTCAAGCTATTGTTGGTTGATTTTTGCATACAAAACCCTAAGTCTATCATGGCATTTTTAGAAAGCTTTAAAGTGCGGAATTTAAAGGTCCTAAATTATTACAACACAATTATGGGATGGGGGGTACAAATGTTCAAATGGGGATATTTTAGCAAGAAAAATTAAATCTAAACTATTACATCCAAATTGAATTATACAAATTATTTAATTGCACAAAAATTAAATAAAATACAATAAAATATGCAAGATGCAAAAAATGATTTTTATATGTATGTAAAAGGTGTTTTTCATGTGACAAATAAACAAAAATAAAAATGAATAATTTTTGGGTATTTTTCATATTTAGGGCAAAACCCTAATTTTGCTAAATAAAAGGTATTAATTATTTATTATTTACAACATTTATTAATTATGTACAAAAAATAAATAAAAAGGAAGTATATTGTAAAAAAGTGATTTTTGAGGTCAAATATTAATAAAAATGAAAAAATGTATTATTTTTGTATTTTTAACCTAAATATTCTAAATATATATATATTTATATTATGTATTAAATATATTAAATATATACAAAAAATAAAAATATTTAATATTTACAAAAAAAGTATATTTTTTTAAGAAAATATTTTCAAAAGATAAAATAAAATAAAATCAGAAAATAAAAATGTAATGGTATTATTTTAGTATTTTAAATAAAAGTATATTTATGTTTATTTACATATAAAACTAAATGAAACAAAATAAATATCAAATAAAATGCAAAAAATGTGAGAAAAATATTTTTAATATTTTTTATGCGTTGACAAAAATAAACAAGTCAGAAACAAAAATAAAAAGTCAAAAATAATAAAAATAAAACAAAATGGGCCAAGGGGGTGCATGTGGAAAATGAGGGTGTAACAGAAAAAGCAAAATTCAGGCCCAGCCCAAATCTATCTTCTTCAACCTTCAGCCAGTTTTGTTTGAAAACGCGCGCCTCTTTGCTTCAACAACAAGATCCTGATTCTATGATTTTTAATGAAAACTCACAACACAAAAAATGTAAAGCATCATGTCACGAGTTCATACATATAAAGAACATGATCTAACTCTCAGAAATGAGAGAGAATTTCTTCTCCCCCAATTTCTGACCTAAGTTTTTGTCAATGTTCAGGTCTTAAATTCTCTCAGCATATGCAATATAAATGGAAAGTGAGGATATGGGTGGCTTCAGGGACATGAGTATGACACTTTTCATTCATAAACCTAAACCTAACTCTTCCTAAATTTGAGAGATAGAAGTCCACGAACTTACCTGTTCAGCTTGGATCGTGTATGACAATGGAGGCACTTTCAAGGCAATGTGAGGACTTGTACAGCTTGCTTGAAGTTCAGGGATGCTTCTCCAATGCTTGGTGTGCTTTGAATCTTGCTGAACCACTCCATGGAAGTCAACCTGCAAGAGAGAAAAATGAAAATGGAAAACTATGCTATGGCTGTTACAGTTCCAGTTCAATGCTTGGAATAGTTTGTATGGATGTTATGCAAGGTGTATGAAGTGGTTTGGATGAAAATGCACGATGGAAATGAGCTGGCCAAGTCAAAGTGCAGAATGCCCTGTTTTTGTGCAGCAAGATGGTGTTTCTGTGTTTGAGGAGGTATTGGAAGTGGTTGGCTCGTGTTTTAGGTCAGGCTTGATGTTTGGAATGTGTTCAACAAGTTTACTTAGGCTTGTTCTTGCAGCAATGTGAGATGTGTTTTAAAATGCAAGGTTTCTTCTTACTTAAGCAAAAGTTGTCAAGTTGGTTTCTAAGCTACCTCAGGCCCCTCAAGCATGCTGCACCCTTTTGTCTTGATCAGTGGGATATGTTCCTGAACTTGTGCCAAAAGGATTTGCATTGTACTTCATAGATTGCAATCTTGACATAAAGTGCCACTTTACAAAAATGGATAACTTGCTTTTTCTAATTATGGACTAATCCTTCATGTAATGACCAAATGCATAGAATAACATCTTGGCACAATGGTTTAGCATTTAATTATTGAGTGTAAATGAGATTAGAGGCCTGTAATGTAGCTTGCACATGCTGAGTTTGAAAATGCACAAGTTATGGACATGTACATGGCTTATGAACAAAGTGAGTTTTGCCCATATTGACAAATTCGATTCTCCCTAACCACAAGGGTGTTTGAGAAGTTCTTGGACATTTTGGAAAGCTTGGAATGTGTAATACAATCCATATTTGTAATTCAAGTTGAGATTCCAAGTGGAAGCATGTGAAAAGTGGCCATGAAGTTGGGCAAAAATCCTGCCTAGAATAGGTCAAAATTTTTCTAAGTTAAGAATGTTTTGCACCCTTGTTCCAAAAATCATAACTTGAGCTACAAGCTTCTTTTGAGGAAACTTTGTGAATCAAAGTTGTAGATTTTGCAATGGACTATAACTTTCATGTTTTGAGTTTTCCTTGAATCCAAATGTATCTTGATGAAAAGATGGGACAAAGTTAGGAAAAAATTAGGAATTTTCATAACTTAGAAAATTTCTAAGTTATGAAATTTCTTCATTTCAAACCCTAATTTGTAATTCTTGATTTCTTGATGAACAAATTTCATAATTTGACATGTTTTTATGAAAAATAAATCTTGACACTTGATTTTGACCAAAAAGTCAAAGTTTGACTTTTCAGTATACAGTCAAATTTGGCTCAGTTGACTGGAAAATTCATTTGTCAATCTTGTGCAATTGGGATCTTTTGAATTTGTTGAACATGTTAAGACCATGTCATTGAGTCCTTGAGTCCATATGTGAGCTTGGTTTGCCATTGGTTAGGTCAAACAGTCAAAAATTGCCTCTATGCCGTCAAAACCCTAAAAATGACCATTTTGCCCTTTTGATGATCTGATCAAATTTCTTGTGGAATTGTGATCCAAACTTGACCAAATGGTTCATATGAGTTCATAATGTTGATGTGGGTCAAAAATCATGAGGTTTGACTGTCAATTGACCATAATTGACTTTTTCCCAATACAGTTGATTTCTAGGTCAACTGTCCAATTGACTGGGCAAAGATTGGAATCAAGGCTTGAAACTTGGTATGGATAAACTTGTGAGTCCAACATGAAGCATGAAAGTCACTTAGGCATTCTAGGTAAAAACATCTTTGTGCAAACACAAACCCTAATTTGGGTCAATAGTGCAAGGAGGAGTCTGGAGCAGAGAAAACCCTAACTTGATCTTGAGCTCCAAGGATCTTGAGGTGAGAAAATATTGATGAAAATGGGAGGGCAAATTTTGGGGTACAACAGTTGCCCCTGTTCAATCTTCTTGAACTTGAAGAGTTAGATTGGCAAGTTTGCCTTTTGCGACTCGAGGGTAAAAGGAGATTGGACACTAGAGTGCCCGGAAATTTGCACTCGCATGCTGGAGTATCGGCAATGTGATGGCGGGAATGGGCTTATAGATGCCATTTGGAGATAGGATGGATAGGAGGATGGGCTTATAGATGCCATCTGGAGGTGTGACATAACCTTGTCGGGAATGGGCTTATAGATGCCATTTGGAAGTGTTGATCGCGTAAGAGATTCCTTAGCGAGAACTTGCGTACTTTGAGAAAGGAAGATGGTTTCCTGGCCTGTTACAAGTGTTGATCTTCAAACTCTTCATGCAGATATGCCCTGGCTAGGTACAGGTATCGAATCTACAATTAGTTGCTCACAGATATGCCCTGGCTAGATACAGGAATCGAATCCGGAACTTCAAAAGGTTGCTTACAGACGTGCCATGGCTGGATACAGGTATCGAATCTCTAAATTGTTTATGCAGATGTGCCCTGGCTAGATACAGGTGTCGAATCCACAATCGAATACTCACAGATATGCCCTGGCTGGATACAGGTATCGAATCTGGAAACGTTGTCTACAGATGTGCCCTGGCTGGATACAGGTATCGAATCTGGAATTTGTCGTCTATAGATATGCCCTGGCTGGATACAGGTATCGAATCTCTAAACTCTTCATGCAGATGTGCCCTGGATAGATAGAGGTGTCGAATCCACAATCAGTTACTCACAGATATGCCCTGGCTGGATACAGGAATCGAATCTGGAAATGGTCGTCTACAGGTATGCCCTGGCTAGATACAGGAATCGAATCTGGAAATTATTGCTCACAGATGTGCCCTGGCTAGATACAGGAATCGAATCTGGAATTGGAAAAAGGTTGGTAGAGATAGCTTTCCTGGCTGGATACAGGTGTAAACCTCTGACCTGAGAATGAAAGATAATTTGCTGGCCTGTTATAGGGGTTGATCTTCAAACTCTTCGTGCAGATGTGCCCTGGCTAGATACAAGAATCGAATCTACAATCAATCACTCACAGATGTTCCCTGGCTAGATACAGGAATCGAATATGGAATTGTGACAGTTGATAGTAATCATCTTTGGATTGTCCTTTTCCTGAAAAGGCAGAAACATCAGTTGTATACAATGTCATGATGTATGAAATGCATGATGTTACGATGCTCAAAATGAGATAGTGTTGTATGCACTTTATCATGTACGTAAGCAGGATGTATGAAATGTGAAATGTCTATGAATGTATTTTCGTCTAGGAAAATAAATCCTTGACGAGTGCCGGGAACTTGTGGAATCCTGGGCTGATGTTGAAGAGTAGAGTTCTTAGCTTCCGCTGGGGATGATGGTTGCAAGAATAAACCGGTAGGAGAAGATGACTCCGTTGGGGGATAAACTTGTTGGAGAGATTACTCTGAGGGGAATAAAATAGGTGAAGAGATTACTCTGCGGGGTATTACTCTGTGGGAAGAGATACTTCGCTGAGGTTTTGATGAGAGCTCCGCTGGGGATTCCACTGATAAGTTATGTTGGGGAATTTGATGAACTCCGCTGGGGATAGGAAGAACTTTCGCCGAGGACGATCTTTCCGTGGCAATTAGCTGAGGATAACCCAGTTATAAGCCCTGATGGGAAATAACCTTTGAATAAAGTCGGGGAGAGATGTATGTATTCTGCAGGTGATAAGCTCCCAGAATCTACTGGGGATAAGCTTCAAGAATTGTTGGGGATATGGATTCCACTCTCCTGGGGCAACTTTGGACTGTATTGGGGAATGGTTCCACTGGGGTGTCTTGTATTCCGTCGGGGAACAATCTTATACTAAGACTGCCGGGGATGCTTGCTGAGGAATGTCTATACTCCGCTGGGGAATGTTGATATCTTCTGGGGATACCCAACTTCCTTAAGGCTGACAGTAGACTAACTCTGCTTGGGGAGAGTATCGCTGACTTGCTAGGGGAACATTGTGTCTTTTCGGGGTTGACGGGAGAGTATTGCTGAATCTTGTCTTACTCTGTGGGGAGTTGAGGTAACTTGGTTACATTCTTCAGTCGAACCTACCTTGGAACTTTGGTGGACAGAGCAACTAGATCGCTTGGACAATTCTTCATTGCCCCTGCTTCTGATGTCATCTGTAATTAGTCTTTTGTTTCGTATGCAAATATTCATGATTAGCAATTAATGTCAGGTGCATATATCAAAAATGAACATTGGACGTTCTTTGCAAAACAAAACAGAAAAAAGGAAAAACGATGGGTAATTTGTCTGAAAAATTGAACTTGTATTGATTTTGAGGTTTGCCTGTAAATAGGCGTTTTATGTACAGGAGGCTGACGTCCTAGTAAGAGAACGCCTCCGAACAGCATAGAGTTTATACAATTTTGAAAAGGGAACAAAATAGCAATGTGAAAAATAATCCCACTGGGTTCCAAGTCTGCTATCGCCTGTATGTCTTCAAGCGTCTCATCGCTTTACTGCTTAGTTGAAGATGAAGTTGATCGATTGGCGCCATCTGAGCCCGATAGTTGATGCCGAATTCTGGATGCAAGGTGATCCAACGAGACATAGTATTACGCTTTATCCCTAACTTTTACCCGGACCGCCCTTTCTGGTTTTCAGTCCACCGGGATAACCATTTTTGCCCAAGCTGCCTTTTCAGGTTTTCGACTTGCCGGGTGTACAGATTTTTTTCATTTCATCCCTTATTTTTGCCCGAACCCTTTTGGTTCGCCGGGAAGCCCTTATTTTTTCCTAGGCCAGTCGACCTAGCGGGTCTTTGATCATGCGTAGTATCTTTTTACTATGTATGCATTGGCGGGGTGAGGAAGGTCGTCACCATCCATGGTGGTTAGAATCATGGCTCCTCCTGAGAAGATATGTTTGACCACAAATGGCCCTTCGTACATGGGGGTCCATTTTCCCCTGGGATCACC
Organism: Vicia faba; assembly: GCA_948472305.1. Classification (NCBI taxonomy): domain Eukaryota; kingdom Viridiplantae; phylum Streptophyta; class Magnoliopsida; order Fabales; family Fabaceae; genus Vicia; species Vicia faba. Next base: position 225,738,631 of record OX451741.1, read on the forward strand.
TTGAGGAAGAATGATGCGCTTGATTACCAGGTCTCTGACTTGATACTCTTGTCGTCTGACTTTTTTGTTAAATGCCTTGATCATCCGCTTTTGGTATGTCTGACCATGACAAATAGCAGTGAGTCTCTTTTCGTCAATTAGGTTTAATTGATCAAGCCGAGTATGGATCCAGTCATCTTCGCTTAAGTCTGCATCCTTCATTATCCGGAGAGAGGGTATCTGGACTTCAATAGGCAAGACTGCCTCCATGCCATAGACCAAGGAAAAGGGAGTTGCCCCTGTTGACGTCCGTGCTGAGGTACGGTACCCATGAAGAGCAAACGGTAACATTTCGTGCCAATCTTTGTAGGTCACTGTCATCTTCTGCACCATCTTCTTGATGTTCTTATTCGTCGCTTCTACAGCCCCATTCATCTTCGGCCGGTAGGGAGAAGAATTGTGGTGCTGTATCTTGAATTGCTCGCAGAGCTCAGTGATCATCTTGTTGTTAAGATTGGTACCAATGTCCGTAATGATCCTCTCAGGTACACCGTATCGACAGATCAGGTTGTGCCGAATGAAACGTGCCACGACGTTCTTGGTTACGGTAGCATAGGAAGCTGCCTCAACCCATTTTGTGAAGTAATCAATCGCTACCAGGATGAAGCGATGCCCGTTGGATGCAGTAGGTTTGATTTCGCCGATCATATCAATGCCCCACATTGCAAAAGGCCAAGGTGATGTCAAGACGTTCAGAGGAACCGGAGGAATGTGCACCTTATCAGCATAGATTTGGCATTTATGACAAGTTCGGGAATGCTGATAACAGTCGGCTTCCATTGTGGACCAGAAATACCCTGCCCTAAGGATTTTCTTTGACATGGTGTGCCCACTGGAATGTGTTCCGAAGGTACCTTCATGTAGCTCCGCCATGATCTTTTCTACTTCAGTCTTATCCACACAACGCAGTAAGGTTGAATCATGGTTTCGCTTGTAGAGAATGCCGTTGCTGAGGAAGAATTTTGCCGCAAACCTTCTCAGGAACTTCTTGTCATTAACAGATGCGCCTTCGGGGTATTCTTGAGTTTCAAGGTACCTCTTCACTTCATGATACCAGGGTTTTTCAGTTACCTCTTCAGCCTCGAGATCGCAGCAATGTGCAGGTTCATCCAACTTCCAAATAATGACCCGGGGCGCCTCGTTGTCCCATTTGACTTTGAACATAGAAGACATCGTAGCCAACGTGTCCGCTAATTGATTCTCCTCTCTTGGGAAGTGTTCAAAAGTTATCTCTTCGAAGTGGGGAATCAATGTCAGCACATACTCCTTGTAAGGGATAAGGTTTGGGTGTTTCGTATCCCACTCGCCCTTGACCTGATTGATCACGAGAGCGGAATCTCCGAAGACACTCAGCAACTTGATCCTTAAGTCAATTGCAGCTTGAAGACCCATGATACATGCTTCATACTCCGCCATGTTGTTGGTGCAGTTGAAACATAGCCGGGCGGTGAGTGGAGTATGAGTGCCTTTAGGGGATATGATCACAGCGCCAATGCCGTTACCCAAAGCGTTCGAGGCTCCGTCAAAGTGCATAGACCATCGGGATCCTTCCTCAGGTCCTTCATCCGGTCCAGGTACTTCACAATCAGTCACCACCATGATATCCTCGTCTGGAAATTCAAAGTTCATCGACTTGTAATCGTCCACTGCCTGGTGTGCCAAATGGTCTGCCAATACACTTCCCTTGATTGCTTTTTGAGTCATGTACTGGATGTCATATTCCGTCAAGATCATTTTCCATCTTGCTATTCTTCCAGACAAGGCGAGCTTTTCGAATATGTACTTTATTGGATCCATTTTTGAAATCAACAGAGTAGTGTGAGTCAACATATATTGTCTCAACCGGCGAGCAGCCCATACCAAAGCGCAACAAGTTTTCTCGAGCAGTGAGTAACGGGTCTCACAGTCGGTAAACTTTTTTCTAAGGTAATAAATGGCGTGTTCTTTTCGGCCAGACTCGTCATGCTGCCCCAGCACACACCCCATTGAGTTGTCAAGTACTGTCAAGTATAAGATTAGAGGTCTCCCTTCAATCGGTGGCATAAGAATGGGTGGTTCTTGGAGATACTCTTTGATCTTTTTGAAAGAGTTCTGACATTCATCATTCGAACGTACCACTTGATCTTTCTTCAGCAGTTTGAAGATTGGTTCACAGGTAGCAGTTAGATGTGAGATGAATCGGGCAATGTAGTTCAACTGTCCTAGAAAGCCTTTGACTTCCTTCTCTGTCTTGGGAGTTGGCATCTCTTGTATGGCTTTCACTTTGGCAGGGTCCACTTGAATACCTTTGTCGCTTACGACGAAGCCTAGCAATTTTCCAGATCTCACCCCAAAGGTGCACTTGTTTGGGTTCAACCTCAGCTTGTACAACTTCAGACGGTCAAACAGCTTTCGTAGATGGTCAAGGTGTTCCTCCTCAGTTTGGGACCTTGCAATCATATCGTCAACGTATACTTCTATTTCGTGATGGATCATATCATGAAATAAAGCAACCATGGCACGTTGGTAGGTTGCCCTAACATTTTTCAACCCAAAAGGCATGACCTTGTAGCAAAAGGTGCCCCACTGAGTAACAAAAGTGGTCTTCTCCATGTCTTCAGGAGCCATCTTGATTTGATTATAACCAGAGAAACCGTCCATGAAGGAGAATACTTTATGCTGAGCAGTGTTGTCAACCAGGACGTTGATATGAGGCAGAGGGAAATCATCCTTAGGGCTTGCCCTGTTCAAATCCCTGTAATCAACACATATTCGGACCTTACCATCCTTTTTCGGCATTGGAACCACGTTGGCAACCCACTGAGGGTAAGAAGTTACTACTAGAAATCCGGCATCAAATTGTTTCATAACCTCAGCTTTGATTTTCTCGGACATTTCTGAATGCATACGGCGGACCTTCTGTTTTACCGGAGGGCAATCTTCCTTGGTAGGCAGGTGATGAACCACAATGTCGGTATCCAACCCAGGCATGTCTTCGTAAGACCAGGCAAAGATTTCCACATAGTCATGTAGCATCTGAATCAACCGTTGTTTCACACTGAGCTCTAGATTGGCACCAATCTTGACTTCCTTTCTGTCTGTCTCAGTACCCAGATTTACCGTTTCCACTGGCTCTTCATGTGGCTGAATGGCCCCCTCTTCCTGGAGTAGCAGTCTTGCAAGCTCACCAGGCACTTCGCAATCATCTTCACCTTCGTCTTCGGCTAAGTTGATCGGATTTTCGAAGTCATAACTGGCAGTAGCAGAGTCGTTACCAGTGAGATCCAGAGTGGATTGGAGCCTGTATAAGTGAGTGTGTGTAAATATAGTTGTTTTGCAATATATAATAAAGAAAGAAAAGGAGCGCAAGATTTTGAAATGCAACAAACGTCCAATGTTTTGATTAATGATATATGAAAATGACATACAAAAGCCCTCACAAATGAAGCCACGGTGCCCCGGGTAGGACACCGAGCCATAAAAGTTTCAACATATTGTTTGTTACAAATTCAAAACAAAAGAGTTCATTACTGAGTGACAAAAGTAATAGGTGTGAAGTCTTTCGCAGTCCAGTTGCTTGGTCCACTGTCGATTGTTGGGTAGATCCACCTGTCGAATTCAGATTCCTCCACGTCGTCTTCAATGGCATTCACTCCCGGGTTGGTGATGAACACAGGAGGTCTTCCAATCCTTGCCTTACGAACAGCCTTCTGAGCCTCTGCAGTGAAGCCCAAACCAAACTTGTCAGTCTTCGGAGTAAAGTCAGGAAGTCGGCCCCAGTTTGCACACTCACCCCTCTCAATAACAGCCCGGGCATCCTTTAAGGAAGCCATCTTCAAAGGAGAATCTTCGATCACAGTTTCTGCTGATGCCAGCGTCTGAGGAACCTCTTCAAAGTGTTGAAAGGGGGTTTCAATGAATTCCCCATCCATTTCTATGTACCGGAACGAGTTAAGGTGGCTGACCATATACTCTTCTTCCCCTTGAACTGTAACAATCTTCCCTTTGACCGGGTACTTAAGCTTTTGATGTAATGTGGAGGTCACAGCTCCAGCCTTGTGGATCCAAGGATGACCCAGCAAACAAGAATAGGATGGTCGGATGTCCATCACATAGAAAGTAGAATTAAAAACTTGAGAACCAACCCTGATTGGAATGTCAACTTCCCCATGTACCATCCTTTTCGAACCGTCAAAGGCTCGAACAACAATGTTACTAGGCTTGAGCTCTAAACCCTCACAATCCAACCTGTCTAGGGCCTTCTTGGGTAAGACGTTCAATGAAGAACCGGTGTCTACCAACACATGGGCAAAAGTAGTGCCCCTGCATTCAATGAAGACATGCATGGCATCGTTATGGTTCTTTCCTTTGGCGGTCAGATCGGCGTCAGAGAAGCCCAACCCATTATCGACAGTCAAGTTGGCCACACAATCGGTAAATTGATCAGCAGATGTTTCTTGTGGCACATGGGCCGTCTTCAGGAAGGAAATCAGGGCCTTGGCATGGGCCTCTGAACACAACAACAGTGATAACATAGAAATTTTTGATGGGGTGTGCCCCAGCTGCTCGACTATGTTGAAATCACTTTTCTTGATAATCTTGAGAATCTCTTCCATCTCTTGCTAGGAAGCTTCAACAGTGGTTGTCTTTGGTGCCTCCGTCAGGGCAGGCAAATCAGTAGCAATCCCTTTGCCCCGAGCGTCAGATGACTCGGCAGCAGGGGTAGGAACAGGAACTTGATTAGGAAGGGAAGCAGGCACACTTGCAGGTGTGATGATAAGAGGTTTCTGAATAGCTGGTGGCGCAATATCAGGCGAGAACAGCCTACCACTGCGAGTAATCTTGGCAGGCCCGGTGATGTTACTGACACCGGTACTAGTATCAAACTCTTGTTTTATTCCAAGCACATAAACATCTGCCCCATAGTGCCATGGGACAGCTTTGTCGGATGTATAAGGGAGAGGCCCTGGAACAGTGATGATGATAGGAGCAATCTTCTGAGTGGACATGATTTTGACAGGCTTCTTTGAAGGAGCCTTAGGAGGGTTGTTGAAAATAGTGACAATGGATACTTCTTCAGCAGGGACAGCAGGAACAACAATCTTCTCGAACAAGATTTCTTTGCTATCCATTAGGCTTTGGGTACCTGATTTCAGCAAGGGACAACCAGCAGGTGAAATAGCACATAGAAGGCAATCTTTACCACATCCCGGAAATAAACCGGCTAGCAACAGGTTCCTTTTGACAGTCAATAACAGAGTAACAATCTCTTCCATGGAGGCTACATACTGGTCTTCTTCCATAGCATTTACTCCATGCTGGGGCATGGGAGCAGTCACAACATTGGGCCTTTTGGGCGCCTCAAACTGTATTTCTTTAGCATCAATAAGGTCCTGAACCTTATTCCTCAGAGCCCAGCAATCATCCGTAGTATGCCCCGGGCTATCATAGTGATAAGCGCAGCGGGCGTTGGGGTTGTACTTTGGAGAAGCTGTGTTCACTACCTTCAGAGCTTCTTTGACAGTTACCAGATTGGTTGACAGTAGTTGCGGCAATATCTGAGACAGGGTCATACTGAGCCGAGTGTACTGCCTTTTGGGTCTCTCACCCCTTGGTTGGTTAAACTGCTGAGGAGCAGCAACAGGCTTTGAAATTACCAATGCATTGACAGCTTGGCGGCGTTCCGGCTTAACTTGTCTTCTGGGACCATAAACAGCACTGGCTTCCTTCTTGAAAGGTTTCTTTTCAGTACTCGAGGAGGCACCTTTCTGTATCTTCCCCGACTTGATACCAGCTTCTATTCTCTCACCAGTCAAGATCAAATCTGTAAACCCAGCAGAAGAATTACCAATCAGATGATTGAAGAATGGACCGGAAAGGGTCCCTAAGAACATGTCAACAAGTTCACGGTCAGTCAAAGGCGGCTGCACCCTTCCAGCCATGTCTCTCCACTTTTGCGCATACTCCTTGAATCCTTCGCCCGTCCCCAGTGACATACCCTGGAGTTGGGTACGCGTGGGAGCGAGGTCAGAATTATACTGATATTGCTTATAAAAAGCAGTAGCCAAGTCCTCCCAGTTTCGGATACTGGCTCCATCCAGCTGATAGAACCATTCGAGTTGAGCCCCTGAAAGGCTATCCTGAAAGAAATGAATCCACAGGTTTTTGTCTGAAGTGTAAGGTTGTATCTTCCTTACATATGATCTGAGATGCATTTTTGGGCAAGACAGCCCGTCATATCTTGCAAAAACTGGCACTTTGAACTTCGGGGGGATCACAATTCCAGCAACTAATCCCAAGTCTTCGAAATCTAAACCGGGAACTCTCTGCAGCTCCATAGCTGCCAACCTGTCTTCCAAGCTTTTGTACTTATCATCGGCGGGCGGGTATTATTGCTCAGAGTAGTCTTCGTCTTCTTCAGCCTCTCCTTCTTCAGCTTCAGATTCGGAAAGTACCGCAGCCGCATTCCCTTTACTGGTTCCCTCTTCAGATGTAGGGGGAAATTCAAGAACTCTTCGGGCTTCACCCTCAAACCTTCTTCCTAGGGTAGCCACCCCGACTCTCTTCTTCTTCTTTTTCACTTGCTCTTTGTTCCCCAGCAGGGCTTTCAGATCCTCCTGACCTTTAGCCAAGGTCATCAGGAGATGTTGAAACTGTGAGTTCTGAGACTGCAAGTCCTTGACCGTCTGTTCGAGATCCATCCTACTGAAATAAACAGCAGACAGATAAGGAAACCTGGTGTGGAGACCTGCTTATGCGCATGATGAATGATATGTTTATGTATGCAATGCATTCAAGGATTTAGAAAATTCAAAATTGTTGCAAACAAAAAGAACACACGTCATATTAATAAGAAGAAATTTGTCAGTACATAAATGCCCCATGGGCCAAATATTACAAAAAACTTCTCAAGGTAAAAAGACGTTGCGCATCCTCTTTGGTGCGATGTAGGTGTTGAGGGTCTCTTCCTCATGGAGTTGGCGGGTAAGCTCCAAAACCTTCTTCTCACTGGCGTAGAAGCTGACTTCAAAAGTGTTCTGTTCCTCCTTGAGTTGGATCCAACTCTTCTGCATCTCCTCCCACGATGTAGGCATGTCAGGATATAGGATGGTGTAGGGAACCTCTCCTTCCTTAACGGGCTCTTTAATCACAGGGAGAACATGAGGATAAGGCATCATTAGACTCTGGGATCGGGTTCGTACCCACTTGAGGTAAGGCTCAAGAGGGATGGAGTTCTTGTGCCCCAGTGTCTTGCTGTCTACCTTGTTAGGCATCCTCCAAGCTCTGATGAATCTTTGGCGAAGTCCTTGCGCATCGTTGTCGAAGTCAAAAACTAGGTCAGGAATCAACATGTCGTGAGGGCCATCCCTCTGTGCATATCCAAATTGCCTCAAAGCTAGACAAGGGTTGTAGGTAATGCCTCCTCTAATGCCAAGTAATGGAACATTAGGGAACTCTCCACAATGATCGATGATGATGACATTTTCTCTGGACCGAGAGCACCAATGTACATCAGAGTGAGTGAGGGTCATCAACCGTTGTGACCACCTTAGGCCTTGGTCATTCTTCAAGACAAATTGTGGAAGGTGCGAAATAAACCACCTTGCAAGGAGAGGAGTACAGCACATGAGAACACCCCTCTTTCTCATTGTTCGTGTGTAAAATGAGTGAAGAATGTCCCCAAGCAATGTTGGTATTGGGTTCCTGGATAAGAAGATTTTGACGGCGTTGACATCTACAAGCTGGTCAGGATTTGGGAACAGGACCAACCCATAAATGAGGAGTGCCACAATTTCTTCAAAGGCTTGTAGGTCCAATGAATTCCAACACTCTTGTGCCTTCTCAAACAAGAATTTTGCCAAGAAGCCTTTGACACCGCTTCTAGTTTCCCAATGTCCCTTGATGTCAGATGGTTGCAAGTGTAGTGCTTGAGCAACATCTTCAGGCTTTGGTTCTTTTTTCGTACCGTTGTAGGGTAGTTGATTAAGAATAGGAATTCTCAAGAGTTGAGAAAATTCCTCCAAAGTGGGCACCAATTGGTAGTCGGGGAAAGTGAAACAGTGGTGAAGGGGGTCAAAGAACTGAAACAACACCTTTACCATGTCCTCTTCAATGTTGGTGTTGACTAGGCTGAGTAGTCTACCATGTCTTTCACTGAAGGGAGAGCTTTCCGGAATTCTGGATGTGAGCTCCTTGAGTTGAAGAGGGATTCTCACAAGGTTGACTTGGATAGTTTTCCTGCGAAGAATTTCCATGCCCTACAAAACAAAAACAAAGATGAAGATCTAAACCCTTGAAATGGTTAGTGGATGCATATGATGCTTCATGATGCTCATGATGTATGCACAAACATATGTACAAGCAAATCACACAAAACCCTAGTTTCAGGCTTGCATGGGGTTTCATAGGTAAGTACCCTCTTGAGTGAAGTTGGCTTAAAAACCTGTCCTATAAATAGTAACCGGGTTCTAAGGAGCTCAATATCATTGGATTGTTTTCCATGTTCATTGTTTTGGTTTAGCCACTTAACTAGCGACCAAAATATTCCAAGAAAACAACCCTCAATGAGTGTAGTATCGAGTATCTACCAACTTCGGGCTGCACCAAACCCGGTCATCTCACTACCCCTAATGAAAGGCCAAGATGGTCAAGTAAGGTTCTAGGTCATTAGTGCTTAGTGACATCACTCAGCGGCCCCGTACTCTCCTTGATTGGACTCAAGGGTTACCGGTACTCACAAATATGCCGCACTAATATAGTTATTGCCTCAACCGTGTCGGTATACCCCACACAGTTTCCACAACGTATTTCTATCTATGAATGTTTCCCCAAATCCGAGTGTAGGATTTCAAGCCCAAACAAGAGAACCAAGATGTAAAGCAATCAAAGTAAACAATTAGTCATGCAAGAGGGTGATCTAAGCCCTAAGGTTACTCCACTTTAAAATTTTCCCCAGCAGAGTCGCCAGTTCTGTGATACGGTGGGAGAACTGACTTGAGTTTTGCGTTTGTATTCGCACTTGTTTCGGTTGAGCAAGAGTCGCCACCGAGTTTTTATTTTATCCTAAGGAAAGGTTAAAAAGCACAGCAAAAACCTTTGAGATGTTTTCTTGGGTTCGGGGAGTAGATTATAGAAAGGGAAGGTATTAGCATCCTTTCTATCCATGGTTATCCATGGGCTCTTAGTTACTTGCTTAGATCAACTTGCCTTGATTTTCAATTGTTTGAAATGGTGCTTTGTGTGTGGGTTTGAAAATATTTTGAAAAGAGGCCAATGTGGTGGCAACCTTTGTAATGATCCATGTTGGGATGTATACAAAGGTGTACTATCTTTTGAAAAGTTTTCAATGTTTTTGAAAGTTGTTTTGAAAGTGTTGTGATGTGTGGTTTTGAAAAATAGGCAAGCGTTTTTGTTTTGCAAGTTGGCAAGTAACCAAGAGTTGTCTACTCCTAAATTTACTCAAAGATCTTTGCTATGTTTTAACCCTTTTAACAATTTTGTTCCACCATTGTATTTGGTGGACAATCTTGTGTTAGGATGTGAACGGGACGGGTGTGGGTCATTGTTTAGACCATGATTGCAATAGTGCCAAGTGTCTTTGGGCAATTTTTCCTTTAAGGGACTTGATCATTTTGATTAGGCAACTTTCGAAAGCGTCATCGAGGGACTATGATCATTTGAATTGTTTTGTTTTGCCAAAGACACCTAACATGCAACATGGCCCATTATTGAAGGCAACAAGGTGGAGTAACCCTAGGGGTGCAAGTGTGATTGGTGTTTGTTCATTTTCATGCTTTTTGTCTTCGAATTAGGTCAAGCTATTGTTGGTTGATTTTTGCATACAAAATCCTAAGTCTATCATGGCATTTTTAGAAAGCTTTAAAGTGCGGAATTTAAAGGTCCTAAATTATTACAACACAATTATGGGATGGGGGGTACAAATGTTCAAATGGGGATATTTTAGCAAGAAAAATTAAATCTAAACTATTACATCCAAATTGAATTATACAAATTATTTAATTGCACAAAAATTAAATAAAATACAATAAAATATGCAAGATGCAAAAAATGATTTTTATATGTATGTAAAAGGTGTTTTTCATGTGACAAATAAACAAAAATAAAAAATGAATAATTTTTGGGTATTTTTCATATTTAGGGCAAAACCCTAATTTTGCTAAATAAAAGGTATTAATTATTTATTATTTACAACATTTATTAATTATGTACAAAAAATAAATAAAAAGGAAGTATATTGTAAAAAAGTGATTTTTGAGGTCAAATATTAATAAAAATGAAAAAATGTATTATTTTTGTATTTTTAACCTAAATATTCTAAATATATATATATATTTATATTATGTATTAAATATATTAAATATATACAAAAAATAAAAATATTTAATATTTACAAAAAAGTATATTTTTTTAAGAAAATATTTTCAAATGATAAAATAAAATAAAATCAGAAAATAAAAATGTATTGGTATTATTTTAGTATTTTAAATAAAAGTATATTTATGTTTATTTACATATAAAACTAAATGAAACAAAATAAATATCAAATAAAATGCAAAAAAAGTGAGAAAAATATTTTTAATATTTTTTATGCTTTGACAAAAATAAACAAGTCAGAAACAAAAATCAAAAGTAAAAAATAATAAAAATAAAACACAATGGGCCAAGGGGGTGCATGTGGAAAATGAGGGTGTAACAGAAAAGCAAAATTCAGGCCCAGCCCAAATCTATCTTCTTCAACCTTCAGCCAGTTTTGTTTGAAAATGCGCGCCTCTTTGCTTCAACAACAAGATCCTGATTCTTTGATTTTTAATGAAAACTCACAACACAAAAAATGTAAAGCATCATGTCACGAGTTCATACATATAAAGAACATGATCTAACTCTCAGAAATGAGAGAGAATTTCTTCTCCCCCAATTTCTGACCTAAGTTTTTGTCAATGTTCAGGTCTTAAATTCTCTCAACATATGCAATATAAATGGAAAGTGAGGATATGGGTGGCTTCAGGGACATGAGTATGACACTTTTCATTCATAAACCTAAACCTAACTCTTCCTAGATTGAGAGATAGAAGTCCATGAACTTACCTGTTCAGCTTGGATCGTGTATGACAATGGAGGCACTTTCAAGGCAATGTGAGGACTTGTACAGCTTGCTTGAAGTTCAGGGATACTTCTCCAATGCTTGGTGTGCTTTGAATCTTGCTGAATCACTCCATGGAAGTCAACCTGCAAGAGAGAAAAATGAAAATGGCAAACTATGCTATGGCTGTTCCAGTTCCAGTTCAATACTTGGAATAGTTTGTATGGATGTTATGGAAGGTGTATGAAGTGGTTTGGATGAAAATGCACGATGGAAATGAGCTGGCCAAGTCAAAGTGCAGAATGCCCTGTTTTTGTGCAGCAAGATGGTGTTTCTGTATTTGAGGAGGTATTGGAAGTTGTTGGCTCGTGTTTTAGGTCAGGCTTGATGTTTGGAATGTGTTCAACAAGTTTACTTAGGCTTGTGCTTGCAGCAATGTGAGTTGTGTTTTAAAATGCAAGGTTTCTTCTTACTTAAGAAAAAGTTGTCAAGTTGGTTTCTAAGCTACCTCAGGCCCCTCAAGCATGCTGCACCCTTTTGTCTTGATCAGTGGGATATGTTCCTGAACTTGTGCCAAAAGGATTTGCATTGTACTTCATAGATTGCAATCTTGACATAAAGTGCCACTTTACAAAAATGGATAACTTACTTTTTCTAATTATGGACTAATCCTTCATGTAATGACCAAATGCATAGAATAACATCTTGGCACAATGGTTTAGCATTTAATTATTGAGTGTAAATGAGATTAGAGGCCTGTAATGTAGCTTGCACATGCTGAGTTTGAAAATGCACAAGTTATGGACATGTACATGGCTTATGAACAAAGTGAGTTTTGCCCATATTGACAAATTCGATTCTCCCTAACCACAAGGGTGTTTGAGAAGTTCTTGGACATTTTGGAAAGCTTGGAATGTGTACTACAATCCATATTTGTAATGCAAGTTGAGATTCCAAGTGGAAGCATGTGAAAAGTGGCCATGAAGTTGGGCAAAAATCCTGCCTAGAATAGGTCAAAATTTTTCTAAGTTAAGAATGTTTTGCACCCTTGTTCCAAAACTCATAACTTGAGCTACAAGCTTCTTTTGAGGAAACTTTGTGAATCAAAGTTATAGATTTTGAAATGGACTATAACTTTCATGTTTTGAGTTTTCCTTGAATCCAAATGTATCTTGATGAAAAGATGGGACAAAGTTAGGAAAAAATTAGGAATTTTCATAACTTAGAAAATTTCTAAGTTATGAAATTTCTTCATTTCAAACCCTAATTTGTAATTCTTGATTTCTTGATGAACAAGTTTCATAATTTGACATGTTTTGATGAAAAATAAATCTTGACACTTGATTTTGACCAAAAAGTCAAAGTTTGACTTTTCAGTATACAGTCAAATTTGGCTCAGTTGACTGGAAAATTCATCTGTCAATCTTGTGCAATTGGAATCTTTTGAATTTGTTGAACATGTTAAGACCATGTAATTGAGTCCTTGAGTCCATATGTGAGCTTGGTTTGCCATTGGTTAGGTCAAATAGTCAAAAATTGCCTTTGTGCAGTCAAAACCCTAAAAATGACCATTTTGCCCTTTTGATGATCTGATTAAATTTCTTGTGGAATTGTGATCCAAACTTGACCAAATGGTTCATATGAGTTCATAATGTTGATGTGGGTCAAAAATCATGAGGTTTGACTGTCAATTGACCACAATTGACTTTTTCTCCAATACAGCTGATTTCTAGGTCAACTGTCCAATTGACTGGGCAAAGATTGGAATCAAGGCTTGAAACTTGGTATGGATAAACTTGTGAGTCCAACATGAAGCATGAAAGTCACTTAGGCATTCTAGGTCAAAACATCTTTGTGCAAACACAAACCCTAATTTGGGTCAACATTGGAAGGAGGAGTCTGGAGCAGAGAAAACCCTAACTTGATCTTGAGCTCCAAGGGTCTTGAGGTGAGAAAATATTGATGAAAATGGGAGGGGAAATTTTGGGGTACAACAGTAGTAATCTTTAAATTTCGCAATTTATCGCTTTACATAACATGTTAGTAATTAGGGTTTGTATGGCAAGATAAAATCAACCAAATAGAAAACCCTAATCCAAGACAAAATCAAACATGAAAATGACACACTTGCACACAAGCACCCCTAGGGTTACTCCACTTGGTTGCCTTGTACAAAAATGGCCATATTACGCATGTGAGATATCTTAGAAAAAACAAACAAATACAAGATCATAGTCCCTCGATGACGCTATTCAAAGTTGCCTTACAAAATGATCTTAGTCCCTCAAAAAATGCTAAGATACTTTGCAACATTGCTAATCATGACTATACGATGACCCACGCCCGTCCCGTTTACATCCAAAGATAGGGTTGCTTACTAAATCAATGGTAAAACAACAATATCAAAAGAAAGGAAAATGAACAAGAAAGACATTTGAGTAGGTAGATTACTTTTAGTTACTTGCTCCATTTCAAAACAAATATCCTTGTTATTTTCAAAACAATCACATACACTTTCAAACATCTTACAAACTTGAAAATATTTCAAAAAGACAAACATCTTCATATACATTGTTATGAACAAGAATTATTACAAAGATTGCCTAAACAATGACCTCTTTTTTAAAATACTTTCAAAACCGCACAAAGTACATTTTCAAACAAAAGCAAGTGATCTAGCAAGTAAACTAAGAGCCCATGGAAAACCATGGATGAAAAGGGTTCTAATACATTCCCTTTTTATAATCTACCCCCGAACTCAAGAAACAATCTCAAAGGTCTTTCCTGTGCTTTTTCACCTTTCCTTGTGGATAAAAGAAAAGTCGGTGGCGACTCTTTCTAACCGCAACATTTGCGATAAAACGCAAAGCCTTCAAGTCAGTTCTCCCATTGTATCACAGAACTGGCGACTCTGCTGGGGAATATTCTAAAAGTGGGGTTACCTTAGGGATTAGATCACATTTACTTGCTTACATTGTTTGATTTGTTTGCTTTTCATTATGGTTCTTTGTTTGGGTTTGAATCCTCTACCCGGATTTGGGATACATTATAGGTAAGTAGCAATACATTGTGGAAACTGTGCGGGGTATACCGACATGGTCTAAGCAATAGCTACGTTAGTACGACATATTTGTGGGTACCAGTAGCCTTTGAGTTAATCAAAGAGAATACGGGGCCGCTGAGTGATGTCATAAAGCACTAATTAACTTCTAAAACCTTTACTTGACCAAATTGGCCTTTTAGGATGTAGTGAGATGACCGGCTTTGGTGCAGTCCGAAGTTGGTAGATACTCGATACTACACTCATTGAGGTTTGGTTTCTTGGGATATTTAGGTCGCAATTAAAGAGGCTCGAGCTGAAACAATGACCAAGGAAACAATCTAATGATATTGAGCTCCTTAGAACCCGGTTACTATTACTAGGAGAGGTTTAAGCCAACTAAACTTCAAGAGGGTACTTACCTATAAAACTCCATGCAAGCCTAAACCTAGGACTTGTTTGCTTTTCTTGTATATGCATACTTGTACATAACATCATGGACATCATGAACATCATATACATTCACTAACCATTTCAAGGATTTTTGGGATTCATCTTTGTTCTTGTTTTGTAGGATATGGATTCACTTCGCAGGAAAACTATTCAAGTCAACCTTATAAGAATTCCTCCACAATTAAAGGAGCTAGCTTCAAGGATTCCTGAAAACTCTCTGTTCACCGAGAGACATGGTCGTCTACTCAACTTAGTCACCTCTAACACATATGAGGATATGATGAAGGTGCTCTTTCAGTTCTTTGATCCTTTGAACCATTGCTTCACATTCCCCGACTATCAACATTTGCCTACTTTGGAAGAATTCTCCCAACTCTTGAGGATTCCCATTCTCAATCAACTACCTTTAAACGATACAGAAAGAGATCCAAAGCCAGAAGAGATTGCTCAAGCTCTACACTTGCACTCATATGATGTCACAACTCATTGGGAAACAAGGAGTGGTGTCAAAGGTTTCTTAACAAAGTTCCTGTTTGAGAAAGCCCAAAGCTGTTGGAATTCCCTAGACTTGCAAGCCTTTGAGGAAATTGTGGCTCTCCTCATCTATAGGATGGTTTTGTTTCCAAACTCTGACCAACTCATAGATGTCAACACCGTCAAAATCTTCATATCACGCAACCCGGTGCCTACATTGCTAGGGGATATCCTACACTCTTTTCACACTCGCACAATGAGGAAAAGAGGTGTCCTTATGTGTTGCACTCCTCTCTTGCCAAGATGGTTTATTTCTCATCTTCCCCAATCAGTATTAAAAATGAGCAAGGTTCAAGGTGGTCACAAAGGTTGATGACGCTCAAACATTCAGACATTCATTGGTGCTCCCGTTCCAAAGAGAATGTTATCATTGTCGACCGTTATGGAGAATTTCCTAATGTTCCTTTACTTGGAGTTAGGGGAGGAATCACCTACAACCCATGTTTATCCTTAAGGCAGTTTGGTTATGCCCGAAGGGATGGCCCGCACGAGATGCTGATTCAAGGTTTGGTATTCGACTACGACAACGACGATCAAGGTCTTCGCCTGAAATTTATTCGAGCTTGGAGGATGCTAAACAAGGTGGACAACAAGACTTTTGGACACAAGAATTCCATCCCTCTTGAGCCTTACCTCAAATGGGTACGAACTCGTGCTCAGAGTCTTATGATGCCTTACCCCTCCATTCTCTCGGTAATCATTGAGCCTGTTAAGGAAGGAGATGTTCCATACACTATCCTACATCCTGACATGCCCACATCTCTTGAAGACCTACAAAGGGATTGGATACAACTTAAAGGAGAGCGAGATACTTTTGAAGCCCAATTCTACGCAAGCGAGAAGAAGGTTTTGGAGCTCACTAGGCTACTTCATGAGGAGCAGACTCTGAATGCCCACATTGCCCCAAAGAGGATGCGCACTACTTTTCTATCTTAGAGTTTTATATTATTTTTCCCAAGGGGCATTGATGTACTCAAACTTTATCTTATTAATATAACGTGTGTTTACCTTTTGTCTAAAACAAATTTGAATCTTTGAAATCCTTGAAAACATTGCATATGCACATATCATTCATCATAGCATAAACAAGTCTTTTGCAACAAGTCTCCTCATCTCTCTACTGTTTATTTCAGCAAGATGGATCTCGAGCAAATAGTGAAAGATCTTCAAGATCAGAATACGCAGTTTCAACAGTTGCTCATGACCCTAGTCAAAGGGAAAGAAGAGCTGAAGACTCTGCTGGCTGAAGAGAGGAAAAAGAAAACAAAGAAGGTAACTGGAGTCTTAAACATGGGGAGAAGATTTCAGGGACAGACAAGAAGGACTTTGAATTTTGTAACAACATCCGATGAAGGAGAAGGGAAAGGCAAGGAAACAAATGTCCCGTCAGAATCAGAAGAGGAGGAGGAAGAAGAGGAAGACTACTATGAGGAACAGTATCCTCCAGCTGATGACAAGTACAGGCATCTCAAAGAGCGTTTGAGCGGGATGGAAATACAAAAGGTGCCAGACTTAGACTTTGAAGAATTGGGACTAGTGTCGGGGATTGTGATTCCTCCGAAATTCAAAGTGCCTATGTTTGCAAAGTATGATGGAGTGTCATGCCCTAAAATGCATCTCCGGTCATATGTGAGGAAAATTCAACCCCACACCGCTGATAAAGACTTATGGGTGCACTTTTTCCAAGATAGTCTGTCTGGAACACAACTCGACTGGTTTTACCAACTAGAAAGAGCCAACGTCCACAATTGGGAAGATATTGCCGCAACTTTCTACAAGCAATATCAATACAATGCTGATTTGGCGCCTACCCGCACCCAACTCCAGAGTATGTCCATGGCCTCCAATGAAGGTTTCAAGGACTATGCACAAAAATGGAGAGATTTGGCTGGAAGAGTTCAACCCCCTCTGTCTAAGAGAGAATTGGTAGACATGTTCTTAGGCACCTTATCTGGCCCTTTCTTCAACCATTTAATCGTAAGTTCATCTGCCGGCTTTACTGGACTAATATTAACCGGAGAAAGGGTGGAAGCTGGCATAAAAAGTGGAAAGATGAAGAAGGATTCATCTTCTTTTACAGCTGTAAGAAAGCCTTTCATCGGGAAGAAAGAGGTAGTTACTGTATATCTGCAAAGGAACCAAGATCGGGCCGAACACCGACCAATGGTGGGGGCTGTTATGATTCCAAAGCCTACATCTGATCAACAAAGTAGTAATCAACCAAGGGTGGAAAGGCCAGTCAGGAAATTCACCAGAATCAACATGACTCTGTCTCAAGTATTACCACATCTTCTGAGATCCAACTGGGCAACCTTGAAAGAAGCTCCAAAAAACCCCAATACAACATCCCCTCATTATCACCCCAATGGCCGTTACTCATATCTCTCTGAAAGTCCTAATCACGATACTAATAACTGTTGGGCCTTGAAAAACAAAATACAAGACCTCATTGAAGCAAAAGAAATTGAGTTTGATGCGCCCGAGAAGCCAAATGTCATTTCTGCTCCTATGCTCAGACATGGTCACAATACCAATGCTAATGAAGAAGATTTATTTGTTACCACAGTTGATGAACTCATGACTCCACTACCAACCATTAAGATGAACTTGTTGAAAGCCGGTGTGTTCCCGGGTTGTAATGAAGCTTGCCATCTCTACTTATCCTCACCAATTGATTTCCCTTTGTTGAAAGCACACATTCAACGCCTGATAGATAATAAAGAGATTTTGTTTGAAAGTACTCCTGTTTCACCTATTCCTATTGAAGATGTTTCAATCATTACCATTTCCTCCAATTCTTCCAGGGTCTCCACCAAAAGACCCGTTAGAATTACATCGGTTCTGAAAGCAGCTCCTCTAATAATCACAATGCCTGGGCCAGTCCCATATGAATCAGACAAAACCGTGCCGTGGAATTACGGAGGGGACATTTACTACCATGGCATCAAACAAGACTGGCCGGCCACCGAAGAGATAAACTCCAAAGAAGAAGATGCCGACATCAGCAATATTGCCGGGACTAGCAAAATTACCCAAAGCGGTAGGATCTTTTCTCCAGAAATTTCTCCCCCAAAAGAAGTTTCTGGACCCGTGATCATCCCTGTGGCTGCTCCAAAGGTTGCTCCTACACCCATAATCATCTTTGCAAGTGCTCCTATTGACAAAGACGTTACAACCCCTGTCATCATTCCTACTAACACTTCTGCTGCTGAGACTCGAGGAAAAAGTATTCAAGTGGAACTTGTCCAGACAATGGCTCAATCGCTGACTATCCCTGAGACATCCAAGAAGGAAATGGAGGAGATCCTAAAAATTATAAAGAGGAGCGACTACGATGTAGTTGAACAGTTGGGGCAAACTCCCTCCAAAATCTCCATGCTGGCATTACTACTGTGTTCTGAGGCACATGCAAAAGCCTTGGTGAAGTTCTTAAAAACAGCCCATGTACCGCAAGAGACATCTGCTGATAAATTTCAGGATTGTGTGGCTAGCCTAACTGCGGACAATGGTTTAGGTTTTTCAGATGCTGATCTAACATCGAGGGGAAGAAAGCACAATGAGGCATTACATGTCTCAGTGGAATGCAAGGGCACAACTCTGGCCCATGTTTTGGTGGATACTGGCTCATCCCTGAATGTATTACCCACAAAAGCTCTTGACATACTTGACTGTGAAGGGTTGACTTTGAAGCCAAGCAACATAGTGGTAAGGGCTTTTGAAAGTTCGAAGAGGATGGTTCACGGGGAAGTGGATATCCCCATAAAGGTTGGAACTCAAACTTTCAATTCAACCTTTCATGTAATGGATATCCATCCTTCTTAATCCTGCTTTCTAGGCCGGCCATGGATCCATAATGCTGGCACTGTTACCTCTACACTGCACCAGATGCTGAAGTATCCGGTTCAAGGGAAGATTATCACCGTACATGGAGAGGAAGAATACATGATCAGCCATATCAATTCCTTCAGATATGTGGAATTGGACGGTGAATTCATTGAAACTCCATTTCAACACTTCGAAGAGGTCCCCCAAGAGGTGGCAATGACCAAGACTGTATCCCAGATTCCCAAGATTACAAGACCTCCACTCTGGATGTCATCACTAAAGGACGCCAAAGTAGTGGTAGAGGAAGGTGGATGCACCATCCGGGGGCAACTTCTGGATATCCCGTATAAGTCTAACAAGTTTGGCCTAGGTTTCACTTCAAGCACTCAAAAGGCTGTACGCCGTGCCCGTGCGGGAGGGCCACCCTTGAAGATTAGCAACCGTGAGGTCAATGCGGTAGAAGATGGTAAAGATAATTGCAACCTGGAGGATTGGATCTTTCCGAATGTTAGTGGAGGGATCATCAATTAGGAGGCTAGAGACTTCATCCCAATCACTTTCATCCCTCAGTAATTTATCTTTACATTTTTGTTGGATCTGTAATATTCAAAACAATTCGCACTCTTAAAACCTTGTGTCTTACCCGAGGCACAATGGTCCATTTGTAAGGGTTATTATTTCATCTTCATATGACATCAATGAATCATGGACGTTTTGGCATTCAAACTTTTGTGCTCATTGTTTTTCTTTTACATTTTATTTTCTTAAAAATATAGCTATACCCTTACACACACCCACACTCACAATGCAGGTATCCATCCATTTTGGATCCCATGGGTAACGATACTGCTATGGCCTTTCGTAACTCTGAGAGTCTAATCTACCAAGTCGAAGACGAAGGTGAGGAAGATTGTGAAGTACCAGGGGAACTGGCCAGACTACTACAACAAGAAGAAAGAACCATTCAGCCTCATGAGGAACCCGTGGATACAATCAACCTAGGTACCGAAGAAGACAAAAAAGAGGTCAAAATGGGCGCCAATCTAGAACCCAGTGTCAAGAAGTGTCTGATTCAGCTATTGCATGATTATGTCGAAGTCTTTGCCTGGTCATATGAAGATATGCCGGGACTTGATGAAGATATTGTGGTACATCGTCTTCCTACGAGAGAGGATTATCCGCCAGTAAAGCAAAAAGTACGTCGGATGAGGCTTGATATGTCAGAAAAGATTAAAGCAGAGGTCATGAAGCAATTTAACGTTGGATTCTTGGCCGTCACCTCTTACCCCCAATGGGTTTCCAATGTTGTTCTCGTGCCCAAAAAGGACGGCAAAGTGCGAATATGTGTGGATTATCGAGATTTAAATAGGGCAAGCCCCAAGGATGATTTTCCACTCCCCCACATTGATATCCTAGTTGACAATACGACACAACACAAAGTATTTTCCTTCATGGACGGATTCTCAGGTTACAACCAAATTAAAATGGCACCTGAGGACATGGAGAAAACAACATTTGTCACACAATGGGGCACATTCTGCTACAAGGTAATGCCATTCAGACTGAAGAATGTTGGGGCAACCTATCAGCGCGCCATGATAGATTTATATCACGACATGATACATCATGAAATAGAAGTCTACATGGACGATATGATAGCCAGATCGCAAACAGAAGAAGAGCACCTTGATCACTTACAAAAACTGTTTGAGAGACTGAAAAAGTACAAGCTAAGGTTGAACCCAAACAAGTGCACATTCGGGGTACGATCTGGTAAGCTCCTAGGTTTTATTGTCAGCAACAAAGGTATTAAGGTAGATCCTACCAAAGTTAAAGAAATACAAGAGATGCCTGCTCCTCGTACTGAGAAGGAAGTCAGAGGATTCTTGGGACGTTTGAATTATATCGCCAGATTCATTTCTCACCTGACAACTACTTGTGACCCAATCTTCAAACTATTGAAGAAATATCAAGTAGTCAAATGGAATGATGAATGCCAAGTTGCTTTTGATAAAATCAAAGAGTACTTACAAGAACCTCCTGTGTTGATGCCACCAGTCGAGGGAAGACCGTTGATTATGTATCTGACTGTTTTGGAGAATTCAATGGGGTGTGTATTGGGGCAACATGATGAGTCTGGCCAAAAAGAGCACGCTATTCACTACCTGAGCAAAAAGTTTACCAACTGTGAAACCAGATATTCACTGCTCGAGAAAACTTATTGCGCTATGGTATGGGCTGCTCGCCGGCTAAGACAGTATATGCTGACTCATACTACCTTGTTGATATCTAAGATGGATTCAATAAAATACATCTTCGAGAAGCCTGCTCTTTCTGGGAGAATATCAAGATGGCAGATGATCCTGACAGAGTATGACAAACAATATACTACCCAGAAAGCTATAAAGGGCAGTGTATTGGCTGATCACCTTGCTCACCAAGCTGTAGAAGACTATCAGTCCATGAAGTTTGAATTCCCGGATGAAGACATTATGACATTAGACAACTGCGAAGAAATCAGACCATATGACGTACCTGAACAAGGATCCTGATGGACCCTGTTCTTTGATGGAGCATCTAACGCACTCGGCAATGGTATCGGTGTTGTACTCATATCTCCGGAAGGGTGTCATACTCCCTTTACTGCCAGACTTTGCTTCAATTGTACAAACAAGATGGCAGAATACGAAGTGTGCATCTTTGGTCTCAGAGTTGCCATAGACTTGGGGATCAAATCCTTGGATGTATTTGGAGATTCGGCTTTGGTCATCAGTCATATCAAAGGGGAATGGGAGACCAAACACCCAAACCTTATCCCTTACATATAACATGTTTTGACATTACTACCACACTTTGAGAAGATTACCTTCAAGCACTTCCCGCGAGAAGAAAATTAGCTAGTAGACGCTCTAGCCACAATGTCATCTATGTTTAAACTTAATTGGGATAACGAGGCTCCCCAGATCACCATCGAACGAATGGATGAACCAACACACTGTCACGAGATTAATACTGAAGAAGTAATGGACCAACCTTGGTTTCATGAAGTCAAAAGGTATCTCGAGGCTCAAGAATATCCAGAAGGAGCTTCAGTCAATGATAATAAGTTCTTAATGAGATTCTCTGCTAAATTCTTCCTTAGTAATGGCATCCTGTACAAACACAATCATGACTCTATGTTACTTCGGTGCGTAAATAAGGTTGAAGCAGAAAGGATCATGGCTGAATTACATGAAGGCACTTTTGGCACCCATTCTAGTGGGCATACAATGGAAAAGAAAATCCTACGGGAAGGCTATTACTGGTCTACCATGGAATCAAATTTCTATCAACACTCTCGAACCTGCCATAAGTGTCAAATTTATGCTGACAAAGTGCATGTACCTCTGGTTCCTCTGAATGTCTTGACACCTCCCTGGCCCTTTTCTATGTGGGGAATTGATATGATTGTGGAAATCAAGCCGGCAACCTCCAATGGACACTGCTTCATCTTAGTGGCCATTGATTATTTTACAAAGTGGGTGGAGGCAGCTTCCTTCGCTTCTGTCACCAACAACGTTGTTGCTCGTTTCATCAAGCAAAATCTCATTTACCGGTACGATATCCATGAAAGGATCATCACTAACAACGGTACAAATCTCAACAACACTATGATCACCGCCTTGTGCGAGAAATTCAAGATTCAACATCATAATTCTTCTCCTTATCAGCCGAAGATGAATAGTGCTGGCGAAGCTGCGAATAAGAATATTAAAAAGATCATACAAAAAATGATAGTCACATACAAAGACTGGCATGAGATGCTACCGTTTTCTCTCCACAGATATCGTACCACGACTCGCACATCAACTGGGGAAACACCCTATTCCTTGGTTTACGGCATGGAAGTTGTCCTGCCCATTGAGGTTCAGATCCCCTCTCCGAGGATTATGAAGGATGCAGGGTTGAACGAAAACGATTGGATCCAGAATCGACTTGACCAACTGAACTTGATTGATGAAAAGAGACTTACTGCTGTTTTCCATGGTCAAATGTATCAAAAAAGGATGATCAAGGCTTTCAACAAGAAAGTCAGACGCCAAGTGTATCAAGTTGAGGATCTAGTAATCAAATGCATCATATTGCCATAAGGTGATCCCAAGGGAAAATGGACTCCTACCTATGAAGGACCATTCGTAATCAAAAACATATTCTCTAGTGGGGAAATGATCCTGACCGCCATGGATGCCGACGACATGCCGCACCCTGCAAACACGGACATAGTCAAAAGTTACTATGCATAAGAGACCCGCTAGGTTGACATACCTAGGCAAAACAAGGGCATCCCGGCGAACTAAGAAGGTTCGGGAAAAATTAGGGATAAAACAAAAAAATCTATACACCCGGCAAGTTGAAAACCCGAAAGGGAGACTTGGGCAAAAAAGGGTTTCCCGGTGGACTGAAAACCCGAAAGGGAGGTCCAGGCAAAAGTTAGGGAATTAAAGCGTATGACTATGTCCCGTTGGATCACTTTATGGACAAACTTTGGCTTCCATTGACAAACTAAGAGGTTCTGATCAATTCAATCATCTTCGGACGAGGCAGCAAATAGACAAGACGCTCGGAGATACGAAGGCTATAGCAGAATGGAAACCCTATGGTATTTTTTGTACACATAGCTATCTTTTCTTTGTATCAAAATTTTCATTTTATATATATATATTTTTTATTACGACAACATTCTCTTACTAGAATGTTTGCCTCCTTGTACAAAAAATACTTATTCAAAATCAATACAAAATATTCCTTTGAAAGTGCAAAAAACTATTTGTCTTTTCTTTACGCTTGTTTTATTTACAAAAACGTCCAATGATTCATTGTTGAGCATAGGAATTTGAACATAATTACTAGTTACAAATAAACGAAATGAGAAGAGGCAATTACTGATAGGTTAAAAGGATAGAGAAATGTCTCTAGGCTATTCCATAGGTAACCCCCTGCAGTACGTCGTTTAAATCCCCAGCGGAACAAAGTCTTAAATTATTGATCCCCAGTAGAAGTCGTCAAATTTCTCAGGGCTCCCCAACAGGTTTTACAAGCGGCATATGGCATTTACAACAGGGTTTATTTCTCAAAACAGAAATTCATCAACATGAAGATTTACACTCCATATCCTCAGCAGCAGTCAGGGATTTATTTTCCCTAAATTAAATAGCAATGCAACAAATCAACTCACATACGCATACATCGTATTCATATATCATAAACATTGATAAACACGAAGGCATACAACATAATCCCATTATGCACATATTTCATGTATCATGACTTGGCATTTTAAGCTAACATTTTACCCTTTTCAGGATAAGATTAACAACCATCATTAACATTGTTCAGAGTTTTTGAATACAGTTCAGATGCGCTCCAAACACGGATGCCATTCTGATACTCATTCAGATTCAAATTTGCAGATACAGTTTAGATATGCTCCAAAAACGGATTCCATTCTGATACTCATTCAGATTCAACTTTGCAGATACAGTTCAGATACGCTCCAAACACGGATGCCATTCCGATACTCATTCAGATCCAACTTTGCAGATACACTCCAAACACGGATGTCATTCTGATATTCATTCAGATTCAACCTTTTGATACAGTTCAGATACACTCCAAACACGGATTCCATTCTGATATTCATTCGAATTTGACTTTCAGATACAATACATATACGCTCCAGACACGGACGCCATTCTGATACTCGTTCTTCCAGCTTACAAATTACAATTTAACAATCACCTTTGATGGCATCTTTAAGCCCATCTCCTACAACTTTCTGTCACCTCTCCAAATGGCATCTGTAAGCCCATTCCTTCTATCATTACATCATCGAGTGCAAATTTATGGGCACTCTAGTGTCCAATCATCTTCCACCTTCGAGTCATGAATGGCAAAACTCGCCAATCTAACTCTTGAGGTTTAAGAAGATTGAACAGGGGCATCTGTTGTACCCTAAAATTTTCTCTCTCACTTATCAAGAATTTCCTCATAAGATCTCCTTGACTCAAGACTGCATTAGGGTTTGACCAGCTCAAGACACCTCCTCAAGCACTGATGACTGAAAATTAGGGTTTTGAGTTTGAACAAGGATTTTTTGACTATCAATGCTTCATATGACTTTCAAGTATCATTAGGGACCCCCAAGATTACTCATGTCAAGTTTCAAGCCTTGAATCACACTTTTGATCAGTCAATTAGACAGTTGACCTGAAAATCAG
Organism: Vicia faba; assembly: GCA_948472305.1. Lineage (NCBI taxonomy): Eukaryota > Viridiplantae > Streptophyta > Magnoliopsida > Fabales > Fabaceae > Vicia > Vicia faba. The sequence goes on from OX451741.1 coordinate 225,763,859, forward strand.
CTGTATTGGGGAAAAAGTTAACTATGGCCAATTTATAGTTAAACTTCATAATTTTTTATCCACATCAACATCTTAGACTCATATGTATCATTTGATCAAGTTTGGACCATAATTCCCCAAGAAAATTGATCAAATCATCAAAAGGGCAAAATGGTCAAAATTAGGGTTTTGACTGAGAAGGGGCAATTTCTGATTTTTTACCTAGCAAATGGTCAATTGGTTTAAGGCATGATCTCAAGAGTTCAATTGAATCATCTTGACCTAATTACATGGTTCAAAGCATTGCAAATCCATTGGATTGACATATGAACTTTTCAGTCAACTGATCAAAAGTCAACTGTGCACTGAAAAGTCAAACTTTGACTTTTTGGTCAAATTCAAGTGCCAAGGATCATAATTCATTAAAACATGTCAAAATGTGAAACTTGTTCATCAAGAAATCAAAGATTTAAGATTTGGATTTGAAAAGTTGAAAAATTCTAACTTAGAAAATTTTCTAAGTATAGAAAATTTCTTATTTTTTCTCAACTTTAGGCCAAATTTTCACCATGATACAAAATGATTGAAAGGAAGTTCCCAACATGAAAGTTGTACATCTCCATGAAATCTACAACTTTTCTTCACACAATTTCTCCTAAATATGCTTGGATCTCAAGATATAATTTTTTGCATACACGCTCATGAACTAAAATAGTGAAATTTTGCCCTAGTTAGGCAAGTTTTTGACCTAACTTCATGGAAACTTTTCACCTAGTTCCAAGAGGAATCTTCAAAATAATTTCAAAGATGGGTTGTAGAGAACATTACAAGCTTTCCAAAATGTCAAATAACTCCTTGATATCATTCTTCAGTAGGTAGAATCGAAGAGATGAAGTTGGCAATTTCTCAGTTTGATTTCAAACCATTTCATGAAGAACAAGTTTTCAAATTTGCAAATTGGTTGTACAATCTTCACTTTTCAGGCCTCCAACTCGTTTGTCACTCCACCATTAATGAATTGCACAAGGTTTCATGCCCTAAATCCAAGCATTCAATGCATTATACAAGGAAATAGCTATTTTTGGAAGAAAGGCAACATTGCCATTTTAGAAAAGCATGTTTTTTGCATTTTTTTCATTTCTTGAGCCTTGGACTTGTTCTTTATGCACAAACCAAATCTCTAAACCTGAGCAAAACGTGTTTAGAGCTTCAAGCCACCCTATAAGCTCAGATTGATTCCTTAAGAAGTCACTTCTCACACTTGCTTCAAAAACAAGAAATGTAGTAAGACATGTGATCTTGTACTTATGAGCAAGCACAAGTCCTCTAACCTCTTGTTCTATATAAAGCCATCATTTTGCAACTAAAACCATGCATGCCCAAGCCTTGAAACACCTTAGAATTAGAAATTGCATACCAAGCCTCCAAACATGCCATTTCTGACTTGTGAACTGAATCTTCCATTCTACTCGTGCGTTTTCAGGCCTTTTGCTTTCCCAAGCTTCCTTACCATACAAGTAAACCATCCCACACCCTGAAACATCATTGTAACTCCATCTTCCCCATTGTTGAAGTTCAAAAACAAAGTAACACAGGTGGACTTCTCCAGACCATTCCAGCCACCCTCAAGACAAGCTAAGCATTGCATTAGCTTCCTAGAGGTTCAAGGAAGCTAACCTAATCATCACAACATCCTAAAGCAAGCTTATTTTCAAAACACGATTTCCATTTTCAAGGTGAGTTTTCTGTTTTTCTAACTCTTGATACATGCATAGTTAGCTTTCCATTTGTGAATATAGAATGTAGACATCATTGCTACGAAGCTGTACATATCCATAACTTGCATTTATTTGGCCTGAGTTTAGAGAATTTTAAGTTTGAAGTTCCTGGAAAAATTAGGTTAAGAATTAGGGCCAACAAAATTCTCTCTGATCTTGGACTTATAGTTTTAGTTATGCATATGGTTAGAATCGTGAGGTAAAATGCTATAATGTTCATGTTATCACTTTCCATTTTTATTGAGAATTGAAAAATTTACAGGGAGTCCGGTTGGCCAAAGGTTGAAGATGAAGTACATGGCAAGGAAGCGTTATATGTTATGTATTTTTGCTTTCATTTAGACTAACGGATGTACAGCCACCCTAGTGGTAAGGCAGCGCGTAAAAATGCCCTAGGTCACGAGTTCGAGCCTTGGCGCTGCCTTTTGCAATTTTTCATACTTTTTTCCATTTTTTTTGTTTGTTTGCAGCATGGGCTTCTGGACATTGGGCCCTATATTTTTGCTAACTTCCTGCCTCCAGTTAACTCATGGCACCCCTGGCCCATATATTTTTATTATTCATTTTATTTTCATTTCCATTTTATTAAATATATTTTCCTTAATAATAAAAATCATAAAAAATATAAAATGATCAATATTATATTTTTGTTTTATTTATTTTATTTTCTCATAAAAAATATTTTTATTTAGTTATATATTATCTATTTTTGTTAAATAAATTTGTAAATTAAAATAGAATTAGGTTAAATACTTATTTTTATTCATACATATTAAATATTTATTTTTACATATAAAAAGACCAAAATACTTTATAAATACCATACATTATTTTTCAAGACAAAAATACAAAAATACTTAAAGAAATTTATTTTCTTTTAGAATTAGGGTTTAATCAAAATCTTTTCTAAAAAACAATTTCCTTCCTTAATTAATTTGAAATGATCTTGATTTATTTATTAGGTTTAGGATTAAAAACTTTTTTTACATAAAAACCAAACCAAATCTTCTTTGCATTCATACATATTTACATATTTAATTTATTTTGTACATTATTTATTCCAATACTTGTATAAATTTAATTGGGTTGTAATAGATTAATTAGGTTCATATTATTGCAATCCCCATTCATCAATTGTGTACCCCCCTCCCACAAAAGGTTGTAATAGCTTAGTAATCTTTAAATTTCTCAATTTATCGCTTTACATAACATGTTAGTAATTAGGGTTTGTATGGCAAGATAAAATCAACCAAATAGAAAACCCTAATCCAAGAAAAAATCAAACATGAACATGACACACTTGCACACAAGCACCCCTAGGGTTACTCCACTTGGTTGCCTTGTACAAAAATGGCCATATTACGCATGTGAGGTATCTTAGCAAAAACAAACAAATACAAGATCATAGTCCCTCGATGACGCTACTCAAAGTTGCCTTACAAAATGATCTTAGTCCCTCAAAAAATGCTAAGATACTTTGCAACATTGCTAATCATGACTATACGATGACCCACGCCCGTCCCGTTTAAATCCAAAGATAGGGTTGCTTACCAAATCAATGGTAAGACAACAATATCAAAAGAAAATAAAATGAACAAGAAAGACATTTGAGTAGGTAGATTACTTTTAGTTACTTGCTCCATTTCAAAACAAATATCCTTGTTATTTTCAAAACAATCACATACACTTTCAAACATCTTACAAACTTGAAAACATTTCAAAAAGACAAACATCTTCGTATACATTCTTACGAACGAGAATCATTACAAAGATTTCCTAAACAATGGCCTCTTTTTCAAAATACTTTCAAAACCACACAAAGTACATTTTCAAACAAAAGCAAGTGATCTAGCAAGTAAACTAAGAACCCATGGAAAACCATGGATGAAAAGGGTGCTAATACCTTCCCTTTTCATAATCTACCCCCCGAACTCAAGAAACAATCTCAAAGGTCTTTCCTGTGCTTTTTCACCTTTCCTTGTGGATAAAAGAAAAGTCGGTGGCGACTCTTGTTAACCGCAACATTTGCGATAAAATGAAAAACCTTCAAGTCAGTTCTCCTACCGTATCACAACGCCGTTATTACATTAGGTGCCTCTGGCAGGTCAAACTCAATCTCATTCGACTCAATGAGATCATGTACCTTATTCTTTAAAGCCCAACAGTCGTTTGTATCATACCCCGGAGTTTCAGAGTGGTAGGCACATCGGGCATTTGGGTTGTAGCGGGGAGAGGTGGTATTAGCTTTCTTCGGGGCCTCCCTTAGGGTCACCAGGTTGGACTTCAGCAAATGTGGCAAGACATGGGATAAGGTTATATTGATCTGAGTAAACTGTCTTCTTGGCACATCTGGCCTACGCTGATTGTTTCGTTGTTGGTTTGAGGAAGGATTGGAAATCATAACAGCCCCTACGTCAGACGACGTTCAACTTTGTTTTGATTTCTTTGGCCATAAACAGCATTGACCTCCTTCTTTCCAGTGAAAGGTATCTTTGCAGTACTGGAGGAAGCATCTCTCTGGATTTTACCACTTTTGATGCTAGCTTCTACCCGTTCACCAGTACGTATCAATTCAGTGAACCCAGTAGAAGAACTTCTAATCAGATGGTTAAAGAACGGACCAGACAACGTGCCAAAGAACATCTCCACCAGCTCCCTATCAGACAAAGGAGGCTAGACTCTTCCTGCAAGGTCTCTCCACTTTTGGGCATAATATTTAAAACCTTCGCCGGAACTCATAGACATACTTTACAATTGTGTACGAGTTAGGGCGAGGTCAGCGTTATATTTTTACTGCTTGTAGAAAGCAGCAACCAGATCTTCCCAAATACGGACGTTGGTTCTTTCCAGTTGATATAACCACTCCAGCTGAGTCCCTACCAAACTTTCCTGGAAGAAGTGTACCCACAAATTTCTATCAGTAGTGTGGGGTTGAATCTTCCTGGCGTATGACCTTAAATGCAGCTTAGGACAGGAGACACCGTCGTACTTAGCAAATGTAGGGATCTTAAATTTCTGCGGGATGACCACCCCTGAGACCAACTCCTCGAAATCCCGCCCAGGTATCGTCTGGATCTCCATAGCATTGAGTCGATCCTCCAGCTGTTTGTATTTATCATCAGCAGGAGGATACTGCTCCTCATAATAGTTAGGTTCATCTTCCTTAGACCCTAGGTTGTTGTCTCCCTTCTTGGGCATTTCTTCTTGATTGTCCCCTTTATCTGACGTGGTTGCGAAATCTAGAGCTCACTTGGCCGAACCTCTGAACCTTCTACCCAAATTCAAGACACCAGCTGGTTTCTTTGGCTTCTTGGTCTTCTCTTTGATGATTAGGGCTTTTAGATCTTCTTGCCCCTTGGCCAGAGCTAGGAACATCTGCTGAAACTGAGCGTTTTGAGCTTGAAGATCCTTTACTGTTTGTTCGAGAGCCATTTCTTTTGCTGAAATAAACAACGAAAAGAATAAGAAACATGTCCTAAAATACTTGCTTATACAATGAAGTGTATGATATGCTTATGCGATGTTTTCAAGGACATCGGGAAATTTAAATTTGTGAACCAAAATGAAACAAAGATTTTATTAGTAGAATTCAAAATACAATTTCCTTTTAGGCTTACAATTAAGAAAATCTAAAATCTAAGAAATCAGGTTTCCCATGGGCGCTTCCTCTTTGTGCCGAGATAGACATTAAGACTTTTTTCTTTGTGAAGTTGCTTCGTGAGCTCCAACACTTTCTTCTCATTGACATATAAATGATCTCTAAAGGTATCCCGTTATTTCTTCAACTGAATCTAGGATCTCTGCAGCTCTTCAAGATCAGTAGGCATGTCAGGATGAAGAATTGTATAAGGAACATCTCCTTTGGTGATGGGCTCCACAACCATTGGTAATATGGCTATATACGTCATTATAAGGTTCTGAGCGCGAGCTCGTACTCATCTGAGATAAGGTTGCATAGGGATGGAAGTCTTAGGCCCCAGGGTCTAGATATCAAATCTGTTCACCATGCCCCAAGCTCGTATGAACCTCTGACGATACCCTTGAACATCATTCTCGTAGCTAAACATAATCCCCTGGATAAGCATATCATGGGGTCCATCCCTTCGAGCATAACAAAATTGTTGCAGAGCCAAAGAAGGATTATAAGTTATACCTCCCCTAATGCCAAGTAGTGGGACATTAGGGAATTCCCTGTAGCGGTCAATGATAGAAATATCTCCCATAGATCGAGAATACCAGAGAATATCCGAGTGAGAAAGTGACATCATCCTTTGCGGTCAACTCAAACCTTCTTCATTCTTCAATACTGATTTAAGGAGGTGAGAAATAAACCACCTTGACAGCAATGGCACGCAACACATAAGAATCCCTTTTCTCTTCATGGTGCGAGTGTGGAGGGTATACAAGATGTCTCCGAGTAGAGTAGGCACAGGGTTGCGAGAGAGGAAAATATTGATAGCATTCACATCTATGAGTAAGTCTGGATTATGGAACATCACTAAACCATAGATTAGAAGGGCCAGAACCTCCTCAAAAGCTTGGAAATCTAAATCATCCAAAAACAATTGTGCCTTCTTGTAACACGGTGGGAGAACTGACTTAAGATATTTTGCGTTTTACCGCAATTGTCGCGGTTAGCAAGAGTCGCCACCGACTTTTCTTTTATCCAATAAGGAAAGGCTGAAAAGAACAGGAAAGACCTTTTGAGATTATTTTCTTGAGTTCGGGGGGTAGATTATAAAAAGGGAAGGTGTTAGCACCCTTCTCATCTCTATGAGAACGTATATAAAATGTTTTGTCTTTTAAAAATGTTTCAAGGTGAAGTTGTGGGTGTAAAATGTTTTTGTTATGAGCAAGCAAGAAACTAGAAGTAACATACCTACTCAAAAGGTCTTAAATGTTCTTTTCCTCCTGCTTTAGATGTTGATATCTTACCATTGATTTGGTAAGAAGCCCCATCGTTGGATGTGAAGGGACGGGCGTGGGACGTTTGTATAGTCATAGAAGGCAACCTATGGGACATTTTAGCAATGTCATTTAGGGACTAGAAAGTTTATTGAAGGCAACATTTGAGGGTCATCGAGGGACTACGATCTTTTATCGAGGGTCTTTGCTAAAACGCCCATGTTCGAGGGACATGACTATTTTCTGAAAGGCAACAAAGTGGGATTACCCTAAGGGTGCAAGTGTGAACAGTGTGTTTGATGTACATGCATTTTGTCTTGATTAGGGTTATCTATTTGTTGATTTCATGTCTTGCCACACACACCCTAATTACTAGCATTTATATTTGAAAGCGATAAATTGTGGAAATGTCAAATCCTACGCTATTACATCATTTAGGGATGGGGGTATATAATTACAAATGGGGATTTGTAAGAATTAAAATCCGAATCATCTATTACAACCATATTGAATTATACAATATAAGAAAAAATAAAAAGGAAAGGACTTGAATTGAAAATGGTTTTTTGTCTTAATAAACTAAAAGAAAAATAATCATTTGATAGAGAAAATATTTTTGATGTCTTTCTTATAAAAATAGTTCTAATGTTAAAATGATAAACATAAGAGAAAAAGGAAAAATAATGAGAAACAGAGTCAGCATGTTGCTGAAAGAAAAAATAAATATGATCAGAAGTTCTGATGCCAGGCGCGTTGTGGTTCAGAAAGAAACATCAGAGGTAATCAGAAGTTCTGGGTTGATACATGTTGAGGTCCTGAAATAAACGTTAGAGGGAAAAACAGAAGTTTATGGTCGCTACATGTTGAATTTCTGAGTGTTAGAATAGTGAGAAAATATTAGAAATTTTGTATGTGTTAAAACAGTAAGAAAACCTAGAAGTTCTATGTGTTAAAACAGTGAGCAAAAATTAGAAGTTCTGTGTTGTGTTAAACATTGAGCAAAAAGTCATAAGTTCTGTGTTGTGTTAAACAGTGAGTGAAAATCAGAAGTTTTATGTTGTGCTAAAACAATGGGAAAGAAAGACCCAAAGTTTTGTATTACACTTCATCTCCATCTTTACATTAATCAGCTCATCAGTAGCTTATTCAGTTCTTGACAACAGCAAAATCAGAAAGATAAAAGCACAAAAGTTCATAGAAGTTCTAGTCCTAATTTTGAGCGTAGCTTTATTCAAGAAGTTATGATCCACAGTTTTTTTTCTACTTATGCAATGATATGGACAACATCAATACTATGATATTTACATATTTAATGAAGTTCTGAATGAAAAGATTCAAAGTCAGAAAGACTTACCTTGAATCTAAAGAGTGGGTTCGGAACTTGAGCTACTGCCTTCAGATGTTCTGGAGTCAACAAGAACAATGGAACATAAAATGCTATGTTCTTTGATTCAAAGGGAAGAACAAAGGTTTGGTTTTGTTTGGGAATTCTGAGTTTGCGAATGTTTTACTGTTTTTCTCTTCTCTCTTTTTTTTGTATTTGATAATTCTCTCTTTCCAAAAGCCATCCCCTTGAAAGTGTGATGGAGCAACTTATTTATAGGTGAGTTTTTTGTGGTTTTGGGGGGAAAATGAGATTAAACCTTTTTGGCATACTGTTCCATTGCTTTTTAATCACAACTTTTGTATGCTAATTTGGTGCAATTATGGGGTTTGAGAAAGTGCAGGCGTGGACTGGATCAACAGCTGGTTGCAGGACTGTGCTGTAGCAGGGCAGTAGGCTGCTTAAACGAGGTTTTGGGATTTGGTGATGTTCTGATCGAAGAAGACCAGAAATGTAGCCTCCATATGCTGAAGAGTCATGTTTTGACCGAAAAACATTGCTTCCATATGTTCTAATTGAAGCGTCATATTCTGAACCATCTCTGCAGATTCTAATTGCACTTATGTGGAGGTTGTCCCAGAAGCTCTGAAGCACCATATTCTCTTAATACTTAGAAAATTTTCTAAATGTTTAGAAATTTGATTTTTCAAGGTGATTTATGACTTCTGGTTTTAGATGAACCAATTTCATATCCTGATGAAATATGATTGTTGGAACTTGATTTTGATCAAAAAGTCAGAGTTTGACTTTTCAGTGTGCTTTTGACTACTTTGCCCTTGTGAATGACTTTCTTGGAAAATTGTAATCCAAGGCTTGAAGCTCGATGGAAGCAAACTTGAGGGTCCAGGATGATCCTTTGAGAAATGAGAGGGTAGATTTTGGGGTACAACATCTTCCCCTGTTTAATCTTCTTAAACCTGAAGAGTTAGATTGGAGAATCTGCCATTCGTGACTTGAAGGTAGAAGATAATTGAACGCTAGAGTGCCTATAAATTTGCACTTGATGATACTGTGGTTGAGGTGTAAGGAATGGGCTTAAAAGATGCCATTTGGAGAAATGATGGAGAGTTGGTGGAGATGGGCTTATAGATGCCATCTGAAGGTGACTATTGGTAGAAATTAGATTAAGTCTGAACTTGACTTTAGTTGGGGAAAGTATCATAATAAACCTTTGGTCGATTTAAAACTGAACCTAGAAGAAGTCTTGAATAATCTTTAACTGGAAAGAATCAGAATAAATATTATAGTGATTTATCTGAACCAGAGAAAGCGTCTATTGGGGAAGAATCAGGATAAACCGCTGAGAGATTTAAACTGAACCAACAGGGGTCTGGAAAAGAATCAGAATAAATCTTGGAGTGATTTATCTGAACCAGAGAAGATGTATGCGGGAAAGAATCAGGATAAATCGTTGAGTGATTTAAATTGAATCGGCAGAAGTTTTGAATAATCTTTAACTGGAAAGAAATCAGAATAAATCTTGTAGTGATTTATCTGAACTAGAGAAAGCGTCCACTGGGAAAGAATCAGGATAAACCATTGAGAGATTTAAACTGAACCAGCAGGGGTCTGGAAATGAATCAGAATAAATCTTGGAGCGACTTATCTGAACCAGAGAAAGATGTCTGCGGGAAAGAATTAGGATAAACTGTTGAGAGATTTAAACTGAACCGGCAGGGGTCTGGAAAAGAATCAGAATAAATCTTGGAGCGATTTATCTGAACCAGAGAAGATGTTTGCAGGAAAGAATCAGAATAAACCGTTAAGAGATTTAAACTGAACAAGCAGGGGTCTGGAAAAGAATCAAAATAAATCTTCGAGCAATTCATCTGAACCAGAGAAGATGTCTGCGGTAAAGAACCAGGATAACCCATTGAGAGATTTAAACTGAACCGACAAAAGTCTTGAATAATCTTTAACTAGAAAGAATCAAAATAAATCTTGTTGTGATTTATCTGAACCAGAGAAAGCGTCTACTGGGGAAGAATCAGGATAAACCGTTGAGAGATTTAAACTGAACCAGTAGGGGTCTGGGGAAGAATCAGAATAAATCTTGGAGCGACTTACCTGAACCAGAGAAAGATGTCTGCAGGAAAGAATCAGGATAAACCGTTGAGATATTTAAACTGAACTGGAAGAAGTCTGGAAAATAAGTAATTGTCATGTAGATAGTCACCGCGTCTTGTTTCGGGAATTTATCTACGATTGATTTATTCATAGATATTTGCCTTGTCTTGTTGAAAGCTTGATGGTAATGTTCTGTTGATTGATCTTTCCTGAAAAAGCTAAAGAGTTAGTTGTATGTGATGCCATGATGCATGAAATGCATGGCGTGACTATGTTTCTCAAAATAAATGAGATTGCGATGTGTGCATTCTTGTTGTTGATGTTATGACATATGAATGCATTGTATGCACAAATTAAGTTGTTCTGCTACAGTGTTGTTGGATTAGGGAAAATAAATCCCTGACTGCTGCTGGGGATGTGGAGTGTAAGCCTTCATATTTTGTTGAAGTTGAAGCGTTGAAGAATGGGTTTCCATAATCAGAGAAATAAACTCTGTCGGGGAAGAGAAACACCGTGTATTGCCTGTGGGCTTTATAAAATCCTGCTGGGAAATCCTGAGAAGCTGGGCGACCTTTGTTGGGGAATCTTTGAGGTGGTAACTGGAAGTTTTTGCCCCGTCGGGGACATGATGGTAAAAGGCACCAATGGACCACATGTTGGGGATATGACAAAGATCCTGTAACAGGATATTCTTGCTTCTGCTCTGTTGGAGAGAGTGCCTATGGGGGTTTTGTGGAATAGCTCATAGATGTTATCCTGTTTCTTAAAGCCATTAGTGATTGTCTTTCTGTTTAGTTTTCCTTTTTATGCATTCATTTATAAACAGTAATTACATTCAAATGCATATGTTCAAAAATAAACGCTGGATGTTTTTTGCAAACAAAACAAGAACAATAAAAGAAAAATATATAGTTTTGCACTTTCAAAGGAATATCTTTGTATTAACTTGAATAAGTGTTTTTGTACAAAGAGACAAACATCCTAGTAAGAGGATGTCGTCGTAAAAATGAAAACTGATACAAAGAAAAGATAGCTATGTGAAATAATCCCATGTGGTTCCCACTCTGCTATAGCCTTTACGTCTCTGAGTGTCTCATCCACTTGCTGCTTTGTTCGAAGCTAATTGGATTGATTAGAACCATCCGAGTTTGACGATTGATGTCGAAGATTGGTTGTAAGGTGATCCAACGGGACATAGTCATACGCTTTAAATCCATAAATTTTGCCTGGACCGCCCTTTCGGGTTTTCAGTCCACTGGGATACCCTTTTTTGCCCAAGCCGCCCTTCCGGGTTTTCAGCTTGCTGGGTGTACATATTTTTTGTATTTATCCCTAATTTTTCCCGAACCCTTTTGGTTCGCCGGGATGCCCTAATTTTTTCCTAGGCCAGTCGGCCTAGCGGGTCTTTGTTTATGAGTAGTGTCTTTTAACTATGTCCGCGTTTACAGGGTGTGGAAGATCATCACCGTCCATATTGGTTAAGATCGTTGCCCCACCGGAAAATATGCTTTTAATCACAAATGGTCCTTTGTATGTAGGAGTCCATTTTCCCCTGGGATCACCTTGTGGTAGTATGATACACTTGATTACCAAGTCACCAACCCGATATAACTGACGTCTGACCTTCTTGTTAAAAGCTTTAATCATACGTTTTTGGTACATCTGACCATGGCAGACAACCGTAAGCCTCTTCTCATCAATCAAGTTCAGCTAGTCAAGTCGAGTTTGAATCCATTCGTCTTCATTCAACCCCACATCCTTTATGATTCTAAAGAAGGTATTTGGACTTCAATTGGTAGGACAACTTCCATGTCGTATACCAAAGAGAAAGGAGTTTCCCCTGTTGATGTGCATTCCGTGGTACGGTAACCGTGAAGAGCAAATGGTAGCATCTCATGCCAGTCCTTGTAGGTCACTGTCATTTTTTATATGATCTTATTGATGTTTTTATTAGTGGCTTCTACAATGCCATTCATCTTCGTCCGGTAAGGAGAAGAGTTATGATGCTGGATCTTGAATTACGCGCATAGTGCAGTGATCATAGTATTGTTGAGATTGGTACCATTATTTGTAATGATTCTCTCCAAAATACCATATCGATAGATAAGATTCTCCTTGATGAATCGGGCCATAACATTCTTGGTGACAGAAGCGAAGGAAGTCGCCTCAACTCACTTCGTGAAGTAATCAATGGCAACCAAGATGAAGCGGTGTCCATTAGAAGCCGTTGGTTTGATTTCTCCGATCATGTCAATGCCCCACATCATGAATGGCCAAGGAGCAGTCAGGACGTTTAGAGGAACTGGAGGCATATGTACCTTGTCAACATAGATCTGACACTTGTGGCAAGTTCGTGAATGTTGAAGACAATCTGCTTCCATGGTGGACCAGTAGTATCCTGTGTGTAGGATCTTTTTAGCCATCGTGTGCCCACTAGAATTGGTGCCAAAAGTGCCTTCGTGTAGATCATCCATGATCTTGTCTGCCTCGCTCTTGTCTATGCATCGAAGAAAAGTAGAGTCGTGATTACGCTTGTATAGAATCCCATTATTGAGGAAGAACTTAGCAGAGAATCTTCTCAGGAATTTATTGTTATTAACTGAAGCTCCCTCCGGATATTCTTGCGTCTCGATATATCTCTGAATTTCATGAAACCAAGGCTTGTACACTATTTCATCAGTATCGATCTCGTGATAGTAAGCTGGTTCATCCATCCTTTCAATGGTGATCTGAGGAGCCTCATTATCCCACCTGATTTTGAACATCGATGACATAGTGGCTAGGGCGTCTGCTAGTTTATTTTCCTCTCGTGGAAAATGCTCAAAGGTAATTTCCTCAAAATGTGGGATCAATTTCATCACATGTTCTTTGTAGGGGATGAGATTATGATGATTCGTGTCCCATTCTCCTTTGATCTGGCTGATGACTAAGGCTGAATCTCCAAATACACTTAAGGATCTGATTCCCAAATCTATGGCAACTTTGAGACCCATGATGCACGCTTCATATTCTGCCATATTATTGGTACATTTGAAACACAATCTAGCAGTGAAGGGAGTATGGCATCCTTCCAGGGATATGATCACAACGCCTATGCTGTTGTCGAGTGCGTTGGAAGCTCCGTCAAAAACCAAGGTCCATTGGGATCCTTGTTCAAGTCTGTCATATGGTCTAAGTTCTTCATAATTGTTTACCAACATGATGTCTTCGTATGCAAATTTGAAATTCATGGATTGATAGTCATCCATAGCCTGATGAGCAAGGTGATCGGCCAACACACTTCCCTTTATTGCTTTCTGGGTAGTGTATTAAATGTCATATTTAGTCAGGACCATCTGCCATCTTGCTATTCTCCCAGACAGAGCAGGTGTCTCGAATATGTATTTAATTGGATCCATCTTGGATATCAATAAGGTAGTACGGGTAAATATATACTGTCTTAGCCGGCGAGCAGCCCATGCCAGAGCGCATCAAATTTTCTCGAGCAGTGAATATCTGTTTCACAGTCAATAAACTTTTTTCTCACGTAGTATATTGCGTGCTCTTTTCGGCCAGACTTGTCATGCTGCCCCAACACAGACCTCATTGAATTTTCCAAGACATTTAGATACATGATCAAAGGTATTCCCTCGACTGACGACATCAAAAAGGGAGGCTCTTGAAGGTATTTTTTGATCTTGTCGAAAGCAGCCTGGAAGTCGTCGTTCCATTCCACCACTTGATCTTTCTTCAGTAATTTGAAGATTGGTTCACAAGTAGCCGTCCTAAGAATACCATTACTTCCTTCTCAGTGCGAGGAGTAGGCATTTCTGGTATTGCTTTTACCTTTGCAGGATCCACTTCGATACCTTTTTCGCTGACGATGAAGCCTAAGAGTTTTCCGGACCTCACTCCAAAAGTGCATTTATTTGGATTCAGCCTTAGTTTTTATTTCTTCAGTCTTCTAAACAGTTTCTGCAGATGGCCAAGGTGTTCCTCTTCATTTTGAGATATGGCTATCATGTCATCCACATAGACCTCTCTTTTGTGATGGATCATGTCGTGAAACAGAGCTACCATGGCACATTGATAGGTTGCCCCAGCGTTCTTCAACCCGAATGGAATAACTTTGTAACATAACGTACCCCACTGTGTGACAAAGGTCATTTTTTCCATGTCCTCAGGCGCCATTTTGATCTGGTTGTATTCAGAGAAACCATCCATGAAGGAAAATACTTTATGGTATGCGGTGTTGTCAACCAGAATTTCAATGTGGGGAAGCGGGAAGTCATCCTTGGGGCTTGCCCTATTCAAGTCTCTGTAGTCCATACACACACGTACCTTATCGTCCTTTTTAGGCACTAGAACAACATTGGCAACCCATTATGGATAGGAGGTGACAACCAAGAATCCAATGTTGAACTTTTTCATGACTTCAGTCTTGATTTTCTCTGACATTTTTGGCCACATGTGACATACTTTCTGTTTTACCGGAGGGCAGTCTTCTTTTGTCGGCAGACGATGGACCACGATATCAACGCCGAGTCCTGGCATGTCTTTGTATGACCAGGCAAAGACCTCAACATAGTCATGTAGTAACTGAGTTAAGCGCTTATTGACACTAAGCACCAGGTTGGCACATATCTTGACTTCTTTCTTGTCCTCTTAAGTACCTAAGTTAATTGTTTCCACTGGCTCTTCATGGGGTTGTATTGTCCTTTCTTCTTGTTGCAATAATCTAGCTAGTTCTCCTGGTATCTCAAAATTTTCCTCACCTTCGTCTTCGGCTTGGTAGATCGGATTTTTCAAAGTCATGATAGGCCATAGCAGAATCGTTACCCATGGGATTCTGAGTGGATGTGGATCTACATTTTGATATGTGAGTGTGTGTAAGAGCATAGCTATCTTTGAAAAATGATAAAGATTAAAAAAGAAAAATAATGAGCGTAAAATTTTGCATGCAAAAACGTCCATGGTTTATTGATGACATGTGAAGATGAAGTAACAACCCTCACAAATGGACCGTTGTGCCTCGGGTAAGACACAAGGTTTTAAAGTCTAAATTGTTTAATTATTACAAATCTGACAAAAATTGAAAGACAATTACTCTTGAAGAAAAGTAATAGGGACAAATTCCTTGGCTTCCCAATTGTTGAGTCCTCCGTTCATGGTTGAAAAAATCCACTCGTCCATATCACTGCTGCCATCATTGTCTTCCACTGTGTTGACTCCCTGATTGCTGATACGTAAAGGTGGCCCCCCGGTGCGAGTTCGTCGAACAACTCTTTGTGCCTCCGAAGTAAAACCCAAGCCAAATTTGTTGGATTTGTAGGGAATATCTGGAAGTTGACCCTAGATAGTGCATCCACCTTCTTCAATCACTGCTCTAGAATCCTTTAGAGAGGCCATTTTCAATGGCGGTCTGGTAACTTTCGGAGTCTTGGTAGTAGTCTTGGCTACCGCAAATGCTTGTGGGACCTCCTCGAAATGCTGACACGGAGTTTCGATGAACTCACCATCCATTTCCACGTACCTGAAAGAGTTCAGGTGGATGACCATATATTCCTCCTCTCCATGGACAATGATGATTTTTCCCTTGATTGGGTACTTCAAGATCTGATGTAATGTAGAGGTGACGACACCAGCGCCATGAATCCAAGGTCGGCCCAATAAACAGGAATATGAAGGGCGGATGTCCATCACGTAGAAAGTTGAATCAAAGGTATGAGTTCCAACCTTTATAGGGATGTCAACTTCTCCGTGCACTGTCCTCTTAGAACCATCAAAGGCCCACACCACAATGTTGCTCGGCTTTAAAGTGAGTCCCTCGCAGTCTAGCCAGTCAAGAGCATTTTTGGGTAAAACATTCAGCGATGAGCCTGTATCCACCAGAATATGGGCTAGCGTAGTGCCCCTGCACTCAATGGAGATGTGCAAGGCATCTTTGTGTTTCTTTCCTTTGGGAGTCAAGTCGGTGTCAGAATAGCCTAATCTGTTACCAGCAGTTAGACTGGCCACACAATTCTCAAATTAGTCAATGGAAGTCTCTTGGGACACGTGGGCGATCTTTAGAAACTTTACCAAGGCTTTGGCATGGGCCTCAGAACACAAAAGTAAGTCCAACATTGATATTTTCGAGGGGGTTTGCCCCAACTGTTCCACGACGTTGTAGTCACTTTTCTTGATTATCTTTAGTATCTCTTCTATCTCCTTTCTAGAAGCTTCAGGAATATCTTCTGGATGCGCCTTTGTCTGGACATGCTCAGATAACACCTCTTTTCCCCTTGTCTTGGTCGCAGAGATAACAGTAGGATTGTCAATAGGAGTATCATTGGGAATGTTGGTAGGAGTGGTAGCGAGAATAATTACAGGAGTAGCAATGGTCCTTGGGGAGATCTCCAGTGAGAAGATTCTTCCACTTCTTGTTATCTTACTGGTCCCAACGATATTGACGATGCCAGAATCAGTGTCTTTCACAACTTTGTCTTGGATAGCCAACAGATCTTTCTTGACGCCATAGTAATAGACGTCAGCCCCATAGTTCCAGAGAACATCTTTATCCGAAGAATATGGTATTCGCCTTTGTGATCGGTGGATCTGGAACTGACTGTTTAACGCTGGTTCGCGAAATGTCGCGGAAGCAAGAGTCGCCACCGTCTTTTATTTTCTCCAAATGGAAAGGACAAAAGCACAGAAAAATTCCTTAAAGAGATTGCTCTCGGTTCGGGAGGTAGGTTATAGAAAGGGAAGGTGTTAGCACCCTTTCTATCCATGGTTATCCATGGGCTCTTAGATACTTGCTCAATGTGTTTTCAAAAGGTTTGTTTGCTTTTCAATGTGGGTTTAAAAAGTTTCTTTGAAAAATTTCAGTTCGACTCGTACGTCAGAGTGTTTGAAAAGTTTGCTTTGAAAGCTTTTGAAAATGTGTCGGTGTGAAAAGTCTTTTGAGTTTGTTTTGAGATTAGAGCAAGTATCCTTGAGAACCTACCTACCCTAAGGAATTCGTCTGTGTAAATGTCCTTAAAAGTAGTGCCACCCCACCATTGAGAGGTAGGTAGCACCACCGTTGGAGGTGTTCGGGTCAATTCGATTTTATAGGGACATGGTGATCACCAGAGCAATAGGAAGACACCTTAGAAGCTACCCTCATGCCAGGTTCCCGGATCATGAGGACTTACTAAGACGTTTTCTACTCGACGACCACCTTTCGAGGCAAGGCAACAGTGAGGCGTACCCTAGGGGTGGTGTGTGCGAATTGTGTGTCATGTTTCAAGTATTTTTGTCTTGTCATGTTTGTCGTGTTCTACGCTTGATTTTATTTTAAGTCCATTCATTCTTGCATGCATATTTAACAGTTATAAATTGCGAGGAAATAAATCTAAACTATTACAAACGGCGCGGGTCCACATCGCCAAAATTAAACCGGACCCGATTTAGCGGAAAAATAAATAATGCGAAGAAAATAAAGTGCGAAAAGTAAATTACATGGCTTTGGGATATTTACAAAATTATAATAAGCGATAATAAAAATAAATGCGAGAAATAAAGAAATTAACAAAATTAGGGCGTTGGACCCTTTTGCAAATAATTAAAAGTTAATGAGAATTAAAAATTAAATGATTAAATGTTTTTTTGGTATTTTGTATTTTTTAGATTTAATGAAAAAAAGAAATTAACTAAAACTAAGTTAAGAAGCAAACCCTAATTCTAATATTTTTTTATTTATTAAGAAAGAATTAAAATAAGATCTAAATTAAACCTAATTGATTATGTACAATTTTAATTTACGAAAATAAGATAATAAATAAATAATATTGTTATTCTGAAAAAAAAGGAAAAATATTAAAAGGAATAAAAACTTAATTAACCTAATTTTTATTTTGTTGGATTTTTATTAAAAAAAAAGGAGATTTAAAACTAAAACCTAATTAACTAAATATTTTACACTCTAATTTATTTATGAAAACAATTATGATAAAATAAATATTATGTTCTTTTTTGTATTTTTGATTTTTATGTTTTTTTATATTTTTTATAGAAAAAATAAGTTAATTTATTAAAACAATACAAATAAATAAATAATACAATAATTTAAATAAAAAAAGAAAAGAAAAGTGAACCAGAGTGGGGTGCTGCCCCAAATAAGGAGGTATCAATAGGAGAGGCCTGGCCCAATAAGCTGGTCGTTGGTTGACCTTTTTGAATCTCATGCAATGCGTTTGACCAGAGTTCATGTGCTCATCCATCCTAGACCCTTGATTTATAAGCAGCTGGACGCGTGGGCGATGAAGATTGAGTGTGTATGGTGAACGTTCACATTAGGCCTGCACGGAATCAGTTATAGAAAAACAATATGGAATTTATGCAAGACCTGGGACTTGAACCCAGGTCTTGAAGGTCACAAACTCAACGCTTAACCACTGAACCAAACGTGTCAATTGGTATATTATTATAAACAAATAATCAAAAAGCAAAACTGACGCCCACTAACTAAAACGCGCGCAAGTTTAAACTAACGAACCACCAGCTGACAACTCATCATCGTCTTCATCCTTTTTTTATTTTTTCTGAAATATACGCATATGGCAACGGTTTTAGAAACGTCGCTTTAGGAGGGATTCCAGAAAATAGCGACTAGCTTTCCTTGCTATATAAATCCATCGCGAGGCATGCTTCTTATTCATGGGACCACGCTGAGTTCAACCATGGCCATCTTGAACCCTAATTTTACCTGGTTGTGAAACCCCCAATTTGGGAAACCTGTAAACCTAGTATGTAACAATGGCAACTTCTCATATATGGCACAAAAACAAAATCAAACACGTTGGTTAGCTTTAGAACATCATGACAAACAATAATCCATAAAGAAAAATGCATGAGGATGCTTAAATCGTGCTATGCGAATTCAAAGTTTCCTTGGTTCAGTTTGACTCGTATGTACCAATTCTTGAGGTTTTTGCTGTTGTTAATGATTGAGAAAGGTTCTGGAATATCTCAGGATGCTAATGAGACAAAAATCAAAGCTTGAATCCACCTAAAACCTAGATTTCAGTATTGAGTTTTTTAGGAGAATTTTTCAATAGGCAAGAGTGTGTTATGCGCAGCTTTTTCGTCCTCTTTCATTAGGGTTGTGATGTAGTATTTGTATGGAATGGTTTTAGGTCAAAAGATTGAACAAAATCTCATGAATTAATGGTTTTCACATATTTGATTTTACAAGATTTTTTACAATCTTTTTCATGGTGTTTTTGTACCAAATCAGATCAATTATCATCAAAACTTGCCCTAATCAATTAAGCACGAAATATTGACCTTATAATGTGCATAAAAAGATTTTTTAGGTTAAGGTTTATATTTTTCATGAATTAAAATCATTTAAATGAATATAAATTAATATTAATTCAAATAAATAATTAAAAAATATGAGAATACTTCCCTTTGGGCCTAGTGGTCGTGCATAGGCTTGGCATGAAGAAATTTGGAAGAAAATTGGGCCCATTTGCATTTTTAGGCCTTTTGTATCAATGTTGACTTTCAAAAATTTCCAAAAATTTCCCAACTTCCACAAGGCATAACTTGGTCAATTTTTAAGCTTTTCACATGTTCTTGGACATTTTGGAAAGGTCTTTGAGTCCTTTAACCAATGATTTTGGTCCCATGTCATTTTGATTTACCAATCTCAAGTTATGGCCTTTGACTTAAAGTCACTTTTTGTTGACTTTTGAAAATGACCTATAATGTTGAAATTGATAACTTTTTGTGAGAGCATTTCTTGGACTTGGAACATGAAGATGAATTGTAGGAAATGTCTTTCTCTTCAAAATGAGCTTTGGATGGAAATTTTCTGATAATCCATGTGAAAGTTATGCCCTGGTCAATTTCAGTTGACTTTTTCAGCTGTCCAAATATAGCAACTTTTGCATCTTTGATGATTTCTGAGCCAAATTTTGAGAATCATGATCAAGCATTGATCAAATGATGTTTGTGGCTTCAAAATGATATATTGACCAAAAATTTGAACTTTTGACTGTCAAATGACCATTTTGCCCCTACAGTTGACTGTAGTGCAATCTAGGGTTTTGACTGTGCAGTCTTGAGCTGAATGCCTTGAAACTTGACATGAGGATACTTGACCATCTTTTTAAGCATGTGAGACTTGATTGGGCCTTTGAGAAGTTCATTTCCTTGACCAGAACTCAAACCCTAGTTTTGACTGTCTAGGAGACAGTTGAGCTGCACAACCCTTGGGGCATTTTGTGACCTTGACTTTGATAATTCTTGATGAATATGGGAGGGCAAATTTTGGGGTACAACAGTTGCCCCTGTTCCATCTTCTTAGACCTGAGGATGCAGATTGGCTGCCGTGCCTTTCGTAATCCGAGGGTAGAAGATGATTGAACACTAGAGTGCCCAGAAATTTGCGCTCACATAGTAGCGGTGATGGGGAATGGGCTTATAGATGCCATTTAGAGATTGCTGAATAGGGTGATGGGCTTATAGATGCCATCTGGATGCTGACTGCGTAAGAGATTCCTTTGCTAGAACCTGCATACCTGCAAAAGAGAAAATGGGTACCTGACACGTCGCAGGAGCTGATTTTAGATGCTTGATATAGATATGTCCTGATTGGTTACAGGAGCTGAGTCTGGAGCTTCAAACGCTGATGAATGAACCAGGAATGGTTACTGCCTTAATCATGAATGGTAAGAGAACCTTGGGCGATTTTAACTTCAACAACGCTCGTTGAGAAAAATCTTGGTGAGAATTACCATCTTTGTAGTGTCAGGAAGAGAACCAAAGGACATTATAATCTCAAAGGGAGTCACCTTACTCACCGTTGGAGAGGGAACTATAGGAAATTATAATCTGGAAGGAAATGTCACCTCACGCTCATGCCGGAGAGGGAAACATCTGAAGAAGGAATTACCACCTCACACGCCGTTGGAGAGGGGACCATAAGAGAATATCACCTCACGCTCATGCCGGAGAGGAGAACATCTGAAGAAGGAATTACCACCTCACACGCCGTTGGAGAGGGGACCATAAGAGAATATCACCTCACGCTCATGCCGGAGAGGAGAACATCAATAAGACTTCTGGAAGCAGTATCAGAACGTCACCATCGCTGGGTTTATATCTGAAACTATATCTGGAAGGACATCTGGAAGCAGTATCAGAACGTCACCATCGCTGGGCTTACATCTGAAACTATATCGAGAAGGAATTCTGGAAGCAGTATCAGAGCGTCACCATCGCTGGGCTTACATCTGAAACTATATCGAGAAGGAATTCTGGAAGCAGTATCAGAACGTCACCATCGCTGGGCTTACATCTGAAACTATATCGAGAAGGAATTCTGGAAGCAGTATCAGAACGTCACCATCGCTGGGCTTACATCTGAAACTATATCTAGAAGGAATTGCGATTAGTTGATAGTAGTTATTTTTGTATTGATCTTTTTCCTGAAAAGGCAAAACATAATCGTATGCAAAATCATGATGCATGAACTGTATGTTTTCAAAATCAGTGAGATTCGTGTAATATGATGTATATGCATGCTATAATGATGTATGTGACGTTTTATGAATGTATGTTTTCGTCGTAGGAAAATAAATCCTTGACGGGTGCCGGGAAGTCGCATCCTGGGCTGTTGTGGAGGAATAGCTTTTGCTTCCGCTGGGGATGATAATTGCAAGTATACCGGTAGGAGAAGATAACTCCGTTGGGGAATAAACTTGGCGAATGGAGGATTCTGCGGGGAGAAAAAGATATTCTAGCGACCATGCTGGGAAGAAATACTCTGTGGGGAGATGCTTTTGCTGAATTGTTGAGGATGACTCGCTGAGGATACCTTGCTGTATTGGAAGTATGAATGGACTTCACTGGGGATAAGAAGATTCTGTCGACGACGCTCTTTCCGTGGCTTTTGGCTGAGGATAACCCAGTTATATCCTGTTAAGGAAATAACTCTTTAAATAAAGCCGGACGACGCGTTCGTGCTCTGCGAGGAGATAAGCTTCCCGAATCGTCTGGGGATAATCTTACTGCTTGGGGATATGACTTCCACCTTTGCTGGTGAAGCTGGATTGGACTCTTCTGGGGAAGTTGAACTGTATTGATGTAGGTTGAAAGAGGGAACCTATGTAGGGTTGCCTGCTGATGAGCTCGTGTAAAACCGCATCTGAAATGGAGAAGGAACCTGGGTAGGGTTACTTTGATGATGAGTTCGTGTAAAACTTCGTCTTTGGAAAGGGAGAACCTGTGTAGGGTTGCTTGGTGAGGTAAGTTCATGTAAAACTTTTTGATGAATCGGGGTGAGATTATCTTGAACTAAAATCCATGTAAGACTTCTAGAGGAACCGGGGTTAGGTTACCTTGGGGTAAATCCATGTGAGATTTCTTGACGAACCGGGGTAAGGTTGCTGGAAGCGAGTCCATGTGAGACTTCTGGGGGAACCGGGGTTAGGTTACCTTGAGATAGATCCGTGTGAGATTTCTTGATGAACCGGGGTAAGGTTGCTTCGGGATAAGTTTGTGTAAAACTTTGATGAACCGGGGTTAGGTCATCTTGAGATAGGTCCATGTAAGACTTCAGGAGGAACCGGGGTTAGGTTACTTAGGTAAGTTTGTGTAAAACTCTGATGAGCCGGGGTTAGGTCATCTTGAGATAGGTCCATGTAAGACTTCAGGAGGAACCGGGGTTAGGTTACTTGGATAAGTTTGTGTAAAACTTTGATGAGCCGGGGTTAGGTCATCTTGTGGAGGAGGAGTCTGTGTATGACTTTGTCTGAAGGTTAAGAAGAAACCGGTGTTGGGTTGCATGATTTTGATTAAGTGGATGATCGTCCTGTTTGGTCTCGGACGTTAACCCACGATCTGGAATTTGTAAGGGTAGATGGTAATCATTCTTATGTTGATCTGTCCTTTATACTTTGGTTGACAGAGCAATTAGATCGTCTGGATAACTCATTATTGCCCCTGCTTCGGAGATGAGGGAAGAGGATACCTGTGTGGGTGATTGACAAATCTTCGGGTAGACAAGTGATGAGATACCGGAACATAGTCGTACGCTTTGATCCCTAACTTTTGCCTGGACCGCCCTTTCGGGTTTTCAGTCCACCGGGATACCCATTTTTGCCCAAGCCGCCTTTTCAGGTTTTCGACTTGCCGGATGTACAGATTTTTCATTTCATCCCTTATTTTTTGCCCGAACCCTTTTGGTTCGCCGGGAAGCCCTTATTTTTGCCTAGGTATGTCAACCTAGCGGGTCTTTGATTGTGCGTAACATTTTTTCGACTATGTCCACGCTCTCAGAATGTAGGGAGTTGCCCCTGTTGGAAGTATTTTGCCATGCCCCAGATAATGAGCAATGTGCCCCTTGATTGGAGGTTCTTCTGTTCACAAGGTGTTCATCGTGCGAATTTCCCTGCTTGTTCAAACAAGTAGTCATATGCAAACAAGGTTATTTTAAGAATGCAAAAGTCTATGTCTGTCTTGAATTTTGAAAATGCATTTTTTTTGTGATACAGTGCGATGTCAACTCAATATTTTACAGCAAACCTTCAGGAGTCAGGATACCTTCGTAACAGTATGCTTTCGAACTGACCCATACCTCAGCTAGGACTTTCAAGGGTTATATCGTGGCCGGGTTCACGGTTTAAGAAACAAAGGATAAAGGCTCGAATTATTTGTACCCACCCGCTCTTCGTGATGTTCTCCAAACCTAAACTCAGTTGATCGTGCGTCAGACCTTGTTTGAGTCTTTGTTCTGATATTCCAATGATGGTTCGGATGTTGACAATTTATATTGAATAGGCAGTCATCTCCTTTTTTGTTGAGGTTTTGTGAGACCTCTTTCTTGATTTTGTTATCCCTTTCTTTTTTTGCCTGAACTGTTTCCTTTTCGGAATTACAGTCAGCGGGATGCCCCAGTTTCATAAGTCCCCTTTATAGGTTTTGACTTCTTGGGCTTTTCATTTATGAATTTGATAATGACTGCCTGTCTTTATCGATTATTCGGAACCATCACTGTCTTTTGTTTTGTAAGGACTCCTTTGGTGCCATTTGTTATGCATTTGGATCAACTGAGAGACTACCCTGCCCCAGGTTATGATTAAGGGTTTTGATTTTTGAAAATAAAAACTCCTACTTCTTTGGCTCTGATGGGTTGACGAGGGATTATCATCCTTATAACTCCAGTGTTTAGGGGTTGAAACAATGCCTGTACCTCATCAGCGGGGTCTGTTCAAAAGCATACTGTAGATTGTAGTATCGTTTTCGTCATCCTCCCTCAAGAGGTTTAGAATTTTCCATTAAGAGTTGACCATTGCAAAAATATGAAAGCGGTTTTAAGCATAGTAAACATAATTAATCAAGACAGACATGTGTAATGCATTCATGAAATAAAGAGTTTAACATAATAATTGTTTATCTGAACAAGAAAGGAAAAATACAACTTGAATTCAAATGAACAAAAAAATTTCTCAATCCTAGCCATGTTTCGGCAATGGAGCATTGATCACGTTGGGAGTCTCAGCAGGCTCGAACTCGATCTCTTTGGCATCGATCATGTTCTGAATTTTGTACTTTAGTGCCCAACAGTCCTCAGTATCGTGCCCCGGGCTATCAGAATGATAAGCGCATCTGGCTTCTGGATTGTAGCTGGGAGAGGAGGTCTTAGGATTGGCAGGAGGGTTGATCACCGCAATCAGGTTCATCTTCAACATATGTTGCAGTGCTTGCGACCATGGCATGTTAATGTTGGTGAACTGCCTTTTAGGCCCGTCCGGCCTTTGCTGGTTTCCCCTCTGTGGTTGGCGGCGTGGTGCAGAACCAGAGATCATGACTGCCCCTGCATGTTGATCACGGCGACCCTTTTGACCGTATGCAGCATTAGATTCCTTCTTTCCCGTGTAAGGCTTTTTATGAATATCAGAAGGTGTGGCCTCTTGAATTTTCCCACTCTTGATACCAGCTTCAATTCTTTCACCGGTCAGGATGAGGTCGGTAAATCCAGCAGATGAGTTACCAATGAGGTGGTTGAAGAATGGACCAGACAGGGTCCCCAAGAACATGTCCACAAGTTCACGGTCAGTCAGAGGTGGTTGTACCCTTCCAGCAAGATCTCTCCATTTCTGCGCATATTCTTTGAAACCTTCACTTGATCCTAACGACATACCCTGGAGTTGGGTACGCGTAGGAGCAAGGTCGGCATTATACTGATACTGCTTGTAGAAAGCAGTAGCCAACTCCTCCCAGTTACGAACCTTGGTCCCATCTAGTTGATAGAACCATTCGAGATGAGTCCCTGAAAGACTCTCCTGGAAGAAGTGGATCCACAAGTTTTTGTCCACCGTATATGGTTGGATCTTCCGAACATAGGACCTTAAGTGCAGCTTGGGACAAGACGCCCCGTCATACTTAGAGAAGGGTGGTACTTTGAATTTCCGAGGAATAA
Source organism: Vicia faba (assembly GCA_948472305.1). Lineage (NCBI taxonomy): Eukaryota > Viridiplantae > Streptophyta > Magnoliopsida > Fabales > Fabaceae > Vicia > Vicia faba. The sequence goes on from OX451741.1 coordinate 225,789,408, forward strand.
CCACACCAGTTGACAGACCCAAATCTCCGAAATCCAGCCCAGGTACCTGTTGAACCTCCATAGCTTTCATTCTGTCCTCCAGTTGCTTATATCTGTCATCAGCGGGAGGGTACTGCTCTTCATCAAAATCTGTCTCGTTGTCGGAGACCACTGGACTAGGAACCTCTCTCTCATGATGACTGCTTTTTCCCACAGATGGGGTTGTCCTCTCAGCTTCAACCTGTGGTGTATTCCCAAATTTGCGTCTAGGGCTGAACAGAACAGTCCTCTTCTTTTTCTTGTCCTTCTTCAAAAGGAGAGCCTTCAGGTCTTGTTGCCCCTGGGTCAAATTCAGGATCAGCTCTTGGAATTGGGCGTTCTGAGCCTGGAGATCCTTGATGGACTGTTCAGCTGATGATCCAGGATTCATGACGATCGGCTGAAATAAACAGCGGAGAAGGGTAAGCAACCTGTCAAAGGGATACCTGCAATGCAATGAGGTGTATGACATGCATGCAATGATTTCAAGGATCCCGCAGGGTAAACAAGAAAATTGTTAGCATTGAAAACCGGTAGCTTGACTGAAGGCACTGCATATTGTTGAGAGTCCTTCATCAAGGGTCAAAGGCTCACCATATCCAGTGGGTCATAGCCCCTGACACCCTGGGCTAGAGGAAAATAAATCCTCTTTGCCCCTTGCTGGGATAGTTGTTCATCATGACCTGCATCACAAGCCCTTGAGATCCTTGAAATGGGTTAAGATGTATGCAATGGTATGATGCTATGGTATGCATGGGGTAATGTCAGTAACCCTGTCGTGAGTCCTAGTTAAGGACTATAAACAAGACCTGCAAGAAACAAGTGTCAGGTCACAAGCATGAAGATAGTCAAGTACGAAGGCACACAAGTCACACAAGGGAAACCCTTAGAGTTTAGGCCAGCATGAGGTCTAGGTACTACCCTCTTTCAGTTTGTTGGTTCATACATGTCCTAATCAAAAGTAACCGGGTTCTTAGAGGATCCCAATATCATTGACTACCCTCAATCGGTCATAACTCCAGCATCGCAATCTTTTCTTGCGGCCAGAACCATCACGAGAGTTTAGCCTCAATGGGCGTAGCATACTGCTACTGTTCTAAAGGCCAAGTTGTGTCAATTGAGGTTCTAAGGTTGTTGGTGCTTAATGACTCCTTAGAAGACCCATATTCTCCTCGTTGCGACACAAGGGATATCGGTACAGACTAAGGTGTCACACCAACGTAGCCACTGTTTCACCTGTGTCGGTCTACGCCGGACAGGTCCCTCACAGCTTATGCTACCTAAACAGGGTATCCCCAGATCCGGGTTAGGATCTATGTATCTCCGATGCAACCCACAATAGTAAAGCAAGCAAAACAATACAAGTGAAAACACAGTTATGACCTAGCCCTAAGGTACACCTCACTTTAAGTTTAGAATCCCCAGCAGAGTCGCCAGTTCTGTGATCGGTGGATCTGGAACTGACTGTTTAACGCTGGTTCGCGAAATGTCGCGGAAGCAAGAGTCGCCACCGTCTTTTATTTTCTCCAAATGGAAAGGACAAAAGCACAGAAAAATTCCTTAAAGAGATTGCTCTCGGTTCGGGAGGTAGGTTATAGAAAGGGAAGGTGTTAGCACCCTTTCTATCCATGGTTATCCATGGGCTCTTAGATACTTGCTCAATGTGTTTTCAAAAGGTTTGTTTGCTTTTCAATGTGGGTTTAAAAAGTTTCTTTGAAAAATTTCAGTTCGACTCGTACGTCAGAGTGTTTGAAAAGTTTGCTTTGAAAGCTTTTGAAAATGTGTCGGTGTGAAAAGTCTTTTGAGTTTGTTTTGAGATTAGAGCAAGTATCCTTGAGAACCTACCTACCCTAAGGAATTCGTCTGTGTAAATGTCCTTAAAAGTAGTGCCACCCCACCATTGAGAGGTAGGTAGCACCACCGTTGGAGGTGTTCGGGTCAATTCGATTTTATAGGGACATGGTGATCACCAGAGCAATAGGAAGACACCTTAGAAGCTACCCTCATGCCAGGTTCCCGGATCATGAGGACTTACTAAGACGTTTTCTACTCGACGACCACCTTTCGAGGCAAGGCAACAGTGAGGCGTACCCTAGGGGTGGTGTGTGCGAATTGTGTGTCATGTTTCAAGTATTTTTGTCTTGTCATGTTTGTCGTGTTCTACGCTTGATTTTATTTTAAGTCCATTCATTCTTGCATGCATATTTAACAGTTATAAATTGCGAGGAAATAAATCTAAACTATTACAAACGGCGCGGGTCCACATCGCCAAAATTAAACCGGACCCGATTTAGCGGAAAAATAAATAATGCGAAGAAAATAAAGTGCGAAAAGTAAATTACATGGCTTTGGGATATTTACAAAATTATAATAAGCGATAATAAAAATAAATGCGAGAAATAAAGAAATTAACAAAATTAGGGCGTTGGACCCTTTTGCAAATAATTAAAAGTTAATGAGAATTAAAAATTAAATGATTAAATGTTTTTTTGGTATTTTGTATTTTTTAGATTTAATGAAAAAAAGAAATTAACTAAAACTAAGTTAAGAAGCAAACCCTAATTCTAATATTTTTTTATTTATTAAGAAAGAATTAAAATAAGATCTAAATTAAACCTAATTGATTATGTACAATTTTAATTTACGAAAATAAGATAATAAATAAATAATATTGTTATTCTGAAAAAAAAGGAAAAATATTAAAAGGAATAAAAACTTAATTAACCTAATTTTTATTTTGTTGGATTTTTATTAAAAAAAAAGGAGATTTAAAACTAAAACCTAATTAACTAAATATTTTACACTCTAATTTATTTATGAAAACAATTATGATAAAATAAATATTATGTTCTTTTTTGTATTTTTGATTTTTATGTTTTTTTATATTTTTTATAGAAAAAATAAGTTAATTTATTAAAACAATACAAATAAATAAATAATACAATAATTTAAATAAAAAAAGAAAAGAAAAGTGAACCAGAGTGGGGTGCTGCCCCAAATAAGGAGGTATCAATAGGAGAGGCCTGGCCCAATAAGCTGGTCGTTGGTTGACCTTTTTGAATCTCATGCAATGCGTTTGACCAGAGTTCATGTGCTCATCCATCCTAGACCCTTGATTTATAAGCAGCTGGACGCGTGGGCGATGAAGATTGAGTGTGTATGGTGAACGTTCACATTAGGCCTGCACGGAATCAGTTATAGAAAAACAATATGGAATTTATGCAAGACCTGGGACTTGAACCCAGGTCTTGAAGGTCACAAACTCAACGCTTAACCACTGAACCAAACGTGTCAATTGGTATATTATTATAAACAAATAATCAAAAAGCAAAACTGACGCCCACTAACTAAAACGCGCGCAAGTTTAAACTAACGAACCACCAGCTGACAACTCATCATCGTCTTCATCCTTTTTTTATTTTTTCTGAAATATACGCATATGGCAACGGTTTTAGAAACGTCGCTTTAGGAGGGATTCCAGAAAATAGCGACTAGCTTTCCTTGCTATATAAATCCATCGCGAGGCATGCTTCTTATTCATGGGACCACGCTGAGTTCAACCATGGCCATCTTGAACCCTAATTTTACCTGGTTGTGAAACCCCCAATTTGGGAAACCTGTAAACCTAGTATGTAACAATGGCAACTTCTCATATATGGCACAAAAACAAAATCAAACACGTTGGTTAGCTTTAGAACATCATGACAAACAATAATCCATAAAGAAAAATGCATGAGGATGCTTAAATCGTGCTATGCGAATTCAAAGTTTCCTTGGTTCAGTTTGACTCGTATGTACCAATTCTTGAGGTTTTTGCTGTTGTTAATGATTGAGAAAGGTTCTGGAATATCTCAGGATGCTAATGAGACAAAAATCAAAGCTTGAATCCACCTAAAACCTAGATTTCAGTATTGAGTTTTTTAGGAGAATTTTTCAATAGGCAAGAGTGTGTTATGCGCAGCTTTTTCGTCCTCTTTCATTAGGGTTGTGATGTAGTATTTGTATGGAATGGTTTTAGGTCAAAAGATTGAACAAAATCTCATGAATTAATGGTTTTCACATATTTGATTTTACAAGATTTTTTACAATCTTTTTCATGGTGTTTTTGTACCAAATCAGATCAATTATCATCAAAACTTGCCCTAATCAATTAAGCACGAAATATTGACCTTATAATGTGCATAAAAAGATTTTTTAGGTTAAGGTTTATATTTTTCATGAATTAAAATCATTTAAATGAATATAAATTAATATTAATTCAAATAAATAATTAAAAAATATGAGAATACTTCCCTTTGGGCCTAGTGGTCGTGCATAGGCTTGGCATGAAGAAATTTGGAAGAAAATTGGGCCCATTTGCATTTTTAGGCCTTTTGTATCAATGTTGACTTTCAAAAATTTCCAAAAATTTCCCAACTTCCACAAGGCATAACTTGGTCAATTTTTAAGCTTTTCACATGTTCTTGGACATTTTTGAAAGGTCTTTGAGTCCTTTAACCAATGATTTTGGTCCCATGTCATTTTGATTTACCAATCTCAAGTTATGGCCTTTGACTTAAAGTCACTTTTTGTTGACTTTTGAAAATGACCTATAATGTTGAAATTGATAACTTTTTGTGAGAGCATTTCTTGGACTTGGAACATGAAGATGAATTGTAGGAAATGTCTTTCTCTTCAAAATGAGCTTTGGATGGAAATTTTCTGATAATCCATGTGAAAGTTATGCCCTGGTCAATTTCAGTTGACTTTTTCAACTGTCCAAATATAGCAACTTTTGCATCTTTGATGATTTCTGAGCCAAATTTTGAGAATCATGATCAAGCATTGATCAAATGATGTTTGTGGCTTCAAAATGATATATTGACCAAAAATTTGAACTTTTGACTGTCAAATGACCATTTTGCCCCTACAGTTGACTGTAGTGCAATCTAGGGTTTTGACTGTGCAGTCTTGAGCTGAATGCCTTGAAACTTGACATGAGGATACTTGACCATCTTTTTAAGCATGTGAGACTTGATTGGGCCTTTGAGAAGTTCATTTCCTTGACCAGAACTCAAACCCTAGTTTTGACTGTCTAGGAGACAGTTGAGCTGCACAACCCTTGGGGCATTTTGTGACCTTGACTTTGATAATTCTTGATGAATATGGGAGGGCAAATTTTGGGGTACAACAGCCTTGGCATGGTGATGATTAGGGGAGCAAACTTTGGAACATATGTAATCCTGACGGGTCTTTTGGTGGAGACCCTGGGAGGATTGTCGGAGATGGTGATTATTGAGACATCTTCACAGGAATTTCTGATAAGAGGAACTTTTTCAAACAGATTTCTTTGTTAGCTATCAAACGCTGGACGCCCATCTTCAGTGACAAACAACCATTGGGTAGAGACACACATAATTGACAACTTTCATCACAACCCGGAAATAGACCGGCTTGCAATAGATTATGTTTAATGGTTAAAAGAGGAGTAGTTAAATCATTTACGGAGGAAATAAAACACTCCTCATCAACAACATTGGTGCCTTGACCGTGTTTGGGCATTGGCTCCGTTATCACATTAGGTGTTTCTGGGGGACCAAACTCAATCTCTTTGGTCTCGATAAGGTCTTGTATCTTATTCTTCAAGGCCTAACAATCATTGGTATCATGCCCCAGGCTTTCATAATGATAGGCACATCGAGCATTCAGGTTGTAGCGAGGAGAGGCTGTATTGGGGTTCTTGGGAGATTCCTTTAGGGTCACCATATTAGACTTCAAAAGATGCGACAGAACTTGGGACAAGGTCATGTTGATTCGGGTGAATCGTCTCATGGGCGCATCCGACCTGCATTGATAATTTCGCTACTGATTTGGTGCAGGATTAGAAATCATAACAGCCCCTACCATCAGGCGACGTTTAGTTTTGTTTTGATTCCTATGGTCATATGCAACACTGACCTCCTTCTTCCCGATAAAGGGTTTCTTCATCGTGCTCGAGGATACATCTCTTTGAATTTTTCCACTTTTTATACCCGCTTCTACCCGTTCACCAGTCATGATTAATTCAGTAAATCCAGCCGAAGAGCTTCCAATCAGGTGGTTGAAGAAAGGACCAGATAACGTGCCTAAGAACATATCCACCAATTCTATGTCAGATAGAGAGGGTTGAACTCTTCCCGCGAGATCCCGACATTTTTAAGCATAGGTTTTGAAACCTTCACCAACACCTATAGACATGCCTTGCAACTGTGTCTGAGTTGGAGCTAAGTCAGCATTACATTGGTATTGCTTGTAAAAAGCGGAAGCCAAATCTTCCCCATTGCGAATATTGGCCCCTTCCAACTGATAGAACCAATCCAACTGTGTCCCTGATAAGCTTTCTTGGAAATTCACCCATAGGTTCCTACCGGCAGTATGAGGTTGAATCTTTCTAACGTATGACCTTAAATGCAGCTTTGGACAAGAGACATCATCATATTTAGCGAAAGTGGGGACCTTGAATTTTTGTGGGATGACAACCCCTGAGACAAGTCATAGCTCTTCAAAATCCAATCCAGGTACCCTCTGGATCTCCATAGCATTTAGGCGATCCTCCAACTGCTTGTATTTATCATCAACTGGAGGATACTGATCTTCAGAGTAATAAACCTCTTCTTCTTCTTCAGACTCTGGATGGTCATTTACTTCCTTGATTTTCCCTTCTTGATTATCCCCTTAACCTGATGATATTGTGAAGTCTAGATTTTGTCTGGATGGTCCTTTGAACCTTCTTCCCATATTCAAAACACCGGCTGTTTTCTTCGCTTTCTTCTTCTTTTCTTTGATCAGCAAAGTTTTCAAATCCTCTTGTCCTTTTGCCAGAGTCAAGAACATTTGTTGAAACTGAGCATTATGCGCCTGAAGATATTTTACTATCTGTTCAATATCCATCTCACTAAAATAAACAGTAGAAAGATAAGGAGACCTGTTGTAAGAAACTTGTTTGTGTTATGATGAATGAAGATACATATGCAAATGATTTCAAGGAAATTAGAGATTTAAATTTGCTTTAGACAACAAAAGGAACACACGTTGCATTAATAAATCCAAATTTGTGTACATCATGCCTTTTTGGGCTTTCAATGAAAGAAATAAAGTACAAAAACTCCTAAGACAAAAAGGTTTAACACATCCTCTTTGGCGCGATGTAGGCGTTCAGACTCCATTCTTCATGAAGTTGCTTGGTGAGTTCCAGAACTTTCTTCTCACTGACGTAGAATTAGGCTTCGAAAGTGTCTCGTTCTTCCTTTAGCTGAATCCAATCCTTTTGCAAGTCTTCGAGAGAGGTAGGCATGTTGGGATGAAGGAAAGTACACGGGACATCTCCTTCAACAACAGGTTCTATGATGACAGGGAGGATAGAAGGGTAAGGCATTGCGAGACTCTGAGCACAAGCTCGTACTCACCTAAGGTAAGGCTCAAGGGGAATGGAATTCTTGTGTCCTAATGTCCTACTATCCACCTTATTTACCATCCTTCAAGCTCCTATAAACCTCCAACAGTAGTCTTGATCGTAGCTTTCATAGTCGAACACCACTCCTTGGATGAGCGCGTCATGTAGACCATCTCTTCATGCGTACCCAAACTGTTGCAAAGCTAAGCAAGGGTTATAAATGATACCTTCCCTAATTCCAAGTAGAGGGACATTAGGGAATTCCCCACAATGGTCGATGATGGTAATGCCCTCCAAGGATCGAGAACACCAGTGGATATCCAAATGTCTGAGTGACATCAACCTATTGGACCACCTCAAACCTTGCTCATTCTTCACAACGGACCGAGGAAGATGCGAAACAAACCATTTAGCCAACAAAGGAGTATAACACATGAGGGCTCGTCTTCTCTTCATGGTGCGAGAATGGAGATAATGCAAGATATCTCCCAACAAAGTAGGCACTGGATTGTGAGATAAAAATATTTTGACAGCATTCACATATATAAGTTGGTCTGGATTTGGAAATAGTACCAACCCATAGATGAGAAGAGCCAAAATTTCTTCGAAAGCTTGTAAATCCAGATTGTTCCAACAGTCTTGAACTTTTTCCAATAAGAATTTGGCTAAGAACCCTTTTACACCACTTCTTATTTCCCAATTATCCGTGACATCAGATTGTTGCAAGTATAAAGCTCGGGCAACCTCTTCAGGGCTTGGATTCCTTTCAGTACCGTTGAAAGGTAGTTGATAGAGAATAGGAATCCCCAAGAGTTGAGAGAACTCTTCCATAGTTGGTACAAGATAGTAATCAGGGAGGGTAAAGAAATGGTGCAAAGGGTCAAAGAACTAGAAAAGCACTTTCATTATATCTTCATCAAAGCTTGAGGTAACCAAGTTGAGAAGTCGTCCATGTCTTTTGGTGAACGGAGAATTCTCAGGGACCCTTGATGCTAACTCTTTGAGCTGAAAAGGTACTCGTACAAGGTTGACTTGGATTGTGTTCCTATGAGTGGGAGTCATATCCTACAAAACAGAACAAAGATGAATCTCAAAATCCTTGAAATGGTTAGTCTAAAATTCTATGGTATGATGTCATGATGTTATGTACAAGCATATGCACAAGTTAAATCAAATAAATCCTTAGGTTTAGGCTTGCATGAGGTTTTATAGGTAAGTAACCTCTTGAAGTTTAGTCGGTTCAACCTGTCCTAGAAAGTAAACGAGTTCTAGGGAATCTCAATATCACTGATCTTTCTTCATCCGGCATTATTTTAGCGTAAGCCTCTTTAATGGCAAACGAAATATCCCGAAAGTCCGATCTCAATGAGTGTGGTATCGAGTATCAACCAACTTCGGACTGCACCAAAGCCAGCTACCTCACTACTTCCTAATGGCCAAGTTGTTCAAGTAAGGTTCTAAAGTCAGTTAGTGCTTCATGACACCACACAGCGGCCCCGTATTCTCCTTGAGTACTCAAGGGCTACCGGTACCAACAAATGTGTCACACTAACGTAGCTATTGCTTAGACCATGTCGGTATACCCTGCACAGTTTCCACAACTTATTGCTACTTACCTAAAAAGGTGCCCCAGATCTGGGTATAGGATCAAAACAAACCCAAACAAGGAACCATAATGTAAAGAAAACCAAACAAAGGAAAGCGAGTAAAGGTGATCTAGACCTAAGGTAACCCCACTTTTGATTCCCCAGCAGAGTCGCCAGTTCTGTAACACGGTGGGAGAACTGACTTGGGATGTTTTGCGTTTTATCGCAATTGTCGCGGTTAGCAAGAGTCGCCACCGACTTTTCTTTTATCTAATAAGGAAAAGCTGAAAAGAACAGGAAAGACCTTTCTACATTATTTTCTTGAGTTCAGGGGGTAGATTATAAAAAGGGAAGGTGTTAGCACCCTTTTTATCCATAGTTATCTACGGGCTCTTAGTTGCTTGCTAGATCACTTGTTTTTGTTTGAAAATGTGTTTGTGATGTGGGTTTTGAAAGTATTTTGAAAAAGAATGTCTTTGTAATGGTTCCTGTGATACGGTGGGAGAACTGACTAGGGTTTTGCGTTTGTTTTCGCAAATGTTTCGGTTGAGCAAGAGTCGCCACCGACTTTTTATTTTATCCTAAGGAAAGGTTTAAAAAGCACAGCAAAAACCTTTGTGATTTTTCTTGGGTTCGGGGAGTAGATTATAGAAAGGGAAGGTATTAGCACCCTTTCTATCCATGGTTATCCATGGGCTCTTAGGTACTTGCTTAGATCAACTTGCCTTGGTTTTCAATTGTTTGAAATGGTGCTTGGTGTATGGTTTTGAAAATGTTTTGAAAAGTTGCCTTGTATAGGCTACCCTTGTAACAATTCTTTACTCGAATGTTTTACAAAAGGTGTTTGTCTTTTTGAAAAGATGTTTCAAGGTTTTTTTGAAAGTTTGTTTTGAAAGTGTTTGTGAAGTGTGGTTTGAAATTAGGCAAGTGTTTTCTTTGCAAATTGACAAGTACCTAAGAGTTTATCTACCCTAAAGTTTTCTCAAAGATTTTTGTTATGTTTTAAACCTTTTGACAATTTTGTTCCACCATTGCATTTGGTGGACAATCTTGTCTTAGGAGGTGAAAGGGACGGGCGCGGGTCATCGTTTAGACCATAATTGCAATAGTGTTAAATGTCTTTGGGCAATTTTCTTTGAAAGGGACTTGATCATTTTAGGCAACTTTTCGAAAGCGTCATCGAGGGACTATGATCATTTGATTGTTTGTTTTACCCAAAGAAACCCAACATGCAAAATGGCCCATTTATTTGAAGGCAACAAAGTGGAATACCCTAGGGGTGCAAGTGTGATATGTGTTGTTCATTTTCATGCTTGTTTATCTTGAGATTAGGTCAAACTAATTTGTTCGTTTTATTCGCATACAAACCCTAATTCTAGCATGGTATGTTTAGAAAACATTAAAGTGCGAAATTTAAATTCCTACACTATTACAACATAATAATATGGGGAGGGGGGTACAAATGTTCAAATGGGGGTTATTTAGACAAGAAATTAAACCTAGCTATTACATCATTTTCTTTGAATATTTACAAGACAAATAATTGCATAATTAAATGGAAATAAAAACAAATATGCAAGAATGCAAAAAGAATTTTTATATGTATGAAAAAAATATTATTTATGTAAAAATACAAAATAAATAAAAAGGTATTATTTTTTTGGAGTATTTTCATATTTAGGGCAAAACCCTAGTTTACAAAATAAAATGCATTATTTATTCAATACACATAATATTTATTATTTACATACAAAAATAAAATAAAAATATAGTATATTTGTAAGAATGCATTTTTAATGTTAAATATTAATAAAATAAAATATGTATATTTTTGGTATTTTATTCCAAGTATATTAATGTATAAGTATATTTATTTATATTATTTACAAAATATGTATTATATATACTAATTAAATAATATTTAATATTTAATAAAAAAAAGTATTTTTTCTATAAAATATTTTCAGAGAGTAGAACAAAATAAAAGTGTATAAAAATGTATTTGCACTATTTTAATGTTTTAAATAAAAAGTATATGTATTTATTTTTTATGTATAAACTAAAAGAAAAATCAAATAAATACCTAATAAATTTAAAAATGGTGAGAAAAAATATTTTTATATTTTTAATATCATGATAAAAAATAAATGAGTCAATTAAAAAAAAGAAAAAGTCAAAAAACATTAAAAATAAACCAAATGGGCTCAGGGGGTTCAGAAGAAATTATATGGTGTGAAAAGGAAATACAAAGCAAGCCCAGCCCAATGCAACCTTTCTTCAACCTCTGGCCAGAAAGTATCAAAAAAATGCGCGCCTTGTTCCTCCATTCAAACATCCTGATTCCTGGCTTATTAATGAAAACTCATAACATAAAAAATGTTCAGCATCAAGAGACGAATCCAGCCATATGCAGAACTTGTCTTAACTCTCTAAGATGAGGGAGAATTTCTTCTCCCCCAAATCCTGACCTAGATTTTCTGCCATTTTCAAACCTTAAATTCTCACAGCTCAGGCAAAAGAAATGAAAAGTAAAAGCATGTACAGGTTCAGTGGCATGAGTAGAACATTGCTTATTCACAAACTTAGAGCTAATGATGCCTAATAAGAGAGATAGAAGTTCACCAAAATACCTGTTCAGTTGAAGTTCTATCTGGCAATGGGGAAGCTTTCAGTGCAAGATAATGATTGGTATAGCTTCCTTGAGGTGTGGTGATGCTGTTCCAATATTTACTTTGCCTTGAGACACCTTGAATCGAGCTGTAGAACTTCAACTGCAAAATGAAAAAGTGAAAATGGTGGAACTTGTTAGAGGAATTACAGGTCGTGTTTCAAGTCATGGTTAGCTTGCATAGATGCTAGGGAATGTATGTGAACTGGTTTGGGCAAGAAAGCTTGAGAGAAATGGGAGATGGCACTCAAACTGCAGGCCTTGCCCTGTTCTTGCAGTTTGAAGGTGATTCTGGGATTTGGGGTGTATGAGGGATGTTAGGATCGTGCACTAGCTTGGTTGGGATGTCCTAGATGTGTTTCACAAGTTTTCTTAAGGGTTTGCCAGCTGATATGAGAGTTGTGTTAAGTTATGCTATGTTTCTTCTTTCTTAAGCAACAAAAGGCAAGTTGATGTTCTAGATTGATGCAGGCCCCCATAACATGCTGCAACCCTTTGCCTTGATCAGTGCAATGTGTCTCATAACTTGTGCCTAGAAGATTTTGGCTGTACCACTTGGATTTGCAAAATGGACATAAAGTTCTACTTTTTCAAAATGGAAATAATGCTTTATCTATAAATGGATTAATCTTCTAGACAATGCTTGAATACACAAAACATGGTCTTGGTACAAAGGTTTGGCATTAAATTATTGAGTGTCAAAGGGTTTTAGGACCTGTAATGTAGCACAAACTATGCTGACTTGAAAATGGCCTAAGTTATGAACATGTTTATGATCAATTCAAAAGTGAGTTTTGGATTCGATTCTCTCAAGTTATGAGGTTGTTTGATGATTTCTTGGACATTTTGGAAAGCTTGGAATGTGTACTACAATCCATCTTTGAAATGCAAATTGAAATTCCAAGTGGAAGTGTATGGAAAATGGCCTTGAAGTTGGGTAAAAAACCTTGTCAAAATAGGTTAAAATTTCACTAAGTTAAGAATGGTTTAGTGCCCTTATTCAAAAATTTGTAACTTGAGATACAAGCCTCATTTGGGAAAACTTTGTGAATAAAAGTTGTAGATTATGCAACAAGCTACAACTTTCATGTTTTGACTTTTGTTTGAATCCAAATGGATCTTAGTGAGAAAGTGGGGCAAAGTTGGGAAAAAATTAGGGTTTTTCATAACTTAGAAAAATTCTAAGTTATGAAAAATTCTAATTTCTAACCCTAATTTGCATTTTGTGATTTCTTGGTGAACAAGTTTCATGATTTGGCATGTTTTGATGAAAAATGAATCTTGACTCTTGATTTTGACCAAAAAGTCAAAGTTTGACTTTTCAGTATACAGTCAAAATTGATCAATTAACTGGGAAATTCAACTGTCAATCTTGTGTACTTGGGATCTTTTGAGTTTGTTGAGCATTTCAAGATAATTCCATGGGGTCCTTGAGTCCATATGTGAGCTTGGTTTGCCATTGGTTGGGTCAAACAGTCAAAAATTGCCTTTGTGCAGTCAAAACCCTAAAAATGACCATTTTGCCCTTTTAGTGATCTGATCAAATTTATTGTGGAATTGTGATCCAAACTTGATCAAATGGTCCATGTGAGTTCATAATGTTGATGTGGGTCAATTTTCATGAGGTTTGACTGTCAATTGGCCACAGTTGACTTTTTCCCCAATACAGCTGATTTCTAGGTCAACTGTCCAATTGACTGGGCAAAACATGGAATCAAGACTTGAAACTTGGTATGGATAAACTTGGGAGTCCAATATGAAGCAAGAAAGTCATCTTAGGCATTTTAGATAAAAACATCTTTGTGCCAACACAAACCCTAATTTGGGTCAATAGTGCAAGGAGAAGTCTTGAACAGAGGAAACCCTAACTGGATCTTGAGCTCCAAGGTTTTGTGATGAGAAATCAATGAGAAATGGGAGGGCAAATTTTGGGGTACAACAGTTCCCATCTCTATAAGAACGTGTACAAAGTGTTTTGTCTTTTGAAAAATGTTTCAAAGTGAAGTTATGGGTGTAAAATGTTTTTGTTGTGAGCAAGCGAGCAACTAGAAGTAACCTACCTAATCAAAAGGTCTTAAATGTTCTTTTCCTCCTCCTTTATATGTTGCTATCTTACAATTGATTTGGTAAGAATTCCCATTGTTGGATGTGAAGGGACGGGCGTAGGACGTTTGTATAGTCATAGAAGGCAACCTATGGGACATTTTAGTAATGTCGTTTAGGGACTAGATCGTTTATCGAAGGCAACATTTGAGGGTCATCGAGGGACTACGATCTTTTATCGAGGGTCTTTGCTAAAACGCCCATGTTCGAGGGACATGACTATTTTCCGAAAGGCAACAAAGTGGGATTACCCTAAGGGTGCAAGTGTGAACAGTGTGTTTGATTTACATGCATTTAGTCTTGATTAGGGTTATCTATTTGTTGATTTGATATCTTTCCATACACACCCTAATTACTAGCATTTATATTTGAAAGCGATAAATTGTGGAAATGTAAAATCCTACGATATTACATCATTTAGGGATGGGGGTATATAATCACAATTGGGGATTTGCAAGAATTTAAATCCTAATCATCTATTACAACCATATTGAATTATACAATATAAGAAAAAATAAAAAGGAAAGGACTTGTTTTGAAAATGGTTATTTGTCTTAATAAATTAAAATTAAAATAATCATTTGATAGAGAAAATATTTTTTATATCTTTCTTATAAAAATAGTTCTAATGTTAAAAATGATAAACATAAGAGAGAAAAAGGAAAAATAACGAGAAACAGAGTCAGCATGTTGTTGAAAGCAAAAATAAAGAGGATCATAAGTTCTGATGCCAGGCGCGCTGTGGTTCAGAAAGAAACATCAGAGGTAATCAGAAGTTCTGGGTTGATACACGTTGAGGTCCTGAAATAAACGTTAGAGGGAAAAACAGAAGTTCTGGGTCGCTACATACTGAAGTTCTGAGTGTTAGAATAGTGAGAAAATCTTAGAAATTTTGTATGTGTTAAAACAGTAAGAAAACCTAGAAGTTCTGTGTGTTAAAACAGTAAGCAAAAATCAGAAGTTCTGTGTTGTGTTAAACAGTGAGCAAAAAGTCATAAGTTATGTGTTGTGTTAAACAGTGAGTGAAAATCAGAAGTCTGTGTTGTGCTAAAACAGTGGGAAAGAAAGACCCAGAAGTTTTGTATTACACTTCAACTCCTTCCTTACATTAATCAGCTCATTAGTAGCTTGTTCAGTTCTTGACAACAGCAAAATCAGAAAGATAAAAGCACAATAGTTTATAAAAGTTCTAATCCTAATTTTGAGCCTAGCTTAATCAAGAAGTTCTGATCCACAGTTTTTTTCTACTTATGCAATGATATGGACATCATTAATACTATTTTATTTACATATTTAATGATGTTCTGAATGAAAATATTCAAAGTTAGAAAGACTTACCTTGAATCCGAAGTGTGGGTTTGGAACTTGAGCTACTGCCTTCAAATGTTCTGGAGTCAGCAAGAATAACGGAACATAAAATGCTATATTCTTTGATTCAAAGGGAAGAACAAAGGTTTGGTTTTGTTTGGGAATTCTGAGTTTGGGAATGTTTTACTGTTTTTATCTTCTCTCTTTTTTTGTATTTGATAATTCTCTCTTTTTCCAAAAGCCAGCCCCTTGAAAGTGTGATGGAGCAACTTACTTATAGGTGAGTTTGTTGTGGTTTTGGGGGGAAAAACAAATGAGATTTAAACCTTTTTGGCATACTGTTCCATTGCTTTTTAATCACAGCTTTTGTATGCTAATTTGGTGCAAATATGGGGTTTGAGAGAGTGCAGGCATGGACTGGATGAACAGCTAGTTGCAGAACTGTGCTGTAGCTGGGCAGCAGGCTACTTAAATGAGGTTTTAGGATTTGGTGATGTTCTGATCGCAGAAGACCAGAAACGTAGCCTCCATATGCTGAAGAGTCATGTTCTGACCAAAAAACATTGCTTCCATATGTTTTGATTGAAGCGTCATATTCTGAACCGTTTCTGCATATTCTAATTGCACTTATGTGGAGGCTATCCCAGAAGTTCTGAAGCATCATATTCTCTTAATACTTAGAAAATTTTCTAAATGTTTAGAAATTTGATTTTTCAAGGTGATTTCTGACTTCTGATTTTAGATGAACCAATTTCATGTCCTGATGAAATATGATTATTGGAACTTGATTTTGATCAAAAAGTCAGAGTTTGACTTTTCAGTGTGCTTTTGACCATTTTGACCTTGTGAATGACTTTCTTGGAAAATTGTAATCCAAGGCTTGAAACTTGATGAAAGCAAACCTGAGGGTCCTGGATGATCCTTTGAGAAATAAGAGGGCAGATATTGGAGTACAACACTTCTCTAATAGGAACTTGACTAGAAAACCCTTGACTCCACTTCTTGTTTCCCAGTTGGATACAATGTCGGACCGTTTCAGATGCAAAGTTGTTGCAATGACTTCTGGCTTTGGAGCTTCTTCTAAACCGGTGAAAGGCATCTGATCAAGAATAAGTATACCAATATTTGAGAGAATTCTTCCTTGGTGGGTACCAGCTGATAGTCTGGGAAAGTGAAGCAATGGTGTTTAGGATCAAAGAATTTAAAGAGTACACTCATCATATTCTCATCAAAGTCCGAGGTAACTAGATTGAGAAGTCGACCATATTTCTTGGTGAACAAGGAAGTCTCAGGAACCCTTGATATTATCACTTTGAGTTGGAGAGGTATTCTTACAAAGTTGATTCGGATAGTATTTCTACGAGCGGAAGCCATGATCTGCAAAACAGAACAAAGATAAATTCCCTTGGTCCTTGAAATGGCCAGTGTAATGAAAAATAGATGTTATGATGCATGATGTCATGTTTAAGCAAATTAATCACACACAAGCAAAACAAACAAGACCTTAGGTTTAGTCTTGCATGGAGTTTATAGGTAAATACCCTCTTGAAGTTTAGTTGGTTCAACTTGTCTTAGAAAAGTAACCGGGTTCTAAGGAGTCTCAATATCACTGATCTTTCTTTATCGAGCTCTATTTCAGCTTAGAAATCTTTTCTTGCGGCCGAAACATCTCGAAAGTCCGATATCAATGAGTGTAGCATCGAGTATCAACCAATCCCTAACTTTACACTGAGGCCGGCTATCTCACTACTTTCTAATGGACAAGTTTGTTCAACTAAGGTTCTAAGGTCCGTTAGTACTTCACGATACCACGTGGCGGCCCCATATTCTCTTTGATTCGACACAAGGGATACCAGTACCAACCAAAGTGTCACACCAACACAGCTATCGCTTCAACTATATTGGTCTACACCGTACAGTCTCCACGATCTATTGCTATTTACCTAAAAAGATGCCCCCCAGATCCGGGTGTAGGATCTATAGTAACAACCCAAATAACCCTCAAAGGATAAAGCATACAAAGCAAGCAATTAAAACAATTTAAAAATGAACTAACTCTTAAGGTAACCATACTTTTTAATATTCCCCAGCAGAGTCTCCAGTTCTGTGATATGGTGGCAGAACTGACTGTTTATACTGGTTTTGCGTTTGTGTTCGCAAATGTTGCGGTAAGCAAGAGTCGTCGCCGACTTTTCTTTTATCCAAATTAAGGAAAGGATGAAAAGAACAAAAAAAATACCTTTTCGAGAATTTTCTAAGTAAGGGGGGTAGATTATGGAAAGGGAAAGTGTTAGCACCCTTTACATCCGTAGTTTTCTACGGGCTCTTAGATGCTTAGCTCATTCTTTAAATACCTTGTGCTTTGTGTTTTTGAAAAGTATATTTGAAATTTCCTTAGTGCGGCGATTCGCTTTATGATAACTCTTGTATCAGTCCTCAAGAGTGTTGACAAAGCGAATGTTTTTGAAAGTGTTTTTGAAATGTTTTTATGTAGGTGAAAAAGTTTGTTTTGAGCAAGCATATAGGAACTATCTACTTATACTCAAAAAGTTTGTTCTTTTCCTCCTATCCTTTAGACAGTGCTATCCTACTATTAGTGAGTAGGTAGCCCTATCGTTGGATGTATGAGGGACACTCAAAGGGACGTACAGTCATAAAGGCAACATAAGGAGACACTTTAGCAATTAAGTTTAAGGGACAAGATCATTTACCGAAAGACAACGTTGTAGGGTCATCGAGGAACTATGATCTTTTGATTTACGAGTCTTTGCTAAAGCGTCCCCATTTTCGAGGGACATGACTATTTTATTTTCCGATAGGCAACCAAAGTAGGCGTACCTTAGAGGTGTATATGTGCAAGTGATTCAATTTAGTTCATTTATCTTTGTTATTTGGTTTGCTAGCGCTTTTTTGTTTTTAGTCTTTCCATACAAGTCCAATTACTAGTAGTTAATATTTTGCAGAAATCTAAAGTGCGGGAATTGTAAATCCTACGCTATTACAATGCTTTTGGGGAGGGGGTATTAACATGTCCAAAACTTGGGAGGAAAATAAAGAAAGCGATAAAGTCTTTGTTTAATCTATTACATACTGTCAGCAGATACATAAATATGAAAAAATAGAAAGGAAATATTGAACGCGCGCGAAATGGAGAAGAACGTCTAAAACCCTAAATAAAAGAAAATCTTTTTGTTTTTTTTTGTTTATTTTATGAAAAAAAGCTTAGATTAAATTAAATGAGGAAAAAGACTAAATATAATTCTAATTAATTAAATAAAAGAAAAAAGGATTATGAACTAAAGTTAACTCTAATAAAAGAAAAAAAAACTAATTCTACTATTTTTGTATTTTTGTTAAGAAAATATTTGAATTAAAAAACCTATGTCTAATTAATTTTAAATTAATAAAATAAAGTCAAAATAATTAATTAAATTAAATTAATTAAAATTAAATTAATTTGAAAAATCCTAAGTCTATTATTTTTTTTATGATTTTTTATATTTATATTATTATAAAAAATATTTGAAACTAATAAACAAATAAACAATAAAACAAATAAATGAAAAAAGATAAAAATTGGGCCTGATTGTCAAAGCAAAAAGGGGGGGGGGGGGGTTTGAAATTGCTAGGCCCATGTATGAAGGAGCCCAGAGGCTGTATGGATCCAGTGAGAGGATCCTTTGAATGTCCATGGTGGGGATGTATACTTGGTGCGCTTGGATCTGACCGCGTTGACATTTGGAAAGCATGGATCTGATGGCCTATTGTGCGCGTGTACAACCTTGCTACACTGGATCTGCAAAGAAGAAGTGAAAAAATAACATGCAAGAGGCAGGGGTCGAACTCCTGACTTCTCACATAACCAACACCTTAACACACACTGCCTTGCCACTTTGTCATCCTATTCATTCGTTGATAACAGCAACAAGATTATATAATATACAAAATCAGTCAATTTCTTTTATTTTTCAAACTCGCTCTCAATCAGATTCAAATGGACCAATAAAAATATGTGATTTTGCCACGCGGACTCCACCGGAGTCAACCATTTGCAGGGGTGCCTGAGTCAAACTCCGGTCACCCTCTCCGGCCACATCAAAATCTTAAAACCTGCAAAAAGCGAAATCAAGGCTCAAGATTAAGGCTAACCCCCTATTTCGCATGCTACAAGTTCAATGGTGGTGGCCGTTTGTCTTGAAAGTCCCTGTATCAACGAAACCGAAGCTTAAACGTTCTTAAACCCTAACAATGGTGACCTACGATCCTGGCACTATAACTCGCATGAAATATGTTAGAACATTTGCAAGCAACTATAATAACGTGAATATGTAAAGAGAATCAATTTATATTACATGTAGAAAGAGTTTGAGATTGCAATACTATACCCAACCGGAGTGACTGAAACTTGTGCAAGGGGTGGAAATGATCACTAGACACTTCAGGAACACGCTTAGGCACTTGGATTGGACTGAAAATGGCTGGGAGTCAGGTTTTGGATTTTCACAATTTTGATATTTTTTGCAATTTTTGGGGTGTTCTGTAGGTTGTGTGTATGCGTGAGTTTGGCTTGCAAAAATCACCCTTATATAGAGGAGATAGAGGGGACAAGGTAAGAAGGAAAGAATCAAGCCTTAATCATTTGTATTGAATCCATGATCCTACATTTGAAAACTTGCCATAACTTAAGATTTCATGCCATTTTCAAAGCTGGATGAACCTGGTCACATTTGCACAAATTTGTGGGCTCAAAACTGATCCAAAATATCATCCCACATTCCCAAAACAAATATCCATTATTTTATGCATTTTATTTTATATTTATTTGAATAAAATGAAATAAAATGTGCATGAAATAGCTAGAAATTGCAAGGCATGGTAAGAATGAGATTATAGGTCCTCTATAAGTTTAGGAAGATATTTGAAGTCCAAGAAATTAAGCCATTGACCTAAAAGTTTAAGTTTGCTCCATGCACAATTCTTGAAATTTCTAAAATTTCTGAACTTGTGCAAGCCATAAGTTGCTCAATTTTCATCTCATGGTGATGATCTTGGACTTTTTGGAAAGCCCAAGATGTCTACTTTAATCCCTGTTTTTATCAAATTTTCATTTTAAGACTTAATCTTGATGTAAATGGTCTTGAAAAAAGTGCCTTTTGTTGACTTTTTAAAGATGACCTGTAATGTATGAGCTTGTATCTTTCAAATGGTGCATTTCTTGAACTTGAGGGAAAAAGAGAAGTTGTAGGGAATTGGATTATCTTCAAAATTAGATTTGGTTGGGGACAAATAGATGAAGTATGTGAAAGTTATTCCTAGTCAAAGTTCAGTTGACTTTTCCTATAGAAACCCTAATTTAGCAATTTTTGACCTTTGATAGATTAGGAGCATTTCTTGAGGAATCATGATCAAACCTTGATCAAATGATGAATATCACTTCAAAATGTTGATGTTGACCAAAAATCTTGAAGTTTGACTGTATATAGGCCACAATTGACTTTTGACCTAACAAAGTTGATTTTCAAGCATTTGAGCAATTGACTGAGCAAACTTGTAGTTTAGGACATGAAATTTGTCATGGACAATCTTGAAGGAATATTAGGACCATGGAAAATAATTGAGACCTTTGGAGCTCACACATCTTGATGAAAAGTAAAACCCTAATTAGAGGTTCATTGCTTAGGAGGAGAATTTGTCTGGTCAATTCTTGGTCAACCTTGAGCAATTGAGGACCTCTAGGAGCATGTCTTGATAAAAAAATGGGAGGGGAAATTTTTGGGTACAACACCCAGCATGTTAGAAGCTCCATCAAAAACCAAAGTCAATCGGGATCCCGACTCGGGTCCTTCATATGGTCCAGGTTCTTCACAATCTGTAACTAACATGATATTCTCATCCGAGAACTCGAAATTCATAGACTGATAGTTGTATAGAGCTTGGTAAGCCAAATGATCCGTCAGTACACTTCCTTTGATTGCCTTCTGAGTAGTGTACTTGATCGGTAAAATAGCAAGTGTACTATTTTGCCTCTTGTAATAATAGGGAAAATTCCCCGAATGTCGATCTCAAGGATTGCACAGAATGACCGAGTTTAATGCGAGGTTCAATTAAACAAAACTCAATATGGGGTTTGGTTTGGTTATTGTATTTAACAATAATTAAAAATATCCAAAGGTAAATGATGACTTTATTACTAGTGTGAATACTATGCTAGGGGTAACTGTGTGGTTTGCCATGTAATGACTGTTGTACCCCAAATTTTGACCTAAGATACCATCTCCCATCTGCATCATTGCATTGCAAGGGTTTTGACATATTTTTATCAGTTTTCAAAGCAGATTTCAAAATTCTTAACTTCTTCAAATTGTGATATTTTTTTTTTTGAGCGGTTGTTTTTGCACATGATTTTTCCCTGACATCATCTACAACTTTTCTTTATAAGTCAAGGGCAAATTATGCATTGAGAAGCCACGAAAATTGTTAACGTTAGAAGTCATTTTGTGAATTTAGTGAATTGCACTTAATTTCAACCGTGTTACCCGATTTTTACAAAATCATGCATATTGCATTTTTTTTGTCTTTAATCATCATTAATTTTATTTCATAAAAATCCTAAAATATTTATTTCATGTCATTGTAATTTTTATTTTTAATTCAAAATATTAAAAAATATCATTTAGATTTACACTTTTATTATTATCTCATTTTAATTCAAAAAAGAAGTTAATGATAATTTCATCCATTTTCATCATTTAATATTGCATATTTTAATAGTCGTCACTTGTATCTTAATTCTTTTTTTATTATTATTATCAACATTTTTTTTCTTCTTTTTATTTGTTACTATAACTACTACGTTTTTTTCTTCTTTTGTAAAAAATATGGAAATGCAAGTTTGAAACCACAACACCCCTTCACACGTATAATAATTTGATTTTTTTCATCCTAAATTCAATTTCAAATTCAAAAGCCAAATTATATTTATCACAAACTCTCTTTTTCATTTGCTTTTTGATCCTTTCCATTTTTGTGTAACAAAGACCCTGCTTTTGTCTGGCTGCTAAAAAACAATTCCAACGGTCAAAATTGCTGCTACAACCCCCGCCTCTAAAACCTCATTCAGGGGCACTGTTCAAAAAAAAAAAGAAAACCTTGAGAGTAATTTTGGAACCAATTAACTTCTGTAACTTCAAATACATAAAAGATACCACAAATAAAAAAAAACAACACAGTATCAACATTCATCAATCATTATCATTACTGCAATATTCATCTTCATTTTCCTTGCATACACATCATACAACAACATCTTTGCTTAAGCATACTCATCACAATTTCTCCAGTACAACAACGAATGCTTGAGAAGTAATTAAAAGGGAATCAGAGAAGAAATAAAACGAATTCAAAATATGCGTACCTGCGTCGCTGTTCCCCGGTTCTCCGTTCGTTTTCATCAAGCTTGAAGAGCCACCGGAGTTCTCCGGTAGGTAAGCCTTACATTACTTATTGTTTCTGCATCCCTGTGTGTTAAGGTCAGTAGCATATAGTGATTTTATTTCTTTCTATTTCGGATTTCATCGTGAACGAGCCGAGAACGTGTTGATTGTTGAGCGCGATGGTTGGAAGTTGGATGTTGCTGTCAAAGATGAAGAAGAAGACGATAACTACCAGGAGGAAGCAGAAATCGCCGACGATTTCGACTCTGTTTTTTTGACCAAAACGAGCATGAATCTGATGAGGAGCAACCTCAGGTTAATACCGATGAAGAATGAACAAGAATAAGCGATCGGTAGTTCCAGGGAAGACTTTGGCTAAGAAGAAGAAAGAGAAGAAATCTTATCTGTACTGAAGTTTGGTAAATGTTAGAGGAAGGAGATGGTGGTGTTGATGCGTTTGGGAGAGATAACCGTTAGTTTTTTTCCTCCAAGATTTAACCTTTAATTCATTTTAATTGGGGTATTAAAAGACTAATAATGAGGACCAAATCCCTTCACTGTTTTCTTTGTTTTATTAATAATAATAATAATGTAATAATTCTTTTCTCTCTTCCCAACATAATAATAAATATAATTTTTTTTCTCCCTTTTCTCAAGCAGCCGCCGGCGCCCTCTTAACCTAATTAGGTTACCTCACTTTTATTCCTTCCCTTTTTTTTTTGACCCGGTGGCCCATTGGGCCCAATTTAATCAATTCCAATTCCCACTTTTTCCCTTATGTTCTTATTAACTCATGCTATTAATGAATAAACAATATTAGCTCAATTGGTAAAAGGTGTTAGCAGCATTCTAAGTGTCCTGGGTTCAAGTCCTTGTTGGGACACTTTTCTATCTTTTATTTATTTTGGCCATAATATTTAACATACTTAATAATATTAATTTAATTTGCTGTCTAATTAGTAACTATTAGAAAAAAACATAAAAATGTTCAATTAAAATTTATCTTTATTTATTTTGTCAACATGCTATTTAATTCTTATTTTTATCTTGTCAACATATTATTTAATTCTTATTTTTATTTTGTGTTGTTGTCTATTTAATTATTCAAAAATATATGTTTCATGATTTAATTTTTGCCATGTGTTTAATTATCAAAAAATCTATGTTTTCTTAATTTAATCTTCATGTATTTTATTTATTTATTATTATTTATCTAATTTTTAAGATGCATGCTAGTATGATTTAAATTTCATTAGTTAATTGTTTAATTATAATTAATCGTTAATCCGCATATCTTTCGTCCGTTTCAATCCAAGGGAATTGTCTAATTTTTTATCGACTTAAAGTCATCAAAAAAATATCGTGCGAATACCCTCATTCATTAAAAACTTAGGATAATTTTCCCAAATATCCAATTTCTTCAAAAACTCACACCTTTTAAGTCAAAACTTCGACATTAGGTCTTCGTATCTTCAAAAACCCGTCCGTACCCCTTTTCGGCCAAAACAATTCATTTTTTTTTAATCAAACGAACATTTTAATAAACAGATATTTCAAAAGGTTCCTATAGAGTACTATAGATACATTGGGTGCTAATACCTTCCCATTGTATAACCAACCCCCGAACCATAGATCTCTTTTCAAAAACGCCTTGTATTCTTATTACTTTTAAAAGTATTATTTACATTGCATATTAAGGGTTTTATTTCGCTCTTTTCCCTTTTCCCTTGGAAACAATAAAGCGCGGTGGCGACTCTTGCTTTTGGGAGACGAATTAATCAATAATTCGATCTCCGATTTACCCCGCTACATTTTTTATCGCTACAGAATTGGCGACTCTGCTGGGGAGACGAATTAATAAATAATTCGATCTCCGATTTACCCCGCTACATTTTTTATCGCTACAATGACCTTCACTATTGATCTCTTCTACAAGTTCATTACCTTCAACTACCGGCCCTTTAGATTATTTTCCCCTAAGTCCTTAGTGAAAAAACCTTTAACCATCCATACTAAATCCTTATAAATATCTGATGGAGTTAAGCCTTTATCTTATCAAGAGTTAAATTCTGTGACTATAGGGTACCCTAGTCCTACGTGATATCTATTATAGCCTAATCATACAAAACCCTTAACAATCACGGTCCAGCTGGTTGTTAACCGTAATTCAATCCTAATTGGTCCGATCAGGAAATCATTAGAAACCTTGAATGATTAACTTGAAAGGAAACTACTGTATTAAAATTTAATAATTCATAGTCAATACATTCGCAAATCAGGGACCCCCTAGCATTGGGGGGTTTAGCCACACATAACATTCAAAGAGATTTCAATAATAATAATGATAGACATTACACAAATTAATGCTGAACTCTGATCTTCAATTGCTTCCACTCATGAAGGGTCTTCGTTCTCCCACAACTTGCATGGACTTCAATCTTTTATCGTCAAAATCTCCAGTCGTCAAAGAAGTCCCTTTCTTCTTCTCACAAATAGGTTTTTATAATGAGCAATCCAATTGTCTCGGTCAGAAATGCCTAAAATGCCCCTCGGGGTCCCAAATCATAAAAAATCATAAATACACTCGCAATTAGCGTCCTGGCCAACACGGGCCGTGTCACTTGACATAGGCACCCGTGTCTTGCTCTGTCCATTGCTCCCAACAATACTTTCGCCCAGGCTTTTTGACACAGACCGTGTGAGCTGACACGGGCACCCATGTCAGCGTCTGTGTTCCACATCTTCCCATGTCTTCCCCCTGACACGGCATGTGTCAGGCGACACGACCACCCGTGTCAAGCGACACGACCACCCGTGTCAGGGCTCCTGTAGCAATTCCTCCAAAAGTTGGACTTATGCACTTTTTCTGCCCCGATTTATCCTGTTTATTCTTCTGCACCTGAAAACACTAAAAGAGAAAACCAAAGCATAAAATATGGTAATAAGAAATAAAACATCAATCAATTAAACAAAACAATAACTAAAATAACTGCTAAATTCCCGTGTAAAAACCACTGGTCAAACTCCCCCAAACTTAAACCGTTGCTTGACCTCAAGCGACCATCACAAGAACTCATAAAAATCACAGTAGCCCGATACTCATACATGAGACATCCGTTCAAATTGATCAAAAAGTTGTCCATCTGATTTCACATGAGGTGAAGAGTTTGCTTAAGAATCTTTAACTTGAGAGTTCTTCTTCAGATATCTCTCTAACTATGCTTTGTACTTAAGTCTCTTTCTGATTTTCCTCCTTTTTCATTCAGACAGTCAAATTAAGGCAATAATAATTATTGATGATCATCACACCCACAAGACTGATTAAGAGAGTTTTTTGGCTCAGGCACCAAATAAGAGCTTTTGCTCCTTTATAAATTTAGATAAAATTTTCGAAACTTTTCAATTTATATATTGTCCTTTATGGACGGCATTTGGGGATCAACCCCCTTTAGGCTGAATAACCTGGCGAGGGCTACCCAACTTAGCGAGCCATTTTCCTTTTGTCGCCTTTTCATCATTTGGTTCAAAATTTATTTATTTCTCCTTCAATCGTACATGCATGTGAATCTATGCTATGCTACACTGTGAGGATAAATTACTTTAGGAGTACTTCTCAGGATTTAAGCGTTATGGTATAAATCTACACATTAGAATCGTATCCTGTCACGTTATTCCGAACTTCCTACCCTCTAATAACTATCCCTTTGTCTTTATACACTATTCTCGAACTCTATGAGACTCAAGTTCTTGATCAAAAAAAAAATTCCGGCCAACTTGACGGACTTCAACTCGTGGATTTACACAACAATTCTTAGAGAACTATAAAATAATTCGAAAATAAGAAAAGCAATAAACCCCCCCCCTAAACTTGAACTGAACATTGACCCAAATTTTTCGGACCAAGCTCGAGAGGGTGACTCACAGAGGGTAACGCAACACATGTTGCAGCCTCCTAGCTCTAACTAGTAAGACTCCTTTTTTATTACCTGCAAATAAAACAAAAAGAAAAATTAAGTTAGTAAAAGCGTGGGTTGCCTCCCATGAAGCACTGAGTTTAACGTCACATGGCTTGAAGGGTCATCCCCTTATGGGGGGGGGGGGGGTACTTCCTCTTCCACACCTTGTTGCATGTTTCTTCCGGAAACCAGAACTCATTAAGATTAAAAGTGTCAACCCATTTGTGCTTTCAGCCACTTCCAACTTCCATCTTTTCAGCTCGGTGATCATTCTTCTTTTTCTTCTTTCCTTGTTAACTACGCTTAGGAATTTTTATTGATGCCACTTGAGAAATTTTTCCTGAGGCCTCTTGTGGGAGAGACTGTAAATTGTTGTCTTCTTCTTCAACTCCGATCATTCCGATTGAAGATTTATCCTTTCCACCTGCAACTTGCTTCTTGATTTCCAACCCCTTCAAGGTTATCACCTCATCAAATGATTTCAATGTCAGATTACTTGTCTCGATATCAAAATTACATCGACTTGTCAGCATAAATGGTCGACCCAAAATGATAGGAGTCTCTTCATCTTCCGGTATGTCCATGATCTGAAAATAAATTGGGAGAACAAAATTTTCAATTTCCACTAGGACATCTTCAGCTATCCCATATGACTCCTTGATAGTGTGATCAGCAAATTTCAATTTTTTTCCATTCCCGCTTATTTTCTCAATACCGAGCTTCTTAAAAACAAATAATGGCATTAAACTCACACTCGAGCCAGAATCAACCAGAACCCTCTTGAAAGCTCTGTTTTTATTGTGCACGATATTACAACTGACCCTGGATCCCTCTCCTTGATAGGTATTTTTCTCTCCGGCATAATTTTACACAATTTCTCATCAATGGATACCTGTCCATCTTCCGTTGTTCTCTTTTTGGAAAGTACCTCCTTAATGAATTTCCGATACAAAGGAATTTTGCCGAGTACTTCAAAGAATGGTATGTGAATTTCTAACTTCTTGAAAATTTTGACAAATTTCTCAAACTCTTTTTCTTTCGTGTCCTTCTTTGCCACTTGAGATGGATACGACAACTTGATTGCATGTTTAGTCTTCTCTTCAACTGGCTTTACAGGTGATATCACTTCTTCCTGTTTGTTCATGTTCTCTCTCACTTCCATCTCTACTTATATGATATTTTTGTCAAACTTTACCTCATCTAGTTTTTCTCTGTCCACTTTCCCACTCCTTGTTTTGACAGCATTCACATTCTCATGACTTTTCTGTCTTTCTTGTGCTTGCAGAGCTACCTGTTGAGCAATCTGTCCCATTTGAACTTCCAAATTATTTATTGCAGATGTGGTATTTTTGTAATTACTTCTTGTCTCTTCTTGGAATTGAGATGTTTAGGTAGCCATCTTTTTAATCGCTACCTCCCACTCTGCCTTTTGAGGAGTTTGTTGTTGCTGATCTTTCCAGGAGAAATTAGGATGATTCTTCCACCCAGGATTATAGGTGTTAGAATATGGGTTATTTTGCCTCAAGAATTTTATCTCCTCAATTTGTTCTGGTGTTTCCAGACATTGCATACTACTGTGTGATTCACTACAAATTTCACAAGCTATCCGTTGAACCTGAGCTACCTGTTGAGCACCCATATTTATTGCTTTCAGCTTCTTCTCTACTTCTGCAACAATGACTTCTTCAATTTTTAATTGGTTATTTTTCCAGCTATAAATCAACCACTCCCTCTGGTTTGCTTACAACTCTGTCATATAGCTCCAGGTGCTCATTTACAGCAATTTCTTCAATGATTTTCTTCACACCAGTGGCTGTTGCAAAGTTGGTTGAGCCACAGGCTGCTGTATCAATAAGCTGATTTGTTTTCATTCGAATGTCATTTACACACATTTGTATTTTCTCAGTTTGACTCATGTTGTATGTTGGACAGGCTACTAGTAACTGCTTAAATCTCTTGTAAGCATCACCTAGTGACTCTCCTTCTTTCTGATAACACGAAAAGATATATCATTTTCCGCCCGATTTACATAGATTAAACTTCTGATTCTTCATTTATTATGTCACATTTTTTCTCTATTTGTAGTATTTGCATTATATTTCAGGTACTTAGCTTTTGCAAGGCATAAATGAGAAAAGGAAGAAAAAGAATGGAAAAATGAATAAGAAATGGCCATTTAGCAGTAAAACACGACATTTTGTAATCAGAAGCGTGCCGCCCGCCACAGCTCCTGTCGACCATCACAAATTGGAAAAATGTTCCAATTGGCACACTTCATGTTATGACCAGGACCGTTTGAGGATATGTCCCCCACGTCACAGTGTGCATGACGCTCGTGACGACCACATAATTGTTACGAGGATATCTCCCTGAAGCGCACAAAACACATAATCACCTGGATTTTCTCCACGATTGAAGAACGGGAATTATGAGAATTTTCCTATTTTCTCTCACCATTTGGAATGTATAAAAGTGAATCAGTTACGAACACAAAAAAAAAGACCCGCTACCATTATTTTATTACGTTTTCTACACTGCAATTTTAGTTTTGTTTTCATTATTTTCCGGTTCATACTTGTGCATGATTTTTCCAGTTTTCATAGAATTTCGTAAGCATTAGAAAACCCCCACCATCAAAGCAGTATTTTTCCACATCGGAGGAATACTCCAACACTAGTTTTCTTTCCAAACTTTCAGAATTTGTTTAGGTTTGTTTAATTTTCTTCAAAAATATTGTTCCGAAGTTAATCCCACCATCTTGTGGAGGATAGCACACAGCTCAACTTATTACTTCAGTATTTATTTTAGGTTCATGTTCTGAGCATAATTTATTTATTCTTACCATGCATGTGTTATTAAATTTACGTTTTAATTTTATGTTATCCTGCAATAAAATGATTTCTGGCTAAATTCCCTGATATCGGTATGTAAATATTAACCGAATGGATTCGGTAATTAATTGGCATTAATAGTTTTTACAAAAACACTTTTTGGTTTTAATTTCCAATTTGGATATTTAATTGTTTTTGTACGAGAGTAAAAGATAGTCTAAGGTTAAAATCAACAGATCAAGAGTTTGATGTTTTAACCAGATAGTGGTTATTAAACATTAATTTTAAAAATAGCGAGAGCGCTTTAAAATTAATTGGACTCTAATTGTTTTCAAAAAATACTTTTGAATTTTAAAATGAAACAACGAGAGCGCTCATTTTGAGTTTAATAATATGATCTGACTCGATAGAAAGAAAGTGAGACGAGAGTTTTTAAATAAATAGTTTCCACTAAAATAGTGTTTTAATACTGAAAACAAATGTCAATGGCTTATTGAATCCCCAAAGTTTACAAATTACATACCGGTGACCCGTTATTAATTACTAGATTTTAGTTAATTCTCGATTAAACCCAAACACCCTAATTTATTATTTAGCCTTAGCTTTGCACAGTAACCCTAAGATAATAGTATGGGAAAGATACAAAGACATGTTGCGACTCTGTCCGCATTACGGCCTAGAAGAATGGTTGATCATCCACACATTTTACAATGGTTTCTTGTACAACACAAGACTAACAATTGACGTAGCTATTGGTGGTGAACTGATGGATAAACCATACCATGATGCCTATCAACTTATCGAAAGTATGGCTCAAAATCATTATAAGTGGGGAAGCGATAGAACCATGGTGGAGAAACCTCAAACGAAAGGTGGTATGCATGAAGTTAGTAACTTAGACCAATTTAACGCTAATGTAGAAGCCCTTACCCAAAAGATTGGAAGATTGACCACAACTCACGCAGCCATCGTACCTGCAGTAGCTCTAACCTGTAATTTATGTGGACTTCACACGCATGTTGCACCCAAATGTCCACTCTTAACAGGAGTACTAGTTGATCAAGTGAATTATTCTCAAGGGAAACTCTATAGAAATAACTATAACCCTGCTTGTAAGAACCATCCAAACTTCTCATACAAAAGCAACAACGCTTTGTACGCACCAGGGAAAGCTCCTACTACACCCCCAGGATTTCAGAAAGCCACCCAAAATGTCTCAACTATTCCGAATATCCCTAGGAAGTCCAACATTGAAATAATGATAGAAAACTTTGTAGTCACCCAAGCTCAAACTAACCAAGATTTCATGAATCAAAATATTCACACCAGCGAGAAAATTAAGCAACTGACGAATAAGATTGATGCTCTTGCCACACACAACAAAATGTTAGAAACAAATTTCCCAAGTGGATCAACAGCAAGAAGCTCCAGGTGCTCCAGATGGAACTTTTCCTAGACAACCCCAACCAAATCCAAAGGGACATGCTAATTCCATAACACTTTGGAGTGGGACAGAACTAGGCGGACCAACTAAACCTAGAATCGAGAACTCAACCATGTACCAAAAACACGGAAGAGGAACTGAGAAAGAAGCTGAACCAAAGGAAGTAGAAAAAGAAGGTGATGAAGAGGCCGTAGAAAAAGAAGAACCTTATGTGCCTCCGCCACCCTATAAGCCACCTATTCCATATCCTCAAAGGATTTCTAAGTCTAAAAACATAGGGCAATTCAACAAATTCGTTGAACTTTTGAAACAACTTAACATTACCATACCTTTTACATAAGGTATCACACTAATGCCCTCATATGCCAAATTTATTAAAGAAATCTTATCCAATAAGAAAAAGCTTAAGGATAATGAAACTGTATTGCTCACTGTTGAGTGCAGTGCTATAATCCCAAACAACATGCCTCCTAAACTTAAAGACTCAGGTAGTTTTTCCATACCTTGCGTAATCGGAAAATTTGTCATAGACAAAGCACTATGTGATTTAGGAGCCAGTATTAGTCTAACGCCCTTACCAATTTGCAAGAAACTCAACATGGGAGAACTAAGACCAACGAGAATATCCGTACAATTATCAGATCGATCAATGAAATTTCCTTTAGGGATGTTAGAAAATGTTCCTGTACGTATAGGACTGTGATCGGTGGATCTGGAACTGACTGTTTAACGCTGGTTCGCGAAATGTCGCGGAAGCAAGAGTCGCCACCGTCTTTTATTTTCTCCAAATGGAAAGGACAAAAGCACAGAAAAATTCCTTATAGAGATTGCTCTCGGTTCGGGAGGTAGGTTATAGAAAGGGAAGGTGTTAGCACCCTTTCTATCCATGGTTATCCATGGGCTCTTAGATACTTGCTCAATGTGTTTTCAAATTTGTTTGTTTGCTTTTCAATGTGGGTTTAAAAAGTTTCTTTTGAAAAATTTCAGATCGACTCGTACGTCAGAGTGTTTGAAAGATTTGCTTTTGAAAGCTTTTGAAAAGTGTCAGTGTGAAAAGTCTTTTTGAGTTTGTTTTGAGATTAGAGCAAGTATCCACGAGAACCTACCTACCCTAAGGAATTCGTCTGTGTAAATGTCCTTTAAAGTAGTGCCATCCCACCATTGAGAGGTAGGTAGCACCACCGTTGGAGGTGTTCGGGTCAATTCGAGTTTTAGGGACGTGGTGATCACCAGAGAAATGGGAAGACACCTTAGAAGCTACCCTCATGCCAGGTTCCCGGATCATGAGGACTTACTAAGACATCCTCTACTCGACGATCACCTTTCGAAAGGCAACAGTGAGGCGTACCCTAGGGGTGGTGTGTGCGAATTGTGTGTCATGTTTCAGTTATTTATCTTGTCATGTTTGTCGTGTTCTACGCTTGATTTTAATTTGTCCATTCATTCTTGCATGCATATTTAACAGTTATAAAATTTGCGGGAAATAAATCTAAGGCTATTACAAATGGCGCGGGTCCACATCGCCAAAATAAACCGGACCCGATTTAGCGGAAAATAAATAAAGCAATAAAAGTGCGATAAATAAAGTTACATGGCTTAGAGACAATTACATAATTATTTAAACGATTATAAAATAAATGCGCGAAACAAAGAAATTAAAACAAAAATTAGGGCGTTGGACCCTTTTGCAAATAATTAAAATTAACAAGGAATTTAAAATTAAAATTGAATGAAAAATGGTATTTTTGTGTTTTTTAGATTTAATGAGAAAAAGAATTTATTGAAATTAAATTAGAAGACAAACCCTAATTCTAGTATTTTTTATTTATTATGAAAGGAATTAACCTAAATTAAACCCTAAATTATTTATGTACAATTTTTAATTCATAAAAATAAATAAATAGATAATAATGATTATTGGAAAAAAGGGAAAAATTAAAAAGAATGTCAATTAACCTAATTCTATTTTGTTGGATTTTTTGTTATGGAAAAAAATATATAAATTAAACCTAATTTGAAATTAATTTATTTACATGCTAATAAAATAATTATAATAAAATAAATATTGTTTTTTGGTCTTTTTCTGATTTTTATATTTTGCAAAAAAATAATTACTGAATTAAAACAATAAATAAATAAAATAAGAATTAAAAAGATATAAGGGAAATAAATGAAATTTCAAACCAGGGTGGGGTGTTGTCCCAAAATTGGAGGTATAGGCCTGGACTTTTGGCCCATTTAGATCTGAAGTTGTTGACTTTTCCAGCTTGGGTGCCAGCGCATTGACTTGCCTTATAGTGTACCTTCAATATCAACCCTTGATCTGGGACCATCAGGCATGTGTATGCTTGGATGAGAGGACGTATGGTACGTATGCATTCCTGAAGCTGCATGGGATTTATAATTGAAAAATAATATGAGATTTTGCCAGACCTGGGACTTGAACCCAGGTCTTGAGGGTCATATGCATTGGTATTTGCCAGCTGAGCTACGTGAATCAATTGATATATTATAATAAATAAATAATAAAAAGCAAAACCAACGCGCGGTAACTAAAACGCGCGCAAATTCGAAGTGGCCAATGGCTGATGGACACGCACTCGTCTTCTTCCCCACCCTGTAAAACAAAGCAAATAGGCGACGGTTTTTGAAACGTTGCTTTAGGGCCTCTATCAGAAAATAGCGAATAGCCCCTCGTTGCTCATAAATTGAGCGCGAGGGGGCCATCCTTTTCGTCTTCAACCCCTGAATCCATTGGTGGTCATCTGGGGCTCTAATTTTGCATTATCATGAAAGCCCCAAATCTAAGAACCTGCAACCCTAATTTTTGACAATGGTGAAAACGCATATATGGCACAAAAAAGCAATTGAATGTAATGGTTAGCTCAGAAACATCATTGTAAGCAATAATCCATAAAGAAAAATGCAAAAGAATGCTTAATTCATGCTATGCGATTTCAGAATTTTTGCTTCACAGTTTGACTATGGGGTACCAATTCAGGGTGTTTTTGTTGTTGTTAATGGTTGAGAAACGGTCAATGATGTCTCAGGATGCTAATGGGATGAAGATTGAAGCTTGGAACGACCTCTAAGGCACTTTTCAGATTTGAGTTTTTTAAGAGAATTTTCAATTTGCCAAAGGTTTCTTATGCGCAGCTTGCAGTCTCCTTGGCTTAGGGTTATGTTCTAGTATATGTAAGGAAGCAATTAGGTTAAGAATTTCAACAAAAATCTCTTGCAATTATGAATTGAAGATTTGATTTTTTTTCATTATTTTTCCAATCTCTTTCACATGGTTTTTGTGCAAATCATATCCAATTCAATCCAATTCTCCCTAATCAGCATGTGCACGAATTATAGAAGCCAAATCATGCATAAAAAGATTTTTTTAGGTTAGGTTTGTATTTTTCATGTATTAAAATGATTTAAATGAATATAAATTAATATAAATTCAAATAAATAATTAAAAAATATGAAAATACTTCCCTTTGGGCCTAGTGGTCGTGCATAGGCTTGGCATGAAGAAACTTGGAAGAAAAATGGGCCCATTTGCATTTTTAGGCCTTTTGCATCAATGTTGACTTTCCAAAATTCCTAACAATTTCCCAACTTCCACAAGGCATAACTTGGTCAATTTTTAAGCTTTTCACATGTTCTTGGACATTTTGGAAAGGTCTTTGAGTCCTTTAACCAATGCCTTTGGTCCCATGTCATTTTGATTTACCAATCTCAAGTTATGGCCTTTGACTTAAAGTCACTTTTTGTTGACTTTTGAAAATGACCTATAATGTTGAAATTGATAACTTTTTGTGAGAGCATTTCTTGGACTTGGAACATGAAGATGAATTGTAGGGAATGTCTTTCTCTTCAAAATGAGCTTTGGATGGAATTTTTCTGATAATCCATGTGAAAGTTATGCCCTGGTCAATTTCAGTTGACTTTTTCAGCTGTCCAAATATAGCAACTTTTGTATCTTTGATGATTTCTGAGCCAAATTTTGAGAATCATGATCAAGCATTGATCAAATGATGTTTGTGGCTTCAAAATGATATGTTGACCAAAAATTTGAACTTTTGACTGTCAAATGACCATTTTGCCCCTACAGTTGACTGTAGTGCAATCTAGGGTTTTGACTGTGCAATCTTGAGCTGGATGCCTTGAAACTTGACATGAGGATACTTGACCATCTTTGTAAGCATATGAGACTTGATTGGGCCTTTGAAAAGTTCATTTGCTTGACCAGAACTCAAACCCTAGTTTTGACTGTATAGGATACAGTTGAGCTGCACAACCCTGGGGGAATTTTGTGACCTTGACTTGGCAATTTCTTGATGAATATGGGAGGGCAAATTTTGGGGTACAACAGTTGCCCCTGTTCAATCTTCTTAGACCTGAGGATGCAGATTGGCTGACCTGCCTTTCGTAATCCGAGGGTAGAAGATGATTGGACACTAGAGTGCCCAGAAATTTGCGCTCACATAGTAGCAATGATGATGAGGGAATGGGCTTATAGATGCCATTTGGACGTTGATCGCGTAGGAGAGTCCTTAGCGAGAACCTGCATACCTGCAAAACAGAAAAATGAGTACCTGACACGTCGCAGGAGCTGATTTTAGATGCTTGATATAGATATGTCCTGACTTGTTACAGGAGCTGGGTCTGGAGCTTCAAACGCTGATGAATGAACCAGGGATGGTTACTGCCTTAGCATGAATGGTAAGAGAATCCTGAATGATTTCAACCTCAACAACGCTCGTTGAGAAAATCTTGGTGAGGATTACCATCTTCGTAGTGTCAGGAAGAGAACCAAAGGACATTATAATCTCGAAGGGAGTCACCCCGCTCACCGTTGGAGAAGGAACTATAGGAAATTATAATCTGGAAGGAAATATCACCTCACTCGCCGTTGGAGAGTGTGATACGGTGGGAGAACTGACTTGAGGTTTGCGTTTGTATTCGCAAATGTTGCGGTTAGCAAGAGTCGCCACCGACTTTTTATTTTATCCTAAGGAAAGGTTAAAAAAGCACAGCAAAAACCTTTTGAGATGTTTTCTTGGGTTCGGGGAGTAGATTATAGAAAGGGAAGGTATTAGCACCCTTTCTATCCATGGTTATCCATGGGCTCTTAGTTACTTGCTTAGATCACTTGCCTTTTGTTTTCAATTGTTTTAAATGGTGCTTGAGTGTGTGGGTTTTGAAAAATGTTTTGAAAAGAGGCCAATGTGGTGGCAACCTTTGCAATGATCCATGTGGGGATGTATACAAAGATGTATGTCTTTTGAAAAGGTTTTCATTTGTTTTTGAAAGTTGTTTTGAAAGTGTAGTGTTGTGTGGTTTTGAAATTAGGCAAGTGTTTTGTTTTGCAAGTTGATTCAAGTAACTAAGAGGTTATCTACTCCTAAATTTCTCAAAAGACTATTGCTATACTTTAACCCTTTTAACAAGTTTGCACCACCATTGTATTTGGTGGGCAACCTTGTGTTAGGATGTGAAAGGGACAGGCGCGGGTCATCGTTTAGACCATAATTGTAACGACGTTAAATGTCTTTGGGCAATTTCTTTAAGGGACTTGATCATTTGTTTTGTTTGTTTTGAAAAGTTTTTATCGAGGGACTATGATCATTCAAACTGTTTGCTTTGCCCAAAGATGTTCAACATACAATATGGCCCATTTATTTGAAGGCAACAAGTGGAATACCCTAGGGGGTGCAAGTGTGATTTGTGTGTCCATTTCATGCTTGTTTGTCTTGTATTAGGTCAAACTATTTTTTTATCGTTTTTTCGCATACAAACCCTAATTCTAGCATGTTATTATTTAGAAAGCAATAAAGTGCGAAATTAAAATTACTAAGCTATTACACAACCAAATATGGGAAGGGGGGTACAAATGTTCAAATGGGGATATAGACAAGAATTTAAATCTAGATTATTACAACAATTGGATATTTGCATGGTAAATAAATTGCATGATTTAAATGTAAACAAAATAAACATGTAAAATGTAAAAAAAGAAAGTTTTTTATGGGTATGAGAAAATATTTATGTAAAAGGAAAAAAGAAATAAAAATGTATTTATTTTTAGTATTTTGGAACTTAGGGTAAAAAAACCCTAATTTTTATATAAAAAGTATTATTATCTAATTTAATTCTACTATTTATTTATTATGTTCAAAAATAAAATAAATGAAGTATTTTGTGAAAAAAAGTATTTTTGTATTAAATATTGATAAAAATGAAGAAAATCAAGTATTTTATATTTTTATCTTAAATATATTAATAAACATGTATATATATATATATTAAACCCTAAATGAGTATTATACAAAATAAATATTTATTTAATATTTTAATAAAATAAATAAAAGTATTTTTTTTTTGTGTGAATATTTTCAGAAAGTAAAAATAAAAATAAAAATGTATTTACATTGTTTTCTATTTATTTTAATAATAGTGTATATATATATTTGTATATAAATAAAAGAAATAAACAAAACAAATATGCCATAAATACAAAAATGATGAAAAAAATATTTTAAAAAATTTTAATGGCATGAGAAAAAATAAACAAAGTCAACCCAAAAAGAAAAAGTCAAAAATGTTGAAAAATAAACAAATGGGCTCAGGGGGGTGTAAACCAAAAAATGGGGTGTGAAAAGCAACACAAATCCAAGCCCAGCCCATTTCACTCCTTCTTCAACCTCCAGCACAGATTATTTGAAAAACGCGCGCCAATGTTCAGTCCCTTCTAACTCTTGATTCCTGGCTTTTTAGCAAAAACTCATAACACAAGAAATGTTCAGCATGAAGAGACGGTTCTAACCATATAAAGAACATGACCTATCTCTCCAAGATGAGGGAGAATTTCTCTCCCCCTCTTTTCTGACCTAATTTTTCTACCATTTTCAGAGCTAAAATTCTCTTCACTCAGACAAAAGAAATGAAAAGTAAAGCTATGTACATGTTCAGGGCTATGAGTAGGACTTTGTTTCTTCACAAACTTAAGACTAAATATGCCTAATAAGAGAGATACGAATTCAAACTTTTACCTGTGCAGTTGAACTTCTATGTGGAGAATGAGAGACTTTCAGTGCAATGTAATGATTGGAAAAGCTTCCTTGAGGTCCAGGGATGCTTTTTCAATGCTCACTTTGTCTTGAAACTTCTTGTATCAAGCTATAGAACTTCACCTGCAAGTCAAAGATGTGAAAATGGTGGAAGTGGTTAGAGCAACTACAGATCGTGCCTTAGCTTCTGGATAGCTTGCATATGTTGTGAGGAAGGTAGAGGAACAGGTTTGGGCAGAAATGCTTGAAGGGATTGAGAGATTGCACTCAAACTGCAGGGGCACCCCTGTTTGTGCAGTTTGAGGATGATTCTGAGATGGAGGGTGTTTGAAAGGCAAATGGCTCGAGCAAAAGCTTCAATGTGGTCTATGGAATGTGTTTGATATCTTTTGTGTTGTGTTTTTTTGCTGATATGAGAGATAGCATATGTTATGGACCTTTCTTCACACTTAAGCTATCAAAAGCAAATTGGTGTTCTAGGTCAGTATAGGACCCCCTAATGTGCTGCATCAACTCCTCTTGATCAGTGTGTTATGCCCATAATCTTGTGTTAACCAGATCTTCTTTGTACTTGTTGGATTACAAACTTGACATAAAGCTAAACTTTTCAAAAATGGAAATTCCACTTTATCTAGTTTAGGATTAAACCATTATGCAATGTTAGAACACAAAGAACATGACCTTAACACATTGAATATGCATTAAATTATTGAGTATGGATTGGTTCAAGGACCTGTAATTAAGCATAAAGCAAACTGAATTCAAATTTGCAAATTTGTGAACATGTCTTGGTGAAGAACAAAAGTGAATTTTTGCCAACTTGTGAAATTCGAATCTCTCAAGTTATGAGGTTGTTTGATGAGTTCTTGGACATTTTGGAAAGCTTGGAATGTGTACTACAATCCATC
The DNA here is from genome assembly GCA_948472305.1 of Vicia faba. Taxonomy (NCBI): domain Eukaryota; kingdom Viridiplantae; phylum Streptophyta; class Magnoliopsida; order Fabales; family Fabaceae; genus Vicia; species Vicia faba. The sequence goes on from OX451741.1 coordinate 225,828,138, forward strand.
TTTGAAATGCAAATCAAAATTCCAAATGGAAGGGCATGAAAAGTGGCCTTGAAGTAGGGTAGAAAACCTTGTCAAAATAGGTCAAATTTCACTAAGTTAAAAGATGGTTTAGTGCCCTTATTCAAAAAATCATAACTTGAGATACAAGCTTCAAATGAGAAAACTCTGTGAATCAAAGTTGTAGATTTTGCAACAAGCTACAACTTTCATGTTTTGACTTTTGTTTGAATCCAAATGGATCATGGTGAAAAGATGGGGCAAAGTTGGGAAAAAATTAGGGTTTTTCATAACTTAGAAAAATTCTAAGTTATGAAAAATTCCATTTTCAAACCCTAATTTGCATTTTGTGATTTCTTGGTGAACAAGTTTCATAATTTGGCATGTTTTGATGAAAAATGAATCTTGACTCTTGATTTTGACCAAAAAGTCAAAGTTTGACTTTTCAGTATACAGTCAAAATTGATCAATTGACTGAGAAATTCAACTGTCAATCTTGTGTACTTGGGATCTTTTGAGCTTGATGAACATGTCAAGATGATTCCATTGAGTCCTTGAGGCCATATGTGAGCTTGGTTGGCCATTGGCTAGGTCAAACAGTCAAAAATTGCCCTTGTGCAGTCAAAACCCTAAAAATGACCATTTTACCCTTTTGATGATCTGATCAAATTTCTTGTGGAATTGTGATCCAAACTTGATCAAATGGTTCACATGAGTTCATAATGTTGATGTGGATCAAATTTCATGAGGTTTGACTGTCAATTGGCCACAGTTGACTTTTTCCCCAATACAGCTGATTTCTAGGTCAACTGTCCAATTGACTGGGCAAAACTTGGAATCAAGACTTGAAACTTGGTATGGGTAAACTTGGGAATCCAATATGAAGCATGAAAGTCATCTTAGGCATTTTAGGTCAAAACATCCTTGGGCAAACACAAACCCTAATTTGAGTCCACAGTGCAAGGAGAAGTCTTGAGCAGAGGAAACCCTAATTGGATCTTGATCTTCAAAGGTCTTGTGATGAGAAAATGTTGAGGAAATGGGAGGGCAAATTTTGGGGTACAACAGTTGCCCCTGTTCAATCTTCTTGGACCTGAAGAGTTAGATTGGCAAGTTTGCCTTTCGTGACTCGAGGGTAAAAGGAGATTGGACACTAGAGTGCCCGGAAATTTGCACTCGCATGCTGGAGTTTCAACAACGTGGTGTCGGGAATGGGCTTATAGATGCCATTTGGAAGTGTTGATCGCATAAGAGGTTCCTTAGCGAGAACTTGTGTGTTTAAGAAAGAAAGATGTTTTCCTGGCTTGTTACAGGTGTTTGATCTTCAGTCTCCTTATGCAGATATGCCCTGGCTGGATACAGGTATCGAATCTTCAATCGGTTGCTCACAGATGTGCCCTGGCTGGATACAGGAGTCGAATCTGGAAATAGTCGTCAATAGATATGCCCTGGCTGGATACAGGAGTCGAATCTTTGAACTCTGCAAACGTGCCCTGGCTAGATACAGGAATCGAGTCTGGAAATGTGGTCAACAGATATGCCCTGGCTGGATACAGGAATCGAATCTGGAAATGTTGTAGTTGATAGATGTGCCCTGGCTGGATACAGGAGTCGAATCTTTGAACTCTTCAGACGTGCCCTGGCTAGATACAAGAATCGAGTCTGGAACTGTGACAGTTGAAAGTAGTCTTTTTTGAGATTGTCTTTTTCCTGAAAAGGCAAAGACGTAAGCTGTATGCAATGTCATGATGTATGATATGCATGGTGTCATGATGTTCAACATTTGATATTGTATGTGTCTCATCATGTATGTAAGCGAGATGTATGAGAATGTGAAATGTTTATGAGTGTAATTTCATCTTAGGAAAATAAATCCTTGACGAACGGCCAGGAAGCTGCTCTGCGGAAGAGATATTTGGCCGAAGCGCTGATGAGAGGCCTGCTGAGGACTTTAACAATGGATGCCGCTGAGGATAATGATGATAAACTCCGCTGGAGAACCCCAAAGATAGACTCTGCTTGGGAAAACCAAAGATAAACTTCGCTGGGGATTGAAGGAACTTTTGCCGGGAACGGTCTTCCGTGGCCTTTAGCTGAGGATAACCCAGTTATAAGTCCTTGTGAGGAAATAACTCTAAATAAAACTCGGGCGAGACGTTCGTACTTCGCCGGGGATAAGCTTGCAGAATCTACTGGGGATGAGCTTTTAAGACCTGCCGGGGGATGTTGTGCCTTTTTCAGGATCGGCGGGGAATCGACTCCTGCTTGGGGAAAGTGCTGCTGAATTTTGCTTTACTCTGCGGGGAGTTGAGACGATTTGGTCACATTTTCAGTCGAACCTGCCTTGGTGCTTTGGCGGACAAAACAACTAGACCGCATTAGACAACTCCACATTGCCCCTGTCTTTGATGTCACTTGTAATTAATCTCTTTTCATATGCAAACATTTATGAATCGGCAATTTAATGTCAAATGCATATATCAAAAATGAACATTGGACGTTCTTCGCAAGACAAAACAACAAAAGAAAAACAATGGCAATTTGTATGGACAAGTGAATTTTCATTTGATTTAATCTTTGCCTGTAAATAGGCGTTTTTTGTACAAGAGACTGACATCCTAGTAAGAGGACATCGCCAAATAGTATAGAGTTTACATTTTGAAACAGAAAACAAAACAGCTATGTGAACAATCCCACTGGGTTCCAACTCTGCTATCGCCTTTATGTTTTCGAACGTCTCATCGCCTTACTGCCTAATCTGAAGATGAAGCTGATTGGTCAATGCCGAAATTTGGGCCAGATAGTTGATGCCGAATTCCGGGTGCGCAGTGATCCAATGAGACATAGTGTTACGCTCTTATCCCTAACTTTTGCCTGGACCGCCCTTTCGGGTTTTCAGTCCAACGGGATACCCTTTTTTGCCCAAGCCGCCCTTTCAGGTTTTCGACTTGCCGGGTGTACAGATTTTTATTTATTTCGTCCCTTATTTTTGCCTAGGCATGTCAGCCTAGCGGGTCTTTTTCATGCGTAGTATCTTTTCACTATGTCTGCATTGGCGGGGTGAGGAAGGTCGTCACCGTCCATGGTGGTTAGGATCATGGCTCCTCCAGAGAACACACGCTTAACCACAAATGGCCCTTCGTACGTAGGGGTCCATTTGCCCCGGGGATCACTTTGAGGAAGGATGATGCGTTTGATTACCAGGTCCCCAACTTGATACTCTTGCGGTCTGACTTTCTTGTTAAATGCCCTGATCATCCGTTTCTGATACGTTTGACCGTGACTGATAGCAGTGAGCCTCTTTTCGTCAATCAGATTTAGTTGATCAAGTCGAGTCTGGATCCAATCATCTTCATTCAAGTCTGCATCCTTCATTATCCGGAGAGAGGGTATCTGGATTTCGATCGGCAAGACTGCCTCCATGCCATAGACTAGGGAGAAGGGAGTTGCCCCGGTTGACGTCCTTGCTGAGGTGCGGTACCCATGAAGAGCGAACGGTAACATCTCGTGCCAATCTTTATAGGTCACTGTCATCTTCTGCACAATTTTCTTGATATTTTTATTGGCTGCCTCTACAGCCCCATTCATCTTCGGCCGATAGGGGGAAGAATTGTGGTGCTGTATCTTGAATTGTTCGCAGAGTTCAGTGATCATTTTGTTATTGAGGTTGGTACCATTGTCCGTAATGATTCTTTCTGGGACTCCGTACCGACAAATCAGATTATGCCGGATGAATCGTGCCACGACGCTCTTGGTTACCGTGGCATATGAAGCTGCCTCTACCCATTTCGTGAAGTAATCGATTGCCACCAAGATGAAGCGGTGCCCATTGGATGCCGTCGGTCGGATCTCACCGATCATATCGATGCCCCACATTGCGAAAGGCCAAGGTGCCGTCAAGACATTCAAAGGAACCGGAGGGATATGCACCTTGTCAGCATAGATCTGGCACTTATGACAAGTTCGGGAGTGTTGGTAACAATCGGCTTCCATCGTGGACCAGAAATATCCTGCCCGAAGGATTTTCTTAGCCATGGTGTGTCCACTGGAATGGGTCCCAAATGTACCTTCATGCAGTTCCATCATAATTTTCTCTGCTTCAGCCTTATCCACACAACGTAACAGAGTTGAATCATGATTCCGTTTGTAGAGAATGCCGTTGCTGAGGAAGAATTTTGCAGCAAACCTCCTCATGAACTTCTTGTCGTTGACAGATGCACCTTCAGGGTATTCCTGAGCTTCCAAGTACCTCTTCACCTCGTGATACCAGGGCTTTTCAGTCACCTCCTCAGCCTCGAGCTCGCAGCAGTATGCCGGTTCATCCAACTTCCAGATTAGGATTTGGGGAGCCTCATTGTCCCATTTAACTTTAAACATTGAAGACATCGTGGCTAGTGCGTCCGCTAGCTGATTTTCCTCTCTGGGGAAATGTTCAAAAGTTATCTCTTCAAAGTGGGGGAGCAGGGTCGATACATACTCCTTGTAAGGAATGAGATTCGGGTGTTTCGTATCCCACTCGCCTTTGATCTGATTGATCACGAGAGCGGAATCTCCGAAGACACTTAGAAACTTGATCCTCGGGTCGATTGCAGCTTGTAAACCCATGATACATGCCTCATATTCTGCCATGTTGTTGGTGCAGCTGAAACATAATCGGGCGGTGAGTGGAGTATGAGTCCCCTTGGGAGATATGATTACAGCGCCGACGCCGTTACCCAAAGCATTGGAGGCTCCATCAAAATGCATAGACCATCGGGATCCTTCCTCAGGTCCTTCATCCGGTCCCGGTACTTCACAGTCAGTTACCACCATGATGTCTTCGTCTGGAAAATCAAAGTTCAATGATTGATAATCGTCCACAGGTTGGTGTGCCAAATGATCAGCCAGTACACTCCCCTTAATTGCTTTCTGAGTTGTATACTGGATATCATATTCTGTTAAGATCATTTGCCATCTCGCTATCCTTCCAGACAGAGCAGGCTTTTCAAATATGTACTTGATGGGATCCATCTTTGAAATCAATAAAGTAGTGTGAGTCAGCATATACTGTCTCAGCCGGCGAGCAGCCCATACCAGAGCGCAGCAAGTTTTCTCAAGCAGTGAGTAACGAGACTCACAGTCGGTAAACTTTTTGCTCAAGTAATAAATAGCGTGCTCTTTTCGGCCAGACTCGTCATGCTGCCCCAGCACACACCCCATTGAATTATCAAGCACTGTCAAGTAAAGTATCAGAGGTCTTCCTTCCACCGGTGGCATAAGAATGGGTGGCTCTTGGAGGTATTCCTTTATTCTTTCAAAGGCGGCCTGACATTCATCATTCCAGCGTACCACTTGATCTTTCTTCAGTAATTTGAAGATTGGCTCACAAGTAGCAGTCAGATGTGATATGAATCGGGCAATGTAATTCAGTCGTCCTAGGAAACCTCTGACTTCTTTCTCTGTTTTTGGGGTCGGCATCTCTTGAATAGCTTTAACCTTGGCAGGGTCCACCTGGATACCTTTATCGCTTACAATGAAACCTAGCAATTTTCCGGACCTTACCCCGAAGGTGCATTTGTTGGGATTCAATCTCAGCTTGTACAACTTGAGTCGGTCAAACAACTTCCTCAGATGATCAAGGTGCTCCTCCTCAGTTTGAGACCTTGCAATCATGTCATCAACGTATACTTCAATCTCATGATGGATCATATCATGAAATAAAGCAACCATGGCACGCTGATAGGTTGCCCCAGCATTTTTCAATCCGAATGGCATGACCTTATAACAGAAGGTGCCCCACTGGGTCACAAAGGTAGTCTTCTCCATATCTTCTGGAGCCATCTTGATCTGATTATACCCTGAAAAACCATCCATGAAGGAGAACACCTTGTGTTGAGCTGTATTGTCAACAAGGACATCAATGTGAGGTAGGGGGAAGTCATCCTTGGGGCTGGCCCTGTTCAGATCCCTGTAGTCGACACACATTCTGACCTTACCGTCCTTCTTCGGCACTGGCACAACATTGGCAATCCACTGAGGGTAAGAAGTTACTGCAAGGAAGCCTGCATCAAACTGTTTCATCACCTCAGCTTTAATCTTCTCAGACATCTCTGGACGCATTCGTCGAACTTTTTGCTTTACTGGAGGGCAATCTTCCTTGGTTGGCAAATGGTGAACTACAATGTCGGCATCCAAACCAGGCATATCTTCATAAGACCAGGCAAAGATCTCCATGTAGTCTTGTAGCATCTGGATCAATCGTTGCTTCACGCTGAGCTCTAGATTGGCACCAATTTTGACCTCTTTCCTATCTGTCTCAGTACCCAGGTTAATTGTCTCCACAGGCTCTTCATGTGGTTGAATAGCCCTCTCTTCCTGTAGTAGCAGCCTTGCGAGTTCACCAGGCACTTCGCAATCATCTTCACCTTCGTCTTCGGCCAAGTTGATCGGATTTTCGAAGTCATAACTGGCGGTAGCAGAGCTGTTGCCAGTGAGATCCAGAGTGGATTGAAACCTGTATAAGTGAGTGTGTGTAAATATAGCTGTTTTGCAATATGTATAACACAGAAAGAAAAGGAGCACAAGATTTGAAATGCAACAAACGTCCAATGTTTTGATTGATGATATATGAAAATGTCATACAAAAAGCCCTCACAAATGGAGCTATGATGCCCCGGGCAGGACACCGAGCCAACAGAGTTTTAACATATTGTTTGTTACAAATTTGGAAATCAAAAGAAATCAATTACTGCGTGACAAATGTGATAGGGGTAAAATCCTTTGCCGTCCAGTTGCTTGGTCCGTCGCTAGCAGTCGGGTAGATCCAATTATCAAACTCAGCTTCCTCCACATCCTCCTCGATAGCATTCACCCTTGAGCTGGAAATAAACACCGGAGCCTTTCCAATCTTCTCTTTGCGCATTGCCTTCTGAGCCTCTGTAGTAAAGCCTAGCCCAAACTTGTCGTTCTTCTGAGTGAAGTCAGGAAGCTGACCCCAGTGTGCACCATCGCCTTTCTGAACCACAGCCCGGGCATCCCTTAGGGAAACCATCTTCAAGGAATCATTCTCTTCGGCCATTGTCTCCGCAGCTGCTGAAATTGGATGTACCTCCTCGAAATGTTGGAAGGGAGTTTCAATAAATTCTCCGTCCATCTCGATGTACCTGAAGGAATTCAAATGGCTCACCATATACTCCTCTTCTCCTTGCACAGTGACAATTTTCCCCCTGACGGGATACTTCAGCTTTTGGTGTAAGGTGGAGGTCACTGCCCCAGCTTTGTGGATCCAAGGTCTACCCAACAGACAGGAGTACGATGGACGTATATCCATCACGTAAAAGGTAGAGTCAAACACTTGAGAGCCCACACGAATTGGGATGTTAACCTCTCCATGAACCATCCTCTTGGAGCCGTCAAAGGCTCTGACGATGATATTGCTGGGTTTCAACTCCAAGCCCTCATAATCCAGACGATCCAAAGCCTTTTTCGGAAGAACATTCAAGGAAGAACCAGTGTCCACCAATACATGTGCCAGAGTAGTGCCCCTGCATTCAATAGAGACATGCAGGGCATCATTATGGTTTCTCCCTTTTGCGGTTAGGTCAGCATCTGAAAAGCCCAAGCCGTTGTCCGCCGTCAAATTTGCTATGCAGTCAGTGAACTGAACTGCAGACGTCTCCTGCGGCACATGGGCCGTCTTGAGAAATGAGATCAAGGCTTTTGCATGGGCCTCGGAACATAGTAATAAGGAAAGCAGGGAGATCTTGGAGGGTGTATGCCCTAACTGTTCGACAACATTAAAATCACTTTTCTTTATTATTTTCAAAATCTCCTCCATTTCTTGTCGGGAGGCCTCAGCATTCACGGGTATTGGTGCCTCCATCCGGGCAGGCTCTTCTTCAATCCCTTTGCCCCGAGCATTTGATGACTCGGCAGCAGGGGACACAATTTGATCAGCAACAGGACTTGGTAAACTTGCAGGTTTTATGAGGAGGGGTTTTCGAATAGCGGGTGGCGCAATGTCAGGCGAGAAGAGCCTGCCACTGCGGGTGACTTTAGCTGGACCGGTGATATCGCAAATACTGGCACTAGCATCAAATTCTTGCTTGATTCCATTTACATATACGTCTGCCCCATAATGCCAGGGGACAGCCTTATCAGACACGTAGGAGAGGGGTCCTGGAACAGTAATGATCACAGGCGCAACTGTCAAGATTTGAATAGGCTTCTTTGGGGGAGCCTTGATTGGATTTTTGAAGATGGTAATCACGGAAACTTCTTTCATTGGAACCAATTGAACAGCAGTCTTTTTGAATAAAATCTCCTTGCTATCCATTAGGCCTTGGATGCCTAACCTTAGCAAGGGACAATCGGATAGGGAAATAGCACAGAATGGGCAACCTTCGCCGCAACCCGGAAATAAACCGGCCCGCAGTAGGTTCTTCTTAACAGTCTTCAAAGGGGTAACAACTTCATCTAACGAAACAGCATACACTTCTTCCTCAATGGCACTTACCCTATGCTGGGGCATAGGAGCCGTTACAACATTCGGTCTTTCCGGCGCTTCAAACTGAATTTCTTTTGCGTCAATTAGATCTTGTACTTTGTTTCTCAAGGCCCAACAATCATCAGTAGTGTGCCCGGGACTATCAGAATGATAAGCACACCGGGCATTCGGGTTGTATTTGGGGGACGCAGTGTTGACGACCTTAGGAGCTTCTTTGAGGGTCACCAGGTTGGTGGATAACAGTTGGGGTAAAATTTGAGATAATGTCATGCTCAATCGGGTATACTGCCTCTTGGGCCTTTCACTTCTTTGCTGATTGTACTGCTGAGGAGCAGCGACAGGTTTAGAGATGACCAAAGCATTAACGGCTTGGCGACCTTCGGGCTTGACTTGTCTTCTAGGGCCATAGACGGCGCTTGCTTCTTTCTTAAATGGCCTCTTCTCAGCACTTGTAGAGGCAGCCTTCTGTATCTTGCCTGACCTGATGCCAGCTTCAATTCTCTCTCCCGTTAATATCAAATCTGTGAACCCAGCGGAGGAGTTACCAACCAAATGATTAAAAAACGGTCCAGACAACGTTCCCAGAAACATATCCACCAGCTCTCGATCAGTTAATGGAGGCTGCACCCTGCCAGCCAAATCTCTCCATTTTTGAGCGTACTCTTTGAATCCTTCGCCCGTCCCTAGAGACATACCCTGAAGTTGGGTACGCGTAGGAGCGAGATCAGAATTATATTGGTATTGTCTGTAGAAAGCAGTCGCCAAATCCTCCCAGTGCCGGATGCTAGCTCCGTCTAATTGGTAGAACCATTCAAGCTGAGACCCCGAGAGGCTGTCTTGGAAGAAGTGAATCCAGAGGTTTTTATCCGCCGTGTAAGGTTGGATTTTCCTTACATACGACCTCAGATGTAGCTTTGGGCAGGAGACCCCATCATACTTAGCGAAGGTAGGCGCCTTAAACTTGTGTGGAATTACTACTCCAGAAGATAATCCCAGATCCCCGAAATCCAGTCCCGGCACGTTCTGAATTTCCATAGCGCTCAAACGGTCCTCCAGTTGTTTGTATCTGTCAGCAGCAGGTGGGTATTGTTCCTCGTTATAATCCGTCTCGTTGTCGGAGACTGCGGGACTAGGAGCTTCTCCCCCTTGGGGACTGTCTTTCTCAGCAGAAGAAGTGGTTGGATCAGCTTCATTGTGGAGTGTGTTCCCAAATCTGCGTCCGGTGTTGAACATCGCCGTTCTCTTTTTCTTCTTCTTCTTTAGGAGTAGAGTCTTCAACTCTTGCTGACCCTGGGCTAGGCTTAGGACCATTTCTTGAAACTGTGCACTTTGGGCCTGGAGGGCCTTGATTGCTTGCTCACTGGATGACTCCGAATTCATGATGACTGTGCACATAAACAGCGAAGAAAATTAAGCAACCTGTGAAATAGGGTACCTGCTATGCATATGGTGTAATGGAATGCGTATGTTTTATGTTTTCAAAGACAAATAAGATTCAACTTTGTAGACAAAAAGGGAAGCACACTTCATTAGATTAAAATTTTTCAATTGTTCAACAATTTGCCCTTAGGCATTACAGGAATGAAAAATACGGAAAAGGAAATAAAACTACAAAAGGGAATAATCAAAGCTCATCAATGCTCCCATGGCCTCCTCCTCTCAGTGCTGATGTAGTTGTTCAGGACACGTTCTTCCTCCAATTGCTTAGTCAGCCTTTGGTCCTTCCTTTCCTGCTCGTTGAACTTCTCCCGATAGAAATCCCGTTCTTCCTTTAGCTGTGCCCAAGATCTCTTCATGGTGTCAAAATCAGTAGGTATCTGAGGAGGGAGGACAGTTGGAGGAACCCCATCTTCATCGGGAGATTCAAGGATGATTGGTCTGACAGCTTCGTATGGCATACCTAGCCTCTGAGCACGGATGCGGACCCATTTGCAATAGGGCTCCAATGGTAAAGAAGTCTTTGGTCCTAACTCATGTGGGTCAGCTTTGTGGATTCTGTCCCAAGCTCTAATGAATCCCTGGCGTAGTTTGTCACTGCCTGCCTGAAACTCAAAATGGAAGTGAGGAACCAGCATTTCATGGGGCCCATCTCCTCTGGCTCTTCCAAACTGACGGAGAGCTAAACATGGATTGTAAGAGATTCCTCCTTGGATACCAATCAACGGGACATTAGGGTATTCTCCGCAACGGTCGATAACAGCTATCTCATCCAAGCCTCTGAGAGTCCAAGTGATATCCTTATCTGTGAGAGACATTAACCTCCGAGCCCAACCTCTTCCTTCTTCATTCTTCAGCACGGACTTAGGAAGGTGCGAAATAAACCACCTTACCAGCAAAGGAGCACAACACCACGGAGTTCCCCGTTTTCGAGCAGTACGAGCATAGAGTTGTTGTAGAATGTCACCCAAGAGAGTGGGTACCGGATTCCGAGACATGAAGATTCTTATGACATGGATACTGATGAAGGTGTCAGGGTTGGGAAACAATACCAGACCATAGATCAAAAGAGCCAGAATATCCTCATATGCTTTGAAGTCCAAGTCATTCCAGAAATCATTAGCCTTGCCAACCAGAAATTTGACCAAAAAGCCCTTGATCCCATTTCTAGTTTCCCAGTTGGACAATACCTCTTCTTTGGTCAAGGGGAGAATTGCAGCAATCTCTTCAGGCCTAGGAGTCTTTTCCAAACCAGTGAAAGGAGTTTGTTCCAAGACAGGAATCCCAAGCAAGTAAGAGAACTCTTCCAGGGTAGGAACCAGCTGGAAGTCTTGAAAGGTGAAACAATGATGCAGAGGGTCATAAAACTGGGTCAGAACACTTATCAGTTGTTGGTCCCATTTTGCAGTGATCAAGCCAAGGAGGGAACCATGTTTGTTGATGAAGGAGGTAGTGTTTGGAATTCTTTCAACCAGATCTTTGAGTAAAACTGGTGGTTGAACAAAGTTGAGCCGGACAGTATTTCTACGCACGGGCATCATGATGTCCTACAAAACAGAGCAAAGATGAAACCTTTTTGTCTTTGAAATGGGTTAGCTTTGCATGCAATGGTATGATGGCATGATGCTATGATGAAGCACATCACAAGTATTCACATAGGCAGATAAAGCACACAAGTCACACAAGACACCCTTAGGTTTCAGGCCAGCATGAGTTTCAGGTATTACCCTCTTTTGGTTTTGTTGGTTAAAACCTGTCCTATCAAAAGTAACCGGGTTCTAGAGGATCTCAAATCATTGGCTACCCTCAATCGGTCATAACTCCAGCATCGCAATCTTTTCTCGCGGCCAGAACCATCTCGAGAGTTTAGCCTCAATGAGTGTAGCATACTGCTACTGTCCTAATAGCCAAGTTGGTCAATTTAGGGTTCTAAGGTTGGTTGGTGTTTAATGACCCCTTAGAAGACCTATATTCTCCCCGTTACAACACAAGGGATATAGGTACAGACTAAGATGCCACACCAACGTAGCCACTGCTTCACCCATGTCGGTCCACGCCGGACAGGTCCCTCACAGATTATGCTACCTAAAAAGGGTATTTCCCAGATCCGGGTTAGGATCTATGAAACTCCAATGCAAAGCCCACAAACATAAAAGTAAACAAAGCAAACAATTGAAAACACAGGTGATCTAAAACCCTAAGGTTACTCCACTTTTAAGTATTCCCCAGCAGAGTCGCCAGTTCTGTGATACGGTGGGAGAACTGACTTGAGGTTTGCGTTTGTATTCGCAAATGTTGCGGTTAGCAAGAGTCGCCACCGACTTTTTATTTTATCCTAAGGAAAGGTTAAAAAAGCACAGCAAAAACCTTTTGAGATGTTTTCTTGGGTTCGGGGAGTAGATTATAGAAAGGGAAGGTATTAGCACCCTTTCTATCCATGGTTATCCATGGGCTCTTAGTTACTTGCTTAGATCACTTGCCTTTTGTTTTCAATTGTTTTAAATGGTGCTTGAGTGTGTGGGTTTTGAAAAATGTTTTGAAAAGAGGCCAATGTGGTGGCAACCTTTGCAATGATCCATGTGGGGATGTATACAAAGATGTATGTCTTTTGAAAAGGTTTTCATTTGTTTTTGAAAGTTGTTTTGAAAGTGTAGTGTTGTGTGGTTTTGAAATTAGGCAAGTGTTTTGTTTTGCAAGTTGATTCAAGTAACTAAGAGGTTATCTACTCCTAAATTTCTCAAAAGACTATTGCTATACTTTAACCCTTTTAACAAGTTTGCACCACCATTGTATTTGGTGGGCAACCTTGTGTTAGGATGTGAAAGGGACAGGCGCGGGTCATCGTTTAGACCATAATTGTAACGACGTTAAATGTCTTTGGGCAATTTCTTTAAGGGACTTGATCATTTGTTTTGTTTGTTTTGAAAAGTTTTTATCGAGGGACTATGATCATTCAAACTGTTTGCTTTGCCCAAAGATGTTCAACATACAATATGGCCCATTTATTTGAAGGCAACAAGTGGAATACCCTAGGGGGTGCAAGTGTGATTTGTGTGTCCATTTCATGCTTGTTTGTCTTGTATTAGGTCAAACTATTTTTTTATCGTTTTTTCGCATACAAACCCTAATTCTAGCATGTTATTATTTAGAAAGCAATAAAGTGCGAAATTAAAATTACTAAGCTATTACACAACCAAATATGGGAAGGGGGGTACAAATGTTCAAATGGGGATATAGACAAGAATTTAAATCTAGATTATTACAACAATTGGATATTTGCATGGTAAATAAATTGCATGATTTAAATGTAAACAAAATAAACATGTAAAATGTAAAAAAAGAAAGTTTTTTATGGGTATGAGAAAATATTTATGTAAAAGGAAAAAAGAAATAAAAATGTATTTATTTTTAGTATTTTGGAACTTAGGGTAAAAAAACCCTAATTTTTATATAAAAAGTATTATTATCTAATTTAATTCTACTATTTATTTATTATGTTCAAAAATAAAATAAATGAAGTATTTTGTGAAAAAAAGTATTTTTGTATTAAATATTGATAAAAATGAAGAAAATCAAGTATTTTATATTTTTATCTTAAATATATTAATAAACATGTATATATATATATATATTAAACCCTAAATGAGTATTATACAAAATAAATATTTATTTAATATTTTAATAAAATAAATAAAAGTATTTTTTTTTGTGTGAATATTTTCAGAAAGTAAAAATAAAAATAAAAATGTATTTACATTGTTTTCTATTTATTTTAATAATAGTGTATATATATATTTGTATATAAATAAAAGAAATAAACAAAACAAATATGCCATAAATACAAAAATGATGAAAAAAATATTTTAAAAAATTTTAATGGCATGAGAAAAAATAAACAAAGTCAACCCAAAAAGAAAAAGTCAAAAATGTTGAAAAATAAACAAATGGGCTCAGGGGGGTGTAAACCAAAAAATGGGGTGTGAAAAGCAACACAAATCCAAGCCCAGCCCATTTCACTCCTTCTTCAACCTCCAGCACAGATTATTTGAAAAACGCGCGCCAATGTTCAGTCCCTTCTAACTCTTGATTCCTGGCTTTTTAGCAAAAACTCATAACACAAGAAATGTTCAGCATGAAGAGACGGTTCTAACCATATAAAGAACATGACCTATCTCTCCAAGATGAGGGAGAATTTCTCTCCCCCTCTTTTCTGACCTAATTTTTCTACCATTTTCAGAGCTAAAATTCTCTTCACTCAGACAAAAGAAATGAAAAGTAAAGCTATGTACATGTTCAGGGCTATGAGTAGGACTTTGTTTCTTCACAAACTTAAGACTAAATATGCCTAATAAGAGAGATACGAATTCAAACTTTTACCTGTGCAGTTGAACTTCTATGTGGAGAATGAGAGACTTTCAGTGCAATGTAATGATTGGAAAAGCTTCCTTGAGGTCCAGGGATGCTTTTTCAATGCTCACTTTGTCTTGAAACTTCTTGTATCAAGCTATAGAACTTCACCTGCAAGTCAAAGATGTGAAAATGGTGGAAGTGGTTAGAGCAACTACAGATCGTGCCTTAGCTTCTGGATAGCTTGCATATGTTGTGAGGAAGGTAGAGGAACAGGTTTGGGCAGAAATGCTTGAAGGGATTGAGAGATTGCACTCAAACTGCAGGGGCACCCCTGTTTGTGCAGTTTGAGGATGATTCTGAGATGGAGGGTGTTTGAAAGGCAAATGGCTCGAGCAAAAGCTTCAATGTGGTCTATGGAATGTGTTTGATATCTTTTGTGTTGTGTTTTTTTGCTGATATGAGAGATAGCATATGTTATGGACCTTTCTTCACACTTAAGCTATCAAAAGCAAATTGGTGTTCTAGGTCAGTATAGGACCCCCTAATGTGCTGCATCAACTCCTCTTGATCAGTGTGTTATGCCCATAATCTTGTGTTAACCAGATCTTCTTTGTACTTGTTGGATTACAAACTTGACATAAAGCTAAACTTTTCAAAAATGGAAATTCCACTTTATCTAGTTTAGGATTAAACCATTATGCAATGTTAGAACACAAAGAACATGACCTTAACACATTGAATATGCATTAAATTATTGAGTATGGATTGGTTCAAGGACCTGTAATTAAGCATAAAGCAAACTGAATTCAAATTTGCAAATTTGTGAACATGTCTTGGTGAAGAACAAAAGTGAATTTTTGCCAACTTGTGAAATTCGAATCTCTCAAGTTATGAGGTTGTTTGATGAGTTCTTGGACATTTTGGAAAGCTTGGAATGTGTACTACAATCCATCTTTGAAATGCAAATCAAAATTCCAAATGGAAGGGCATGAAAAGTGGCCTTGAAGTAGGGTAGAAAACCTTGTCAAAATAGGTCAAATTTCACTAAGTTAAAAGATGGTTTAGTGCCCTTATTCAAAAAATCATAACTTGAGATACAAGCTTCAAATGAGAAAACTCTGTGAATCAAAGTTGTAGATTTTGCAACAAGCTACAACTTTCATGTTTTGACTTTTGTTTGAATCCAAATGGATCATGGTGAAAAGATGGGGCAAAGTTGGGAAAAAATTAGGGTTTTTCATAACTTAGAAAAATTCTAAGTTATGAAAAATTCCATTTTCAAACCCTAATTTGCATTTTGTGATTTCTTGGTGAACAAGTTTCATAATTTGGCATGTTTTGATGAAAAATGAATCTTGACTCTTGATTTTGACCAAAAAGTCAAAGTTTGACTTTTCAGTATACAGTCAAAATTGATCAATTGACTGAGAAATTCAACTGTCAATCTTGTGTACTTGGGATCTTTTGAGCTTGATGAACATGTCAAGATGATTCCATTGAGTCCTTGAGGCCATATGTGAGCTTGGTTGGCCATTGGCTAGGTCAAACAGTCAAAAATTGCCCTTGTGCAGTCAAAACCCTAAAAATGACCATTTTACCCTTTTGATGATCTGATCAAATTTCTTGTGGAATTGTGATCCAAACTTGATCAAATGGTTCACATGAGTTCATAATGTTGATGTGGATCAAATTTCATGAGGTTTGACTGTCAATTGGCCACAGTTGACTTTTTCCCCAATACAGCTGATTTCTAGGTCAACTGTCCAATTGACTGGGCAAAACTTGGAATCAAGACTTGAAACTTGGTATGGGTAAACTTGGGAATCCAATATGAAGCATGAAAGTCATCTTAGGCATTTTAGGTCAAAACATCCTTGGGCAAACACAAACCCTAATTTGAGTCCACAGTGCAAGGAGAAGTCTTGAGCAGAGGAAACCCTAATTGGATCTTGATCTTCAAAGGTCTTGTGATGAGAAAATGTTGAGGAAATGGGAGGGCAAATTTTGGGGTACAACAGAGAGGGAAACATAAGAGAATATCACCTCACGCTCATGCCGGAGAGGGGAACATCTGAAGAAGGAATTACCACCTCACACGCCGTTGGAGAGGGAAACATAAGAGAATATCACCTCACGCTCATGCCGGAGAGGGGAACATCTGAAGAAGGAATTACCACCTCACACGCCGTTGGAGAGGGGACCATAAGAGAATATCACCTCACGCTCATGCCGGAGAGGGGAACATCTGAAGAAGGAATTACCACCTCACACGCCGTTGGAGAGGGGACCATAAGAGAATATCACCTCACGCTCATGCCGGAGAGGGGAACATCTGAAGAAGGAATTACCACCTCACACGCCGTTGGAGAGGGGACCATAAGAGAATATCACCTCACGCTCATGCCGGAGAGGGGAACATCTGAAGAAGGAATTACCACCTCACACGCCGTTGGAGAGGGGACCATAAGAGAATATCACCTCACGCTCATGCCGGAGAGGGGAACATCTGAAGAAGGAATTACCACCTCACACGCCGTTGGAGAGGGGACCATAAGAGAATATCACCTCACGCTCATGCCGGAGAGGGGAACATCTGAAGAAGGAATTACCACCTCACACGCCGTTGGAGAGGGGACCATAAGAGAATATCACCTCACGCTCATGCCGGAGAGGGGAACATCTGAAGAAGGAATTACCACCTCACACGCCGTTGGAGAGGGGACCATAAGAGAATATCACCTCACGCTCATGCCGGAGAGGGGAACATCTGAAGAAGGAATTACCACCTCACACGCCGTTGGAGAGGGGACCATAAGAGAATATCACCTCACGCTCATGCCGGAGAGGGGAACATCTGAAGAAGGAATTACCACCTCACACGCCGTTGGAGAGGGGACCATAAGAGAACTTCTACTGAGTCTTTATCAGAAAAATCTGTTTGGAGTCGATTTAACTGGACTAGAGAAGTCCTTGAAATATGTTTGAGAATTTCAACTGCACCCTTCCTGAAAGGTAGAGGTCAGTTATATGCGATGCATGATATGGATCAAGCAAACATGGATACGATTTATATGATATGATGTGTACATGCATGCTATAATGATGTATGTGATGATTCATGTATGTTTTCGTCTAGGAAAATAAATCCTTGACGGGTGCCGGGAAGTCATATCCTGGGCTGATGTTGAGGAAGAGATTTTGCTTCCGCTGTGGATGATTGTTGCAAGAATACCGGTAGGAGAAGATAACTCCGTTGAGGAATAAACTTGGCAAATGAAATAATTCTGCGGGAGAAAAGATACTCTAGCGATCATGCTGGGGAGTGCTACTCTGTGGGGATATCGATGCTTTGCTGAGTTGATGAAGATAACTCCGCTGGGGATATCCTTGTTGTCGGAAGTGTTGATAGACTTCGCTGGGGGTAGGAAGATACTTTGCCGAGGACGCTCTTTCCGTGGCTTTTGGCTGAGGATAACCCAGTTATATCCTGTTACGGAAATAACTCTTTAAATTAAGCCGGGACGACGCGTTCGTGCTCTGCGAGGGGATAAGCTTCCAGAATCTACTGGGGATAAGCTTACTGCTTGGGGGATATGACTTCCAACTTTGTTGGTGAAGCTGGATTGGACTCTCCTGGGGAGTTTGATATGCTGGGGAAGTGATTCCTTTGAATATTGAGATACCGCCGGGGAACAATCTTTAGACCAAGACTGCCGGGGATGCTTGTTAAGAATATATACTACTGGGGAAGTATTGAGATCGGCTGGAGGATACTCAATTCCCTTGATATTTGACAATTTTGCTTGGAGAGAGAATGTATTGTTTTGTTGAACCACTCTCTGGGGAATTAAGATACACTTGGTCGTGTTCTTTAGCTGAACCTACCTTAGTACCTTGGGGGATAGAACAATTAGACTGCTCAGACAACTCTTTATTGCCCCTGTTTCTAGTGTCACCTGTAATTAATTCCTTTGTTTCGTATGCAAATATTCATGAGTTAGCAAATTATTGTCAATGCATACATCACAAATTGAACCTTGGACGTTCTTCGCAAAACAAAACAGAAAAAGAAAAACATTGGGCACGTTTAACTGAAAATATATTTTTATTGATTTTTGAATGGCCTGAATAGGCGTTTTGTGTACAAGAGGCTGACGTCCTAGTAAGAGGTACGTCGCCGATCAAGAGAGTTTATACAAGTTTTGTACAAAAGAAAAGTAAAACAGCTGTGTGAAAGATGAATGATCCACTGGGTTTCAACTCTGCTATTGCCTTTATAACTCCGAGCGTCTCATCACTTGACGACCTTGGTTGAAGGTGAAGCTGACTGATCGATACCGTTTGAGCTTGATGTAGATACCGGATTCTGGATGCAAAGTGATCAATGAGACATAGTATTACGCTTTATCCCTAATTTTTGCCTGGACCGCCCTTTCGGGTTTTCAGTCCACCGGGATACCCATTTTTGCCCAAGCCGCCTTTTCAGGTTTTCGACTTGCCGGGTGTACAGATTTTTTCATTTTCATCCCTACATTTTGCCCGAACCCTTTTGGTTCGACGGGAAGCCCTGATTTTTGCCTAGGCATGTCAGCCTAGCGGGTCTTTTTTTCATGCGTAGTATTTTTTAACTATGTCTGCATTGGCGGGGTGAGGAAGGTCGTCACCATCCATGTTAGTTAAGATCATTGCTCCTCCTGAGAACACATGCTTAACCACAAATGGCCCTTCGTATGTGGGGGTCCATTTGCCCCTTGGATCACTCTGAGGAAGGATGATTCGCTTGATCACCAGATCCCCGACTTGATATTCCTGTGGTCTGACCTTCTTGTTAAATGCCCTGATCATTCGTTTCTGATACGTCTGACCATGACAGATAGCAGCAAGTCTCTTTTCGTCGATGAGGTTGAGTTGATCAAGTCGTGTCTGGATCCAGTCATCCTCGTTCAGATTTGCATCCTTCATTATCCGGAGAGAAGGAATTTGCACTTCGATCGGCAAGACTGCCTCCATGCCATAAACCAGAGAGAAAGGAGTTGCCCCGGTTGACGTCCTAGCTGAGGTACGGTACCCATGCAGAGCGAACGGTAACATCTCGTGCCAATCTTTATACGTTACTGTCATCTTCTGCACGATCTTCTTGATGTTTTTGTTAGCTGCTTCTACAGCCCCATTCATCTTCGGTCTGTAAGGAGAAGAATTGTGGTGCTGTATCTTGAACTGTTCGCAGAGCTCAGCAATCATCTTGTTGTTCAGATTGGTACCGTTGTCTGTAATAATCCGCTCAGGGACGCCGTATCGACAGATCAGATTGTGCCGAATAAACCGTGCCACAACAGTCTTGGTTACTGTAGCATAGGATGCTGCTTCAACCCACTTCGTAAAATAGTCAATCGCCACTAGGATGAAGCGATGTCCATTAGATGCCGTAGGTTTTATCTCGCCGATCATGTCTATACCCCACATTGAAAACGGCCAAGGCGCAGTCAGAACATTCAGGGGAACCGGAGGAACATGCACCTTGTCTGCATAGATCTGGCACTTGTGGCATGTCCTGGAGTGTTGGTAGCAGTCAGCTTCCATTGTGGACCAGTAATATCCTGCCCGTAGGATCTTCTTAGCCATGGTATGTCCACTAGAATGTGTACCAAAGGTCCCTTCATGTAGCTCTTCCATGATTCTTTCCGCTTCAGACTTATCCACGCAACGCAGTAAGGTTGAATCATGGTTTCGCTTGTACAAGATGCCGTTGCTTAGGAAGAACTTGGCTGCGAACCGCCTCAGGAATTTCTTATCATTGATAGAGGCACCTTCGGGGTATTCCTGAGCTTCCAGATATCTTTTCACTTCATGGTACCAAGGCTTCTCAGTCACCAATTCAGTTTCGAGATCACAACAGTATGCCGGTTCGTCCAGTTTCCAGATGATGATCCGGGGCGCTTCATTATCCCATTTAACCTTGAACATTGAAGACATTGTAGCTAACGCGTCCGCTAACTGATTCTCTTCTCTTGGAAAGTGCTCAAAGGTTATCTCCGTGAAGTGGGGAATCATAGTCAACACACATTCTCTGTAAGGAATCAAGTTTGGATGTTTCGTATCCCACTCTCCATTGATCTGATTGATCACAAGAGCGGAATCTCCGAAGACACTGAGGAACTTGATCCTTAAGTCGATCACCACTTGAAGACCCATGATACACGCCTCATACTCCGCCATGTTGTTGGTACAGTTGAAACACAGCCGGGCAGTGAGTGGAGTATGAGTACCTTGTGGAGATATGATGATGGCGCCGATACCATTTCCCAAAGCATTGGAGGCTCCGTCAAAGTGCATAGACCATCGGGATCCTGGCTCAGGCCCTTCATCCGGTCCAGGTACTTCACAGTCAGTTACAATCATGATGCTTTCATCCGGAAACTCGAAGTTCATTGATTGGTAGTCATCTACAGCTTGATGAGCTAAGTGGTCTGCCAATACACTCCCCTTGATGGCTTTCTGGGTTGTGTACTGAATGTCGTATTCCGTCAAGATCATTTGCCATCTTGCAATTCTCCCAGACAGAGCAGGCTTTTCAAATATGTACTTTATCGGATCCATTTTTGAGATCAACAAGGTAGTGTGAGTCAGCATATACTGTCTCAGCCGGCGAGCAGCCCATACCAAAGCGCAGCAAGTTTTCTCAAGCAGTGAGTATCGGGTCTCACAGTCGGTAAACTTTTTGCTAAGGTAATAAATGGCGTGCTCTTTTCGGCCAGACTCGTCATGCTGCCCCAGCACACACCCCATTGAGTTGTCAAGTACTGTCAGATATAGGATCAGAGGTCTCCCTTCAACCGGTGGCATAAGGATAGGTGGTTCTTGGAGATACTCTTTGATTTTGTCGAAGGCATCCTGACATTCATCGTTCCAACGTACTACCTGATCTTTCTTCAGCAGCTTGAAGATTGGCTCACAGGTAGCAGTCAAATGAGATATGAATCGAGCGATGTAATTCAGGCGTCCTAAAAAGCCTCTGACTTCCTTCTCTGTCTTAGGAACTGGCATCTCTTGAATAGCTTTGACCTTAGCAGGGTCCACTTGAATACCTTTATCACTGACCACGAAGCCCAGCAACTTCCCAGATCTTACCCCGAAGGTGCACTTGTTCGGGTTCAATCTCAGCTTGTACAGTTTCAACCGGTCAAATAACTTCTGCAGATGATCTAGGTGCTCTTCCTCAGTCTGGGACCTAGCGATCATGTCGTCCACATACACTTCGATCTCATGATGGATCATATCATGAAATAAGGCAACCATGGCACGCTGGTAGGTTGCCCCAGCATTCTTTAACCCGAACGGCATGACCTTGTAACAGAAGGTGCCCCACTGAGTAACAAATGTAGTCTTTTCCATGTCTTCAGGTGCCATCTTGATCTGATTGTAGCCTGAAAAGCCATCCATGAAAGAGAATACCTTGTGCTGAGCCATATTATCAACAAGGACATCAATGTGAGGTAAGGGGAAGTCATCCTTGGGGCTGGCCCTGTTCAGATCCCTGTAATCGACACACATTCTGACCTTACCGTCCTTCTTTGGTACCGGCACCACATTAGCAACCCACTGAGGGTAAGAAGTCACTGCAAGGAACCCAGCATCGAACTGTTTCATGACCTCGGCTTTAATCTTCTCGGACATCTCTGGACGCATCCGACGAACCTTTTGTTTAACTGGAGGGCAGTCTTCCCTAGTCGGCAAATGATGGACAACAATATCGGTATCCAACCCTGGCATGTCTTCGTAGGACCAGGCAAAGATCTCCATATAGTCATGTAACATCTTGGTTAACCGTTGCTTCACGCTGAGCTCTAGGTTGGCACCAATCTTTACCTCTTTTCTGTCTGCCTCAGTACCCAGGTTTATAGTTTCCACTGGCTCTTCATGGGGTTGAATTGCCCTCTCTTCCTGAAGTAACAGTCTTGCAAGCTCGCCAGGCACTTCGCAATCATCTTCACCTTCGTCTTCGGCTAAGTTGATCGGATTTTCGAAGTCATAATTGGCATTAGCAGAGTTGTTATCAGTGAGATCCAGAGTGGATTGGAACCTGTATGAGTGAGTGTGTGTGTAAATACGGCTGTTTTTGAAAATTATGTAAAAGAAAAGAAAGACAGAAAAGGAACACAATATTTGCAATGCGAAAGACGTCCAAGATTTTCATTCAGGATGTATAAAATGACAGTTCATATGCCCTCACAAATAGAACCACGGTGCCTCGGGTAAGACACCGGGCCATAGAGTTTATCATTGTTTATTACAAAATAACAAAACATGGGAATTCATTACTGTGTCACAAAGGTAACAGGGGTATGATCCTTTGCGCTCCAATTGTTCAATCCTTCTTCGGCCGTCGGATAAATCCAGCTGTTGAATTCGGCTTCGTCCACTTCAAGGTCTTCCCCGACAGCATTCGCTTCTGAACCTTTAATAAATACCGGAGGCCTTCCGATCTTCTCTTTCCTCATAGCTCTCTGCCCTTTTGAGGTGAAACCCAGCCCAAGTTTATCAGTCTTCTGGGTGAAGTCTGGAAGTCTGCCCCAGTTGGTACCTTCACCTTTCTGCACCACAGCCCTGGCATCCTTTAGGGAAGCCATCTTCAGAGGACCACCTGCTTCTGCTGTTTCTGCTGCGATTGGAAACACCTCCTCGAAATGCTGAAAGGGAGTCTCAATGAACTCCCCATCCATCTCAATGTATCTGAACGAGTTTAGGTGGCTCACCATGTATTCTTCCTCACCTTGCACGGTGACGATCTTCCCTCTGACGGGGTACTTCAGTTTTTGATGCAAGGTAGAGGTCACTGCCCCAGCCTTATGTATCCAGGGTCGACCCAGCAGACAAGAGTAAGATGGACGGATGTCCATCACATAAAAAGTGGAGTCGAACACCTGAGAGCCTACACGAATCGGAATATCCACCTCCCCATGGACCATCCTCTTTGAACCATCAAAGGCCCTGACAATGATGTTGCTGGGTTTCAAATCCAGGCCTTCACAATCTAGACGATCCAAAGCCTTCTTGGGTAGCACGTTCAAAGATGACCCAGTATCAACCAACACATGTGCCAAGGTGGTGCCCCTGCATTCGATTGAGACATGCAGAGCATCATTATGATCTTTCCCCTTCGTGGTCAAATCAGCGTCTGAAAAACCCAAGCCATTGTCTGCCGTTATACTTGCCACGCAATCAGTGAATTGGACTGCAGAGGTTTCATGTGGCACATGGGCCGTCTTGAGGAATGAGATGAGGGCCTTTGCATGGGCCTCAGAGCACAGCAGTAGAGAGAGCATGGATATCTTGGAGGGCGTGTGCCCCAGCTGTTCCACTACATTAAAATCGCTCTTCTTTATAATCTTCAAAATCTCCTCCATCTCTTGTGGGGAGGCCTCAGCAGCTATGGGTACGGGTGCCTCCATCTGGGCAGGCTCAGTTTCAATTCCCTTGCCCCGAGCATTGGATGACTCGGCAGCAGGAGAAACAAACGGATCAGCAGCAGGAACAACAACTTGGTCAGCAACGGGAGTAGGTGTACTTGCAGGAATTATCAGGAGCGGTCTTCGGGCAGCAGGTGGCGCAATGTCAGGCGAGAAGAGCCTGCCACTGCGGGTAACTTTGGCCGGGCCAGTGATGTCACAGATGCTGGCGCCAGCGTTGAGCTCTTGTTTCACTCCGTTTATATATACATCTGCCCCATAGTGCCAAGGGACAGCTTTGTTGGATACATAGGGTAGGGGCCCAGGAACAGTGATAGTAACAGGTGCAACGGTCAGAATTTGGATGGGCTTCTTCTGGAGAGCCGGGATCGGATTGTTGAAGATAGTCACCACAGAGACTTCTTCCATTGGAACCATACGAACAGCAGACTTCTTGAATAGAATCTCCTTGCTATCCATTAAGCTTTGGATGCCTAACTTTAGCAAGGGACAACCGGATGGGGACACAACACAGAACAGGCAACCCTCACCACAACCCGGAAATAAACCGGCCTGCAGTAGGTTCTTCTTAATGATCTTTAAAGGAGTGGCTAGATCATCCACAGAAACAGCATAAACGTCTTCATCAACAGCATTTACCCCGTGCTGAGGCATAGGGGCAGTAACTACATTCGGCTTTGCAGGCGCTTCGAATTGTATCTCCTTAGCATCGATAAGATCTTGCACCTTATTCTTTAACGCCCAACAGTCATCAGTGGCATGCCCCGGGCTGTCTGAATGGTAAGCACAACGGGCATTCGGGTTGTACTTAGGAGAGGTAGTGTTTGAGAACTTTGGCGCCTCCTTGACAGTCACCAAATTGGTGGATAACAACTGTGGCAGGATTTGCGATAGGGTCATGCTTAACCGGGTAAACTCTCTCCGGGGTCTATCAGCCCTTTGAGGATTGTTTGGCCGGGGAGCGGCAGCAGGCTTAGCGATCATTACCGCGCTGACAGATTGGCGGCGATCAGGTCTTTCTGATTTCCTGGAGCCATACACGGCACTAGACTCCTTTTTAAACGGTTTCTTTTCTGAACTAGAGGATGATGCCCCCTTTGCAATCTTCCCAGATTTCAGCCCAGCTTCAATTCTCTCTCCAGTCAAGATTAAATCAGTGAAACCAGCAGAAGAATTCCCAATGAGATGGTTAAAAAACAGCCCAGATAGGGTCCCCAAGAACATGTCCACTAACTCTCGATCAGTCAAAGGTGGCTGCACCCTGCCAGCCAGATCTCTCCACTTCTGCGCGTATTCTTTAAAACCTTCACTTGCACCTAACGACATACCCTGGAGTTGGGTACGTGTAGGGGCAAGGTCGGCATTATACTGATACTGCTTATAGAAAGCAGTAGCCAGCTCCTCCCAGTTACGAACTTTGGTCCCATCCAGCTGATAGAACCATTCGAGATGAGTCCCTGAAAGACTCTCCTGGAAGAAGTGGATCCATAGATTCTTGTCCGCAGAGTACGGATGAATCTTTCGAACATAGGACCTCAAATGCAGCTTGGGACAGGACGCCCCGTCATACTTAGAAAAGGTTGGAGCTTTGAACTTGTGCGGGATAATTACACCAGTCGACAAACCCAGATCTCCGAAATCCAGCCCAGGTGCCTGTTGCACCTCCATAGCCTTCAACCTGTCTTCCAGTTGTTTGTACCTGTCATCTGCAGGAGGGTACTGCTCTTCATCAAAATCTGTCTCGTTGTCGGAGACCACTGGAGTAGGAACCTTTACTTCTGCCTGAGAAGGAGTCCTGCCAACAGAAGAAGCAGCCTCTTCATGTTGCAGAGTATTACCCAACCTTCGGCCCGAGTTGAATAGAACAATTCTTCTTTTCTTCTTCTTCTCCTTCTTCAGGAGCATAGTCTTCAGTTCTTCTTGGCCTTTAGCTAGACCCAGGATTAGCTCTTGAAACTGCGCATTCTGCGCCTGGAGAGCCTTGATTGATGTCTCTGTTGATTCAGATCCGGGATTCATGATGCTGAAATAAACAGCGAAGAACTGTAAGCAACCTGAAAAGGGGAAAAACCTGCTATGCACATGATGTATGAAATGCGTATGTAATGCATTCAAGGGTTCGAAAGTTCAAATTTGTTGTAGACAAGAAAAGAACACACGTTATCATTAAAGAAAATCATTGTTTAATACATCAAGGCCTCATGGGCAAAAAGTACAAAAATCAAGTCAATCCCAAAATACACTGCGCATCCTCTTCGGAGCTATGTAGGTGTTGAGATTCCTTTCTTCATGCAACAGACGGGTGAGCTCCAAGACCTTCTTTTCACTGGCATGCAGACTAGTCTCAAGAGAATTCCTTTCCTCCTTAAGCTGGATCCAGCTTTTCTGCATCTCTTCCCAGGATGTGGGCATATCAGGGTGCTGAATAACATGAGACACTTCCCCCTCTAAGACTGGTTCTTTGATTACTGGAAGCATGTGAGGATAAGGCATCACTAACTTCTGAGAGCGGGCGCGTACCCATTTGAGATAAGGCTCCAAAGGGATGGAGTTCCTGTGCCCCAGTGTTTTGCTGTCTATCCTACTGGGCATCCTCCAAGCTCTGATAAATCTCTGACGAAGTCCTTGAGTATCTTTGTCGAAGTCAAAAACTATGTCAGGAATTAGCATGTCATGAGGGCCGTCCCTCCGAGCATAACCAAACTGTCTCCAAGCCAGGCATGGACTATAAGTAATACCTCCTCTGATTCCAAGTAAAGGAACATTAGGGTACTCCCCACAACGATCAATGATAGTGACATCTCCTCTGGATCTAGGACACCAATGTATATCTGCATGTGTAAGAGTCATCAACCGTTGTGACCATCTCAAACCCCGCTCATTCTTCAGGACTGATTGAGGAAGGTGCGAAATAAACCACCTTCCCAGGAGAGGAGTGCAACACATAAGGACACCTCTTTTTCTCATGGTTCGAGTGTAACATGAGTGAAGGATGTCCCCCAGCAACGTAGGTATGGGATTCCTGGACATAAAGATCTGAACGGCACTGATATCAATGAGCTGATCTGGGTTAGGGAACAATACCAAACCATAAACAAGGAGGGCTACCACCTCTTCAAAAGCTTGCAAGTCAAGGGAGTTCCAACATTCAAGGGCCTTCTCAAACAGAAACCTGGCTAGGAACCCTTTGATACCACTTCTAACTTCCCAATGTCCCTTGAGGTCAGATGACTGTAGGTGCAAGGCTTTAGCAATCTCTTCAAGCTTAGGTTCCTTTTCTGTACCGTTGAAGGGTAGCTGATCAAGGATAGGGATCTTCAGGAGCCGGGAGAACTCCTCCAATGTAGGTACCAACTGATAGTCCAAGAAGGTAAAGCAGTGATGCAGAGGATCAAAGAACTGGAATAGGACCTTTATCATATCTTCCTCAATGTTGGTGTTAACCAAGCTGATGAGGCTTCCATGCCTGTCACTGAATGGAGAGTTCTCGGGAATCCTGGATATAAGCTCCTTAAGCTGAGGAGGGACCCTTACAAGATTGACCTGAATTGTCTTTCTACGAGCAGTTTCCATATCCTACAAAACAAGAACAAAGATGAAAATTCGAACCCCTGAAATGGTTAGTCAATGCATATGATGCTGGATGATGTCATGATGCTATGATTAAACACACCACAGATATTTACAAAGACAAACATGTAGGGCAAACAAGGCACACAAGACAAGCCCTTAAGGTTTAAGGCCAGCATGGGGTTTGGGTAGTACCCTCTTGAGTTGGTGGGTTCAACCTGTCCTAGTCAAAGTAACCGGGTTCTAAGGTTCCCAATATCACGGGATTGCTTTCATTGTTCATCGTTTCGATTTAGCCACTGAACTGGCGACCGAAATATTCCAGGAAAGCAACCCTCAATTGAGTGTAGTATCGAGTATCAACCAACCTCGGACTGCACCAAAGTCAGTTATCTCACTACCCTAAAGAGGCCAAGATAGTTCAATTAAGGTTCCTAAGGTCTGTTGATGCTTCATGACACCACGCGGAGGCCCCGTACTCTCCTTGACTGAACTCAAGGGTTACCGGTACACACCAAAGTGCCACATCAACGTAGCAGACTGTTTCAACCGTGTCGGTATACCCCGCACAGTTCCCTCACAGCCTTGTTGCTACTTTCTAAGAAAGGTATCCCCCAGATCCGGGTTAGGATCTATAGAACTCCCAAGCAACCCACAATTTAAAGCACACAAGGAAAACAATTGAAAACATAGTTATAAGCTAGCCCTAAGGTACACCTCACTTTATAAAGGTTCCCCAGCAGAGTCGCCAGTTCTGTGATCGGTGGATCTGGAACTGACTGTTTAACGCTGGTTCGCGAAATGTCGCGGAAGCAAGAGTCGCCACCGTCTTTTATTTTCTCCAAATGGAAAGGACAAAAGCACAGAAAAATTCCTTATAGAGATTGCTCTCGGTTCGGGAGGTAGGTTATAGAAAGGGAAGGTGTTAGCACCCTTTCTATCCATGGTTATCCATGGGCTCTTAGATACTTGCTCAATGTGTTTTCAAATTTGTTTGTTTGCTTTTCAATGTGGGTTTAAAAAGTTTCTTTTGAAAAATTTCAGATCGACTCGTACGTCAGAGTGTTTGAAAGATTTGCTTTTGAAAGCTTTTGAAAAGTGTCAGTGTGAAAAGTCTTTTTGAGTTTGTTTTGAGATTAGAGCAAGTATCCACGAGAACCTACCTACCCTGAGGAATTCGTCTGTGTAAATGTCCTTTAAAGTAGTGCCATCCCACCATTGAGAGGTAGGTAGCACCACCGTTGGAGGTGTTCGGGTCAATTCGAGTTTTAGGGACGTGGTGATCACCAGAGCAATGGGAAGACACCTTAGAAGCTACCCTCATGCCAGGTTCCCGGATCATGAGGACTTACTAAGACATCCTCTACTCGACGATCACCTTTCGAAAGGCAACAGTGAGGCGTACCCTAGGGGTGGTGTGTGCGAATTGTGTGTCATGTTTCAGTTATTTATCTTGTCATGTTTGTCGTGTTCTACGCTTGATTTTAATTTGTCCATTCATTCTTGCATGCATATTTAACAGTTATAAAATTTGCGGGAAATAAATCTAAGGCTATTACAAATGGCGCGGGTCCACATCGCCAAAATAAACCGGACCCGATTTAGCGGAAAATAAATAAAGCAATAAAAGTGCGATAAATAAAGTTACATGGCTTAGAGACAATTACATAATTATTTAAACGATTATAAAATAAATGCGCGAAACAAAGAAATTAAAACAAAAATTAGGGCGTTGGACCCTTTTGCAAATAATTAAAATTAACAAGGAATTTAAAATTAAAATTGAATGAAAAATGGTATTTTTGTGTTTTTTAGATTTAATGAGAAAAAGAATTTATTGAAATTAAATTAGAAGACAAACCCTAATTCTAGTATTTTTTATTTATTATGAAAGGAATTAACCTAAATTAAACCCTAAATTATTTATGTACAATTTTTAATTCATAAAAATAAATAAATAGATAATAATGATTATTGGAAAAAAGGGAAAAATTAAAAAGAATGTCAATTAACCTAATTCTATTTTGTTGGATTTTTTGTTATGGAAAAAAATATATAAATTAAACCTAATTTGAAATTAATTTATTTACATGCTAATAAAATAATTATAATAAAATAAATATTGTTTTTTGGTCTTTTTCTGATTTTTATATTTTGCAAAAAAATAATTACTGAATTAAAACAATAAATAAATAAAATAAGAATTAAAAAGATATAAGGGAAATAAATGAAATTTCAAACCAGGGTGGGGTGTTGTCCCAAAATTGGAGGTATAGGCCTGGACTTTTGGCCCATTTAGATCTGAAGTTGTTGACTTTTCCAGCTTGGGTGCCAGCGCATTGACTTGCCTTATAGTGTACCTTCAATATCAACCCTTGATCTGGGACCATCAGGCATGTGTATGCTTGGATGAGAGGACGTATGGTACGTATGCATTCCTGAAGCTGCATGGGATTTATAATTGAAAAATAATATGAGATTTTGCCAGACCTGGGACTTGAACCCAGGTCTTGAGGGTCATATGCATTGGTATTTGCCAGCTGAGCTACGTGAATCAATTGATATATTATAATAAATAAATAATAAAAAGCAAAACCAACGCGTGGTAACTAAAACGCGCGCAAATTCGAAGTGGCCAATGGCTGATGGACACGCACTCGTCTTCTTCCCCACCCTGTAAAACAAAGCAAATAGGCGACGGTTTTTGAAACGTTGCTTTAGGGCCTCTATCAGAAAATAGCGAATAGCCCCTCGTTGCTCATAAATTGAGCGCGAGGGGGCCATCCTTTTCGTCTTCAACCCCTGAATCCATTGGTGGTCATCTGGGGCTCTAATTTTGCATTATCATGAAAGCCCCAAATCTAAGAACCTGCAACCCTAATTTTTGACAATGGTGAAAACGCATATATGGCACAAAAAAGCAATTGAATGTAATGGTTAGCTCAGAAACATCATTGTAAGCAATAATCCATAAAGAAAAATGCAAAAGAATGCTTAATTCATGCTATGCGATTTCAGAATTTTTGCTTCACAGTTTGACTATGGGGTACCAATTCAGGGTGTTTTTGTTGTTGTTAATGGTTGAGAAACGGTCAATGATGTCTCAGGATGCTAATGGGATGAAGATTGAAGCTTGGAACGACCTCTAAGGCACTTTTCAGATTTGAGTTTTTTAAGAGAATTTTCAATTTGCCAAAGGTTTCTTATGCGCAGCTTGCAGTCTCCTTGGCTTAGGGTTATGTTCTAGTATATGTAAGGAAGCAATTAGGTTAAGAATCTCAACAAAAATCTCTTGCAATTATGAATTGAAGATTTGATTTTTTTTCATTATTTTTCCAATCTCTTTCACATGGTTTTTGTGCAAATCATATCCAATTCAATCCAATTCTCCCTAATCAGCATGTGCACGAATTATAGAAGCCAAATCATGCATAAAAAGATTTTTTTAGGTTAGGTTTGTATTTTTCATGTATTAAAATGATTTAAATGAATATAAATTAATATAAATTCAAATAAATAATTAAAAAATATGAAAATACTTCCCTTTGGGCCTAGTGGTCGTGCATAGGCTTGGCATGAAGAAACTTGGAAGAAAAATGGGCCCATTTGCATTTTTAGGCCTTTTGCATCAATGTTGACTTTCCAAAATTCCTAAAACTTTCCCAACTTCCACAAGGCATAACTTGGTCAATTTTTAAGCTTTTCACATGTTCTTTGACATTTCGGAAAGGTCTTTGAGTCCTTTAACCAATGCCTTTGGTCCCATGTCATTTTGATTTACCAATCTCAAGTTATGGCCTTTGACTTAAAGTCACTTTTTGTTGACTTTTGAAAATGACCTATAATGTTGAAATTGATAACTTTTTGTGAGAGAATTTCTTGGACTTGGAACATGAAGATGAATTGTAGGAAATGTCTTTCTCTTCAAAATGAGATTTGGATGGAATTTTTCTGATAATCCATGTGAAAGTTATGCCCTGGTCAATTTCAGTTGACTTTTTCAACTGTCCAAATATAGCAACTTTTGTATCTTTGATGATTTCTGAGCCAAATTTTGAGAATCATGATCAAGCATTGATCAAATGATGTTTGTGGCTTCAAAATGATATGTTGACCAAAAATTTGAACTTTTGACTGTCAAATGACCATTTTGCCCCTACAGTTGACTGTAGTGCAATCTAGGGTTTTGACTGTGCAATCTTGAGCTGAATGCCTTGAAACTTGACATGAGGATACTTGACCATCTTTGTAAGCATATGAGACTTGATTGGGCCTTTGAAAAGTTCATTTGCTTGACCAGAACTCAAACCCTAGTTTTGACTGTATAGGATACAGTTGAGCTGCACAACCCTGGGGGAATTTTGTGACCTTGACTTGGCAATTTCTTGATGAATATGGGAGGGCAAATTTTGGGGTACAACAAGGACAATCCTATATCCCCACTGATTTCATAGTCATGGACATTAAAGAAGACTCCAATATTCCTATTATATTAGGTAGACCATTCCTAGCCACTGCAGGAGCCATAATAGATGTTAAAAATGGAAAAATGGCTTTCGAAGTCGGAGAAGAAAAAGTTGAATTCATCTTGTCTAAATTCTTTAAGGCATAAGCCATCGATGATTCATGTTGTTTCCTAGATGAAATCGATAAATGCGTAAAAAAATTTGGAGAAACAACAAACCACCTATTCGGAGGTATTGAATATTCTTATACCTCCGATTCTCGAAGATGATAATGTTAGAACATAGTTTGATTCTACAACCCTCAGTTAGAGTTTTGATGATAACAAAATACAAGATTAAATGAATTATGAGATTTATATATGACATAGATGCTACCTAAAAATATGTTATGTATTTACAGGAAACTCTGATGGAATCAGCATCAGAATATTAGAATATCAACATCAGCATCAGAAGATATGTCACATCAGAAGATCAGTACATATGCTTATGCTGAAGTCTGATGAACAAGATCTGTGCTCAACATACTCTGATTCTGATCAAGATCTTAACAATGTCATCAGCACTCAGAAGCATTCAGAATAAGCTAAAGCCAACACACTCTGATCTTAATCAAACAGAATATTCTGAAGTGTCAATGGTACTGCATTCAAGGCAGATTAATTACCAACGGCTTTATTCCAAGACAAAGATCTTCTCAAAATGGAAATAACGTAATGAGCATTGAAATGGAATTATTGGCATCAACGTATCTTTTCCAAGAAGTATTTAAACAAATATGTGAGAAAGGAATTGGCTAATGCTCTACAATACTCTACACGCCTAAAGTCAATCATCTTCATCCTCACTCATACAGTTTGCAAAAGCTCTCAATTGATTACTCTATAGCTCTAGCAATCTAGTATCATCTAAGCTTTATCTTGTGTATTATCACAGTTGTGATATATCGTTTTTGTAGAAAACATCAAACACACATAATTGTTCATTTATCTGTAAGAAAGAATTTCCTTGAGAAACCGGTCTGTGGTTTAGACTCAAGAAGGCTTTAGCAGTTGTTAAAGCAGATTTGTATTCAGTTGAATATAGTGGATTAAGACCTCGTTGGAGAGAGGCGAAATCACCTTGACGGGTGGACTGGAGTAGTTTGAGATCAAACGAACCAGGATAAAAATAACGTGTTGTCTGTATTTGATTTCAAGTTTTAACAATTCAACCCCCCTTCTTGTGTTTTTCACTTCTTCAATTGGAATCAGAGCGCCTGGTTCTGAGTTCATAACACTTAACCGTGTCAGTACAAGATCCAGCGTTGAAAAACACTATGGCAGGAACACATCACAACATCAGCAATGACAACAACGAAGAAAGAGACAGATTCAGTGGCAAACCTCCAGTCTTTGATGGAGAGAACTTTGATTACTGGAAAGACATAATTGAAAGCTTCTTTCTAGCCCATGATGCTGATCTGTAGGATATGGTGACAGATGGATACACGCACCCAGTAAATGCAAATGGTCATAAGATTGACAAGAAAGCAATGTCTGATCAACAGAAGCGTGATTTCAAAAACCATCACAAGGCCAGAACTATTCTTCTCAGTGGTATCTCCTACTCTGAATATGAAAAAAATATCAAACAGAGACACTGCTAAAAACATGTTTAATTCTCTCAGAATGACGCATGATGGCAACCTTCAAGTAAAAGAAACTAAAGCTCCTGCGCTCATCCAGAAGTATGAGGCATTCAAAATGGAAGAAAGTGAATCTATTGAAACAATGTTCTCAAGATTTCAGATTCTGGTTGCTGGTCTCAAAGTTCTGGACAAAGGGTATTCTACTGCTGATCATGTCAAGAAGATCATCAGAAGCTTGCCAAAATAGTGGAGGCCAATGGTCACAGCGCTGAAGCTAGCTAAGGATCTCAATACAATCTCTCTGGAGGAACTTGTCAGCTCCCTCGGAAGTTACGAGATAGAGCTGGAAGCTGATGAACCTCAAAAGCAAGGTAAGCCTTTAGCTCTAAAATCTAACAGAAAATATGACTCTAAGGTTTTGCAGGCTGTTGAAGAAACCTCAGATGGGTCCTCATTAGAAGAAGATGTACTGTCTCTCCTCTCCAGAAGGGTGAACCAACTGTGGAAGCAGAGGCAAAGAAAGTTCAGGACTCCTAGAAGATCTGAGAACCAGAACGAATCCTCCTCCAGATACAGATGGTCAGAATCCTCCTCTGGACACAGAAGATCTGAAGGCTCGTCAGGAAGCAGAAAGCCAAACAACAAGGACATCATCTGCTATGAATGCAACGAGCAAGGACACTACAAGAGTGATTGTCCAAAGCTTCAGAAGGAAAAGCCCAGAAGAAAGTTTGGCAAGGAAAAGAAGAAAAGTCTCATGGCCACATGGGATGACTCTGACACATCTGAAGCTGACTCAGAATCAGATGATGAGAGAGCAAACATAGATCTCATGGCGAACATATCAAAAGACAGTGAAGCTTCTAAATCAGACTCTGAATCAGACACAGAAGAGGTATTTCCTGACTTTGCTATTAATTTTACTAAGGCTGAACTAGCTGAAAGCCTTAATGAGATTATGGAACGATATCAGCAGATCAGAGTCAAATTCAGAAACCTGAAAAGGGATCTTGCCTCTGACTCTGATAAAACTGAGAGTCTCAAGTTGGAAAATTCTGAGTTGAAAAATAAAGTTTCAAAATTAGAAAATATATTACAAAACTCTCAGAAGGAAACAATTCTTGAAACTCCCAGTAGTGCTGATGAGATCATCAAGGAGTATGATCACAGCTTTCAGAAGTTTCTTGCTAAAAGCATAGATAGAAGCAAGATGGCTTCAATGATCTATGGAGTTAGCAGAAATGGCAGAAAGGGAATAGGATACCAAGGTAAGGTACCTACACCAAAGAATGCCATGGATTTAGTTATTAAACGAACTCCACTTAAATCACACTTTGTATATGGGCACACACACGATATCAAATATACTAGTAACAATTATTCCGTCAAACCAAAATTCAACCAGAGTTTTGGTAAAACTAACAAATCAGGACCCAAGAAAATATGGGTACCTAAGGATAAAATAATACATGTTGCATATATCTTTAGCAGCAAAGCAGAAACACCAGTCATGGTACCTGGACTCTGGCTGCTCGCGACACATGACAGGAAGAAGGCATATGTTCCAAAGCCTGGAACTTAAGCCTGGAGGCCATGTAGGATTTGGAGGAAATCAGAGGGGAAAGATCATTGGCTCTGGAACAGTAGGTAATGGAAATCTTCCCTCTATCAGTAATTTCTTATTAGTAGATGGATTAATGCATAACCTGTTATCCATAAGTCAATTAAGTGATAACGGTTATGATATAATCTTTAATCAAAATTCATGTAAAGCTGTTAGTCAAAAAGATGGGACTATCCTGTTTAATGGAAAGAGGAGAAAC
Source organism: Vicia faba (assembly GCA_948472305.1). Lineage (NCBI taxonomy): Eukaryota > Viridiplantae > Streptophyta > Magnoliopsida > Fabales > Fabaceae > Vicia > Vicia faba. The sequence goes on from OX451741.1 coordinate 225,863,363, forward strand.
AACATTTACAAAATCAAACTTTCTGAACTGAAAAGTCAGAATGTAAAGTGTCTTCTGTCTGTTAACAACGATCAATGGATCTGGCACAGAAGATTGGGGCATGTTAGTATGAGAAGAATATCTCATATTAACAAACTCAATCTGGTCAGAGGACTTCCTAATCTGAAGTTCAATTCAGATGCTCTGTGTGAAGCATGTCAGAAAGGCAAGTTTGCAAAACCTGCTTTTAAATCTAAAAACGTTGTTTCCACCTCTAAGCTATTAGAACTTCTGCACATTGACTTATTTGGACCAGTTAAAACTGCTTCAGTCAGTGGCAAGAAGTATGGGTTAGTAATCGTAGATGACTATAGCAGATGGACATGGGTAAAGTTCTTAAGACACAAGGACGAGTCACACTGTGTTTGTTACCTTCTGTAACCAAGTTCAGAATGAAAAGGATCTTAGAATCGTCAAAGTCAGAAGTGATCATGGTGGAGAGTTTGAAAACAAATATTTTGAATCATTTTTTAATGACAAAGGCATTCTGCATGATTTCTCTTGTCCTAGAACTCCCCAGCAAAATGGAGTTGTAGAACGAAAGAACAGAATATTGCAAGAAATGGCCAGAACCATGATCAATGAGACTAACGTTGCTAAGATCTTCTGGGCAGAGGCAATAAACACAGCGTGCTACATTCATAATAGAATCTCCATAAGACCTATTCTGGAAAAGACTCCATATGAATTGTGGAAGAACAGAAAGCCCAACATTTCATATTTTCATCCATTTGGATGTACTTGCTTTATTTTGAATACTAAAAATTATTTGAACAAGTTTGACTCTAAAGCACAAAAGTGTATTATGTTAGGATACTCTGAACGCTCAAGAGGGTACAGAGTATACAATACAGAAACACAGATTGTGGAAGAATCAATCAGTGTTCATTTTGATGATAAGCTTGACTCTCAAAAGTCAAAGCAGAATGAATTACTTGCAGGTATGGAAGTTGAATTCACAGGTACTGAAGACAAGTCATCAGAAGCTCTTAACAGAGACACTCCCTCAACATCAGAAAGAGGCACTGCAAGCAATCCAGCATCTTCTGTTGATCAACCTCAGAAAAGACCATCCAGAAGCAGCATGGATCACCCAGAAGAAACTATCCTAGGAAGAAAGGAAGATCCAATCAGAACAAGAGCCAGCTTCAGAAACTCTGAAGAATCCCTCATGGGACTTGTTTCTCTGATTGAACCATCTTCAATTGATGAAGCACTTCTGGACAATGACTGGATTCTAGCAATGCAAGAGGAGCTGAATCAATTCACAAGGAATGACGTGTGGGATTTAGTTCCTAAGCCAAAAGGATTCAACGTCATTGGAACAAAATGGGTGTTCAGAAACAAGCTGAATGAGCAAGGTGAAGTCATCAGAAATAAGGCACGATTGGTAGCACAAGGTTATAGTCAGCAAGAGGGGATAGACTATACAGAAACCTTTGCTCCAGTCGCCAGGTTAGAATCTATCAGACTTTTAATTTCTTTTGCTATTAATAAAGGCATCACTCTGTATCAGATGGATGTCAAGAGTGCATTCTTAAATGGCTATATAGAAGAAGAGGTATATGTGCACCAACCCCCTGGTTTTGAAAGTTCAAAAAATCCAGAATATGTTTTCAAACTGAAGAAGTCACTGTATGGTCTGAAACAAGCTCCCAGAGCTTGGTATGAAAGACTAAGTAACTTCCTGTTAGAAAAGGAATTCACCAGAGGGAAGGTGGACACAACCTTATTCTGTAAGACAGTTAAGAATGACATCTTAGTCTGCCAGATTTATGTTGATGATATAATATTTGGATCTATTAATCCTTCTCTGGGAAGAAAATTTGCTAAGTGTATGCAGGAAGAATTTGAGATGAGCCTAATGGGAGAACTGAAATTCTTTCTGGGAATTCAGATCAATCAAACCCCAGAAGGAACTTACATTCATCAGAGAAAATATGTCAGAGAACTTCTGAAGAAATTTGATCTCTTAGAATGTAAGCCATCAAAGATTCCAATGCATCCCACGTGCATTCTGGAAAGAGAAGAGGTAAGCAAAAAGGTAGAACAAAAGGTCTACAGAGGTATGATTGGTTCTCTTCTTTATCTTACAGCTTCAAGACTTGATATTTTATTCAGTGTATGCATTTGTGCAAGATTCCTATCAGATCCTAGAGAATCTCACTTAACAGCTGTTAAGCGAATTTTCAAGTATCTGAAAGGTACTACTAATCTGGGTTTGTTTTATAAAAAATCTAGTGACTACAGCTTAGTAGGTTACTGTGATGCTGACTTTGCTGGAGACAGGGTTGAACGCAAAAGCACTTCTGGAAGCTGCCAGTTTCTGGGAGAAAATATGATCTCGTGGTCCAGCAAAAGACAATCCACCATTGCTCTATCAATAGCAGAAGCTGAATACATAGCAGCAGCTGGATGCAGCACACAAATGCTCTGGATGAAAAGTCAACTTGAGGACTTCCAGATTTATGAGAGTAACATTCCTATACTCTGTGATAATACTTCTGCTATTTGCTTAAGTAGAAATCCAATTTTGCATTCTAGGGCTAAGCATATAGAAATAAAACATCATTTTATTAGGGCTATATTCAGAAAGGAATCTTAAACTTAAAATTTATTGATACAGACCATCAATGGGCTGATATCTTTACAAAACCACTCTCTGAAGATAGGTTCAACTTCATTCTGAATCATCTCAGCATGAAGCTCTGTCCAGAATAAAACTGTTTTAATTTTATATATTAACCTTCAGAATTATGTTTATTTCTCTGTGAACTTCTGATCAATCCTCTTTCAGAATCTTAGAAATGCAGATTGTATCAGATCTATCCATGAAGCTCTGAGCTCTTCAGTTCAAGGATAGAAGTGATGTTCACTCAAAGCAAACAAGTGTCATCCAGTCATCAGCTATTTCCTGAGGCTGAACACGCGTTCACGCTTCTGAAAAGGCAAAGCGCTGATTGGTTGCATTGAGACACATGTCACTGGTAACCGTTTAAGTATCTTTCTTAAATCCCCTAAAATCAGCAATCAATTAATGCTATTAATCATGATTTATTTCTCTCTCTTAACCGTTTATGTTTTCAAAAACTTTTTCAAAATCTATTTAAACACCATTAACACACATTCACAACTTTTACCCTTACTTTCGTTTTCAAGCAATATTTCTGATATCTGTGTTTGTGTTCTTCCTTCTCAAGAAAACCCTTTCAAAATTTTTTTCTCTCAAGAACTCGTGTGAACATGGCTTCTAGCAGCAATCTTTCATCAGGTTCCCAGAAAGATGCATCAGCTGAGCAATATGAAGTTCCTCTCAGAACTCTACTCACTCCAGTCAAGAATCTTGAAGTTCTGTCAGAGATTATAGTGGATTTCAACAGTTTGAAGGAAAATGGTTTTGATTTATCAGAAGAGATTCAAGCTCAAGGATGGGAAAGGTATTTTGACAGGTTGGTGGGTCTAACTTTCCCTATTTTGGTTAAGGAATTATGGATTCACGCGTCTTCCTCAAATCACCAAGTCACTTCTTACATAATGGGGAAGAAGATAGTGATTACTGAAGACCTGATTGGAAAACTGATTGGATACAACGGCGGTGGTATTCGTTGTATAGACATGGCTGAAAGATGTTCAGATGTTGCTGTTGTAGCAAGGGAAATTTTCATGCTAGGGCTTCCCTCCAACAAGATAAGAGATCTGAAAGATAAGCACAGAATTTGGGCAAAGATTATTCTGGGCTGTTTCAATCACAGAAAGCCCACAAGTTCTCCTGACTACATAAACATAGATCAGCAGTTTCTGATCTATTTTATTTCTCATAGGGTAAAGATTAATCTAGCTCATCTTCTGTTCAACCATCTGAGAACAAGCATCAAGGAGACAAGAGAAGATGAACGCACTAAAAGGGATTGGATACCCTTAGGCAGATTGATATCAGATATTCTGACTGAGAATAGGCTGATTGAACACTTGACAGAGGCACAAGAGATCAGCACACTGGAACCTTCTGTTGGCAAGAAGCTGAATGCCAAGAATCTAAAGAAGATGAAGCTGATAGAGAACATTAAGAAGGAGCCCAGCGTTACTCCTTTTGCTGACATCTCCAGCAGAAGAGTCCCTCTGGACGACTTTCCCATGTTCTCAGAGATTGACTCCAAGCCTCAGATCATTCTGAGATACTTGGATGCATGTAAAGCTGATGGTACAGCTCCCAATCTCAACATTCAAGATCTTCAGCAGAAGGCACCAGAGGTTGCTCTGAAGAAGACTAAGAAGAGAAAAGCTGCCCCAGAAGGATCATCACAACAGACTCCAAAGAAAAGAGGTAATTCTGTTTTTGTATCTGTTTTAAATTCAAGTGTTGTTTCCACATCTATTCCTACTCCCATTCCAACACCAGCTGATATCCCAACACCACAAACCTTTGAAGATTTTGAAGACTTTGACCCTTCTGAGTCATTAACTCTCAGAAGATACCGCTCCAAATCACAAAATCCAAATCCACAACCAGAAATTCCCATCTCTCCACAACCTGACATTCCACTTTCACCAATACCAGAAACTCCACCCTCTCCAACACCAGAACCAGAAATTCCACAACCTTCCTCTCCTCAACCAGAAAGTCATCCACCATCTCCTCAACATGAACAACCTGAGACTCAAAACTCTGAGGCTCAAACCTCTGAGTCCCCTGAACCACAACCCTTGGCCATTCAATTGCCTTGTGGTACAACTGTCAATATGGCTCAACTTCCCTCATCACCAGAAACAACTCCACCACATACTCCACATGGTCCAATCGTTATTTCTGATTCTCCTACTCCCTCACCTAAGAAAAATACATAAAACCACAGCAAGACAGTCATTGACTTAACAGTCCTTGAACGCCTTGCTGCAATAAACCAGAAAACTGCCATCCCTAAACCTAAACAACCAGATGTTGGTAGCAGCATTTTGAACTTTGAATCAGATATGCAGAAATGGATATCTTCTTTGAAACAAGCAAGGTTGGAAGTAGTTGATCCTGCTGTATCAGATCATCTCTGGACTCAATTCAGAAGATGGGTATGCGCTGAAACCTTCAAGCTGCAAGACCAGAGTTATGGACAGACTCAACAGAACTTCAGCAAACTGCTGAAGGAAATGGAAGGTCCAGTTCTGAGAAAGGCGCTGAAGGAAGAAGTTCTTCATCTGGATAGTGAGCCTTGGTATGAAAAGCGTCCAGCATCTACAGTTCAAGCTGCAGAAGAACAGGTTATTCAAGATGAAGACTTGGGTCAAGCAGAAGAAGCTACAGAAAGCTTTGAGAAGTAGCCTGTATCTGAAGATCCTCAAGCTTCCTCTCTTGACAGGCAGGCTCTGGAGGATTTGAAGAGATCAGATATGTTGATGAATGAACGGATGGACAAGCAGGATATCAAGATTGATTCTATAGCAAGCATGGTAGCCAAGCAAAACGAAATCAGCGAACAAATCAAGAGCATGTTGGAAGTTCTGTTCACACGACTTCCTCCTTCTTCTTAGATTTTTTCTTATGTTTTCCTTGTTTTCTTATGGTTGTCTGTAATATTTCTACTTGTTCTAAACTTTCATTGCTTCTGTTTTAATACAACTGTGTTTTTACTCTGATCTGTTTAACTCTGATTATATATGCTTTTTGATCGCTGACAAAAAGGGGGAGAAAGAATGATATTTTTCAATTACGGTTTACTGAGACAAAAGTCTCAAACATTCTAACATCCTTATATATTTGTTGTTCTGAAAATTTTACAGGTACAAGAATCTGCAGAACTCTGATGAAGCAAAATTCGGATACTCAAAGAAAGGTTCAGTAAAGTTCTAAAGCTCTGATACTCAAGGTCTTAAGGAATCAAAGGGAAATAATCAACTCAGGGGGAGTTCTTCTCATCACTACTCTGATATTTTCATTCCTTAACCTCTTAGCTCTGATACTGTTACTCATCATCTGATTATCTCTGATATCATTTCCTTTTTATCCTTAAACTCTGATACTTTCATCATTTTATTTTAATTGAAAAAATCTAGTTTTTGTCATCATCAAAAAGGGGGAGATTGTTAGAACATAGTTTGATTCTACAACCCTCAGTTAGAGTTTTAATGATAACAAAATACAAGATTAAATGAATTATGAGATTTATATATGACATAAATGCTACCTAAAAACATGTTGTGTATTTACAGGAAACTCTGATGGAATCAGCATCAGAATATCAGAATATCAACATCAGCATCAGAAGATATGTCACATCAGAAGATCAGTACATATGCTTATGCTGTAGTCTGATGAACAAGATATGCGCTCAACATACTCTGATTCTGATCAAGATCTTAACAATGTCATCAGCACTCAGAAGCATTCAGAATAAGCTAAAGCCAACACACTCTGATCTTAATCAAGCAGAACATTCTGAAGTGTCAACGGTACTGCATTCAAGGCAGATTAATTACCAACGGCTTTATTCCAAGACAAAGATCTTCTCAAAATGGAAAGAATGTAATGAGCATTGAAATGGAATTATTGGCATCAATGTATCTTTTCCAAGAAGTATTTAAACAAATCTGTGAGAAAGGAATTGGCTAATGCTCTACAATACTCTACACGCCTAAAGTCAATCATCTTCATCCTCACTCATACAGTTTGCAAAAGCTCTCAATTGATTACTCTATAGCTCTAGCAATCTAGTATCATCTAAGCTTTATCTTGTGTATTATCACAGTTGTGATATATCATTTTTGTAGAAAACATCAAACACACATAATTGTTCATTTATCTGTAAGAAAGAATTTCCTTGAGAAACCGGTATGTGGTTTAGACTCAAGAAGGCTTTAGCAGTTGTTAAAGCAGATTTGTATTCAGTTGAATATAGTGGATTAAGACCTCGTTGGAGAGAGGCGAAATCACCTTGACGGGTGGACTAGAGTAGTTTTAGATCAAACGAACCAGGATAAAAATAACGTGTTGTCTGCATTTGATTTCAAGTTTTAACAATTCAACCCCCCTTCTTGTGTTTTTCACTTCTTCAGATAATTGGCGCCCTGGATATCAAGATGAAAATCTGAGCGAATGCCTAGCTCTAACTCCTGACCCTATACCCTGTACAAAGAAGCCAGCCATAGAACTCAAAACACTACCAAAAGACCTAAGATATGAATTCCTAGATACAGAACTTGAACGACCAGTCATAGTCAATGCATACCTAGGACAAATAGAAACTGAAAAATTATTACATGTCCTAAGAAAATACCCGACTGCTTTAGGATATAACATCTCAGATCTAAAAGGAATAAGCCCTTCTATCTGCATGCACCGTATTATGCTGGAGGAAGACTTTAAAACCTCTAGGGAACATCAAAGGAGAATCAATCCCATTCTGAGAGATGTAGTCAAAAAGGGAGTAGAAAAGCTATTAGAAGTAGGAATCATATATCCAATATCCGACAGTAAATGCGTTAGCCCAATACATGTCGTACCTAAGAAAGGAGGTGTTACAATTGTCAGCAACGCTAAAGGAGAATCTGTAGTGTAACGAACTCACACCGGGTGGAGAATGGGCATCGACTATAGAAAGTTAAACAAAGTCCCTCGTAAAGATCACTTTCCTTTACCTTTCATTGATCAAATGCTTGAACGACTAGCTAAGCACTCTCACTTATGCTATTTAGACGGTTATTCGAGATTTTTCCAAATTCCTATCCATCGTGACGACCAAGAAAAGACGACTTTCACTTATCCTTATGGTACGTTCGCTTATCGATGAATGCCATTCGGATTATGTAATTCCCCTGCAACATTCCAGAGATGTATGATGTCCATCTTCTCTGATTTTCTAGATGGCATGATAGAAGTTTTTATGGATGACTTCTCCGTCTGTGGAGAAAGTTTTGAAGGATGTTTATCGAACCTTGAAATGGTACTAAAAAGATGCGTAAGTGTCAATCTCGTGCTAAACTGGGAAAAATTCCACTTCATAGTCCGACAAGGAATTGTCTTAGGGCACATAGTATCCGATAGGAAAATTGAAGTAGATAAAGCAAAAATCGAAGTAATAGAAAATCTTCAACCACCCAAAACTATTAGAGAAATAAGAAGTTTTCTAGGGCACACTAGTTTTTATCGATGTTTCATTAAAGACTTATCTAAAGTAACCAAACCTCTAACCGAACTCCTATTGAAGGATGCTGAGTTTATTTTCACCGACAAATGCTTGGACGCGTTTACAACACTAAAAAAGGCATTAATTTCAGCACCTATTATGCAACCTCTTGATTGGAATGAACCATTTAAGATAATGTGTGATGCCAGTGACTATGTCGTAGGCACAGTCCTAGGACAAAGAAAGGATAAAAAGCTTCATGCAATCTACTACGTGAGTAGAATCCTAGATCCTGCACATACAAATTACGCCACAACTGAAAAATAATTGTTAGCTGTTGTGTTTGCCTTAGATAAATTCCGTTCATACTTAGTAGGAGCACGAATAATTATCTATACCAATCACGCTGCAATCTGGTACCTCTTGAGTAAGAAAGACGCCAAACAAAGATTACTAAGGTGGGTCTTACTTCTACAAGAATTCGATTTAGAAATCAAAGACAAAAGAGGGACCGCGAATGTAGTAGCTGACCACCTATCCAGAATAGAAGCCATCAAACCATACCATGTACCCATCAATGATGATTTTCCTTATGAACGCCTTGTAGCCCAATTAGAATTAGAAAGTATTACAACCGAGTACCCTGTGACTTATGAAGACACAAACACAAACGAAATCTTAGAAGCAATATGCACTAAAACCATACTGCCATGGTATGATGATTTTGTCAACTACTTGGCTGCTGGAGTGCTTCCACCTGATATGTCTTATCAACAAAAGAAGATATTCTTTCATGACCTTAAACACTACTATTGGGACGAGCCTTTGCTTTTCAAAAGAGGCGCCAATGGTATTTTTTGTCGATGTGTTCCCAAAAATGAAATTGAAAACATAATTTTCCACTGTCATGCCGCTCCCTATGGAGGACATGCAAGTACTTCAAAGACCTGCACTAAGATATTACAAGCTAGCCTCTATTGGCCTAATCTTTGGAAAGATGTCCATATCACGGTTAAAAATTGCGACCAATTCCAACACACTGGAAACATCTCTAGACGCGATGAGATGCCTCAAAAGGGCATTCTAGAAGTTGAAGTCTTTGACATATGGGGAATTGATTTCATGGAACCCTTCCCGTATTCCTTTGGAAATTTCTACATACTAGTTGTTGTCGACTATGTTTCAAAATGGATCGAGGCTGTAGCCTCTCCAACAAATGACGTACGAGTATTAATCAGGCTTTTCAAGAACATAATCTTTCCAAGATTCAGTGTTCTGAGACTCGTCATCAGTGACGGTAGCTCCCATTTCATTTCCAAAATCTTAGAAAAACTATTATTGAAGTATGGAGTCCGACATCGAGTCGCAACACCTTATCATCTATAAACAAGTGGGTAAGTAGAGGTATCCAACAGAGAGATTAAGCAAATCTTAGAAAAAACAGTAGCAACCTCTAGGAAAAATTGGTCATCTAAGTTATACGAAACTCTATGGGCATATAAGACGACATATAAAACTCCGATTGGAACTACGCCATTTAAATTAGTCTATGGGAAATCATGTCATATGAAGGTAGAAATAGAACATAAAGCTTATTAGGACATTAAAACCCTTAATTTGAATTACACCGTAGCGGGTGAGAAAAGAATCTTAGATATCCATGAATTAGAAGAACTTAGACTAGACGCTTACGAAAATGCTCGGATTTATAAGGAGAGAACTAAAAAATCGCACGATAAACGAATATCTAGAAAAGAATTCAATGAAGGAACTATAGTTCTCCTATTTAATTCTAGACTTAAACTATTTCCGGGAAAACTTTGCTCTAGATGGTCTGGTCCATTCGAAGTCACTAAGGTCTTTCAAAATGGAGCAATAGAAATCAAAGGAATGCGTAGTGAACCTTTCATTGTAAATGGACAACGTCTAAAACATTATCATAACATCGATAATAAATAATATTATGAAAACTTTAGGCTAGATGCGTTTCCACCCTATTCATTAGACTAATCACCATGTTATGTCGAGCTTACGACGTAAAACAAAGCGCTTATTGGGAGACAACCCACTTTTTAATCTTTTCTTTTTGCTTTGCTTAACTTTCATTTTTCTTTTCTTTTCTTACTTTTGTTATTGCTTATTTCTATTCTGATAAAATTATGCAGTATTGTTTCTCTAACATTACTCTCTACTAACTTAATGCTAACTGTCAACCTACTTCAAGCTAACTTTCCTATTAGCTAATTACACTAACCACGATGAATCCCGTTGATACTTTGGGCATTGTGTTTAGAGGAAGAAATCAGCAGAGGAGGTTTGAGTCTTTATCAAATAGGGAGATAGGATTGAGTATCTACCCTGACGGACCAGCTATGATAACATTAGGAATCCGAGACAATGTTTTGTTTTTATTAAGCCAAATAGGTTGGGACACATCTTCTTTGAGAAGAAAGTTTAGCTCCTACCATAGATTAACCTTAGAGTTTTTAAGCTCCCTTTTCTACAAACCTAACCATGGTTCGGGGTTCAATAGAGGTCTAATTAGGTTTAGGCTATTTGGTATTGAGTACACCTACACCCATAGGAAGATGGCAGAACTGCTAGGATTTCCACACGATCTAGATGCGTTCACAGTAATCCAAGAAGAACTTTTCAATGTGGGTGAGCTAGACTATTTCTGGGGGATATTACAGGTATAAGTAACCCTGAGCCTGAGGAAATGCACTCAGAAAACATCCATAACCCAACTTTTAGATATTTTCATAAAATCCTAGCCCACACCTCTTTGGTAAGCCTGAAAAATAACCATGGTATTTAGAGCCGAGCTTTTCATTATGTTATGCGCTTCACAAAAACGTCCCATAAATGGAGCTACATTTATGATAGCAAACTTTCACCGTCTTGCGAGAGCTATCCATGAACCCATCCTGATAGGAGGCTTAGTAACCATGATAACAAATGATATCGGCTTAAGACAACCACTACCGAACCTTGTCCCTCTCGGTAGATTTCAACCTATGAATATCAATTTTTGTTTTAATAAGGGAATAATTGGAAACCTAGGCTCAGTTAACTTTGAATTGCTCATTAATAATCAGTTAATGCCCCTTTTTACCCTACCTGAACCTAGGACTAGCGTGCATGACAGGAATAACTGGTTATATGATTGGGGCGCACCACACATTTCACCATCACCCACTCCTGAGACACCCATGATTTATGATCACCTTGATTCTTTCATGTCCGATAAGGATACTGACCCTGAAACCCCTCCCTTTTACCATCATTTCCCATCTCCCGATCAGGTTGGCTCAAACAACTTCGCCGCTCCGGTTGCTTCTCCGCCTCCCATATTTCATTAAGTTCCCGCTTTACATGCCATTCAATCAGAGCTTGATTCATTGAGGGATGAGCTTATTATTCCGAGGATCGACTTTCATTCTTTCATGGATACGGTAGTCGAAGAGTTGGACTATATTTATTAGCATCTCTACTCCGTTTCTCTTGATCGACGTGGCTGATATTTCAGACTTACTGCGTTTTTTTTATTTTCACATTTAAACATTGCAGACAATGTTTTGTTCAAGTGTGGAGAGAAGTCTTATTAGATTATATTTTTCATTAATTTCTATTTTATTCTTAAGTACAATTTTCTCTATTTTATTCTTAAGTATAATTTTCATTTATTTTCAGTTCAGTTTTTTCATTCGTTTATTTGAATTTACATTACTTTTCATTTAATGCATTATTATCATGTTCACATATATATGCTATGCTTTAATGTTTCCAATTTTTTGATCCATGTGTGTGTATATATATATATATATATATATATATATATATATATATATATATATATATATATATATATATATATATATATATATATATATATATATATATATATATATATATATATATATATATATATATATATATATATATGTACGAGTATTAAAAATGTATGCTGCGTACAAAACTGCAAAATTTTATATTATATTTTGTTTCTAAGATGTGTGTTGTTCTCCACACAAACATGACACCCGTCACGCTTCATAAATACTAGTTCCGATCGACACAAAAGTGTGCCCCTCGGCACGCAGATAGAAACAGAAGTGTTTCTGTATTATCACAGAAACCCTCTCATAACCCTTCTTCTTCACATTTTCTTCAAACTTCCGCCTTAACTACATTGAACATGCGCCAATTTCACTTCCTCCATAATCATTGTCATAAAAATCCACTAAACCCCACTTATTACCCCCATTATGTTTCTCTACATAAACCATCTCCAAACCTACTTCCATTCCAAAAACCCCCAGTTTCTCATACAAACTCCTACCCATCTTCCATCCTTTCTTCAATAGTGGCACGCAGAGGTTCACGACCAGAGCCAAACCTTTCCGGAATTAATTTTCGAAATGGTGAAGCTGGAGAGCACCAAAGAGCACAGTACCTCAAATTCTATCAATGATTCGTAGTCCATACATGGTATGTTGATATTGAGTGCTTGCAAAAATTAGGATTGCTCGATAGTGTGCAGTGGTTACTCCATAAATCCGACTTAGCATTCATCTGCACACATAATCTTCCAACATACAAGTCGCTGACCTTGTAATTTTTAAGCTCGTTCTCATACAACCTGCCGTGTGACGAAAGCGACCACCTATCAGGCTCCACTACTTTTAGAATGTTCAACGATGAATATTCTATAAGTCAATATACTCTGAGTGCTTTCTTCCGTTTCCCTCGCGAGGGAGTGGTACACCACTGTATTCTTGAAGACCAAGATTGGGCGTCTACAACTTTCAAGCTTTGGAAAGCTCTTACTAATTAGGAACCAAACAATTGGGAAGAACTTTATGCTTCATCTATTCATAATCCCGTAATCAGGTATTTCCACCGTGTTATCTCCAACACCATTTTTGGGAGGATTAACAACAACAAGGTTAACTATAAAGAATTGTTCCTCCTCCATTGTACCTTCACATCCTACCAAAGGATCAATGTAAGCACGTTCCTTCTATCACATATCTAATCTTTGTGTGCAAGAGGGTCTACGCCTTTCTGCATTAGTGGGCAAGTCACCTCTATAGCACTTGGCCTTCGCCTCGAAGACAAGCTTGCAAATTTGCCACCACTACCACCCACTTCCATTGACATCGATAACTATCGGGCTGACCACTTGATTAAGGTCAGAAGAGATGGTAGGTACAACCTCATGGTTCACAAAAAGGTAGTTCCTAGTTTCATTTTGCCGAACTTTGCACTTATTGATATTACAAACTTATCTAAGTAGCTTTATGACCTTGATGTTCTTGCACCTGGAGATAATGCGCAAAGAAACCAGGGGAATGTCCAAGCTGATGAAATGGACAAGAAATGGAACAAGGAGACACTGAACAACAAGCTCCTCCTGAAGACACTGCAAGCACGTCCACAAGGCCCAAAAGAAGACGAGAAAGAGTACCGGCCTCAAATGATGACATTATGGCTGCCATAATGCAATAGGATGAAAGAGTGCAGGCTATGTAGAACAACCAAATTGCAATGATGCAACTTATGCTAGCCATTCAAACTCAGCAGCAGGAATATGATGAAAGAAACGAGTGTCGGGCTGCAAAATTAACCAAGGAAATGGCGGCCTTAACTGTATGCATGGATGGTTTTCAAGATTATATATACCATGTGGCTATGCCCCATCCTCCGGGTACACGTGACCGAGCACGAGGACGAGGAAGAGGATGCGATAATGAACAAGAATAGATTGATTTTTGCTTCTCTTCTCGTTTCCTTTTGTTTTTAAACATTGGGACACTGCTTGTTTCAAGCTTAGGGGAGTTAGTTAGTTTATAAACTCTTTATTGTTTTCTAAGTAGATCTTTCATTCCCATTTCTATTTCTTGTAATAAAAAAAATCTTTGTATTTTCGAGTTCGTTTGTGCAATTTTTCCATTGTTATCTAATTTCCCACTTTCTTGAGCCATAACAAAAAATAATTTGTTTGTTACTTGCATAATCTGACGCATTCGAAGAATATATAGGTTGCTCACTTTTTAAAATATATATGAGAAACCTTGAGTGAAATAGAAATACGATGGATACCGTCGTAACACTCTAAATCCCCAGATTGCACTAGATTGATTTCAGTACCCTTTATACTGAAACCTTAAACTTTAGTTTAAAAGTAGCCCCGAGTAGTTTAACTAGCAGTCAACACCGTATTAAACAAAAACTACGTAGGGAGTCGATGAATAAGAGAATGATCCAGAGTATTTAAAAGATACATGCTTTACTATAAGAAAATAGGGAATGCACCAATTAAGTTAGGCGACCCTCACCCGGTCACTTAACCAACGGATGTAGTACCCACATGATACAACATAGCAACCCGTTGTCGGTTGGTTCAGAGGTGTCTGGTATTGAACTTGGTAAGGCGGACTACGGTCCAATCCCTAACAACTTGCAATGGGGTGAATTAAAGGAGGTTACCACATTTATGTTCCAGAACCTCATGCTTAAAGGGATCATAGTCACTAACCGACTACTCTACTATGTGCGTGTAAAGATAAAGGGCTTAAGGTGATTGCGCTAGAATGAAAACAGGTGAAATTTAGCGAAAAGAATTAGGTTGAGCTATAATGGCATGACTGGAATTGGTCTACATAATGGGGGTGTTTAGTGTTATTACTGTATCTTTTGTGTTATATTGAGCTTATGTTTCCGCAAAAACATTGGCAACCTCTTATGATTCGAATCGCATCATGAAATTGCATTTAACTTATGCCTTATTGGTTTTTATACTAACTTTATTGCTTGAGGACAAGCAAAGGTTCAAGTTTAGGGGAGTTTGATAACACGAAAAGATATAGCATTTTCCACCTGATTTACACAGATTAAACTTCCGATTCTTCATTTATTATGTCATATTTCATTTCTATTTGTAGTATTTGCAGTATATTTCAGGTACTTAGCTTTTGCACGGCATAAATGAGAAAAGGAAGAAAAAGAATGGAATAATGAAGAAGAAATGACCATTTACAGCAAAACGCAACATTCTGTAATCAGAAGCGTGCCGCCCGCAACAGCTCCTGCCGACCGTCACAAATTGGAAAAGTGTGCCCCCTCAGCACACTTCATGTTACGACTAGGATAGTTTGAGGATATGTCCCCCACGTCACATCGTGCATGACACTCGTGACGACCACATAACTGTTATGAGGATATCGCCCTGAAGCGCACGAAACACATAATCACCTGGATTTTCTCCACGATTGAAGAACGAGAATTATGGTACATTTCCTATTTTCTCTCACCATTTGGAATGTATAAAAGTGAATCAGTTACCAACACAAAAAAAAGACTTGCTACCATTATTTTATTACGTTTTCTACACTGCAATTTTAGTTTTGTTTTCATCATTTTCCAGTTCATACTTTTGCACGATTTTTCCAATTTTCATAGAATTCCATAAGCATTAGAAAACACCCACCATCAAAGCGGTATTTTTCCACATCGGAGGAATAGTGCAACACTAGTTTTCTTTCCAAACTTCCAGAATTTGTTTAGGTTTGTTTTAATTTTCTTCAAGAATATTGTTCCGAAGTTAATCCCGCTAGCTTGTGGAGGATAGCACAATGCTCAATTTATTGCTTCAGTATTTATTTCAGGTTCATGTTCTGAGAAAAATTATTTATTCTTACCATGCATGTGTTATTAAACTTACATTTTAATTTTATGTTATCCTACAATAAAATGATTTATGGCTAAATTTCGTGATACCGGTATGTAAATATTAATCAAAGGGATTCAGTAATTAATTGGCATTAATATTTTTTACAAAAACACTTTCTGGTTTTAATTTCTAATTTGGATATTTAATTATTTTTGTACGAGAGTAAAAGACAGTCTAAGGTTAAAATCAACAGAGCGAGAGTTTGAGGTTTTAACCATATAGTGGTTATTAAACATTAATTTTAAAAACAACGAGAGCGCTTTAAAATTAATTGGACTCTAATTGTTTACAAAAAATAATTTTGAATTTTAAAATGAAACAGTGAGAGCGCTCATTTTGAGTTTAATAATATGACCTGACTCGATAGAACGAAAGTGTGAGATGAGGGTTTTTAAATAAATAGTTTCCACTGAAACTGTGTTTTAATACTAAAAACAAATGCCAATGACTTATTGAATCCCTGAAGTTGACAAATTACATACTGGTATCCCGTTATTAATTACTAGATTTTAGTTAATTCCCGATTAAACCCAATCACCCAAATTTATTATTTATCCTTAGCTTTACACAATAAACCTAAGATAACAGTAGTTTGACCACCAGTCCTTGTGGGTTCGATATCTTTTAAAACTACGTGATAAGATTGTGTACTTGCAGTCACTACACCCGATAGACTCATAAAGTCGCGATCACTTTCTGATTAAAAATTATAATTTCGTATCTTTTACAAATGTAAACAGAAGCAGGAAAGTACTCATCAAGAAAAGTCTATTCCACCTGTTCCTAAGTGGTGATACTTCCAGCAGGAAATGAGTAGAACCACTCTTCAGCATCTTCGGACAGCGTGAACGGGAACATCCTTAATTTCTTGGCTTCTTCAGAGTTCCCCTTAATCTTCAAAGTAGCGCTCATAGTGAGAAATCTCTGCAAATGCTTATTGGCATCTTCATTGATCTTTCCAGTGAAAGATCTGTTCTCGAGCTGGCATGGTTGAAGAGTGAAGTTGAAAGTTTTCCATATTGACTGGTTGATTCATAATAGTCAACTGACCTGTTGGAGCATTTTCTCCTCCATAGTCCCCAAGGAGTCTCTTTGGTGGCAGGTTTTCAGCCATTGGTTTTACCTCTTTAGACTCTGAATCTGAAGGATCTGAAGAACCTCCTGACTCTTGTCTATCTAACTGAGCTAGTCTGCGCCTCGCGTGAAAATTTCTTTCTATTTCCGCGTCAAATGGAAATTCAGCTGAGGACTTTCCTCACATGCAAAGGTTAGGAAAAACTAGTAAAACAAAAATATGGAAATTACAGAAAAGAAATTTTAGTTACAGAGCAACACAATTTTAATTAAACTCCAATTAAACTCAATGATTAGGCAGTCCCTGGAAACGACGCTAAAAACTTGATCGTAAAATAGAAAGTGTACTATTTTGCCTCTTGTAACAGGGAAAATTCCCCGAATGTCAATCTCAGGGACTACACAGAATGACCGAGTTTAATGCGAGGTTCAATTAAACAAAACTCAATATGGGGTTTGGTTTGGTTATTATATTTAACAATAATTAAAAATATGCAAAGGTAAATAATGAATTTATTACTAGTGTGAGTACTATGCTAGGGGTAAGTGTGTGGTTTGCCCTGTAATGACCTTCACTATCGATCTCTTCTACAAGTTCATTACCTTCAACTACCGGCCCTTTAGATTATTTCCCCTAAGTCCTTAGTGAGAAAACCTTTAACCATCCATCCTAAATCCTAAGTTCTTAGAAATATCTGATGGAGTCAAGCCTTTATCTTATCAAGAGTTAAATCCGGTGACTATAGGGTATCCCTAGTTGTTGTACCCCAAAATTTTCCCTCTCATTTCTCAAAGGACCATCCTGGACCCTCAGGTTTGCTTCTGTCAAGTTTCAAGTCTAAGATTACAATTTTCCAAGAAAGACATTCACAAGGGCAAAGTGGTCAAAAGCACACTGAAAAAGTCAAACTTTGACTTTTTTGATCAAAATCAAGTTTCAACAATCATATTTCATCAGGACAGGAAATTGGTTCATCAAGAAGTCAAAAGTCAGAAATTACTTTGAAAAAATCAAATTTCTAAACACTTGGAAAATTTTCTAAGTGTTAAGAAAATATGACAATTTCAGAACTTCTGGGTCAGATTTCATGCAAGTGCAGTCAGAATTTTCAAAGATGGTTCAGAACATGACTCTTCGATCAGAACATATGGAAGTTGTGTTCTTCGATCAAAACACGACTCTTCAGATCTCATTCTTTATCACATGGAGACTATGTTCTATTCTCCGATCAGAACATCATCCTTCGAATCTCATTCTGGTCTTTCCACTCTTCTATCAGAATATCACCAAGGCCCAAAAACCTCGTTTTTAACAATCTGCTATACTACTGTGGCACAGTCCTGCATCCAGCTGCCACAACACTCCAAATTGCTGTTGATTCAGTCCACGCCTGCACTTTCTCAAACCCCACATTTGCACCAAATTAACACATAAAAGTTGTATTTAAAAAGCAATGAAATAGTATGCCAAAAGGGTTAAAATCCCATTTGTTTCCCCCCCAAAACAACATCAAATTCATATATAAATAAGTGGTTCCATCACACGTTTTAGGGGATGGATTTTGGAAGGAGAGAGTGATCAAATACAAAAAAAAAGAGAAAAGAAAACATTCAAACATTCTTAAACCCAGAATTCTCAAAATAATACTTTTGTTTTTCCCTTTGAATCAAAGAATATAGCATTTCTGTTCCGTTTCTTGCTGAACCTAGAACATTCGAAGGCAGCAACTCAAGTCCCAAACACACGCCTCAGATTCAAGGTAAGTCATCTTGACTCTGAACCTTTTCATTCAGAACATCATTAAAAATGTAGATATCATAGTGTTGAGACTGTATATGCCATGGCCTAAGTAGAAAACTATGGATCAGAACTTCTTGAAGAAAACTAGGCTCATAATTAGGATTAGAACTTCTATAAACTGCCGTGCTTTTATTTTTCTGTTTTGCTATTGTTAAGAACTGAATAAGTTGCAGATGCTCTTTCTAATGTAAGGAAGGAGGTGAAGTGTAACACAAAACTTCTAGGAGTTTTTCTCACTGTTTTAACACACACAGAACTTCTAGGTTTTTCTCACTATTTTAACACAACACACAACTTCTAGGAGTTTTTTTCACTATTTTAACACAACAAAGAACTTCTGATTTTTTCTCACTATTGTAATACACCAGAACTTCTGATTTTTTATCATAGTTGTAATACACCGGAACTTCTAGGCTTTCTTATTGTTTTAACACACATAGAACTTCTAGGCTTTCTTACTGTTTAAACACACACATAACTTCTAGGCTTTCTTACTGTTTTAACACACAAAGAACTTCTAGGCTTTCTTATTGTTTAAACACACACATAACTTCTAGGCTTTCTTACTGTTTTAACACACACAGAAATTCTAGGCTTTCTCACTGTTTTAATACAACACACAAAACTTCTAGGTTTTTCTCACTGTTTTAACACAACACAAAACTTATGGTTTCCTCCAATGTTTCTTTTAGAACTTCAGTGCGCAGCAACCCAGAACTTCTAGTTTCCTCTAATGTTCCTTTCTGAACTACGGCGTGCCCAGCATCAGAACTTCTGGTCCCTCTCAATTTTTTTCCAGCAACGTGCTGATCCTGTTTTTGTTATTTCTCACTTTCTTTCTTATTCTTATTATTTTCAGAATTAATACTTTTTATTAATATAAAAAATACATAAAAAAACATTTTCTTTTTATTAACTAATTATTCTTTTTCTTTTAATTTATTAAGACAACAAACCATTTTCAAAACAAATTCTTTCCTTTTCTTGTATTGTACTATTCAATATAGTTGTAATAGATAATTAGGATTTAAATTTTTGCAATCCCCATTTGTAATATGTATCCCCATCATTGAAATGATGTAATAGCTTAGGATTTATTTCCTCACTTTTATTACTTTCATACATTGTTAGTAATTAGGGTGTATGGAAAGATAAAATAAATAATTAGATAACCTTTAAATGCAAGACAAAATACATGCAATCAAGCACACTTGCACGCTAGCACCTCTAGGGTAATCTCACTTTGTTGCCATTCGGAAAATATTCATGTCCCTCGAATATGAGCATTTTAGCAAAGACCCTCGATAAAAGATCGTAGTCCCTCGATGACCCTCAATGTTGCCTTCGGTAAACGATCTAGTTCCTAAACAACATTTCTAAAACATCCCATAGGTTGCCTTCTATGACTATACAAAATGTTCTGCGCCTGTCCCTTCACATCCAACGATGGGGCTTCTTACCAAATCAATGGTAAGATAGAAACATCTAAAGGAGGAGAAAAAGAACATTTAAGACCTTTTGAGTAGGTAGGTTGCTCCTACTTGCTCGCTTGCTCATAACAAAAACATTTTTTATACACTAACACTTTCACTTTGAAATATTTTTAAAAGACAAAATACTTTATACGCGTTCTTATAAAGACGAGAACCATTACAAAGACATTCCTTTCAAAATACTTTCAAAACCCACATCACAAACACACTTTCAAACAAAAAAGATAGTGATCTAGCAAGCAACTAAGAGCCTGTAGATAACTACGAATGAAAAGGGTGCTAACACCTTCCCTTTTCATAACCTACCCCCCGAACTCAAGAAATAAATCTCAAAAGGTCATTCCTGTTCTTTTCAACCTTTCCTTATTGGATAAAATAAAATTCGGTGGCGAATCTTGCTATCCCAACAATTGCAATCAAACGCAAAACACCCAAGTCAGTTCTCCCCCCGTGTTCCAGAACTGGCGACTCTGCTGGGGGCTTTACTTAAAAGTGGGGTTAACTTAGGGCTAGATCACTTTTACTTGCTTTCCTTGTTTGACTTGCTTGCTTTACATTATGGTTCCTTGTTTGGGTTTGTTTTGATCCTCTACCCGGATCTGGGGCACCTTTTAGGTAAGTAACAATAGATTATAGAAGTTATACGACATAGACCGATATGGTTGAAACAATGGCTACGTTAGTGTGACGCATTTGTTGGTACCGGTATCCCTTGTTTTTAATCGAGGAGAATACGGGGTCGCTGAGCAGCGTCATAAAACACTAACTGACTTTAGAACCTTAATTGAACAACTTGGCCATTAGGAAGTAGTGAGATGACTGGTTTCCATGGAAAGCTAAAAATTGGTTGATACTCGATACTACACTCATTGAGATTGGAATTTTGGGATATCTCGGCCGCAAGAAAAGATTGATTGTGCTGAGACAATGCCTAAAAGAAAGGTCAGTGATATTGAGATCCCCTAAAACCCGATTACTTTCTAGGACAGGTTGAGCCAACTAAACTTCAAAAGGGTACTTACCTACAAACTCCACCCAAGCCTAAACCTAAAGACTTGTCTGTTTTGTGTGTACATAATAACTTGCTTGCTTTGCATACTTGTACATAACATCATGACATCATGCCATAGCATTTTCAATAACCATTTCAAGGATTTAGGAATTTATCTTTGCTTTGTTTTGTAGGCCATGAATCTCGTCCGAAGCAATACCATCTGAATCAGCTTCGTGAAAGCACACCCTCAACTCTAAGAGTTAGCATCAAGTGTGCCTGGAGATTCTCCTTTTACCAAGAAATATGGTCGGCTCCTCGGTTTGGATACTTCCAATTCTAAGAAGAAATGATGTGTGTGCTCTTCCAATTCTTTGATCCCATAGATCATTGCTTCACCTTTCCTGACTACCAGTTGGTGCCTACACTAGAAGAGTTCTTTCTACTATTAGGAGCGCTCGTGCTTGATTAAATATTGTTCACCGGTCTAGAAGGGATTCCAAAACCTGAAGTCATTGCTGAAGCCTTACATCTGAAGAGATCCGACATTATAGAAAATTGGGAGACAAGAAGTGGAGTTAAAGGGTTCCTAGCCAAGTTTCTTTTGGAGAAGGCTCGTTCATTATGGGAAGATATGGATTTTCAAGCCTTTGAAGATATCACGGCCCTTCTAATCTATGGATTGGTTCTATTTCCCATTTCGTACCAATTCATAGATGTGAATGCCATCAAAATCTTTCTCTCTCTCGCAATCCTATACCTACTTTGCTCGGAGACATCTTGCATTATTTCCATACTCGCACTATGAAGAAAAGAGGTACTCTCTTGTGTTGCATTCCCCTACTCGCCAAGTGGTTTACTTCGCATTTACCTCTATCAGTATTGAAGAACGAGCAAGGATTGACGTGGTCTCAAAGGATGATGTCCCTCACCCACTTTGACATTTATTGGTGTTCTCGGTCCTTAGAAGATGCCTCTATCATTGACCGTTGTGGGTAATTCCCTAATGTACCTCTGCTTGGCATTAGGGTAGGTATCACTTACAAACCTTGCTTGGATTTACGAAATTTTGGGTATGCCCGAAGAGAGGGTCCTCATGATATGCTCATCCGAGGTGTGGTGTTCGACTATGAGAGTGACGATCAAGGCTACGGTCAGAGGTTTGTACAAGCTTGGAGGAAGGTGAACAAGGTGGATAGTAAGACATTGGGACATAAAAACTCTATCCCCCTTGAGCCTTATCTTAGGTGGGTGCGATATCAAGCTCAGAATCTCGTAATGCCTTACCCCTCCATCCTCCCCGTTATCATGGAGCCTGTTGTTGAAGGAGATGTACCATATATTGTCCTTCATCCCAACATGCCTACCTCCCTCGAAGACTTGCAAAAGGGTTGGATCCAGCTAAAGGAAGAGCGAGACACTTTCGAAGCCCAATTCTACGCCAGTGAGAAGAAAGTTTTGGAACTCACCAAGCAGCTTCATGAAGAGCGGAGTCTGAACGCCTACATCGCGCCAAAGAGGATGCGTTCAACTTTTTGTCTTAGGAGTTTTTGTATTTTATTTCTTTCGTTGTAAGCCCAAAAAGGCATGATGTACTCAAACTTGGATTTATTAATGCAACGTGTGTTCCTTTTTGTCTAAAGCAAACTTAAATCTCTAATCTCCTCGAAATCATTTGCATATGCATTTTCATTCAACATAACACAAACAGGTTTCTTACAAACATGTCTCCTTATCTTTCTACTGTTTATTTCAGTGAGATGGATATTAAAAAGACATTAAAAGATCTTCAAGCGCAAAACGCTCAATTCCAACAAATGTTCTTGGCTCTAGCAAAAGGACAAGAGGATTTGAAAACTTTGTTGGTCAAAGAGAAGAAAACGAAAGCAAATAAACCAGTCGGTGTTTTGAATCTGGGAAGAAGGTTCAAAGGACCAGCCAGACGAACTGTAGATTTCGCAACCTCATCGGGTGAAGGAGATAATCAAGAAGGGAAAAACAAGGAAGTAAGTGACCATCTAGAGTCTGAAGAAGAGGAAGAAGTGGATTACTCTGAAGAACAATATCCCCCAGCTGACGATAAATACAAGCAATTGGAGGGTCGCCTCAATGCTGTGGAGATCTAGAGGGTACCCGGGTTGGATTTTGAAGAGGTAGGACTTGTCTCAGGGGTTGTCATCCCGCAAAAATTCAAGTTCCCCACTTTCGTTAAATATGACAGTGTCTCTTGTCCAAAGCTTCATTTAAGGTCATACGTTAGGAAGATTCAACCCCATACTGCAGATAGGAACAAATGCGTGCATTTCTTCCAAGAAAGCTTATCGAGGATGCAGTTAGATTGGTTATATCGGTTGGAAGGGACCAATATTCGTAATTGGGAAGATTTGGCTTCCGCTTTTTACAAGCAATACCAGTATAATGCTAACTTAGCTCTAACTCGAACACAAATACAAGGAATGTCTATGGGTGCTAGTGAAGGTTTCAAAACCTATGCTCAAAAATGGCGGGATCTCACGGGAAGAGTCCAGCCCCCTCTATCTGACAGAGAATTGGTGGGTATGTTCTTAGGTACGTTATCTGGTCCATTCTTCAACCACCTGATCGGAAGCTCGTCGACTGGATTTACTGAACTAATCATGACTGGTGAACGGGTAGAAGCCGGTATAAAAAGTGGAAAAATTCAAAGAGATGTATCCTCGAGCACGATGAAGAAACCCTTTTCCAGAAAAAAGGAGGTCAGTGTTGCATATGACCATAGGAATCAAAACAAAATTGAACGTCGCCCGACGGTAGGGGCTGTTATGGTTTCTAATCCTGTACCAAATCAGCAGCGAAACTATCAACGTAGGCCAGAGGCGCCCATGAGACGGTTCACCCGAATCAACATGACCTTGTCCTAAGTTTTGCCACATCTTTTGAAGTCCAATCTGGTGACCCTAAAGGAAGCTCCCAAGAACCCCAACACTGCTTCTCCTCACTATAATCTGAATGCTCGATGTGCCTATCATTCTGAAAGCCCGGGGCATGATACAAACGAGTGTTGGGCCTTGAAGAATAAGGTACAAGACCTTATTGAGGCAAAATAGATTGAGTTTGATCCCCCAAAAACACCTAATGTAATAACGGCGCCAATGCCCAAAAATAGTTAAGGTGTCAACGCTGTTGAAGAGGATTGTTTTGTTTCCTCTGTGAATGACTTAACTACTCCTCTTTGACTATTAAACATAATCTATTGCAAGTCGATCTATTCTCGGGCTATGATGAAAGTTGTCAATTATGTATTTCTCTACCAAATGGCTGTTTGTTACTGAAGAAGGGCGTCCAGCGCCTGATGGCTAACAAAGAAATCATGTTTGAAAAAGTTCCTCTTACCAGAAATTCCTGTGAAGATGTTTCAATAATCACCATTTCCAATAAACCTCTTAGGGTCTCCACCAAAAGACCCGTTAGGATTACATCTGTTCCAAAGTCTGCTCCCCTAATCATCACCATGTCGGGGCCAATCCCATATTCTTCGGATAAAGCTGTTCCCTAGAACTATGGGGATGACGTCTATTATCATGGCGTCAGGCAAGATCTATTGGCTATCAAAGACAAAGTTGTGAAAGACACGGATCCTGACGTCATCAATATCGTTGGGACCAATAAGATAACAAGAAGTGGAAGAGTCTTCTCACCTGAGATCTCTCCAAAGACCATTGCTACTCCTGTAATTATTCCCGCTATGGCTCCTACCAGCATTCCCAGTGATACTTTTGTTGACAATCCTACTATTATCCCTGCTTCCAAGACAAGGGGCAAGGAGGTTCTATTTGAGCCTGTCCATAAGAAAGCACATCCAGAGGTCATTCTTGAAGCTTCTAGCAAAGAAATGGAAGAGATACTAAAGATAATCAAGAAAAGCGACTACAACATCGTGGAACAGTTGGGGCAGACCCCCTCGAAAATATCAATGTTGGCCTTACTTTTGTGTTCTGAGGCTCATGCCAAAGCCTTGGTAAAGTTTTTAAAGACCGCCCATGTTCCCCAAGAGACTTCCATTGATCAATTTGAGAATTGTGTGGCCAGTCTAACTGCTGATAACATATTGGAATTTTCCGACGCCGACTTAACTCCCAAAGGAAGGAAACACAATGATGCCTTGCACGTTTCCATTTAGTGCAGGGGCACTACGCTAGCCCATGTTCTGGTGGATCCGGGCTCATCGTTGAATGTCTTGCCCAAAAATGCTCTTGACCGGCTAGATTGCGAGGGACTCACTTTAAAGCCTAGCAACATTATGGTGAGGGCCTTTGATGGTTCTAAGAGGATAGTACACGGAGAAGTTGACATCCCTATAAAAGTTGGAACTCAGACTTTTGATTCAACTTTCTATGTCATGGATATCCTCCCTTCTTATTCCTGTCTATTGGGCCGACCTTGGATTCATGGCGCTGGTGCCGTCACTTTTACCTTACATCAGATGTTGAAGTACCCAATAAAGGGAAATATCATCATTGTCCATGGGGAGGAGGAATACATGGTTAGCCACCTGAACTCTTTCAGGTACGTGGAAATGGATGGTGAGTTCATTGAGACTCCATGTCAGAACTTTGAGGAGGTCCTACAAACAGTTGCGGCAGCCAAGACTACTACCAAGACTCCAAAGGTTACCAGACCGCCATTGAAAATAGCCTCCCTGAAGGATGCTGGAGCAGTAGTTGAGGAAGGTGGATACACCATTTGGGTTCAACTCCCAGATATTCCCTACAAATCCAACAAATTTGGTTTGGGTTTTATTTCGGAGGCCTAGAGAGCGGTTCGACGAGGTCGCGCTGGGGACCACCTTTACGTATCAGCAATCAAGGAATTAATGCAGTGGAAGACAATGATGGCAACTGTGACATGGACGAATGGATTTTTCCAACCATTAGCGGAGGACTTAGCAATTGGGAAGCCAAGGAATTTGTCCCTATTACTTTTATTCAAGAGTAATTATCTTTTAATTTTCTTGTCAGATTTGTAATAATTAAACAATTTAGACTTTAAAACCTTGTGTCTTACCCGAGGCACAATGGTCCATTTGTGAGGGTTGTTACTTCATCTTCATATGTCATCAATAAATCATGGATGTTTTTTCATGCAAATTTTATGCTCTTTGTTTTTCTTTTTCTACCTTTTATTTTTTCAAAGATAGTTATGCTCTTACACACACTCACATATCAAAATGAAGATCCACCTCCACTCAGGATCCCATGGGTAAGGATTCTGCTATGGCCTACTGTGACTTTGAAAATCCGATCTACCAAGCTGACGACGAAGGTGAGGAAGATTGTGAGGTACCAGGGGAACTAGCCAGGTTATTGCAACAGGAAGAAAGGACCATACAACCCCATGAAGAGCCAGTTGAAACAATTAACTTAGGTACTGAAGAGGACAAGAAAGAAGTCAAGGTAGGTGCCAACCTGGAGCCTAGTGTCAAGAAGTGCTTAACTCAGTTACTACATGACTATGTTGAGGTCTTTGCCTGGTCATATGAAGACATGCCAGGACTCGACACTGATATCATGGTCCATTGTCTGGCGACAAAAGAAGACTGCCCTCCGATAAAACAAAGGTCTGACGCATGCGGCTAGAAATGTCAGAGAAAATCAAGACTGAAGTCATGAAGCAGTTCAAAATAGGATTCTTAGCTGTCACCTCCTATCCACAATGGGTCGCAATCGTTGTTCCAGTGCCTAAAAAGGACGGTAAGGTATGTATGTGTGTGAACTACAAAGACTTGAATAGGGCAAGCCCCAAGGATGACTTCTCGTTTCCCCACATTGATATTCTGGTTGACAACACCGCACAACATAAAGTATTTCCTTAATGGATGGTTTCTCCGGATACAACTAGATCAAGATGGCACCTGAGGACATGGAGAAAACGACCTTTGTCACACAATGGGGCATGTTCTGTTACAAAGTTATGCCATTTTGGTTGAAGAACACTGGGGCAACCTATCAGCGTGACATGGTAGCTTTGTTTCATAAAAAATGGCAGATACACCAGAACTTCTAGGCTTTCTTACTGTTTTAACACACACAATACTTCTAGGCTTTCTTACTATTTAAACACACATAGAACTTATAGGCTTTCTTACTATTTTAACACACACAGAACTTCTAGGCTTTCTTACTATTTAAACACAGACATAACTTATAGGTTTTCTTACTGTTTTAACACACACATAACTTCTAGGCTTTCTCACTGTTTTAACACAACACATAGAACTTCTAGGTTTTTCTCACTATTTTAACACAACACAAAACTTCTGGTTTCCTCTAACGTTTCTTTCAGAACTTCAGCGCGCAGCAACCCAGAACTTCTGGTTTCCTCTAACATTCCTTTCTGAACTACGGCGTTCCCAACATCAGAACTTCTGGTCCCTCTCAGTTTTGTTTTCAGCAACATGTTGATCCTGTTTTCGTTATTTCTCATTTTCTTTCTTATTCTTATTATTTTCAGCATTAATACTTTTTTTTATTAATATAAAAAGACATGAATTTTTTTTTCTTTTTATTAACTAATTATTCTTTTTCTTTTAATTTATTAAGACAAAAAACCATTTTCAAAACAAATTCTTTCCTTTTCTTGTATTGTACAATTCAATATGGTTATAATAGATAATTATGATTTAAATTTTTGCAATCCCCATTTGTAAATATGTATCCCCACCCCTGAAATGATGTAATAACTTAGGATTTATTTCGGCACTTTTATTGCTTTCATACATTGTTAGTAATTAGGGTGTATGGCAAGATAAAATCAATAAGTAGGTAACCTTTAAATGCAAGACAAAATACATGCAATCAAGCACACTTGCACACTAGCACCTCTAGGGTAATCTCACTTTGTTGCCTTTCAGAAACTAGTCATGTCCCTCGAATATGGGCATTTTAGCAAAGACGCTCGATAAAAGATCGTAGTCCCTCGATGACCCTCAATATTGCCTTCGGTAAATGATCTAGTCCCTAAACAACATTGCTAAAACGTCCCATAGGTTGCCTTCTATGACTATACAAAACGTCCTGCGCCCGTCCCTTCACATCCAACGATGGGGCTTCTTACCAAATCAATGGTAAGATAGTGTTGTACCCCAAAATTTTCCCTCTCATATTTCTAAAAACATTGCAAGAAAAATCTCCAAGTTGCTCAAGTTTGCTCAAGAGTGAGTCAGACAAATCATCTCCTAAGGCAGTCAACCCCAAATTAGGGTTTTGTGTTTCATCAAGATCCTTGAATCCAAATGACCTCAAATTCTCCCTAAATGTCCTAATATGTTCTCAAGTTCATCCATGTCAAATTTCAAGCCTTGCAGAGGAAGTTTGCTCAGTCAATTGCTCAAAGGGTCCAAAAATCGACTGTGATAGGGCAAAAGTCAAATGTGACCCATAAACAGTCAAACCTCAAGATTTTTGTCAACATTCTCATTTTGAAGGACATTTCATCATTTTATCAAGGGTTGATCATGATTCATCAAGGATTGCTCAAAATTCATCAAGACTCAAAAGTTGCTAAATTAGGGTTTTGTAGGAAAAGTCAAACCAACTTTGACCAAGCATAACTTTCTCATACTTTATGAGCAATGACCCATCCAAAGCTCATTTTGAAGAGGATGAAATTTCCTAAAATCCATCTTCATACCCCAATATCAAGAAATGCACTCACAAAAAGTTACAAATTTGGACATTATATGTCATTTTTGAAAGTCAACAAAAACACCTTTTTGCCAAAGCTTATAACTTGAGCATGGAATTGGTTAAAGGACATCTCAAGCTTTCTAAAAAGTCCAAGAACACTTCCAAAAGTTCAAAATTGAAGAAGTTATGCATTTTTGAAGTTGGGCATTTTTGCAAAATTGCCAAAAGTCAACTATCCCGAAAACTTCAAATTTTGTCAAATGGGCCCATTCTTTTCCACTTGATTTGAACTTTCCACATTGCAAACGTGTCCTAGTTTCAGCCATGAGCCCATATCTTATTTTTATTATTTTATTTGATTTTTTATTGAATTATTTCATTTTAAATCAGATTAAATCAAATAAAATCCAAACCTTAATTACCTAAGATCTTTTTGGTTGTTTCAGGTCTTTATTATCATCATAATCATCATCAAAATTTGTATCAAGCATATCATGTACAAAAAGATGGATTTTTGACAAAATTGGCAAGCTTTAAAGGATGAATCAAATCAAATCATAAGGCATCAATTTAGAGGGATTCCATCCATATTTGTTACCCTAATACCTTCTATCATACATAAGCAAGAGAGGCACACGAAATTGAGGGTTGGAGGATGCAAGAATAGACAGAGCAAAACTTGAAAAAAGTGACAAAAAGCTTGAATTCGAATTCATAGCTAGAGACATTTTCAGGACTTAGCAAGCATCCCAATCGCTTCCTGGACGTTCATTTGAGCTAAACCAATCAAAATTAAGTGTTCTCACACACCACAAAGCGTTGTAAGTGTCATACGATTCTCTTATGTACTTGGTTTCGTATCTCAAAAATTATGCATTGTTACAATGAAATAATTGCATATTTGTAATCACCGTGCCATTTGCCAGCGTCTGACATTAACCAATTTAATTTATATGACCAATATGGAGATCTGCCATTGCTAGGTTTTCGTCCTTGATTTTGGGGCTTTTATTTTCGGGTACAATTGGCCATAATAATGGCTATGGTTGTGACTAGCTGGCCAAGACGAACACAACCATGCGTTCAGAATGCATTTCCACGGTGCCTATAGGATTTTAGAGATGCTTGACTTATAGCTACAGAATTTTGTCCATTGGTATAGGCCTGAGTTGTTTTAGCCACGGTTCAACAAAGAAGATGATGGCGTGTCGCTTCCCCATTTGCCCATTCAAAAAGCGCGCGCAATTGTTTTTCTTTTTCTGGCATATAATTTGTTTTCTTTTATTATATTATTTTTGTATATTACTAACAATTGAAGCAAAGCGTCCTAGTGGCAAGGCAGACAAGCATATCACTTTTAGGACCTGGGTTCGAATCCCAGGTCCCCACTTCCCTTGTTATTTTTCTTTTTCAGGCAATTGTGTGCATATCCAGATTTGCAGCTTACCATGCACCATCATTCAATCAATTTCCAAATGGCCCAGGGCCAAATCTGGTGGCCAAGATCTGAAGGACCACCATAGGCAAAGTCAGCGCGCACATGGGCCTCAGCATTTCTATTCACACCATGGAATCAGGCCCAACCTCCTCACTCTCTTATTTTATTTATTTTGTTTTACTAATTGCTTTTATTATTTTTATTAAATTTACTAACCAATTAAAAAATTCTTTTTCTTTATAAAATAAAAAAACACAAAATATTTTTCTTTATTTAATCAAATCTTAATTTTTATTTTTATTAATAAATACTAATTAAATTAATTTAGGTTTTAATTAGAATAACTTTAATTCCTTTTTTAATAATTAAAATTAAATTAGACTTAATTAGGTTTTTACTAACTCAATTAATTTTTATTTCTTTCTTAAAATACCAAAAACCCAAAAATAACTTTTATTTATTATTAATTAATTTATTTATTTAATTTAGTAATTAACTTAGATAATTTCTTTCTTAATTCAAAAACAAACAAAAAAATCATTTCTTTAATAACAAAGGGTCAAAACCCTACTCGCGCTCGATTTAATTTTCCGCACGCGATCTATTTATTCAATATTGTACTTGTTCCCGGAATGGAATAGATAATTAGGACCATTTAATTATTTTTATCGCTTTTATTTATTTTTCCGCATTTAAATTTCAAAGGGTTGCTTTTGGCGATGTAAATATCCGACGCCTTGTAATTTAAATTCCGCTATTTATTTTCCGCAACTTATAACTGTTAGATGTTTGATAATAGGTTTGCATGACAAGACTGAATGTTTTAACTTAAAATCAACTTAGATCACCACTAACATGTACAAAGATAAAATAAACTGAAAAAGACACACTCGCACATGCGCGCTCTCAGGGTACACCCCACTTGGTTTCCTTTGTACGCGGTCATTGAGTATAGGTTGTTTTAGAGGTCGCCCTCTTGTCTAAAAGATCATAGTCGCCTCGAAACGGTTGCCTCAAATATTGTTGCCTCAAAACAAATGATCTAAGACATTAGGGTTACCGCTAAGGCATCCTAACATTGCTTTGGTGACCGCACGTCCCTAAATTCGAATTGACCCTTAAACTCCAATGACAATGCTACCTACTCATTCATAGTGGGATAGCATTGTCTAAAGGAACATAGCATAGAACGATTCCTTTTTCGAGTAGGTAGATGGTTCTTAAGTACTTGCTCTTTCAAAAACAAAAATACTTTTCACACTTACACTCCTTTTCAAACAAAGACTTTTTCAAGCCCACAATCACAAAGAAAGAAATTTTTTGAAAACAATATGATCAAGTACCTAAGAGCTCATGGATAACCACGGATAGAAAGGGTGCTAACACCTTCCCTTTCTATAATCTACCCCCCGGACCCGAGAAATATCTCGAAATAGGAATTTTTCTGTGCTTTTTTCCTTTCCTTGTTGGATAAAATAAAAGACGGTGGCGACTCTTGCTTACCGCGACATTTTGCAAACACAAACGCAAAACAGAAACCAGCATTCCAAAAACAGTCAGTTCTCTCCCACCGTATCACAGAACTGGCGACTCTGATGGGGACGATTAATAAGTGGGGTGTACCTTAGGAATAGTTCATAATGTTTTCAATTGCTTGACTTGTATGCTTTATATTTGTGGGCTTGTATCGGAGTTACTATAGATCCTAACCCGGATCTGGGGGATACCCTTTAGGTAAGTAGCAATAAACTGTGAGGGAACTATACGGTGTAGACCGATACGGTTGAAGCAGTAGCTACGTTGGTGTGACACTTTAGTATGTACCGATATCCCTTGTGGCGCAACGAGGAGAATATGGGTCTGCTAAGGGGTCATTAAGCACCAACTGACCTTAGAACCTTTAAATTGACCAACTTGGCCATAGAACAGTAGCAGTATGCTACACTCATTGAGACTAAACTCTCGCGATGATTCCGGCCGCAAGAAAAGGTTGCTAAATTGGAATTATGACCGATCGAGGGTAGTCAGTGATATTGAGATCCTCTAGAACCCAATTACTATTTCTAGGATAGGTTGAACCAACTAAACTGAAAGAGGGTAATACCTAAACTCCATGCCAGCCTAAACTTAAGGTTGTTTGTGTGACTTGTGTGCCTTCAAACTTGAACTACTTGCACATTCTTGTTATCTGACAACATGAGTTCCTTGCAGGTTTTGTTTACAGTTCTTATCTTATAATCTGGATTTATTGCAGGGTTCACTTACATCACCTCGCACTTTTGCTTAAACACATAGCATACACATCATAACATCATGCCTTAACATTTCCTTAACCATTTCAGGGATCTCAAGGGTTTGTGATGCAGGTTATGGTAAATTAAATGTCTAGCAAGGGGAAAAGGGGATTTATTTTCCTCTAGCCAAGGTTGTCTAGAAATCAAAACACGATAACTTGAGTCAGGTGCTATGACCCACTCGATATGGTGAGCTTGACTCTTGAAGAAGGACTCTTAACAACATGAAGTTTCTTCAATCAAAGCTGCAAAATTCAAATTCTAACAAGTTTCTTGTTTACCCCGCGGGATCCTTGAAAACATTGCATACATACATATCATTGCATAACAGGTCTCCCAGTACAGGTCTCTCATGTTCTCGCTGTTTATTTCAGCAATGGCTTTCCAACCAGACAACCAAGATCTTCAAACTCGAGAAGCTCAGTTCAGGGACGTATTCCAAAACCTATCCAAGGGGCAGGAAGAGTTGAAAACACTCCTCGTTGGGAACTTGGTCAAGAAAAGTCCTGAAGACAATAAGAACGAACGGCTGGAACAACTGCAAGCTGAGTTCAGTGCCATGAAAACCCAGATGCTAGGGCAGATGGCTCTTATCCATGGCTTAGCTCGGGAACAAGAAGAGCTGAGAACCAGTATCAAACAGCTTCATCAAGACAGATACAACAACTCGAAGCAAACAGTCAAGGTCGGGGACCAAGTCATTAATCAACTTCCGAGAAGTCAAAGGTTTGGTTTGAAGAAGAATAGACCTCTCCAAGTTTCTACTACCTCACGGGTCCAACAACAACCTTGCCATAAACAACGGGTTGATCAGAGTAAGCCAAATATGCCCAAGAGGCAATTTACCAAGCTCAACATGTCGCTGTCTCAGGCTTTACAACACCTGTTGAGATTGAATCTGGTGACGTTAAGGGACCCTCCTAAGAATCCCCACATAGCCTCCCCAAGGTACAATCCTGATGCAAGGTGTACATATCACTCCAACAGCCCGGGGCATGATACTAACATTTGTTGGGCATTGAGCAACAAAATTTAAGACCTGATTGATGAAGGAGCATTGGAACTCACACAAGACGGTCAGATTGAATTCTTTTGCCATCCCCCAAGGTTCTCCATTTGAAGTGACAAGTACTGAGACGAGAAGACTTTTTATTCATTAGAATTTTCAAGTTGTAATTTTCTTTTGATTGTTCGAACATTTATTCATGTCAAACTTTATTACTTTATTAATGCATTGCATATGTCTGTTTTGAATTAATCCATTCGTATTTCACTATATTCAAATTGCTTTCATTTTTTGTGATGATCAACTCTCGATTAAAAAATTCTAAGCCTTTAGAGGGAGGATGACGAAAATGATATCAAAATCTCTACAGTATGCTTTTGAACAGACCCCGCTGACGAGGTACATGCATTGTTTCAAATCCTAAACAGTGGAGTTATAAGGAAGATAATCCCTAGTCAACCCCTTTGAGCCAATGAAGTTGGAGTTTTTTTTTTTCGTTTCACACAAATTAAAACCCTTAATCATAACCTGGGGCAGGGTAGTTTTCTCAGTTAATTCAGGTGCACAATGAATGGCATCAAAGAAGTCCTTCCGAAACAAAAAACGGTGATGGTTCTGTATAATCGTAAGGACAGGCAGTCATTATCTCTCAAAAATAAAAGCCCATTAAGTCAAAACCTGTGAAGGAGACTTAAGAAACAAAACTGGGGCATCCCGCTGACTGTAATCACAAAAAGAAACAGTTCAGGCAAAAAATAGGGATAATAAAAATCAAAAGGAAAGAGATCCTGCAAACTCTCAACAAAATGACTGCCTGTTCAAAATAAACTGTCAGTATCTGAATCATCACTAGAATATCAGAGCAAAGACTCAAATGAGGTCTAAATGCACAATTAAGTGAGTTTAGGATCGAAGAACATCACGAAGAGCGGGTGGGTACAAATAAATTTTGAGCCTTTATCCTTTGTTTCTTAAACCGTGAACCAGACCACGTTATAACCCTTAAAAGTCCTAGCTGAAGCATGGGTTAGTTCGAAAGTATACTGTTACAAAAGGTATCCTGACTCCTGTAGGGCTTGCTGTAAATCCTGAGTTGACATCACATTTTACAAAATTTTCCTATCTTACTGAAAAAATGCATTTTCAAAAACTTCAAGACAGGCATAAGTTTTGCATTCTTAAAATAACATTGTTTGCATATGACTATTTGTTCAAACAGCAGAGAAATTCGCACGACGAATATCTAGTGAACAAAAACCTTTTCAATAAAAAGGGTCACCTCAAGTGGAAAAAACACCTCCAACCAAGGGGCACGGCATGAGCATTGTCCATCATCTAGGGCAGTTAAGTCAAGATTCAAGGAATCTCTCAAAATGCCAAATAGCCAGGGGCAAATCTCCATCTGAATCAATTGGGGCATTGGACATGAATTCCAGCAATGAATCTTGCATGATCAAACGAAAATCTTCTGGTAGTATGGCAACACAACACTACCGACAGTGACACCTCCCTACATCCTGAGAGCATGGACATAGTCAGAAAATACCGCGCATGAATAAAGACCCGCTAGGTTGACTGGCCTAGGCAAAAATAAGGGCTTCCCGGTGAACCAAAAGGGTTCGGGCAAAAATTAGGGATGAGAATGAAAAATTGTACACCCGGCAAGTCGAAAACCTGAAAAGGCGGCTTGGACAAAAAAGGGTATCCCGGTGGACTGAAAACCCGAAAGGGCGGTCCAGGCAAAAATTAGGGATCAAAGCGTACGACTATGTCTCGTCATCTCGTCACTGGCCTACCAGAAGAAGACTTGTCATTTTGACCGAAAGATACCAAGCGCCTCATAGGTGGGGATAATACTCGATCCACAGGGCCTCCGCAGGCACCTTCTCCCTTAGAAATAGGGGCAAAAAAAGTCTCGATGCAAGCCATCGTCATATCCTTAGCACGCGTCCCAGTAACATTCACTCCCCACAAAGTAAGAAAAGACAGTAAAGATAGCTCTCCCCAGTTTAGGCTTGCAACTGTGAATGAGTCGGCAATATTCTCCCCAAGCAGAGTTTATCTACCATCAACACTGAAAAGGCTTAATATCCCCGGCAGTCTTAATATTCCCCAACGAAGTATAAGAATGTTCCTCGGCAGAATACAAGATATCCCTAGTGGATTTAAAATTTTCCCAGTACAGTCTGAAAAAGCTTCCCCAGTGGAGTTGAAGAATCATCCCCAGTAGACTCTGGAAGTTTATCCCCAGCGAAGTACAAAAATAAATCTCCCCAGCCGAGTTCAAAGGATCATTCCCAGCAGAACTCAAAGGATTATCCCCATAAGAGTCTAAAAGGTTATTCCCATAGAAGTTGCGACCGAAGATCATCCTCAGCGAATTTCTTTCCTTTCATAAACAGGAATTCAATCCCCAATAGGATTCAATATCACCAGCAACGATAATTCATCCCGACGGAATTTATCAGTGGAATCTTCAGCAGAATATCTCTTTCCCGCAGAGTAATCTCCCCATCAGTTTATTCCCCCAACGGAGTCATCCTCTCCTGTAGGCTTATTCTCTTCGTTCGCTATCCCCAGCGGAAACGAAGAATCCAGCTCTATTCTTCAGCAGCTATCCGGGATTTATTTTCCCCAGCTAGAAACATTACATTTCCATACATCATAATACAGGCATGTACGCATCATACCACACAATCTCATTTATTTTGAGAGCATGATTGCTTGATATATATCATGCATTTCATACATCATGATATTGTATATGACTAACTCCTTACCTTTTAAGGGAAAGACAGATCAATAAACATCGTTGACTACTTATATGACCTGGTATTCCTCTCAAAAACTACATCTATTGAGTGCTGTTTCAGCATATTCCTCAGAAAGATATCACAAGACCTTCTCTGGTTCAGTCAGATCAATGCGAAGATCTCCCTGATCCTTATTCCAGTTGAAGATATTCCAAGACTTTCGTCTGGTTCAGTTAAATCAATTCTAAGATTTTTCTGATTCTTATCCAGTCAAAGTTAATCCAAGACCTTCTCTAGTCCAGTCAGATCGATGCTAAGATCTCCCTGATTCTTATTCCAGTTGAAGATATTCCAAGACTTTCGTCCGGTTCAGTTAAATCGATTCTAAGATTTTTCTGATTCTTATCCAGTCAAAGTTAATCAAAGACCTTCTCTGGTTCAGTCAGATCGACGCTAAGATCTCCCTGATTCTTATTCTAGTTGAAGATATCACAAGACTTTCATCTGGTTCAGTTAAATCGATTCTAAGATTTTTCTGATTCTTATCCAGTCAAAGTTAATCCAAGACCTTCTCTGGTTCAGTCAGATCGACGCTAAGATCTCCCTGATTCTTATTATAGATGAAGATATTCCAAGACTTTCATCTGGTTCAGTTAAATCGATTCTAAGATTTTTCTGATTCTTATCCAGTCAAAGTTAATCCAAGACCTTCTCTGGTTCAGTCAGATCAACGTTAAGATCTTCCTGATTCTTATTCTAGTTGAAGATATTCCAATACTTTCATCTGGTTCAGTTAAATCGATTCTAAGATTTTTCTGATTCTTATCCAGTCAAAGTTAATCCAAGACCTTCTCTGGTTCAGTCAGATCGACGCTAAGATCTCCCTGATTCTTACTCCAGTTGAAGATATTCCAAGACTTTCCTCTGGTTCAGTTAAATCGGTTCTAATATTTTTCTGATTCTTATCCAGTCAAAGTTAATCCAAGACCTCTTCTGGTTCAGTCAGATCGACGTTAAGATCTCCCTGATTCTTATTCCAGTTGAAGATATTCCAAGACTTTCATCTGGTTCAGT
This sequence comes from Vicia faba, assembly GCA_948472305.1. Taxonomy (NCBI): domain Eukaryota; kingdom Viridiplantae; phylum Streptophyta; class Magnoliopsida; order Fabales; family Fabaceae; genus Vicia; species Vicia faba. The sequence goes on from OX451741.1 coordinate 225,900,839, forward strand.
TAAATCGATTCTAAGATTTTTCTGATTCTTATCCAGTCAAAGTTAATCCAAGACCTTCTTCGGTTCAGTCGGATCGACGCTAAGATCTCCCTAATTCTTATTCCAGTCGAATTTCAGACCTCCTATCAACAGTCTCCAAATGGCATCTGTAAGCCCATTCCCGACATCACCAGGCTGATACCACTTCATGCGAGTGCAAATTTCTGGGCACTCTAGTGTTCAATCATCTTCCACCTTCGGATCACGAAAGGCACGAAAGCCAATATACATCCTCAAGTTTAAGAAGATTGAACAGGGGCAGCTGTTGTACCCCAAAATTTTCCCTCTCATATTTCTCAAAACATTGCAAGAAAAATCTCCAAGTTGTTCAAGTTTGCTCAAGAGTGGGTCAGACAAATCATCTCCTAAGGCAGTCAACCCCAAATTAGGGTTTTGTGTTGCATCAAGATCCTTGAATACAAATGACCTCAAATTCTCCCTAAATGTCCTAATATGTTCTCAAGTTCATCCATGTCAAATTTCAAGCCTTGCAGAGGAAGTTTGCTCAGTCAATTGCTCAAAGGGTCCAAAAATCGACTGTGATAGGGCAAAAGTCAACTGTGACCCATAAACAGTCAAACCTCAAGATTTTTGTCATCATTCTAATTTTGAAGTATATTTCATCATTTGATCAAGGGTTGATCATGATTCATCAAGGATTGCTCAAAATTCATCAGGACTCAAAAGTTGCTAAATTAGGGTTTTGTAGGAAAAGTCAAACCAACTTTGACCAAGCATAACTTTCTCATACTTTATGAGCAATGACCCATCCAAAGCTCATTTTGAAGACGATGCAATTTCCTACAATCCATCTTCATACCCCAATATCAAGAAATGCACTCACAAAAAGTTACAAATTTGGACATTATAGTCATTTTTGAAAGTCAACAAAAACACCTTTTTGCCAAAGCTTATAACTTGAGCATGGAATTGGTTAAAGGACATCTCAAGCTTTCTAAAAAGTCCAAGAACACTTCCAAAAGTTCAAAATTGAAGAAGTTGTGCATTTTCGAAGTTGGGCATTTTTGCAAAATTGCCAAAAGTCAACTATCCCGAAAACTTCAAATTTTGTCAAATGGGCCCATTCTTTTCCACTTGATTTGAACATTCCACATTGCACACGTGTCCTAGTTTCAGCCATGAGCCCATATCTTATTTTTATTATTTTATTTGATTTTTTATTGAATTATTTCATTTTAAATCAAATTAAATCAAATAAAATCCAAACCTTAATTACCTAAGATCTTTTTGGTTGTTTCAGGTCTTTATTATCATCATAATCATCATCAAAATTCGTATCAAGCATATCATGTACAAAAAGATGGATTTTTGACAAAATTGTCAAGCTTTAAAGGATGAATCAAATCAAATCATAAGGCATCGATTTAGAGGGATTCCATCCATATTTGTTACCCTAATACCTTCTATCATACATAAGCAAGAGAGGCACACGAAAATGAGGGTTGGAGGATGCAAGAATAGACAGAGCAAAACTTGAAAAAAGTGACAAAAAGCTTGAATTCGAATTCATAGCTAGAGACATTTTCAGGACTTAGCAAGCATCCCAATCGCTTCCTGGACGTTCATTGGAGCTAAACCAATCAAAATCAAGTGTTCTCACACACCACAAAGCGTTGTAAGTGTCATACGATTCCCTTCTGTACTTGGTTTCGTATCTCAAAAATTATGCATTGTTACAATGAAATAATTGCATATTTGTAATCACCATGCCATTTGCCAGCATCTGACATTAACCAATTTCATTTATATGACCAATATGGAGATCTGCCATTGTTAGGTTTTCGTCCTTGTTTTTGGGTGTAATACCCCAAATTTGTCCTACCCTTTTACTTCCTATCTGGCTTACGATTTTTTGCATTTTTCTCACATCATGTCATCTAACACATCATGCATCATTAATCAATAAATTGGCATAAGATCATGGATTTCGAGGAATAAGGGTTGGTGTATGGCTTTAAGGCTCCCATCTTCGCATAAGCTTGTTTCGGTTAATTTCTCCATTAATAATCTGTTTGAAGCTAGGTTTTCATTTCATGGACCTTATCATCATCAAGCTACAATGCTATTCTTTTCTTCTCAATGTCAAGTTGCAAGGTTTTATGAGACGAAGCTAAAAATCAGGGTTTATACATTTTCATATTTGAGCTTGTCAGCATTCTACCTGAGGTTCATTCCATATCAAGGTATTCGCATGTCTCATCTTTCATATTCATCTGCAAAGAATTCCTCAGGGCATAGTCATTATCATCTATTGAGAAGGGGTCCAAGACGTCGTTGTTCTAGTGCTCATATAGTCGGGACATGGTACAAGATGTTGATTATGATCAAGGTGTCATTACTTCAAATGCTTATTGCTTGACACGCAAATTTGGTTTAGATTGAAAAAATTGAATTGAATTAGGGATTCACTGAAGCTGTAGTTTGATTAGAATTCATTCATTAATATTTGAAGTGGATTTGGAGAAAATCAAAGTTCTTAAATATTTGTGTGGTTTTCTTGGAATTCAAACCACAAGTATGAAAAAGCATGCATCAAAATCATCCAACCATCAAAATATTGTCCAAATAGCCTCTCTTGGATTCATTCAAGATTCATGTCTCTTTTGGTTGCCTTGCAAATATTTTGGATTAATACCATTTATTTGAATTCATACAAAGGCCATTTCATTATGTGGAAATAAAGTCAACATACATTCCAATGTATATTCAAATACATACAAGTCCAAATTCCATTACAATTATACATAACATCTATACATTTTTACCAAAACCTATCCTAATTTTCAATCATTCTTCATGTTTCAAACTTCAAGCTTCCAAAACTTCGTGTTATGCGTCTTTGTTCCAACTTCATATCATCTTGGTGTTTTCCTTTTGCCTTTGCTTCCCAATAGCCTTGATATAAACCAAACCTGCAAAAACATTGGATAAACTGTCATAAGCATGAACCGCATACACTACACTTCCAATTGTCAAAACCAATTCCCTAACCATTCTCTAAAGGCAGCCCTGCACATAAATTTCATAGCAAAGTAACTTACTGTAACAGAAAACAACAAACCAACTCCTAACCGAAATTAACCAATTCTAACTTTCCATTTTTCCCAACAACCCTTAACCAATCTCTAACAGTTTTCAAAACCATAACCAACTGTCAAACAACCATTTAACAATTTCTAAACCTCCCAACCATTTTCAAAACCACCCTGTAATTGAATCCCAGCTTAACAAAAAAAGACCTGCATAATGAAAGGCAAAAACATAATTTTTTTTTTCATAAAACATTTCCTAACAAACTTCCTATCCAAAACCATATCTCAATTAACCAACTTAACAAACCCAAAAACAGTTACAGCATACCTAACATTCAGTAACCAATTCATAACAAACTCTCAAACCTTCTAACCACTTCTAACTGCATAACAAACTGCATCCTAACTTCCTAACAGAATTAACTAACCACATAACCAACTCATGGCTTATAAATAACAAAACTTCCAGCATATAGAAGGGATCACAAATAGAAAAAGGAGGGACATAATAGAACAATAGAGGGGGTTCAACACAGAAAAAAGATTGATTACCTCTCAATCATCTCATTCTTCAATCATTGAAAAGAATCACGACCAAAACTCAAAAACCCCTCTCAATTATTTATGCCCTCTCTCCCTGCAGAATCATACCAATCTTCATCTTCAACAATCCTGCAAAAAAATCTTGTTTCAGTCTTCATTTGGTTCTTCTCCATTTCATCATCTTTGCACGTCCTCAAACGTTCATCATCAACACGCGATCTTCACTCTTCCAGAACATGTGAACCGTAGCTTCCATCAACCTTCACCTGCAAATTCAACAACACGCAACATCGACGAATTCGACAATGATTCGCGCATATCACACCTCAGCAACAACAAGAAAATGTGGAAATTCAGGAAAAGAAAAAGAAAATTCGAAATCAGAAAGGCAAGGCTGAAGAATGCATACTTGAAATCTCATGGAATCTATTTTATTTCTTGTCGTCACGGTTGAGATTGAGGAGGCATCGGACTTCGCCGATGATGAAACTGCGGTTGACGGAGATGACAGTGAAGCTGTTTCGAAACAAGACGATACCGGTGAGAACGATCCATGCCTTGATGCGATGCGCGATCCTCTATTCCTACGCGAAAGAACGATCCGGTCCACTCAAAACCAGCGTCGACACCGTTGAAGAAGCCGTGAAAACCGTCACCGGTCCAGTCTACGACAAATTCCATCAAGTCCCCGTGGAGCTTCTCAAATACGTCGATCGCAAGGTCGATGAATCCGTTTCTGAACTGGATCGTCATGTTCCTACCAATGTCAAGAAGGTTTTGACTCAAGCTAGATCTGTTGTGACCGAAGTCCGCCGTACTGGAGTGGTTGAATCGGCTTCTGGATTGGCCAAAACCGTTTACTCGAAGTATGAGCCGAAGGCGGAGGCGCCGCTGCTGTTCTACGAAGAAGAAGGACGAAACATTTTTTCTAACCCTAACCCCTTTCCAATTTCATATGCCCTTTTTTTTTCATTTAGTTTAATTGTTTTGTTACTTTATATTTTTATTTTAAATTGATAATAATGCTAGTAATAGTAAATGAATTAAAAAAATATGAGGGCTATTGGTTTGGGCTCATGATCTTTGGACCTTTATTCACACCGCTGTTTAATCCAGAACACCTCCCAACTTTCTTTATTTTCTTTACTCTGTTCTTTAAATTTCGCAATTAATTTTGTGAGTTTCTTGCATGATTTTTTGTTGAATTTTGTTATGAACATTAACATGTTTATTTCTGATTAGATGATATTTTTCTTGATTTTTCTATAAGTTTTAGGATTAATTGAATTAATGTTGAAAATGGTTAGAATTATTTTTTAGGTGCTCTTGTCAATTCCTTATCCATGATTCAATTTCTTTGGCATGATGAGTGGTTTAATGGCTGGTTCTGAATGTTAGGTTCTTGATTAATTGTTTGCTTTTGCTTAAACTTATAAAAAGTATCATAAACTTGATAGGAATAAGCTTTATGTGTCATTGAATGTTCACAGGATTTGCAAGTTTTGTGGTAGAATGTTGATGCAACTCTTAGGATACGAAATTCTTAAGGATTAGTTTGTGCAAAGCTTCGGTAGAGTTTTCTTACCGCTTGCACAATTTTGAAGAGGCAACGGACCTTCTCCGTTTGGTATCGTCACAAATCTATTTTATTCTTCATTTCCGTACTTTATCGCGAATCCATATGCATACTAACATCAGGTAGAAATTTCCCCTTTAACCTAAATCTTATGGCTACTAACGCACGATAACATCAGATTTAGAAATAGGCTAATTCCCCTTTAACTTTTCTTTCCCTTTCGCATACGCACCTAAAACTAAAACTTCTTTTCTTTCAAAATTCAAAACACTTTAAAACTACTGATGAGAATCATGCTTCTGCTTAGTGCGAGAAATGATAAGCGGGTCTCTTCTCGACCTTATCGTTCTTCATCTCAAGCATAGGTGTGGTTCAATTCTCAAAGACTCCTTTCATGACTAAGTAGAAAAATGGCTAATATCTCTCTCTTGAGGTCGACTAGTCAATATCTACAACAAAAATACTACAAAAATACAAAACAAACTCAAATCTTTTGTGCGCTCGAGCACCTTTCATTAAAAAACCCTTTTCAGGTAAGGACACGATTAATTTACTTCCGTGCCAACGCATAAGTCTCCAAAGGTCGAGCTACGGCAGAAGGCGGAATTAACTTCGTCCACAAAAAACATCTATAACAAAATACAAAACAAAATCAAATCTTTTGTGCGCTCGAGCACCTTTTCTTTTAAACCCTTTTCAGGTAAGGACACGATTAATTTACTTTTGTACCAACGCATAAGTCTCCAAGGGTCGAGCTGCGGCAGAAGGCGGAATTAACTTCGTCCGTAAAAAACACAAACAAACAAAAACATATGAGCCGAACTACGGTAGCTCTGATTCCTTAAAACGGATACGTAGGCATTGGGGTAGGGCCCAAGCGAGCACAATTTTATTTTCCCTACATTCTTTTCCCCTTTCTTTTGCATGCATTCCTTTCAGTAGTATAGTAGACAGTGAGCATAGACGAAACACACTCATGAGATAGATAACAAGAGTGGATACCGTAGAGTACTACGGGCGTGTGGGGTGCTAATATCTTCCCCTTGCGTAACAGACTCCCTTACCCGATCTCTCGGTCGCAAGACCGTGACTTCTCCCTTCTCAGGTTTTCTCGATGTTTACCTTTCCCTACATGTGGTATAAAAGACGTTCGATGGCGACTTCATTGTTTGATGATTTTCAGTCGGTTGTTTCAGCTGGCGACTTCACTGGGGAATAGGTCGACCAAATGCTAGTCCATCCCGGAGTCGCTCCTAGCTCTTGTTTTCTTTCCTTAAGGTCTTTATTTTTATGCTTTCAGTTTACTCATTTGTACATGTTTGCATTGCATTTTATGGCTTTCCATATTTGTTATCTATTATGCTGGACTCTGTTCTCTATGTTGGGTGGGGATGTCACTTTTGAGGTAAAAGGCCCAGTACCCAGGCCAGAGTGCACTAGGATACCTAGGAATAGAGTGGGGGCATGACGGCTATAGGACGTGGTCCGATTAGTGCAGTCATGTCACATACCACGCTCGGATGAGGTTCAAATGAATTACTATCGGCACCCACGTCTGTGGGTAAGCCCATAGCACTTTCAGGCGGACCCGTGATTTTCGAGTTACCATTATCTTACCCTGACCTAGTTTCACCCGTGAGTGGGGAGGGAATTTCTATCACAGGTACAGATGGTGACTATGTGCAGATGGTTACTCACATTCAAATGGTAACTATGCTCAGGCAATGACTACTGGTTCTGAGGGCTATATTCTGGATTTCTGTTATGACTTAATGCATATGCTATATACTGTTGGTGACCGTATGGTTCTCAGATTTATTTTATGAGTTCCTAACTCGTTTACCTGGAGGTTCATTCAAGCCTTCAATCTTGGTATTCCCAGCATGTTCAGTATCCGATGTTCCAGAAGCCTCGATCCCGGACAATGGGAGATCCACAGGGTACTTGGTTCTTATATATGCAGAAGTTATGTCGGACCTCTAATCTGATGATACTCACACGATTCAGAGCAGTGCAGCAACCTTATTCAGGAATGATGGAACCATGATCCTCTTTGATCTCATGCCTTTGCATACATAACATGGCTAACTGCATGCTTAACATACATGTTCAGTTATTTTCAAGGAATCATATTTGCAAGTCTTGTGCCAAAATTCTTCCATCCCTTACTTGCGCAAAAACAAAATCAAAGCACGCAAATTCCTTGGAAATGACAAAACATGACATGGCATTCATTCATACACTCCATGTGTATTCATGCATTCATTACAGGTACCCGAAGATTGGGGATTCTTATTCAGACCTGGGGTTCTCTTCAAAGGCTCAACTTGGTTTCTCACCGCACATGCTCAGAGATCAGTTATGGAATAACTCTGAGTGGTACATGCAAGCTTTGGCTCATAGTCAGAAACTTCTTCAAGCAGGAAGATAATGGATTAAAGAGTCAGATAAGCCAGGTCATGGAAACTCTAATGATGATGTCTATTATTTCTTTAAGACATGATGTGCTTGGTGATGCATATTATACTGGGGCACCTGGCCAATCGGTTGAAAAAGGTATGTCTTCCAGGGACCAAGTCCAAGACTGGATCAATTCAGAGACTGTCATTGTGATCGGTGGATCTGGAACTGACTGTTTAACGCTGGTTCGCGAAATGTCGCGGAAGCAAGAGTCGCCACCGTCTTTTATTTTCTCCAAATGGAAAGGACAAAAGCACAGAAAAATTCCTTATAGAGATTGCTCTCGGTTCGGGAGGTAGGTTATAGAAAGGGAAGGTGTTAGCACCCTTTCTATCCATGGTTATCCATGGGCTCTTAGATACTTGCTCATTGTGTTTTCAAAAATGGTTTGTCTTCTTTTCAACTGTGGGTTTTAAAAAGTTTCTTTTGAAAGTTTCAGTTCGACTCTTGTGTCAGAGTGTTTGAAAAATTGCTTTGAAAGCTTTTGAAAAGTGTCAGTGTGAAAAGATTTTTGTTTGTTTTGAAGAGAGCAAGTATCCATGAGAACCTACCTACCCTAAGGAATTCGTCTGTGTAAATGTCCTTTAAAGTAGTGCCATCCCACCATTGAGAGGTAGGTAGCACCACCGTTGGAGGTATTCGGGTCAATTCGAGGTTCGGGACATGGTGATCACCAGAGCAATGGGAAGACACCTTAGAAGCTACCCTCATGCCAGGTTCCCGGATCATGAGGACTTACTAAGACATCCTCTACTCGACGATCACCTTTCGAGGCAAGGCAACAGTGAGGCGTACCCTAGGGGTGGTGTGTGATTTTGTGTGTCATGTTCATTTACATTTATCTTGTTCATGTCAGGTGATCTACGCTTGTTTTTATTATGGCCATTCATTCTTGCATGCTTTGTTTAATAGTTAAAAGTTGCGAGGAAAAAGTAAAGCTATTACAAATGGCGCGGGTCCACATCGCCAAAATTAACCAGGACCCGATTTGACAGAAAAGTAAAAAAGGTAAAAGTGCGAAAAGTAATTAAACGTTACACGGCTTCGGGAGAAGTACATAATTATTTAAATGACGTAAAATAAATATGCGAAATTAAATCGAAACGAGGGCGTTGGACCCTTTTGCAAAATTAAATTAATAAGGACTTGAAATTAAAATTGGAAGAAAAAGAACTTATTTTTTGGTGTTTTTTAGTATTTTAAGATTTAATAGAAAAATAATTAATTAAAACTAAAATAAAATGTTAAACCTAGTTCTAATTATTTTTTAAGTTATTAAGAAAAATATGGGAGTTTTTTAACCTAAATGAAACCCTAATTAATTTACAAGTTTAATTATAAAAATAAATAAATAAATAATATTATTGGGAAAAAGGAAAATTAAAAGGAATAACAATTATCAATTAAACCTATTTCTACATTTTTTAGATTTTTTATGAAAAGAATTAAAATTGTAACCTAATTTAAACTAAATTTATTTACATGCATTTTTTATGAAAATATTAGAATAAAAATATTTATTATATATTTTGTCTTTTCTGATTTTTAGGCATTTTTTATATTTTGTAAAAAAAAATAATTAATTAAATTAATACAATAAAGCAAATAAAACCATAATTAAAAAATAAAGCATAAAGAAAATATATGAAATTTGCAAACCAGGGGGGGTTCTGTCCCAATTTAGGAGGTATGGGCTTGGCAATCTGGCCCATTTAGCTTTGGCCCTTCTGACTTTTTGCATGACACGTGTGGCAACGTTGACTAGGGTTTATTGTGTTCTTTGAATCCCTGCCTTTGATTTGATCTCCCAGGACGCGTGTATGGTTTGATCTGGAGGATACATGGTAGTCCTCAACGTAAGCGCTGCATAGGAATTCACATGGAAAAATAATATGGAAATTATACAGACCTGGGGCTCGAACCCAGGTCTTGGACATTGCAAAGGTGTACACCTGCCACCGAAGCGCTTTGTTCATTCATAAATTAATATAATAACTAAATATTATAAAAGAAAAGGGTTAGTGGTCTTGGAAACGCGCGCGCATTTTTGAATGATCCAATCACTCCATGCCACGAGTTCGTCTTCTTCACTATCCCTGAAACAAAAACATGAGGCAACGGTTTTCTGAATGTTCTTTTAGGCCGGTTTCAAGAAAATAGCGACTAGAGCTATGGTGTCCATAAATTTGGCGCGATGGGTGCTTCTACTTCGTCCAGATGCACTGATGCTAATGGTCATGGCCTTGAGGGCCAATTTTTCCTCTTTTAAGAATCCCTAATTTGAAGCTTTATAAACCCTAACAATCAAACATGGTGGAATCGAGTATACAGCACAATAATTCAATTAAACATCATGGTTAGCTTTAAAACATCATAATGAATATAAATCCACAATTAGAATGCCATGAGAATGCCTAGAATTAAAAATACGATCGTGACTTTTTCTCTGTACAGGGAAGGTTCTCGTTACCAATTCCTTGAGCTTTGGTGAATGTCTTTGATTGGAATGTGATCAGTGATCTCCAAGGAAGCTATTGGGATGAAAATTAAGTCTTGAATCATCCTCAAAGGTGGTTTTCAGAATTGACTTTCTTAGAGCAAGTTTCAAGTTTTCAATGGCCTCTTCTGAGCTGCTGCGTGTCTATTGTGATTAGGGTTTGGTTTATGCTTATGTAGTGAATGTATTAGGTTAACAAAATTCAATCAAATCTCTTGTATTCATGAATTGAAGATTTGATTTTTTAAGGATCTTTTTTCAATCTTTTTCAAGTGTTCGTGTGCCAATTATGATCAATTTGCTCCAAATCTTTCCTTATTGACTTAGGCACGAAATCTTGAGGCTGAAATATGTACAAAAAGATTTGAAAACTTAGGTTAGTATTTTTCCTATATTTAATTTGATTTAAATGAATTAATATAAATAAAAATTCAAATAAATAAATAAAAAATGAGAAAATACTTCCCTTTGGTCCAAGTGGTCGTGCACATGCTTAGAATGATGAATCATGGAAGAAAAATGGGCCCATTAGCAATTTTAGGTCATTTGAATCAATGTTGACTTTTCAAAATATCCAAAAATTTCCCAACTTCCACAAGGCATAACTTGCTCAATTTTTAAGCTTTTCTCATGTTCTTGGACATTTTGGAAAGGTCTTTGAGTCCTCTAACCAATGCCTTTGGTCCCATGTCATTTTGATTTACCAATCTCAAGTTATGGCCTTTGACTTAAAGTCCCTTTTTGTTGACTTTTGAAAATGACCTATAATGTTGAAATTGATAACTTTTTGTGAGAGCATTTCTTGGACTTGAAGTATGAAGATGAGTTGTAGTAAATGTCTTTCTCTTCAAAATGAGCTTTGGATGGAATTTTTCTGATAATCCATGTGAAAGTTATGCCCTGGTCAATTTCAGTTGACTTTTTCAACTGTCCAAATAAGGAAACTTTTGCATCTTGATGATTTCTGAGCCAAATTTTGAGAGTCATGATCAAGCATTGATCAAATGATGTTTGTGGCTTCAAAATGATATGTTGACCAAAATTTTGAACTTTTGACTGTCAAATGACCATTTTGCCCCTACAGTTGACTGTAGTGCAATTTAGGGTTTTGACTGTGCAATTTTGTGCTGAATGCCTTGAAACTTGATATGAGGATGCTTGACCATATTTGTGGGCATGTGAGACTTGATTGGACCTTTGAAAACTTCATTTTCTTGATCAGAACACAAACCCTAGTTTTGACTGTATAGGAGACCTTTGCACTGTGCAACCCTTGGGGAATTTTGTGACTTGGCTTGGCAATTTCTTGAAGAATATGGGAGGGCAAATTTTGGGGTACAACAGTTGCCCCTGTTCAATCTTCTTAGACCTGAGGATGCAGATTGGCTGACGTGCCTTTCGTAATCCGAGGGTAGAAGATGATTGGACACTAGAGTGCCCAGAAATTTGCGCTCACATAGTGGCAGTGTGGTGGGAATGGGCTTATAGATGCCATTTGGAGATTGCCGGATAGGATGATGGGCTTATAGATGCCATCTGGATGTTGATCGCGTAAGAGATTCCTTAGCGAGAACCTGCATACCTGCAAAACAGAAAATGAGTACCTGACACGTTACAGGAGCTGAGTCTGGAGCTTCAAACAGCGATGAATGAACCAGGGATGGTTACTGCCTTAGCATGAATGGTAAGAGAACCTTGGGTGACTTTAACTTCAACAACGCTCATTGAGAAAAATCTTGGGTGTCTTCTACTGGGATAAGAATCAGGGAGATCTTAGGGTCGATCTGACTGAACCAGAGAAGGCCTTTGACTGGATAAGCATCAGGAAAATCTTAGGGTCGATTTAACTGAACCGGTCTAGGTCTTGAAATGTCTTCAACTGGATAAGCATCAGGGAGATCTTGGGGTCGATCTGACTGAACCAGAGAAGGCCTTTGACTGGATAAGCATCAGGAAAATCTTAGGGTCGATTTAACTGAACCGGACAAGGTCTTGAAATATCTTCAACTGGATAAGCATCAGAGAGATCTTGGGGTCGATCTGACTGAACCAGAGAAGGCCTTTGACTGGATAAGCATCAGGAAAATCTTAGGGTCGATTTAACTGAACCAGGCTAGGTCTTGGAATATCTTCGACTGGATAAGCATCAGGGAGATCTTAGGGTCGATCTGACTGAACCAGAGAAGGCCTTTGACTGGATAAGCATCAGGAAAATCTTAGGGTCGATTTAACTGAACCGGTCTAGGTCTTGAAATATCTTCAACTGGATAAGCATCAGGGAGATCTTAGGGTCGATCTGACTGAACCAGAGAAGGCCTTTGACTGGATAAGCATCAGGAAAATCTTAGGATCGATTTAACTGAACCGGTCTAGGTCTTGAAATATCTTCAACTGGATAAGCATCAGGGAGATCTTGGGGTCGATCTGACTGAACCAGAGAAGGCCTTTGACTGGATAAGCATCAGGGAAATCTTAGGGTCGATTTAACTGAACCAGGCTAGGTCTTGAAATATCTTCAACTGGATAAGCATCAGGGAGATCTTAGGGTCGATCTGACTGAACCAGAGAAGGCCTTTGACTGGATAAGCATCAGGAAAATCTTAGGGTCGATTTAACTGAACCGGTCTAGGTCTTGAAATATGATTGAGAATTTCAACTGCATTTTTCCTGAAAGGTAAAAGTTAGTCATATGCAATGCATGATATGGATCAAGCAATGCCGTTCTCAACATAAATGAGATTTGTGATATATGATGCGTCTATTCATACTATAATGATGTATGGAAGTGTGATGTTTATGAATGTGTTTTGCGTCTAGGAAAGTAAATCCTTGACGGGTGCCGGGAAGTCGTATCCTGGACTGATGTTGAGGAATAGATTTTGCTTCCGCTGGGGACGACGATTGCAAGAATACCGGTAGGAGAAGATAACTCCGTTGGGCAATAGACTTGGCGAATAGATTACTCTGCGGGGAGGTAACTCTGTGGGGAAAGAGAGGTACTTTGTTGAGGTGCTGATGATAACTCCGCTGGGGATACCATTGTTGGGTTCTGTTGGAAGTTTTGATGAACTCCGCTGGGGATAGGAAGACTTTATCGGGGACGATCTTTTCGTGGCTTTTGGCTGAGGATAACCCAGTTATATCCTAGCAAGGAAATAACTCTTTGAATAAAGCCGGACGACGCGTTCGTGCTCTGCTAGGGAATAAGCTTCCAGAATTTACTGGGGATAAGCTTACTGCTTGGGGAGATAAATTCCAACTTTCCTGGGGAATCAGATTGGACTCTTCTGGGGAAGTTTTTGATATGCTGGGGAAGTGATTCCTTTGAATGTTGGTATGCCGCCGGGGAACAATCTTAGACCGAGACTGCCGGGGATGCTTGTTATGTATTGCTGGGGAAGTGATTCCTTTGAATGTTGGTATGCCGCCGGGGAACAATCTTAGACCGAGACTGCCGGGGATGCTTGTTATGTATTGCTGGGGAAGTACTGAGATCTACTGGAGGATACTCAACTTCCTTGAGACTTGATAACTCTGCCTGGAGAAGAATGTATTGACCTGCTGATTCTCTGGGGAATTTAAGATGTACTGGTCATGTTCTTTAGCTGAACCTACCTTGGTACCTTGGAGGATAGAACAATTGGACTGCTCAGACAAATCTTTATTGCCCCTGTTTCCAGTGTCACCTGTAATTAATCCCTTTGTTTCGTATGAAAATATTTATGAGTTAGCAAACTATTGTCAATGCATATATCACAAATTGAACCTTGGACGTTCTTCGCAAAACAAAACAGAAAAAGAAAAACACTTGGCACGTTTAACTGAAAATATATTTGTATTGATTTTTGAATGGCCTGAAAGTAGGCGTTTTGTATACAAGAGGCTGACGTCCTAGTAAGAGAACGTCGCCGAACAAGAGAGTTTATACAAATTTTGTACAAAAGAAAATAAAACAGCTGTGTGAAATATGAACGATCCCACTGGGTTTCAACTCTGCTATTGCCTTTATAACTCCGAGCGTCTCATCACTTGATGACCTTGGTTGAAGGTGAAGCTGACTGATCGATGCCGTCTGAACTTGATGTAGATACCGGATTCTGGATGCAAAGTGATCCAATGAGACATAGTATTACGCTTTATCCCTAATTTTTGCCTGGACCGCCCTTTCGGGTTTTCAGTCCACCGGGATACCCATTTTTGCCCAAGCCGCCTTTTCAGGTTTTCGACTTGCCAGGTGTACAGATTTTTTCATTTTCATCCCTTCATTTTGCCCGAACCCTTTTGGTTTGACGGGAAGCCCTAATTTTTGCCTAGGCATGTCAGCCTAGCGGGTCTTTTTTATGCGTAGTATCTTTTCACTATGTCTGCATTGGCGGGGTGAGGAAGGTCGTCACCATCCATATTGGTTAATATCATTGCTCCTCCTGAGAATACATGTTTAACCACAAATGGCCCTTCGTACGTAGGGGTCCATTTGCCCCTTGGATCACTCTGAGGAAGGATGATTCTCTTGATTACCAGATCCCCAACTTGATATTCCTGTGGTCTGACTTTTTTGTTAAATGCCCTGATCATCCGTTTCTGATACGTCTGACCATGACAGATAGCAGCAAGTCTCTTTTCGTCAATGAGGTTGAGCTGATCAAGTCGTGTCTGGATCCAATCATCTTCGTTCAGATTTGCATCCTTCATTATCCGGAGAGAGGGAATTTGTACTTCGATCGGTAAGACTGCCTCCATGCCATAAACCAGAGAGAAAGGAGTTGCCCCGGTTGACGTCCTATCTGAGGTACGGTACCCATGTAGAGCGAACGGTAACATCTCGTGCCAATCTTTATAAGTCACTGTCATCTTTTGCATGATTTTCTTGATGTTCTTATTTGCTGCTTCTACAGCCCCATTCATCTTCGGTCTGTAAGGAGAAGAATTGTGGTGCTGTATCTTGAACTGTTCGCAGAGCTCAGCGATCATCTTGTTATTCAGATTGGTATTGTTGTCTGTAATAATTCGCTCAGGGATGCCGTACCGACAGATCAGGTTATGCCGAATGAACCGTGCCACAACAGTCTTGGTTACCGTAGCATAGGATGCTGCCTCAACCCACTTCGTGAAATAATCAATCGCTACCAGGATGAAGCGATGCCCATTAGATGCCGTAGGTTTGATCTCACCAATCATGTCTATGCCCCACATTGCAAACGGCCATGGCGCAGTCAGAACATTCAGGGGAACCGGAGGAACATGCACCTTGTCTGCATAAATCTGGCACTTGTGGCATGTCCTGGAATGTTGGTAACAGTCAGCTTCCATTGTGGACCAGTAGTATCCAGCCCGTAGGATTTTCTTTGCCATAGTGTGTCCACTGGAATGTGTACCAAAGGTCCCTTCATGCAGCTCTTCCATGATCTTTTCTGCTTCAGTCTTGTCCACACAACGCAGTAAGGTTGAATCATGGTTTCGCTTGTACAAGATGCCGTTGCTAAGGAAGAACTTGGCCGCGAACCTTCTCAGGAATTTCTTATCATTGATGGATGCACCTTCCGGGTATTCCTGAGTTTCCAGATATCTCTTCACCTCATAGTACCAAGGCTTCTCTGTTACCAATTCAGTCTCGAGATCGCAACAGTATGTCGGTTCATCCAGTTTCCAAATGATGATTCGGGGAGCCTCGTTATCCCATTTGACCTTAAACATTGAAGACATTGTAGCTAACGCGTCCGCTAACTGATTCTCTTCTCTTGGAAAGTGTTCAAAGGTTATCTCTGTGAAGTGGGGGATCAGGGTCAACACACATTCTCTGTAAGGGATCAGGTTTGGATGTTTCGTATCCCACTCTCCTTTGATCTGATTGATCACAAGAGCGGAATCTCCGAAGACACTTAGAAATTTGATCCTTAGGTCGATCGCAGCTTGAAGAACCATGATGCATGCTTCATACTCCGCCATGTTGTTGGTACAGTTGAAACATAGTCGGGCAGTGAGTGGAGTATGAGTACCTTGTGGTGATATGATTATGGCGCCGATACCGTTTCCCAAAGCATTGGAGGCTCCATCAAAGTGCATAGACCATCGGGATCCTGGTTCAGGTCCTTCATCCGGTCCAGGTACTTCACAATCAGTCACTATCATGATGCTTTCATCTGGAAACTCGAAGTTCATTGACTGATAGTCATCTACAGCTTGATGTGCCAGGTGGTCTGCCAATACACTTCCCTTGATGGCTTTCTGGGTCGTGTACTGAATGTCGTATTCCGTCAAGATCATTTGCCATCTTGCAATCCTCCCAGACAGAGCAGGCTTTTCGAATATGTACTTTATAGGATCCATCTTTGAGATCAACAAGGTAGTGTGAGTCAGCATATACTGTCTCAGCCGGCGAGCAGCCCATACCAAAGCGCAGCAAGTTTTCTCAAGCAGTGAGTATCGGGTCTCACAGTCGGTAAACTTTTTGCTAAGGTAATAAATGGCATGCTCTTTTCGGCCAGACTCGTCATGCTGCCCCAGCACACACCCCATTGAGTTGTCAAGCACTGTCAGGTATAGTATCAGAGGTCTCCCTTCAACCGGTGGCATAAGGATAGGTGGTTCTTGGAGATATTCTTTGATTTTGTCAAAGGCGGCCTGACATTCATCATTCCAACGTACTACCTGATCTTTCTTCAGCAGCTTGAAGATTGGCTCACAGGTAGCAGTTAGATGTGAGATGAACCGAGCAATGTAGTTCAGGCGTCCTAAAAAGCCTCGGACTTCCTTCTCTGTCTTAGGAACTGGCATCTCTTGAATAGCTTTGACCTTAGCAGGGTCCACTTGAATACCCTTGTCACTTACCACGAAGCCTAGCAACTTTCCAGATCTTACCCCGAAGGTGCACTTGTTCGGGTTCAATCTCAGCTTGTACAATTTCAGACGGTCAAACAACTTCTGCAGATGATCTAGATGCTCTTCCTCAGTCTGGGACCTTGCGATCATGTCGTCAACATACACTTCTATCTCATGATGGATCATATCATGAAATAAAGCAACCATGGCACGTTGGTAGGTTGCCCTAGCGTTCTTTAATCCAAAAGGCATGACCTTGTAGCAGAAGGTGCCCCACTGAGTAACAAATGTAGTCTTCTCCATGTCTTCAGGTGCCATCTTGATCTGATTGTAACCTGAAAAGCCATCCATGAAAGAGAATACTTTGTGTTGAGCTGTATTATCAACAAGGACATCAATGTGAGGTAGGGGGAAGTCATCCTTGGGGCTGGCCCTGTTCAGATCCCTGTAGTCGACACACATTCTGACCTTACCGTCCTTCTTAGGTACCGGCACCACATTAGCAACCCATTGAGGGTAGGAAGTCACTGCAAGAAACCCGGCATCAAACTGTTTCATAACCTCGGCCTTAATCTTCTGGGACATCTCTGGACGCATCCGACGGACCTTTTGCTTAACTGGAGGGCAGTCTCCCTTAGTTGGCAAGTGATGGACCACAATATCGGTATCCAACCCGGGCATGTCTTCGTAGGACCAGGAAAATATCTCCACATAATCATGTAGCATATGAGTCAACCGTTGCTTCACGCTGAGCTCTAGGTTGGCACCAATCTTTACCTCTCTCCTGTCTGCTTCAGTACCCAGGTTGATTGTTTCCACTGGCTCTTCATGGGGTTGAATTGCCCTCTCTTCCTGAAGCAACAGTCTTGCAAGCTCGCCAGGAACTTCGCAATCATCTTCTCCTTCGTCTTCGGCTAAGTTGATCGGATTTTCGAAGTCATAATTGGCAGTAGCAGAGTTGTTATCAGTGAGATCCAGAGTGGATTGGAACCTGTATGAGTGAGTGTGTGTGTAAATACAGCTGTTTTGAAAATTATGTAAAGGAAAAGAAAGACAGAAAAAGGAGCACAATATTTGCAATGCGAAAATACGTCCAAGATTTTCATTCATGATATATGAAATGACAGTTTGTATGCCCTCACAAATAGAACCACGGTGCCTCGGGTAAGACACCGGGCCATAGAGTTTATCATTGTTTATTACAAAATAACAAAACATAGGAATTCATTACTCAGTAACAAGAGAAACAGGGAGATTGTCTTTTGCACTCCAATTGTTGAGTCCACTGTCGGTTGCCGGGTAGATCCAGCTATCAAACTCAGCTTCATCAACTTCATCCTCGTCTCCAATAGCATTTACTCCATGAGCAGGTAGGGGAGCCGTCACCACATTAGGCTTGTCAGATGCCTCAAACTGTACCTCTTTGGCGTCAATAAGGTCCTGCAACTTGTTCTTTAACGCCCAACAGTCATCAGTAGAATGCCCCGGGCTATCTGAATGGTAGGCACAACGAGCATTCGGGTTGTACTTGGGGGATGCAGTATTTGGAAACTTCGGCGCCTCCCTGACAGTCACCAAATTGGTGGATAGCAACTGTGGCAGTATCTGCGATAGGGTCATGCTTAAGCGGGTGAACTCTCTCCGGGGTCTTTCAACCTTTTGAGGGTTAGTTGGCCGAGGAGCGGCAGCAGGCTTAGCAATCATTACCGCACTGACAGATTGGCGGTGTTCATGTCTCTCTGATTTCCTGGAACCATATACGGCACTAGACTCTTTCTTGAAGGGTTTCTTCTCAGAACTAGATGATGTACCCTTCGGAATTTTTCCAGACTTTAACCCAGCTTCAATCCTCTCTCCAGTCAAGATTAGATCAGTGAACCCTGCGGAAGAATTCCCAATGAGATGGTTGAAAAATGGCCCAGATAGGGTCCCCAAGAACATGTCTACCAACTCCCGATCAGTCAACGGTGGCTGCACCCTGCCAGCCAGGTCTCTCCACTTCTGAGCGTACTCCTTAAAACATTCGCTTGCACCTAACGACATACCCTGGAGTTGGGTACGTGTGGGGGCAAGGTCGGCATTATATTGATACTGCTTGTAGAAAGCAGTAGCCAACTCCTCCCAGTTACGAACCTTGGTCCCATCCAGCTGATAGAACCATTCGAGATGAGTCCCTGAAAGACTCTCCTGGAAGAAGTGGATCCATAAATTCTTATCCGCAAAGTACGGCTGAATTTTCCGAACATAGGACCTTAGATGCAGCTTGGGACAAGACGCCCCGTCATATTTGGAGAAGGATGGTGCTTTGAACTTGTGAGGGATGATCACACCAGTTGACAAACCCAGATCTCCGAAATCCAGCCCAGGTACCTGTTGAACCTCCATAGCTTTCAACCTATCCTCCAATTGCTTATATCTATCTTCTGCAGGAGGGTACTGCTCTTCATCAAAATATGTCTCGTTGTCGGAGACTACCGGACTAGGGACCTTTACCTCTGCCTGAGAAGGACTCTTGCCAACAGAAGAACCCGCCTCTTCATGCTGCAGAGTATTGCCAAACCTTCGGCCCGAGTTGAACAGAACAGTTCTTCTCTTCTTCTTTTTCTCCTTCTTCAGGAGCATAGCCTTCAGTTCTTCTTGGCCTTGAGCCAGACCCTTGATTAATTCCTGGAATTGTGCATTCTGCACCTGAAGAGCCTTGATTGATGTCTCAGTTGATGCAGATTCGGGATTCATGATGCTGAAATAAACAGCGAAGAACTGTAAGCAACCTGAAAAGAGGAAAAACCTGCTATGCACATGATGAATGAGATGTGTTTATGCAATGCATTCAAGGGGTTCGAAAATTCAACTTTGTTGTAGACAAAAAGGAACACACGTTATCATTAAAGAACTCATTGTTTAATACATCAAGCCTCATGGGCAAAGTACAAAAATCAAATCAATCCCAAAATACACTGCGCATCCTCTTTGGAGCTATGTAAGTGTTGAGATTCCTCTCCTCATGCAACAGGCGGGTGAGCTCCAAGACCTTCTTTTCACTGGCATGTAGACTAGTCTCAAGGGAATTCCTTTCCTCCTTGAGCTGGATCCAGCTCTTCTACATCTCTTCCCAGGATGTGGGCATATCAGGGTGCTGAATAGTGTAGGACACTTCCCCTTCCAAGACTGGTTCTTTGATTACTGGGAGCATATGAGGATAAGGCATCACTAACTTCTGGGAGCGGGCGCGTACCCACTTGAGATAAGGCTCCAAAGGGATGGAGTTCCTGTGCCCCAGTGTCTTGCTGTCTATCCTACTTGGCATCCTCCAAGCTCTGATAAATCTCTGGCGAAGTCCTTGAGTATCGTTGTCGAAATCAAAAACTATGTCAGGAATTAACATGTCATGAGGACCATCCCTCCGAGCATAACCAAACTGTCTCCAAGCTAGGCATGGGCTATAAGTAATACCTCCTCTGATTCCAAGTAAAGGAACATTAGGGTACTCCCCGCAACGATCAATGATAGTGACATCTTCTCTGGACCTAGGGCACCAATGTATATCTGCATGTGTAAGTGTCATCAACCGTTGTGACCATCTCAAACCCCGCTCATTCTTCAAGACTGATTGTGGAAGGTGCGAAATAAACCACCTTCCCAGGAGAGGAGTGCAACACATAAGGACCCCTCTTTTTCTCATGGTTCGAGTGTAACATGAGTGAAGGATGTCCCCCAGCAACGTAGGTATAGGATTTCTGGACATAAAGATCTGAACAGCACTGATATCAATAAGCTGGTCTGGATTAGGGAACAACACCAAACCATAGACAAGGAGGGCCACAACCTCTTCAAAAGCTTGCAAGTCAAGGGAGTTCCAACATTCAAGGGCCTTTTCAAACAGAAACCTGGCTAAGAACCCTTTGATACCGCTTCTAACTTCCCAATGTCCCTTGAGGTCAGATGACTGTAGGTGCAAGGCTTTAGCAATCTCTTCAAGCTTAGGTTCCTTTTCTGTACCGTTGAAGGGTAGCTGATCAAGGATAGGGATCTTCAGGAGCCGGGAGAACTCCTCCAATGTAGGTACTAACTGATAGTCCAAGAAGGTGAAACAGTGATGCAGAGGGTCAAAGAACTGGAACAGGACCTTTATCATATCTTCCTCAATGTTGGTGTTGACCAAGCTGATGAGGCTTCCATGTCTTTCACTGAATGAAGAGTTCTCGGGAATCCTGGATATAAGCTCCTTAAGCTGAGGAGGGATCCTTACAAGACTGATTTGAATTGTCTTTCTACGAACAGTTTCCATATCCTACAAAACAAGAACAAAGATGAAAATCCGAACCCCTGAAATGGTTAGTCAATGCATATGATGCTGGATGATGTCATGATGCTATGATTAAACACACCACAGATATTTACAAAGACAAACATGTAAGGCACACAAGGCACGCAAGACAAGCCCTTAAGGTTTAAGGCCAGCATGGGGTCTGGGTAGTACCCTCTTGAAGTTGGTGGGCTCAACCTGTCCTAATCAAAGTAACCGGGTTCTAAGGTTCCCAATATCACGGGATTGCTTTCATTGTTCATCGTTTCGATTTAGCCACTGAACTGGCGACCGAAATATTCCAGGAAAGCAACCCTCAATTGAGTGTAGTATCGAGTATCAACCAACCTCGGACTGCACCAAAGTCAGTTATCTCACTACCCTAAAGAGGCCAAGATTGTTCAATTAAGGTTCCTAAGGTCAGTTGATGCTTCACGACACCACGCAGAGGCCCCGTACTCTCCTTGACTGAACTCAAGGGTTACCGGTACACACCAAAGTGCCACATCAACGTAGCAGACTGTTTCAACCATGTCGGTATACCCCGCACAGTTCCCTCACAGTCTTGTTGCTACTTTCTAAGAAGGTATCCCCCAAATCCGGGTTAGGATCTATAGAACTCCCAAGCAACCCACAATAATAAAGCAAGCAAAGAAGACAATTGAAAACATAGTTATGACCTAGCCCTAAGGTACGCCTCACTTTATAGTTTTATCCCCAGCAGAGTCGCCAGTTCTGTGATCGGTGGATCTGGAACTGACTGTTTAACGCTGGTTCGCGAAATGTCGTGGAAGCAAGAGTCGCCACCGTCTTTTATTTTCTCCAAATGGAAAGGACAAAAGCACAGAAAAATTCCTTATAGAGATTGCTCTCGGTTCGGGAGGTAGGTTATAGAAAGGGAAGGTGTCAGCACCCTTTCTATCCATGGTTATCCATGGGCTCTTAGATACTTGCTCATTGTGTTTTCAAAAATGGTTTGTCTTCTTTTCAACTGTGGGTTTTAAAAAGTTTCTTTTGAAAGTTTCAGTTTGACTCTTGTGTCAGAGTGTTTGAAAAATTGCTTTGAAAGCTTTTGAAAAGTGTCAGTGTGAAAAGATTTTTGTTTGTTTTGAAGAGAGCAAGTATCCATGAGAACCTACCTACCCTAAGGAATTCGTCTGTGTAAATGTCCTTTAAAGTAGTGCCATCCCACCATTGAGAGGTAGGTAGCACCACCGTTGGAGGTATTCGGGTCAATTCGAGGTTCGGGACATGGTGATCACCAGAGCAATGGGAAGACACCTTAGAAGCTACCCTCATGCCAGGTTCCCGGATCATGAGGACTTACTAAGACATCCTCTACTCGACGATCACCTTTCGAGGCAAGGCAACAGTGAGGCGTACCCTAGGGGTGGTGTGTGATTTTGTGTGTCATGTTCATTTACATTTATCTTGTTCATGTCAGGTGATCTACGCTTGTTTTTATTATGGCCATTCATTCTTGCATGCTTTGTTTAATAGTTAAAAGTTGCGAGGAAAAAGTAAATCTAAAGCTATTACAAATGGCGCGGGTCCACATCGCCAAAATTAACCAGGACCCGATTTGACAGAAAAGTAAAAAAGGTAAAAGTGCGAAAAGTAATTAAACGTTACACGGCTTCGGGAGAAGTACATAATTATTTAAATGACGTAAAATAAATATGCGAAATTAAATCGAAACGAGGGCGTTGGACCCTTTTGCAAAATTAAATTAATAAGGACTTGAAATTAAAATTGGAAGAAAAAGAACTTATTTTTTTGTGTTTTTTAGTATTTTAAGATTTAATAGAAAAAGAATTAATTAAAACTAAAATAAAATGTTAAACCTAGTTCTAATTATTTTTTAAGTTATTAAGAAAAATATGGGAGTTTTTTAACCTAAATGAAACCCTAATTAATTTACAAGTTTAATTATAAAAATAAATAAATAAATAATATTATTGGGAAAAAGGAAAATTAAAAGGAATAACAATTATCAATTAAACCTATTTCTACATTTTTTAGATTTTTTATGAAAAGAATTAAAATTGTAACCTAATTTAAACTAAATTTATTTACATGCATTTTTTGTGAAAATATTAGAATAAAAATATTTATTATATATTTTGTCTTTTCTGATTTTTAGGCATTTTTTATATTTTGTAAAAAAAAAAATTAATTAAATTAATACAATAAAGCAAATAAAACCATAATTAAAAAATAAAGCATAAAGAAAATATATGAAATTTGCAAACCAGGGGGGGTTCAGTCCCAATTTAGGAGGTATGGGCTCAGCAATCTGGCCCATTTAGCTTTGGCCCTTTTGACTTTTTGCATGACACGTGTGGCAACGTTGACTAGGGTTTATTGTGTTCTTTGAATCCCTGCCTTTGATTTGATCTCCCAGGACGCGTGTATGGTTTGATCTGGAGGATACATGGTAGTCCTCAACGTAAGCGCTGCATAGGAATTCACATGGAAAAATAATATGGAAATTATACAGACCTGGGGCTCGAACCCAGGTCTTGGACATTGCAAAGGTGTACACCTGCCACTGAAGCGCTTTGTTCATTCATAAATTAATATAACAACTAAATATTATAAAAGAAAAGGGTTAGTGGTCTTGGAAACGCGCGCGCATTTTTGAATGATCCAATCACTCCATGCCACGAGTTCGTCTTCTTCACTATCCCTGAAACAAAAACATGAGGCAACGGTTTTCTGAATGTTCTTTTAGGCCGGTTTCAAGAAAATAGCGACTAGAGCTATGGTGTCCATAAATTTGGCGCGATGGGTGCTTCTACTTCGTCCAGATGCACTGATGCTAATGGTCATGGCCTTGAGGGCCAATTTTTCCTCTTTTAAGAATCCCTAATTTGAAGCTTTATAAACCCTAACAATCAAACATGGTGGAATCGAGTATACAACACAATAATTCAATTAAACATCATGGTTAGCTTTAAAACATCATAATGAATATAAATCCACAATTAGAATGCCATGAGAATGCCTAGAATTAAAAATACGATCGTGACTTTTTCTCTGTACAGGGAAGGTTCTCGTTACCAATTCCTTGAGCTTTGGTGAATGTCTTTGATTGGAATGTGATCAGTGATCTCCAAGGAAGCTATTGAGATGAAAATCAAGTCTTGAATCGTCCTCAAAGGTGGTTTTCAGAATTGACTTTCTTAGAGCAAATTTCAAGTTTTCAATGGCCTCTTCTGAGCTGCTGCGTGTCTATTGTGATTAGGGTTTGGTTTATGCTTATGTAGTGAATGTATTAGGTTAACAAAATTCAATCAAATCTCTTGTATTCATGAATTGAAGATTTGATTTTTTAAGGATCTTTTTTCAATCTTTTTCAAGTGTTCTTGTGCCAATTATGATCAATTTGCTCCAAATCTTTCCTTATTGACTTAGGCACGAAATCTTGAGGCTGAAATATGTACAAAAAGATTTGAAAACTTAGGTTAGTATTTTTCCTATATTTAATTTGATTTAAATGAATTAATATAAATAAAAATTCAAATAAATAAATAAAAAATGAGAAAATACTTCCCTTTGGGCCAAGTGGTCGTGCACATGCTTAGAATGATGAATCATGGAAGAAAAATGGGCCCATTAGCAATTTTAGGTCATTTGAATCAATGTTGACTTTTCAAAATATCCAAAAATTTCCCAACTTCCACAAGGCATAACTTGCTCAATTTTTAAGCTTTTCTCATGTTCTTGGACATTTTGGAAAGGTATTTGAGTCCTCTAACCAATGTCTTTGGTCCGATGTCATTTTGATTTACCAATCTCAAGTTATGGCCTTTGACTTAAAGTCCCTTTTTGTTGACTTTTGAAAATGACCTATAATGTTGAAATTGATAACTTTTTGTGAGAGCATTTCTTGGACTTGAAGTATGAAGATGAGTTGTAGGAAATGTCTTTCTCTTCAAAATGAGATTTGGATGGAATTTTTATGATAATCCATGTGAAAGTTATGCCCTGGTCAATTTCAGTTGACTTTTTCAACTGTCCAAATAAGGAAACTTTTGCATCTTGATGATTTCTGAGCCAAATTTTGAGAGTCATGATCAAGAATTGATCAAATAATGTTTGTGGCTTCAAAATGATATGTTGACCAAAATTTTGAACTTTTGACTGTCAAATGACCATTTTGCCCCTACAGTTGACTGTAGTGCAATTTAGGGTTTTGACTGTGCAATTTTGTGCTGAATGCCTTGAAACTTGATATGAGGATGCTTGACCATATTTGTGGGCATGTGAGACTTGATTGGACCTTTGAAAACTTCATTTTCTTGATCAGAACACAAACCCTAGTTTTGACTGTATAGGAGACCTTTGCACTGTGCAACCCTTGGGGAATTTTGTGACTTGGCTTGGCAATTTCTTGAAGAATATGGGAGGGCAAATTTTGGGGTACAAAAGTCATGCTCACATCAGATCTGAAAGAGATTTCTCTCACACACTCGAGCACCAAGACTACATAAAGTCGCCAGAATCAGCAAGTCCATACGGAGTCAAGTCTCCTCAACAATGGCAATCATTGGTTTCTTTACTGCATTTTCATTTGCATTCTTGCTTGTCTGTTTAAACATTGCTTGTATATAGAAACCTGTCTATTTTTGAGTGAAAATCTTAATGCAATAAGTATGCTTGTCTTGAAGTGTTCATTTCATTTTTACTCATCCATTCGTTATCACTCTTTAAATATTTTACTTGCATATTGATGCCGGATTCCCTAGTCTTATGCTTAGGTAAAGATTCAAAGGAGGATGACGATAATCCGAAAACGCAAAAATCTCTGGTTGGTTCGCTTTTGAGTGGGACCCTACTGACGATGTACAGGCCTTGTTTCAATCCCCAAACACCGGAGATATAAGGGAGATAGACCCTCGTCAACCCCTCTGAGCCTTCGAAGTAGGAGTTTTCTTTCTGTTCAGAAAAAACCCTCATTTTAACCCTGGGGAGGGTAGTGTTCAGCTAATCTGATCAAGCATTCAGAACTCATCAAGAGTGTGCATCCAAGGATACGACAATGGTTATCCATCAAAAGATTGAGAAAAGTCAAAACCACAATGGTTCACCCTCATCTATCAACAACGTGCATCAATTAACAATATCCCAATGGGTATCTCTCGCACATCAGGAGGTCAACAAATGACGATACTAAAGACTCAGGCAGTCACGATCACTTCCGACAAATCAAAAACAACTCAAAGATCAACGACTTGTTCAAAATGAAAAAATACGGATAAAAAAAGCAAACAAAAATCCCCGCTAAGTCAAAACTTGAAAACAAGTCGCTTAGGCAAAATTGGGGCATCCCGCTGGACTTCCAAATCAAAATTCAAAAGAATTTGTCCAGGAAAAATTAGGGGAAGCAAGAAGAAATTGAAAAGCCTAAAAGGCGAGAAAAGGATTACCAACGAAAATCCTCATCAAAGAACAAAGTCATCTGATCAGACACCAAAGGCAAAGAAGTTAGTGACTGTCGTGTCCAAGAAACCACCGTGGTTCCTCAATTATTGCAAACTCTTCTCGAGAGATGAACGCTTATACCAGGTCAACTGAACATAGGAATGGAGAACGTCATGGAGAATGGGTGGGCACCAAATAATTTTGAGCCTTAAATCCTTTTTTTCTAAAACCATGAACCAGGCCACGTTACAACCCATAAAAGTCCTAACTGAAGCATGGGTCAATTCGAAAGCGTGCTACAACGAGATAGCGTTTAACTGACTCCTAAGAGGTACGTCCCAATATCTATTTTGGCATCATATGCTTGCATTATCTTTCGTAAAAAAGAATTTGCAAATGTTTCTCTCTAGCTAGTGACTCGTTCACAACAGAGTTGTGACGTCATTTCATTCAATGTTTTTTCAAACTTCAAGACTTACATATGTGTTGCATTAGAATTTTCATTCTCATAATAAACATTCTTCTGCATAAAAATTAAAAAAAAATGATTGACATCAAGTAAGTTTGCATAATGAACAATTGGTAAAGAACTCAATCTTGTCAGAGAAGAGAGGCTTGAATACCCTGTTGAAGCAAGAATCAGCTGCCACAAGAGAAATGACTAATCCAGAGGCATGTTAAACCAGAGATTCTGTCAAGTGAAATCATCTTGGTGCTTCACAGTCTGAGTACCATTCAGGGATGAAGTCAGCAGAGCCTGCCAATCTGGGGCAATCAAGTCGAGAATCGATCTCTCCAAGCTCAGCCAAATCTGGGGCATTCCCTTAAAACTGCCAATCTGGGGCAATCAAGTCGAGAGTCGATCTCTCCAAATTCATCCAAATATGGGGCATTCCCTCAGAGCTCGATCAATCAAAGGCTATCACGTCGATAAATCTCTTCAAGCTCAATCAATCAGAGGTTATCACATTGAAGAATCTATTCAGAATTCAGTCAACCTGGGGCAGTTACGTCGAGATTCGACAAATCTCTCCAAGAGAGCTGTAATCAAGAGCAGTTTATTTCGTAGATCAAGACATTGGGGCAGGCCACCTCATATCGTATTGTGGCACAAATCTTCTGGTCTTCTATTCAACATAGATCTTCCCAGAGATCCTCCAGACAAGAGCATTCCTCATCCATACTTGCAAAGTTGCTCAAGCCAATTATGTTATACGAGACTACGATCAAGCTAAAAGCACCATAACGGTCACCCTGACCTAGCCAGCACACGAAGCTGCCCTCATCTGCTGCAGACAATTTCAAATCTGATTCCCCAAGAGAATTCAGAAAGTCTAGAATCGTCTTTTAACTCAGCACACGCAAGTGCATCCTCATTAGGAGTTAATCAAGAGCATCCCCAGTAAATCCAGACCGGGGTACTCTCAGAGCTAAACCGGGGCATTCACAGAACTAAACCAGGGAATTTTCAGAGCTAAACCGAGGCATCCCCAATGGAGCTAAACCGGGGCATTCGCAGAGCTAAACCAGGACACTCGCAGGTGTCCATTCCCATCTCTTATCCCCAAGTGATTCAAGAGATAATTCCCCATTGTGCGTAAACTTGGGACATGTATTCAGAGAGATCCACATGGTGTTCAGTATCCATTCTTCGGCATATTCACTTCTATCACCCCCTTAACAGTTCAGGATGTTTGGAAGTCCGGCCAGGTTATCTCTTCCCAACGGTACGATTCAGAATCCAGCAGTGTACCTAAAGACTCGCTTCGTCAGCAATTCAGTCTTCAACGGAGTCATCAACAATCTTCGGTATCATGGGCTCCCCAGTGCAAATTTTTATCGGTACCCCCATCAATCTTTGGTACTGCAGGCTTCCAACGTTGATATATATTGGCATCCCCAGTGATGAGCAATGGCTCCCAGCAAGCTTTCTCTTATCCCCATGAAGTTTATTTCTTCGCATTGCATATAGTTATCATTACATATCATTGCATCCTCAAAAGCGCGTAGCAGATCCATCAGAGTGGATCTTTGCGTCAAAATAAATTCAAACATGCATACAAAGCATAAGCCAGACCAGGTACCTTACACGAAAGACCTGAATTATTCAAGGACAACAATATGTCCCTACAGGAGGATATCATGCCCAAAGTCCCCAGTCGGTGACCTTCACCTTTTCAATGCCAAACAAAATCAATACACTTTGCCGTTCTAAACCCAGTTCTTGTCTGGTAGTCGGTTCCCTAAACACACGTCCGTGTCCATTCCTAAACACTCGTCCGTGTCCATTCCTAAGCACCCGTATGTGTCAAGTTTCCTAAAACACCCACCCGGGCCAGTTATTCAAACACTCGCCTGTGTTTAACCTTTTGATACTCGTCCCTATCTCCTTTCAATACTCGTCCGTATTGATTCAAACACTCGTCTGTGTTTAACCTTTTGATACTCGTCCGTATCTCCTTTCAATACTCGTCCGTATTGATTCAAACACTCGTCTGTGTTTATACTTTTGATACTCGTCCGTATCTTCTTTCAATACTCGTCCGTATTGAGTCAAACACTCGTCCGTGTGTATACTTTTTGATACTCGTCCGTATCTTCTTTCAATACTCGTCCGTATTGATTCAAACACTCGTCCGTGTTTATACCTTTGATACTCACATGTATCTTCTTTCAATACTCGTCCGTATTGAATCAAACACTCGTCCGTGTTTATACCTTTGATACTCACCTGTATCTTCTTTCAATACTCGTCCGTATTGAATCAAACACTCGTCCGTGTTTATACTTTTGATACTCGCCTGTATCTTCTTTCAATACTCGTCCGTATTGATTCAAACACTCGTCCGTGTTTAACTTTTTGATACTCGTCCGTATCTTCTTTCAATACTCGTCCGTATTGATTCAAACACTCGTCCGTGTTTATACCTTTTGATACTCGTCTGTATCTTCTTTCAATACTCGTCTGTATTGATTCAAACACTCGTCCGTGTTTATACTTTTTGATACTCGTCTGTATCTTCTCGTCCGTATTGATTCAAACACTCGTCTGTGTTTATACCTTTTGATACTCGTCCGTATCTTCTTTCAATACTCGTCCGTATTGATTCAAACACTCGTCCGTGTTTATACTTTTTGATACTCGTCCGTATCTTCTTTCAATACTCGTCCGTATTGATTCAAACACTCGTCCGTGTTTATACCTTTGATACTCACCTGTATCTTCTTTCAATACTCGTCCGTATTGAATCAAGCACCCGTCCGTGTTTATACTTTTGATACTCGCCTGTATCACCTTTCAATACTCGTCCGTATTGATTCAAACACTCGTCCGTGTTTAACCTTTTGATACTCACATGTATCTTCTTTCAATACTCGTCCATATTGATTCAAACACTCGTCCGTGTTTAACATTTCTTGATGCTCGTCCGTGTCGCTTATCTAAACAATCATCATGTCATAACCCATGTTTTCATCGTCAAACCTGAGATCGCCTCTTGGCTAGGTTCTTCCTTCAAACCATCGTCGAACCTGAGATCGCCTCTTGGCTAGGTTCTTCCTTCAAATCTTCTTCGAACCTGAGATCGCCTCTTGGCTAGGTTCTTTTCATACACTTTGTCTTAGAATCTGAGATCGCCCTTCGGCTAGGTTCTCTGTCAAATCACTCTCATGTGTCACCCTCGGATCGTAGGTCTCCCGTAGACCTCGTCCGCTGTCTTTTCATACCAACCATTTGTCTTGTATTGACATCACGCCGCGTTACAAGTCCAGTCTCTGTCTCTTCATTAAAAAACAAATTTCCTTTCCCCAGCAGATCACAAAATAGATAAATAAAGAAAACACTTACTCGCTCTCTCAGGACAAATTTTTGGAATTGGTATTTAATCATCTTCCACCTTGAACTTCCGAAAGGCACGCGCCAATCGTACTTTCAGGTTTAAGACGATTAAATAGGGGCAGCTGTAATACCCCAAATTTGTCCTACCCTTTTACTTCCTATCTGGCTTACACATTTTTGCATTTTTCTCACATCAGGTCATCTAACACATCATGCATCATTAATCAATAAATTGGCATAAGATCATGGATTTCGAGGAATAAGGGTTGGTGTATGGCTTTAAGGCTCCCATCTTCGCACAAGCTTGTTTCGGTTGATTTCTCCATTAATAATTTGTTTGAAGCTAGGTTTTCATTTCATGGACCTTATCATCATCAAGCTACGATGCTATTCTTTTCTTCTCAATGTCAAGTTGCAAGGTTTTATGAGACGAAGCTAAAAATCAGGGTTTATACATTTTCATATTTGAGCTTGTCAGCATTCTACCTGAGGTTCATTCCATATCAAGGTATTCGCATGTCTCATCTTTCATATTCATCTGCAAAGAATTCCTCAGGGCATAGTCATTATCATCTATTGAGAAGGGGTCCAAGACGTCGTTGTTCTAGTGCTCATATAGTCGGGACATGGTACAAGATGTTGATTATGATCAAGGTGTCATTACTTCAAATGCTTATTGCTTGACACGCAAATTTGGTTTAGATTGAAAAAATTGAATTGAATTAGGGATTCACTGAAGCGGTAGTTTGATTAGAATTCATTCATTAATATTTGAAGTGGATTTGGAGAAAATCAAAGTTCTTAAATATTTGTGTGCCTTTTCTTGGAATTCAAACCACAAGTATGAAAAAGCATGCATCAAATTCATCCAACCATCAAAATATTGTCCAAATATCCTCTCTTGGATTCATTCAAGATTCATGTCTCTTTTGGTTGCCTTGCAAATATTTTGGATTAATACCATTTATTTGAATTCATACAAAGGCCATTTCATTATGTGGAAATAAAGTCAACATACATTCCAATGTATATTCAAATACATACAAGTCCAAATTCCATTACAATTATACATAACATCTATACATTTTTACCAAAACCTATCCTAATTTTCAATCATTCTTCATGTTTCAAACTTCAAGCTTCCAAAACTTCGTGTTATGCGTCTTTGTTCCAACTTCATATCATCTTGGTGTTTTCCTTTTGCCTTTGCTTCCCAATAGCCTTGATATAAACCAAACCTGCAAAAACATTGGATAAACTGTCATAAGCATGAACCGCATACACTACACTTCCAATTGTCAAAACCAATTCCCTAACCATTCTCTAAAGGCAGCCCTGCACATAAATTTCATAGCAAAGTAACTTACTGCAACAGAAAACAACAAACCAACTCCTAACCGAAATTAACCAATTCCAACTTTCCATTTTTCCCAACAACCCTTAACCAATCTCTAACAGTTTTCAAAACCATAACCAACTGTCAAACAACCATTTAACAATTTCTAAACCTCCCAACCATTTTTAAAACCACGCTGTAATTGAATCCCAGCTTAACAAAAAAAGACCTGCATAATGAAAGGCAAAAACAATTTTTTTTTTTCATAAAACATTTCCTAACAAACTTCCTATCCAAAACCATATCTCAATTAACAAACTTAACAAACCCAAAAACAGTTACAGCATACCTAACATTCAGTAACCAATTCATAACCAACTCTCAAACCTTCTAACCACTTCTAACTGCATAACAAACTGCATCCTAACTTCCTAACATAATTAACTAACCACATAACCAACTCATGGCTTATAAATAACAAAACTTCCAGCATATAGAAGGGATCACAAATAGAAAAAGGAGGGACATAATAGAACAATAGAGGGGGTTTGTTGTACCCCAAAATTTGCCCTCCCATAGTCTTCAAGAAATTGCCAAGTCATGCTTCAAAATCTCCCCAAGGGTTGCACAGTGCAAGAGCCCCCTGAACAGTCAAAATTAGGGTTTTGGTTCTGATCAAGAAAATGAAGTTTCCAAAGGTCCAATCAAGTCCCACATGCCTAAAAATATGGTCAAGCATCCTCATATCAAGTTTCAAGACTTTCAACACAAAATTGCACAGTCAAAAACCCTAATTGCACTACAGTCAACTGTAGGGGCAAAATGGTCATTTGACAGTCAAAAGTTCAAATTTTTGGTCAACATCTCATTTTGAAGCCACAAACATCATTTGATCAATGCTTGATCATGATTCTCAAAGCTTGGCTCAAAAATCATCAAAATGCAAAAGTTTCCTTATTTGGACAGTTGAAAAAGTCAACTGTAAATTGACCAGGGCATAACTTTCACATGGATTATCAGAAAAATTCCATTCAAAGCTCATTTTGAAGAGAAAGACATTTCCTACAACTCATCTTCATACTTCAAGTCCAAGAAATGCTCTCACAAAAAGTTATCAATTTCAACATTATAGGTCATTTTCAAAAGTCAACAAAAAGGGACTTTAAGTCAAAGGCCATGACTTGAGATTGGTAAATCAAAATGACATGGGTCCAAAGACATTGGTTAGAGGACTCAAAGACCTTTCCAAAATGTCCAAGAACATGAGCAAAGCTTAAAATTTGAGCAAGTTATGCCTTGTGGAAGTTGGGAAATTTTTGGATATTTTGAAAAGTCAACATTGATTCAAATGACCTAAAATTGCTAATGGGCCTATTTTTCTTCCACAATTCATTATCCAAGGCATGTGCACGACCATTAGGCCCAAAGGGAAGTTTTTCTCCATTTTTTATTTATTCATTTGAATTTTTTATTATTAATAATTCATTTAATTAAATAAAATGCATGAAAAATACAAAACTAATGAAATAAAATCTTTTTGTGCAGAAATTATTCTCATTGGACACTCAAATTCGTGCATGACCAATTAGGGAAGGATTGGATATGATTTGGTATCAATTTGCATGAAAAAGATTGAAAAACTAATGCTTGAAAAATCAAATCTCATAAACCATCAATGCATGGATTTTGATCAGAATTCTTGACCTAATTCACTCTATACTTAAGCCTAAACACAAACCTAATGAAAGAAACCACTAAGCTGCGCAAGAACATAGAAAACCAAACTTGCAATTTTCTTTGAAAACTCAAAACTGAAAACCTAATTCTAGGGCGATTCAAGGCACGATTTTGATTTCATTAGCTTGCTGAGGCTTCATAGAAAGATTCTGCATCAAAAACCATAAGCTCTCGTGCCCAGAAACGTGAGAACCATCGCATCTGTATCGAAATTTTTTCATAATCGTGCATCTCAATTCATACACATTTAGCACTTTTTAATATTTGATTCATATTCCTTGTGTGATTCTGAAGCTAACCATCTATCTTGATTGAGTTTTTGCATGCTATATACGATTTCACCATTATTGTTTTCTAGGGTTTTACAAGCTACGAATTGGGGGTTTCTTAGTACTGTAAAATTAGCAAATCACAATGCCATGGTTGAAACTGGCAGGCTTGGACGAAGACAATGGAACTCTCGCGCTCAATTTATGAGGCCTTATGGCCTATTCGCTATTTTCTAATATGGCGTCTATGGCAACGTTTGAAAACCGTTACTAGTTTGTTCTTGTTTCAGGAAAATAAAACCACACGAGGAAGATGATGACGTGTGGAGCGGTGATTGGATCGTTCAAATTCTGCGCGCGTTTTTTAAGCTACTGACCAATTTTCTTTTATAATATTTATTCGTTATTATATGTTAAAAGCGCGTGAATTGGTTCAGTGGTAGGTACAGTTGTTGATAACGTTCATGACCTGGGTTCGAGCCCCAGGTCTTCATTATTCCCATATTATTTTGCAATCAATATTCCCATGCAGTTTCAAGATTGGAGCGTATCATGCATCTTCAAAATCCAACGTCCACGTGTCCCAGAGCATCAGATCAAAGGCCATGAATTGGAGAGTATATTGGACCCTAGTCAATGCATCACACGCTACCTGGAAAAAGTCAAAAGGGCCTCAGAATATTGGGCCAGATTATTAAAGATCTCACCTCCATTTGGGGACAACACCCCCCTCCAGTTTGCTTCTTTTAACTTTTATATTTTTTTATTTTCTTTGTTTTAATTAATCTTTTTTTTAATGCTTTAATTTAATGTTTTCATAAAATATAAAAAACATCAAAAAATCAGAAAAGAGAAAAACAATAAATATTTTTATTTTTAGTATTTTCATAAATAAATTGCATATAATTAAATTTAGTTTTAAATTAGGTTTTAATTTTAATTCTCTTAATAAAAATCTAAAAAACATAGAACTAGGGTTCATATTAATTTTCATCTTTTTTTCTTTTATTCCATAATAATTAAATATTAGATTTTTATAATTAAATTTGCATGTAAATTAATTAGGGTTAATATTAGGTTTTAATCTTCTTTTTTAATAAATTAAAAATTGTAGAATTAGGTTTAATTTTAATTAATTCCTTTTTCATTAAAATCCTAAAAATCATAAAATACCAAAAAACAATTTCCTTTCTTTTTTAATTAATTAATTTCATCACTTAATTTAATTTTGCAAAAGGGTCCAACGCCCTCGTTTAAGTTTTATTTAATTCGCATATTTATTTCCTTTTCGTTTAATATTTATGTATCTCTCCCGAAGCCTTGTAAATTAATTATTTGTCGCACTTTTATTTTCTTTACTTTCTTTATTTTCTGTCAAATCGGGTTCAAGAAATTTTGGCGATGTGGACCCGCGCCTTTTGTAATAGCTTAGAATGTTTACCTTCTCGCAATTTTTAACTGTTAAATAATGGCATGAAAGAATGTATGGACAAAACTAAAAAACAAACGCTAGATCACCAATAACATGACAAGATAAAATACAAATGAAAACGACACACAAATCACACACCACCCCTAGGGTACGCCTCACTGTTGCCTTGCCTCGAAAGGTGATCGTCGAGTAGAGGATGTCTTAGTAAGTCCTCATGATCCGGGAACCTGGCATGAGGGTAGCTTCTAAGGTGTCTTCCCATTGCTCTGGTGATCACCATGTCCCGAACCTCGAATTGACCAGAACACCTCCAACGGTGGTGCTACCTACCTCTCAATGGTGGGATGGCACTACTTTAAAGGACATCTACACAGAAGAATTCCTTAGGGTAGGTAGACGACTCTAGATACTTGCTCTAATTTCAAAACAAATTCAAAAATACTTTTCACACCGACACCTTTTCAAAAAGCTTTCGAAAGCAATTTTTCAAACACTCTTGAGGACCGATACAAGAGTCAAACTGGAATTTTCAAAGAAACTTTTAAAACCCACACTTGAAAAGCAAACAAACATTTTTGAAAACACAAATGAGCAAGTATCTAAGAGCCCATGGATAACCATGGATAGAAAGGGTGCTAACACCTTCCCTTTCTATAAATCTACCTCCCGAACCGAGAGCAATCTCTTTAAGGAATTTTTCTGTGCTTTTGTCCTTTCCATTTGGAGAAAATAAAAGACGGTGGCGATTCTTGCTTCCGCGACATTTCGCGAACCAGCGTTAAACAGTCAGTTCCAGATCCACCGATCACAGAACTGGCGACTCTGCTGGGGATTTAAACTTAAAGTGAGGCGTACCTTAGGGCTAGTTCATAACTGTGTTTTCAATTGTTTTCCTTGTGTCCTTTAAATTGTGGGTTGCTTGGAAGTTCTATAGATCCTAGCCCGGATCTGGGGGATACCTTTCTTAGAAAGTAGCAACAAGGCTGTGAGGGAACTGTGCGGGGTATACCGACATGGTTGAAACAGTCTGCTACGTTGATGTGGCACTTTGGTGTGTACCAGTAACCCTTGAGTTCAGTCAAGGAGAGTACGGGGCCTCCGCGTGGTGTCGTGAAGCATCAACAGACCTTAGGAACCTTAATTGAACTATCTTGGACTCTTTAGGGTAGTGAGATAACTGACTTTGGTGCAGTCCGAGGTTGGTTGATACTCAATACTACACTCAATTGAGGGTTGCTTTCCTGGAATATTTTGGTCGCCAGTTCAGTGGCCAAATCGAAACGATGAACAATGAAAGCAATCCCGTGATATTGGGACCCTTAGAACCCGGTTACTTTGATTAGGATAGGTTAAACCCACCAACTTCAAGAGGGTAATACCCAGACCCCATGCTGGCCTTAAACCTTAAGGGCTTGTCTTGTGTGCCTTGTGTGCCTTACATGTTTGTCTTTGTAAATATCTGTGGCGTGTTTAATCATAGCATCATGACATCATCCAGCATCATATGCATTGACTAACCATTTCAGGGGTTCGAATCTTCATCTTTGTTCTTTGTTTTGTAGGACATGGAAACTGTTCGTAGAAAGACAATTCAAGTCAGTCTTGTAAGGATCCCTCCTCAGCTTAAGGAGCTTATATCCAGGATTCCCGAGAACTCATCATTCAGTGAAAGACATGGAAGTCTCATCAGCTTGGTCAATGCCAACATTGAGGAAGATATGATCAAGGTCCTGTTCCAATTCTTTGACCCTCTGCATCACTGTTTCACTTTCTTGGACTATCAGTTGGTACCTACATTGGAGGAGTTCTCCCGGCTCCTGAAGATCCCTATCCTTGATCAGCTACCCTTCAACGGTACGGAAAAGGAACCTAAGCTTGAAGAGATTGCTAAAGCCTTGCACCTACAGTCATCTGACCTCAAGGGACATTGGGAAGTTAGAAGTGGTATCAAAGGATTCTTAGCCAGGTTTCTGTTTGAAAAGGCCCATGAATGTTGGAACTCCCTTGACTTACAAGCTTTTGAAGAAGTTGTGGCCCTCCTTGTCTCTGGTTTGGTGTTGTTCCCTAACCCAGATCAGCTCATAGATATCAATGCTGTCCAGATCTTTATGTTCAGGAATCCTATACCTACGTTGCTGGGGGACATCCTTCACTCATGTTACACTCGAACCATGAGAAAAAGAGGTGTCCTTATGTGTTGCACTCCTCTCCTGGGAAGGTGGTTTATTTCGCACCTTCCACAATCAGTCTTGAAGAATGAGTGGGGTTTGAGATGGTCACAACGGTTGATGACTCTTACACATGCAGATATACATTGGTGCCCTAGGTCTAGAGAAGATGTCACTATCATTGATCGTTGCGGGGAGTACCCTAATGTTCCTTTACTTGGAATCAGAGGAGGTATTACTTACAGCCCATGCCTAGCTTGGAGGCAGTTTGGTTATGCTCTGAGGGATGGTCCTCATGACATGTTAATTCCTGACATAGTTTTTGACTTCGACAATGATACTCAAGGACTTCGCCAGAGATTTATCAGAGCTTAGAGGATGCCCAGTAGGATAGACAGCAAGACACTGGGGCACAGGAACTCCATCCCGTTGGAACCTTATCTCAAGTGGGTACGAGCCCGCTCCCAGAAGTTAGTGATGCCTTATCCTCATATGCTCCCAGTAATCAAAGAACCAGTCTTGGAAGGAGAATTGTCCTACACTATTCAGCACCCTGATATGCCCACATCCTGGGAAGAGATGCAGAAGAGCTGGATCCAGCTTAAGGAAGAACGGAATTCTCTTGAGACCAGTCTACATGCCAGTGAAAAGAAGGTCTTGGAGCTCACCCGCCTGTTGCATGAGGAGAGGAATCTCAACACTTATATAGCTCCAAAGAGGATGCGCAGTATATTTTGGGATTGATTTGCTTTTGTATTATTTTACCCATGAGGCTTTGATGTACTGAACAATTATTTCCTTAATGATAACGTGTGTTCCTTTTTGTCTACAACAAATTTGAACTTTCGAACCCTTGAATGCATTGCATAAACACATATCATTCATCATGTGCATAGCAAGTTTTTTCCTCTTTTCAGGTTGCTTACAGTTCTTCGCTGTTTATTTCAGCATCATGAATCCTGACTCATCCTCGACTGAGACATCCATCAAAGCTCTTCAGGCGCAGAATGCGCAGTTTCAGGAATTAATCAAGGGTCTGGCTCAAGGCCAAGAAGAGTTGAAAGCTCTGCTCCTGAAGAAGGAGAAGAAGAAGAAGAGAAGAATTGTTCTGTTCAACTCGGGCCGAAGGTTTGGCAACACTCTGCAAAATGAAGAGGCTGGTTCTTCTGTTGGAAAGAGTACTCCTCAGACAGAAAAAGGTCCTAGTCCGGTAGTCTCCGACAACGAGACTGATTTTGATGAAGAGCAGTACCCTCCTGCAGAAGACAGATACAAGCAGCTGGAGGATAGGTTGAATGCTATGGAGATACAACAGGTACCGGGGCTGGATTTTGGAGATCTGGGTTTGTCAACTGGTGTGATTATTCCTCGGAAGTTCAAAGCACCATCTTTCTCTAAGTATGAAGGGGCGTCTTGTCCCAAGCTACATCTCAGGTCCTATGTTCGGAAAATCCAACCGTACTCGGCGGATAAGAATTTGTGGATCCACTTCTTCCAGGAGAGTTTTTCAGGGACTCATCTCGAATGGTTCTATCAGCTGGATGGGACCAAGGTTCGTAACTGGGAGGAGTTGGCTACTGCTTTCTATAAGCAGTATCAATATAATGCCGACCTTGCCCCTACACGTACCCAACTCCAGGGTATGTCGTTAGGTTCAAGTGAAGGTTTTAAGGAGTACGCTCAGAAGTGGAGAGACCTGGCTGGCAGGGTGCAGCCTCCGTTGACTGATCGGGAGTTGGTAGACATGTTCTTGGGGACCCTATATGGGCCGTTTTTCAACCATCTTATCGGGAATTCGTCTGCAGGGTTCACTGATTTGATTCTGACTGGAGAAAGAATTGAGGCTGGGTTGAAGTCTGGAAAGATTCCGAAGGGTGCATCGTCTAGTTCTGAAAAGAAACCCTTAAAAAAGGAGGCTAGTGTTGTATATGGTTCCAAGAGATCAGAGAGATCTGAGCGCCGCCAATCTGTCAGTGCGGTAATGATTGCTAAGCCTGCTGCCGCTCCTCGGCCAACCAATCCTCAAAGGGCTGAAAGACCCCGGAGAGAGTTTACCCGTTTGAGCATGACCTTATCGCAGATCTTACCACAGTTGCTATCCACCAATTTAGTGACTGTCAGAGAGGCTCCTAAGTTCCCAAATACTACCTCTCCTAAGTACAACCCGAATGCCCGCTGTGCGTACCATTCTGATAGCCCGGGGCATTCCACTGATGACTGTTGGGCGCTAAGGAGTAAAGTGCAAGACCTTATCGACGCGAAGGAGATACAGTTCGAAGCGCCTGAGAGGCCGAATGTAGTTACTGCTCCTATGCCTCAGCATGGGGTAAACGCTGTTGACGAAGATGTTTACGCTGTTTCTATGGATGATCTGGCCACTCCTCTGAAGACCGTCAAGAGGAACCTACTGCTGGCCGGTTTATTTCCGGGTTGCATTAAGGGTTGCCTGTTCTGTGCTGTTTCCCTATCTGGTTGTCCCTTGCTGAAGTTAGGCATCCAAAGCCTAATGGATAGCAAGGAGATTATGTTTAAGAAGTCTGCTGTTCAGTTGGTTCCGGTGGAAGAAGTTTCTGTGGTTACCATCTTCAATAATCCAATCCAGGTTCTCCCGAAGAAGCCTGTTCAAATTATGACTGTTGCACCTATTGTTATCATTGTTCCGGGGCCCCTGCCCTATGTATCTGATAAAGCTGTCCCCTGGCACTATGGGGCAGACGTATATGTGAATGGGATCAAAAAAGAATTCGACACTGGCGCCAGCTTCTGTGATATCACTGGCCCAGCTAAGGTTACCCGTAGTGGCAGGCTCTTCTCGCCTGACATTGCACCGCCTGCTGCTCGAAGACCACTCCTTATAACTCCTACAAGTGTACCTGTTCCGGTTGCTGATCAAGTTATTTCTCCTGCTGCCGATTCGTCCAATGCTCGGGGCAAAGGAATTGAAGCTGAGCCTGCCCAGATGGAGGCACCTATACCTATAACTGCTGAGGCCTCCCAACAAGAGATGGAGGAAATCTTGAAAATTATAAAGAAGAGTGACTTCAATGTTGTGGAACAGCTGGGGCACACGCCCTCCAAGATCTCCATGCTCTCTTTATTGTTGTGCTCTGAGGCCCATGCTAAGGCCTTAATCTCATTCCTCAAGACGGCCCATGTGCCACATGAGACATCTGCAGTCCAGTTCACTGATTGCGTAGCAAATCTGACAGCAGACAATGGCTTGGGTTTCTCAGATGCTGACTTGACCGCGAAGGGAAGAGACCACAATGATGCCCTGCATGTCTCTATCGAATGCAGGGGCACTACTCTGGCACATGTATTGGTGGATACTGGTTCTTCTTTGAATGTGCTGCCCAAGAAGGCTTTGGACCGTTTAGATTGTGAATGCCTGGAATTGAAACCCAGTAATATCATCGTCAGGGCCTTTGACGGTTCAAAAAGGATGGTTCATGGAGAGGTTGACATTCCGATTCGTGTGGGCTCTCAGGTGTTTGACTCTACATTTTATGTGATGGATATCCGTCCATCTTACTCTTGTCTATTGGGTCGACCTTGGATACATAAGGCTGGGGCAGTGACCTCTACCTTGCACCAGAAGCTGAAGTACCCTGTCAGAGGGAAGATCGTCACTGTGCAAGGAGAGGAGGAGTATATGGTAAGCCACCTGAATTCCTTCAGATACATTGAGATGGACGGGGAGTTTATTGAAACCCCCTTTCAGCATTTCGAGGAGGTGCTTCCAATTTCAGCAGCAGCAGAAGAAAATGTTCCTTTGAAGATGGCTTCTCTGAAGGATGCCCGGGCTGTGGTTCAGAAGGGTGAATGTGCTAACTGGGGCAGGCTTCCAGACTTTACACAGAAGACTGACAAATTTGGGTTGGGTTTCACTGCAGAGGGTCAGAAAGCTGTGCGGAAAGCGAAGACCGGAAGACCTCCTGTGTTCATTACAAATCCATGAGTGAATGCTATTGGGGAAAACAATGAAGTGGATGAAGCAGAGTTCAATAGCTGGATCTATCCAACGACTGAAGGCGGATTGACCAATTGGATTGCCAAAGACCATACTCCTGTTACCTTTGTGACGTAGTAATAAATTTCCTTGTTTTGCTATTTGTAATAAACAATAAATAAACTCTATGGCCCGGTGTCTTACCCGAGGCACCGTGGTTTCATTTGTGAGGGCATATAAATTGTCATTTCATATATCATAAATGAAAATCTTGGACGTTTTCTCGCATTTCAAATCTTATGCTCCTTTTCTGTCTTTTCTTCCTTTACATATATTTCAAAACAGTTGTATTTACACACACACTCACTCATACAGGTTTCAATCCACTCTGGATCTCACTGGTAACGACTCTGCTACTGCCAGTTATGACTTCGAAAATCTGATCAACTTAGCCGAAGACGAAGGTGAAGATGATTGCGAAGTGCCTGGCGAGCTTGCAAGACTGTTGCTTCAGGAAGAGAGGGCAATTCAACCCCATGAAGAGCCAGTGGAAACAATAAACTTGGGTACTGAGGCAGACAGGAAAGAGGTAAAGATTGGTGCCAACCTAGAGCTCAGCGTGAAG
Source organism: Vicia faba (assembly GCA_948472305.1). NCBI lineage: Eukaryota > Viridiplantae > Streptophyta > Magnoliopsida > Fabales > Fabaceae > Vicia > Vicia faba. Next base: position 225,942,913 of record OX451741.1, read on the forward strand.
CAACGGTTGACTCAGATGCTGCAGGATTATATGGAGATCTTTTCCTGGTCCTACGAAGACATGCCCGGGTTGGATACCGATATTGTGGTCCATCACTTGCCAACTAAGGAAGACTGCCCTCCGGTGAAGCAAAAGGTACGTCGTATGCGTCCAGAGATGTCTGAGAAGATTAAAGCCGAGGTTATGAAACAGTTTGACGCTGGGTTCCTTGCAGTAACTTCTTACCCTCAGTGGGTTGCTAATGTGGTGCCGGTACCAAAGAAGGATGGAAAGGTCAGAATGTGTGTCGATTACAGGGATCTGAACAGGGCCAGCCCCAAAGATGACTTCCCCCTACCTCACATTGATGTCCTTGTTGATAATACAGCTCAACACAAGGTGTTCTCTTTCATGGATGGCTTTTCAGGTTACAATCAGATCAAGATGGCACCTGAAGACATGGAGAAGACTACATTCGTTACTCAGTGGGGCACCTTCTGCTATAAGGTCATGCCTTTTGGACTAAAGAACGCTGGGGCAACCTACCAACGTGCCATGGTTGCTCTATTTCATGACATGATCCATCATGAGATAGAAGTGTATGTTGACGACATGATCGCGAGGTCCCAGACTGAGGAAGAGCACCTAGATCATCTGCAGAAGTTGTTTGACCGATTGAAACTGTACAAGCTGAGATTGAACCCGAACAAGTGCACCTTCGGGGTAAGATCTGGGAAATTGCTAGGCTTCGTTGTAAGTGACAAAGGAATTCAAGTGGACCCTGCTAAGGTCAAAGCTATTCAAGAGATGCCAGTTCCTAAGACAGAGAAGGAAGTCAGAGGCTTTTTAGGACGCCTGAATTACATTGCTCGGTTCATCTCGCACCTGACTGCTACCTGTGAGCCAATCTTCAAGTTGCTGAAGAAAGATCAGGTAGTACGTTGGAACGATGAATGTCAGGCTGCTTTCGACAGAATCAAAGAGTATCTCCAAGAACCACCTATCCTTATGCCACCGGTTGAAGGGAGACCTCTGATACTATACCTGACAGTGCTTGACAACTCAATGGGGTGTGTGCTGGGGCAGCATGACGAGTCTGGCCGAAAGGAGCATGCCATTTATTACCTTAGCAAAAAGTTTACCGACTGTGAGACCCGATACTCACTGCTTGAGAAAACTTGCTGCGCTTTGGTATGGGCTGCTCGCCGGCTGAGACAGTATATGCTGACTCACACTACCTTGTTGATCTCAAAGATGGATCCTATAAAGTACATATTCGAAAAGCCTGCTCTGTCTGGGAGAATTGCAAGATGGCAAATGATCTTGACGGAATACGACATTCAGTACACGACCCAGAAAGCCATCAAGGGAAGTGTATTGGCAGACCACTTGGCACATCAGGTCGTAGATGACTATCAGTCAATGAACTTCGAGTTTCCGGACGAAAGCATCATGATAGTAACTGACTGTGAAGTACCTGGACCGGATGAAGGACCTGAACCAGGATCCCGATGGTCTATGCACTTTGACGGAGCCTCTAACGCTTTGGGAAACGGTATCGGCGCCATAATCATATCACCTCAAGGTACTCATACTCCACTCACTGCCCGGCTGTGTTTCAACTGTACCAACAACATGGCGGAGTATGAGGCGTGCATCATGGGTCTTCAAGCTGCGATCGATCTAAGGATCAAGTTTCTGAGTGTCTTCTGAGATTCCGCTCTTGTGATCAATCAGATCAAAGGAGAGTGGGATACGAAACATCCGAACCTTATTCCTTACAGAGAATGTGTGTTGACCTTGATCCCCCACTTCACAGAGATAACCTTTGAACACTTTCCAAGAGAAGAGAATCAGCTGGCGGACGCGTTAGCTACAATGGCTTCTATGTTCAAGGTCAAATGGGATAATGAGGCTCCCCGGATCATCATCTGGAAACTGGACGAACCGGCATATTGTTGTGATCTCAAGACTGAATTGGTGACTGAGAAGCCTTGGTACCATGAGGTGAAGAGATATCTGGAAACTCAGGAATACCCTGAAGGTGCCTCTATCAATGACAAGAAGTTCCTGAGAAGGTTTGCAGCAAAGTTCTTCCTTAGCAACGGCATCTTGTACAAGCGAAACCATGATTCAACCTTACTGCGTTGTGTGGATAAGACTGAAGCAGAAAGGATCATGGAAGAGCTACACGAAGGGACCTTTGGTACACATTCCAGTGGACATACAATGGCTAAGAAGATCCTTCGGGCAGGGTATTACTGGTCCACAATGGAAGCTGACTGCTACCAACATTCCAGGACATGCCATAAGTGCCAGATTTATGCAGACAAGGTGCATGTTCCTCCAGTTCCCCTGAATGTTCTGACTGCGCCTTGGCCGTTCGCAATGTGGGGCATAAACATGATTGGTGAGATCAAACCTACGGCATCTAATGGGCATCGCTTCATCCTAGTGGCGATTGATTATTTTACGAAGTGGGTCGAAGCAGCTTCCTACGCTACGGTAACCAAGACTGTTGTAGCACGGTTCATTCGGCATAATCTGATCTATCGATACGGCGTCCCTGAGAGAATTATTACAGACAACGGTACCAATCTGAATAATAAGATGATCACTGAGATCTGCGAGCAGTTCAAGATACAGCACCACAATTCTTCTCCTTACAGACCGAAGATGAATGGGGCTGTCGAAGCAGCAAATAAAAATATCAAGAAAATCGTGCAGAAGATGACAGTGACCTATAAAGATTGGCACGAGATGTTACCGTTCGCTCTACATGGGTACCGTACCTCAGCCAGGACGTCAACCGGGGCAACTCCTTTCTCTCTGGTTTATGGTATGGAGGCAGTCCTACCGATCAAAGTGCAAATACCCTCTCTCCGGATAATGAAGGATGCAAACCTGAACGAAGATGATTGGATCCAGACACGACTTGATCAGCTCAACCTTATTGATGAAAAGAGACTCGCTGCTATCTGTCATGGTCAGACGTATCAGAAGCGGATGATCAGGGCATTTAACAAAAAGGTCAGACCACAGGAATATCAAGTTGGGGATCTGGTAATCAAGCGAATCATCCTTCCACAGAGTGATCCAAGGGGCAAATGGACCCCTACGTACGAAGGGCCATTTGTGGTTAAGCATGTGTTCTCAGGAGGAGCAATGATATTGACCAACATGGATGGTGACGACCTTCCTCACCCCGCCAATGCAGACATAGTAAAAAGATACTACGCATGAAAAAAGACCCGCTAGGCTGACATGCCTAGGCAAAAATTAGGGCTTCCCGGCGAACCAAAAGGGTCGGGCAAAATGAAGGGATGAAATGAAAAAAATCTGTACACCCGGCAAGTCGAAAACCTGAAAAGGCGGCTTGGGCAAAAATGGGTATCCCGGTGGACTGAAAACCCGAAAGGGCAGTCCAGGCAAAAATTAGGGATAAAAGCGTAATACTATGTCTCATTGGATCACTTTGCATCCAGAACCTGGTATCTATATCAAGTTCAGACGGCATCGATCAGTCAGCTTCATCTTCGTTTAGGTCATCAAGTGATGAGACGCTCGGGGATATAAAGGCAATAGCAGAGTTGAAACCCAGTGGGATCATTCATTTCGCACAGCTGTTTTATTTTCTTTTGTACAAAATTTGTATAAACTCTCTTGTTCGGCGGCGTTCTCTTACTAGGACGCCAGCCTCTTGTACACAAAACGCCTATTTTCAGGCCATTCAAATCAATACAAATATATTTTCAGTTAAAAAGTGCCAATTGTTTTTCTGTTTCTGTTTTGTTTTGCGAAGAACGTCCAAGGTTCAATTTGTGATATATGCATTGACAATAATTTGCTAACTCATAAATATCTGCATACGAAACAAAGGAATAATTACAGGTAACATTGGAAACAGGGGCAATAAAAGAGTTGTCTAAGCAATCTAATTGTTCCATCCTCCAAAGGTACCAAGGTAGGTTCAGCTAAAGAACATAACCGGCATATCTCCATTCCCCAGAGAGTAAGCCAGTCAGTACACTCTCTCCAAGTCATATTATCAGGCCTTAAGGAAATTGGGTATCCTCCAGCAGATCTCAACCTTCCCCAGCAGCATATATACATATTCTTAACAAGCATCCCCGGCAGTCTTGGTCTAAAGATTGTTCCCCGGCGGCATGTCAACATTCAAAGGAATCACCTCCCCCGCAGTTCAAAACTTCCCCAAGAGAGTCCAATCTAGTTCCCCAGGAAGGTTGGAATTCATATCCCCAAGCAGTAAGCTTATCCCCAGTAGATTCTGGAAGCTTATCCCTCGCAGAGCACGAACGCGTCTCCCGGCTTTATTCAAAGAGTTATTTCCTTACTAGGATATAACTGGGTCATCCTCAGCCAAAGCCACGGAAAGAGCGTCCTCGACGCAGTCTTCTTATCCCCGGCGAAGTCCATCAACACTTCCAACACAACAAGGGTATCCCCAGCAAGTTATTACCATCAACTCAGCAAAGCATCTCTATCCCCACAGAGTATTGCCTCCCAGCAAGATTGTCAGAGTACTTTTCTCCCTGCAGAATATTCCATTCGCCAAGTTTATCCCCCAACGGAGTTATCTTCTCCTGCCGGTATTCTTGCAACTATCATCCCCAGCGGAAGCAAAATCTATTCTTCAACATCAGCCCAGGATATGACTTCCCGGCACCCGTCAAGGATTTACTTTCCTAGACGAAAGCATACATTCCTAAACATCACATACATCATTATAGCATGCATAAACGCATCACATCTTACAAGTCTCATTTATGTTGAGAACATCATTGCTTGGTCCATATCATGCATTGCATATGACTGACATTTACCTTTCAGGAAAGATGCAGTCAAATTCTCAATCATATTTCAAGACCTAGACCAGTTCAGTTAATCGACTCCAAAGATTCCTTATCCAGTCCAAGGCTTTCTCTAGTCCAGCTAAATCGACTCCCAACAGATTTTTCTGATGAAGACTCAGTAGAAGTTATCAGGTTTTTCTCAAACGTCCGCTTTTGAGATTATAATTTCCTATGGTTCTCTCCCCAGCGGTGCGGAGATGATAATTCCATTTCAGGTTTTTCTCAAACGTCCGCTTTTGAGATTATAATTTCCTATTGGTTCTCTCCCCAGCGGTGCGGAGATGATAATTCCATCCCAGGTTTTTCTCAAACGTCCGCTTTTGAGATTATAATTTCCTATGGTTCTCTCCCCAGCGGTGCGGAGATGATAATTCCATTTCAGGTTTTTCTCAAACGTCCGCTTTTGAGATTATAATTTCCTATGGTTCTCTCCCCAATGTTGTGGAGATGATAATTCCATTTCAGGTTTTTCTCAAACGTCCGCTGTTGAGATTATAATTTCCTATGGTTCTCTCCCCAGCAGTGCGGAGATGATAATTCCATTTCAGGTTTTTCTCAAACGTCCGCTTTTGAGATTATAATTTCCTATGGTTCTCTCCCCAATGTTGTGGAGATGATAATTCCATTTCAGGTTTTTCTCAAACGTCCGCTGTTGAGATTATAATTTCCTATTGGTTCTCTCCCCAGCGGTGCGGAGATGATAATTCCATTCCAGGTTTTTCTCAAACGTCCGCTTTTGAGATTATAATTTCTTATGGTTCTCTCCCCGATCCTGCGGAGATGGTAATTCCCACCAAGATTTTCTCAACGTTTGCTGTTAGAGTTAAAGTCATCCAAGGTTCTCTCACCGTTCCTGCTGAGGTAGTAACCATCCATGGTTCATTCATCATCTTTTGAAGATCCAGACTCAACTCCTGTAACCAGTCAGGACGTATCCACACAAAGCATCTGAAAGCCAGCTCCTGCAACATGTCAGGTACTCATTTTTCTTATGCAAGTACGCAAGTTCTCGCTAAGGAATCTCTTATGCGATTGACACCCAGATGGCATCTATAAGCCCATCATCCTATTCATCAATCTCTAAATGGCATCTATAAGCCCATTTCCATCACACCGCTACTATGTGAGCGCAAATTTCTGGGCACTTTAGTGTTCAATCATCTTCTACCCTCGGATTACGAAAGGCACGTCAGCCAATCTGCATCCTCAGGTCTAAGAAGATTGAACAGGGGCAACTGTTGTACCCCAAAATTTACCCTCCCATAGTCTTCAAGAAATTTCCAAGTCATGCTTCAAAATCTTCCCAAGGGTTGCACAGTGCAAGAGCCCCCTGAATAGTCAAAATTAGGGTTTTGGTTCTGATCAAGAAAATGAAGTTTCCAAAGGTCCAATCAAGTCCCACATGCCTAAAAATATGGTCAAGCATCCTCATATCAAGTTTCAAGACTTTCAACACAAAATTGCACAGTCAAAAACCCTAATTGCACTACAGTCAACTGTAGGGGCAAAATGGTCATTTGACAGTCAAAAGTTCAAATTTTTGGTCAACATATCATTTTGAAGCCACAAACATCATTTTATCAATGCTTGATCATGATTCTCAAAGCTTGGCTCAAAAATCATCAAAATGCAAAAGTTTCCTTATTTGGACAGCTGAAAAAGTCAACTGTAAATTGACCAGGGCATAACTTTCACATGGATTATCATAAAAATTCCATCCAAAGCTCATTTTGAAGAGAAAGACATTTCCTACAACTCATCTTCATACTTCAAGTCCAAGAAATGCTCTCACAAAAAGTTGTCAATTTCAACATTATAGGTCATTTTCAAAAGTCAACAAAAAGGGACTTTAAGTCAAAGGCCGTAACTTGAGATTGGTAAATCAAAATGACATGGGACCAACTACATTGGTTAGAGGACTCAAATACCTTTCCAAAATGTCCAAGAACATGAGCAAAGCTTAAAAATTGAGCAAGTTATGCCTTGTGGAAGTTGGGAAATTTTTGGATATTTTGAAAAGTCAACATTGATTCAAATGACCTAAAATTGCTAATGGGCCTATTTTTCTTCCACAATTCATTATCCAAGGCATGTGCACGACCATTAGGCCCAAAGGGAAGTTTTTCTCCATTTTTTATTTATTCATTTGAATTTTTTATTATTAATAATTCATTTAATTAAATAAAATGCATGAAAAATACAAAACTAATGAAATACAATCTTTTTGTGCAGAAATTATTCTCATTGGACACTCAAATTCGTGCATGACCAATTAGGGAAGGATTGGATATGATTTGGTATCAATTTGCATGAAAAAGATTGAAAAACTAATGCTTGAAAAATCAAATCTCATAAACCATCAATGCATGGATTTTGATCAGAATTCTTGACCTAATTCACTCTATACTTAAGCCTAAACACAAACCTAATGAAAGAAACCACTAAGCTGCGCAAGAACATAGAAAACCAAACTTGAAATTTTCTTTGAAAACTCAAAACTGAAAACCTAATTCTAGGGCGATTCAAGGCACGATTTTGATTTCATTAGCTTGCTGAGGCTTCATAGAAAGATTCTGCATCAAAAACCATAAGCTCTCGTGCCCAGAAACGTGAGAACCATCGCATCTGTACCGAAATTTTTTCATAATCGTGCATCTCAATTCATACATATTTAGCACTTTTTAATATTTGATTCATATTCCTTGTGTGATTCTGAAGCTAACCATCTATCTTGATTGAGTTTTTGCATGCTATATACGATTTCACCATTATTGTTTTCTAGGGTTTTACAAGCTACGAATTGGGGGTTTCTTAGTACTGTAAAATTAGCAAATCACAATGCCATGGTTGAAACTGGCAGGCTTGGACGAAGACAATGGAACTCTCGCGCTCAATTTATGAGGCCTTATGGCCTATTCGCTATTTTCTAATATGGCGTCTATGGCAACGTTTGAAAACCGTTGCTAGTTTGTTCTTGTTTCAGGAAAATAAAACCACGCGAGGAAGATGATGACGTGTGGAGCAGTGATTGGATCGTTCAAATTTTGCGCGCGTTTTTTAAGCTACTGACCAATTTTCTTTTATAATATTTATTCGTTATTATATGTTAAAAGAGCGTGAATTGGTTCAGTGGTAGGTACAGTTGTTGATAACGTTCATGACCTGGGTTCGAGCCCCAGGTCTTCATTATTCCCATATTATTTTGCAATCAATATTCCCATGCAGTTTCAAGATTGGAGCGTATCATGCATCTTCAAAATCCAACGTCCACGTGTCCCAGAGCATCAGATCAAAGGCCATGAATTGGAGAGTATATTGGACCCTAGTCAATGCATCACACGCTGCCTGGAAAAAGTCAAAAGGGCCTCAGAATATTGGGCCAGATTACTAAAGATCTCACCTCCATTTGGGGACAACACCCCCCTCCAGTTTGCGTCTTTTAACTTTTATATTTTTTTTATTTTCTTTGTTTTAATTAATCTTTTTTTTAATGCTTTAATTTAATGTTTTCATAAAATATAAAAAACATCAAAAAATCAGAAAAGAGAAAAACAATAAATATTTTTATTTTTAGTATTTTCATAAATAAATTGCATATAATTAAATTTAGTTTTAAATTAGGTTTTAATTTTAATTCTCTTAATAAAAATCTAAAAAACATAGAACTAGGGTTCATATTAATTTTCATCTTTTTTTCTTTTATTCCATAATAATTAAATATTAGATTTTTATAATTAAATTTGCATGTAAATTAATTAGGGTTAATATTAGGTTTTAATCTTCTTTTTTAATAAATTAAAAATTGTAGAATTAGGTTTAATTTTAATTAATTCCTTTTTCATTAAAATCCTAAAAATCATAAAATACCAAAAAACAATTTCCTTTCTTTTTTAATTAATTAATTTCATCACTTAATTTAATTTTGCAAAAGGGTCCAACGCCCTCGTTTAAGTTTTATTTAATTCGCATATTTATTTCCTTTTCGTTTAATATTTATGTATCTCTCCCGAAGCCTTGTAAATTAATTATTTGTCGCACTTTTATTTTCTTTACTTTCTTTATTTTCTGTCAAATCGGGTTCAAGAAATTTTGGCGATGTGGACCCGCGCCTTTTGTAATAGCTTAGAATGTTTACCTTCTCGCAATTTTTAACTGTTAAATAATGGCATGAAAGAATGTATGGACAAAACTCAAAAACAAACGCTAGATCACCAATAACATGACAAGATAAAATACAAATGAAAACGACACACAAATCACACACCACCCCTAGGGTACGCCTCACTGTTGCCTTGCCTCGAAAGGTGATCGTCGAGTAGAGGATGTCTTAGTAAGTCCTCATGATCCGGGAACCTGGCATGAGGGTAGCTTCTAAGGTGTCTTCCCATTGCTCTGGTGATCACCATGTCCCGAACACCTCCAACGGTGGTGCTACCTACCTCTCAATGGTGGGATGGCACTACTTTAAAGGACATCTACACAGACGAATTCCTTAGGGTAGGTAGACGACTCTAGATACTTGCTCTAATTTCAAAACAAATTCAAAAATACTTTTCACACCGACACCTTTTCAAAAAGCTTTCGAAAGCAATTTTTCAAACACTCTTGAGGACCGATACAAGAGTCGAACTGGAATTTTCAAAGAAACTTTTAAAACCCACACTTGAAAAGCAAACAAACATTTTTGAAAACACAAATGAGCAAGTATCTAAGAGCCCATGGATAACCATGGATAGAAAGGGTGCTAACACCTTCCCTTTCTATAAATCTACCTCCCGAACCGAGAGCAATCTCTTTAAGGAATTTTTCTGTGCTTTTGTCCTTTCCATTTGGAGAAAATAAAAGACGGTGGCGACTCTTGCTTCCGCGACATTTCGCGAACCAGCGTTAAACAGTCAGTTCCAGATCCACCGATCACAGGGTTCAACACAGAAAAAAGATTGATTACCTCTCAATCATCTCATTCTTCAATCATTGAAAAGAATCACGACCAAAACTCAAAAACCCCTCTCAATTATTTATGCCCTCTCTCCCTGCAGAATCATACCAATCTTCATCTTCAACAATCCTGCAAAAACATCTTGTTTCAGTCTTCATTTGGTTCTTCTCCATTTCATCATCTCTGCACGTCCTCAAACGTTCATCATCAACACGCGATCTTCACTCTTCCAGAACATGTGAACCGTAGCTTCCATCAACCTTCACCTGCAAATTCAACAACACGCAACATTGACGAATTCGACAATGATTCGCGCACATCACACCTCAGCAACAACAAGAAAATGTGGAAATTCAGGAAAAGAAAAAGAAAATTTGAAATCAGAAACGCAAGGCTGAAGAACGCATACTTGAAATCTCATGGAATCTATTTTATTTATTGTCGTCACTGTTGAGATTGAGGAGGCATCGGACTTCGCCGATGATGAAACTGCGGTTGACGGAGATGACAGTGAATCTGTTTCGAACTAAGACGATACCGGTGAGAATGATCCATGCCTTGAAGCGATGCGCGATCCTCTATTCCTACAAGAAAGAACGATCCGGTCCACTCAAAACCGGCGTCGACACCGTTGAAGAAGCCGTGAAAACCGTCACCGGTCCAGTCTACGACAAATTCCATCAAGTCCCCATGGAGCTTCTCAAATACGTCGATCGCAAGGTCGATGAATCCGTTTCTGAACTGGATCGTCATGTTCCTACCAACGTCAAGAAGGTTTCGACTCAAGCTAGATCTGTTGTGACCGAAGTCCGCCGTGCCGGAGTGGTTGAATCGGCTTCTGGATTGGCTAAAACCGTTTACTCGAAGTATGAGCCGAAAGCGGAGGCGCCGCCGCTGTTCTACGAAGAAGAAGGACGAAACATTTTTTCTAACCCTAACCCCTTTCCAATTTCATATGCCCTTTTTTTTCCATTTAGTTTAATTGTTTTGTTACTTTATATTTTTATTTTAAATTGATAATAATGCTAGTAATAGTAAATGAATTAAAAAAATCTGAGGGCTATTGGTTTGGGCTCATGATCTTTGGACCTTTATTCACACCGCTGTTTAATCCAGAACACCTCCCAACTTTCTTTATTTTCTTTACTCTGTTCTTTAAATTTCGCAATTAATTCTGTGAGTTTCTTGCATGATTTTTTGTTGAATTTTGTTATGAACATTAACATGTTTATTTATGATTAGATGATATTTTTCTTGATTTTTCTATAAGTTTTAGGATTAATTGAATTAATGTTGAAAATGGTTAGAATTATTTTTTAGGTGCTCTTGTCAATTCCTTATCCATGATTCAATTTCTTTGGCATGATGAGTGGTTTAATGGCTGGTTCTGAATGTTAGGTTCTTGATTAATTGTTTGCTTTTGCTTAAACTTATAAAAAGTATCATAAACTTGATAGGAATAGGCTTTATGTGTCATTGAATGTTCACAGGATTTGCAAGTTTTGTGGTAGAATGTTGATGCAACTCTTAGGATACGAAATTCTTGAGGATTAGTTTGTGCAGAGCTTCGGTATAGTTTTCTTACCGCTTGCACAATTTTGAAGAGGCAACGTACCTTCTCCATTCGGTATCGTCACAAATCTATTTTATTCTTCATTTCCGTACTTTATCGCGAATCTATATGCATACTAACATCAGGTAGAAATTTCCCCTTTAACCTAAATCTTATGGCTACTAACGCACGATAACATCAGATTTAGAAATAGGCTAATTCCCCTTTAACTTTTCTTTCCCTTTCGCATACGCACCTAAAACTAAAACTTCTTTTCTTTCAAAATTCAAAACACTTTAAAACTACTGATGAGAATCATGCTTCTGCTTAGTGCGAGAAATGATAAGCGGGTCTCTTCTCGACCTTATCGTTCTTCATCTCAAGCATAGGTGTGGTTCAATTCTCAAAGACTCCTTTCATGACTAAGTAGAAAAATGGCTAATATCTCTCTCTTGAGGTCGACTAGTCAATATCTACAACAAAAATACTACAAAAATACAAAACAAACTCAAATCTTTTGTGCGCTCGAACACCTTTCATTAAAAAACCCTTTTCAGGTAAGGACACGATTAATTTACTTCCGTGCCAACGCATAAGTCTCCAAAGGTCGAGCTGCAGCAGAAGGCGGAATTAACTTCGTCCACAAAAAACATCTATAACAAAATACAAAACAAAATCAAATCTTTTGTGCGCTCGAGCACCTTTTCTTTTAAACCCTTTTCAGGTAAGGACACGATTAATTTACTTATGTGCCAACGCATAAGTCTCCAAAGGTCGAGCTGCGGCAGAAGGCGGAATTAACTTCGTCCGTAAAAAACACAAACAAACAAAAACATATGAGCCGAACTACGGTAGCTCTGATTCCTTAAAACGAATACGTGGGCATTGGGGTAGGGCCCAAGCGAGCACAATTTTATTTTCCCTACATTCTTTTCCCCTTTCTTCTGCATGCATTCCTTTCAGTAGTATAGTAGACAGTAAGCATAGACGAAACACACCCATAAGATAGATAACAAGAGTGGATACCGTAGAGTACTACGGGCGTGTGGGGTGCTAATACCTTCCCCTCGCGTAACAGACTCCCTTACCCGATCTCTCGGTCGCAAGACCGTGACTTCTCCCTTCTCAGGTTTTCTCGATGTTTACCTTTCCCTACATGTGGGATAAAAGACGTTCGATGGCGACTTCATTGTTTGATGATTTTCAGCCGGTTGTTTCATTGGGGCTTTTATTTTTAGGTACAATTGGCCATAATAATGGCTATGGTTGTGACTAGCTGGCCAAGACGAACACAACCATGGGTTCAGAATGCATTTCCACGGCGCCTATAGGATTTTAGAGATGCTTGACTTATAGCTACGAAATTTTGTCCATTGGTATAGGCCTGAGTTGTTTTAGCCACGGTTCAACAAAGAAGATGATGGCGTGTCGCTTCCCCATTTGCCCGTCCAAAAAGCGCGTGCAATTGTTTTGCTTTTTCTGGCATATAATTTGTTTTCTTTTATTATATTATTTTTGTATATTACTAACAATTGAAGCAAAGTGTCCTAGTGGCAAGGCAGGCAAGCATATCACTTTCAGGACCTGGGTTCGAATCCCAGGTCCCCACTTCCCTTGTTATTTTTCTTTTTCAGGCAATTGTGTGCATATCCAGATTTGCAGCTTACCATGCACCATCATTCAATCAATTGCCAAATGGCCCAGGGCCAAATCTGGTGGCCAAGATCTGAAGGACCACCATAGGCAAAGTCAGCGCGCACATGGGCCTCAGCATTGCTATTCACACCATGGAATCAGGCCCAACCTCCTCACTCTCTTATTTTATTTATTTAGTTTTATTAATTGCTTTTATTATTTTTATTAAATTTACTAACCAATTAAAAAATTCTTTTTCTTTATAAAATAAAAAAACACAAAATATTTTTCTTTATTTAATCAAATCTTAATTTTTATTTTTATTAATAAATACTAATTAAATTAATTTAGGTTTTAATTAGAATAACTTTAATTCCTTTTTTAATAATTAAAATTAAATTAGACTTAATTAGGTTTTTACTAACTCAATTAATTTTTATTTCTTTCTTAAAATACCAAAAACCCAAAAATAATTTTTATTTATTATTAATTTATTTATTTATTTAATTTAGTAATTAACTTAGATAATTTCTTTCTTAATTCAAAAACAAACAAAAAAATCATTTCTTTAATAACAAAGGGTCAAAACCCTACTCGCGCTCGATTTAATTTTCCGCACGCGATCTATTTATTCAATATTGTACTTGTTCCCGGAATGTAATAGATAATTAGGACCATTTAATTATTTTTATCGCTTTTATTTATTTTTCCGCATTTAAATTTCAAAGGGTTGCTTTTGGCGATGTAAATATCTGACGTCTTGTAATTTAAATTCCGCAATTAACTGTGAGGGAACTATACGGTGTAGACCGATACAGTTGAAGCAGTAGCTACGTTGGTGTGACACTTTAGTATGTACCGATATCCCTTGTGGCGCAACGAGGAGAATATGGGTCTGCTAAGGGGTCATTAAGCACCAACTGACCTTAGAACCTTTAAATTGACCAACTTCTCCATAGAACAGTAGCAGTATGCTACACTCATTGAGACTAAACCCTCGCGATGATTCCGGCCGCAAGAAAAGGTAGCTAAACTGGAATTATGACCGATCGAGGGTAGTCAGTGATATTGAGATCCTCTAGAACCCAGTTACTATTTCTAGGATAGGTTGAACCAACTAAATTGAAAGAGGGTAATACCTAAACTCCATGCCAGCCTAAACTTAAGGCTGTTTGTGTGACTTGTGTGCCTTCAAACTTGAACTACTTGCACATTCTTGTTATCTGACAACATGAGTTCCTTGCAGGTTTTGTTTACAGTTCTTATCTTATAATCTGGATTTATTGCAGGGTTCACTTACATCACCTTGCACTTTTGCTTAAACGCATAACATACACATCATAACATCATGCCTTAACATTTACTTAACCATTTCAGGGATCTCAAGGGTTTGTGATGCAGGTTATGGTAAATCAAATGTCTAGCAAGGGGAAAAGGGGGTTTATTTTCCTCTAGCCAAGGTTGTCTAGAAATCAAAACACGATAACTTGAGTCAGGTGCTATGACCCACTCGATATGGTGAGCTTGACTCTTGAAGAAGGACTCTTAACAACATGAAGTTTCTTCAATCAAAGCTACAAAATTCAAATTCTAACAAGTTTCTTGTTTACCCCGCGGGATCCTTGAAAATATTGCATACATACATATCATTGCATAACAGGTCTCCCAGTACAGGTCTCTCATGTTCTCGCTGTTTATTTCAGCAATGGCTTTCCAACCAGACAACCAAGATCTTCAAACTCGAGAAGCTCAGTTCAGGGACGTATTCCTAAACCTATCCAAGGGGCAGGAAGAGTTGAAAACACTCCTCGTTGGGAACTTGGTCAAGAAAAGTCCTGAAGACAATAAGGACGAACGACTGGAACAACTGCAAGCTGAGTTCAGTGCCATGAAAACCCGGATGCTAGGGCAGATGGCTCTTATCCATGGCTTAGCTCGGGAACAAGAAGAGCTGAGAACCAGTATCAACCAGCTTCATCAAGACAGATACAGCAACATGAAGCAAACAGTCAAGGTCGGGGACCAAGTCATTAATCAACTTCCGAGAAGTCAAAGGTTTGGTTTGATGAAGAATAGACCTGTCCAAGTTTCTACTACCTCACGGGTCCAACAACAACCTTGCCATAAACAACGGGTTGATCAGAGTAAGCCAAATATGCCCAAGAGGCAATTTACCAAGCTCAACATGTCGCTGTCTCAGGCTTTACAACACCTGTTGAGATTGAATCTGGTGACGTTAAGGGACCCTCCTAAGAATCCCCACATAGCCTCCCAAGGTACAATCCTGATGCAAGGTGTACATATCACTCCAACAGCCCGGGGCATGATACTAACATCTGTTGGGCATTGAGCAACAAAATTTAAGACCTGATTGATGAAGGAGCATTGGAACTCACACAATACGGTCAGATTGAATTCTTTTGCCATCCCCCCAAGGTTCTCCATTTGAAGTGACAAGTACTGAGACGAGAAGACTTTTTGTTCATTAGAATTTTCAAGTTGTAATTTTCTTTTGATTGTTCGAACATTTATTCATGTCAAACTTTATTACTTTATTAATGCATTACATATGTCTGTTTTGAATTAATCCATTCGTATTTCACTATATTCAAATTTCTTTCATTTTTTGTGATGATCAACTCTCGATTAAAAAATTCTAAGCCTTTAGAGGGAGGATGACGAAAATGATATCAAAATCTCTACAGTATGCTTTTGAACAGACCCCGCTGACGAGGTACAGGCATTGTTTCAAATCCTAAACAGTGGAGTTATAAGGAAGATAATCCCTAGTCAACCCCTTTGAGCCAATGAAGTTGGAGTTTTTTTTTTTCATTTCACACAAATTAAAACCCTTAATCATAACCTGGGGCAGGGTAGTTTTCTCAGTTAATTCAGGTGCACAATGAATGGCATCAAAGAAGTCCTTCCGAAACAAAAGACGGTGATGGTTCCGTATAATCGTAAGGACAGGCAGTCATTATCTCTCAAAAATAAAAGCCCATTAAGTCAAAACCTGTGAAGGAGACTTAAGAAAAAAAACTGGGGCATCCCGCTGACTGTAATCACAATAAGAAACAGTTCAGGCAAAAAACAGGGATAATAAAAATCAAAAGGAAAGAGATCCTGCAAACTCTCAACAAAATGACTGCCTGTTCAAAATAAAATGTCAGTATCCGAATCATCACTAGAATATCAGAGCAAAGACTCAAATGAGGTCTAAATGCACAATTAACTGAGTTTAGGATCGAAGAACATCACGAAGAGCGGGTGGGTACAAATAAATTTTGAGCCTTTATCCTTTGTTTCTTAAACCGTGAACCAGGCCACGTTATAACCCTTAAAAGTCCTAGCTGAAGCATGGGTTAGTTATAAAGCATATTGTTACAAAAGGTATCCTGACTCCTGTAGGGCTTGCTGTAAATCCTGAGTTGACATCACATTTTACAAAATTTTCCTATCTTACTGAAAAAATGCATTTTCAAAAACTTCAAGACAGGTATAAGTTTTGCATTCTTAAAATAACATTGTTTGCATATGACTATTTGTTCAAACAGCAGAGAAATTCGCACGACGAATATCTAGTGAACAAAAACCTTTTCAATAAAAAGGGTCACCTCAAGTGGAAAAAACACCTCCAACCAAGGGGCACGGCATGAGCATTGTCCATCATCTAGGGCAGTTAAGTCAAGATTCAAGGAATCTCTCAAAATGCCAAATAGCCAGGGGTAAATCTCCATCTGAATCAATTGGGGCATTGGACATGAATTCCAGCAACTAATCTTGCATGATCAAACGAAAATCTTCTGGTAGTATGGCAACACAACACTACCGACAGTGACACCTCCCTACATCCTGAGAGCATGGACATAGTCAGAAAATACCGCGCATGAATAAAGACCTGCTAGGTTGACTGGCCTAGGCAAAAATAAGGGCTTCCCGGTGAACCAAAAGGGTTCGGGCAAAAATTAGGGATGAGAATGAAAAATTGTACACCCAGCAATTTGAAAACCTGAAAAGGCGGCTTGGGCAAAAAAGGGTATCCCGGTGGACTGAAAACCCGAAAGGGCGGTCCAGGCAAAAATTAGGGATCAAAGCGTACGACTATGTCTCGTCATCTCGTCACTGGCCTACCAGAAGAAGACTTGTCATTTTTACCGAAAGATACCAAGCGCCTCATAGGTGGGGATAATACTCGATCCACAGGGCCTCCGCAGGCACCTTCTCCCACAGAAATAGGGGCAAAAAAAGTCTCGATGCAAGCCATCGTCATATCCTTAGCACGCGTCCCAGTAACATTCACTCCCCATAAATAAAGAAAAGACAGTAAAGATAGCTCTCCCCAGTTGAGGCTTGCAACTATGAATGAGTCGGTAATATTCTCCCCAAGCAGAGTTTATCTACCATCAACACTGAAAAGGCTTAATATCCCCGGCAGTCTTAATATTCCCCAACGAAGTATAAGAATGTTCCTCGGCAGAATACAAGATATCCCCAGTGGATTTAAAATTTTCCCAGTGCAGTCTGAAAAAGCTTCCCCAGTGGAGTTGAAGAATCATCCCCAGTAGACTCTGGAAGTTTATCCCCAGCGAAGTACAAAAATAAATCTCCCCAGCCGAGTTCAAAGGATCATTCCCAGCATAACTCAAAGGATTATCCCCATAAGAGTCTAAAAGGTTATTCCCATAGAAGTTGCGACCGAAGATCATCCTCAGCGGATTTCTTTCCTTTCATAAACAGGAATTCAATCCCCAATAGGATTCAATATCACCAGCAATGATAATTCATCCCGACGGAATTTATCAGTGGAATCTTCAGTAGAATATCTCTTTCCCGCAGAGTAATCTCCCCATCAGTTTATTCCCCCAACGGAGTCATCCTCTCCTGCAGGCTTATTCTATTCGTTCGCTATCCCCAGCGGAAACGAAGAATCCAGCTCTATTCTTCAGCAGCTATCCAAGATTTATTTTCCCCAGCTAGAAACATTACATTTCCATACATCATAATACAGGCATGTACGCATCATACCACACAATCTCATTTATTTTGAGAGCATGATTGCTTGATATATATCATGCATTTCATACATCATGATATTGTATATGACTAACTCCTTACCTTTTCAGGGAAAGACGAATCAATAAACACCGTTGACTACTTATATGACCTGGTAGTCCTCTCAAAAACTACATCTATTGAGGGCTGTTTCAGCAGATTCCTCAGAAAGATATCATAAGACCTTCTCTGGTTCAGTCAGATCGATGCTAAGATCTCCCTGATCCTTATTCCAGTTGAAGATATTCCAAGACTTTCGTCTGGTTCAGTTAAATCAATTCTAAGATTTTTCTGATTCTTATCCAGTCAAAGTTAATCTAAGACCTTCTCTGGTTCAGTCAGATCGACGCTAAGATCTCCCTGATTCTTATTCCAGTTGAAGATATTCCAAGACTTTCGTCCGGTTCAGTTAAATCGATTCTAAGATTTTTCTGATTCTTATCCAGTCAAAGTTAATCCAAGACCTTCTCTGGTTCAGTCAGATCGACGCTAAGATCTCCCTGATTCTTATTCTAGTTGAAGATATCACAAGACTTTCTTCTGGTTCAGTTAAATCGATTCTAAGATTTTTCTGATTCTTATCCAGTCAAAGTTAATCCAAGACCTTCTCTGGTTCAGTCAGATCGACGCTAAGATCTCCCTGATTCTTATTACAGATGAAGATATTCCAAGACTTTCATCTGGTTCAGTTAAATCGATTCTAAGATTTTTCTGATTCTTATCCAGTCAAAGTTAATCCAAGACCTTCTCTGGTTCAGTCAGATCAACGTTAAGATCTCCCTGATTCTTATTCCAGTTGAAGATATTCCAATACTTTCGTCTGGTTCAGTTAAATCGATTCTAAGATTTTTCTGATTCTTATCCAGTCAAAGTTAATCCAAGACCTTCTCTGGTTCGGTCAGATCGACGCTAAGATCTCCCTGATTCTTACTCCAGTTGAAGATATTCCAAGACTTTCGTCTGGTTCAGTTAAATCGGTTCTAAGATTTTTCTGATTCTTATCCAGTCAAAGTTAATCCAAGACCTCCCTGGTTCAGTCAGATCGATGTTAAGATCTCCCTGATTCTTATTCCAGTTGAAGATATTCCAAGACTTTCATCTGGTTCAGTTAAATCGATTCTAAAATTTTTCTGATTCTTATCCAGTCAAAGTTAATCCAAGACCTTCTCCGGTTCAGTCGGATCGACGCTAAGATCTCCCTGATTCTTATTCCAATCGAAGTTCAGACCTCCTATCAATAGTCTCCAAATGGCATCTGTAAGCCCATTCCCGACATCACCAGGCTGATACCACTTCATGCGGGTGCAAATTTCTGGGCACTCTAGTGTTCAATCATCTTCCACCTTCGGATCACGAAAGGCACGAAAGCTAATATACATCCTCATGTTTAAGAAGATTGAACAGGGGCAGCTGTTGTACCCCAAAATTTTCCCTCTCATATTTCTCAAAACATTGCAAGAAAAATCTCCAAGTTGCTCAAGTTTGCTCAAGAGTGGGTCAGACAAATCATCTCCTAAGGCAGTCAACCCCAAATTAGGGTTTTGTGTTGCATCAAGATCCTTGAATACAAATGACCTCAAATGCTCCCTAAATGTCCTAATATGTTCTCAAGTTCATCCATGTCAAATTTCAAGCCTTGCAGAGGAAGTTTGCTCAGTCAATTGCTCAAAGGGTCCAAAAATCGACTGTGATAGGGCAAAAGTCAACTGTGACCCATAAACAGTCAAACCTCAAGATTTTTGTCAACATTCTCATTTTGAAGTATATTTCATCATTTGATCAAGGGTTGATCATGATTCATCAAGGATTGCTCAAAATTCATCTAGACTCAAAAGTTGTTAAATTAGGGTTTTGTAGGAAAAGTCAAACCAACTTTGACCAAGCATAACTTTATCATACTTTATGAGAAATGACGCATCCAAAGCTCATTTTGAAGAGGATGAAATTTCCTACAATCCATATTCATACCCAAATATCAAGAAATGCACTCACAAAAAGTTACAAATTTGGACATTATAGGTCATTTTTGAAAGTCAACAAAAACACATTTTTTTCCAAAGCTTATAACTTGAGAATGGAATATAAAAATGAGATGAGACCAAAAGGGTTGGTTAAAGGACATCTCAAGATTTGTAAAAAGTCAAAGAACACTTCTAAATGTTCAAAGTTGAAGAAGTTATGCATTGTTGAAGTTGGGCATGTTTGCAAAATTGCCAAAAGTCAACTATCCCCAAAACTTCAATTTTTGTCAAATGGGCCCATTCTTTTCCACTTGATTTGAAATTTCCACATTGCACACGTGTCCTAGTTTCAGCCATGAGCCCATATCTTATTTTTATTATTTTATTTGATTTTTTATTGAATTATTTCATTTTAAATCAAATTAAATCAAATAAAATCCAAACCTTAATTACCTAAGATTTTTTTGGTTGTTTCAGGTCTTTATTGTCATCATAATCATCATCAAAATTCGTATCAAGCATATCATGTACAAAAAGATGGATTTTTGACAAAATTGGCAAGCTTTAAAGGATGAATCAAATCAAATCATAAGGCATTGATTTAGAGGGATTTCATCCATATTTGTTACCCTAATACCTTCTATCATACATAAGCAAGAGAGGCACACGAAATTGAGGGTTGGAGGCTGCAAGAATAGAGAGAACAAAACTTGAAAAAAGTGACAAAAAGCTTGAATTCGAATTCATAGCTAGAGACATTTTCAGGACTTAGCAAGCATCCCAATCGCTTCCTGGACGTTCATTGGAGCTAAACCAATCAAAAGCAAGTGTTCTCACACACCACAAAGCGTTGTAAGTGTCACACAATTCCCTTCTGTACTTGGTTTCGTATCTCAAAAATTATGCATTGTTACAATGAAATAATTGCATATTTGTAATCACCATGCCATTTGCCAGCGCCTGACATTAACCAATTTCATTTATATGACCAATATGGAGATCTGCCATTGCTAGGTTTTCGTCCTTGTTTTTGGGGCTTTTATTTTCAGGTACAATTGGCCATAATAATGGCTATGGTTGTGACTAGCTAGCCAAGACGAACATAACCATGGGTTCATAATGCATTTCCATGGCGCCTATAGGATTTTAGAGATGCTTGACTTATAGCTACGGACTTTTGTCCGTTGGTATAGGCCTGAGTTGTTTTAGCCACGGTTCAACAAAGAAGATAATGGTGTGTCGCTTCTCCATTTGCCCGTTCAAATAGCGCGCGCAATTTTTTTGTTTTTTCTGGCATATAATTTGTTTTCTTTTATTATATTATTTTTGTATATTACTAACATTTGAAGCAAAGCGTCCTAGTGGCAAGGAAGGCAAGCATATCACTTTCAGGACCTGGGTTCGAATCCCAGGTCCCCACTTCCCTTGTTATTTTTCTTTTTCAGGCAATTGTGTGCATATCCAGATTTGCAGCTTACCATGCACCATCATTCAATCAATTGCCAGATGGCCCAGGGCCAAATCTAGTGGCCAAGATCTGAAGGACCACCATAGGCAAAGTCAGCGCGCACACATGGAATCTCAAAAGTCAACAGGGCCACCTACATTTGGGCCTCAACATTGCTATTCACACCATGGAATCAGGCCCAACCTCCTCACTCTCTTATTTTATTTATTTAGTTTTATTAATTTCTTTTATTATTTTTATTAAATTTACTAACCAATTAAAAAATTCTTTTTCTTTATAAAATAAAAAAACACAAAATATTTTTCTTTATTTAATCAAATCTTAATTTTTATTTTTATTAATAAATACTAATCAAATTAATTTAGGTTTTAATTAGAATAACTTTAATTCCTTTTTTAATAATTAAAATTAAATTAGACTTAATTAGGTTTTTACTAACTCAATTAATTTTTATTTCTTTCTTAAAATACCAAAAACCCAAAAATAACTTTTATTTATTATTAATTAATTCATTTATTTAATTTAGTAATTAACTTAGATAATTTCTTTCTTAATTCAAAAACAAACAAAAAAATCATTTCTTTAATAACAAAGGGTCAAAACCCTACTCGCGCTCGATTTAATTTTCCGCACGCGATCTATTTATTCAATATTGTACTTGTTCCCGGAATGGAATAGATAATTAGGACCATTTAATTATTTTTATCGCTTTTATTTATTTTTCCGCATTTAAATTTCAAAGGGTTTCTTTTGGCGATGTAAATATCCGACGCCTTGTAATTTAAATTCCGCAACTTATAACTGTTAGATGTTTGATAATAGGTTTGCATGACAAGACTGAATGTTTTAACTTAAAATCAACTTAGATCACCACTAACATGTACAAAGATAAAATAAACTGAAAAAGACACACTCGCACATGCGCACTCTCAGGGTACACCCCACTTGGTTGGCTTCGTATGCGGTCATTGAGTATAGGTTGTTTTAGAGGTCGCCCTCTTGTCTAAAAGATCATAGTCGCCTCGAAACGGTTGCCTCGGATATTGTTGCCTCAAAACAAATTATCTAAGCCATTAGGGTTACCGCTAAGGCATCCTAACATTGCTTTGGTGACCGCACGTCCCTAAATTCGAATTGACCCTTAAACTCCAATGACGATGCTACCTACTCATTCATAGTGGGATAGCATTATCTAAAGGAAGATAGCATAGAACGATTCCTTTTTCGAGTAGGTAGATGGTTCTTAAGTACTTGCTCTTTCAAAAAATAAAAATACTTTTCACACTTACACTCCTTTTCAAACAAAGACTTTTTCAAACCCACAATCACAAAGAAAGCAAAATTTTGAAAACAATATGAGCAAGTACCTAAGAGCCCGTGGATAACCACGGATAGAAAGGGTGCTAACACCTTCCCTTTCTATAATCTACCCCCCGGACCCGAGAAATATCTCGAAAAAGGAATTTTTATGTGCTTTTTTCCTTTCCTTGTTGGATAAAATAAAAGACGGTAGCGACTCTTGCTTACCGCGACATTTTGCGAACACAAACACAAAACGCAAACCAGCATTCCAAAAATAGTCAGTTCTCTCCCACCGTATCACAGATAGCAACATCTAAAGGAAGAGAAAAAGAACATTTTAGACCTTTTGAGTAGGTAGGTTGCTCCTAGTTGCTCGACTGCTCACAAAAAAACATTTTTTATACACTAACACTTTCACTTTGAAATATTTTTAAAAGACAAAACACTTTGTACGCATTCTTATAGAGACGGGAACCATTACAAAGACATTCCTTTCAAAATAAATTCAAAACTCACATCACAAACACACTTTCAAACAAAAAAGCAAGTGATCTAGCAAGAAACTAAGAGCCCGTAGATAACTACGGGTGAAAAGGGTGCTAACACCTTCCCTTTTCATAACCTACCTGTAATATGGTGAGAGAAATGACTTGGGTGTTTTGCTTTTGATCTCAAATGTTGCGGTTAGCAAGAGTCGCCACCGACTTTTCTTTTATCCAAAAGGAAAGGTGAAAAAACACAGGAAAGACCTTTGAGATATTGTCTTGAGTTCGGAGGGTAGTGTTGTACCCCAAAATTTGCCCTCCCATTTCCTCAACATTTTCTCATCACAAGACCTTTGAAGATCAAGATCCAGTTAGGGTTTCCTCTGCTCAAGGCTTCTCCTTGCACTATGGACTCAAATTAGGGTTTGTGTTTGCCTAAGGATGCTTTGACCTAAAATGCCTAAGATGACTTTCATGCTTCATGTTGGACTCCCAAGTTTACCTATACCAAGTTTCAAGTCTTGATTCCAAGTTTTACCCAGTCAATTGGACAGTTGACCTAGAAATCAGCTGTATTGGGGAAAAAGTCAACTGTGGCCAATTGACAGTCAAACCTCATGAAATTTGATCCACATCAACATTATGAACTCATATGAACCATTTGATCAAGTTTGGATCACAATTCCACAAGAAATTTGATCAGATCATCAAAAGGGCAAAATGGTCATTTTTAGGGTTTTGACTGCACAAGGGCAATTTTTGACTGTTTGACCTAGCCAATGGCAAACCAAGCTCACATATGGCCTCAAGGACTCAATGGAATTATCTTGACATGTTCATCAAGCTCAAAAGATCCCAAGTACACAAGATTGACAGTTGAATTTCTCAGTCAATTGATCAATTTTGACTGTATACTGAAAAGTCAAACTTTGACTTTTTGGTCAAAATCAAGAGTCAAGATTCATTTTTCATCAAAACATTCCAAATCATGAAACTTGTTCACCAAGAAATCTCAAAATGCAAATTAGGGTTTGAAAATGGAATTTTTCATAACTTAGAATTTTTCTAAGTTATGAAAAACCCTAATTTTTTCCCAACTTTGCCCCATCTTTTCACCATGATCCATTTGGATTCAAACAAAAGTCAAAACATGAAAGTTGTAGCTTGTTGCATAATCTACAACTTTGATTCACAAAGTTTTCTCATTTGAAGCTTGTATCTCAAGTTATGATTTTTTGAATAAGGGCACTAAACCATCTTTTAACTTAGTGAAGTTTGACCTATTTTGACAAGGTTTTCTACCCTACTTCAAGGCCACTTTTCATACCCTTCCACTTGGAATTTTGATTTGCATTTCAAAGATGGATTGTAGTACACATTCCAAGCTTTCCAAAATGTCCAAGAACTCATCAAACAACCTCATAACTTGAGAGATTCGAATTTCACAAGTTGGCAAAAATTCACTTTTGTTCTTCATCAAGACATGTTCACAAACTTGCAAATTTGAATTCAGTTTGCTTTATGCTTAATTAAAGGTCCTTGAACCAATCTATACTCAATAATTTAATGCATATTCTTTGTACTAAGACCAAGTTCTTTGAGTTCAAGCTTTGTCTAATGGTTTAATCCTAAATTAGATAAAGTAAACTATCCATTTTTGCAAAAGTTCACTTTATGTCAATTTGAAAATCAAACAAGTACAAGCTAAATCTGAATGGCACAAGATTATGGACAAATTGCTCTGATCAAGAGAAGATTATGCAGCCCATTAGGAGGTCCCCTACATGCCTAGAACATCAACTTGCATTTCTTTGCTTCACATAGAAGAAACATCCATAACTCAGGCCAACTCTCTCTTCAGCTTAGAAACACAAGAACAAAGTTGTCAAACACATTACACACAACATATCCAAGCTAACACACGAGCTTTTGACCTCCAATACACCCTCCATCTCAGAATCATCCTCAAACTGCACAAACAGGGGTGCCCCTGCAGTTTGAGTGCAATCTCTCAATCCCTTCGAGCATTTTGATCAAAACCTGTTCCTCTACCTTCCTTATAACCTATGCAAGCTATCCAGAAGCTAAGGCACGATCTGTAGTTGCTCTAACCACTTCCACCATTTTCACATTTTTGACTTGCAGGTGAAGTTCTATAGCTTGGTACAAGAAGTTTCAAGACAAAGTAAGCATTGAAAAAGCATCCCTGGACCTCAAGGAAGCTTTTCCAATCATTACATTGTACTAAAAGTCTCTCATTCTCCACATAGAAGTTCAACTGCACAGGTAAAAGTTTGAATTCGTATCTCTCTTATTAGGCATCTTTAGTCTTAAGTTTGTGAAGAAACAAGGTCCTACTCATAGCCCTGAACATGTACATAGCTTTACTTTTTATTTCTTTTGTCTGAGTAGAGAGAATTTGAGCTCTGAAAATGGTAGAAAAATTAGGTCAGAAAAGAGGGGGAGAGAAATTCTCCCTCATCTTAGAGAGATAGGTCAAGTTCTTTATATGGTTAGAACCGTCTCTTCATGCTTAACATCTTTTGTGTTGGAAGTTTGTTCAAAAAATCAAGGAATCAAGAGTTAGAAGAAGCTGAACATGGCGCGCGTTTTTCAAATGTTTTGTGCTGGAGGTTGAAGACAGTGTTTCATTGGGCTGGGCTTTTGTGTTCTTTCTTTTCACACCATCTTTTTTGGCTCACACCCCCCTGAGCCCATTTACTCATTTTTTAACATTTTTGACTTTTTCCTTTTTTGCTGACCTTGTTTATTTTTTCTCATGCCATTAAGAAATTAAAAATATTTTTTTCATTATTTTTTGCATTTATTGCATATTTATTTGATTTATTTCTTTGTTTATACATAAATATATATATGTATTATTATTAGAATAAAATAAGAAATAATGTAAATACAATTTTTATTTTTATTTACTCTCTGAAAATATTTCACACAAAAAATACTCCTTTATTTATTTTATTAAAATATTAAATAAATATTTATTTTTAGAATAATACATATTTAGGGTTATATATACATATATATGTGATTATTAATATATGTAAGACAAAATATAAAAATACTTGATTTTTCACTTTTATCAATATTTGATATAAAAATACCTTTTTTCACAATACACTTCATTTTATTTTATTTTTATAAATAATAAGTAAATAGTTGCATTAAATTAGAAAATAATACTTTTTTTTCTTTAAAATTAGGGTTTTTCTACCCTAAGTTCAAAATACTCCAAAAATAATACATTTTTATTTTCTTTTCTCTTTTACATAAACAATATTTTTTCATACATATACAAAACATTCTTTTTACATCTTGCATTCTTATTTAATTTTTGTACATTGATTAAATTGCAAATATTCAAATTGATGTAATAATTTAGATTTAAATTCTTGTCAATATCCCCATTTGAACAATTGTACCCCCTTTCCCATATTTGGTTGTGTAATAGCTTAGTAATTTTAATTTCGCACTTTATTGCTTTCTAAAGATAACATGTTAGAATTAGGGTTTGTATGCGAAAAAACGATAAAAAATAGTTTGACCTAATACAAGATAAACAAGCATGAAAATGGACACACAAATCACACTTGCACCCCCTAGGGTATTCCACTTGTTGCCTTCAAATAAATGGGCCATGTTGCATGTTAAACTTCTTTGGGCAAAGCAAATAATTTTGAATGATCATAGTCCCTCGATAAAACTTTTCAAAAAAACAAACAAAAACAAATGATCAAGTCCCTTAGAGAGATTGCTCAAAGACATTTAACGTTGTTGCAATTATGGTCTAAACGATGACCCGCGCCCGTCCCTTTCACATCCTAACACAAAGGTTGCCCACCAAATACAATGGTGGTGCAAACTTGTTAAAAGGGTTAAAGTATAGCAATAATCTTTTGAGAAATTTAGGAGTAGATAACCTCTTAGTTACTTGAATCAACTTGCAAAACAAAAACACTTGCCTAATTTCAAAATCACACCTCACAACACTTTCAAAACAAAACTTTCAAAAACAAAAATGAAAACTTTTTTTCAAAAGACATACATCTTTGTATACATCCCCACATGGATCATTACAAAGGTTGCCACCACATTGGCATCTTTTCAAAACATTTTCAAAACCCACACACTCAAGCACCATTTAAAACAATTGAAAAAAAAAAGGCAAGTGATCTAAGCAAGTAACTAAGAGCCCATGGATAACCATGGATAGAAAGGGTGCTAATACCTTCCCTTTCTATAATCTACTCCCCGAACCCAAGAAACCATCTCAAAAGGTTTTTTGCTGTGCTTTTTAACCTTTCCTTAGGATAAAATAAAAAGTCGGTGGCGACTCTTGCTAACCGCAACATTTGCGAATACAAACGCAAAACCTCAAGTCAGTTCTCCCACCGTATCACAGAACTGGCGACTCTGCTGGGGATGACTTTTAAAGTGGAGTAACCTTAGGGATTAGATCATCTTTTGTTTTCAATTGATTGTCTTGTTTGCTTTTACATTTGTGGGCTTTGTATCGGAGTTTTATAGATCCTAACCCGGATCTGGGAAATACCCTTTTTAGGTAGCATAATCTGTGAGGGACCTGTCCGGCGTAGACCGACATGGGTGAAGCAGTGGCTACGTTGGTGTGGCATCTTAGTCTGTACCTATATCCCTTGTGTTGTAACGGGGAGAATATAGGTCTTCTAAGGAGTCATTAAACACCAACCAACCTTAGAACCCTAAATTGACCAACTTGGCTATTAGGACAGTAGCAGTATGCTACACTCATTGAGGCTAAACTCTCGAGATGGTTCTGGCCGCGAGAAAAGATTGCGATGCTGGAGTTATGACCGATTGAGGGTAGCCAATGATTTGAGATCCTCTAGAACCCGGTTACTTTTGATAGGACAGGTTTTAACCAACAAAACCAAAAAAGGGTAATACCTGAAACTCATGCTGGCCTGAAACCTAAGGGTATCTTGTGTGACTTGTGTGCCTTATCTGTCTATGTGAATATTTGTGGTGTGTTTCATCATAGCATCATTCCATCACACCATTGCATGCATCCTGTGTAAAAGGCTAACCCATTTCAAAGACAAAAAAGGTTTCACCTTTGCTCTGTTTTGCAGGACATTATGATGCCCGTGCGTAGAAGTACTGTCCGGCTCAACTTTGTTCAACCACCAGTTTTACTCAAGGATCTGGTTGAAAGGATTCCAAACACTACCTCCTTCATCAACAGACATGGTTCCCTCCTTGGCTTGATCACTGCAAAATGGGACCAACAACTGATAAGTGTTCTGACCCAGTTTTATGACCCTCTGCATCATTGTTTCACCTTTCAAGACTTCCAGCTGGTTCCTACCCTGGAAGAGTTCTCTTATCTGCTTGGGATCCCTGTCCTGGAACAAACTCCATTCACTGGTTTGGAAAAGACTCCTAGGCCTGAAGAGATTGTTGCAATTCTCCCCTTGACCAAAGAAGAGATATTGTCCAACTGGGAAACTAGAACTGGGGTCAAGGGCTTTTTGGTCAAATTTCTGGTTGGCAAGGCTAATGATTTCTGGAATGACTTGGACTTCAAGGCATATGAGGATATTCTGGCTCTTTTGATCTATGGTCTGGTATTGTTTCCCAACCCTGACACTTTTATCAGTATCCATGTCATAAGGATCTTCATGTCTCGGAATCCGGTACCCACTCTTTTGGGTGATATTCTACAACAACTCCATGCTCGTACTGCTCGAAAACGGGGGACTCCGTGGTGTTGTGCTCCTTTGCTAATAAGGTGGTTTATTTCACACCTTCCTAAGTTCGTGCTGAAGAATGACGAAGGAAAAGGTTGGGCTCGGAGGTTAATGTCTCTCACAGATAAGGATATCACTTGGACTCTCAGAGGTTTGGATGAGGTAGCTGTTGTCGACCGTTGCGGAGAATACCCTAATGTCCCGTTGATTGGTATCCAAGGAGGAATCTCTTACAATCCGTGTTTAGCTCTCCGTCAGTTTGGAAGAGCCAGAGGAGATGGGCCTCATGAAATGCTGGTTCCTCACTTCCATTTTGAGTTTCAGGCAGGCAGTGACAAACTACGCCAGGGATTCATTAGAGCTTGGGACAGAATCCACAAAGCTGACCCACATGAGTTAGGACCAAAGACTTCTTTACCATTGGAGCCCTATTGCAAATGGGTCCGCATCCGTGCTCAGAAGTTAGGTATGCCGTACGAAGCTGTCAGACCAATCATCCTTGAATCTCCCGATGAAGATGGGGTTCCTCCAACTGTCCTCCCTCCTCAGATACCTACTGATTTTGACACCATGAAGAGATCTTGGGCACAGCTAAAGGAAGAACGGGATTTCTATCGGGAGAAGTTCAACGAGCAGGAAAGGAAGATCCAGAGGCTGACTAAGCAATTGGAGGAAGAACGGGTCCTGAACAACTACATCAGCACTGAAAAAAGGAGGCCATGGGAGCATTGATGAGCTTTGATGTTTCCTTTTGTAGTTTTATTTCCTTTTCAGTATTTTTTATTCCTGTAATGCCTAGGGGCAAGTTGTTGAACAATTGAAATTTTCATCTAATGAAGTGTGTTTCCCTTTTTTGTCTACAAAGTTGAATCTTGTTTGTCTTTGAAAACATAAAGCATACACATTCCATGGCACCATATGCATAGCAGGTACCCTATTTCACAGGTTGCTTAATTTTTCGCTGTTTGTGTGCACAGTCATCATGAATCCAGAATCCTCCAGTGAGCAAGCAATCAAGGCCCTTCAGGCCCAAAGTGCACAGTTTCAAGAGATGGTCCTAAGCCTAGCCCAAGGTCAGCAAGAGTTGAAGACTCTACTCATGAAGAAGAAGAAGAAAAAGAGGACTGCATTGTTCAACACCGGACGCAGATTTGGGAACACACTCCACAATGAAGCTGATCCAACCACTTCTTCTGCTGAGAAAAACAGTCCCCAAGGGGGAGGAGCTCCTAGTCCCGCAGTCTCCGACAACGAGACGGACTATAACGACGAACAATACCCACCAGCTGCTGACAGATACAAACAATTGGAGGACCGCTTGAGCGCTATGGAAATTCAGAACGTGCCGGGACTGGATTTCGGAGATTTGGGATTATCTTCCGGAGTAGTAATTCCACACAAGTTTAAGGCGCCTGCCTTCGCCAAGTATGATGGGGTCTCCTGCCCAAAGCTGCATCTGAGGTCGTACGTAAGGAAAATCCAACCTTACACGGAGGATAAGAACCTCTGGATTCACTTCTTCCAAGATAGCCTCTCGGGGTCACAACTTGAATGGTTCTACCAATTGGATGGAGCTAGCATCCGGCACTGGGAGGATTTGGCAACTGCATTCTACAGACAATACCAATACAATTCTGATCTCGCTCCTACGCGTACCCAACTTCAGGGTATGTCTCTAGGAACGGGTGAAGGGTTCAAAGAGTACGCTCAAAAATGGAGAGATTTGGCTGGCAGGGTGCAGCCTCCATTAACTGATCGAGAGCTGGTTGATATGTTCCTGGGGACGTTGTCTGGTCCGTTTTTCAATCATTTGGTTGGTAACTCCTCCGCTGGATTTACAGATTTGATATTAACAGGAGAAAGAATTGAAGCTGGCATCAGGTCAGGCAAGATACAGAAGGCTGCCTCTACAAGTGCTGAGAAGAGGCCATTTAAGAAAGAAGCAAGTGCCGTCTATGGTCCTAGAAGACAAGTCAAGCCCGAAAGTCGCCAAGCCGTCAATGCTTTGGTCATCTCTAAACCTGTTGCTGCTCCTCAGCAGTACAATCAACAAAGAAGTGAAAGGCCCAAGAGGCAGTATACCCGATTGAGCATGACATTATCTCAAATTTTACCCCAACTGTTATCCACCAACCTGGTGACCCTCAAAGAAGCTCCTAAAGTCGTCAACACTGCGTCTCCTAAATACAACCCAAATGCCCGGTGTGCTTATCATTCTGATAGTCCCGGGCACACTACTGATGATTGCTGGGCCTTGAGAAACAAAGTGCAAGATCTGATCGACGCGAAAGAAATTCAGTTTGAAGCGCCGGAAAGACCAAATGTTGTAACGGCTCCTATGCCCCAGCATAGGGTAAATGCCATTGAGGAAGAAGTATACGCTGTTTCGGTAGATGAAGTTGTTACCCCTCTGAAGACTGTTAAGAAGAACCTACTGCGGGCCGGTTTATTTCCGGGTTGCGGCGAAGGTTGCCCATTCTGTGCTATTTCCCCATCTGATTGTCCCTTGCTAAGGTTAGGCATCCAAGGCCTAATGGATAGCAAGGAGATTCTATTCAAAAAGACTGCTGTTCAATTGGTTCCGATGAAAGAAGTTTCCGTGATTACCATCTTCAAAAATCCAATCAAGGCTCCCCCGAAGAAGCCTATTCAAATCATGACAATTGCGCCTGTGATCATTACTGTTCCAGGGCCCCTCTCCTACGTGTCTGATAAAGCTGTCCCCTGGCATTATGGGGCAGACGTGTATGTAAATGGAATCAAGCAAGAATTCGACGCTAGTGCCAGTATCTGCGATATCACTGGTCCAGCTAAAGTCACCCGCAGTGGCAGGCTCTTCTCGCCTGACATTGCGCCGCCCGCTATTCGAAAACCCCTCCTCATAAAACCTGCAAGTTTACCAAGTCCTGTTGCTGATCAAATTGCATCCCCTGCTTCCGAGTCATCAAATGCTCGGGGCAAAGGGATTGAAGAAGAGCCTGCCCAGATGGAGGCACCAATACCCGTAAATGCTGAGGCCTCCCGACAAGAAATGGAGGAGATTCTGAAAATAATAAAGAAAAGTGATTTTAATGTTGTCGAACAGTTGGGGCATACACCCTCCAAGATCTCTCTGCTCTCCTTATTGCTATGCTCCGAGGCTCATGCTAAAGCCTTGATCTCATTTCTCAAGACGGCCCATGTGCCGCAAGAGACGTCTGCAGTCCAGTTCACTGACTGTATAGCGAATCTGACGGCGGACAACGGCTTGGGTTTTTCAGATGCTGACCTGACCGCAAAAGGGAGAGACCACAACGATGCCCTGCATGTCTCTATTGAATGCAGGGGCACTACTCTGGCACATGTATTGGTGGACACCGGTTCTTCCTTGAATGTTCTACCGAAAAAGGCTTTGGATCGCTTGGATTATGAAGGCCTGGAGTTGAAGCCCAGCAATATCATTGTCAGGGCCTTTGACGGTTCCAAGAGGATGGTTCATGGAGAGGTTAACATCCCTATTCGTGTGGGCTCTCAAGTGTTTGACTCTACCTTTTACGTGATGGATATACGTCCATCGTACTCCTGTCTGTTGGGTCGACCTTGGATCCATAAAGCTGGGGCAGTGACCTCCACCTTGCACCAAAAGTTGAAGTATCCCGTCAGGGGGAAGATCGTCACGGTACAAGGAGAAGGGGAGTATATGGTGAGACATTTGAATTCCTTCAGGTACATCGAGATGGACGGAGAGTTCATTGAAACCCCCTTCCAGCATTTCGAGGAGGTGCATCCAATTTCAGCAGCCGCAGAGACAATGGCCGAAGAGAATGATTCCTTGAAGATGGCTTCCCTAAGGCATGCCCGAGCTGTGGTTCAGAAAGGCAATTGTGCACACTGGGGTCAGCTTCCTGACTTCACTCAGAAGAACGACAAGTTTGGGCTAGGCTTTACTGCAGAGGCTCAGAAGGCGGTACGCAAAGAGAAGATCGGAAAGGCTCCGGTGTTCATTTCCAGCTCAAGGGTGAATGCTATTGAGGAGGATGTGGAGGAAGCTGAGTTTGACAGTTGGATCTACCCGACTACCAGCAACGAACCAAGCAACTGGACGGCAAAGGATTTTACCCCTATCACATTTGTCACGCAGTAATTGATTTCTTTTGATTTCCAATTTGTAACAAACAATATGTTAAAACTCTGTTGGCTCGGTGTCCTACCCGGGGCATCGTAGCTCCATTTGTGAGGGCTTTTTTGTATGACATTTTCATATATCATCAATCAAAACATTGGACGTTTGTTGCATTTCAAATCTTTTGCTCTTTCCCTTTCTGTGTTATATATATTGCAAAACAGCTGTATTTACACACACTCACTTATACAGGTTTCAATCCACTCTGGATCTTACTGGTAACAGCTCTGCTACCGCCAGTTATGACTTCGAAAATCCGATCAACTTGGCCGAAGACGAAGGTGAAGATGATTGCGAAGTGCCTGGTGAACTCGCAAGACTGCTACTACAGGAAGAGAGGGCTATTCAACCACATGAAGAGCCTGTGGAGACAATTAACTTGGGTACTGAGACAGATAGGAAAGAGGTCAAGATTGGTGCCAATCTAGAGCTCAGCGTGAAGCAACGATTGATCCAGATGTTACAGGACTACATGGAGATCTTTGCTTGGTCTTATGAAGATATGCCTGGTTTGGATGCCGACATTGTAGTTCACCATTTGCCGACCAAGGAAGATTGCCCTCCGGTAAAACAGAAAGTTCGACGGATGCGTCCAGAGATGTCTGAGAAGATTAAAGCCGAGGTGATGAAACAGTTTGGTGCGGGTTTCCTTGCAGTAACTTCTTACCCTCAGTGGGTTGCCAATGTTGTGCCAGTGCCGAAGAAGGACGGTAAAGTCAGAATGTGTGTCGACTACAGGGATCTGAACAGGGCCAGCCCCAAGGATGATTTCCCCCTACCCCACATCGATGTCCTTGTTGATAATACAGCTCAACACAAGGTGTTCTCCTTCATGGATGGCTTCTCAGGGTATAATCAGATCAAGATGGCTCCTGAAGATATGGAGAAGACTACATTTGTAACTCAGTGGGGGACCTTCTGTTATAAGGTCATGCCATTCGGATTGAAAAATGCTGGGGCAACCTATCAGCGTGCCATGGTTGCTTTATTTCATGATATGATCCATCATGAGATTGAAGTATACGTTGATGACATGATTGCAAGGTCTCAAACTGAGGAGGAGCACCTTGACCATCTGAGGAAGTTGTTTGACCGACTCAAGTTGTACAAGCTGAGATTGAATCCCAACAAATGCACCTTCGGGGTGAGGTCCGGAAAATTGCTAGGTTTCATTGTAAGTGATAAAGGTATTCAGGTGGACCCTGCCAAGGTAAAAGCCATACAAGAGATGCCGACTCCAAAAACAGAGAAAGAAGTCAGAGGTTTCCTAGGACGACTGAATTACATTGCCCGATTCATCTCACATCTAACTGCTACTTGTGAGCCAATCTTCAAATTACTGAAGAAAGACCAAGTAGTACGCTGGAATGATGAATGTCAGGCCGCCTTTGAAAGGATAAAGGAATATCTCCAAGAGCCACCCATTCTCATGCCACCGGTGGAAGGAAGACCTCTGATACTATACTTAACAGTGCTTGATAATTCAATGGGGTGTGTGCTGGGGCAGCATGACGAGTCTGGCCGAAAAGAGCACGCTATTTATTACTTGAGCAAAAAGTTTACCGACTGTGAGTCTCGTTACTCACTGCTTGAGAAAACTTGCTGCGCTCTTGTATGGGCTGCTCGCCGGCTGAGACAGTATATGCTGACTCACACTACTTTATTGATTTCAAAGATGGATCCCATAAAGTACATATTTGAAAAGCCTGCTCTGTCTGGAAGAATAGCGAGATGGCAAATGATCTTAACAGAATATGACATCCAGTATACAACTCAGAAAGCAATTAAGGGAAGTGTACTGGCTGATCATTTGGCACACCAACCTGTGGACGATTACCAATCATTGAACTTTGATTTTCCGGACGAAGACATCATGGTGGTAACTGACTGTGAAGTACCTGGACCGGATGAAGGACCTGAGGAAGGATCCCGATGGTCTATGCATTTTGATGGAGCCTCCAATGCTTTGGGTAACGGCGTCGGCGCTGTAATCATATCTCCCAAGGGGACTCATACTCCACTCACCGCCCGATTATGTTTCAGCTGCACCAACAACATGGCAGAATATGAGGCATGTATCATGGGTTTACAAGCTGCAATCGATTTGAGGATCAAGTTTCTAAGTGTCTTCGGAGATTCCGCTCTCGTGATCAATCAGATCAAAGGCGAGTGGGATACGAAACACCCGAATCTCATTCCTTACAAGGAGTATGTGTCGACCTTGCTCCCTCACTTTGAAGAGATAACTTTTGAGCATTTCCCCAGAGAGGAGAATCAGCTAGCGGACGCACTAGCCACGATGTCTTCAATGTTCAAAGTTAAATGGGACAATGAGGCTCCCCGAATCATAATCTGGAAGTTGGATGAACCGGCATACTGCTGCGAGCTCGAGGCTGAAAAGGTGACTGAAAAACCCTGGTATCATGAGGTGAAGAGGTACTTGGAGGCTCAGGAATACCCTGAAGGTGCGTCTGTCAATGATAAGAAGTTCATGAGGAGGTTTGCTGCAAAATTCTTCCTCAGCAACGACATTCTCTACAAGCGGAATCATGATTCAACTCTGCTGCGTTGTGTGGATAAGGCTGAAGCTGAGAAAATCATGATGGAACTGCATGAAGGTACATTTGGAACCCATTCCAGTGGACACACCATGGCTAAGAAAATCCTTCGGGCAGGATATTTCTGGTCCACAATGGAAGCCGATTGTTACCAGCACTCCCGAACTTGTCATAAGTGCCAGATCTATGCTGACAAGGTGCATATCCCTCCAGTTCCTTTGAATGTCCTAACGGCACCTTGGCCTTTCGCAATGTGGGGCATCGATATGATCGGTGAGATCCGACCAACGGCATCCAATGGGCATCGCTTCATCTTGGTGGCGATCGATTACTTCACAAAGTGGGTTGAGGCAGCTTCCTACGCAACGGTAACCAAGAGCGTCGTAGCACGTTTCATCCGGCATAATCTGATCTGTCGGTACGGAGTCCCGGAAAGAATCATTACGGACAACGGTACCAATCTCAATAACAAAATGATCACTGAACTCTGTGAACAATTCAAGATACAGCACCACAATTCTTCTCCCTACCGGCCGAAGATGAATGGGGCTGTAGAGGCAGCCAATAAAAATATCAAGAAAATTGTGCAGAAGATGACAGTGACCTATAAAGATTGGCACGAGATGTTACCGTTCGCTCTTCATGGGTACCGCACCTCAGCAAGGACATCAACCGGGGCAACTCCTTTCTCCTTGGTCTATGGCATGGAGGCAGTCTTGTCGATCGAAATCCAGATACCCTCTCTCCGGATAATGAAGGATGCAGACTTGAATGAAGATGATTGGATCCAGACTCGACTTGATCAATTAAATCTGATTGACGAAAAGAGGCTCACTGCTATCTGTCATGGTCAGACGTATCAAAAACGGATGATCAAGGCATTTAACAAGAAAGTCAGACCGCAAGAGTATCAAGTTGGGGACCTGGTAATCAAACGCATCATCCTTCCTCAAAGTGATCCCCGGGGCAAATGGACCCCTACATACGAAGGGCCATTTGTGGTTAAGCGCGTGTTCTCAGGAGGAGCCATGATCCTAACCACCATGGACGGTGACGACCTTCCTCACCCCGCCAATGCAGACATAGTGAAAAAATACTACGCATAAATAAAAGACCCGCTAGGTTGACATACCTAGGCAAAAACAAGGGCTTCCCGGCGAACCAAAAGGGTTCGGGCAAAAATAAGGGATGAAATGAAAAAATCTGTACACCCGGCAAGTCGAAAACCTGAAAGGGCGGCTTGGGCAAAAAAGGGTATCCCGGTGGACTGAAAACCCGAAAGGGCGGTCCAGGCAAAAGTTAGGGATAAAAGCGTAACACTATGTCTCATTGGATCACTTCGCATCCGGAATTCGGCATCAACTATCTGGCCCTAAATTTCGGCATTGACCAATCAGCTTCATCTTCAGATTAGGCAGTGAGGCGATGAGACGTTCGAAAACATAAAGGCGATAGCAGAGTTGGAACCCAGTGGGATTGTTCACATAGCTGTTTTGTTTTCTTTTTCAAAATGTAAACTCTATACTATTTGGCGATGTCCTCTTACTAGGATGTCAGTCTCTTGTACAAAAAACGCCTATTCACAGGCAAAAGTTTAAATCAATACAAATTCACTTGTCCATACAGATTACCATTGTTTTCCTTTCTTGTTTTGTCTTGCGAAGAACGTCCAATGTTCATTTTTGATATATGCATTTGACATTAAATTGCTGATTCATAAATATTTGCACATAAAACAAGAGATTAATTACAGGTGACATCAAAGACAGGGGCAATGTGGAGTTGTCTAATGCAGTCTAGTTGTTTTGTCCGCCAAGGCACCAAGGTAGGTTCAACTGAAAATGTGGCCAAATCATCTTAACTCCCCGCAGAGTAAAACAAGGTTCAGCAACACTTTCCCCAAGCAGGAGTCGATTCCCCGTCGATCCTGAAAAAGGCACAACATTCCCCGGCAGGTCTTAAAAGCTCATCCCCAGTAGATTCTGCGAGCTTATCCCCGGTGAAGTACGAACGTCTCTCCCGAGTTTTATTTAGAGTTATTTCCTCACAAGGACTTATAACTGGGTTATCCTCAGCTAAAAGCCACGGAAGACCGTTCTCGGCAAAAGTTCCTTCAACCCCCAGCGAAGTCTATCTTTAGTATTCCCAAGCAGAGTTTATCTTTGGAGTTCCCCAGCGGAGTTTACCATCATTATCTTCAGCGGAATCCATCGTTAGAGTCCTCAGCAGGCCTCTCATCAGAACTTCGGCCAAGCATCTCTTCCACAGAGCAGCTTCCTGGCCGTTCGTCAAGGATTTATTTTCCTAAGATGAAATTACATTCATAAACATTTCATATTTGCATACATCTTACTTACCTACATGATGAAACGCATACAACATTTCATGTTGAACATCATGATATCATGCACATCATACATCATGACATTGCATACAACTTACGTTTTTGCCTTTTCAGGAAAAAGACAATCTCAAAAACGACTACCTTCAACTGTCACAATTCCAGATTCGATACCTGTATCTAGCCAGGGCACATCTGAGAGTGATCGGTTTCTAGACTCGATTCCTGTATCTAGCCGGGGCATGTCTGAAGAGTTCGAAGATTCGATTCCTGTATCCAGCCAGGGCACATCTATCAACTACAACGTCTCCAGATTCGATTCCTGTATCCAGCCAGGGCATATCTGTTGACCACATTTCCAGACTCGATTCCTGTATCTAGCCGGGGCATGTCTGAAGAGTTCGAAGATTCGATTCCTGTATCCAGCCAGGGCACATCTATCAACTACAACGTCTCCAGATTCGATTCCTGTATCCAGCCAGGGCATATCTGTTGACCACATTTCCAGATTCGATTCCTGTATCCAGCCAGGGCACATCTATCAACTACAACGTCTCCAGATTCGATTCCTGTATCCAGCCAGGGCATATCTGTTGACCACATTTCCAGACTCGACTCCTGTATCTAGCCAGGGCACGTCTAAAGAGTTCGAAGATTCGATTCCTGTATCCAGCCAGGGCACATCTATTAAACGACTATTTCCAGATTCGACTCCTGTATCCAGCCAGGACACATCTGAGCAACCAATTGTAGATTCAATACCTGTATCTAGCCAGGGCATATCTGCATAAGGAGACTGAAGATCAAACACCTGTAACAAGCCAGGAAAACATCTGTCTTTCTTAAATACACAAGTTCTCGCTAAGGAATCTCTTATGCGATCAACACTTCCAAATGGCATCTATAAGCCCATTCCCGACAAAGTTCTGTCACTTCTCCAGATGGCATCTATAAAGCCCATCTCCCTATCCACCATCTCTCCAAATGGCATCTATAAGCCCATTCCCGACACCACATTGTTGAGACTCCAGCATGCGAGTGCAAATTTCCGGGCACTCTAGTGTCCAATCTCCTTTTACCCTCGAGTCACGAAAGGCAAACTTGCCAATCTAACTCTTCAGGTCCAAGAAGATTGAACAGGGGCAACTGTTGTACCCCAAAATTTGCCCTCCCATTTCCTCAACATTTTCTCATCACAAGACCTTTGAAGATCAAGATCCAGTTAGGGTTTCCTCTGCTCAAGGCTTCTCCTTGCACTGTGGACTCAAATTAGGGTTTGTGTTTGCCTAAGGATGCTTTGACCTAAAATGCCTAAGATGACTTTCATGCTTCATGTTGGACTCCCAAGTTTACCTATACCAAGTTTCAAGTCGTGATTCCAAGTTTTACCCAGTCAATTGGACAGTTGACCTAGAAATCAGCTGTATTGGGGAAAAAGTCAACTGTGGCCAATTGACAGTCAAACCTCATGAAATTTGATCCACATCAACATTATGAACTCATATGAACCATTTGATCAAGTTTGGATCACAATTCCACAAGAAATTTGATCAGATCATCAAAAGGGCAAAATGGTCATTTTTAGGGTTTTGACTGCACAAGGGCAATTTTTGACTGTTTGACCTAGCCAATGGCAAACCAAGCTCACATATGGCCTCAAGGACTCAATGGAATTATCTTGACATGTTCATCAAGCTCAAAAGATCCCAAGTACACAAGATTGACAGTTGAATTTCTCAGTCAATTGATCAATTTTGACTGTATACTGAAAAGTCAAACTTTGACTTTTTGGTCAAAATCAAGAGTCAAGTTCATTTTTCATCAAAATATTCCAAATCATGAAACTTGTTCACCAAGAAATCTCAAAATGCAAATTAGGGTTTGAAAATGGAATTTTTCATAACTTAGAATTTTTCTAAGTTATGAAAAACCCTAATTTTTTCCCAACTTTGCCCCATCTTTTCACCATGATCCATTTGGATTCAAACAAAAGTCAAAACATGAAAGTTGTAGCTTGTTGCATAATCTACAACTTTGATTCACAAAGTTTTCTCATTTGAAGCTTGTATCTCAAGTTATGATTTTTTGAATAAGGGCACTAAACCATCTTTTAACTTAGTGAAGTTTGACCTATTTTGACAAGGTTTTCTACCCTACTTCAAGGCCACTTTTCATACCCTTCCACTTGGAATTTTGATTTGCATTTCAAAGATGGATTGTAGTACACATTCCAAGCTTTCCAAAATGTCCAAGAACTCATCAAACAACCTCATAACTTGAGAGATTCGAATTTCACAAGTTGGCAAAAATTCACTTTTGTTCTTCATCAAGACATGTTCACAAACTTGCAAATTTGAATTCAGTTTGCTTTATGCTTAATTAAAGGTCCTTGAACCAATCCATACTCAATAATTTAATGCATATTCTTTGTACTAAGACCAAGTTCTTTGAGTTCAAGCTTTGTCTAATGGTTTAATCCTAAATTAGATAAAGTAAACTATCCATTTTTGCAAAAGTTCACTTTATGTCAATTTGAAAATCAAACAAGTACAAGCTAAATCTGAATGGCACAAGATTATGGACAAATTGCTCTGATCAAGAGAAGATTATGCAGCCCATTAGGAGGTCCCCTACATGCCTAGAACATCAACTTGCATTTCTTTGCTTCACATAGAAGAAACATCCATAACTCAGGCCAACTCTCTCTTCAGCTTAGAAACACAAGAACAAAGTTGTCAAACACATTACACACAACATATCCAAGCTAACACACGAGCTTTTGACCTCCAATACACCCTCCATCTCAGAATCATCCTCAAACTGCACAAACAGGGGTGCCCCTGCAGTTTGAGTGCAATCTCTCAATCCCTTCGAGCATTTTGATCAAAACCTGTTCCTCTACCTTCCTTATAACCTATGCAAGCTATCCAGAAGCTAAGGCACGATATGTAGTTGCTCTAACCACTTCCACCATTTTCACATTTTTGACTTGCAGGTGAAGTTCTATAGCTTGGTACAAGAAGTTTCAAGACAAAGTAAGCATTGAAAAAGCATCCCTGGACCTCAAGGAAGCTTTTCCAATCATTACATTGTACTAAAAGTCTCTCATTCTCCACATAGAAGTTCAACTGCACAGGTAAAAGTTTGAATTCGTATCTCTCTTATTAGGCATCTTTAGTCTTAAGTTTGTGAAGAAACAAGGTCCTACTCATAGCCCTGAACATGTACATAGCTTTACTTTTTATTTCTTTTGTCTGAGTAGAGAGAATTTGAGCTCTGAAAATGGTAGAAAAATTAGGTCAGAAAAGAGGGGGAGAGAAATTCTCCCTCATCTTAGAGAGATAGGTCAAGTTCTTTATATGGTTAGAACCGTCTCTTCATGCTTAACATCTTTTGTGTTGGAAGTTTGTTCAAAAAATCAAGGAATCAAGAGTTAGAAGAAGCTGAACATGGCGCGCGTTTTTCAAATGTTTTGTGCTGGAGGTTGAAGACAGTGTTTCATTGGGCTGGGCTTTTGTGTTCTTTCTTTTCACACCATCTTTTTTGGCTCACACCCCCCTGAGCCCATTTACTCATTTTTTAACATTTTTGACTTTTTCCTTTTTTGCTGACCTTGTTTATTTTTTCTCATGCCATTAAGAAATTAAAAATATTTTTTTCATTATTTTTTGCATTTATTGCATATTTATTTGATTTATTTCTTTGTTTATACATAAATATATATATGTATTATTATTAGAATAAAATAAGAAATAATGTAAATACAATTTTTATTTTTATTTACTCTCTGAAAATATTTCACACAAAAAATACTCCTTTATTTATTTTATTAAAATATTAAATAAATATTTATTTTTAGAATAATACATATTTAGGGTTATATATACATATATATGTGATTATTAATATATGTAAGACAAAATATAAAAATACTTGATTTTTCACTTTTATCAATATTTGATATAAAAATACCTTTTTTCACAATACACTTCATTTTATTTTATTTTTATAAATAATAAGTAAATAGTTGCATTAAATTAGAAAATAATACTTTTTTTTCTTTAAAATTAGGGTTTTTCTACCCTAAGTTCAAAATACTCCAAAAATAATACATTTTTATTTTCTTTTCTCTTTTACATAAACAATATTTTTTCATACATATACAAAACATTCTTTTTACATCTTGCATTCTTATTTAATTTTTGTACATTGATTAAATTGCAAATATTCAAATTGATGTAATAATTTAGATTTAAATTCTTGTCAATATCCCCATTTGAACAATTGTACCCCCCTTCCCATATTTGGTTGTGTAATAGCTTAGTAATTTTAATTTCGCACTTTATTGCTTTCTAAAGATAACATGTTAGAATTAGGGTTTGTATGCGAAAAAACGATAAAAAATAGTTTGACCTAATACAAGATAAACAAGCATGAAAATGGACACACAAATCACACTTGCACCCCCTAGGGTATTCCACTTGTTGCCTTCAAATAAATGGGCCATGTTGCATGTTAAACTTCTTTGGGCAAAGCAAATAATTTTGAATGATCATAGTCCCTCGATAAAACTTTTCAAAAAAACAAACAAAAACAAATGATCAAGTCCCTTAGAGAGATTGCTCAAAGACATTTAACGTTGTTGCAATTATGGTCTAAACGATGACCCGCGCCCGTCCCTTTCACATCCTAACACAAAGGTTGCCCACCAAATACAATGGTGGTGCAAACTTGTTAAAAGGGTTAAAGTATAGCAATAATCTTTTGAGAAATTTAGGAGTAGATAACCTCTTAGTTACTTGAATCAACTTGCAAAACAAAAACACTTGCCTAATTTCAAAATCACACCTCACAACACTTTCAAAACAAAACTTTCAAAAACAAAAATGAAAACTTTTTTTCAAAAGACATACATCTTTGTATACATCCCCACATGGATCATTACAAAGGTTGCCACCAC
Source organism: Vicia faba (assembly GCA_948472305.1). Classification (NCBI taxonomy): domain Eukaryota; kingdom Viridiplantae; phylum Streptophyta; class Magnoliopsida; order Fabales; family Fabaceae; genus Vicia; species Vicia faba. The sequence continues at coordinate 225,985,928 of OX451741.1, forward strand.
ATTGGCATCTTTTCAAAACATTTTCAAAACCCACACACTCAAGCACCATTTAAAACAATTGAAAAAAAAAGGCAAGTGATCTAAGCAAGTAACTAAGAGCCCATGGATAACCATGGATAGAAAGGGTGCTAATACCTTCCCTTTCTATAATCTACTCCCCGAACCCAAGAAACCATCTCAAAAGGTTTTTTGCTGTGCTTTTTAACCTTTCCTTAGGATAAAATAAAAAGTCGGTGGCGACTCTTGCTAACCGCAACATTTGCGAATACAAACGCAAAACCTCAAGTCAGTTCTCCCACCGTATCACAGGTAGATTATGAAAAAGGAAGGTATTAGCACCCTTTTCATCCATGGTTTTCCATGGGATCTTAGTTAATTTCTAGATCACTTGCTTTTGTTTGAAAATGTGCTTTGTGTGGTTTTTGAAAGTATTTTGTAAAGAGGCCTTTTGTCTAGGCAAACTTTGTAATGGTTCTCGTTCATAAGAATGTATACAAAGGTGTTGATCTTTTGAAAATGTTTTTAAGTTTTGAAAAATGTTTTGAAAGTGTTGGTGTTTGTTTTTAAAATAGAAAGGATGTTTTTGTTTTGAAATTGAGCAAGTAACTAGGAACATTCTACCTACTCAAAAGTCTTTCATGTTCATTCCCTTTTTCCTTTGACATTGTCATCTTACCATTGATTTGGTAAGTAACCCTATCTTTGGATGTAAAAGGGACGGGCGTGGGTCATTGTATAATCATGATTAGCAATGTTGTAAGATATCTTAGCATTTTTCTTTAGGGACTAAGATCATTTTTGAAAGGCAACTATGATAGCTTCAGGTATCAATCTCTAACCTTTTGTAAATTGTTGATGATAGCCATCTGCTGACTAATCTTTCCTGAAGAGATGAAAGATTAGTTGTATGCAATGTCATGATGTATGAAATGCATTGTATAATTATGTTCTCAATAAAATGAATGATATTATGTTGTATGCGTTCATGTTGTCAATGTTATGACATATGGATGCGATGTATGGGCATGTAAGCTATGTTGCTGTAACACTATTGGATTTAGGGAAAATAAATCCCTGACTGCTGTTGGAGACGTGGAGTGTAAGTCTTCATGTTTTGAAGTGCTGATGAGTTGATGAGCTTTCATTTGTTAGAGAAATAAACTCTGTTGTAAGGGAAACGCCGTGTATTTCCTGTGAAATCTTGTTGGGGAATCCTGCGAAATTGGGCGACTTCTACCGGGGAGTGATAACTGGAAGTTTTGTTCCGCTGGGGATTAAGCTGCACACTATGGGGGATTTTATGGAATAGTCTAAAGATATTATCCTATTTCTTAAAGCCATTAGCTATTGTCTTTCTATTTTTTGTTCCTTTTTGTTCATTTGTAAACAACAGTTACGTTCAAATGCATATGTTTAAAAATAAATCATTGGACGTTTTTGTAAACAAAACACAGGAATAAAGAAAAAACAGATAGTTTTGCACTTTCAAAGGGGTATCTTTGTATTAACTTGAACAAGTATTTTTGTACAATGAGACGAACATTCTAGTAAGGGAATATCGTCGTAAAAAATGAAAATTTGATACAAAGAAAAGATAGCTATGTGTAATAATCCCATGGGGTTCCCATTTTGCTATAGCCTTCGCGTCTATGAGCGTCTTGTCCACTTGCTGCCTTGTCCGAAGTTGATTGAATTGATTTGACCTGTTGAGTTTGTCAGTCGAAGCCAAAGGTTGTCTGTAAGGTGATCCAATGGGACATAGTCATACGCTTTAATTCCCTAACTTTTGCCTGGACCGCCCTTTCATGTTTTCAGTCCACCGGGATACCCTTTTTTGCCCAAGTCGCCCTTTCGGGTTTTCAACTTGCCGGGTGTACAAATTTTTTTGTTTTATCCCCAATTTTTGCCCGAACCTTTTTGGTTCGCCGGGATGCCCTTGTTTTTCCTAGGTGTGTCAACCTAGCGGGTCTCTTATGCGTAGTATCTTTTGACTATGTCTGTGTTCACAAGGTGTGGAAGGTCGTCGCCATCCATAGTGGTTAAGATCATTGCTCCACCAGAGAATATGCTTTTGATCACAAACGGTCCTTCGTATGTAGGAGTCCATTTTCCCCTGGGATCATCTTGCGGCAGTATGATGCGCTTGATCACCAAATCCCCGACTTGATACACTTGGCGTCTGACCTTTTTGTTGAAAGCCTTGATCATCCGTTTTTGATACATTTGACCATGACAGACATCAATAAGCCTTTTCTCGTCAATCAAGTTCAGTTTATCAAGTCGAGTTTGGATCCAGTCATCTTCATTCAACCTTGCATCCTTCATATTTCTCAGAGAAGGGATCTGGACCTCAATAGGCAAGACAGCTTCCATGTCGTATACCAGAGAGTAAGGTGTTGCCTCGGTTGATGTGCGCACCATGGTATGGTAACCGTGGAGGGCGAATGGTAGCATCTCATGCCAGTCTTTATAGGTTACTTTCATTTTCTGTATGATCTTCTTAATGTTCTTATTTGCGGCTTCGACAACACCATTCATCTTTGGTCGGTAAGGAGAAGAATTATGGTGCTGGACTTTAAATTGTGCACACAGTGCGGTGATCATAGTATTGTTGAGATTTGTACCATTGTCTGTGAAGATTCTCTCTGGGATACCGTACTGATAGGTGAGATTCTGTTTGATGAATCGGGCGACAACATTCTTGGTAACGGAAGCGAAAGAAGCTGCCTCAACCCACTTCGTGAAATAGTCAATGGCTACCAAGATGAAGCGGTGTCCATTAGAGGCTGTGGGCTTGATTTCTCCAATCATATCGATGCCCCACATTGCGAATGGCCAGGGAGAAGTTAGGACATTCAAAGGAACAGGAGGCACGTGCACCTTGTCAGCATAGATCTAACACTTATGACAAGTTCAAGAGTGCTGATAGAAATCTCCTTCCATGGTAGACCAGTAATAACCTGCCCGTAGGATCTTCTTTGCCATCGTATGCCCACTGGAATGGGTGCCAAAAGTGCCTTCATGTAGGTCATCCATGATCTTTTCTGCCTCAACCTTGTCTATGCAACAGAGAAAAACAGAGTCATGGTTGCGCTTGTAGAGAATGCCATTACTAAGGAAGAACTTAGCAGAGAATCTCCTTAAGAACTTCTTATCATTGACTGAAGCTCCTTCCGGATACTCTTGAGCCTCGAGATACCTCTTGACTTCGTGGAACCAAGGCCAGCCCGCTACTTCTTCAGTATTGATCTCGTGACAGTGAGCTTGTTCATCCATCCGTTCAATGGTGATCTGGGGAGCCTTGTTATCCCATTTGAGTTTAAACATGGATGACATTGTGGCTAGCGCATCCGCTAGTTGATTTTCTTCTCGTGGGAAATGCTCGAAGGTAATCTTCTTAAAATGTGGGATTAATGTCAACACATGTTCTTTGTAGGGGATGAGGTTAGGGTGTTTAGTGTCCCATTCTCCTTTGATTTGGCTGATGACCAAGGATGAGTCTCCAAACACACTTAAAGACTTGATTCGCAAATCTATAGCAACATTGAGACCAAAAATGCACGCTTCGTATTCTGCCATGTTATTTGTACAGTTGAAACAGAGTCTTGCAGTGAAGGGAGTGTGACATCCTTCAGGGGATATGAGTACAAAACCTATACCATTGCCGAGTGCGTTGGACGCCCCATCAAAAACCAGGGTCCATCGGGATCCTTGTTCAGGTCCGTCATATGGTCTGAATTCTTCACAGTTGTTTACCATCATGATGTCTTCATTTGGGAATTCAAACTTCATGGACTGGTAGTCATCCATAGCTTGATGAGCAAGGTGATCGAATAGTACACTGCCCTTTGTTGCTTTTTGGGTAGTATACTGAATGTCATATTTCATCAGGATCATCTACCATCTTGCTATTCTCCCAGAGAGGACAGGCTTCTCGAATATGTATTTTATTGGATCCATCTTGGATATTAATAAGGTAGTATGGATCAGCATATACTGTCTTATCTGGCGAGCAGCCCATGCCAGAGTGCAGCAAGGTTTCTTGAGAAGTGAATATCTTGTTTCACAGTCGGTAAAATTTTTGCTCAGGTAATAAATAGCATACTCTTTTCGGCCAAACTCGTCATGCTGCCCCAGCACACACCCCATTGAATTTTCCAAAACAGTTAGATACATGATCAAGGGTCATTCCTCGACTGGTGGAATTAAAACAGGAGGCTCTTGCAGGTACTCTTTGATCTTGTCGAAGGCAGTTTGGCATTCATCATTCCATTTGACTACTTGATCTTTCTTCAATAATTTGAAGATTGGTTCACAAGTAGCTGTCAGGTGAGAAATGAATCTGGCAATGTAGTTTAAACGTCCCAAGAATCCTCTGACTTCCATCTTGGTATGAGGAGCAGGAATTTCTTGTATCGCTTTCACCTTGGCAGGGTCCACTTCGATACCTTTACCGCTGACGACAAAGCCTAGGAGTTTACCGGACCTCACCCCAAATGTGCATTTATTCGGGTTCAACCTCAACTTGTATTTCTTTAGTCTCTCAAAGAGTTTCTGTAAATGGTCAAGATGTTCTCTTCAGTTTGATATCTGGCTATCATGTTTTTCACATAGACCTCTATTTCGTGATGTATCATGTCGTGAAATAGAGCTACCATGGCACGCTGATAGGTTGCCCCAGCGTTCTTCAACCCGAATGGCATAACCTTGTAACAGAAAGTGCCCCATTGTGTGATAAAGGTTATTTTCTCCATGTCCTCGGGCGCCATTTTGATTTGATTGTAACCTGAGAAACCATCCATGAAAGAAAACACCTTATGTTGTGCTGTATTTTCAACCAAAATATCGATGTGGGGAAGTGGGAAATCATCCTTAGGGCTTGCCCTATTCAAATCTCTGTATTCCACGCACATTCATACCTTGCCGTCCTTTTTAGGCACGGGAACAACATTGGAGACCCATTTTGGATAGGAGGTGATGGCAAAGAATCCGGCATTGAATTATTTCATCACTTTCTCTTTGATCTTCTCTGACATGTCTGGTTGCATGCGAAAGACCTTTTGTTTTACTAGAGGGCAGTCTTCTTTTGTTGGTAGACGATACACCACGATACCAGCATCCAATCTCGGCATGTCTTTGTACGACCAGGAAAAGACCTCGACATAATCATGTAGCAACTGAGTCAGACGCTTCTTGACATCGGGTTCTAGATTGGCACCCACCTTGACTTCCTTCTTGTCCTCTTCAGTACCTAGGTTAACTTTGTCCACTGGTTCTTCGTGGGGCTGTATGGTCCTCTCTTCTTATTGTAGTAACCTGGCTAATTCCCCTGGCACTTCACAATCTTTCTTACCTTCGTCTTCATCTTGGTAGATTAGATTTTCAGAGTCATATAAAGCCATAGAAGAATCGTTACCCATGGGATCCCGAATAGATGTAGATCTGCATTTTCAATGTGAGTGTGTGTAAGAGTATAGCTATCTTTGAAAGAAATAAAAAATATAAAAAAGAAAAAACAAAGAGCACAAAGTTTGTATGCAAAAAATTCCATGATTCATTGATGACATATGAAAATGAGGTAACAACCCTTACAAATGAACCGTTGTGCCTCGGGTAAGACACAAGGTTTTAAAAGTCTGAATTGTTTAATTATTACAGGTCCGAAAAAATTTAAAGACAATTATTGTTGGATAAAAGTAATTGGGACAAAACATTTAGCTTCCCAGTTACTGAGCCCTCCACTGACAGTCGGGAAAATTCATTCCTCCAGGTCATAGTTGTCCTCATCATCCTCCACTGCGTTGATTCTGTGGTTGCTAATCTTCAAGGGTGGTCCCCCAGCACGAGCACAACGTACAACTTTCAGGGCTCCTGAAGTGAAAACCAAACCAAATTTGTCAGATTTGTATGGTGTTGTACCCCAAAATTTGCCCTCTCATTTATCAAGACTTTTCTCACAAGATCTCTTAGACTCAAGACTGGATTAAGGTTTGACCAGCTCAAGACATCTCACCATGCACTGTTGACCCAAAATTAGGGTTTGAGTTTGCACAAGGATTCTTGGACTATCAATGCTTCATATGACTTTTGTTGTACCCCAAAATTTGCCCTCCCATATTCTCCAAGAAATTGCCAAGACAAGCTTCAAATTCCTCAAGGGTTGCACAGTGCAAGAGCCTCCTGAACAGTCAAAATTAGGGTTTTGGTTCTGATCAAGAAAATGAAGTTTCTAAAGGCCCAATCAAGTCCCACATGCCTACAAATATGGTCAAGCATCCTCATATCAAGTTTCAAGACTTTCAGCTCAAAATTGCATAGTCAAAAACCCTAATTGCACTACAGTCAACTGTAGGGGCAAAATGGTCATTTGACAGTCAAAAGTTCAAATTTTTGGTCAACATCTCATTTTGAAGCCTTAAACATCATTTGATCAATGCTTGATCATGATTCTCAAAGTTTGGCTCAAAAATCATCAAGATGCAAAAGTTTCCTTATTTGGATAGTTGAAAAAGTCAACTGTAAATTGACCAGGGCATAACTTTCACATGGATTATCAGAAAAATTCCATCCAAAGCTCATTTTGAAGAGAAAGACATTTCCTACAACTCATATTCATACTTCAAGTCCAAGAAATGCTCTCACAAAAAGTTATCAATTTCAACATTATAGGTCATTTTCAAAAGTCAACAAAAAGGGACTTTAAGTCAAAGGCCATAACTTGAGATTGGTAAATAAAAATGACATGGGACCAAAGTCATTGGTTAGAGGACTCAAAGACCTTTCCAAAATGTCCAAGAACATGAGAAAAGCTTAAAAATTGAGCAAGTTATGCCTTGTGGAAGTTGGGAAATATTTGGATATTTTGAAAAGTCAACATTGATTCAAATGACCTAAAATTGCTAATGGGCCCATTTTTCTTCCACAATTCATCATCCCAAGCATGTGCACGACCATTAAGCCCAAAGGGAAGTTTTTCTCCATTTTTATTTATTTATTTGGATTTTTTATTATTAATAAATCATTTAATTAAATAAAATGCATGAAAAATACAAAACTAATGAAATAAAATCTTTTTGTGCAGAAATTATTCTCATTGGACACTCAAGTTCGTGCATGATCAATTAGGGAAAGTTTTGGCATGATTTGGTATCAAATTGCATGAAAAGATATGAAAATATTTTGCCATAAAAACTAAATATCCATATATCAAATCTTTGATTCTTTGGACAAGGAACTTGACCTAATTCATTCAGTACATAAGCCTAAACGAAAACCTAATGCAAGAGACCAGAAAAGCTGCGCAGAAGAGCATAAACAAACTGGCATTTTTTTCAAGAAAACTCCAATTCTGAAAACTTGTTTGCAGGACGTTTCAAGCCACAAAACCCCTCCCATTGCATTCCTAGGACGCCAAGCAACGTGCCTGAATCAAGAACACGGTCCCTAAGCCCTTGAAACGTTGTACAGAAGTCCCACTTTTCTTACTTTTTTGCATAATCGTATTTCAAGATTTATGCATTTTCATTGCATATTGTTAATGGATTCATGCTAATTAAGGTGTTCTGAAGCTAACCATTTATCTTAATTGTGTTTTCGTGTACTATATGCAATTATACCATTGATGCAGATTAGGGTTCGTGAAGCTTGAAATTGGGGGTTTCCAAACGCGGTAAAATCAGACCACCATAGTACCATGACTCAAATCAGCGAGCCCAGACGATTATGAACCCACCCTCGCGCTCAATTTATGAGCATCCAATGGCCATTCGCTATTTTTCAGTAGAGTGCCTAAGAGAACAGTTGGAAAACCGTGGCCTATGTTTGTGTTTCAGAAGAAAAAAAATAAGACAACGAAGAAGATGGTCTCGTGGCATTAGTTGATAGGCTGATTCAAATTTCGCGCGTAAAACGCTCCACTAGCCATTATTTATTTTATATTTGTTGTTTGTTGATTAACATACAGGAAACGCGTGTGGACCACTTGGTAGGCTTAAGCAATGGTAACCTTCAGGACCTGGGTTCGAGCCCCAGGTCCTCACTTCCTTTCACATTATTTTTCAATTCATAATTATATGCAGTTTCAGCCAAAGGGGCACACCATATGCTCCACCATCAAGCATGCCACGCGTTCAGTTTCATGAATTCAAAGGCACAGATGTGAAGAACAGGATACATTCCAGTCAACGCTGATGCACCCTAGTGCCAAAGTCAACGAGACTCAAGGAATTGGGCCCTAAAGTACTGGGCTTCACCTCCAAAATCAGGGGCAGACCCCCTAGGTTTGCCATTTTTATTTTCACATTCTTTCTTTTTTATTCATGCTTTCTTTTTAATTATTGTTTTTTTAATTAATTAATTATTTTCACAAAATATAAAAAACCCATAAAAAAATCAGAAAAGAATTAAAATAATAAATATTTTTTATTTCTAGTATTTTTATAAATAAATTTGCATGTAATTAAATTTAGTGTAAATTAGGTTTTAATTTTAATACTTTTCATGACAAAAATCTAAAAAATGTAGAAATAGGGTTTAATTAATAATTTTTCATCCTTTTTATTTTTCTTTCAAATATTTAATATTATTTATTTTATTTATTTTATAATCAAATTTGCATATAAAAATTAGGGTTAATTTTAGGTTAAAAACTTCAATATTTTTAATAAATTAAAAGCCATTAGAATTAGGGTTTGCATCTTATTTTAATTTTAATTAATTCTCTTTTTTCATGTAAATCCTAAAATACTAAAAAACACCAAAAAAATAAGTTCTTTCTTTCTTTTAAATTTAATTAATTCCTCATTAGTTTAATTTTGCAAAAGGGTCCAACGCCCTCGCTTCGATTTAATTCTTTTTATTCGCATATTTATTTTATGTCTTTGTAATATTTATGTATCTCTCCCAAGGCCATGTAACCTTTTAATTTTCTCGTACTTTTACTTTCTTTATTTTTCCTGTCAAATCGGGTCCTGGTTTAATTTTGGCGATGTGGACCCGCGCCTTTTGTAATAGCTTAGAATTTTTACTTTCCCGCATTATTTTTAACTATTAACAAATGGCATGAAAGAATGTATGGACAAAATAAAAACAAACGCTAGATCACAATGACATGACAAAAGACAAAATATCTGAAAATGACACACAAGTCACACACCACCCCTAGGGTACGCCTCACTGTTGCCTCGCCTCGAAAGGTGATCGTCGAGTAGAGGATGTCTTAGTAAGTCCTCATGATCCGGGAACCTGGCATGAGGGTAGCTTCTAAGGTGTCTTCCCATTGCTCTGGTGATCACCATGTCCCGAACCTCGAATTGACCCGAACACCTCCAACGGTGGTGCTACCTACCTCTCAATGGTGGGATGGCACTACTTTAAAGGACATCTACACAGACGAATTCCTTAGGGTAGGTAGGTTCTCGTAGATACTTGCTCTAAATCTCAAACAAATTCAGAAAATACTTTTCACACCAACACATTTTCAAAAAGCTTTCGAAAGCAATTTTTCAAACACTCTTGAGGACCGATACAAGAGTCGAACTGGAATTTTCAAAGAAACTTCTTAAAAACCCACATTGAAAAGCAAACAAACCTTTTGAAAACACAAATGAGCAAGTATCTAAGAGCCCATGGATAACCATGGATAGAAAGGGTGCTAACACCTTCCCTTTTTATAATCTACCTCCCGAACCGAGAGAAATCTCTATAAGGAATTTTTCTGTGCTTTTGTCCTTTCCATTTGGAGAAAATAAAAGACGGTGGCGACTCTTGCTTCCGCGAAATTTCGCGAACCAGCGTTAAACAGTCAGTTCCAGATCCACCAATCACAGAACTGGCGACTCTGCTGGGGACAAACTTATAAAGTGAGGTGTACCTTAGGGTTAGTTCATAACTGTGTTTTCAATTGTATTGACTTGTCTGCTTTAAATTTGTGGGTTGCATGGGAGTTACATAGATCCTAACCCGGATCTGGGGATACCCTGTTTAGGTAGCATAAGCTGTGAGGGACCTGTCCGGCGTATACCGACATGGGTGAAGCAGTGGCTACGTTGGTGTGGCGCCTTGGTCTGTACCGATATCCCTCGTGTTGAAACGGGGAGAATATGGGTCTTCTGAGGAGTCATTAAGCACCAACAACCTTAGAACCTTAAATGACACAACTTGGCCATTAGAACAGTAGCAGTATGCTACGCCCATGGAGGCTAAACTCTCGTGATGGTTCTGGCCGCAAGAAAAGATTGCGATGCTGGAGTTATGACCGATTGAGGGTAGTCAATGATATTGGGATCCTCTAAGAACCCGGTTACTTTGATAGGACAAGTATGAACCAACAAACTGAAAGAGGGTACTACCCAGACCTCATGCTGGCCTAAACTCTAAGGGCTCTTTTGTGTGACTTGTATGCCTTCGTACTTGACTATTTGCATGCTTGTTATCTGACACCTAAGTTTCTTGCAGGTTTTGTTTTAGTCCTTAACCAGGACTTATAACAAGGTTTACCAAGTTTCTTGCAGGGTTTGTTTTAGTCCTTGATTGGGACTCATGACAAGTTTACTAAAATTGCTTGCAGGTTTTGTTTATAGTCCTTAATAAGGGCTCCTAACAGGGTTTACTCACATTACCCCATGCATACCATAACATCATACCATTGCATACATCCTAATCCATTTCAAGGATCTCAAGGGCTTGTGATGCAGGTCATGATGAACCAACTGTCCAGCAAGGGGCAAAGAGGATTTATTTTCCTCTAGACAAGGTTGTCAGGGGCTATGACCCACTGGATATGGTGAGCCTTTGACCCTTGAAGAAGGACTTTCAACAACATGAAGTATCTTCAATCAAGTTACCAGTTTCCAACTCTAACAATTTGTTTACCCCTCGAGGTCCTTGAAATCATTGCATGCATATCATACATATCATTGCATAACAGATACCCTTTCTCTGCAGGTTGCTTACCTTCTTCGCTGTTTATTTCAGCAGTCTCGTCATGAATCCTGAATCCTCAACCGAGCACACTATCAAGGCCCTCCAGGCTCAGAACGCCCAGTTCCAAGGGCTGATCATGAATTTGACCCAGGGGCAACAAGATCTGAAGGCTCTGCTCTTGAAGAAGGAAAAGAAGAAGAAGAGGACTGTTTTGTTCAGCCCTAGACGCAGATCTGGGAACACCCTGCAGGAGGAAGCTGAGAGGACAACTCCATCTAGGGGGAAAGGCAGTCATCAAGAGGAAAGGATTCCCAGCCCAGTGGTCTCTGACAATGAGACAGATTTCAACGACGAACAGTACCCTCCGGCTGAGGATAGGTATAAACAGTTGGAAGACCGGCTAAGTGCTATGGAGATACAAAAAGTGCCTGGCCTGGACTTCGAGGATCTAGGTCTGTCTTCTGGGGTAGTGATCCCGCACAAATTCAAGGCACCTGCCTTTGCAAAGTACGACGGGGCATCATGTCCAAAGCTGCATCTCAGGTCATACATGAGGAGGATCCAGCCCTACACGGCCGACAGGAACTTATGGATCCACTTTTTCCAGGAGAGTCTTTCAGGGACTCAGCTTGACTGGTTCTATCAACTGAATGGAGCCAACATCCGTACCTGGGAAGACTTAGCCACTGCATTCTACAAGCAGTACCAGTACAATACCGACCTCGCTCCCACGCGCACTCAGCTTCAGGGGATGTCTATGGGTACAGGCGAGGGCTTTAAAGAGTATGCTCAAAAATGGAGGGACCTTGCTGGAAGGGTACAACCACCTCTGACTGACCGCGAGCTCGTCGACATGTTCTTGGGGACCCTGTCGGGTCCATTCTTCAACCACCTGATTGGGAATTCTGCTGCTGGGTTTACAGATCTGATCTTGACCGGGGAAAGAATAGAAGCTGGCATCAAGTCAGGGAAAATACAGAATGGTAACTCCTCGAACACTGAGAAGAAACAATCCAAAAGAGAATCTACTGTTGTCAACGCAGTAACTATTGCAAAGCCGGCCGGTACTCCTCAGCGTCACCACCAACAAAGGGAAGAAAGACCTAAGAGGCAATTTACTCCCCTTGGCATGACCTTGTCACAGATATTTCCACAGCTGCTGGAAACCAAGTTGGTAACTCTCATGGATCCCCCGAAGAATCCTAACAGGACACCTTCAAGGTACAATCCCAATGTTCGCTGCGCCTATCATTCTGACAGCCCGGGGCATGCTACAGATGACTGTTGGACTTTGAGGAATAGGGTTCAAGATCTGATTGATGCGAAGGAAGTCCAGCTTGACTCTCCAGAGACTCCCGATGTGACAACTGCTCCCTTGCCAAGACATGGCTAGGATTGGATTTTTTGTTCATTCGAATGTTCAATTTGTAATCTTCTTTCAATTGTTCAAACATTTTGTTTCATGTCAAACATTGTTATTTCATTAATGCACTACACATGTCTGTTTTGAAGTAATTATTTCGTATTCACTATGTGCAAATTATTTTCATATTTTTTCTGATGTCAACTCTCGATTAATAATTCTAAGCCTCTTGAGGGAGGATGACGAAAACGATACCGCTATCTTTACAGTATGCTTTTGAACAGACCCCGCTGATGAAGTACAGGCATTGTTTCAAATCCCTAAACACTGAAGTTATAAGGAAGATAATCCCTCGTCAACCCCTCTGAGCCAAAGAAATAGGAGTTTTTCTTTTCGAAATTTAAAAACCCTTAATCATAACCTGGGGCAGGGTAGTCTCTCAGTTGATCCAAGTGCATAACGAATGGCACCAAAGAGGTCCTTACAAAAAAAAAGAAGACAGTGATGGTTCCGAATAACCAATGAAGAAAGGCAGTCATTATCTTAAAAGATAAAAAACCCATTAAGTCAAAACCCATGAAGGAGACTTACAAAACTGGGGCATCCCGCTGACTGTAATTCCAAAAAAGGAAACAGTTCAGGAAAAAAAGAAAGGGATAACAAAAATCAAAAAAGAAAGAGGTCCTACAAACCCTCAGCAAAAAAGGAGATGACTGCCTATTCAAATAAACGTTCAATATCTGAATCATCACTAGTATATCAGAGCAAAGACTCAAACAAGGTCTAACGTATGATCAACTGAGTTTAGGTTTGGAGAACATCACGAAGAGCGGGTGGGTACAAATGATTTGAGCCTTTATCCTTTGTTTCTTAAACCGTGAACCAGGCCATGTTATAACCCTTAAAAGTCCTAGCTGAAGCATGGGTTAGTTCGAAAGCATACTGTTACGAAAGGTATCCTGACTCCTTAAGGCTCACGGTAAAATACGGAGTTGACATCACGTTTTACAAACAATCACTTATTTTATGAAAAGAATGCATTTTCAAAATCTTCAAGACAGACATAAGCTTTGCATTTTTAACATAACTTTGGTTGCATATGACTTTTTGTTTGAACAGCAGGGAAATTCGCACGATGAATACCTAGTGAACAAAAGCACTTCCAATCAAGGGGCATGGCATGAGCATGGTCCATCATCTGGGGAAATCCAATCAAGATTCGGAGAATCTCTCAAAGGCCAAATAGCCTGGGGCAAATCTCCGCCTGAGTCACTGGGGGCATCCTAGCAACGAATCTTGCCTGGTCAAACACCTTCTGGCGGCATGACAAAACACTTCTAACAGGGGCAACTCCCTACTTTCTGAGAACGGACATAGTCGAAAAAATACTACGCATAATCAAAGACCCGCTAGGTTGACACACCTAGGCAAAAATAAGGGCTTCCCGGCGAACCAAAAGGGTTCGGGCAAAATGAAGGGATGAAATGAAAAAATCTGTATACCCGGCAAGCCGAAAACCTGAAAAGGCGGCTTGGGCAAAAATGGGTATCCCGGTGGACTGAAAACCCGAAAGGGCAGTCCAGGCAAAAGTTAGGGATCAAAGCGTACGACTATGTCCTGTCATCTTGTCATCTGCCTACCTGAAGAAGGTTTGACCCTCAATAATTATCAGCATCCCACAGGTGCCTCTCCAACAGAAACTGGGGAAATAATGAGTTGTCTAAATGATCCGGTTGCCCTGTCCTCCAAGGTATCAAGGTAAGTTCCGTTGAAGAACATAACCAATACAGTTCAATACTCCCCCAAGAGAGTCCAATCCAGTTTCCCCAAGAAAGTTGGAATTCATCTCCCCAAGTAGTAAGCTTATCCCCAGTAAATCCTGGAAGCTTATCCTTCGCAGAGCACGAACGCGTCGCCCGGCTTTATTTCAAGAGTTATTTCCTTAACAGGATATAACTGGGTTATCCTCAGCCAAAAGCCACGGAAAGAGCGTCCTCAACAGTCTTCTTATCCCTAGCGAAGTCTATCAGCACTTCCAATACAGCAAAGATATCCCCAGCAAACTATTATCAACAACTCAGCAAAGCATCTCTATCCCCACAGAGTATCGCTCCTCAGCATGGTCGCTAGAGTACTTTTCTCCCCGCATAGTTATTCCATTCGCCAAGTCCATTCCCCCACGGAGTTATCTTCTCCTATTGGTATTCTTGCAACTATCATCCCCAGCGGAAGCAAAATCTATCCTTCAACATCAGCACAGGAGTGACTTCCCGGCATCCGTCAAGGATTTATTTTCCTAGACGCAGATACATTCATAAACATCTCATTTTCATACATCATGATACATGCATGTGTGTGTCATGTCATACAATCTCATTTATGTCGTTGCTTGATCCATATCATGCACTGCATATGATTGACCTTTACCTTTCAGGAAGGATACAGTTAAAGGATCAGCTATGTCAGAGTAGACAAATATAGCCAAAAGAAACCAATTCAGTCAAAGTAGACAAATTCAGTCAGAGAAGACAAATCCAGTCAAAGAAAACAAGCCCAGTTAAATCCCCAAGGTTTTTTCTGATGCTCATCCAGTCAAAGAAGACATGTCCAGTTAAATTACTTCCTAAAGTCAAAGAAAACACCCGTCATTGAAGACATCTCGTCATTGAAGACAACTCGTCATTGAAGACAACTCGTCAAAGAAGACAAGTCCAGTTAAAATTACCTCCACTCGTCGTTATAGACACTCGTCGTGATAGACACTCGTCGTGATAGACACTCGTCGTGATAGACACTCGTCGTTATAGACACTCGTCGTGATAGACACTCGTCGTGATAGACACTCGTCGTGATAGACACTCGTCGTTATAGACACTCGTCGTTATAGACACTCGTCGTTATAGACACTCGTCGTTATAGACACTCGTCATGATAGACACTCGTCATTATAGACATTCGTCGTTATAGACACTCGTCGTGATAGACACTCGTCGTGATAGACACCCGTCGTTATAGACACTCGTCGTCATAGACACTCGTCGTTATAGACACTCGTCGTCATAGACACTCGTCGTTATAGACACTCGTCGTTATAGACACTCGTCGTTATAGACACTCGTCGTCATAGACACTCGTCGTTATAGACACTCGTCGTTATAGACACTCGTCGTCATAGACACTCGTCGTGATAGACACTCGTCGTTATAGACACTCGTCGTCATAGACACTCGTCGTTATAGACACTCGTCGTTATAGACACTCGTCGTCATAGACACCCGTCGTCATAGACACTCGTCGTTATAGACACTCGTCGTCATAGACACTCGTCGTTATAGACACTCGTCGTCATAGAAACTCGTCGTCATAGACACTCGTCGTTATAGACACTCGTCGTTATAGACACTCGTCGTCATAGACACTCGTCGTTATAGACACTCGTCGTTATAGACACTCGTCGTTATAGTCACACGTCGTTATAGACACTCGTCGTTATAGACACTCGTCATTATAGACCACCCGTCCATGGAAATAACCTGTCAGTAGAGACAACTCACCAACCTTACATTACCAGATCTGATTCCTGTATCTTGCCAGGGTGTGTCTGAAGAGTTCGAGGATCCGATACCTGAATCTTGCCAGGGTGTATCCGTTGAAGACTAACATTACCAGACTCGACTCCTGTATCTCGCCAGGGCACGTCTGAAGAATTCAAAGATCCAGCTCCTGTAACCAGTCAGGACATATCTATACCAAGCATCTGAAAACCAACTCCTGCAACATGTCAGGTACTCATTTTTCTTTTGCAGGTACGCAAGTTCTCGCTAAGGAATCTCTTACGCGATCAACATCCAGATGGCATCTATAAGCCCATCATCCTATTCACCAATCTCTAAATGGCATCTATAAGCCCATTTCCACCATCACACTGCTACCATGTGAGCGCAAATTTCTGGGCACTCTAGTGTTCAATCATCTTCTACCCTCGGATTACGAAAGGCACGTCAGCCAATCTGCATCCTCAGGTCTAAGAAGATTGAACAGGGGCAACTGTTGTACCCTAAAATTTGCCCTCCCATATTCTCCAAGAAATTGCCAAGACAAGCTTCAAATTCCCCAAGGGTTGCACAGTGCAAGAGCCTCCTAAACAGTCAAAATTGGGGTTTTGGTTCTGATCAAGAAAATGAATTTTCTAAAGGCCCAATCAAGTCCCACATTCCTACAAATATGGTCAAGCATCCTCATATCAAGTTTCAAGACTTTCAGCTCAAAATTGCACAGTCAAAAACCCTAATTGCACTACAGTCAACTGTAGGGGCAAAATGGTCATTTGACAGTCAAAAGTTCAAATTTTTGGTCAACATCTCATTTTGAAGCCTTAAACATCATTTGATCAATGCTTGATCATGATTCTCAAAGTTTGGCTCAAAAATCATCAAGATGCAAAAGTTTCCTTATTTGGACAGCTGAAAAAGTCAACTGTAAATTGACCAGGGCATAACTTTCACATGGATTATCAGAAAAATTCCATCCAAAGCTCATTTTGAAGAGAAAGACATTTCCTACATCTCATCTTCATACTTCAAGTCCAAGAAATGCTCTCACAAAAAGTTATCAATTTCAACATTATAGGTCATTTTCAAAAGTCAACAAAAAGGGACTTTAAGTCAAAGGCCATAACTTGAGATTGGTAAATAAAAATGACATGGGACCAAAGGCATTGGTTAGAGGACTCAAAGACCTTTCCAAAATGTCCAAGAACATGAGAAAAGCTTAAAAATTGAGCAAGTTATGCCTTGTGGAAGTTGGGAAATGTTTGGATATTTTGAAAAGTCAACATTGATTCAAATGACCTAAAATTGCTAATGGGCCCATTTTTCTTCCACAATTCATCATCCCAAGCATGTGCACGACCATTAGGCCCAAAGGGAAGTTTTTCTCCATTTTTATTTATTTATTTGGATTTTTTATTATTAATAAATCATTTAATTAAATAAAATGCATGAAAAATACAAAACTAATGAAATAAAATCTTTTTGTGCAGAAATTATTCTCACTGGACACTCAAGTTCGTGCATGATCAATTAGGGAAAGTTTTGGCATGATTTGGTATCAAATTGCATGAAAAGATATGAAAATATTTTGCCATAAAAACTAAATATCCATATATCAAATCTTTGATTCTTTGGACAAGGAACTTGACCTAATTCATTCAGTACATAAGCCTAAACGAAAACCTAATGCAAGAGACCAGAAAAGCTGCGCAGAAGAGCATAAACAAACTGGCATTTTTTTCAAGAAAACTCCAATTCTGAAAACTTGTTTGCAGGACGTTTCAAGCCACAAAACCCCTCCCATTGCATTCCTAGGACGCCAAGCAACGTGCCTGAATCAAGAACACGGTCCCTAAGCCCTTGAAACGTTGTACAGAAGTCCCATTTTTCTTACTTTTTTGCATAATCGTATTTCAAGATTTATGCATTTTCATTGCATATTGTTAATGGATTCATGCTAATTAAGGTGTTCTGAAGCTAACCATTTATCTTAATTGTGTTTTCGTGTACTATATGCAATTATACCATTGATGCAGATTAGGGTTCGTGAAGCTTGAAATTGGGGGTTTCCAAACGCGGTAAAATCAGACCACCATAGTACCATGACTCAAATCAGTGAGCCCAGACGATTATGAACCCACCCTCGCGCTCAATTTATGAGCATCCAATGGCCATTCGCTATTTTTCAGTAGAGTGCCTAAGAGAACAGTTGGAAAACCGTGGCCTATGTTTGTGTTTCAGGAAAAAAAATAAGACAACGAAGAAGATGGTCTCGTGGCATTAGTTGATAGGCTGATTCAAATTTCGCGCGTAAAGCGCTCCACTAGCCATTATTTATTTTATATTTGTTGTTTGTTGATTAACATACAGGAAACGCGTGTGGACCACTTGGTAGGCTTAAGCAATGGTAACCTTCAGGACCTGGGTTCGAGCCCCAGGTCCTCACTTCCTTTCACATTATTTTTCAATTCATAATTATATGCAGTTTCAGCCAAAGGGGCACACCATATGCTCCACCATCAAGCATGCCACACGTTCAGTTTCATGAATTCAAAGGCACAGATGTGAAGAACAGGATACATTCCAGTCAACGCTGATGCACCCTAGTGCCAAAGTCAACGAGACTCAAGGAATTGGGCCCTAAAGTACTGGGCTTCACCTCCAAAATCAGGGGCAGACCCCCTAGGTTTGCCATTTTTATTTTCACATTCTTTCTTTTTTATTCATGCTTTCTTTTTAATTATTGTTTTTTTAATTAATTAATTATTTTCACAAAATATAAAAAAACCCATAAAAAATCAGAAAAGAATTAAAATAATAAATATTTTTTATTTCTAGTATTTTTATAAATAAATTTGCATGTAATTAAATTTAGTGTAAATTAGGTTTTAATTTTAATACTTTTCATGACAAAAATCTAAAAAATGTAGAAATAGGGTTTAATTTATAATTTTTCATCCTTTTTATTTTTCTTTCAAATATTTAATATTATTTATTTTATTTATTTTATAATCAAATTTGCATATAAAAATTAGGGTTAATTTTAGGTTAAAAACTTCAATATTTTTAATAAATTAAAAGCCATTAGAATTAGGGTTTGCATCTTATTTTAATTTTAATTAATTCTCTTTTTTCATGTAAATCCTAAAATACTATAAAACACCAAAAAAATAAGTTCTTTCTTTCTTTTAAATTTAATTAATTCCTCATTAGTTTAATTTTGCAAAAGGGTCCAACGCCCTCACTTCGATTTAATTCTTTTTATTCGCATATTTATTTTATGTCTTTGTAATATTTATGTATCTCTCCCAAGGCCATGTAACCTTTTAATTTTCTCGTACTTTTACTTTCTTTATTTTTCCTGTCAAATCGGGTCCTGGTTTAATTTTGGCGATGTGGACCCGCGCCTTTTGTAATAGCTTAGAATTTTTACTTTCCCGCATTATTTTTAACTATTAACAAATGGCATGAAAGAATGTATGGACAAAATAAAAACAAACGCTAGATCACAATGACATGACAAAAGACAAAATATCTGAAAATGACACACAAGTCACACACCACCCCTAGGGTACGCCTCACTGTTGCCTTGCCTCGAAAGGTGATCGTCGAGTAGAGGATGTCTTAGTAAGTCCTCATGATCCGGGAACCTGGCATGAGGGTAGCTTCTAAGGTGTCTTCCCATTGCTCTGGTGATCACCATGTCCCGAACCTCGAATTGACCCGAACACCTCCAATGGTGGTGCTACCTACCTCTCAATGGTGGGATGGCACTACTTTAAAGGACATCTACACAGACGAATTCCTTAGGGTAGGTAGGTTCTCGTAGATACTTGCTCTAAATCTCAAACAAATTCAAAAAATACTTTTCACACCAACACATTTCAAAAAGCTTTCGAAAGCAATTTTTCAAACACTCTTGAGGACCGATACAAGAGTCGAACTGGAATTTTCAAAGAAACTTTTTAAAAACCCACATTGAAAAGCAAACAAACCTTTTGAAAACACAAATGAGCAAGTATCTAAGAGCCCATGGATAACCATGGATAGAAAGGGTGCTAACACCTTCCCTTTCTATAATCTACCTCCCGAACCGAGAGAAATCTCTATAAGGAATTTTTCTGTGCTTTTGTCCTTTCCATTTGGAGAAAATAAAAGACGGTGGCGAGTCTTGCTTCCGCGACATTTCGCGAACCAGCGTTAAACAGTCAGTTCCAGATCCACCGATCACAACTTTCAAACATCATTATGGACCCCTAAGATCACTCATGACAAGTTTCAAGCTTTGAATCACATTTTTGATCAGTCAATTGGACAGTTGACCTAAAAATTAGCTATATTGGGGAAAAAGTCAACCATGGTCAATTTACAGTCAAACTTCTTAATTTTATATCAACATCAACATTTTAGACTCATATGTATAATTTGATCAAGTTTGGATTATAATTCCTCAAGAAATTTGATCAAATCATCAAAAGGGCAAAATGGTCAAAATTAGGGTTTTGACTGAGGAAGGGCAATTTCTGATTTTTGACCTAGCAAATGACCAATTGAGTTAAAGCATGATTCCAAGGATTGAATTGCATCATCTTAACCTTATTACATGGTTCAAAACATTTCAATTTCATTGATAGACAGATGAAATTTGCAGTCAACTGATCAAAAGTCAACTCTATATTTAAAAGTCAAACTTTGACTTTTTGGTCAAAATCAAGTGCCAAGGGTCACAATTCATCAAAAAATTTCAAAATTTAAAACTTGTTCATCAAGAAATCAAGGATTGAAGATTAGGGTTTAAAATAGGAAATTTTCTTAACTTAGAAATTTTTCTAAGTATAGAAAATTTCTTATTTTTTCTGAACTTTAGGCCATTTTTTCACCATGATACAAGATGTTTCAAAGGAAGTTCCCAACATGAAAGTTGTAGACCTACATGAAATCTACAACTTTTCTTCACACACTTTTCCCTAAAGATGCTTGTATCTCAAGATATAATTTTGTGAATACATGCTCATGAACTAGATAACTTAGTGAAATTTTGCCCTAATTTAGGCAGGTTTTGGACCCAACTTCATGGAAATTTTTCACCTAGTTCCAAGAGGAGTATTGAAATTCCTTTCAAAGATGAGTTATAGAGCACATTGCAAGCTTTCCAAAATTTCAAAGAACTCCTCAATATCATTTTTGAGTAGGGAGAATCGAAGAGAGAAAGTTGGCAATTTCTCACTTTTGATTCAAGCCATTTCATGAAGAACAATTTTCAAATCAGTACCTATGCTGCCTAATCCATGCTTTACAGGTCCCAAACTTTTTTCTTACTCCATAATTTAATGCTTACTCAGTTGACAAAGCTTTAATCCA
Organism: Vicia faba; assembly: GCA_948472305.1. Lineage (NCBI taxonomy): Eukaryota > Viridiplantae > Streptophyta > Magnoliopsida > Fabales > Fabaceae > Vicia > Vicia faba. The sequence continues at coordinate 226,007,126 of OX451741.1, forward strand.
AGCCCTAGAGCCATTTTCCAAGTTGTAATTCCATAAATGGAATAGAGTGGCCATTGCCATTTTGAAAAAGGTTCACTTTTGCAATTTTCCAATTCTTGAGCATTGAACCTGTCTCCATTGCACATACAAGTCTTACAGGCCTAAAGCAAATTGTACAAGGCATATACTAACCCTAAGCAATCCAGTACAAGCATGTAAAGCCTTGTCCCTTCACTTTGCTTAAAAAGCAAGAAAGTGTGCAAAAAGGCTAGGATTGAAAAAACATGTGGAAGAGCTGACTTAAAACCTTCTCCATACTAATATACAAACACATTACAACAGAAAACACGATTGCTAGAGGCCTGAAACACTCCCAAACTCCCTTTCACCAAAAAACTGTCAAAACTTGCAGTTTTTGCATAAGCATAGCAATCCATCATTTGGCTCGTGCGTTTCAAGTTTCAATCATCAAAACACTTTACCTACTTGATATCTAACTGATCCAGAACCTCATCCCTATATTGTAACTCCTTCTCCATCATCTTCCATTTTTGTTTTCAAAGCTTGCAGTTTGACTTGGATAGAGAGTTCCAGGCACTTCCAAATCAAGGCAAGGATTGGAACACACTCAGGGAGGTTCAAGCAAGCTCAAGCAATCATCAGGCCTTCATAAAACTCACTCCAACTCCATCCACGATTTCAACTGAAAGAGGTAAAATATCAACTTCTATCTCTTCATACAGACATCCATTGGCCACGATTTATGAATAAACAATGTAGACCTCATTGCTACGAAGCTGTACATGTATATATCTTGCATTTATTTGGCCTGAGTTGAGAGAATTTTGAAGTTCAAATTCCTGTAAAAATTAGGTTTAGATTTAGGGATTTTAAAATTCATCCTGATCTTTGATTGTTAGCTTACATGATTTATATGGTTAGAATCGTGAGACAAAATGCTACAACATTCATGTTATCAGTTTTCATTTTTATTGAGAGATGAGAAAGTTACAGAGCTTCTGGCCAGCTTGGGGAAGAAGATGAAGCACAGGGCAAGGACCTTCTTCATGTTATGTTATTTTTGTTTCACTTAAATCAACGGATGTATAGCCATCCCAGTGGCAAGGTAGCGCGTTGGTGAGACCCATGTCCTGGGTTCGAACCTTGGCTCTACCTTTTGTTTTCCACACTTTTCCATTTTTCCATTTTTGCTGTTTTTGCAGGATTGGGCCTCCACGCTGGGCCTTGTGTTTTTTTCTAACATTCACCATGTGATTGCTCAGGATACCCCCTAGTCCAACTATTTTCATATTTTTTATTTATTTGTTTTATTTTCATTTTTGTTTATTAAATATTTTCTTTAATACATAAAAATCCTAAAAAATATAAATATGATAATATTGCATTTTTATTTCATTTTATTTTATTTTTCACATAAAAAATATATTTTATCTTTAATATATACTAACTATATTTCTTAAATAAATTTGTAAAAATAAACTTAGATATATTATTATCTTTTCTTTTATATTTATATATACATACTTGTAAATATTTATTTTGGCATATATAAAAAACTAAATATTTTCATACAATATTATTTATTGTTTTTTAATACAAAAAATACATAAAAATAATACATAAGAACCTTATTTTCTTTCAAACTAGAAATTTGGGTTAACCCCTTTTTTAAGAATTAATCTCTTTCCCTTATATTTTTAGGATTAGGTTAAAATTTCTTTTCACACAAAAAAACAAAACAAAATTTTTTTCTTGCATGTACATAATATTGCATATTTAAATATTGTATTTGTTTATTCCAATATTCATACAAATTCGATTTGGTTGTAATAGCTTATTTAGGTTTACATTCTTGCAAATCCCTATTCAAATTTGTATTCCCCCTCCCATAAATTGTTGTAATAGCTTAGTAATCTTTACATTACACAATTTACCGCTTTACATGCCATGTTAGTAATTAGGGTTTGTATAGCAAGATAAAAACAAAGCAAATAGAAAACCTTAATACAAGGCAAAATCAAAGCATAGAAATAACACATTTGCACACAAGCACCCTTAAGGTTTCTCCACTTGGTTGCCTTATACAAAAATAGTCATATTATGCATGCGAAGTATCTTGGCAAAATAAACAAATATAAGATCATAGTTCCTCGATGACGCTATTCAAAGTTGCCTTACAAAATGATCTTGGTCCCTCAAAAATGCTAAGATACTTTGCAAACATTGCTAATCATGGTTATACGATGACCCACGCCCGTCCCGTTTACATCCAAAGATAGGGTTGCTTACCAAATCAATGGTAAGACAACAATGTCAAAGGAATAGAAAATGCACAAGAAAGACATTTGAGTAGGTAGATTACTTCTAGTTACTTGCTCTATTTACAAACAATTATCCTTGCTATTTTCCAAAACAAACACACACATTTCAAAAACATCTTACAAACATTGAAAACATTTTCAAAAGACAAACATCTTTGTATACATTCTTACGAACGAGAATCATTACAAAGATTGCCTAAACGAATGGCCTCTTTTACAAAATACTTTCAAAAACTACACAAAGCACAATTTCAAAACAAAAGCAAGTGATCTAGCAAGTAACTAAGAGACCATGGATGAAAAGAGTGTTAATACCTTCCCTTTTCATAATCTACCCCCCGAACTCAAGAAACAATCTCAAAGGTCTTTCATGTACTTTTTCACCTTTCCTTTTGGATAAAAGAAAAGCCGGTGGCGACTCTTGCTAACCGTGATATTTGCAATCAATTGCAAAACCCTCAAGTCAGTTCTCCCACTGTATCACATATGGGATATCCTGGATTTGGCCCCAAATAGTACACCCACCTTATTCGATCACTGCCTTGGCATCTTTCTGAGAAGACATCTTTAGTGGAGGTCTTGTAATCTTTGGGACTTGGGAAACAACCTTGGTTACTGCCACGGTTTGTGGGACTTCCTCGAAATGCTAAAACGGAGTTTCAATGAATTCACCATCCAATTCCACGTATCTGAAGGAGTTCAAGTGACTGACCATATATTCCTCTTCTCCATGGACAATAATGATTTTCCCCTCGGTTGGATATTTCAGCATTTGATGTAATGTGGAGGTAACGACACCAGCATTATGAATCCATGGTCGTCTCAACAAGCAGGAATAGGAAGGGCGAATGTCCATCACGTAAAAAGTTGAATCAAAGGTTTGGGTTCCAACTTTTATGGGGATGTCCACCTCCCCATGCACCATTCTCTTTGAACCGTCGAAGGCCCTTACCACTATGTTACTGGGTTTTAAGGTCAAACCTTCACGGTCAAGTCTATCAAGAGCCTTCTTAGGCAACACATTCAAAGACGAATCGGTATCAACCAAGACATGGGCCAAAGGTGTGCCCCTACATTTGATAGAGACATGCAATGCCTCGTTGTGTTTCCTCCCTCTAGGTGTCAAGTCAGCATCAGAAAAGCCTAAACCATTATCCACGGTCAAGCTGGCCACACAGTCTTGGAACTGATCAGCTGAGGTTTCTTGTGGTACATGGGCAGTTTTAAGGAATTTCACCAAGGCCTTCGCATGAGCCTCGGAGAATAACAATAAAGTCAGCATGGAAATCTTTGACGGAGTCTGCCCTAGCTGTTCGACTACGTTGCAGTCGATTCACTTTATAATTTTCAGAATTTCTTCCATCTCCTTTTGGGAGGCCTCAGGGATAGATACTGATTGCGCCTTCATCCGGACAGGCTCAACCAGAATAACTTTGCCCTGAGTCTCGGTCGACTCGGTAGTAGAAGTATCAGTAGATGTAACTATAAGAACTATAGTAGTAGTAGTGTCAATAGGAACAAAAACATGGATGATCACAGGACCGGTGATCGCCTTTGGAGGAGCAATCTCGGGAGAGAAAACTCTACCACTTCGGGTTATGTTGCTGGTTCCCGCAATGTTGCTGATGTCGGGGTCAGCCTTCTCAAAAATTGAGTCTTCAACAGCCGGCCAATCCTGCTTGACGTCGTGATAGTAGACATCGCCCCCATAGTTCCATGGGACGGTTTTATCTGATGAGTACGGGATTGGTCCAGGCATAGTAATCATCAGTGAAGCTACTTTGGGAACTGATGTAATCCTAACAGGTCTTTTGGTGGAGACCCTGGAAGAATTGGCGGAAATGGTTACTATTGAAACATCATTGTAGGAAATGGTTGGAACAGGAGTCTTCTCAAACAAAATCTCTTTGTCGTCAATTAGGCGTTGAACACCTGCATTGAATAAATGATAGCCAGTTGGTAGGGAGGAACAAAGGTGGCAGCTTTCGTCACAACATGGAAATAAACCAGCCTTCAATAGGTTCTTCTTGACGGTTAGGAGATGAGTAACAAGTTCATTAACAGTAGTAACAAACATATCATATTCGACAGAGTTAACACCTCGACCATGCTTGGGCATAGGAGCGGTGATAACATTTGGGATCTCAGGAGCATCAAACTCAATTTCTTTTGCTTCAAGAAGGTATTACACCTTGTTTTTCAAAGCCCAATACTTGTTGGTATCATGGCCTGGGCTTTCTGAATGGTAAGCACAGCGCGAGCATTAGGATGGTATTGAGGAGAGGTTGTGTTAGGATTCTTCGGAGCTTCTTTCAAAGTTACCAGAATAGATCTCAACAAATGTGGCAGGACTTGAGATAGTGTCATATTAATCCGTGTAAATTTTCTTACTGGTCTTTCTGTTCTAGGTTGATTGCTTCTCTGTTGAGTAGGTGCAGGTTTTGGGATCATGACAACCCCCACCATTGGATGACGTTCAGTTCTTTCTTAATTCCTTTGAGGATACACAACACCAACTTCTTTCTTCCCAAAAAATGATTTTCTTACAGCAGCAGAGGATGCGTCTTTTTGAATCTTCCCACTCTTAATCCCAGCTTCCACTCTTTCTCTGGTCAAGATTAATTCAGTAAAGCATGCCGAGGAGCTCCCAATTAAGTGATTAAAGAAAGGACCGGACAGGGTACCCAAAAACATGTCTACTAGCTCTCTTTCAGACAGGGGAGGCTGGACTCTTCCTGCTAAGTCCCTCCATTTCTGAGCGTAGTCTTTGAAACCTTCACTTGAAACCATAACCATACTCTGGAGTTGAGTACGGGTAGGAGCAAGGTCTGCATTGTACTGATACTGTTTATAAAAAGCAGGGCAAGGTCTTCCCAATTATGGATATTGGCCCTTTCCAGTTGATAGAACCAGACAAGCTGAGTTCCAGATATACTGTCTTAAAAGAAGTGTACCCACAAATCTCTGTCAGTAGTGTGAGGCTGTATCTTCCTCACATAGGATCGGAGATGCATCTTGGGACATGAAACTTCGTCGTACTTAGAAAATATTGGTGCCTTTAATTTTGGTGGAATGACAATCCCAGACACCAAACCCAACTCTTCAAAGTCTAGCCCGGGTACTTTCTGAATTTCCATTTCACTTAGACGTTCTTCCAGATGCTTGTATTTGTTGTCGGCCGGAGGATATTGCTCTTCAGAGTAATCTTCTTCTTCTTCTTCCTCTTCAGATTCTGGCTGGGCAACCGCTTCCTTGCCTTTCACTTCTTGATCATCCTTTTCACCAGATGACGTTGCAAAGTCTAGGGTCCTTCTGGTTTGTCCTTGGAACCTTCTTCCCATATTCAGAACTCCAGTTATTTTCTTTGTTTTCTTCTTATTTTCTTCAATCAGCAAGGTTTTCAAATCCTCTTGTTCTTTGGCTAGAGTCAAGAATATCTATTGAAACTGAGCATTCTGCGCCTGGAGGTCTTTCACTGTCTGCTCGAGATCCATCTTACTAAAATAAACAGTAGAAAGATGAGGAGACTTGTTGTAAGAAACCTACTTATGTTATGATGAATGGTAAATGCATATGCAATGATTTCAAGGAAATTAGAGATTTAAATTTGCTTTAGACCAAAAAAGGAATACACGTTATATTAATAAATCAAAGCTTGAGTACATCATGCCTCTTTTGGGCTTACAAAGAAATACAAAAACTCTAAGATAAAAAAGTTGTACGCATCCTCTTTAGTGCGATGTAGGCGTTCAGGCTCCGCTCCTCATGAAGTTTCCTAGTGAGTTCCAAAACCTTCTTCTCGCTGGCATAGAATTGGGCCTCGAAACTGTCTCGCTCCCCCTTAAGATGTATCCAATTCCTTTGTTAGTCTTCAAGAGAGGTGGGCATGTCAGGATGTAGGATAATGTATGGAACATCTCCTTCCACGACAGGCTCTATGACTACCGGGAGAATGGAAGGGTAAGGCATCATAATACTTTGAGCACGAGCTCGTACCCATTTGAGGTAAGGCTCAAGAGGGATGGAATTCTTATGCCCCAATGTCTTGCTATCTACCTTGTTCAACATCCTCCAAGCTCGGATAAATCTCTGGCGGTGACCTTGATTGTCGTTCTCGTAGTCAAATACCAAACCTTAAATGAGCATCTCATGTGGGCCATCCCTTTGGGCGTAACCAAACTGTCTTAAGGCTAAACAGGGGTTGTAGGTGATACCTCCCCTAATTCCAAGTAAGGGGACATTAGGGAATTCTCCATAATGGTCGACAATAGTAACATTCTCTATAGATCAGGAACACCAATGAATGTCTGAATGTTTGAGTGTTATCAACCTATGTGACCACCTTGAACCTTGCTCATTCTTCAATACAGATTGGGGAAGATGTGAAATAAACCATCTTGCCAAAATAGGAGTACATCACATAAGGATACCTCTTTTCCTCATAGTGCGAGTGTGAAAAGAATGTAGGATGTCTCCTAGCAAAGTAGGCACCGGGTTGCGAGACATGAATATTTTGACGGCATTCACATATATGAGTTGGTCAGAATTTAGAAACAAAACCATCCCATAGATGAAGAGAGCCACAATTTCCTCAAAATGTTGCAAATATAAAGAGTTCCAACAGTTTTGGGCTTTCTCAAATAAGAACTTTGCTAGGAAACCTTTAAAACCACTCCTTGTTTCCCAATTAGTTGTGATATCAAATGGTTGCAAGTGTAGAGCTTGAGCAATCTCTTCTGGCTTTGGATCTCTTTCCGTACCTGTGATACGGTGGGAAGAACTGACTGTTTTTTGGAATGTTGGTTTGCGTTTTGCGTTTGTATTCGCAAAATGTCCCGGTAAGCAAGAGTCACCACCGACTTTTATTTTATCCAACAAGGAAAGGAAAAAAGCACAGAAAAATTCCTTTTTTGAGATATTTCTCGGGTTCGAGGGGTAGATTATAGAAAGGGAAGGTGTTAGCACCCTTTCTATCCGTGGTTATCCACGGGCTCTAAGGTACTTGCTCAATTGTTTTCAAAATTGCTTTCTTTGTGCTTGTGGGTTTGAAAAAAAGTTTTTTTTTTGAAACTTCGATATAACTCTTGCTTCTGTCCTCAAGAGTGTAATGAAGTGTTTTTGAAAACTTTGTTCGAAAAAGTGTAAGTGTGAGAAATTTGTTTTGTTTTGATTGAGCAAGTATCTAAGAACCATCTACCTACTCGAAAAAGGAATCGTTCTATGTTATTTTCCTTTAGACCATGTTATCCCACTATTAATGAGTAGGTAGCATCGTCGTTGGAGTTTGAGGGTCAATTTGAATTAGGGACTTACGGTCACTAAAGCGATGTTAGGACACTTTCGCGGTAACCCTAATGTCTTAGATCATTTGCTTGAGGCAACAATATCTGAGGCAACCATTTCGAGGCGACTATGATCTTTTAGACAAGAGGACGACCTCTAAAACGACCTATACTCAATGACCGTGTACAAAGGCAACCAAGTGGGTGTACCCTAAGAGTGCGCATGTGGGAGTGTGTCGTTTTCAGTTATTTTTATCTTTTGTACATGTGAAGGGTGATCTAATTTGATTTTAGATTAAAACATTCAGTCTTGTCATGCCATCCTATTATCAAACATCTAACAGTTTATATTTGCGAAAATAAAATGTGGAATTTAAATTACAAGGCGTCGGGTATTTACATCACCAAAAACAAACCCTTTAAAAATAAATAAAGAGATAAAAAATAAATAAAGGTCCTATTAACTATTACAAACCGGAAGCAAGTACATTATTGGATAAAAGAAAATAAATTGCGTGCGGGAAATTAAATCGAGTGCAAGATTAGAGTTTTGACCCTTTTTGGTTAAAGAGAAATATCTTTTGTTGTGGTTTTTATTTTAAGAAAGAAATTAACCTAAATTAATTACTAAATTAATAAATTAATTAAATGAAAAATTATTTTTTTTGGGATTTTTGATCATTTAGGAAAAAAAAATTAAGTTAGTGATTAAAACCTAATTAAATCTAATTTAATTTTAATTATTTACAAAAAAACAGGTTAAAGTTATTCTAATTAAAACCTAAATTAATTAATTAGTGTTTATTAATAAAAATTAAAATTAAAATTTGATTAAATATAAAAAATATTTTTGTGATTTTATTTTATAAAGAAAAGAGTTTTTTTGATTGGTTAGTAAATGAAATCAAAATAATAAAGCAATTAAAATAAGTAAACAAAATAAATAAATAGAGGGAGTATGGGCCTGAAATTGGGAGTTTGAGAAGCAAATCTGTGGCCCAATTGCAACTGGCCTTGTTTGACTTTGTGAGATCTGGTGGGCGTGTGTTGACTTGGCTCCACGTGGACTATCAGCTTGGAACCATCAGATTTGGCCTTTAGGCCATCTGGCTATTAGATGTATGAAGGTGCATGGTGAGCTGCAGGCCGACACACGCATTGGAACACCTGAAGAGAAAAAACATTGAGAAATTAGGGGACCTGGGATTCGAACCCGGGTCCTGTAAGGTAATGCTTCGCTTGCCTTGCCACTACGCTACTTTGTTTTGTTTGTTAGTGATATACAAATAAAACATAATATAAAAAACAAGTCAATATGCCAGCAAACAAAAAAATGCGCGAAAATTATTTGAATTGGCCAATCGGAGGAGGACACGATCTCGTCCCTGTCCTCAGACTTGTAACAATGTTACCTGCGGATTTGAATCCGCAGCAAAAGACGTAGGCTTATGCTAAAACTCCCTCCAGGCCACAAAAATGAGTTCTAAGAGCATGGTTGTACTCGTCCTTCCCTCCCGGTCACAACCACACCCTTCTTGATGGTCAATTGTTCCTGAAATAAAAACACCCAAAAAAATCTCCAAGAACCCTAGCTATGGTGTTTTGCTTTACAGGTCATGTAAACGAAATTAAATAATGCAAAAAGCTTGGAAATGTTGTGAGGATTACAAATATGCAGTTAGTTTGTTCAAAATGATGCAAGAATGGAGAGTTGCGATTTCAAGAACAGAGTTAGGTATCGTGACACTTATAGCGCTTGTGAAGGTCTGAGAACGCTTGCTTTTGATCCAGATCACTTGTGTGAACACCCAGGAAGAGATTAGGACAGGTCTCAGCCTCTGAAAGTGCCTCTAGCTATGGATTCGATCTCAAGTTTTTTGGTGCTTTTTTCAATTTTTGTTCTGCCTCCTTCTGCAATTGTCAACCCCGATTTCGTCCCTTGTGGCTTGCTTATGTATTGTATAGTGTGTTAGGGTAACAAACTTGGCTCAAATCTTCTCCCATCAATGCTTGCCAATTTGATTTGATTCACCCTTTACAAACTTGCCAATTTTGCCAAATCTCAATCTTTTTGCACATGAATTGGTCTGATTCGATTTTGATGATGTTAATGATGATAATCAAATCCTGAAATAGCCAAAAGATCTCATGTTATCAAGGTTTTAGATTTTATATGATTTAATTTGATTTAAAATGAATAAATTCAAATAAAAATCAAATTAAATAATAAAAATAAAATATGGGCTCATGGCTGAAGCTAGGACACGTGGGAAACTATGCAAGCTCAAATCAAGTGGAAAAGAATGGGCCCATTTGACAAAATTTGAAGTTTTGGGGATAGTTGACTTTTGGTAATTTTGCAAAAATGTCCAACTTCAACAATGCATAACTTCTTCAATTTTGAGCTTTTGGAGGTGTTCTTGGACTTTTTAGAAAGCTTGAGATGTCCTCTAACCAACCCTTTTTGTCTTATATCATTTTGATCTTCCACGCTCAAGTTATAATCTTTGGCAAAAAAGGTGTTCTTGTTGACTTTCAAAAATGACCTATAATATCCAAATTCATAACTTCTTGTGAGTGCATTTTTTGATCTTGGGGTATGAAGATGGATTGTAGGAAATTTCATCCTATTCAAAATTAGCTTTGGATGGGTCATTTCTCATAAAGTATGAGAAAGTTATGCTTGGTCAAAGTTGAGTTGACTTTTCCTACAAAACTCTAATTTAGCAACTTTTGAATCTTGATGAATTTTGAGCAATCCTTGGGGAATCATGATCAAACCTTTATTAAATGATGAAATAACCTTAAAAATGAGAATGTCGACAGAAAATCTTGAAGTTTGATTGTATGTAGGTCACAATTGACTTTTGCCCTAGCATAGTCGATTTTTGGACCCTTTGAGCAATTGACTGAGCAAACTTCCTCTGCAAGGCTTGAAATTTGACATGGATGATCTTGAGAGCATATTAGGACATTGGGGAGAAATTTAGGTCATTTGGACTCAAAGATATTGATGCAACACAAAACCCTAATTTGGGGTTGACTGCCTTAGGAGATAGCTTGCATGTCCAACTCTTGAGCAAACTTGAGCAACTTGGAGATTTTTCTTGCAATGTTTTGAGAAATATGAGAGGAAAAATTTTGTGGTACAATAGTACCGTTAAAAGGTAGTTGATTGAGAATGGAATACTCAGGAGTTGGGAGAATTCTTCCAAAGTTGGCACAAGTTGATAATCGGGAAATGTGAAGCAATGGTGTAAAGGATCAAAGAACTGGAAGAGAACCTTCATCATGTCTTCATAAGTGTTGGAGGTAACCAAGTTTAGTAGGCGACCATGTATTTCGGTAAATGGAGAATTTTCATGAATCCTTGATGCTAGCTCTTTAAGTTGAGGAGGGATCCTTACTAGATTGACTTGAATGGTTTTCCTGGGAATAGAATCCATGTCCTATAAAACAGAACAAAGATAAATCCCAAGATCCTTGAAATGGTTAGTGAATATGAGTATGATGTTATGATGTTTATGATGTTATGTACAAGTAAATATATACAAACAAAACAAACAAGTCCTTATGTTTAGGCTTGCATGGAGTCTCATAGGTAAGTACCCTCTTGAAGTTTAGTTAGCTCAAACCTGTCCTAGTAATAGTAACCGGGTTCTAAGGAGCTCAATATCACCGATTTGTTTCTTTGGGCATTGTTTCAGCGCAAGCCTCTTTAATGGCGACCAAAATATCCCAAAAAACCAAACCTCAATGAGTGTAGTATTGAGTATCTACCAACTTCGGAATGCACCAAAGTCGGTCATCTCACTACGTCTTAAAGGCCAAGTTGGTCAAGTAAAGGTTCTAAAAGTTCATTAGTGCTTCATGACATCATTCAGCGGCCACGTATTCTCCTTGACTACTCAAGGGCTACCGGTACCCACAAATATGCACACTAACGTAGCTATTGCTTAGACCATGTCGGTATACCCCGCATAGTTTCCATAATGTATTGCTACGTACCTATAAGGTATCCCAAATCCGGGTAGAGGATTCAAACCCAAACGAATAACCATAATGTAAAGCATACAAGTCAAACAATGAAAACAAGTAAATGTGATCTAACCCTAAGGTAACCCCACTTTTAGAATATTCCCCAACAAAGTCGCCAGTTCTGTGATACGGTGGGAGAACTGACTTGGGTATTTTGCGTTTGATCGTAAATGTTGCGGTTAGCAAGAGTCACCACCGACTTTTCTTTTATCCAAAAGGAAAGGTGAAAAAGCACAGGAAAGACCTTTGAGATGTTTTCTTGAGTTCGGGGGGGTAGATTATGAAAAGGGAAGGTATTAGCACCCTTTTCATCCATGGTTTTCCATGGGCTCTTAGATACTTTCTAGATCACTTGCTTTTGTTTGAAAATGTGTTTTGTGTGGTTTTTGAAAGTATTTTGTAAAGAGGCATTTTGTCTAGGCAAACTTTGTAATGATTCTCGTTCGTAAGAATGTATAAAAAGGTGTTGATCTTTTGAAAATGTTTTTAAGTTTTGAAAAATGTTTTGAAAGTGTTGGTGTTTGTTTTGAAAATAGAAATGATGTTTTTGTTTTGAAATTGAGAAAGTAACTAGTAACATTTTACCTACTCAAAAGTCTTTCATGTTTATTTCCTTTTTCCTTTGACATTGTCATCTTACCATTGATTTGGTAAGTAACCCTATCTTTGGATGTAAAAGGGACGGGTGTGGGTCATCGTATAACCATGATTAGCAATGTTGCAAGATATCTTAGCATATTTCTTTAGGGACTAAGATCATTTTTGAAAGGCAACTATGATAGCGTCATCGAGGGACTATGATCTTGTATTTTGTTTGTTTTTGCTAAGATACCTCACATGCATAATATGACCATTTTTGTAAGGCAAACAAGTGGATTTACCCTAGGGGTGCTTGTGTGAAAGTGGATTGATTTTCATGTTTGATTTGTCTTTGATTAGGGTTTTCTATTGATTGGTTTTTAGTCTTTCCATGCAAAACCCTAATTACCAACATCTGTATATAAAGCGATAAATTGCGGAATTTAAAATTACTATGCTATTAAAATACTTAGGGGAGGGGGTATACAAATTTACAAATGGGGAATATTGCAAGAAATTAAATCTAAATAATTATTTCAACCATATTGAATTTGAATAAATGTACAAAATAAGGATAAAATGCAAAAAATATGAAATGTAAGGGGAAATGTGATTTTGTTTGTTTTTTTTATGAAAATGGGTTTTTTACCTAATTAATTAAAGTAGAATAATTAACTAAAAAAAGGAAAATTAATATTAAAATAGCAAACTAAATTAATTTAAAGAAAACAAGTTTTTAGGGTTTTTGTGAATTTAATTAAATTAGTAACTAAAAATAATTAAATAAAAATTCTAAATTCTAAATTGATTTTAATTTACAAGAAAAATAAGTGATATAATATAATAATAATAAAAATTAAATTATCTAAGTAAAAAAGAAATTAACTAGAGAAAAGGTTTTTGTTCTTTTATTTTTGAAAAGGAAAATAAACTAAATTGATATAAATAATAAAAATAAATATTTTTGGATTTTTATGATTAATGAAAATAATAATAATAATAATAATAATAATAATAATAATAATAATAATAATAATAATAATAATAATAATAGTATTAATAATAATAATAAATAAAAGATAAAAAAGTAAAAAAAATAAAAAAAATAAAAAAATAAAGTCAGGCCCAAAGGATGGCCCAGGCGCTGCAAAAACAAAAAATGTCAAAAAAAAGTGGAAAAAAATGGAAAAAGGTCACGCTGGGGCTTGAACCCAAGACCTCATAGTGACAGGCCCGCGCTTTAACCACTAGGGTGGTGATACATCCATTAACTTATGTTAAACCATAAATATATAACATAAATCCCGCCCTAAATATACTTCATCTTCAACCTCCAGCCAGAAGCCCTGCTGTGATACGGTGGGAAAACTGACTTGAAGTTTTGCGTTTGTGTTCGCAAATGTTTCGGTTTAGCAAGAGTCGCCACCTACTTTTTATTTTATCCTAAGGAAAGGTCAAAAAGCACAGGAAAGACCTTTGAGATGTTTTCTTGGGTCCGGGGAGTAGATTATGAAAAGGGAAGGTGCAAGCACCCTTTTCATCCATGGTTATCCATGGGCTCTTAGTTACTTGTTTAGATCACTTGCTTTGCTTTTCCAATTGTTTGAAATGGTGCTTTGTGTGTGGTTTTGAAAGATGTTTTGAAAAGAGGCCATCGTTGTGGCAACCTTTGTAATGATTCTTGTTTGAATGTATACAAAGGTGTTTTTGTCTTTTGAAAAGATTTCAATGTTTGAAAGTTTGATTTGGGAAATGTTTTGAAATTGTGTTGTGAAGTGTGTTTGAAAATAGCAAGGATGTTTTGCAAGCTTTTGATCAAGTAACTAAGAGCTATCTACCCTATTTTACTCAAAGATCTTTCCTAATGTTTTTAACCCTTTTGACAGTGTTGTTTCACCATTGCATTTGGTGAACAACCTTGTGTTAGGATGTTAAACGGGACAGGCGCGGGTCATCGTATAGACCATGATAGCAATTGTGTTAAGTATTTTTGGCAAATTTTTGAGGGACTTGATCATTTTTGTTTAGGCAACCAAGATAGCGTCATCGAGGGACTATGATCTTTTATTTTGTTTTTGTTTTGCCAAAGTACCCAACATGCATACCATGGCCCATTTTTGAAGGCAACAAGTGGATTGTAACCCTAGGGGTGCAAGTGTGTATTGTGTTTGATTTTCATGCATTTTGTCTTTGATTAGGTCAAACTATTTGTTGATTTGATTTTTTGCATACAAACCCTAATTCTCTAATCATGGCATAATTGAAAGCGTAAAGTGCGAGAATTTAAAATTCTAAGCTATTACAACATGATTATAGGGATGGGGATACAATTTTGAATGGGGGGGGGGGGGGGGTATTTGACAAGAAATATAAATCCTAACTTACTATTACATCCAAATTGAATTTGCTTGCATAAATATTAAATGGACAATATTTAAATAAACAAAGAAATAAATATCAAATAATATATATTATGCAAAAAGGTTTTTTTTTGTTTACCTATGTATGTAAAAGTATTTTTTATGTAAAAAAGTATAAGGAAATAAATAAATAAAAAAAGATTAATTTTATTTGTTTTAAGAGTAAAACCCTAATTTCTTTAAGAAAATAAACATTATATTATTTATATACACTAAAATATATTAATATGTGTAAAAATAAAATATACTTAGAAAAAGTATTTTTTAGTATAAATAATAATAAAAAATAAAAATGTAATATTTTTTTTTTATGCTAGAGTATTTACAAAATAAAAAGTATATATTTATTATATGTATATTAATCAAATTAAATATGTACAAAATAAAATAAAATATATAAAAATAAAGTATATTCAAGAAAATATTTTTAGTATGAATAAAAATAAAGAACAAAAATATAAGTATAAATTACATATTATTTTCAAGTCTTAATAAATAATGTAAAAATATTTAAATACTTTTCAAGTTAGAAAAATTAAGATAAAATGCCAAATAAATGTAAAAAATTTATGAAAATATTTTTAAGCATTTTTTATATTTCGAAATAAATAAACAAAATCAGAAATGAAAACAAAAATGTGAAAATACAAGAAATTGGGCCAGGGGTGCAAAAATGAAAATGGGAGGTGTTAAGAGTGAGCCAGGCCAAGCCCAGCCCACCACTTCATCTTCTTCCTCCAGCATTTTGAAAATACGCGCGCGCCTGTACAAACTTGGATATCCTGTATACGTGATCTATTACAAAAACATACAACATCAAACTTGTAGAGAATTTCAAGACGATTCCAACCATATAAACAACTAATCCTAACTCTCAAAGACCAGAGAGAATTTCTCTGGCCCTAAAATCCGACCTAGTTTTTTCAGCATGTTCATGGATGAAATTCTCCTAGCACACTTAATATAAATGAAAACTAAGCATATGTACAGCTTCATGGCAATGAACACTACATTTTTTTATTCACAAACCTAAGGCTAAATGTTCTTAAATAGAGAGATAGAAAGTGAAGAAAAACCTGTTTCAGTTGGATTCGTGTAGGGCAATGCAGTGCTTCTCAACAAGTTTTGAGATGTCTGGTAGCTTGCTTGAACTTCACTTGACCTTTTCCAATAGCTAGCTTGCCTTGAATGTCCTTGAATCAGCCTATGGAACTCAACCTGCACAAACTTGAAATGAAAATGGTGAACACTGTAAATGGAGTTACAGTTGGCTTTTGAGGTTTGGGATAGCTTGAGTGAGTTGAATGGAAGGTGTTTGAAGTAATTTGGGGCAAAACGCACGAGCCAAATGAGCTGGGGGACTCAAGTTGCAGCACCTGCCCTGTTTTGCCAAAGAAGTGTGATTTCTGGCTATGGGGTGTTTTGGGGCTCAAGCACTCGTGTTTCTAGCTCAAAGGGTTGTGTGAAAGATGTTCAAACTATTTGTGTAAGTTTATCTTTGCTGGTTTTTTAGTTCTAAGCATTTGGACAAGTTTCTTGTTTTTGAAGCAAGAAAAATGAACTTGTGGTTACAGGCCTGTACAGGCCATCTTATCACCATGCATACAATCCTCTTGGCCCCTCTAATTAGTGGATTTGTTTAGCTGCAATAGATTTGGCTCTATGCTCAAGGATTGGTGGTTTGACATAAAGCACACTTTTGTAAAACTGGAAATGTGCCTTTTACCATTTAGGGATTAAACTTGTGTACAATACCCTAATGAAAAAGACAATGCATTAGCTAAATGGATTTGCATTAAATTATAGAGTGTGAAATGGTTTAGAGGACTGAAAAATAGTGTAAGGAATGCTAGTTTGAAAATGCAACTTAAGTGAACATGATTTTGCCATGGATACAAAGTGAGTTTTTGCCAACTTCAAGCATTCGATTCTCCCTAACCATATATGTGTTTGAGGAGTTCTTGGACAATTTGGAAATATTGCAACATGCTCTATAATCCATCTTTGAAATGCAACTTGATAATCCAAGTGGAACTATGTGAAAAATGGCCAAGAAGATAGGTCAAAATCCTGCCTAAACTAGGGCAAAATTTCACTAAGTTAAAAGTTTTAGGGACCCTTGTTCCAAAAATCATAACTTGAGATCCAAGCTTCCTTTGCGAAAACTTTGTGAATCAAAGTTGTAGACTTTGTGGTGTACTACAACTTTCATGTTATGAGTTTTGTTTTAATCCATTTTCATCATGGTGAAAATGTGGGGCAAAGTTAGGAAAAATTAAGAAAATTTTATAACTTAGAAAATTTCGAAGTTATGAAAATTTTCAATTTCAAACCCTAATTTGCAATTTTGGGTTTCTTGATGAACAAGTTTCATAATTTGACACATCTTGATGAAAAATGACCCTTGGAACTTGATTTTGACCAAAAAGTCAAATTTTGACTTTTCAATGTACAATTAAATTTTGATCAGTTGACTGAAAAATTCATCTGTCAATCCCATGCATTTGAGATCTTTTGAACTTGTTGAATAGGTAAAGATGATTCCATTGAGTCCTTGATTCCTTGGTTGAACTTAATTTGCCATTGGCTAGGTCAAAAAGTCAGAAATTGCCTTTTTACAGTCAAACCCCTAAAAATGACCATTTTGCCCTTTTGGTGATCTGATCAAATTTCTTGTGGAATTGTGGTCCAAAATTGATCAAATGGTTCATATGAGTTCATAATGTTGATTTGGGTCAAAATTTATGAGGTTTGACTGTAAATTGGCCACATTTGACTTTTTCCCTAATATAGCTGATTTCTAGGTCAACTGTCCAATTGACTGGGCAAAAATTTGATTCAAGGCTTGAAACTTGGTATGGAAAAACTTATGAGTCCAATATGATGTATGAAAGTAAATTTGAGCATTGAAGGTCCAAAAATACTTGTGCAAACTCAAACCCTAGTTTAGGTCATCAGTGTAAGGAGATGTCTTGAGCAGTGCAAACCCTAGCTTAGTCTTGAGTTCTAAGAGCCTTGTGATGAGAAATGTTGATAAAAATAGAGGGAAAATTTTGGGGTACAACACCTGCAACTTGCTCATTTCTCAACCATTTGCAAAAATGTAAACATGAAAGTTGCTCCGTTTTTTCATACGAATCCAACCATATAAATATCATGAACTATAAATCAAAGATGAATGAGAATTTTTGAAAGTACCAAATTCTGACCTAAATATTTTCATATATTCAATCCTAACATTCTCCTAGCTCAATCAATATAAATGAAATCTATGGACATGTACAACTTCAGGGCAATGATGTCTACATTTTATCTTCACAAATGCAAGCCTAACAATGTCTAAGTAATGAGATAGAAGTTCAAGAAAAATACCTCAAAACTGGAAATCATGAATTTCAAATGAGCTTGATTCAAGGTGCTGCAATGATCAGGTTAGCTTCCTAAAGTTCCCAGGAAGCTAATGCAATGGTTTGCTTGAGCAATGGATGGCTGGAATGGCTTGGAGAAGTCAATGTGCAATACTCTGTTTTTGGTTATGGAGAATATGGTAAATGATGTTACAATAATGAAACAAGGACAGGGATAAGTTACACTTGATGTAAGGAAGCTTTAGAAACTAAAAGGATAAGAAACGCACGAGGGAAATATGAGTTTGATGTTCAAGGTCAGAAACTATGCAACAATGGTGTTTTTGGGAAATTTCTGATTTGAGAGAGTTTTGGTGTATTTCAGGGTGCTTAAGCTCGTGTGTTTTCTTGCAAATGACTTGTGTTTATGTATGGAAAAGGTTTGGATACTTGAGGTGTTCAGAAGTACAAGATCACATGTTTTGGCTTCTTGACTTGTTTTTGAAGTAAGGTTGACAAACATTGATTCAATTCATAGTACAAAGCTATCTAGAGTGGTTATCAACTTTATACAAGCTTATCTGACTTTGAAGAGGAAGTTTGTGCAGAAGGAACAAGTGCAAAGCTCAATGCAAGTTGACTTTGCATAAAGCTTGCTTTATGTAAATGGCAATGGTGCCTTTGTGCCATTAATAGAAAATTTGCTTGGATAAAGCTTGAATCAAGTGGATAATAACTCATAATCAAGTGTAATCTTATGATTATGGAGATATAGTGAGGTTTAGAGGCCTGCAAAGCAAGATTGTGCAACATAGGTTTGAGATTTGAATTTTGTTCATCACAAAATTTGCCTTGTAAAATAACTTGAAACCCCAACTTCTGACCTTCGATTCTCCTTGCTCATAAATGATCTCAAGGAGTTATTGGACATTTTTGAAAGCTTTTAATATGCTCTACAACCCCTATTTGAATCACTTTTGCAAAATCCAAATGGAACTATGTGAAACTTGGGTCAGAAGTTAGGTCAAAATCCTGATCTAAAATGTTCAAAATTTCACTAAGTGTTTTAGTTTCAAGACCATGACTTCATGGATTAATAAATTGAGATCCAAGCATTTCTAGGAGAAGTTGTGTAAATCAATGTTATATGTATCATGGAGATACACAACTTTCATGTTGAAAGTTTCTTTTGAATCATCTTGCATCATGGTGAAATTTTTTCTCAAAGTTGTGAAAAAACATGAAGTTTTAAACACTTAGAAAAATTTGTAAGTTAGAAAACTTTGACTTTTCAAAATGAAATCTTGACTTTTTGATTTCTTGATGAATAAGTTTCATATTTTGACATGTTTTAATGAATTGTGATCTTTGACACTTGATTTTGACCAAAAAGTCAAAGTTTGACTTTTCAGTGTACAGTTG
The DNA here is from genome assembly GCA_948472305.1 of Vicia faba. Classification (NCBI taxonomy): domain Eukaryota; kingdom Viridiplantae; phylum Streptophyta; class Magnoliopsida; order Fabales; family Fabaceae; genus Vicia; species Vicia faba. The sequence goes on from OX451741.1 coordinate 226,026,535, forward strand.
ACTTTTTATCAGTTGACTAAAAATTCACTATCAATCCAATTGATCTTGAGAAATGTTTTGGGTCATGCCATTAAGTTAAAATGATGCAATTGAACTCTTGAGATCATTCCTCAAACCAATTAACCATTTGCTAGGTCAAAAATCAGAAATTGCCTTTCCTTAGTCAAAACCCTAATTTTGACCATTTTGCCCTTTTGATGATTTGATCAAATTTCTTGAGGAATTGTGGTTAAAACTTGATCAAATGATACATATGAGTTTATAATGTTGATATGGATAAAAAATTATGAAGTTTGACTGTAAATTGGCCATAGTTGACTTTTTCCCCAGTACAATTGATTTTTAGGTCAACTGCTCAATTGACTGAGCAAAAATGTGATTCACGGCTTGAAACTTGACATGAGTAATATTGGGGGTCCATAATGATCCATGAAAGTCATAAGAGGCATTGGAAGTTCAATTATCTTTGTGCAATCTCAAACCCTAATTTTAGTCATCAGTGTTTAAGGAGGTGTCTTGAGTTGATCAACCCTAGTGCAGTCTTGAACCAAAAGAGATCTTTGTAAGAAAATATTTGATAAGTGAGAGGGAAAATTTTGGGGTACAACACTACCCCCAGAACTCAAGAAATAAATGTCAAAAGGTCTTTCCTGTTCTTTTCAACCTTTCCTTATTGGATAAAAGAAAAGTCGGTGGCGACTCTTGCGATCCGCAACAATTGCGATCAAACGCAAAAGACCCAAGTCAGTTCTCCCACCATGTTACACTATTCCTAGGTGATGTCTACTATAGCCTAATCATAAAAAAACCTTAACAACCGCGGCCCAGCTAGTTGTTAACTGTAATTCAATCCTAATTGGTCCGATCAGGAAAGCATTAGAAACCTTGAACGATTAACTTGAAAGGAAACTACTGTATTAAAATTCAATAATTCATGGTCAATACATTCGCAAATCAGGGACACCCCCTAGCATTGAGGGGTTTAGCCTCACATAATATTCAACGAGATTTCAATGATAATAACAATAGACATTACACAAATAAATGGTGAACTCTGATCTTCAATTGCTCCCACTCATGAAAGGTCTTCGATCTCCCACAACTTGCATGGACTTCAATATTTTATCATCAAAATCTCCAGTTGTCAAAAAAGTACCTTTCTTCTTCTCACAAATAGGTTTTTATAATGAACAATCCAATTGTCTCGGTCGGAAATGCCTAAAACGCCCCTCAGGGTCCCAAATCATGAAAAATCATAAATACACTCACAATTAGCGTCCTGGCCGACACGGGCCGTGTCACCTGACACGGGAACCCGTGTCGTGCTCTTTCCATTGCTCCCAGCAATACTTTCGCCCAGTCTTTCTGAAACGGGCCATGTCAGCTAACACAGGCACCCGTGTCAGCCTCTGTGTTCCACGTCTTCCCATGTCTTCCCCCTGACACGGCCAGTGTCAGGCAACACGGCTACCCGTGTCAGGGCTCCTGTAGCAATTCCTCCAAAACTTGTACTTATGCACCTTTTCCGTCCCGATTTATCCTGTTTATTATTTTGCACCTGAAAACACTAAAATAGTAACCATAGCATAAAATACAGTAATAAGAAATAAAACATCAATCAATTAAACGAAATAATAGCTAAAATATTTTCTAAATTCCTGTGTAAAAACCACTAGTTAGTACTGAATGTTGTATTCTATCAGGACAATTTTCCATCTGGCTATCCTTCCAGAGGGAGCGGGCTTTTTAAATATGTATTTTATAGGATCCATTTTAAAGATTAACAAAGTAGTATGAGTCAACATATACTGTCTTAGTTGGCGAGCAGCCCATGCCAAAGCACAACAAGTTTTCTCGAGCGGTGAGTATCTTATTTCACAGTCGGTAAACTTTTTTCTAAGGTAGTATATTGCATGCTATTTTCGACCAGACTCGTTATGCTGTCCCAATACACACCCCATTGAATTCTATAACACTGTTAAGTACATGATAAGAGGTCTTCCTTCAACTAGAGGCATCAAAATTAGAGGTTCTTGGAGGTACTCCTCGATCTTTTCAAAATCTATCTGACAATTGTCATTCCACTTTACTACTTGATCTTTCTTCAGCAACTTGAAAATCGGCTCACAAGTAGTGGTCAAACGAGAAATAAATATGGAAATATAGTTTAATTGTCCCAGGAAACCTCCGACTTCCTTCTCAGTACGGGGGGCTAGAACTTCTTGGATGGCTTTGACTTTGGCAGGATCAAATTCAATACCTTTACCACTGACAACAAAACCTAGGAGTTTACCAAATCTTACCCTAAAAGTGCATTTGTTTAGATTCAACCTTAGATTGTACTTATTTAGTCTCTCAAACAGCTTATGTAGGTGGTTGAGATGTTCTTCTTCAGTCTGAGATCTGGATATCATGTCATCAACGTAAACCTCTATCTCGTGATGTATCATGTCATGGAACAAGGCTACCATAACACGCTGATAAGTTGCACCGACGTTCTTTAACCCAAAAGGCATAACCTTGTAGTAGGAAGTGCCCCACTGTGTGACAAAAAGTAGTCTTTTCCATGTCTTCTGGTGCCATCTTGATATGATTATAACCCGAGAAGCCATCCATGAAGGAAAATACTTTATGTTGAGTGTTGTTGTCAACCAAAACATCAATATGTGGAATTACAGAGTCATCTTTGGGGCTTTCCCTACTCATATCCTTGTAGTATACACACATACGCACCTTACCATCCTTCTTAGGTACCGGAACCACATTTACAACCCATTGAGGATAGGATGTAACATCTAAGAAACCTGCATTGAATTGCTTCATAACCTCAGCCTTGATCTTCTCGGACATCTCGAGACGCATACGACGAACCTTCTGCTTTATTGGAGAAAAACCTTTTTCATTGGCGGACGGTGAACCACAATATCAGTATCGAGCCCCGAAATCTCTTTGTATGACCAAGTAAATATCTCGTCATAGTCACGAAACATCTAGATTAATCTTTTCTTGAAACTGTCCTCTAGGTTGGCACCTATCTTGACTTCTTTCCTGTCTGCTTCAGTACCCAAGTTTACAACCTCGACTAGCTATTCATGTCGTTGTATAGCCTTTTCCTCTTGCACTAACAGTCTGACAAGTTCTTCAGGTATTTCACAATCTTCCTCACCTTCGTCCTCGTCTGGTAGATCAGATTTTCAAAGTCATAAGTGGCAATAGAAGAATTGTTGTCAATGTGATCCAGAGTGGATGTGGATCTACAATTTATTGTGTAGGTGTGTGTAATAACACATAGCTATTTTGAAAGAAAATAAAAGAAAGACAAAGAGCACAAAATTTGAATGTAAAACGTCCCATGATTTATTGAATGAAAATATGTTAATGAAATGACAACCCTAACAAATGAACCATTGTGTCCCGGGTAAGATACAAGGCTTAAAGTTATTGTTTTAAAATTACATAACCAAAACTTGAAAGCAATAAAATAGAAAGTAGCATTTACTCATGACTAAATTAGATTGAGATAAGGTCTTCAGTCTTCCATTTGCTGAGCCCGTTGCCGGTGGTAGGAAAAATCCAACTGTCTAGGTCATATTTACTATCAGCATCTTCTACCGCATTGACTCCATTGTTGTTGATGCAGAATGGTGGTCTCCCAGTACGAGCATGGCGAACATCTCTCTGAGCCTCTGCAGTGAAACCCAAGCCAATTTTTTATATTTTATGGAATGTCGAGAAGTTGGCCCCGAGTAGCGCAACCACCTTCTTCTACTACAGCTCTAGCATCCTTCAAAGAAGCCATTATGGGCGGAACCCTAGTAACCTTGGGAATAGCAGAAACGTCTTCAATAACTATCCGAGGAATAAGTTCAAAAGTCTAGAAGGGAGTTTCGATGAATTCTACGTCCATCTCCATATACTTGGTAGAGTTCAAGTGACTCACCATATACTCTTCTTCACCGCAAACCGTAACAATTTTCCTTTCATGGGATATTTCAGCTTTTGGTGCAATATAGAGGTAACAGTGCCTGCCCCATGAATCCAGAGGCATCCAAGTAAACAAGAATAGGCCAGACGAATGTACATCACATAGAAGGTAGAGTCGAAGACCTGAGTACCTACTTTGATCAGGAGATCCACCTCTTCATGCACCATTCTTTTTGATCCATCAAAGGCTCTGACCACAATATCACTGGGTTTTAGCACAACCCTTTCATAGTCCAGCCTATCTAGAGCGCCCTTTGGTAAAACATTCAACGAGGAACCCGTATCAACCAACACATGAGCTAAAGTAGTGCCCCTGCATTAAATAGAGACGTACAGGGCCTTGTTATGGTTTCTTGCTTCAGGAGTCAGGTCAGCATCAGAAAAGCCTAGCCCATTAGCAGTCGTCAGGCTAGCAAGATAACTTTCAAACTGATCAGCAGAGATTTCTTACGGCACATGCACGGATTTCAAGAACTTCACCAAAGCCTGAGCATGGACTTTAGAGCACAAAAAAGGGATAGCATGGAGATCTTTGAGGGGGTCTACCCCAGTTGTTCAACAATCTTGTAATCACTTTTTCGGATAATTTTTAATACCTCCTCCAACTCTTGCCTGAAGGTATCTTCAGTGGTAACTTCTTTAGGTGCCTCCGTCTGGGCAGGCTCCATCGTTTTTTCTTTGCCCCAAGCCTCAGTAATTGACTCGGTGGTGGTAACACGAACTGGTGTGGTGACCGTTTTCGGAGAGAAAAACCTCCTGCTTTTAGTAACCTTATTGGCCCCAACAATATTGTCAATGTTGGGATCGGAAACTTTAGTACCTTCATTCTAAATAGTCAATGGTTCTTTCTTGACACCATGGTAGTAGACGTCGGCTCCATATTTCCAAGGGACAGATTTGTCCGAGGAATATGGAATAGGTCCGGGTGCAGTGATTATCAGAGGAGCAACTCTGGGTTTAGGAGTAATCGTTACAGGATCCTTGGAAGTGATCCTGATATGAGTTCCGGAAATTATAGATACCTCTTCAAGCTCTAAGTCTTGAAACAAATTCTTAACACCGGGAATCTTCTCAACTAGAATCATGTGGTTGTCCATCAGACGCTGAATACCTTCTTTCAGCAGTTGGAAGCCGTTGGGTTGGGCTGCGCAGCAATAGCATCTCTCAATACAACCTGGAAATAAAACGACTTGCAACAGATTCTTCTTAATAATTGTCATTGGAGTAATCAGGTCACTTACAATAGAAACATAAATAACATCATCAATAGCACTTATTCCTTTGTCGTGCTTAGGCATATGTGCAGTAATCACATTGGGGGTCTTGGGAGGATCAAACTCAATCTCTTTGTTGTCAATCATGCCCTGAATTTTATTCTTCAAAGACCAGCAACTATTGGTGTCGTGTCCGGGACTATTAGAATGATAAGAACATCTTACATTTGGATTATATCGAGGAGGGGAGGTGTTGGGATTCTGAGGAGGATCCCTTAACGTTATCAGTTCTGCCTTTAATAGATGTTGTAATTCCTGAGACAACATCATGTTGATCTTTGTAAACTGTCTTCTTGGTGCGTCTGACCTACGCTGATTGCCTTGTTGTTGTTGTTGTTGCACAGACCCAAGATTAGAAATTAGCACCGCCCCCACAGATTGGTTGCGATCACTTCTAGCATGGCCCTTTTGGCCATACACAACATTATTTTCCTTCTTTCTGTTGAACGTCTTCTTCACAGTACTTGAAGACGTAACTACCTGAATATTTCCACTTCTAATTCCACCTTTAACATGTTCCCCAGTTAATATCAACTCAATGAATCCAGATGAAGAGCTTTCGATTAGATGATTAAAGAAAGGTCCTGTCAAAGTTCCCATAAACATATCAACCAGATCCCTATCAGACAAAGGAGGTTGAACTCTTCCAGCTAGATCCCTCCATTTTTGGGCATATTCCTTAAAGCCTTCGTTCGAGCCTATAGTCATACATTGAATTGCACATGGGTGTTGGTTTCTTCCAATTGATAGAACCATTCTAATTGTGTCCCCGACAAGCTCTCTTGAAAGAAGTGTACCTATAACTTCCTGTCATCAGTATGGGGTTGAATCTTCCAAACATACGACCTTAAATGAAGCTTTAGACAAGAAACACCATCATACTTTGCAAAAGTAGGGACCTTGAACTTGGGAGGGATAACAACCCCCCGAAGTAAGACCCAACTCTTTAAAATCCAACCCAGGCACTCTCTGTATCTCCATAGCATTGAGACGATCTTCCAGCTGTTTGTATTTTTCATCAACAGGAGGGTATTGTTCGTCTGAATAGTATGCTTCTTCTTCATCAGATCCCTAGTTATTATTCTCCTTAGCTTTCACACTCTTATCATCTTTATTTGATGGAACCTCGAAATCTATAGCCCTCCTGACCTGACCTTTAAACCTTCTACCCATATTAAGAATGATAGATGGCTTCTTAGTCTTTTTCTTCTTGGCGATGAGCATCATCAGTTCTTTCTGCCCCTTGGCTAAGTTCAGGAGTGTCTCTTGGAATTGAGTGTTTTGAGCTTGAAGTTCTTTCACGGTTTGTTCGAGAGCCATCTTTTACTGAAATAAACAACAAGAAGATGAGAAAACCTATCTTAGGAATAGCTGTTATGATATGATGTGTATGGTATGTGAATGCATATGCAATATTTTCAAGGATCTCACGGGATAAACAAAACTGAGATGTTAGAAGTTGAGCTTGACTACAGCTTTGACTGAAGAACTTTGCGTCTTTGAACGTCCTTTTATGATAATCAAGCTCACCATGTCGAGTGGGTCCTAGCCTTTGACTCAAAAGAGCACACTTCGGTCTTTGACGACACCTGGTTAGAGGAAAGTAAATCCTCTTCCCCCTTGCTAGACGTCTGGTTCATGATAAACCTGTATCACAAGTCCCTGCGATCCTTGAAATAGTCAGTAAAAATTCTATGGTATGATGTTATGATGTCATGATGTCAAGATTAAACAGATAACAAACACAAACAAAGCATACAATAGCCTTAGGTTTAAAGGCTTGCATGAGGTTCGTAGGTAAGTACCCTCTTGAAGTTCAGTTGGCTCAACCTGTCCTAAGAATAGTAACAGGGTTCTAGGGATCTTATATCACGGATCTTTCCCGAAGGTTTTATTTTAGTACAACAACTGATTTGCCACCAAAACATCCCGCGATTCGAATCTCAATGAGTGTAGCATCGAGTATCAACCAACTTTGGACTGCACCAAAGTTGACTATCTCACTACCTTCTAATGGCCAAGTTGGGTCAATTAAGGTTCTAAAAGTCAGTTAGTGCTTATGACACCACACGAAAGCCTAGTGTTCTCCTCGACTAACTCAAGGTACACCAGTATAAGTCAAAGTGTCACACTAACGTAGCCATCACTTCAACCATATTGATTTACACCGTACAATTTTCATGATCTATTGCTACTTACCTAAGGTATTTCCAGATCTAAGTGTAGGATCTTTGCAAGTAAATAAACCCAAGAAACCCTTAAATTTAAAGCAAATAAGGAAAAAAGTCAACACAAGTAAAAAGTGATCTAAACTCTAAGGTAACCCCTCTTTTTTAGAGTTATCTCCCCATCATAGTTATCAGTTCTATAATAAGGTGGGAGAACTGACTTGTTTTTGCGTTTTATCACAAATGTTGTAGATAGCAAGAGTCTCCATCGAATTTTCTTTTATCCAATAAGGAAAGGGTGAACAGAATAGGAAATACCTTGATAGATTTTGAGTTCGGGGGGTAGATTATGAAAAGGGAAGGTGTTAGCACCCTTTTCATCTGTAGTTATCTATGGGCTCTTAATCTCTTAGCTCACTTTTTGAAAACTTCTTTGTGTGTTTGAAAATATTTTGAAAAGTTACCAATGTAAAGTAAGACTTTGTAATGATTCTCATATCTGTCCTCAAGAATGCGTACATAGTGTTTTGAAAATATTTTGAAAGTGTTTGTGAGAAATGTTTTGTTTTGAAGAGCTTTAAGAGCAAGCGATTAAAAGTTCTGCCCTACTCAAGGTCGTTCTTGTATTTTCCTTCTCCTTTAGATAGTGTTATTCGTACCATTAGTTAGTAGAAATCCCTATCGTTAGATGTGAAGGGACAATTGAGGGTCATCGTACAGTCATCGAAGGCAACTAGTAAGGACGCTTTAGCAATTTTTTGTAAGGGACTAAATCATTTACCAAAAGTCAACGTCAAAGGGTCATCGAGGGACTATGATCTTTTTAATCGAGGGACTTTACTAAAGCCTCCCCATGTTCGAGGGACATGACTATTTTCCGAAGGCAACAAAGGAGGTTACTCTAGAGGTGTGAGTGTGCGAGTGATTTGTATTCAGTTATTTTATCTTTGCAGTTAGGGTTTTCTAACGTTTGTTTTTAGTCTTTTCATACAATCCTAATTACTAAGCAGTAATATGATAAATATAAAAAAGGAAGTAAAGGTGCGGAAAGTAAAGAAGAAAATATAAACCTAAACCTATTACACAGCTTTGGGGAAGATACATAATAGAAAGCGGAAAAGAAATTCCTAAGCTATTACATACCAAAAAACAGTTACATAATAATGGAAAAAGGAAAACGACGAATAAATATTACATTCGTGAAACCTATACAGTCGATCTAAAAATGTGAAAGAAAAAGAAATGCTTTTTGATATTTTTTATGAAAAAAAGGTTTTTGAATGATGATTTAGAATAAACCTAAAAATTAGTTAATTTTAATTAATAAAAGAAAAGTTAATCAATTAAGTTAATTAAAAAAAGTTAAATGGTAAAAACCTAAAACCTAATTATTTTAGGGTTTGTAAAAGAAAAGGTTTATGGTTTATGAATTTAGGGTTTTCAAGGGAAAAAGGAACAAAGTAAGAAAATAGGAAAAAAACTGTAACACCCCATTTCTACCCAACAAATTATATAAAATCAGAGTTTCAAAATTACCAACAACATATGAAATGTTACACTTTCAACTTAAAACAACGACATTCAATCACTTATAGTTCAGATACATAACACATAATTTGGATGAATCGATAACATCCTGTTTAGTCTTTAAAAATAAAACAACTTTCATTACTACACAACGGATTCACAAAATTCAACTGAAAACACCATAACATCTTGTCCAACTCAAAACAATTTTAAGACAACAAGTCTTTAATGAAAACAACTTAAAAATTCAGCAACATAATGAAAACCAACAATAAAGAAAACATACGTTCATTCCCCCAAGTGCTACAAATCAGAGCGACAACACCGACTCAGACTAACAAAGGTAATAGCTATCCTTCTTGATTACCTGCACGTTACCAACAAAGGGAAACATTCAAACATAAGGGGTAAGATATTGAACCATATAATTGAGTGTATGATAAACAATATATTATATCAGAATATATAAAATCACCATTCACAACTTTCAACCAACATCAATCATCACAAGTCAATAACACAACAACTTAAATAGGCAACACGGAATGCGATTCGTTACAATGCACATGCATGTGGTACCATTGGAGCAGAACTCCAACTTAAATATCTTCCAATTAATAGAGGCATCAACAAGGCATAAGCCTTCAACTTAATTTTCCAATCCAGACCAACTTACCGAGCATCAGCTCCAACTTGATATGCTATGTATGCGACACAATATGGATGTCAGGATAACAACAATAATAGTTACATAGCAACACAACAATAAATCAGCATTGGTCATAGGCCTACAACTTATATTTTGCCCATAAATAGAGGCAATTCAACAAGATACAACATCACCTATAATTTCACATTTTTCAACAAAAACACCATCCAACGAATCAACCAAAATTACTACAAATAAACCACGTAATTATTCGGACTATTTCGACTAGAACCGGTTAATTAATTATCAGTCAAAAGTTCTATTATTTCTACTTTATACTAAATTTCTTATTACGACTCGGTTAAATTAATACTACACTGCCATCGAATAGTCTATACTGCTGATGTTGGTTCTGTAAAAAAAATCACTAATTTGCTATTATGACCTTCTGCTACATGTATACTACCTGTCAATTAATATTGTCATACTACATATATATTAGTTTCAATCTAATTGTTACTTTTGTTAATTATAAAACATGCTAGTTTATGCTACTAACTATTAATCCTACTATTTAGTGCAAATATACCGAATGTGCTATTGGAGCTACTATCAAATATTCACTAAGGATGTTAGACTAAATAATTGATTGAGTCTACTATGTAATTACACAAATTCTTCATTTCCCGCTAGTAAATTTAACTAAAGTTCATAACTAAAATATCAATAATTTAGTAAAGATGTATTCTTATTTGGAAGCTCTAACTTACCCTACTGACAACTCTAAACATGTCAGAATTATACAAAACAAATAAAAAATGACTTTTGATAACTTAAAACAACTCCATTGATAACTTTAACAATACTATTGACAACTCTAACAACCCTATTGACAACTCAATTGACAACTCTATTGATAATTCTAACAAAAATTGAAAATAAATTAAATTAAATCGTTAATCTAAAATAATTATCTCTAGTTTAAAACTCCTAAAAATTAGTTTACTAATAAAACTAACTTATTATTATTATTAGTAGTATATAATCATTATTATTAGATTTGTAAACATAACATGATTCTCAATTTAACACTATAGTATATAACTAGTTATTCTATCAAAATATGAAAGAGGTTTTGCTACAGTACCTATATATTGGCTAAGAATTGATAACAACGTTATGCCTGGGCGATACAGTAGTATATCTATTAAATTGCTATCTTCAACCAAACATGTGGCTGCTATAGTACATAGATATATTATAATTAAGTAGTATATCTATTAATATATAACTTCTAGCGAGACAATGTATATAGCAGTATACAATCGACGCTACAGTATCAGAATATATATTAAATTGGATTCTCAATCATCTCTCAATTTCAATAATATATCAATTTCAAATACAAGCAGAAATAATTTTACAATCCAATCCCAAATATCATTCATCACATACCCTGTTATAGAGTCAGAACCCCACCCTTATCTTGGATTGAAGGTTGGTCTAACTCTCCGATTGCGCCTAGTTTTTCCTCTTTGCTTGAAATTCCACGTATCTCTTTCTTCTCCAAACCCTTATTTTTTTCTACTGCCAAAACCTCTATTTATTTTTACTGTTACTTCTCTTTCTCATTATTTCTAAATAACTAATATAATAACACCATTCTTCTTATTATGTCTTATTGGACTTAAATTCCTACACCCCCTTTCTACTACTTCTAACATTAAAATAAACCTATATCAAATAGTATTATTATTCTAATATTATTCTACAACTTAATCAAATTAATTAATTCAACTAAGAACGACACAACTTAAATCAACATTTCACAACTTCGAAAATTTAATCGGAAAAATATTCGAAAATATTTAATTAAATAATTAATTAAATATTAGGAGTTACAAAAACCAAAAAATGCCTAGGGTGGGTGTTGAATCCACGCCCTTAGCTTCCTCAGCCATACGCTTTACCACTGCGCCAAGTGCGCACTCGTGTTGAAAGAGTAGAACCGGCGCGCTTTATGTTAAATCTGCAAAATATGAAAATGTAAAAAAAATAAATCAAAACACCAAAAGACAGGGATCAAACTCACGCCTTTGTAGAGTAATTCCTTAACGCGCGTTGCCTTGCCACTGAGGTGGCTATACATCCAATATTATTGGTGAAATGAATTAAATATAACATAAACCTTATTGCCTTGACTGGAGAGGCGTCGGAGCCCTAACTCCGGTCGTCCTCTCCGGTGACTCTTTTTTTCAACTTGCAAAAACAACATTTGTTAACGATCCAAAGGGACCCTATCCCCCTAAATCAAACCCTGCGAGTTCAATGGAACCATCATTTTTGACTGATTTGTGCTAGTTTGTGAGGTATGTAAAAAATAACATGGATCGATGTAATCATGGCCATTCATGGTTCTGGTAGCATGGGGTTCATGCGATGGTTTATTCCTGCACTATTAAACCTCAGAAATAAGTCAGTATCATTAGTATGTATTGAAACGTGAAGAAAATAAAGATACAAATTTGCAAAAAAAATAAGAAATGGAGTTGCATGCATGCTGATTCTATGCCTTTTGGATCATCACATTCGACCCCATCTTACTCTATAGTTCTTCTGGAAGTGAATTGAACGGGTGAAAGAAGTTATAACTAGGGTTTACAAGTTGCCCTAGTTTTTGAGAATTTTAGAGATTTTTTGGACAGGTTACTTTGTGTAAGGATTCATGTTTTTGATGTCTGAAATGATGAGATATATAAAGCTTGAAATTATCTTAACCAAAGAATGGGCTTGGACCTTTGTAAGAAGCATTGGTCTTGTCTTATTTACCTTTGAATTTAAATTAATAAAATCAAAATAAATAGAATACAAATCCATGGGGTGTATGAAGTGACTCAGGGGTTCACTATAAGTTTCAAAACATGTTTGAACCTTGAAACATCATCCCACTAGCCCAAAAATTCAAGTTTGGTCACTTTTGGTTTCATGCATTTGCTCAAAATTTTCCAACTTGCACCAATCATAACTCTCTCAAATTTTATCATTTGAAGATGATCTTAGAATTTTTGGAAAACTCAAGATGTCCTCTAAAATATCTATTTTGATGATTTTAGAATTTGAATACTTTATCTTGATGTATGTTGCCTTGACAAAAAGTGTCTTTTTGTTGACTTTTGAAATGACTTATAATGTCTTGGCCCATATCTCTCAAATGAAACATTTTTTTAAACTTGAGCTTAGAGAGACAAAGTTGTAGAGAATTGAATTTCCTTCAAAATGAGATTTGGTTGAGTAAAATATGATGAAGCATGTGAAAGTTGTGCTTGGTCAAAGTTCAGTTGACTTTTCCTTAAGAAAACTCTAATTTGGAAACTTTTAACTTTTGATGTATCCTGAGTTTTCTTGATGAATCATGATCAACCCTTGATAAAATGATGAATGTGACTTCAAAACATTTATGTTGACCAAAAATATTGAGGTTTGATTGTATGTTGACCATAGTTGACTTTTTGTCCAATACATTTGATTTTCAATCATCTGAGCCATTAACCGGGCAAACTTGTGATGCAGGGCTTGAAACTTGGCATGGGGATACTTAGAGACATATAAGAACCAATGACATCCACTTAAGGCCTTAGAAACCTAATCTTACTTGAGAAAAGTGAAACCCTAGTTGTGGATCCATTGCTTAGGAGGAGAATTTGTCTAACCAATTCTTGAGTAACCTTGAGCAAATGAAAACCCTAGGAACATGCCTTGAATAATAGGAGGGAAAATTTTGGGGTACAAAAAAAACTAATGGGATTATTTTAGACCTCTTAGCAGTAGTTTCCTTAAACTCTTTAGACATTCTAGAAGGAGAATTGCCAATCATCATACCATTACCTCTTCTTTTCTTGAGCCTTTTTGCTACTTAAGAGCTAAACATTTGGTAATAGGCTCATCATCAAACTCAATTACATAATCCTTCTTCTTGCTTCTTCTTTCATGAGCAACTTGCCCAGGAGTAGATTCATCTGGATTTGTACTAGAGGTCTTAACATCCCTAGTTTCTTCTTCCTTAGATATCTGAACATTTGACAAAATGCCAGCTTCCTTCAGCACCTTGAAAACAAACCTTCTACTATTAAGGTTATTGTTATCATTTTCAACAATATTCACATCAACAATAACTGGTCCAATAGGGTTCATCCTCTCAGACTTCCTTCCTAAGTCAATTTTATACATATCCTTCCTATTATTAGATAGAGAAGACTTACCAGAAGTCCTAACAACCTTTGAGACAGATGATCTTTCTTTCTCTTGGGTAGATGCTGGAACGATGGATAAGGGAGGAATATCCAAAACTAGGTCATCTAGTTTAACTATTTCAATCGTATCATCAGCCCTAGGTATTGACTGAGATGATTCATGATCTTCAGAAGAAGCATGCACGAAATCAGATGGCGGGTGTTGAGACATCTTTGATTTTTGTTGAAGCAAACTCTTAGATGAGTGCAATGACCATAATTTTTTAAGATTGGATGCAATAATTTTTAGGAACTAATAAGCTTGGTGTAAATAGTTTATCCAACTTACTAGACTTTGAAAGAATAGGCTTAAGTAGGCATGGGAGTCATAATACTTGAGGTTTAGATTGGCCCACAAAAATAGCAATACCTGTTGTAATTTCCTATACTTGTGCACTTTAAATTGCTCTCTTAAATTTTTAAAGTTTGCACATTTAAAACTTAAGTCTTCCATTCTGACTTGATCTTCCATCTCATGTGTCTTGACATTTGTGACCTTAGTATTTCTTTGCTGAAAGAGGTGTTTATCACATTTTGTTACGTTCACGTTGTCACAATACAATGTCCTGACATCTTGTGTAACTTTATAGTCATATAACCTCTCTTGTGGCTTAACATTTTTTACCCTCTAACATACTGGAAAACACTTTGTTTCTTAATAATTCCATAGATAGCAATTATCCTTTGACCCCTTCCTTTCATGACAACCTCATCCTTCTCATTTATTATCAGACACTCGGAATTTGTAAAGTTAACTCTGAGACCTTGATCACATAGTTGACTTATACTTATCAAATTAGCATCTAATCCTTCTACAAATAGCACATCATAAAGATTAGGTTGTCCTGTATAATCTGACTTTCCAACACTTATTACTCTACCTTTTGATCCATCTCCATATATCACAGTTTTAGTTAAAGATGTTTTGATTTCTACTAAGAATTTTTTGACACTTGTCATGTGCCTAGAGCATCCACTATCAAAGTACCAAGCTTCTTTAGCTAATGCTCTGAGAGAGATGTGAGTAACTTCTTTAGGCCTATTATCTTTAGGAATCCATTCTTTTTGTTCATTCCAATTTTTCCTTCTTCTAAATTTTGGATCAGATTTTGGATATCCATATAATTTGTAGCAATAATGTTTTAAGTGGAAAACCTTTTTACAATACGAACATTTCCATCTTTGGTTCCTGCCTCCCTTGTACATTGTTTGATGTCCTCGCTGTTGTTGAGGCATGAGATTTGAATTCTTATGTTCTTGATCCTTTTCTGAAGGAACAAACTTTATCACAGGCTTTCCCTTTTTGTTCTTCATACCTTGACCTTCATATTCAAGACCTCTAACATTTTCAGAATTTCTCCCAGCTTCAAGAATCTCATCCAGAGTATCTGAACTATTATTCAATATTCTAACAGATTTAGTCATATTGTCTAGTTTCGAGTTTAGCAATACAACTTCTTCTTTTAGATCATTAATAATGGCTAAATGATCTACTTCCTTATCCTGTAATTGGCCAATGACTTTCTTTTGATCTTCCCCTTGTAGGCATACTTCTTAATGTTTGATACATAACTTTCTGTATGAGTAAGCAAGTTCCTCAAAAGTAAGATCTTCATTATCTGATTCTTCATCAGACTCATAAACTCCAGTCAGGGCATTCACCTTTTTAGCAGATTCCTCTTCATGATCGCTTTCAGAGTATTCTTTTGACCAAGAAACAAATAGACCTTTCTTCCGTTTCTTTAAAAAATTGGCACACTCAAATTTTATGTGACTGAATCCCTCACATTTATAACATCAAACTCCTTTTCCCCGAGTTAGTTTTTCTTAAATGTCCTGATTTTTTACGATGTCAAAAGACATTTTCTTGGCATTTTACTTAGACTTCTTCAGTACTTTGTTGAACTGTCTTTCTAGTAACACAAGATCCTCAAATACTCCTTCTAGATTGAACTCACAATCAATATCTAAGTCTTCCACACTGGAGGCAAAATCTATACTTTTATTTTTCTCGGATCTTTCATTTAACGCAGATTCAAAGGTATTAAGAGAGCATACTAGTTCATCTACAATCATAGTACTTACATCATGAGACTCTTCAATGAAAATGACCTTCATATCAAGCTTCCTAGGGAGAGATCTGAGCATTTTCCTAATCAGTTTATCTTCTGATATCTTCTCGCCCAAGTATTCAAAATCATTTGCAATGTCTAGAAGAGTCATGTGAAAGTCCTAGATACTTTCATCTTCTCTCATCTTTAAGTTTTCAAATATGGTGGAGAGGGGTTGGAGCTTTGCCATTTTAACCTTAGGGTTTACTTCATGCATATTTCTCAGGGTTTCCCATGCAACTTTTGCATGAGTACAATTTTTGATCAACTTGAAAATATTTTTATCTACTCCATTGAAGATGGAATTCAGTGCTTTAGAATTCTCTTGAGATAATGCCTCATCATTATCATCCCAATCTTCTCCTGCCTTTAACGCATCAGGGACTTTGCCATCTCTGCCCTTAACTTTAGGAGGATCCCATCCTTTGACAATATTCTTTCAGGCCTTGTTGCCCAAAGACTTAATGTATGTTTCCATATGCGGTTTCCAACTGTCATAGTTGGTACCATCCAGAATCAGTATTTTCACCGTGATTGCACCATCTTTGTCCGTTGCGCCAGAAAATAACTTTCCTGAATCTCACCCAGAGTCAGAGCATGATGCCTGCTCTAATATCAATTGAAATTCTGACTGTCAGATCTGGGGTGTCCTAAAAGATGTCGAGACACCATATCCTACTTCACACACAACAACAAGAGTATAGGCAAATAAAATAGTGCTGAAAGTAAATAACACAGGATATGTTTACCCAGTTCGGAGACAACCACTCCTACTCTAGAGGCTACCAAGTCAGAGACGAAATTAACTAGATAGTATCAATTTGTAGACCTCATAATAAACCTCCAATTTACACTCTACACACTTAATCACTATCCTCTGTCTAACTTCTATCTAAGACAAACCTAGGTTTGAGGCCCTCCTCAAATCCCTCTTCAATTATACTCAGCAATTGGAGACACTCTAACACAAGTAGAGAACAAAAACGGAAGTCACTCTTCTAAGACACACAAAACTCGACGCTTAAAATCTTATGAGAATTGACACACAAGTACTCAACACTTCACAGCTTGTGAGTACCTGACACACAAATGTTTTATGCTTAAAAGCTTAAGAACATCTGACAAGGAACTTAAAACCCAATAATAAGGATTTCTAAAACCCTAACAAAATACACACATAAGTTCCACCTAAAACTAGTATACACCAGTCTATTTATAACATTATTATAGACTGGGCTGAGTTTCAAAATCACAACAATGAAGCTGCACAAAGTCTGCAAAAACTTCTCCAAGATAATTGGTCTCCAATCAATAGTTTCCTAAAATGTCTCCATATTTAGAAACTATACAAATCTTCAAAAACCAACATAAAATAATCCGAGTTGTCAATCTTGGACGCCACATCAGCTAACTGAATATTCCCCAAATATTCAGTAACTAATAAATCAGCTGAGACGTTACTAACGGTTGATACAGAGACGATTTCCTATCTCCAGGTTAGGACATCTTCTTCGACATGTTGAAAACAACAAGTTGAAACTTCTTTATTCAACAATGTTGCTGTCAAGTTGCTTTTACCAAAATAATTGCTAATTACAAATTCAGAGAAATAACAGTATATATTTCCATATGTATTTGTATTCACTTTATAGTTTTCAACAACACGCGAAAAATGTCCATTGCTTGCATATTTTTTCTGTTATTGTCTGTATAGAAATCGAAAATGTATTAACGGTTCCATTCCGTATTTGTATTTTCGGTTTTAACTAGTGTTCAACAAAAAAGGTGTGTTCTAGAAATACATTTCCGATTACACAATGATATTTTTGGAATTGCATAGGGTGTTTTTCAACCCTATGGAGTGGGGTAAGAAATTTCCTAAAAAATTGATCTAATTACATGGATAGTGATGAGGGAGAGATATCGAAACCCATTTAAAACGAGCCTGAGTTTTAATTCTTCATTCTCATTGAATATTGCAGCGGAAAACAAAAATTATTCAAAAATTCGAATTTAAATAGGATTGAGTAAAAAACTGTCTCAATTCGCCCAGATGCTCTACGTTGTTCTAATAAATTGCTAAACTAAAAGTTGACCCCTGTGCACCTTTTTTTCCACCTATTTCTATATAAAGTATTGACTCAAATCACACCTAACAATCAACATTTATATTCAAACAAACCCGAAAGTGAGATATACAGTCTGGTCCAGATTGCAAAATTGTTAAATGTCAATGGTGATGGCTATTTCCATCCAAATTCTTAAATGAATAACTATTTACCTGAAATAGACCTCTCAACAGTTCTTACATGCCATGGTGATAATAAAAATATTCTGTGTAACTGAGTTCTTAACTGAATACATTGTCATATGTGCAACGGCTATACACAAAGCCGTGTGTGTATATATATATATATATATATATATATATATATATATATATATATATATATATATATATATATATATATATATATATATATATATATATATATATATTGTGAGGTATATTCACATGTAGGAGTTCCATAATGTATGATTTTGCATAAAGTAAAAAAACAACTTTCAAGTGTGACTTAAAAGAGCCATCATCCATTTTGAAGTTAATTAGTACAGCCACATTTCCTATTAAACCTGATTGAAAGAACATCTAATAATTATAGTAACACACTTGTTTTTAGAAACTATACCATAACAGAAATGTCCATCACCTTTAAATAATCATCTGTTAATCCATCACTCTTCCACAACAAACACATTAATGTCAACAAACATAATCAGCACAGTCCCAGCGGCAATAAACACCAAACAAATAGCACTAATATTGCATCGTAGTTCAAATGCCAACATCAACAAAATTTATTCAAGTATAACCCACTTCATGTTTCTCACTCAAACCTAATAATAATATCATGAAACATCATCAAAATGTACTTTAAAAGTAAAATTATTATGACTTGTTCCTCAAGTTGCCAGAATTCACTTGATTTTTGGCTATTTCAAAAGAATTACAATTTACAAGTTACAGCAAACTATTGATCATAATGTTATTTTTTTCTTCTTTAGTTTTTCCTGCTATCTCAAGCAAAATATACATCAAAATTAGCCTAACCTTGATATACCACCTTTCATTGATGTGTATGCTGACAATTAAAGCTTCTAAAGAAACATTTCACCAAACTTCAAGAAAAAAAACCTTTATATTCAATTCCCTCCACCAGTTGTTCATGCATCAAAACACTTGTTAACACAAAACATGGTGATGATGAAGCATCCTTTCTTCTCTCTTACACTTCTTCTAATGGTTTTTGTCTCTTCCACTACAATTCTAGCTCAGAAATCACCTGCTCCAACACCTTCAACTGATTCGGCCCCGACAGACATTATTAGAGTCCTAAAAAAGGCGGGAGGGTACACTACACTAATCCGTCTTCTCAAGACAACACAGGTATCCACCCAAATCAACTCTCAACTGTTAAACTCGAACGACGGTTTAACCTTGTTTGCAGCAAACGATAATGCATTTTCAAGCCTTAAACCTGGTTTTCTCAATTCGCTTAGCGATGAACAAAAGAACAAGCTCGTCCAATTCCACTTGCTACCTACATTTGTAGCAATATCGAATTTCGATACGCTGAGCAACCCGGTGAGAACACAGGCGGGCGATGATCCGTATAGGTTGGCGCTGAATGTAACAAGTTCAGGAAACCAAGTGAATATAACAACCGGCATTGTTAATGTCACTCTTGGTGGAACTGTTTACACCGATCACCAGCTCGCGGTTTACACGGTAGATAAGGTGCTCCTTCCTCGGGACTTCTTTGTTGCTAAGCCTCCTGCACCGGCTCCAGCGCCTGAAAAGGCGAAGACATCGACTAAGAAGAAATCTACTGACAGCGACGAAGTTCCAAGCGGAAACGATGATTCTGGTGCTTTTACTGTGAAACAGCGGCGTCTTATGTTGGTTCCTGTTGCATTTGCTACGATTATGGTAGCATTACTTTCATGGTGAAGAAGATCATATATGCCAAAGGTTAATTAAAGATGAAGCTACCATGCAATTGGGGAGGGTTGATTGATCTACAATTTGTAGCTTTATATATAGTGCTTTTTCAATTATTGTCTTGTTGTTTTTTCTTTATTTCTTGTTTCTCATTTAAGCCAAATCAGTTTGTATGTATGCTGCTGTTAAAAGAAGAAAAAAAAAAGAAATGATCTATGCTAAATTGAGAAAGCTTCCTATCAAAATATCAGTTATCCTGAAATCTTATGTTATTAAGCCACTTTAAAATTTAACTATGTCATAAGTAAGTGACCCAAGGAGTTGTGTTTACATTGAATATGTTGCATGTTTTGTTTCTGGTTAATTCAACCACTTTAAATTATTACTTTTATCATGAAATATATTCGAGATAATCATTAGTGATGGGCCAAGTGTCTTATGTACATGAATTGGTAAGATAAAGAATGAAAATAAATCATACTAATCATAATTCATCATTCAACAACAACCAAACCTTTTACACCACATTTATAACTAACAAAACTGCTTTAATTTTTAGTCAATATTATAATCAAAAGTCAATTATTACTAAATCATTTAATATTGTAATTTCTAATATATCCTTCTATTTCATTTTTCAATATTCCATTAAATTTAATAAAGAAGATATTATAGTAAATTTAAGGTAAAATACCGTGTTTGTACGCGTGGCATGTGACTTGATATACAGTCATCTTCAAGGTCATCAAAATTCCAAGAAAAATCTTAAAAATTTGTATTGAGTCAGGATTCCAACATAGATTTGTTTAATTGCTCAACAATATTCCAGCCACTAGACCAGCACATACTTGCTTGTATGTCTTAAACAATTAAATAACTAATACACTTTATTTCAAAATAACTCAATAGCATCTTTTACAAAATAACTAATACACTTTAAATCTTGTTTAATCAAATCAAAGGCTTCTGTATTCAGCAACACAATGTAAATGTCTAGATGGCTGTTTGTGATACGTTTCGATCAGGAGCTGTTGAGCAGTTGCGAACTCATACTAACGAATTGAAATCATTTATCTTTTGATGTCGATGTCAGCTATGTTATCTTCTTGGTATAACCTTTTGAGTACTTGCTGCCTTGTATGAGATCAGAGCTTTCCATGGAGGAGAATCTGATTCTGATCGTTTTTATGCTGACCAATTTCTTACTGGCAATTATAATTTGACGCAGCCCTCGGTAGGAGTACCATAGGGATTGAACCTAAGGCATATGGTGATAACGTCCTTGCTTCCTCCCGAGTCAAACTCGCCGTCGAGTTCGATAGACTCGAATATTGCGGCTTTTGCATGCTCTTTTCTCCACCAATCTCAATGTTTTGCATCCTGATTTATTGGATTCTCCGGTATGTTACTCATCCTGCCAATTTCTTCAAGTCCATCTACATATACTGCTTGTAGTATGAAAACATCAACAATTGTATTAATTACAGCTTAAGTGATAACTGATATAGATGTGGGAAGTATATGCAATTATGCTTACTAATAAGATACAGAAAATTAACTGATTATGTCTTCAATGATTCACCTGATGTTATTAAATTATAATTATGAAGAACCAACATTCAAAAGTAATCCATGGCAGGTAATCATTTTTGCATTAGTTACTGAGATATATCATGCATAAAATAACAATTTCCCCTATTTTAATTGCACAAATTGGTGTATTGATATTGTTCTAACATATTATACTCCCTCCGGTTTCATTTATAAAAAAAAATTAACTTTTTAGATACATTAAATAAGTATTGTCCAAATACATTACTTATTCAATGTATCTAAAAAGTTAATTTTTTCTTATAAATGAGACCGGAGGGAGTATTCTATAGAATAGATATTCACCTTTGTTTTTTTAGACGGGGTTGAGCTAAATTCTTAACAGGATTAATTAAGTATAGATTATAGATATTCATCTTAGTAAACCGAAGTGCAAGAAAGCCATGAAGTCATTAAATTAGGAGTGCAAGAATATCAATGACCTTGATGTCAATTTGGAATTTATTTTTAGAATGTCAATGACCTTGATGAAAAGCAAATGCCACGTCGAATGCCAGCATGAAAAAATTAACGTGTCAAAAATGACTAACGTGAAACTTTTTAAGGGATAAAAAAGGATATTTTGCCTAAATTTAATTATATTTTTACTAAAATCTAAAAAGTTAACTACACTTGATTGAATTTCTTAATAATCCCGAAAATCATTTTTGTTGCTTATAAATGTGTACGGAAGATGTATTTCACTAAGTAGAGTCGACTACGTGGATCAACTTCTGTCATAATATTTATCCATAACCATGCTTCTTTCCAAATGCTTAATCTCTAGATATTTATTAAGAATTTCTCTTATAATTTTTCTAGGTATGTGCCTTTAACTCTTTGACTCCTCTCCATCTGATATACTATTCTTATCACATAATCTACAGATTTTCTCTCTACATGTACAAACCGCCTAAGTCTGTATTCCACCATCTTTTCTACTACATGTGTTATTCCATCCCTCTCTAATATTATCATTTCTAATCTTATCTTGTCTAGTCTTACCACACATTCAATGTAACATCTCCATCTCTGCTACGTTGAATTTATCCTTGTGTTGATTCTTGATCGCCTAACATTGTCTCGTACAACATCGTAGGTCTCACCACAATACGATAAAATTTTCTATTGAACTTGAGCGGTACTTTTGTGTCACATAAAATTCCACCTATGTTAGCTTTTCTATGCATAGTTGATCTCAAGCCAGATAAATGGAGAGAGTTATGCCAGACAATAGACAATCAATCTAAAACTTTATCAAATCTCTATGACATGGATCAACTAATCATAATCTCAGAAGTCTAAAATTCTACATGTAAAAATAAAGAATGGATAATCAATAAGATTCACTATAATATGTAATGACCTTCATATTTATATTAATAAGTTAAAAGAGTAATACATAATAAAGATAAAAGGGACAAACCCATATATCGAATAATAAACCCTAGTAATATAATATTAAAATATAACTCTTAATACTCCCACTCAAGATGAAGCATCGTTAAATGTCAATTATAGCTTATTTTAAATACTAATTTATGATATCTTTAAGCTCTTTTTTATGCTTTTGATTATGAAAATGACTTTAATTAAGTCATTCTTGCATCAATGTTTATAACCATGGCATATTTAATGTGTTTGTTAGTTTTCTATCACAACATCTCATGATACCATTCTTATCAATCCGGAAATCGCCACCCGACCTTGATTGATCAACGTCAACTTATCCACCAAAATCAAATCATATTTCTAACTTTCTCAAATCTCATCAAGAATGCCACTAGTAAGCTTCAACATACCAAGCTTAAATTCAGAAGAAGTCTCCTCACAAATCAAACTCATGTCTAGAAATTGCTCAAGTAATTCCAACTCTCGCACCATCAACACCGACATATGCAACGACTTCCTACTTAACGCACCAACCACAACATCCGCTTTAACTGAATGGTAATTCAAACCAAAATCACAATCCTTCAAGAATTACAACCATCTTCTTTGCCTCATACTCAACTCTTTTTGATCAAACAAATATTTCAAACTCCTGTGATCAATAAACACATCAAATCTTGATCCAAATAAATAATTTCTCCAAAGTTTCAATACAAATACAACAACAACTAACTCTAAATTATGAGTCACATAATTCCTTTCATGCACTTGAAGTTACCTTAAAGCATAAGCCATAACTTATCGATTATGCATCAACACACCTTCTAAAACCGTCAACGGAGCATCACAATACACAATAATTGGTTTTGTCGGATCAGGAAAAATCAAAATAGGAACGGTTGTCAACCTTCGCTCAAGCTCTTGAAAACCAGTTTCACAATGTGCAGTCCAAATAACAGCTTGACCCTTCCTAGTCAATTGCGTCAACGACAAAGCTAACTTGGAAAATCCTTCAATAAGCTTTCGATAATAACCTGTTAAACCGAGAGAAGTTCTAATCTCAGAAACAGATTTCAGAGCTTTCATTGAGATACAACCTCAATCTTCGACGGATCAACAACAATGCCACCATTCGATATCACATGACCAAGGAAACTCACTTACATCAACCAAAACTCACACTTAGAAAGTTTAGCATACAACTTCTTCTCTTTCAACAAGATAGCATAATCCTCAAATGTTCAGCATGATCCTCTTCACTCTTCGAATAGATCCAAATATCATCAAGGAAAACAACAACAAACTTATCCAAATACTGATGAAAAATCCTATTCATGTATCCCATAAATACACCAGGTGCATTGGTCACACCTAACAACATCACATAATACTCATAGTGATCATACCTTGTTCTAAAAGCAGTCTTTTGAATTTTCAGCCTTCACACAAATCTGAGGACACCCAGACCTTAAATATATCTTGTTGATCACAATTTTGCCAACCAACTGATCCATCAAATCACCAATCCTCGAAAGTGGATACTTATTCTTGATAGTCACCTTGTTCAGTTGTCTATAATCCACACATAACTTCATAGTACCTTCTTTCTTTTTAACCAATAAAACTAGTGCACCCCACAGTGACACACTAGGACGAATGAATCTCTTCTCAAGAAAATCTTCAAGTTGACTCTTCAACTCTTTCAATTCAGATGTTGACATCCGATATGGAGCCATTGATACCAGACTAGTTCTAGGAACTAAGTCGATTGTAAACTCTACCTTATGCTCTGGCGGTAAATCACTTACATCTGCAAGAAATACCTCAGCAAAATCACGAATGATCGATAATTCACCCATCACTCTCTTTTCACAAGATTATCTTCGTTTGAGTAATATGACTAGTCTCAGGTTTACTTTGATATCTAGCAAAAACACCTACAAAAAATGTGATGTTAGTTATACTTGTTGTGAGGTAGGGTAGACTCATAATCATGATTTTGTATGAACTGTGATCTACATCAAATCCATTGTCATCTTTACTCACTTTTACATGGGTAGAAACATAAGCTCTTTTGTGGCTTGCATTGTCGAGTCAAACTTCTTCACTATACTCTTAGCATACTTGTTTTAAGATATAAAAATGTTGTTTTCCATCTGCTTAACTTAAGAAAATAAGTGAGTTTCCATACAAGACTCATCTCAAATTCAGACTTCACTTAAGTGATTCAAATAGAAGTGTGATATTCTTAGAGGAGAGAAACGTTTTTTCTATCTTGGCAAGACACTTAACCATTGATTGCTACAAGGTTTCATAAATAATGACACCTGGAACATCCCTTAACTTGTTGATCTCCATTACATCCCATGCTTTGGTGACAATGTCTCCCACTTGTTTCTTAATGTCAGTCTTGTTAACCATAGCTTTCTCAATGTAACTGAATCATAAGTGGAATACCTTGAAGAATTGCGGTTTTTAGCGTAATGTTTATAAAAGAAAGAAAATCTATATTCTGGTGTGGGATAATATGGATGATTCAGCAAGTTAACTTTCCTAAAAACACGGAGATTAACCTTCAGATTTCTGCTCTAGCATAGGTCTGAGACTTAACTGGTGTTGGAACAAAGGATTCAAGAAAGATGATTTTGAGAAAACAAGAAGAAGAAGAAGAAGAAGAAGAAGAAGAAGAAGAAGAAGAAGAAGAAAGAGGGAGATTGTGAGTTAGTTAAGTGTAACTAACTTTCTAACTGAATGTATTATTATTTTCTGCACTTCTTCAAACATAATGGCCCTTTATATAGGAAAAGTGCCCAGACCCAAATACATGCTAAAAGCCCAAATAACTATATAACAAGAATTAACCAACTAACACACCCCCTAATTCATGTTATCAAAACTTCCCATCTCAATGCCTTTCTTTAACTCTTCAAACCTCACTTTCTTCAGAGGTTTGGTAAATATGTCAGCTAGTTGCACTTCTGTCTTGCAATGTTTTATTTCGAGCTTCCCTTTGTTGACTTGATCCCTCAGAAAATGATACCTTCTTTCAATGTGCTTACTTTGAACATAACACACTAGGTAATTCGTAAGGTTTATAGCTGACTTGTTATCAACAAACAGCTTCATCTTCGATTCCATTATTCTGAGTTCTTCAAGTAGCATTTTGATCCATGCTTCTTAGCATGCAGCATATGATGCAGCCACATATTCTGCTTCGCATGATGAAAAAGCCACAATTCTTTTCTTCCTCGAATTCTAGGAGATTAAAGGTCCTTCGATCATGAAAATGTATCCTGCAATACTCTTCTTTTCGTCTTGATCTCCACTGAAGTCTGAGTCAGTGTATCCATGAACTTCGACATCTGAGATGTTCTTCAATTTCTTTGGTAACAACACACCATGATCAACAGTTCCCTTTATACATCTCAACACCCTCTTTACTGCAATGAGATAGCATTGTTGAGGCTTCTCCATAAATCTTCTCAACAATCCTACACTTTGGCATATATTTGGTCTAGTATTGCAAAAATACATCAAGGATCCAATTATTTGTTTGTAAAGGGTCAAACTTACAAACTCATCATTTGATTCCTTTTTCAGCTTTGCTCTAGTCTCTAATGGAGTAACAACTGCCTTACAGTTGCTCATATTGAACCTCTTCAGTATATCTTGAGAATACTCTGTTTGATGCAAGAAAACTCCTTCTTCGATGTCTTTGAATTCCATTCCCAGGAAATAGGAGAGATTCCCTAAATCAGGCATTTTAAACTCCTGCATTAACTTCGACTTTACCTTCATTATCTCAGCTTCATTTGCTCCTGTAATGAGTAAGTCATCAACATAGAGACATAAAATGATCTGATTGACACTTTTGACATCATTTACATATACTCCATGTTTGGAGACACACTTTGTGAAACCTGCTTCAATTAGGAAGCTATTTATTCTTTTATTCCAAGCTCTAGGAGCTTGCTTAAACCCATAGAGATCCTTCCTTAATCTGTAAACTTTCGACTCCTGTCCTTTAACGTCGAAACCTAGTGGTTGAGTAATGTAGACTTCTTCTTCCAATGGACCATTCAAAAATGTTGACTTTACATCAAGTTGGTGCATTTTCCATCCTCTACATGTAGCTATCGAAACAAGAATCCTGATTGTTTCGATCCTTGCAACAGGTGCATATACTTCATAGAAGTCAATACCAGGTTTTTGTAAGAAAACCTCTGGCCACCAGTCTTGCCTTATACTTTTCAATCTCACCATTTGGCCTTCGTTTCACCTTGTAGATCCATTTCACAACTATTGTTTTCTTGTTGGTTCTTTCGACAAGCTCTCAAGTCTTATTCTTCTCAATGGCTCTAAGTTCTTCTTTCATGGCTTCACACCAATTCGAATTGCTCAAGGATTCACCCAAATCAATTGGTTCTGCTTCAGCCATCATCACGGCTTCTTCGATTAAGTCATCATCTGCATCAATTGCTTGATTTGGAAACCTCTCATATCTAATCAGCCTAGTCGACTCAGTTCTTGTTCTTGTGGATCTTCTTTCATTCTGCACAAGTGGTTCTTCATTTCAACTTGTCGAAACTTCGTTCTGTTCATCTTCTTCAAACACAGTTATGACTGTGTCTGATTCTTGTCGAACTGAACTTCGACTCCAATCCCATCCTTTTCTTTCGTCTACAAGACCATCTCTACTAATCACTAGTTTATCTTTGTTTTGTGAATACAGCTTGTATACACCATTCGAATGATAACCTATGAGCACCATGACTTCACTATGATCATCCAGGTTCTTTCTCAATTGTTCAGGTACATGCCTAAAACACATTGATCTAAAAACTCTAAGATGAATTACATTTGTCTTCGACCCTGTCCAAGCCTCATGCGGTGTCTTTTCAACCATCTTCTTCGTTGGGCATCTATTTATATATATTGTTGTCGAAGCTGCTTTAGCCTAAAATCTCTTAGGCATATTCTTAGCTTTCAACATACATCTCATCATGTTCAGTACACTTCTATTCTTTCTCTCATCTATGCCATTATGCTGAGGCATATATGGTGCAATAACCTTATGCTATATACCTTCCTTATTGCAAAATCTATAAAATTCAGCAGAATTATATTCACCACCACCATCAGTTCTTAACTTCTTCAATTTGCAGCCACTTTGTTTCTCAGCATGCAACTTGAACTTTTTAAACTGTGTGAATACCTCACTCTTCCTTTCAATAAGGTAAATCCACATATGTATGGTGAGTTCATCAGTGAAAGTAAGGAAATACATGTTACCTCCATTGGACTTTACTTCAAAGGGTCCACACACATTTGAATGAACCAGCTCCAGTTTTTGCCTTGATCTTATATGTAAATCAAGTTTTAATGTCGTCCTTGCCTTTTTGGCTTTGCAGCATTCCTCACATATCTGCTTTGGTTCCTTCACATACGGAAACCCAAGCACCATTCTTTTCTTATTGAGCATACATAAACTCTTGAAGTTTAGATGTCCATACATGTGATGCCATAGCCAGTTCTTATCTTCTTCTGTAGTTGAAGCAAGACATTTGTGATCTGATGTGTTGAGTTCAACCTTGAATGTTTTGTTCTCCGCCAATGGTGATTTCATGATTAGCCTCCCATCAGCCCTATATACCTTCATCTGATTATTCTCCAACTTCATATTGAAGCCTTTTGCAAGTAATTGACCTACACTTATCAAGTTACTTGTCATCGAAGGTACATATAGAACTTCAGTGATAGTATCTGTGATACGGTGGGAGAACTGACTGTGGTTTTGCGTTTGTATTCGCAAATGTTTTGGTTGAGCAAGAGTCGCCGCCGACTTTTTATTTTATCCTAAGGAAAGGTTTAAAAAGCACAGCAAAAACCTTTGAGATTTTTTTCTTGGGTTCGGGGAGTAGATTATAGAAAGGGAAGGTATTAGCACCCTTTCTATCCATGGTTATCCATGGGCTCTTAGTTACTTGCTTAGATCACTTGCCTTTTTCCAATTGTTTGAAATGGTGCTTTGTGTGTGTGTGTGTGTTTTGAAAATGTTTTGAAAAGAGGCCAATGTGGTGGCAACCTTTGTAATGATCCATGTTGGGATGTATACAAAGGTGTATGTCTTTTGAAAAGGTTTTCATTTGTTTTTGAAAGTGTTGTGAGGTGTGGTTTAAAAACAGGCAAGTGTTTTTGTTTTGCAAGTTAACAAGTACTTAAGAGCGATCTACCCTAAAGTTCTCAAAGATTTTTGTTATGCTTTTAACCCTTTTAACAATTTTGTTCCACCATTGTATTTGGTGGACAATCTTGTGTTAGGATGTGAAAGGGACAGGCGTGGGTCATCGTTTAGACCATAATTACAATGGTGCCAAGTATCTTTGGGCAATTTTTCTTTAAGGGACTTGATCATTTGAGTTATTTGTTTTGCCCAAAGAGACCTAACATGCAATATGGCCCAATTTTTGAAAGGCAACAAGTGGATATAACCCTAGGGGTGTTAGTGTGCAAGTGTGTTTTATTGCATACAAGAGTTTTTTTTCTTTGAATTAGGTTTTTCTACTTCATTGATTTTATCTTGCCATACATGTCCTAATTACTAGAAATAAGAAGCGGAAATATAAAATCCTACGCTATTACAACAATTAGGGGAGGGGGATACACATTTGTACATGGGGGGTTCAACGAGAAAAATAGACAAAAAAGAAAATAGCAAAAAACAAGATATATAGAGAGAGAGAGGGAGCCCGCGCGCTGCTGGGAGGTCATCAGAAGTTCTGACTCAGATCCGCTGTCAGATGATCAACCTGTTAGTGAAACTGGATGAGTCAGAACTTCTGACTCTAGCACCTGCAAAACAAAACCTTGTTAGTGGGGAAATCAGAAGTTCTGATTTCCCTGCGCTGCAAGACATAAGTTTGTTAGTGGAGAAACCAGAAGTTCTGATTCTGTTGAAAAGGCAATAACTCTCAGAGGTTCTGATATCATTGACAGCAAAACAGGCTTCAGATGTGCTAACGTCAAAGTCAGCACTTGGCTTTTTCCTGTACTAATCAGAACATCTGCAATTCTGTTGTTATTCCACAAAACAGGAAACATATTTGGAACAGATCCAGCAAATAGCAAAAATGTTCCAGAGGTCAGAATCACCAAGGTCACAGGCAAGTCCTATACTGGCTCAGAACGTTCTGAGGTATGAAAATCCTCAGAACATAAACAGTAATAACATGAATATTTACATTATGTTACTTGAATATGCACAGCTGATGATGCTTAACAGTGTGATGAGGGTCAGCAGGTGCTTACCTGACTGTTTGGAAAAGTTGGTGAGTGAAAGTTTAGCTTTTGGTTCTGGTTCTGGTGGTGTTCTGGACAGATTTTGAAAAGGGGAAGTAAAGGTGTATACGTGTGTAGGGTCAGAAGTTTGGAAAGAGTGTTTTTGGTTTACAGAAAAGAACTGGATATTTGATGAAGTTGAAGGTGAGAAACTCAAAGTTATGGAACAAAACTGGAGATTTTGGCAGAGTTTCAGAACGCTATGTTGCTAGGAGTTCTGTTTTTCTCTTAGCAATTTTTCTGTTTCTTTTCTTGAACGTCTTTGGCAGTGGTGAAGGCTCTCTATTTATAGGCAAAATCCTTGTGGATGCCTTGAACATTTAAAGCGCCAACAGAGTTTGAATTTGTTCTTTGACAGAAATTCCTGGGAAGTTGTGATACAGATAGCTTTCAGCCTAGGTTGCAGCAGCAGGCGTAGATTGGGGAGAAGTGACCTCTGAAGTGGGCGGTGGCGTGAAGACCCATGCTACAATCTGTGCAAAAGCGTTTTCCAAGCCACACGTGAATGCTCAGGAGTGGTTGGAAGCATTAATGGGCATTAAATGGTGACAAGACCTGTCAATACCAACATTCTGGTAATGGAAACCAGCGTTGAATCAGCAGTGTGAACCATGCTCTGGCCTTGGCTACCTGTTGTCTTAGTAAGCTCTGGAGATTCTCCTGGTTTTCTGGTACGTTTCTTGGATTTGCTTCTGGACAATCTGGACTTAGAGATTCTGTATCAGTGTAACACCCATTCTTCTGATCTTTCATCTTCTGATTTCAACCTGTTCTGAAGGAGCCTTCAGACTTTCCTGCTTCTCTTGCATTCCTTTAGCAAATTCTGACTGGGCTTGTGTAACTGCTGAAGGGGCATGTTCTGTTTGAGGCTTACATTCTGAACCACGTTTACAACTTCTGATTGAACTGATGTAGCTGCTGAAGAGCCAACTTCTGACCACGCTGGGCCAAGCTTGCAACTTCTGACCGTCTTCATCTGGAATGGGTCCAGAAGTTCTGAAGCGCTGATTTTTCTAAAAAAACACTTATTTTAAAGAAACATTCTAAGTACTTAGAATTTGATTTTTCTCAAAATAAAAGCGTTGCTTCGGGAGTTCGTGAGATCATCTTGCTCTTGTAAGTGGCTTGCTTGGGCAAAAAGGATAACTCAGGACTTGGATTTGTTTCAGGGGGACTTTGAAAAATCCAAGATGGTTTTCTGAAGAAAGGGAGGGCAAATTTTGGGGTACAACAGTTGCCCCTGTTCAATCTTCTTGAACCTGAAGAGTTAGATTGGCAAGTTTGCCTTTCGCAACTCGAAGGTAAAAGGAGATTGGACACCAGAGTGCCCAGAAATTTGCACTCGCATGTTGGAGTATCAGCGAATGTGACGGCGGGAATGGGCTTATAGATGCCATTTGGAGAGGTGGTGGATAAGGAGATGGGCTTATAGATGCCATCTGGAGATGTGACAGAACTTTGTCGGGAATGGGCTTACAGATGCCATTTGGAAGTGTTGATCGCACAAGAGATTCCTTAGCGAGAACTTTATGTATCTGAGAAAGGCATATGTTTTCCTGGCTTGTTACAGGTGTTTGATCTTCAATCTCCTTATGCAGATATGCCCTGGCTGGATACAGGTATCGAATCTATAATCGGTGGCTCACAGATGTGCCCTGGCTGGATACAGGAGTCGAATCTGGAAATGTTGTCAATAGATATGCCCTGGCTGGATACAGGAATCGAATCTTCGAACTCTTCAGACGTGCCCTGGCTAGATACAGGAATCGAGTCTGGAAATGTGGTCAATAGATATGCCCTGGCTGGATACAGGAATCGAATCTGGAAATGTTGTCAATAGATATGCCCTGGCTGGATACATGAATCGAATCTTCGAACTCTTCAGACGTGCCCTGGCTAGATACAGGAATCGAGTCTGGAAATGTGGTCAACAGATATGCCCTGGCTGGATACAGGAGTCGAATCTGGAAATGTTGTCAATAGATATGCCCTGGCTGGATACAGGAATCGAATCTTCGAACTCTTCAGACGTGCCCTGGCTAGATACAGGAATCGAGTCTGGAAATGTGGTCAATAGATATGCCCTGGCTGGATACAGGAATCGAATCTTCGAACTCTTCAGACGTGCCCTGGCTAGATACAGGAATCGAGTCTGGAAATATGGTCAATAGATATGCCCTGGCTGGATACAGGAATCGAATCTTCGAACTCTTCAGACGTGCCCTGGCTAGATACAGGAATCGAGTCTGGAAATGTGGTCAACAGATATGCCTTGGCTGGATACATGAATCGAATCTTCGAACTCTTCAGACGTGCCCTGGCTAGATACAAGAATCGAGTCTGGAAGTGTGGTTAACAGATATGCCCTGGCTGGATACAGGAATCGAATCTGGAATTGTAATAGTTGATTTGTTTGAACACCTTTGACATTCGAATGCCCCAAGTGGTGGTGATGGATTCTTGAATCAGATTACTCTGCATATTGAGAGATTTCTTGAAATCTTGACTGGACTACCCCAGGTTAATTGAATTTGAAAGATCTGTTGGACCTTGACTGGACTGCCCCAGGTTAATTGAATTGTGACATGTCATGCCCCTTGCGGATAAGAGATTAGCAAAGGAAGTGTCGTCCCTTTGAAGTGATTTTGCTTACTGAGAGAGTTTTCGTTCCTCCGAACATTCGCTGTATGAATTTCTTTGCTGTCAAACAAAAAAGCCACATGCAGACAGTGATATTAAAATAATGCAAAGTTTGTGTTTGTCTCGAAGAAGTTTTTTTTTCGTTTTGAAAAATGCGTTTTTAGCAGAAAACTTTTCATAAGACAAGTCAACACAAGATTTAGAGTAAAGCCCTACAAGAGTCAGGATACCTTTTGTAACAGTATGCTTTCGAACTAACCCATGCTTCAATTAGGACTTTTAAAGGGTTGTAACGTGGCCTGGTTCACGGTTTAAGAAACAAAGGATAAAGGCTCAAAATATATTTGTACCCACCCGCTCTTCGTGATGTCCTTCAACCTAAGCTCAGTTAATTGTGTGTCACACTCTGTTTTGAGTTTTGAACGACTTTTGGGGCGATGGTTCACCAGTTTGAATTTGGGGAGACAGTCATCATCTCTTCTTTTCTTTTTCAACTTTTTTCATGTTGTTGAGGATTTTGTAACGACCTCACTATTTTGATTTTGATTTGTTATCCCTAACTTTTGCCTGACTGTTCCCATTTTCGAGATTACAGTCAGCGGGATGCCCCAGCTTTCTTAAGCCTCCTTTATAGGTTTTGGCTTGGTGGGCTTTTGAGAGATTGACTGTCTATGTGATGGGGAACCACCCTTGTCTTTTGATTCCGAAGGAATGCTTTCTTTTTCGACGTCGTTCGTTGTATTTGCGACCTCAATGCGTATTTTCTCTTGAATTAACTGAGATACTACCCTGCCCCAGGTTTATATCAAAGGTTTTGATTGTCTAGAACAGAAAACTCCTACTTCTTTGGCTCGAAGGGGTTGACTAGGGATTAACTTCCTTATAACTCCAGTGTTTGGGAATTAAAAGAAATGCCTGTACATCATTAGCAAGGTCTGTTCAAAAGCATACTGTATAAGATCATGGTATTGTTTCGTCATCCTCCCTCTAAAGGCTTGCAGCTTTTTATCAAGAGTTAAATATCATAAAGAAAAGCATAAGAGTAGTGAAACGAATGGATGAATTCAAGACAAACATATGCGATGCATTAATGAAAACAGAGTTTAACATCAACAAATAATTGTTTGACAGCAAAAGAAATTACAACTTTGAAAATTCAAAAAGAAGCAAAAGTCTTTCAGCTTGAGCTTCGTCACTTCAAGTGGAGAACCCTTCAACGGAAGATTTTCATCTCGTCGTCTGGCATGAATTCCAGCACCCCAATGTCAATCAGATCTTGAATCTTGTTCTTCAAGGCCCAACAGTCGTTGGTGTCGTGTCCCGGGTTGTAGGAGTGGTAAACACAAAATGCGTCGGGATGATAGTGAGGAGAGGAGGTATTGAGCTTCTGAGGAGGGTCCTTTACGGTAAGCAGGTTGACCTCCAACAGACGCTTCAGTATGAAGAATGATGGTATTTCAGTCTTCGTGAACTGTCTTCCCGACGTTTCTTGCTTACGCCGATTACCCCTTTGACGCTGGCGAGGTTGTTGATGGGCTTGTGACCCTGAAGCGAGCAAAGGAGCTTTCCCCTTGTCCTCTTGAGTGGATGGAGGCTGAGCGGTGACTTGCTCTTCGACCTCAGATGTTTGCCCCAGTTGGTTGTTTGGAAGCAGTTGGCAGACAAGAACTCTGAGTTCCTCTTGTCTTTGAGATAGGTCTTGGATGAGAGCCATCTGGCCCACCAACTGTCCCATCACTTGGGTCCTCAAGGTTGTCAGATCGAACTGCAGCTCCGCAAGCTGGTCACTCCTGGCATTGTTGGAATTTTCCAAGCCCTTTGTGAGGAGAGCTTTCATCTCTTCTTGCCCCAGAGACAAGTTCAGGAACATCTCCTGCAGCTGAGCAGTCTGGTCTTGGATGTCTTTGACAGACCTTTCTAGAGCCATCTCTTGCTGAAATAAACAGCAGGAGAGTAAGGAAACCTGAAAAAAGAAAGACTGTCAAAATGCAATGCATGATATGTGGATGCATGCTTTCAAGGATCTCTTGGGGTAAACACAAGAAAATGTTAGAGGTTGAACTTTGCTCTTAGATTGGAGATCTCTGCACCGGTGGACGTCCTTCCATGAGAATCAAGCTCACCATGTCGAGTGGGTCATAGCCACTGATTCAAGTTGTTGCACTTGATCTTTGACTGGAGAACTTTGTATCGGTGGATGTCTTTCCACGAGAATCAAGCTCACCATGTCGAGTGGGTCATAGCCACTGATTCAAGTTGTTTCACTTGAACTTTGTTTGCATTGGTTAGAGGAGAAACCCCTTGTCTGGTTCAACGTAACCCTGCATCAAAAGAACCCTCGAGATCCTTGAAATGGTTATTGAAAATGCTATGGTATGATGTCATGATGTTATGTACATGTATGCAAAAAGCAAGTGAGTGTATATACAGACAAACATATTCACACAAAGCAGACAAGTCCTTAGGTTTAGGCTTGCACGAGGTTCAGGTACTACCCTCTTGAAGTTAGTTGGCTCATCCTGCCCTAAAATAGAAACCGGGTTCTAAGGAGCTCAATATCATTGGATTGTTTTCTGTGTTCATTGTTTCGGTTTAGCCACTTACTGGCGACCAAAATATTCCAAGAAAACAATCCTCAAAAGAGTGTAGTATCGAGGATCTACCAACTTCGGACTGCACCAAAGTCGGTCATCTCACTACCCCTAAAAAGGCTAAGATGGTCAATTAAGGTTCTAAGAGTTCGTTAGTGCTTCACGACATCACACAGCGGCCCCGTACTCTCCTTGACTGAACTCAAGGGTTACCGGTACTCACAAATATGTCACACTAACATAACTTACTGCTTCAACCATGTCGGTATACCCCGCACAGTTCCCTCACAGTTTTATTGCTATTTACCTAAAAAGGTGCCCCAAATCCGGGTGTAGGATTTACAACAAACCCAAACAAGGACCCAAAAAGTAAAGCAAACAAAGCAATCAAAGCAAGAATGTAAAGGTGATCTAAACCCTAAGGTAACCCCACTTTTAGAATATCCCCAGCAGAGTCGCCAGTTCTGTGATACGGTGGGAGAACTGACTGTGGTTTTGCGTTTGTATTCGCAAATGTTTCGGTTGAGCAAGAGTCGCCACCGACTTTTTATTTTATCCTAAGGAAAGGTTTAAAAAGCACAGCAAAAACCTTTGAGATTTTTTTCTTGGGTTCGGGGAGTAGATTATAGAAAGGGAAGGTATTAGTACCCTTTCTATCCATGGTTATCCATGGGCTCTTAGTTACTTGCTTAGATCACTTGCCTTTTTCCAATTGTTTGAAATGGTGCTTTGTGTGTGTGTGTGTTTTGAAAATGTTTTGAAAAGAGGCCAATGTGGTGGCAACCTTTGTAATGATCCATGTTGGGATGTATACAAAGGTGTATGTCTTTTGAAAAGGTTTTCATTTGTTTTTGAAAGTTATTTTGAAAGTGTTGTGAGGTGTGGTTTAAAAACAGGCAAGTGTTTTTGTTTTGCAAGTTGACAAGTACTTAAGAGCGATCTACCCTAAAGTTCTCAAAGATTTTTGTTATGCTTTTAACCCTTTTAACAATTTTGTTCCACCATTGTATTTGGTGGACAATCTTGTGTTAGGATGTGAAAGGGACAGGCGCGGGTCGTCGTTTAGACCATAATTGCAATGGTGCCAAGTATCTTTGGGAAATTTTTCTTTAAGGGACTTGATCATTTGAGTTATTTGTTTTGCCCAAAGAGACCTAACATGCAATATGGCCCAATTTTTGAAAGGCAACAAGTGGATATAACCCTAGGGGTGTTAGTGTGCAAGTGTGTTTTATTGCATACAAGAGTTTTTTTTCTTTGAATTAGGTTTTTCTACTTCATTGATTTTATCTTACCATACATGTCCTAATTACTAGCAATAAGAAGCGGAAATATAAAATCCTACGCTATTACAACAATTAGGGGAGGGGGATACACATTTGTACATGGGGGGTTCAACGAGAAAAATAGACAAAAAAGAAAATAGCAAAAAACAAGATATATAGAGAGAGAGAGGGAGCCCGCACGCTGCTGGGAGGTCATCAGAAGTTCTGACTCAGATCCGCTGCCAGATGATCAACCTGTTAGTGAAACTGGATGAGTCAGAACTTCTGACTCTAGCACCTGCAAAACAGAACCTTGTTAGTGGGGAAATCAGAAGTTCTGATTTCCCTGCGCTGCAAGACAGAAGTTTGTTATTGGAGAAACCAGAAGTTCTGATTCTGTTGAAAAGACAATAACTCTCAGAGGTTCTGATATCATTGACAGCAAAACAGGCTTCAGATGTGCTAACGTCAAAGTCATCACTTGGCTTTTTCCTGTACTAATCAGAACATCTGCAATTCTATTATTATTCCACAAAACAGGAAACATATTTGGAACAGATCCAGCAAATAGCAAAAATGTTCCAGAGGTCAGAATCACCAAGGTCACAGGCAAGTCCTATACTGGCTCAGAACGTTCTGAGGTATGAAAATCCTCAGAACATAAACAGTAATAACATGAATATTTACATTATGTTACTTGAATATGCACAGCTGATGATGCTTAACAGTGTGATGAGGGTCAGCAGGTGCTTACCTGACTGTTTGGAAAAGTTGGTGAGTGAAAGTTTAGCTTTTGGTTCTGGTTCTGGTGGTGTTCTGGACAGATTTTGAAAAGGGGAAGTAAAGGTGTATACATGTGTGTTGTACCCCAAAATTTGCCCTCGCATTTTTCCCCAATAAATATCAGCTTCAAACATTTCCTGACTTTTCAAACTGGCTCAAGAATCGGACAAACGGACTTTTCTTGACAGTCAAGCAAAATTAGGGTTTTTACTGATTTTCAGAGCTTTGGATTGTTTCACAATTGGCTCAGGGTTTTGATTGATTTGTGGTTCAATTTTGATCAGGCAAGCGTTATTTGGCATTCAATCAAGAATTAAGGTTTTACGGGCATATTCTCAGAAAGGTTTAAATTCCACAGCACTTTGCGGTTTATTCCGAGATTCGGGTTGAATTTGCATTGTTCATAATTTAATCAGTGAAAGAGACAGTGGTGTAAATTCAGTTTGTTTGGGCCAGTCAAAGAAGGTGTGCAGTTTGGATTTACAGTACTTGCAAAGAATCAGTGTTTATGACAAATCAGTAAAGAAGGAATGCGTTTGATCAGGCCATTTGGGTTAACTACTGCTTTGCTTTGGATATTGAATAAGACAGGCTTAATTGATCAATGTTGTTCTATTTAAGTTATTTATTATTCTGAAGTTGAATGATTGAAATTCATTTTTCAATTGTTTTAATTCTAAGAATTTTTAAATAAATAAATAAACAATAAAGAAAATTAGAATTAATTGGATAATTTAAACTTTTATTGATATTTGAATTATTTGTACAAATTGTTGTTTATAATTTAAAATTATGAACAATAATATACATTGATTTAAAATATTACATAGAATAAAAAACTATCCTATTTTCTAATATTCTTCATTCTTCACTCCGCTCCGGTACTCCATGTTTTATCTGCAAAAAGAGAAGAAAAAGTCAGAAAGCAGTTAAATTAAAAAAGACAGTTAAAGTTGCTCATCATTAGGGGCTACTGACTGGGATCAGTTGACCCTCTCTGCAAATCACGGGATTTCTCCCGGTTCACAAAGAGGGAAGAATTCTATTTTTTATTCAGGAAATGCAAATGTCAAAAGTATAAGTTCCAAAATTCAAACTGCAAACTAAACTGAAAAAATCCAGTTTCAACTTTCTATCCAAAGCAAAAGGCAAGTTACTGTCAAAATGCCTAAGTTTACTCAAAGAAAGAAGTAAGAAGTACAATTGCTGTCAAATCCCAAGCATACAAGCTGTCAAAGAAGATTTTGGAAAGGATATCAAAATGCAAAGTCAGAGCAAAGCACAAAAGCTGGAGAAAGAAGATGCAAAATGTGTTATGCAAGAAATCTAAAATCATCATTTCCCTAGTCAAACCCCTTCAGAACCATAGTACAGAATAATAACATTATTAAATTCTAAGCTGTACTTTAGGAGAGAAGAAAAAGAGATAAAGCAAGCATAGGCAAGGGTTCAGGCATAGACAGTAGGACAGCAGAAAAGATATAACACAAAAAGCCAACTCAGTTCAGCATAGCAGGCAGAATAGAGAGGTTAGGATAGAAAAGAAATATACAAACTCAGTTCAGCAGCAGGCACAATGGAGAGGTGAAGAAAAACAGAAAATACACAAGCTAATAAAAAAGAGGTGAGGAGAGATAGAAGGAAATAGATACAAACACAAGCCTCTGAGTTTCAAAAAAACATAACATATCTCAAACCCAAGCCATAAGTCATGAAAACACAACTCAGTTCAGCCTAAGCAAAAATCACAACCTGAAGCTTCAAACTGATAACCTGCTGCCTGCATCAGGCAAACAAAAACCAGAACTACCATTACCCTGTCTCACATTCAGACCCCATAAACCTGCATCAGGCCCCCCAACAAACACACTGAAACACATGACCTGCTAATGCCTTAACTAAAATCAGAATCACACAAAAACCATCAAACCTCATCAACCCTGCCAAAACTTTCAAACATTGAAACCCAACAAAATCTCAAACCTTGCTAAGTTACTGTCAAAAACCATCATATCAGCATCAGAACCTGCCTGCATCATCCAAACATACAAACACATACATAGAACTACCAACTCCTGTCAAGACACTCATTTTGCTAGCACTACTCTCAAACCTGATACCAGTACTAAAACCATACCAACGCCTGTCAAGCATAACCAAACACATAGTCCCTCAAGCACCAAGCCAGCCATTGTAAAAGATAAGCTTAAGGCCTTTCAAAGCTTCAAAGCTCCAAAAAGGGCATCAAGCCCTCGGAATCTTGGATTCATCATGGGGCGAGAAAAAACATGTTAAATTAGGCAACACAGGTAAAAGGCTAATGGTTTTCAGAACAACAACTCAAGGCAACCTAGGCCCTCAGTGAAACACATCATGGGGCAAGCTCAAGGCAAAACATTTGAGGCAACAATAAGAAGCGTGTTCAGGGCATCATAGGCCACACATAGGCAAATCGTCCAAGAAAGCAACCAACAATTCAAAGGGACATAAAGTAGAAGAGATAAAGAAGTGAGGAATTAAAGGGTTCTCAGTATACATCATCAAAACCTTAATATAGCAAAAGAACGAAAATACCAGGAATGCATCAAAAGCAAGCTCAAAGCTCCATCACCGAACCTCCGGCCTCCTAAGCGCCACAGCTCCCCTCTTCTCTCCTCCTTCTCCAAAGTCAGGTAACGAGCCTTCTATCTCTTCTCCTTCACCTCATAAAAAACGAAAAATAAGAACTCAAAACAAAACACGTGAATCCAGAAAAGAAGAAGAAAACATAACAACAAAATCTAACCTTGTTTCAAGAGGATGTGGAGCTCTTGCCTTGGAGGGAAGAGAGTACGGGAATGACGCTGGTGGCCGGAAAGAAAAGCGTTCAGGAAATTGATGATCGGAGAAGACGAATGCACAAACGGTGCCGCTCAAGCCCTAACCTTCGTTCTGAACTAACAAAACCTAACCCTAAGAATTCGTTTCAAGTTAAGCTTGGGCCTGACCCGTCACTACCTTCCCAAAAGCCCAAGTTAACACTTAACCATTTTTTTTAAACACTAACCCTCTTTTTATTTCATAAACAATATTTACTTCTTTTGTTTTTCTTGTGTAAAATACTAACCTTTTTTTTATTTTATTTTATAAACAAATGTTTACTTTTTTTTTTATTTATTTCTTGTAAAATACTAACTTGAATAAAATATATTTTCATCATATGTTTAAAACATCTTTTTAATTAATACACTTTTGTACATAACAATAACAAAATACTTTTTATACATAATTAACTTGAAAATATTTCTTAATACACATTAAAATATATTTGTACATATTATACATTTTTTTCATACATAATTAAAATTGAAACTCTTTTTTAGTTAACATTCTTTTTCATACATAACAATTCAATACATTTTTCTCTAATATCAAATTCACAACATTTAGTCAAAATACTTTTTTTGCAAATAAAGAAACATTCTTAATTTAAAACTTGAACTCTTTTTGTACATAATTAACATATAAATCAAAAGTACAAGATTAAAACATTTCTCTAGGTCAAACCCTAATACGCTTCAACTTCACAATTCACACTTGTAAATAATTACACATACATATACACTTGTACACTTACACAATACATTGCCCTATACACATTTTATCTTATATTTGTATATTCGATATTTACATTTTGATCGCACATTCGATTTGGTTGTAACTTATTGGATACTATAAGTCTCATCCCCTTTGTACATTTATACCCCACTCCCGGACACTATTTTGTAATAGCGTAGATTTACATTCCGCAATTTACAGTTTTCCAATTATACCATGGTTAGACCTAGGGTTTGTATGTACATAAAATCAAACGCTAGGTAACCTAATACAAGACAAATACATGTAATCAATACACAATCACACTTGCACCCCCTAGGGTAATCCCACATGTTGCCTTCCAAAATGGGCCATGCTTGCACGTCGAGTATCTTTGGCAAAACAAAATCAAATGATCATAAGTCTCAAAGTGTTGCCTAAACGGAATGATCATGGTCCCTTCAAAACAAATTGCCAAATACACTTGGCATCATTGCATTCATGGTCCATACGATGACCCGCGCCCGTCCCGAATAAACTTCCTAAACGCAAGATTGTCTACCAATTTCAATGGTAGAACAAAATTGTTAAAAGGGGTTAAAACATGACAAAAACCTTTGAGTACAATAGGGTAGACAAAACTCTTAGTTACTTGAGATCAAACTTGCAAAAACACTTGCCTTCTTTTCAAAAACCACAATCCACAACACTTTCAAACAAACCCTCAAAAACATTTGAAAACATCTTTTCGAAAAGATTCACACTTTTGTAAAACACTCAAACACGAGTCAAATACATTAGTTGCCTAAGACAAGGCATCTTTTTCCAAAACATTTTCAAAAGCACCCACACACACACCATTTTCAAGCAATCGAAAAACAAGGCAAGTGATCTAAAAAACCAAGTAACTAAGAGCCCATGGATAACCATGGATGAAAAGGGTGCTAAT
This sequence comes from Vicia faba, assembly GCA_948472305.1. Lineage (NCBI taxonomy): Eukaryota > Viridiplantae > Streptophyta > Magnoliopsida > Fabales > Fabaceae > Vicia > Vicia faba. Next base: position 226,068,664 of record OX451741.1, read on the forward strand.
ACCTTCCCTTTTCATAATCTACCCCCCGAACCCACGAAATATCTCAAAAGGTTTTTGCTGTGCTTTTTTAACCTTTCCTTTAGGATAAAATAAAAAGTCGGTGGCGACTCTTGCTCAACCGCACAAGTGCGAATACGAACGCAAAACACTAGTCAGTTCTCCCACCGTATCACAGAACTGGCGACTCTGCTGGGGAGTATTTTTTAAGTGGGGTTACCTTAGGGTTTAGATCACCTTTACTTTCAATTGATTGCTTTGTTTGCTTTACATTTGTGGGCATTGTATCGGAGTTTTATAGATCCTAACCCGGATCTGGGGAAACCCTTTTAGGTAGCAACAAGGCTGTGAGGGAACTGTGCGGGGTATACCGACATGGTTGAAGCAGTCTGCTACGTTGATGTGGCACTTTGGTGTGTACCGGTAACCCTTGAGTTCAGTCAAGGAGAGTACGGGGCCGCCGCGTGGTGTCGCGAAGCATCAACTGACCTTAGAACCTTAATTGACCATCTTAGCCTTTTTAGGGTAGTGAGATAACTGACTTTGGTGCAGTCCGAGGTTGGTTGATACTCGATACTACACTCAATTGAGGGTTGCTTTCCTGGAATATTTCGGTCGCCAGTTCAGTGGCTAAATCGAAACGATGAACAATGAAAGCAATCCAGTGATATTGGGACCTCTAGAACCCGGTTACTTTTGGTAGGACAGGTTTTAACCAACACACTGAAAGAGGGTAGTACCTGAACCTCATGCAAGCCTAAACCTAAGGCCTTGTGTGCTTTGTGTGAATATTGTTTGCCTGTATATACACTTACTTGCTTGTGCATACATGCACATAACATCATAACATCATACCATAGCATTTTAGCATTTTCAATAACCATTTCAAGGATCTCGAGGGTTCTGTTGATGCAGGATTACGTTGAACCAGACGTCTATCCAGGGGCAAGAGGTTTCTCCTCTAACCAGTCCAATCAAAGATCAAGTACAACAACTTGAATCAGTGGCTATGACCCACTTGACATGGTGAGCTTGATTCTCGTGGAAAGACATCCGCCGATACAAAGCTCTCCAATCAAAAGATCAAGTACAACAACTTGAATCAGTGGCTATGACCCACTTGACATGTTGAGCTTGATTCTCGTGGAAAGACATCCGCCGATACAAAGCTCTCCAATCAAAAGATCAAGTGCAACAACTTGAATCAGTGGCTATGACCCACTCGACATGGTGAGCTTGATTCTAGTGGAAGGACGTCCACCGGTACAGGGCTCTCCAATCCAAGAGCAGGGTTCAACCTCTAACATTTTCTTGTGTTTACCCCAAGAGATCCTTGAAAGCATGCATCCACATATCATGCATTGCATTTTGACAATCTTTCCTTTTTCAGGTTTCCTTACTCTCCTGCTGTTTATTTCAGCAAGAGATGGCTCTAGAAAGGTCTGTCAAAGACATCCAAGACCAGACTGCTCAGCTACAGGAGATGTTCCTGAACTTGTCTCTGGGGCAAGAAGAGATGAAAGCTCTCCTCACCAAAGGCTTGGGGAGTTCCAACGACGCCAGGAGTGATCAGATTGCGGAGCTGCAGTTTGATCTGACAACACTGAGGACTCAAATGATGGGACAGTTGGTGGGCCAGATGGCTCTCATCCAAGACCTATCTCAAAGACAAGAGGAACTCAGAGTTCTTGTCCGCCAACTGCTTCCAAACAACCAACTGGGGCAAACATCTGAGGTCGAAGAGCAAGTCACCGCTCAGCCTCCATCCACTCAAGAAGACAAGGGGAAAGCTCCTTTGATAGCTTCAGGGTCACAAACCCATCAACAACCTCGCCAGCGTCAACGGGGGAATCGGCGTAAGCAAGAAAAGTCGGGAAGACAGTTTACGGAGACTGAAATACCATCATTCTTCATACTGAAGCGCCTGTTGGAGGTCAATTTGCTTACTGTAAAGGACCCTCCTCAGAAGCTCAATATCTCCTCTCCTCACTTTAATCCCGACGCATTCTGTGTTTACCACTCCTGCAGCCCGGGACACAGCACCAACGACTGTTGGGCCTTGAAGAACAAGATTCAAGATCTGATTGACATTGGGGTGCTGGAATTCATGCCAGACGGCGAGATGAAGATCTTCCGTTAAAGGGTTCTCCGCTTGAAGTGACAAAGCTCGAGCTGAAAGACTTTTGCTTCTTTTTGAATTTTCAAAGTTGTAATTTCTTTTGCTGTCAAACAATTATTTGTTGATGTTAAAACTCTGTTTTCATTAATGCATTGCATATGTTTGTTTTGAATCCATCCATTCGTTTCACTAACTCTTATGCTTTTCGTTATGATATTTGACTCCTGATAAAAAGCTGTAAGCCTTTAGAGGGAGGATGACGAAATAATACTGTGATCTTATACAGTATGCTTTTGAACAGACCTTGCTGATGATGTACAGGCATTTCTTTCAATTCCCAAACACTGGAGTTATAAGGAAGTTAATCCCTAGTCAACCCCTTCGGGCCAAAGAAGTAGGAGTTCCCTGTTCTAAACGATCAAAACCTTTGATATAAACCTGGGGCAGGGTAGTATCTCAGTTAATTCAAAAAGAAAATGCGCATTGAAGTCGCAAACTCTCGGTTCGTAACACAACGAACGACATCAAAAGAGAAAGCATTCCTTTGGAATCAAAAGACAAGGGTGGTTCCCTATCACATAGACAGTCAATATCTCAAAAGAGAAAAGCCCACTGAGCCAAAACCTATAAAGGAGGCTTAAGAAAGCTGGGGCATCCCGCTGACAGTAATCCCGGAAAACGGTAACAGTCAGGCAAAAGTTAGGGATAACAAATCAAAATCGAAATAAGTGAGGTCATTACAAAAACCTCAACAACATGAAAGGTGTTGAAAAAGAAAAAGGAGATAATGACTGTCTCCCAAATTCAAACTGGTGAACCATCGCCCAAAAGTCGTTCCAAACTCAAAACAGAGTGCGACGCACAATTAACTGAGCTTAGGTTGAAGAACATCACGAAGAGCGGGTGGGTACAAATATACTTCGAGCCTTTATCCTTTGTTTCTTAAACCGTGAACCAGGCCACGTTACAACCCTCCAAAAGTCCTAATTGAAGCATGGGTTAGTTCGAAAGCATACTGTTACAAAAGGTATCCTGACTCTTGTAGGGCTTTGCTCCAAATCTTGTGTTAACTTGTCTTATGAAAAGTTTTCTGCTAAAAACGCATTTTTCAAAAAAACTTCGAGACAAACATAAACTTTGCATTATTCGAATATCACTGTCTGCATTTAACCCCTTTTGTTTGACAGCGAAGAAGTTCATACAGCGAATGTTCGGAGGAACGAAAACTCTCTCAGTAAGTCTAAATCACTTCAAAAGGATAACACTTCCATCAAATCCCCTTATCAACAAGGGGCATGACATGTCAAAATCCAATTAACCTGGGGCAGTCCAGTCAAGGTCCAACAGATCTTTCAAAGTACAGTTAACCTGGGGCAGTCCAGTCAAGATTTCAAGAAATCTCTCAATATGCAGAGTAATCTGATTCAAGATTCCTTCATCACCACTTGGGGCATTCGAATGTCAAAAGTGTTCAACAAATCAATTACAACATTTCCAGACTCGATTCTTGTATCTAGCCAGGGCACGTCTGAAGAGTTTGAAGATTCGATTCCTGTATCCGGCCAGGGCATATCTATCAACTATCACCTTTCCAGATTCGACTCCTGTATCCAGCCAGGGCATATCTGTTGACCACATTTCCAGATTCGAATCCTGTATCCAGCCAGGGCATATCTGTTGACCACATTTCCAGACTCGATTCCTGTATCTAGCCAGGGCACGTCTGAAGAGTTTGAAGATTCGATTCCTGTATCCGGCCAGGGCATATCTATCAACTATCACCTTTCCAGATTCGACTCCTGTATCCAGCCAGGGCATATCTGTTGACCACATTTCCAGATTCGACTCCTGTATCCAGCCAGGGCATATCTGTTGACCACATTTCCAGACTCGATTCCTGTATCTAGCCAGGGCACGTCTGAAGAGTTTGAAGATTCGATTCCTGTATCCGGCCAGGGCATATCTATCAACTATCACCTTTCCAGATTCGACTCCTGTATCCAGCCAGGGCATATCTGTTGACCACATTTCCAGACTCGATTCCTGTATCTAGCCAGGGCACGTCTGAAGAAGTTCGAAGATTCGACTCCTGTATCCAGCCAGGGCATATCTGTTGACCACATTTCCAGACTCGATTCCTGTATCTAGCCAGGGCACGTCTGAAGAGTTTGAAGATTCGATTCCTGTATCCGGCCAGGGCATATCTATCAACTATCACCTTTCCAGATTCGATTCCTGTATCCAGCCAGGGCATGTCTGAAGAATTCCAGATCAACACCTGCAACAACCCAGGAAACATCTGTGAACGACCGATTGTAGACCAACACCTGTAATAAGCCAGGAATTTATCTACATCACCACTTGGGGCATTCGAATGTCAAAAGTGTTCAAAACCCGATGCAGTTTTTACACAAGCTCATCATCAGGAAACCCTACACCGGTTCCCCTTCAAGATTTCTGAAAAAGTTTACGGATTCTTCCCAACAACGGATGTCAATCTACCAACTGAATCAGACTCTTCTCAACTTCTGAAACAAGTTTACGGATTCTTCCCAACAACGGACGCTAATCTACCGACTTGTTCAGATTCTTCTCAAGACTTCTGAAAACAGTTCATGGATTCATCCCAACAACGGATGTTAATCTATCAGCTTGTTCAGATGCAACCTTTGAATTTAGTTTACGGACGCTTCCCAACAACGGATGCGGCTCTATTGCTGATTCAACTTCAAGACTTCTGAAAATAGTTCACGGGTTCTCTAAGTAAACGGATGTTAACCTATCGCTTGTTCAGATTCTTCTCAAGCTAACAACCACGGAAGATCGCGCTCGCCAAAATTCTCCCTATCCCCAGCGGAGTTCATCAAAATCTCCAGCCAGGGAATCCTTCGGAGTTCAACTCCCCTCAAAGTTTAAGGTTCAGTATCCCCAGCGAAGCCAGACCATTGAACCTCCTCCCCACAGGGTTCTGGAAAGGCAAATCTTGAGTTCCCCAGTGAAGTCTCCAGAGTTATTTCCCATCAAGCCGAAGATTCTCAATCTGGTCTCCCCAGCATGGGTCTATTAGTTTGGGACTCCCCAGTAGAGGTCATCAGGAATTCTCTTCTCCAGCAACAGCCAAGGATTTATTTTCCCCGGCAGCAGTCAAGACGCTTTTATCTTCAGCCATCTCGGATTCATGTATCCTTGGCAAGATTAGCTCATCAGCTTACATGCGCATCCATCACATTCATAAATATTGATGTCACATACATTGCATCATGCATCATAACATTGCATACAACTAACCCTTTGCCTTTTCAGGTAAGATCAGTCGACAGACACAGATCAACTCCCAAGATTCATCCAGAGATAGTTCAGATGTGACCTGGACACGGCGACATTCTGATACTTATTCCAGATTCATTCAGACGCATCAGCAGAAACCTTACACCGTTTCCTCTTCAATTTCTCAACTTTTGAAAACAGTTTACGGATTCTTCCCTACAACGGAAGTCAATCTACCAACTGGTTCAGACTCTTCAAGACTTCTGAAATAGTTTACAGATTCTTCCCAACAACGGATGTCAATCTACCAACTGATTCAGGCTCTTCTCAACTTTTGAAGACAGTTTACAGATTCTTCCCTACAACGGATGTCAATCTACCAACTGATTCAGACCCTTCTCAGCTTCTGAAACAGTTTACGGATTCTTCCCTACAACGGATGTCAATCTACCAACTGATTCAGACTCTTCTCAACTTTTGAAGACAGTTTACAGATTCTTCCCTACAACGGATGTCAATCTACCAACTGATTCAGACCCTTCTCAGCTTCTGAAACAGTTTACGGATTCTTCCCTACAACGGATGTCAATCTACCGACTTATTCAGACTCTTCACATTTTTTTTGAAAATAGTTTACGGACATGTCCCAACAACGGATACTGCTCTATTGCTTATTCAACCTCAGATAGTTTACAGATTCTCCAGACATGGACGTCAATCTGTTGCTTGTTCAGACCCCAATTCAGAGATATTCCAAAACAGGGATGCCCTTCTGACACTTATCCACTCACCATTGTCATACACTTCAACATCACCAGATGGCATCTATAAGCCCATCCTCCTACCAGCAGTCGCCGAATGGCATCTGTAAGCCCATTCTCAGATGGCATCTCTAAGCCCATCCCCCGACAAAATTCTATCGCGCCAGATGGCATCTTTAAGCCCATCACCAAATGGCATCTTTAAGCCCATTCACCTCCACCATCACAACGCCGAGTGCAAATTTTCTGGGCACATTAGTGTCCAATCTCCTTTTACCTTCAAGTCGCGAAAGGCAAACTTGCCAATCTAACTCTTCAGGTCAAAGAAGATTGAACAGGGGCAACTGTTGTACCCCAAAATTTGCCCTCGCATTTTTCCCCAATAAATATCAGCTTCAAACATTTCCTGACTTTTCAAACTGGCTCAAGAATCGGACAAACGGACTTTTCTTGACAGTCAAGCAAAATTAGGGTTTTTACTGATTTTCAGAGCTTTGGATTGTTTCACAATTGGCTCAGGGTTTTGATTGATTTGTGGTTCAATTTTGATCAGGCAAGCGTTATTTGGCATTCAATCAAGAATTAAGGTTTTACGGGCATATTCTCAGAAAGGTTTAAATTCCACAGCACTTTGCGGTTTATTCCGAGATTCGGGTTGAATTTGCATTGTTCATAATTTAATCAGTGAAAGAGACAGTGGTGTAAATTCAGTTTGTTTGGGCCAGTCAAAGAAGGTGTGCAGTTTGGATTTACAGTACTTGCAAAGAATCAGTGTTTATGACAAATCAGTAAAGAAGGAATGCGTTTGATCAGGCCATTTGGGTTAACTACTGCTTTGCTTTGGATATTGAATAAGACAGGCTTAATTGATCAATGTTGTTCTATTTAAGTTATTTATTATTCTGAAATTGAATGATTGAAATTCATTTTTCAATTGTTTTAATTCTAAGAATTTTTAAATAAATAAATAAACAATAAAGAAAATTAGAATTAATTGGATAATTTAAACTTTTATTGATATTTGAATTATTTGTACAAATTGTTGTTTATAATTTAAAATTATGAACAATAATATACATTGATTTAAAATATTACATAGAATAAAAAACTATCCTATTTTCTAATATTCTTCATTCTTCACTCCGCTCCGGTACTCCATGTTTTATCTGCAAAAAGAGAAGAAAAAGTCAGAAAGCAGTTAAATTAAAAAAGACAGTTAAAGTTGCTCATCATTAGGGGCTACTGACTGGGATCAGTTGACCCTCTCTGCAAATCACGGGATTTCTCCCGGTTCACAAAGAGGGAAGAATTCTATTTTTTATTCAGGAAATGCAAATGTCAAAAGTATAAGTTCCAAAATTCAAACTGCAAACTAAACTGAAAAAATCCAGTTTCAACTTTCTATCCAAAGCAAAAGGCAAGTTACTGTCAAAATGCCTAAGTTTACTCAAAGAAAGAAGTAAGAAGTACAATTGCTGTCAAATCCCAAGCATACAAGCTGTCAAAGAAGATTTTGGAAAGGATATCAAAATGCAAAGTCAGAGCAAAGCACAAAAGCTGGAGAAAGAAGATGCAAAATGTGTTATGCAAGAAATCTAAAATCATCATTTCCCTAGTCAAACCCCTTCAGAACCATAGTACAGAATAATAACATTATTAAATTCTAAGCTGTACTTTAGGAGAGAAGAAAAAGAGATAAAGCAAGCATAGGCAAGGGTTCAGGCATAGACAGTAGGACAGCAGAAAAGATATAACACAAAAAGCCAACTCAGTTCAGCATAGCAGGCAGAATAGAGAGGTTAGGATAGAAAAGAAATATACAAACTCAGTTCAGCAGCAGGCAGAATGGAGAGGTGAAGAAAAACAGAAAATACACAAGCTAATAAAAAAGAGGTGAGGAGAGATAGAAGGAAATAGATACAAACACAAGCCTCTGAGTTTCAAAAAAACATAACATATCTCAAACCCAAGCCATAAGTCATGAAAACACAACTCAGTTCAGCCTAAGCAAAAATCACAACCTGAAGCTTCAAACTGATAACCTGCTGCCTGCATCAGGCAAACAAAAACCAGAACTACCATTACCCTGTCTCACATTCAGACCCCATAAACCTGCATCAGGCCCCCCAACAAACACACTGAAACACATGACCTGCTAATGCCTTAACTAAAATCAGAATCACACAAAAACCATCAAACCTCATCAACCCTGCCAAAACTTTCAAACATTGAAACCCAACAAAATCTCAAACCTTGCTAAGTTACTGTCAAAAACCATCATATCAGCATCAGAACCTGCCTGCATCATCCAAACATACAAACACATACATAGAACTACCAACTCCTGTCAAGACACTCATTTTGCTAGCACTACTCTCAAACCTGATACCAGTACTAAAACCATACCAACGCCTGTCAAGCATAACCAAACACATAGTCCCTCAAGCACCAAGCCAGCCATTGTAAAAGATAAGCTTAAGGCCTTTCAAAGCTTCAAAGCTCCAAAAAGGGCATCAAGCCTTCAAGCCCTCAGAATCTTGGATTTATCATGGGGCGAGAAAAAACATGTTAAATTAGGCAACACAGGTAAAAGGCTAATGGTTTTCAGAACAACAACTCAAGGCAACCTAGGCCCTCAGTGAAACACATCATGGGGCAAGCTCAAGGCAAAACATTTGAGGCAACAATAAGAAGCGTGTTCAGGGCATCATAGGCCACACATAGGCAAATCGTCCAAGAAAGCAACCAACAATTCAAAGGGACATAAAGTAGAAGAGATAAAGAAGTGAGGAATTAAAGGGTTCTCAGTATACATCATCAAAACCTTAATATAGCAAAAGAACGAAAATACCAGGAATGCATCAAAAGCAAGCTCAAAGCTCCATCACCGAACCTCCGGCCTCCTAAGCGCCACAGCTCCCCTCTTCTCTCCTCCTTCTCCAAAGTCAGGTAACGAGCCTTCTATCTCTTCTCCTTCACCTCATAAAAAACGAAAAATAAGAACTCAAAACAAAACACGCGAATCCAGAAAAGAAGAAGAAAACATAACAACAAAAGCTAACCTTGTTTCAAGAGGATGTGGAGCTCTTGCCTTGGAGGGAAGAGAGTACGGGAATGACGCTGGTGGCCGGAAAGAAAAGCGTTCAGGAAATTGATGATCGGAGAAGACGAATGCACAAACGGTGCCGCTCAAGCCCTAACCTTCGTTCTGAACTAACAAAACCTAACCCTAAGAATTCGTTTCAAGTTAAGCTTGGGCCTGACCCGTCACTACCTTCCCCAAAGCCCAAGTTAACACTTAACCATTTTTTTAAACACTAACCCTCTTTTTATTTCATAAACAATATTTACTTCTTTTGTTTTTCTTGTGTAAAATACTAACCTTTTTTTTATTTTATTTTATAAACAAATGTTTACTTTTTTTTTTATTTATTTCTTGTAAAATACTAACTTGAATAAAATACATTTTCATCATATGTTTAAAACATCTTTTTAATTAATACACTTTTGTACATAACAATAACAAAATACTTTTTATACATAATTAACTTGAAAATATTTATTAATACACATTAAAATATATTTGTACATATTATACATTTTTTTCATACATAATTAAAATTGAAACTCTTTTTTAGTTAACATTCTTTTTCATACATAACAATTCAATACATTTTTCTCTAATATCAAATTCACAACATTTAGTCAAAATACTTTTTTTGCAAATAAAGAAACATTCTTAATTTAAAACTTGAACTCTTTTTGTACATAATTAACATATAAATCAAAAGTACAAGATTAAAACATTTCTCTAGGTCAAACCCTAATACGCTTCAACTTCACAATTCACACTTGTAAATAATTACACATACATATACACTTGTACACTTACACAATACATTGCCCTATACACATTTTATCTTATATTTGTATATTCGATATTTACATTTTGATCGCACATTCGATTTGGTTGTAACTTATTGGATACTATAAGTCTCATCCCCTTTGTACATTTATACCCCACTCCCGGACACTACTTTGTAATAGCGTAGATTTACATTCCGCAATTTACAGTTTTCCAATTATACCATGGTTAGACCTAGGGTTTGTATGTACATAAAATCAAACGCTAGGTAACCTAATACAAGACAAATATATGTAATCAATACACAATCACACTTGCACCCCCTAGGGTAATCCCACATGTTGCCTTCCAAAATGGGCCATGCTTGCACGTCGAGTATCTTTGGCAAAACAAAATCAAATGATCATAAGTCTCAAAGTGTTGCCTAAACGGAATGATCATGGTCCCTTCAAAACAAATTGCCAAAGACACTTGGCATCATTGCATTCATGGTCCATACGATGACCCGCGCCCGTCCCGAATAAACTTCCTAAACGCAAGATTGTCTACCAATTTCAATGGTAGAACAAAATTGTTAAAAGGGGTTAAAACATGACAAAAACCTTTGAGTACAATAGGGTAGACAAAACTCTTAGTTACTTGAGATCAAACTTGCAAAAAAACTTGCCTTCTTTTCAAAAACCACAATCCACAACACTTTCAAACAAACCCTCAAAAACATTTGAAAACATCTTTTCGAAAAGATTCACACTTTTGTAAAACACTCAAACACGAGTCAAATACATTAGTTGCCTAAGACAAGGCATCTTTTTCCAAAACATTTTCAAAAGCACCCACACACACACCATTTTCAAGCAATCGAAAAACAAGGCAACTGATCTAAAAAACCAAGTAACTAAGAGCCCATGGATAACCATGGATGAAAAGGGTGCTAATACCTTCCCTTTTAATAATCTACCCCCCGAACCCACGAAATATCTCAAAAGGTTTTTGCTGTGCTTTTTTAACCTTTCCTTTAGGATAAAATAAAAAGTCGGTGGCGACTCTTGCTCAACCGCACAAGTGCGAATACGAACGCAAAACACTAGTCAGTTCTCCCACCGTATCACAATGTGTAGGGTCAGAAGTTTGGAAAGAGTGTTTTTGGTTTACAGAAAAGAACTGGATATTTGATGAAGTTGAAGGTGAGAAACTCAAAGTTATGGAACAAAACTGGAGATTTTGGCAGAGTTTCAGAATGCTATGTTGCTAGGAGTTCTGTTTTTCTCTTAGCAATTTTTCTGTTTCTTTTCTTGAACGTCTTTGGCAGTGGTGAAGGCTCTCTATTTATAGGCAAAATCCTTGTGGATGCCTTGAAAATTTAAAGCGCCAACAGAGTTTGAATTTGTTCTTTGACAGAAATTCCTGGGAAGTTGTGATACAGATAGCTTTCAGCCTAGGTTGCAGCAGCAGGCGTAGATTGGGGAGAAGTGACCTCTGAAGTGGGCGGTGGCGTGAAGACCCATGCCAGAATCTATGCAAAAGCGTTTTCCAAGCCACACGTGAATGCTCAGGAGTGGTTGGAAGCATTAATGGGCATTAAATGGTGACAAGACCTGTCAATACCAACATTCTGGTAATGGAAACCAGCATTGAATCAGCAGCGTGAACCATGCTCTGGCCTTGGCTACCTGTTGTCTTAGTAAGCTCTGGAGATTCTCCTGGTTTTCTGGTACGTTTCTTGGATTTGCTTCTGGACAATCTGGACTTAGAGATTCTGTATCAGTGTAACACCCACTCTTCTGATCTTTCATCTTCTGATTTCAACCTGTTCTGAAGGAGCCTTCAGACTTTCCTGCTTCTCTTGCATTCCTTTAGCAAATTCTGACTGGGCTTGTGTAACTGCTGAAGGGGCATGTTCTGTTTGAGGCTTACATTCTAAACCACGTTTACAACTTCTGATTGAACTGATGTAGCTGCTGAAGAGCCAACTTCTGACCACGCTGGGCCAAGCTTGCAACTTCTGACCGTCTTCATCTGGAATGGGTCCAGAAGTTCTGAAGCGCTGATTTTTCTAAAAAAACACTTATTTTAAAGAAACATTCTAAGTACTTAGAATTTGATTTTTCTCAAAATAAAAGCGTTGCTTCGGGAGTTCGTGAGATCATCTTGCTCTTGTAAGTGGCTTGCTTGGGCAAAAAGGATAACTCAGGACTTGGATTTGTTTCAGGGGGACTTTGAAAAATCCAAGATGGTTTCCTGAAGAAAGGGAGGGCAAATTTTGGGGTACAACAGTATCCTTTCGACCATCCTTTCTGATAATCGAAATATCTCCTTTACCACCTGACTTGATATGTCTGCCATCTTCAAACTTTATCACCTTTTCGACTGACTCATCTAACTTTGTAAACCAGTTTTTATTTCCAGTCATATGGTTGCTACATCCTGAATCCAGATGCCACATGTTGTTTTTCTCAATAGTCGACTGGTTGTTCACCACCAATAACACATCATCAGAATCATTATCTCCAGCTCGTGCATATTGAGCTTCATCACTATCTTTCGACTTTGCAGCTTTCTTTCTTCGATAGTCTTTAGCATAGTGGCCAAAACCTTGACAATTGTAACATTGCACCTCTTTCGTGTCAACTTTTTCCCCAGAATACTTGTTTCTCACACCTTTCAAATAAGTATTCTTGCTTGACTTCTCATCACCACAAGATTATTTCGCTTCTTTGACTTCTCTTTTCCAACTTTCTTGCTGAATCTTGATTGCAATGCTTGTTCAGCTGTCTTCTCTCTTTCTGAGTTTCTCTGTTGCGGCCTCATTTCATGAGCCTCCAATGAAGCTTGAAGTTCTTCCAACTTCATCTCAGATAGATTCTCGGCCTCTTTAATTATTAGAACAAATTAATGAAAATCTGCAATTAGAGATCTCAATACCTTTTCTATCTTTTGCAGATTCGTAAGCGTTTCACCACACGCCTTCATCTGGTTTATTATCGTTACAACTCTTGAGAAATATGCAGAAATAGATTCATCCTCTTTCATCTGAAGTATCTCATACCGCTTCCTCAATGTCTGTAACTTCACCTTCTTCGATTTCTCATCTCCACCATACAAAGATTTCAGCTTTTCCCAAGCTCCTTTTGCTGTTTCTTCTTCAATTATCTGAAGAATGGAAAAACACAAGAAAGGGGGGTTTGAATTGGGATTTTTAAAACTTAAAGTAAAGAACAAGTTAGTTATCCTGGTTCGTTTGAAATGAAACTACTCCAGTCCACCCGCCAAGGTGATTTTGCCTCTCTCAACGAGGTCTTAATCCACTAATCTATCTTGATTACAAATCTACTTTGACAACCGTCAAAGTCTTCTTGAGTATAAAGCACAACCCGGTTTTTCTCAAGGAATTTCTCTAAACAATGTGTGAATAAAAGTGTACAATAGTGTTTCTAATAAAATAGTATCACAATACAAGTGATGTTTTACACAGTTTGAATGTTGAATGTTTGAGGATGAAAAATGATAGCAGCATTATTGTACGTGAGAAATCGTAAACGATTTATCCTCAAAGCTTTGTTTAAATAGGCGAAGCATGAAGGACCATTTGGAAAGTTGATCAATGACAATTAAGGTGCTTTCCAAAAATAAAGATCCTTGTTCCCTTCCAGTCGTTACTCTTGAAATGGAAATATTTGATTTGTAACGCTTCAGAACATGCTTGCTTCAGAATATGGAAGTGACCATTGCTTCTTGCTTCAGAACATTGTAGATCAGAACCACGGAGTCCTGTTTGTAGAGTTAGAACTTCTTTTAGAGATCTTAATAATCAAAGTTGAAACAACTTTGTAACTTATCTTCCATCAGAACTTCTTTCAGAGATGTTAATAATCAGAGTTGAAACAATGTTATAGCGCATCTTCTGATCTTCTTCCATCAGAACTTCTCTGCAAAACATAATATAAATTTAGGGAGCATAATTGTTCTTTACGTTTGTTATCATCAAAAATCTTACAAGGTTTGTAGAATCAAACTATGTTCTAACAATCTCCCACTTTTTGATGATGACAAAAACTAGGATATTTCAATAGAAACAGAAAGAACATAAAGCATTTGAAGGTCTCCCCCTGAGTTGAATACTCAGATAAAGATGAAATACTTCCATGAAGTTTATTCTGATCAGAATTTTTGATGCATCTACTTCTATCTTTACCAGAGTTTTATTCCTATTTTGCTTTCAGAAAAAAAACGAGAAGTTATGATATTCAAAATGTTTGAGACTGTGTCTCGATACTGTTATTAGAAATATCCTACGTTCTCCTCCTTTTTGTCAAGAATCAAAAAGCAATATAAACACGTTTAAGCAATAAAAGAAGATTTGTATTAATAAAGGATTACAATAACACATTCAGAAGCAAACAACATAAGAAATTGGACACAATAAAGAAAACAATTTTCAAAAACTAAGATTGAGGTGGAGGAAGTCGTGTGAACAGGGATTCCAACAAGTTCTTAATCTGAGTGGTTGACTCTTCTTGTTTTCCCAGCATCCCTTTGATTTCCTTGCATGTGTCATCTTGCTTGTCTAGTCTCTTCTTGATCACTGCATTTTCTTTCTTCAGCTCCTCTAGAGTTTGCATAACCATAGATGAAGAAGGTATATCAACAGAAGGTTCCACCTTTTTAGAGCAGACTGCGACAGATTCTGACTCAGTAGCTTCTTCAATTTCTTTGCCTTTGTCTTGAACTATAACCAGAGGAGGAGTATCAGAGCAAGGTTCATCAACTTATGAAGGTTGGTGATCTTCCCATGGGGCATTGTCCAGCAGAAGAAGAGGTTTCTTTTCCCAGTGGCGCAGAACTTGATCCTTGAAAACATTCAGCTGATCACAGAAGTTCTCTTGAGCCATTTCATAACTTAATTCCTTGAGTTTCTGGGATTCAGAGTTGAAACATTTCCTGAACTGGTTCCAGTGAGAATCAGAAGCAGCATAATTCAGATTTTCTAAGCAGGCTAGCTTCAAAGAGTTAACCCATTCAATTATCTCAGTTTCAAAAATAAGCAAATTTCTGCCAACATCTGCCTTGGTGATATTTGGTTTTAGTTTTGGGATAGCAATTTTGTGAGAGCTAGAGGCAAGATTGTCCAGTGCTTCTAAGTCTATTATTGTACGTAGGTGATCTTTTGGAGGGTTGATAGGAGAGGGAGAATTAGAAATAATAATGGGTGAATGAGGTGTGTTTTGTGGAGTGGAATGGTATGGAGATGGAATTTTTGGAATGTCTTGGATTGTGAGTGGTTGTCGAACCATGAGAGGTTCTGTTATTCCAGGAATGGGTAAAGTGGTATCAGAGTCAAGATTTGGATTTTCTGGTTGGGGAGCGTGAAAGTTTGGATTTTCAGAGTGGGGAGCTTGGGAGTTTGGGTTTTCTGGTTGGGAAGTTTGGAACACTGGATCAAATTGATCAATATCAGAAAGAACTTGAGCAAGTTCTGGCTGATTTTGGTCAAGATGGGTAGTAGTAGAATATGGTTCCTTTAGAATGTTTTCTAGAGTGATTGAAGGTTCAAACTCAATATCAAAATCATCAAAGGTTTGTCGTGAAGGGTCTTATTTGGTTTTTGGAGAGGAGGGGGTTTCAGATGTTGATAAAAGCATTGATTCTACAAGAGAAATAAAAGAAGAATTACCTTTCTTCTTAGCAGCTTTGGGAACCTTCTGAGAAGATCCTTCTCCCGCAGCTTTCCTTTTCCTTAATTTCTTGAGAACAACCTCTGGAGCCCGTTGTCGCAGGTCACGAATGTTTACTTCTGGAACAATCTCATCCATTTTGCAAGCTTCCAGATATCTGACAATAATATCCAGAGAAGCATTTGTTTGAGAGAACAGAGGGAAATCCTTCAGAGGAACTCTTCTTATTGTAATGACTTCCTTTGTTGCAACAGTTGGATCCTTCTTGATGTTATCAATGATTTTAATTTTCTTCAGATTCTTTGCATTCAGAGGTTTTCCAGCACATGTTTCCAGAGTGCTGACCTGTTGTGCTTCAGTCAGATATTCTACCAGTTTGTTTTCCGTCAGAATATCTGATATGAGCCTACCCAGAGGTATCTAGTCCATATTAGTCCTTTCTTCTTCTATAGTCTCTTTGACGCTTGTCTTTAGATGATTAAATAACAAATGAGGAAGATTTACCTTTGCCTTTGTTGCAATGAAGTATAGAAGAAATTGCTGGTTAATATTGATATAATCAGGAGAACTTGTGGGCTTTCTGTGGTTGATGCAACCCAAGATGATCTTTGACCAAATTCTAAAGTAGTCCTTCAGGTCTTTAATTTTGTTTGATGGTTGGCTAGAAGTGAAAATCTCTTTTGAGATTGTTGTTAGGTCAGAGCATTTTTCTGCCATGTCGCTGCAACGAATGCCTCCGCCGCCATGACCTATCAAGTATGCAATAGGGTCTTCTGAAATTACTATTTTCTTCCCCATCACATAAGAAGTAACTTAATGGTTTGAAGTAGTAGCATGAATTCAGAATTCTTTGACTAATCTTGGAAAAACTGGACCCAGTAGACGATCAAAATACTTGGTACACCCTTGAAATTCAACATCAGAAGCATGGTCGTAGTCATTTTCCTTCATACTTTCAAAGTCCACAATAAGTTCACAGAGAACTTCTAGCGAATCAATTGGAGTCAGGAGTGTTCTTGAAGGTTCTTCATATCTTTCTGTTGTTGAAGAAGAAGAGCCAAGAACACATTGAGAGCTTTGAGCACTTTGAGAAGAAGCCATTATTCACACAGACTTTTTGGAGGTTTTTGAAAGAAAATTGCACACAAAAAGTAGAGAGAAAATAGTAGCGAGAAGAAGTGAGAGTGAAAAAGTGAAAGTGAACGGTGTATTTATAAACAAATAGAAGACTTAATTAGCAAGAAAAGAGTGAAAAATAATGAATACATAACATTAATGATTCTTGAAAATAGGGAGATGGCGTGGAGATATAGAACAGTTATCGATACAACACGAGTCTCAATGTATCCAATCAAAGTTTTAGTCCCTTCATAATTTGAACGTGTGTTCAGCCTTAGAAGAACGCTTGTGAGAGGATGACTGATGTTGATGATGTGAACTGCATGCTTTTATCTTTGAAATGAACCATTTGGGAACTGTTCAGATCTTCTTAGATAGATCCTGATGCAACTGTCCTTCTAACTTCTGAAGAATTATTGATCAGATGTTCACCAAAAAAATATAAACTTCTGAGGGTTAAAGAATACATAAATAAAACTCTTATTCTGGACATAATTTCATGCTGAGATGTTTCAGAATGAAATTAAACCTATCTTCAGAAAGGGGTTTAGTGAAGACATCAGCCCATTGATGGTCTGTGTCAATAAATTTTAAGGAAAGAATTCCTTTCTGAATATAGTCCATAATAAAGTGATGTTTTATTTCTATATGCTTAGCCCTAGAATGTAAAATAGGATTTCTAGATAAACAAATGGCAGAAGTATTGTCAGAGTATAGGAATGTTACTCTTAAATATATTGAAGTCTTCAAGCTGACTTTTCATCCAGAGCATTTGTGTGTTGCATCCAGCTGCTGCTATATATTCAGCTTCAGCGGTTGATAATGCAATTGTGGATTGCCTCTTGCTGGACCACGAGATCATATTTTCTTCCAGAAACTGGTAGCTTCCAGAAGTGCTTTTTCTTTCTACTTTTTCTCCAGCGAAGTCAGCATCACAGTACCCTACTAATTTGTATTCATTGGTTTTTCTATAAAACAGACCAAGATTAGTAGTACCTTTCTGATACTTGAAAATTCGCTTAACAACTGTTAAGTGAGATTCTCTAGGATCTGATTGGAATCTGGCACAGACATACACTATATAGAATATCAGGTCTTGAAGCTGTAAGATATAAGAGAGAACCAATCATATCTCTGTATATCTTTTGTCCTACCTTTTTACTTACCTCTTCCTTTTCTAGAATGCATGTAGGATGCATTGGAGTTTTGGCTGGCTTACATTCTGATAAGTCGAACTTCTTCAGAAGTTCTTTGATGTATTTTCTTTGGTGTATGTAAGTTCCTTCTGGAGTTTGATTGATCTGAATGCCCATAAAGAACTTGAGTTCTCCCATCAAGCTCATTTCAAACTCTGTCTACATAGACTTAGCAAATTCTCTTCCCATAGAGGCTTTAGTAGATCCAAAAATGATATCATCTACATAAATTTGACAAACTAGAATGTCATTTTTAAATGGCTTACAGAATAAGGTTGTGTCCACTTTCCCTTTGGTAAAATCATTTTCTAGCAGAAAACTACTTAGTCTTTCATACCAAGCTCTGGGAGCTTGTTTCAGACCATATAGTGATTTCTTTAGTTTAAATATATATTCTGGATGTTTTTGAATTTTCAAAACCAGGGGGTTGGTGCACATAAACTTCTTCATCAATGTATCCATTTAAGAATGCATTTTTGACATCCATCTGATGAGAGTGATGCCATTATTTACAGCAAAAGGAATTAAAATTTGGCGACTGGAGCAAATGTTTATGTATAGTTTATCCCCTCTTGCTGACTATAACCATGTGCCACCAGCCGTGCTTTGTTTCTGATAACTTCTCCCTGTTCATTCAGCTTGTTTCTGAATACGCATTTGGTTCCAATGATGTTGAACCCTTTTGGTTTTTGAACCAGATCCCACACACCGTTTCTGGTGAATTAGTTTAATTCCTCATGCATTGCAAGTATCCAATCATTGTCCAGGAGAGCTTCATCAATGTAAGTTGGTTTAATCAGAGACACTAATCCCATGAGAGATTCTTCAGAGTTTCTGAATGTGGATCTTGTTCTGATTGGGTCTTCTTTCTTTCCCAGAATTTTGTCTTCAGGATGAGCGAAGCTGTTTCTGAATTGTCTTTTCTAGAGAGGTTCTTCAAATGTTGATGTGATATTTGTGACATCTTCTTCTAGTGTTGTCTGTGATTCTTTGTGAGAAACTTCTGATGCAATGTCTTTAGTACCTGTGAATTGGACTTCTATATCTGTAAAAGATTTATCTTGCTTTGACTTTTAAGAGCCAAGCTTATCATCAAATCTAACATTGATTGACTCTTCTACAATTTGTGTTTCTGTGTTGTATATTGTGTTGCCTCTTGAGCGTTCAGAGTATCCTAACATAATACACTTTGCGCTTTAGAGTCAAACTTGTTCAGATGTTCTTTAGTGTTAAGAATAAAACAAATACATTCAAATGGATGGAAATACGAGATGTTGCGCTTTCTGTTCTTCCAAAATTCATATGGAGTCTTATCCAGAATAGGTCTTATGGAGATTCTATTCTGAATGTAACACGATGTGTTAATTGCTTCTGCCCATAAGTTCTTAGCAATGTTAGTCTCATTGATCATGGTTCTGGCCATTTCTTGTAAAGTTCTGTTCTTTCATTCTACAACTCCATTTTGTTGGGGAGTTCTAGGACAAGAGAAATCATGAGAGATGCCATTCTCATTAAAAAATAGTTCAATTTTTTTGTTTTAAAATTCTCCACCCATGATCACTTCTAACTTTAACAATTCTAAGATCTTTTTTGTTATGGACTTGGTTACAGAAGGCAAAGAACACAGAGTATGACTCGTCCTTGTGTCTTAAGAACTTTATCCATGTCCATCTGCTATAGTCATCTACGATCACTAATCCATACTTCTTGACACTAATGGATGCAGTTTTCACTGGTCCAAATAGATCTATATGCAGAAGTTTTAATGGTCTAGAGGTAGAAACAACATTTTTTGCTTTGAAAGGGGGTTTTGCAAACTTTCCTTTTTGACATGCTTCACACAGAGCATCTGAGCTGAACTTCGGGTTAGGAAGTCCTCTGACCAGATTGAGTTTGTTAAATATGAGATATTCTTCTTATACTAGCATGCCTCAATCTTCTGTGCCAGACCCATTGCTCATCGTTAATAGACAATAGGCATTTTACATTCTGACTTTTCAGTTCAGAAAGTTTTATTTTGTAAATGTTGTTCTTTCTCTTTCCATTAAAGAGGATAGATCCATCTTTCTGACTAACTGCTTTACAGGACTTTTGATTGAAGATTATATCATAACCATTATCACTTAATTGACTTATGGATAACAAGTTATGCATTAATCCATCTACTAACAGAACATTAGTTATAGAGGGAAGATTACTGTTACCAATAGTTCCAGAGCCAATGATCTTCCCCTTATGATTGCTTCTGAAACCTACGTAGCCTCCATATTTAAGCTCTAAGCTTTAGAACACATGCTTTCTTTCTGTCATGTGTCGAGAGCATCTAGAGTCCAGGTACCAGGATTGGTGTTCCAGTCTTGGTGTCAAAGATATCTGCAACATAGAAAATTTTATCCTTAGGTACCCATATCTTTTTGGGTCCTTGTTTGTTAGAGTTACCAAAATTCTGTTTGAATTTTGGTTTAGCAGAGAAATCATTACTAGTATACTTTAAGTCATGTATGTGCCCATATGTAAAGTGAGAATTCAGAGGAGTGTGTTTAATAACTAAATCCTTAACTTTCTTAGGTTGGGATACTTTACCTTTGTATCATATACCTTTTCTGCCATTTCTGCTAACTCCATAGATCATTGAAGCCATCTTGCTTCTATCTATGTTTTTAGCGAGGAATTTCTGAAAGCTATGATCATATTCCTTTATGATCTTATCAGGGTTACTAGGAACTTTTGAGATAGTTTCCTTCTAAGTATTTTGTAATTCATTTTCAAGTTTTGAAATTTTTTCTTTCAACTCAAAGTTTTCCAATCTCAGTTCCTTAGTTTCTTTAGAGTCAGAAACTAGATCCTTTTTCAGGTTCTGGTTTATGACTCGAAGTTTCTGATACTGTTGTACCCCAAAATTTGCCCTCTCATATTTCTCAAAACATTTCAAGAAAAATTCACAAGTCCAACCTGGCGCGTCATATTCAGGTATTCTTTCGCCAAGATATCTCTGATAACGTATTCTCAAATTCAGGTTCGGCTCAAGAGTCAATTCTTTAAAGAAGGTATCCGAATGTGTGAGTTTTCTCGAAGAAATATGGTGAAAAAGTGTGCTGAAAGTACAGTTTTTACGCGCTAAAAAATTCATAACTTGAAGATCGTGGCTCGTTTTGAACCCGTTCCGGTGGCTAAAATTCCAACTTGACATTATCTACATTTTCATCTCTCACAGCTGGAAGCCAATTTCGATCAGAAGGTCTTCAAAAATGTGGATTTATCAAGTATTTTTGCACAGAAAATTTGTGACAGAAGTTTATTTGCGTCATGTTCAAAAAATCATAACTTGGTCGATTTTCATCGTATCGAGCTGGTTCTGGCGCCAAAATTTCACAAATTGAGTTGGCTACATTTTCACAGAAGGTATCGAGTTCAAACGGTATTCAAAAGGCCTTCGTTTTTTGCTCAGAGTGCGTGACACGCTGAAAATCCTGAATGCTGAATATTATTTCATCTGGGCCGAAACTTCGAAAATTCATAACTCGGTCAATTTTTATCGGATTGGACTCATATTTTTACACAAGGTTACTGACTCATAGATCTACAACTTTGCTTCAAAAGTCGAGACCAAATTATGCACCGATCAATACCAGTTTTTTATTGAAGAACGTGTCAGAGTCGACACTGAAGCCCAAAATAAGTTTGTCTGAGCTGAAACTTCAAAAATTCATAACTAATTCACCTTTTATCCGATTGAGCCGATTTTCGGACAGGAGTTAGTTCTCGATGTCAGCTACATTTTGTTTTCACATTTCAACTTCAAAAAATGCACTTAAGTCCTTGCGATTTAGCCTGGAAAGTGACGAATTCAAGTGAATATTGGAGGCCCAATTGCACATTCAAAGCCCATTTGCTTTACCCTAATTTCCATTATATAATCACCTTCTTTTCACACAAACCAGAGAGGAGAAAAGAGGAGAAAAAAAAGAGGGAGAAAAAAGAGAGAAAAAACCTTGCCACAACACTGTTAGAATATCAAATTCTTTCAAGAACCCTAAAACCTTGAAATCCTTATTACAAATCCCTCTCTCACTACAAACAAGCCATCTCAGTTACAAACCAACATCTTATTACTTCTTCAGTAAGGGTAAGGCTGACTTGATCTCCATGATCCAAAGGGCATAAAATCATTCATGTCACTACTTTTCCAGTAAGGGTAAGGTTGATTTGATCTCCATGATCAAAAGGGTATAATCATTCATACATGCCATATTGTGCCTAAACATTAAATTTTTTCATATATTGGCTTTATTTGCATTTTATGATTTTATTTAATGTTTTCATGAGATTCAACACTGCAGATTTAGACAGGATCCCATGCAGGTTCATTAAGGGATGTTGAGGCCAAAAGCCAAATGGCCAAAAGTCAAAAGGCCAAAAGTCAAAAGCCAAAAGCCAAATGGCCAAAACAGAACATTTTACACATGACCCCAATACATGGCGAGACAAACATCCTGAGAAGATTAAGGAACGTTGAGGCCAAAACGCAAATGGCCAAAAGCCAAAAGTCAAATGGCCAAAGTAGAACAACTTATGCATGATGAGGCCAGAACACAAATGACCAAACCACTCCAATTCACCTCCAAAAAGGGGACAGAAACCCCCCAAGGTATTGTATTTTCTTTCTTTTCCTTATTTTATTTATTTCAATTATTTCTTTTTTTTAATTAATTCCTTTAATTTAACTTATTTTCATAAAATATAAAAAAATAGTAAAAAAACAGAAAAGTCATAAAAATCAAAATATATTTATTTAATTAATATTTTTTTGTAAATAAATTTCACTAATAATTAATTATTTATTTTTATAAATCACAATTGCATGTAAATAATTAGATTAATTTTAGGTTTAATTTTAACATGTTTTTCTTAATAAATAAAAAAAATTAGAATTAGGGTTAATATTTTAATTTCATTTAATCTTTCTCATAAAAATACATAAAAAACATAAATACCAAAAACTCAAAAAAAAAAAATTTCTTTTTTCTCTTTAATTTCATTAGTTTAATCATTTAATTTAATTTCATTAAAAAGGGTCCAACGCCCTCGTTTCCAACTTTAATTCAATTCGCACATTTATCTCGTTTCTTTTAATTATTTATGTACCTCTCCCAAAGCCGTGTAAATTTAATCTTTCGCACTTTACTTTATTTCTTTATTTTATGTCAAATCGGGTCCTGGATTTTAATTTGGCGATGTGGACCCGCGCCTTTGTAATAGTTTAGGAATTTTATCTTTCCGCATTTTTTAACTGTTAAATAAATGCATGCAAGAATGAATGACAAAAATAAAAACAAACGCATAGATCACTTTGACATGAACAAGACAAAAATAAACGAATCTGACACACAAATCACACACCACCCCTAGGGTACGCCTCACTGTTGCCTTGCCTCGAAAGGTGATCGTCGAGTAGAGGATGTCTTAGTAAGTCCTCATGATCCGGGAACCTGGCATGAGGGTAGCTTCTAAGGTGTCTTCCCATTGCTCTGGTGATCACCATGTCTCGAACCTCGATTTGACCCGAACACCTCCAACGGTGGTGCTACCTACCTCTCAATGGTGGGATGGCACTACTTGAAAGGACATCTACACAGACGAATTCCTTAGGGTAGGTAGACGACTCTAGATACTTGCTCTAATTTCAAAAAACAAATTCAAAAATACTTTTCACACCGTCACCTTTTCAAAAAAGCTTTCGAAAGCAATTTTTCAAACACTCTTGAGGACCGATACAAGAGTCGAACTGAGATTTTCAAAGAAACTTTTTAAAAACCCACATTGAAAAGCAAACAAACCATTTTGAAAACACAATGAGCAAGTATCTAAGAGTCCATGGATAACCATGGATAGAAAGGGTGCTAACACCTTCCCTTTCTATAATCTACCTCCCGAACCGAGAGCAATCTCTATAAGGAATTTTTCTGTGCTTTTGTCCTTTCAATTTGGAGAAAATAAAAGACGGTGGCGACTCTTGCTTCCGCGACATTTCGGGAACCAGCGTTAAACAGTCAGTTCCAGATCCACCGATCACAGAACTGGCGACTCTGCTAGGGATATAACTTAAAGTGAGGTGTACCTTAGGGTTAGTTCATAACTGTGTTTTCAATTGTATTGACTTGTCTGCTTTAAATTTGTGGGATGCATGGGAGTTACATAGATCCTAACCCGGATCTGGGGATACCCTGTTTAGGTAGCATAAGCTGTGAGGGACCTGTCCGGCGTATACCGACATGGGTGAAGCAGTGGCTACGTTGGTGTGGCGCCTTGGTCTGTACCGATATCCCTCATGTCGAAACGGGGAGAATATGGGTCTTCCAAGGAGTCATTAAGCACCAACAGACCTTAGAACCTTAACTGACCCAACTTGGCCATTAGAACAGTAGCAGTATGCTACGCCCATTGAGGCTAAACTCTCGTGATGGTTCTGGCCGCAAGAAAAGATTGCGATGCTGGAGTTATGACCGATTGAGGGTAGTCAATGATATTGGGATCCTCTAAGAACCCGGTTACTTTGATAGGACAGGTATGAACCAACAAACTGAAAGAGGGTAATACCTAGACCTCATGCTGGCCTAAACTCTAAGGGCTTCTCTTGTGTGACTTGCGTGCCTTCGTACTTGACTATTTGCATGCCTGTTATCTGACACATGAACTACTTGCAGGTTTCGTTTATAGTCCTTAATTGGGACTCATAACAGGGTTTACTAAGTTTCTTGCAGGTTTTGTTTATAGTCCTTAATTAGGACTCATAACAGGGTTTACCGAGTTTCTTGCAGGTTTCTGTTTATAGTCCTTAATAAGGGCTCATAACAGGGTTTATTCATATTACCCCATGCATCATGACATCATACCATTGCATACATCCTAACCCATTTCAAGGATCTCAAGGGCTTGTGATGCAGGTCATGATGAATCAAACATCTAGCAAGGGGCAAAGAGGATTTATTTTCCTCTAGCCAAAGTTGTCAGAGGCTATGACCCACTTGATATGGTGAGCTTTGACTCCTGAAGAAGGTTCCCCTAGCCAAGGTTGTTTGGAAAGAAAAATAAGGTTGATGACTTGAGTCAGAGGCTATGACCCACTTGATATGGTGAGCCTTTGATCCTTGGAGAAGGACTCTCAACAACATGGAGCTCCTTCAATCAAGCTACCGGACCCAAGTTCTAACAAATTTTCTTGTTTACCCTGCGAGGTCCTTGAAAACATTACATGCATATCATACATATCATTGCATAACAGGTACTCTTTCTCTGCAGGTTGCTTACCTTCTTCGCTGTTTATTTCAGCAGTCTCGTCATGAATCCTGAATCCTCAACTGAGCAGTCCATCAAGGCCCTTCAGGCTCAGAACGCCCAGTTCCAAGAGCTGATCATGAATTTGGCCCAGAGGCAACAAGATCTGAAGACCCTGCTCTTGAAAAAGAAGAAGAAGAGGACTATTTTGTTCAGCCCTAGACGTAGACCTGGGAATACACTGCAGATTGAAACTGAGAGGACTACTCCATCTGTGAGGGAAGGCAGTCACCATGAGAGAGAGGTGCCTAGTCCAGTGGTCTCCGACAACGAGACAGATTTCAAGAACAAACAATACCCTCCTGCTGAGGACAAGTACAAACAGTTGGAAGACCGCCTGAATGCAATGGAAATTCAACAAGTACCTGGTTTGGATTTCGGAGATTTGGGTCTAACTTCTGGCGTGGTAATCCCACACAAATTCAAAGCACCCTCTTTTGCCAAGTACGATGGGGCATCCTGTCCCAGGCTGCATCTCAGGTCTTATGTGCGGAAGATTCAACCGTATACTGTGGACAAGAACTTGTGGATCCACTTCTTCCAGGAGAGTCTTTCAGGGACTCATCTCGAATGGTTTTATCAGCTGGACGGAACCAAGATTCGTAACTGGGAGGAGTTGGCTACTGCTTTTTACAAGCAGTATCAGTACAATGCCGACCTCGCTCCTACGCATACCCAACTCCAGGGTATGTCGTTAGGATCGGGAGAAGGTTTTAAAGAGTATGCGCAGAAATGGAGAGACCTTGCTGGAAGGGTACAACCACCTCTGACTGACCGCGAGCTCGTCAACATGTTCTTAGGGACCCTGTCTGGTCCATTCTTCAACCATCTGATCGGGAACTCTTCTGCTGGGTTTACAGATCTGATCTTGACTGGGGAGAGGATCGAAGCTGGTATCAAGGATGGGAAGATACAGAAGGATGCTTCATCAAGCACCGATAAAAAACCTTTTAAGAAGGAATCCAATGCCATCTATGGTTCAAGGAGACAGAATAGACCAGAACGCCGCCAAGCTGCCAATGCAGTGGTGATCTCAAAACCTGTTGGTGCTCTTCAACATCACAACCAACAAAAGAGCGAGAGAAGGCAGTTCACTCGGCTCAGCATGACCTTATCCCAGATATTGCCACAGTTGCTGGAGACCAAGCTGGTAACTCTAAAAGAAGCTCCGAAGAATCAAAATACAACGTCACCGAAGTATAACCCCAACGCCCGCTGCGCTTATCACTCTGACAGCCCGGGGCATACTACAGATGATTGTTGGAGCTTGAAAAATAAGATCCAAGACTTGATTGACGCAAAGGAGATTGAGTTCGAGGCGCCCGAGGCTCCCAACGTGATCACTGCCCCCATGCCAAGACATGGCTAGGATAGAAAGCACTTTTTGTTCATTTGAATTCAAGTTGTAATTTTCTTTTGTTCAAACATTTACTCATGTTAAACATTGTTATTTCATTAATGCATCGCATATGTCTGTTTTGAAACAATATATTCGTATTCACTAAATGCAAATTATTTTCATATTTTTTCTGATGTCAGCTCTTGATCTAAAATTCTAAGCCTCTTGAGGGAGGATGACGAAAACGATACCACAATGTACAATATGCTTTTGAACAGACCCCGCTGATGAGGTACATGCATTGTTTCAATCCCTAAACACTGGAGTTATAAGGAAGATAATCCCTCGTCAACCCCTCTGAGCCAAAGAAGTAGGAGTTTTTCTTTTCGAAATTTAAAACCCTTAATCATAACCTGGGGCAGGGTAGTCTCTCAGTTGATCCAAGTGCATAACAAATGGCACCAAAGAAGTCCTTACAAAACGAAGAAAGACAGTGATGGTTCCGAATAATCAATAAAGAAAGGCAGTCATTATATCTCAAAAATAAAAACCCAATAAGTCAAAACCTATGAAGGAGACTTACAAAACTGGGGAATCCCGCTGACTGTAATCACAAAAGAAACAGTTCAGGCAAAATTTAGGGATAGCGAAATCAAAAAGAAAGAGGTCATACAAACCCTCAACACAAACAAAAATGACTTCCTATTCAAATAAACGTTCAACATCCGAACCATCACTGGAATTTCAGAGCAAAGACTCAAACAAGGTCTAACGCACGATCAGCTGAGTTTAGGTTTGAAGAACATCACGGAGAGCGGGTGGGTACAAATAATTTGAGCCTTTATCCTTTGTCTCTTAAACCGTGAACCAGGCCACGCTACAACCCTTAAAAGTCCTAGCTGAAGCATGGGTTGGTTTGAAAGCATACTGTTACTAAAGGTATCCTGACTCCTTAAGGCCTACGGTAAATACGGAGTTGACATCACGTTTTACAAACATTCACTTGTTTTATGAAAAAATGCATTTTCAAAATATTCAAGACAGACATAGGCTTTGCATTTTTAACATAACTTTGTTTGCATATGACTTTTTGTTTGAACAACAGGAAAAATTCGCACGATGAATACCTAGTGAACAGAAGCGCTTCCAATCAAGGGGCAGGGCATGACTATTGTCCATCGTCTGGGGCAGTTAAGTCAAGATTCGGAGAATCTCTCAAAGGCCAAATAGCCTGGGACAAATCTCCGCCTAAGTCACTTGGGGCATTCCAGCAACAGAATCTTGCCTGATCAAACACCTTCTGGTGGCATGACAAAACACTTCTAACAGGGGCAACTCCCTACATTCTGAGAGCATGGACATAGTCGGAAAAATACTACGCAAAATCAAAGACCCGCTAGGTTGACATACCTAGGCAAAAATCAGGGCTTCCCGGCGAACCAAAAGGGTTCGGGCAAAAATAAGGGATGAAAATGAAAAATCTGTACACCCGGCAAGTCGAAAACCTGAAAAGGCGGCTTGGGCAAAAATGGGTATCCCGGTGGACTGAAACCCGAGAGGGCGGTCCAGGCAAAAGTTAGGGATCAAAGCGTACGACTATGTCCCGACATCTCGTCACTTGCCTACCAGAGGAAGATTTGTCCATCAACAACTATCAGCACCTCACAGGTCTTCCTCTCATACCTCAGAAACAGGGGCAATAAAGAGTTGTCCAAGCGATCTAATTGTTCTGTCCTCCAAGGTATCAAGGTAGGTTCAGCTGAAGA
The DNA here is from genome assembly GCA_948472305.1 of Vicia faba. Taxonomy (NCBI): domain Eukaryota; kingdom Viridiplantae; phylum Streptophyta; class Magnoliopsida; order Fabales; family Fabaceae; genus Vicia; species Vicia faba. The sequence continues at coordinate 226,097,100 of OX451741.1, forward strand.
ACACAACCAGGTATCTTAATTCCCCAGAGAGTGAGCCAGCAAGCAGTATACTCTCCTCAAGCAAAGCAGTTATCAACCTTAAGGAAGTTGGGTATCCTCCCGCAGATCTCAACCTTCCCCAGCAGCATACAGTCTTAACAAGCATCCCCGGCAGTCTTGATTTAAGATTGTTCCCCGGCGTTCTATCAACATGCAAAGGAGTCACTTCCCCGGTACAGTTCAAAACTTCCCCAGGAGTCCAGCCCAGTGTCCCCAGAAAAGTGGAATCCATCTCCCCCAAGCAGTAAGCTTATCCCCAGTAGGTTCTGGAAGCTTATCCTCGCAGAGCACGAACGCGTCTCCCGGCTTTATTCAAAGAGTTATTTCCTTACCGGGATATAACTGGGTTATCCTCAGCCAAAAGCCACGGAAAGATCGTCCTCGACGAAGCCTTCTTATCCCCAGCGAAGTCTATCAATACTTCCAACATAACAAAGGTATCCCCAGCAAGTTATTATCAACGACTCAGCAAAGTATCTCTCTCCCCACAGAGTATTGCTTCCCAGCAAGACCGTTAGAGTACCTTTTCTCCCCGCAGAGTAATCCATTCGCCAAGTTCATTCCCCAACGGAGTCATCTTCTCCTACCGGTATTCTTGCAACTCTCATCCCCAACAGAAGCAATAAATCAATACTTCAACATCAGCCCAGGAGCGACATCCCGGCACCCGTCAAGGATTTACTTTCCTAGACGAAAACATACATTCCAAAACATCACATTCTCATACATTATAGCATGCATATACGCATCATATCTTAAATCTCATTTATGTGGAGAACATCATTACTTGATCCATATCATGCATTGCATATGACTGACCTTTACCTTTCAGGAAAGATTCAATTAAGTTCTCAAGCTACACTCCAAAGACCTTGTCTGGTTCAGTTAAATCGACTCCCAAAGATTTTCCTGGTTATTATCTAGTCAAAGGCGTTCTCTGGTCTAGTTAAACCGACTCCTAAAGGTTTTTCTTTTGAAGACTCAGTTGAAGACTCCAAAGACCTTGTCTGGTTCAGTTAAATCGACTCCAAAGATTTTCCTGGTTATTATCCAGTCAAAGGCGTTCTCTGGTCTAGTTAAACCGACTCCTAAAGGTTTTTCTTTTGAAGACTCAGTTGAAGACTCCAAAGACCTTGTCTGGTTCAGTTAAATCGACTCCAAAGATTTTCCTGGTTATTATCCAGTCAAAGGCGTTCTCTGGTCTAGTTAAACCGACTCCTAAAGGTTTTTCTTTTGAAGACTCAGTTGAAGACTCCAAAGACCTTGTCTGGTTCAGTTAAATCGACTCCAAAGATTTTCCTGGTTATTATCCAGTCAAAGGCGTTCTCTGGTCTAGTTAAACCGACTCCTAAAGGTTTTTCTTTTGAAGACTCAGTTGAAGACTCCAAAGACCTTGTCTGGTTCAGTTAAATCGACTCCAAAGATTTTCCTGGTTATTATCCAGTCAAAGGCGTTCTCTGGTCTAGTTAAACCGACTCCTAAAGGTTTTTCTTTTGAAGACTCAGTTGAAGACTCCAAAGACCTTGTCTGGTTCAGTTAAATCGACTCCAAAGATTTTCCTGGTTATTATCCAGTCAAAGGCGTTCTCTGGTCTAGTTAAACCGACTCCTAAAGGTTTTTCTTTTGAAGACTCAGTTGAAGACTCCAAAGACCTTGTCTGGTTCAGTTAAATCGACTCCAAAGATTTTCCTGGTTATTATCCAGTCAAAGGCGTTCTCTGGTCTAGTTATACCGACTCCTAAAGGTTTTTCTTTTGAAGACTCAGTTGAAGACTCCAAAGACCTTGTCTGGTTCAGTTAAATCGACTCCAAAGATTTTCCTGGTTATTATCCAGTCAAAGGCGTTCTCTGGTCTAGTTAAACCGACTCCTAAAGGTTTTTCTTTTGAAGACTCAGTTGAAGACTCCAAAGACCTTGTCTGGTTCAGTTAAATCGACTCCAAAGATTTTCCTGGTTATTATCCAGTCAAAGGCGTTCTCTGGTCTAGTTAAACCGACTCCTAAAGGTTTTTCTTTTGAAGACTCAGTTGAAGACTCCAAAGACCTTGTCTGGTTCAGTCAGATCGACTCCAAAGATCTCCCTGTCTCTTATCCAGTTGAAGACATTCAAGACCTAGACCGGTTCAGTTAATCGACTCCAAAGATTTCTTATCCAGTCCAAGGCCTTCTCTAGTCCAGCTAAATCGACCCCAAACAGATTTTCCTGATAAAGACTCAGTAGAAGTTATCCAAGGTTCTCTCAATGTTTGCTGTTGAGGTGGTAATCGCCTATGGTTCTCTCCCCAATCCTGCGGAGGTGGTAATCCCAGATTTCGCTCAATGATTGCTGTTGAAGTGAAGTTGTCCAAGGTTCTCTCAATATTTGCTGTTGAGGTGGTAATCACCTATGGTTCTCTCCCCGATCCTGCGGAGGTGGTAATCCCAGATTTCGCTCAATGATTGCTGTTGAAGTGAAGTTATCCAAGGTTCTCTCAATATTTGCTGTTGAGGTGGTAATCACCTATGGTTCTCTCCCCGATACTGCGGAGGTGGTAATCCCAGATTTTGCTCAACGATTGCTGTTGAAGTTGAAGTCATCCAAGGTTCTCTCACCGTTCCTGCTGAGGTAGTAACCATCCTTGTTTCATTCATCGCCGTTTGAAGCTCCAGATCCAGCTCCTGTAACCAGTCAGGACACATCTACACAAAGCATCTGAAGACCAGCTCCTGCAACATGCCAGGTACTCATCTTTCTTTTGCAGGTACGCAGGTTCTCGCTAAGGAATCTCTTACGCGATTGACATCCGGATGGCATCTATAAGCCCATCCACCTTCCATCATCTCTTAGCATGGCATCTATAAGCCCATCATCCTATCCATCAATCTCCAAATGGCATCTATAAGCCCATTCCACCATCACACTGCTACTATGTGAGCACAAATTTCTGGGCACTCTAATGTTCAATCATCTTCCACCTTCGGATTACGAAAGGCACGTCAGCCAATCTGCATCCTCAGGTCTAAGAAGATTGAACAGGGGCAACTGTTGTATCCCAAAATTTGCCCTCCCATATTTCTCAAAACATTTCAAGAAAAATTCACAAGTCCAACCTGGCGTGTCATATTCAGGTATTCTTTCGCCAAGATATCTCTGATAATGTATTCTCAAATTCAGGTTCGGCTCAAGAGTCAATTCTTTAAAGAAGGTATCCGAATGTGTGAGTTTTCTCGAAGAAATATGGTGAAAAAGTGTGCTGAAAGTGCAGTTTTTACGCGCTAAAAAATTCATAACTTGAAGATCGTGGCTCGTTTTGAACCCGTTCCGGTGGCCAAATTTCCGTCTTGACATTATCTACGTTTTCATCTCTCACGGCTAGAAGCCAATTTCGAACAGAAGGTCTTCAAAAATGTGGATTTATCAAGTATTTTTGCACAGAAAATTTGTGACAGAAGTTTATTTGCGTCATGTTCAAAAAATCATAACTTGGTCGATTTTCATCGTATCGAGCTGGTTCTGGCGCCAAAATTTCACAAATTGAGTTGGCTACATTTTCAAAGAAGGTATCGAGTTCAAACGGTATTCAAAAGGCCTTCGTTTTTTGCTCAGAGTGCGTGACACGCTGAAAATCCTGAATGCTGAATATTATTTCATCTGGGCCGAAACTTCGAAAATTCATAACTCGGTCAATTTTTATCGGATTGGACTCATATTTTTACACAAGGTTACTGACTCATAGATCTACAACTTTGCTTCAAAAGTCGAGACCAAATTATGTACCGATCAATACCAGTTTTTTATTGAAGAACGTGTCAGAGTCGACACTGAAGCCCAAAATAAGTTTGTCTGAGCTGAAACTTCAAAAATTCATAACTAATTCACCGTTTATCCGATTGAGCCGATTTTCAGACAGGAGTTAGTTCTCGATGTCAGCTACATTTTGTTTTCACATTTCAACTTCAAAAAATGCACTTAAGTCCATGCGATTTAGCCTGGAAAGTGACGAATTCAAGTGAATATTGGAGGCCCAATTGCACATTCAAAGCCCATTTGTTTTACCCTAATTTCCATTATATAATCACCTTCTTTTCACACAAACCGGAGAGGAGAAAAGAGGAGAAAAAAAAGAGGGAGAAAAAAGAGAGAAAAAACCTTGCCACAACACTGTTAGAATATCAAATTCTTTCAAGAACCCTAAAACCTTGAAATCCTTATTACAAATCCCTCTCTCACTACAAACAAGCCATCTCAGTTACAAACCAACATCTTATTACTTCTTCAGTAAGGGTAAGGCTGACTTGATCTCCATGATCCAAAGGGCATAAAATCATTCATGTCACTACTTTTCCAGTAAGGGTAAGGTTGATTTGATCTCCATGATCAAAAGGGTATAATCATTCATACATGCCATATTGTGCTTAAACATTAAATTTCTTCATATATTGACTTTATTTGCATTTTATGATTTTATTTAATGTTTTCATGAGATTCAACACTGCAGATTTAGACAGGATCCCATGCAGGTTCATTAAGGGACGTTGAGGCCAAAAGCCAAATGGCCAAAAGTCAAAAGGTCAAAAGCCAAAAGTCAAAAGCCAAAAGCCAAATGGCCAAAACAGAACATTTTACACATGACTCCAATACATGGCGAGACAGACATCCTGAGAAGATTAAGGAACGTTGAGGCCAAAACGCAAATGGCCAAAAGCCAAAAGCCAAATGGCCAAAGTAGAACATGATGAGGCCAGAACACAAATGGCCAAACCACTCCAATTCACCTCCAAAAAGGGGACAGAAACCCCCCAAGGTATTGTATTTTCTTTCTTTTCCTTATTTTATTTATTTCAATTATTTCTTTTTTTTTAATTAATTCCTTTAATTTAACTTATTTTCATAAAATATAAAAAAATAGTAAAAAAACAGAAAAGTCATAAAAATCAAAATATATTTATTTAATTAATATTTTTTTGTAAATAAATTTCACTAATAATTAATTATTTATTTTTATAAATCACAATTGCATGTAAATAATTAGATTAATTTTAGGTTTAATTTTAACATGTTTTTCTTAATAAATAAAAAAAATTAGAATTAGGGTTAATATTTTAATTTCATTTAATCTTTCTCATAAAAATACATAAAAAACATAAATACCAAAAACTCAAAAAAAAAAAAAATTCTTTTTTCTCTTTAATTTCATTAGTTTAATCATTTAATTTAATTTTATTAAAAAGGGTCCAACGCCCTCGTTTCCAGCTTTAATTCAATTCGCACATTTATCTCGTTTCTTTTAATTATTTATGTACCTCTCCCAAAGCCGTGTAAATTTAATCTTTCGCACTTTACTTTATTTCTTTATTTTATGTCAAATCGGGTCCTGGATTTTAATTTGGCGATGTGGACCCGCGCCTTTGTAATAGTTTAGGAATTATATCTTTCCGCACTTTTTAACTGTTAAATAAATGCATGCAAGAATGAATGACAAAAATAAAAACAAACGCATAGATCACTTTGGCATGAACAAGACAAAAATAAACGAATCTGACACACAAATCACACACCACCCCTAGGGTACGCCTCACTGTTGCCTTGCCTCGAAAGGTGATCGTCGAGTAGAGGATGTCTTAGTAAGTCCTCATGATCCGGGAACCTGGCATGAGGGTAGCTTCTAAGGTGTCTTCCCATTGCTCTGGTGATCACCATGTCCCGAACCTCGAATTGACCCGAACACCTCCAACGGTGGTGCTACCTACCTCTCAATGGTGGGATGGCACTACTTGAAAGGACATCTACACAGACGAATTCCTTAGGGTAGGTAGACGACTCTAGATACTTGCTCTAATTTCAAAAAACAAATTCAAAAATACTTTTCACACCGTCACCTTTTCAAAAAAGCTTTCGAAAGCAATTTTTCAAACACTCTTGAGGACCGATACAAGAGTCGAACTGAGATTTTCAAAGAAACTTTTTAAAAACCCACATTGAAAAGCAAACAAACCATTTTGAAAATGCAATGAGCAAGTATCTAAGAGTCCATGGATAACCATGGATAGAAAGGGTGCTAACACCTTCCCTTTCTATAATCTACCTCTCGAACCGAGAGCAATCTCTATAAGGAATTTTTCTGTGCTTTTGTCCTTTCCATTTGGAGAAAATAAAAGACGGTGGCGACTCTTGCTTCCGCGACATTTCGCGAACCAGCGTTAAACAGTCAGTTCCAGATCCACCGATCACAGATACCTTTATAGAATTCCTGATAGACTCTCTTCTAATTGAGATCTAGAAAAGTTAGAAAATACCTCTTCTGCCTCTGAGTCTGATTCTGGTCCAGATGATTCAGTATCTTTTGATATGTTGGCCATAAGGGCAATATTGGCTCTTTCATCTTCTAATTTTGTGTCTGCTTCAGAAGAGTCTGATTCATCCCATGTTGCCATGAGACTTTTCTTCTTCTCATTAAATAACTTCTTTTTAAGTTTCTTCTTTTGAAGCTTTGGACAAACGCTTTTGTAGTTCCCTTGTTCATTGCATTCGTAGCAGATAATGTCTCTGTTTCTTGACTTTCTGTATTCAAAAGATGGTTCAGACTTTCTGTATCTAGACGATGATTTAGACTGATTCTTTTTTCTTCTGGAATTTCTAAACTTCCTTTTCCCGTGCTTTCACAGTTGATTGACTCTTCTGGAGAGAAGGAATAATTCGTCTTCTTCTGATGAGGATCCACCAGAGTTTTCTTCTATTGCCTGTAAAACTTTAGAATCATATTTTTTGTTAGATTTAAGGGCTAAAGGCTTACCTTGGTTCTGGGGCTCATCATCTTCTAACTCTGTCTCATGACTTCTGAGAGAGTTGACAAGTTCTTCTAGAAATATTTTGTTCAGATCTTTTTCCAGTTTGAGAGCAGTGACCATGGGTCTCTATTTCTTTGGTAAACTTCTGATGATCTTCTTTACATGATGAGTAGTTGAGTACCCTCTGTCCAAAACTTTTAGTCCAGCAACCAGAATTTGAAATCATGAGAACATTGTTTCAATAGTTTCATCTTCTTCCATTTTGAAGGCTTCATACTTCTGAGTGAGCGCAAGGGCTTTGGTTTCTTTGACTTGTGTGTTGCCTTCATGCGTCATTCTCAAGGAATCAAACTTGTGCTTTGTCGTCTCTCTGTTTGTGATCTTCTCATACTCTGAGTATGAGATGACACACAAGAGAATAGTTATGGCCTTATGATGATTTCTGAAGTCTCGCTTTTGATGATCTAACATTCTTTTTCTGTCAATCTTTTGACCGTTTTCATCAACAGGATGTATGTACCCATCAATCACCATATCCCAGAGATCAGCGTCATGAGCCAGAAAGAAACTTTCAATTCTGTCTTTCCAGTAATCAAAGTTCTCTCCATCAAAGATTGGAGGTTTGCCGCTGATTCTGTCTTTCTCATCATGGTAGTCATTGTTGATGTTCTGACTTGGCCCCATCATAGTGTTTTTCTTAGCTTGGATCTTTTACTGACACGGTTAAGTACTTGAACTCAGAACCAGGCACTCTGATGCCAATTGAAGAATGGAAAAACACAAGAAAGGGGGTCTGAATTGAGATTTTTAAAACTTAAAGTAAAGAACAAGTTGGTTATCCTGGTTCATTTGAACTCAAACTACTCCAGTCCACCCGCCAAGGTGACTTCACCTCTCTCAACGAGGTCTTAATCCACTAATCAATCTTGAATACAAATCTACTTTGACAACTATCAAAGTCTTCTTGAGTATAAACCACAACCCGGTTTTTCTCAAGGAATTTCTCTAAACAATGTATGAATAAAAGTGTACAATAGTGTTTCTAATAAAACATTATCATAATACAAGCGATGTTTTACACAGTTTGAATGTTGAATGTTTGATGATGAAAAATGATAGCAGCGTTATTGTGCATGATAAATCGTAAACGATTTATCCTCAAAGCTTTGTTTAAATAGGCGAAGCATGAAGGAGCATTTGGAAAGTTGATCAATGACAATTAAGGTCATTTCCAAAAATAAAGATCCTTGTTCCCTTCCAGCCGTTACTCTTGAAATGGAAATATCTGATTTGTAACGCTTCAAAACATGCTTTCTTCAGAAGATGGAAGTGACAGTTGTTGCTTTCTTCAGAATATTGTAGATCAGAACCACGGAGTGCTGTTTGCAGCGTTATAATTTCTTTCAAAGATGTTAATAAACCAGAGTTGAAACAACTTTGTAACTCATCTTCCATCAGAGCTTCTTTCAGAGATGTTAATAATCAGAGTTGAAACAGCGTTATAACACATCTTCTGATCTTCTTCCATCAGAACTTCTCTGCAAAACAAAATATAAATTTAGGGAGCATAATTGTTCTTTGCGTTTGTTATCATCAAAACTCTTACAAAGGTTGTAGAATCAAACTATGTTCTAACATTATCTTCTCGAATATGTCACAATCCACACACTGGTGAATCAAGAACAGTGTCTTGCCATCTTTCTTCCTCTGATCTTTATGCACAGTTTTCTGGACTTCCGTAGCATCTACTTCCAGTTCTGATATTCCATCATTCAAGATTTCTACGACATCTTGAAATCTGAAAATAACCTTCATTTGCGCAACCCACCGTTGATAGTTTTCACCTTTGAAAACCGGTAGATTCACTGGAAACTGTGTTGAGGTTGTTGATCTGTTTGCCATTAGATTCTCTCTGAATCACAAACAAGCTCTTGATACCAGTTTGTTGGAACAAAGGATTCAAGAAAGATGATTTTGAGAAAACAAGAAGAAGAAGAAGAAGAAGAAGAAGAAAGAGAGAGATTATGAGTTAGTTATGTGTAACTAACTTTCTAACTGAATGTATTATTATTTTATGTATTCTTCAAACATAATGGACCTTTATATAGGAAGAATTAACCAACTAACAACTATAACTGCGTTTTAGATGCGTTCGAAATTTAACTTCTGAATTTTATGAATATTATTAGTTTTTTACTAGGGTGAATGAACACCAATAAGAGTGGGAAGAATAATGTTCTTTGTTGTAAGAGTTAAGTACCCTTTTACTCTTCTTTTATTCATTAAGAAATAACAATTAACAATAAAAAAATTCTATAGAATTGACATGTAAATTGCATTAGTTCAAATAAACCGCGGGCGTAATCTTATAAAAGGCCCACTCAATGCATTAGTATAACGATTTTCAAATATTCTGGTTACCACAAATTTAAACGGAAAGAATAAACCCTAATTCTAAGAAGGAATAAACCCTAAAATTCATTCTCAGAATAGAAAGCTACTCACAATCAGCTTCTTCTCCAGAATTTGTCATTATACAGTCTACCTATTGTTTCCTTCTGTGTCAGTTCTAACGTAGGAGTTCAAGCTTCTTTTGTAGGTTATACTTTGGAATATGAAATTTTACTTCCTTATTGAAATATAATTATGTTTGTAATGTATACGCTGTATCAAATTCTAAAGTTTGTTGATTATGTTTGCAGAATCAATGAAGAAGGTTGAAAAACTCAATAAGAGTGAGTTAACTGAGTTACCCGAGTTACCTGATTGTGTTATATCGCATATATTTTCCATGCTAAGTTTAAAGACTTTGTTGAAAACTAGTGCATTATCAAAACAATGGTTTCACGAATGGGGATTAAGGAAGATGAAGGACCTCAATTTCGATCTCCATAACATGTTTGACTATAACACAATGCCAGAGTTACCGAAAAACCTTCCACTCTTTCAAGAGGTTCAATCTCAATTTGCCACGAGATTGAATGATTTCATGCTGAAATATCACAGCGACATGATCCGTTCAATCCGAGTAAATTTTCCGTTAGGTCGTGATCATACCAATGTCATTGATAGATTGATTTACAAAGGAATTCTTAACGGCGTCAATCGTATTGAACTGCTCTTCGCTTGTGAAACTGATGATGATACTGAAATTGAAATTGATATATTGAAGCCATACATATTTTTGTTTCTTTTCTTATCTGACTCTGATTCTCTGACATATCTACACCTACAGAACTGTCACATATCAGTACCTATGAAATTTTCTGGATTGAAGAATTTGAGAACTCTTGTGTTGCATCTAGTTCCTTTGAAGCAAAATATGCTTCAGGATCTGTTACTTAACTGCATGCATCTTGAAAATTTAACTCTTGACGAATGTACCTTGAACTCTGACTTAAAAATAATCAGTCCAACATTGCTTCATTTGAGCATAATTGATTGTTGTCATAAGAATTGCTATTCTTATAAGATAATGATAAATATTGATGCTTTGAATCTCTCATCCTTTGAATATAGAGGTTACAAGAGCAAAACCTCTATCGAGGCTCCCAAGTTATTGAATGTTTTTTGGGATGCAGGTGTGAGAAAGTATAGTGTATATAACTTTTCTAGGATTGCAAGATTACATCATGTTGAGAATTTGGCTATGACAATTCATCATTCACAGGTTTGAGTCACCCTTATGCTTATATGTTAGTCATTCTTAGGTATCCTTTAATTAATTGACTCAATAGTTTCTTGTGTAAACAGATAGCCAAGCTAATGAAGCATTTGGTTCAATTTCAAAATCTTAGACAATTGGAATTATTTATCGCGGGAACGGATGATCCTAATATAGACTACTTTTGGATCTTAGATATTGTAATGGCTTCTCAGCATCTCCAAAATCTTTCTCTAAGGGTAAGTTATTCATTTTCTTAGTATGTTTCATTTTACTATTTTTATGAAAATATTGTTATGTTTCAATTTTCAGATTAAAAATGAACATGCGGACAAATCACACATGATTGGATTTGATAGGCAAAGAAGAGAATATGTTGGGTTTTATCACAATAATTTAAAGTATGTGAAGTTATATGGTTGTGTTTGCTCCTCAAATATAATTGAGTTAGCTAGTCAACTATTGAGGAGTGTGAATTCGCTTAAGCAAATTACTTTTAGTTCTCGTCACGATTCCTATATAGGTGCTGAAAGATGGACTGAGGGCTTCGATCGTTGTTGTTGGTTTGATCAGAATCTTATTCATGAGTTGCTTAAAGATGAAGTAAATGAACAATGTCAACTCATTATTTTATAGTGTTGTGTTATCTACGATGAATTATCTAATTATTTACATTAATGATATGAATTAAAATGTTTGTTTTTTTATATATGAAGGATTCATTGTAGTGTTAGATATTTAACTCAGGTTAGTCTATATTTTCTTTTATATTTGGAAAATCTAATTCAATCCACACTTCAAGACTATTTTCAGAATTCTACTGTGTTCATCTTTTGAGTTCATTTGCTAAATTTCATTTTTAGGGATTTGCTAAACTAAAATAAAGACAAAACAATATAATCTGTTTCATATTCTTTATTATTTTTTTTAAGCAAGATATATTAAAGGAAGAATTAAGAGTTGTCAAATCTATTTACAAAAGTTCGAGAAAGTTTTTTGAAAAGCAAAGAAATTACAAATCAAATATATTTACGAAAGATAAAACAAAGGAGATTTGCTAAACTTGTAAAAATTATATTTGGAGTGTGTAATCTCTCCAATAAAAGACTATTTCCAAACTATAATCTTAATACTCCAAACAACATCGAGCACATTCTAAAAACCCTCGTTCCGAAAAATAATCTCATTCCTTAAAATTCAAAGATTCTAACAAATTGCTAACCAAATGCAACCTTCTTCACCACCCCTCACCTTCTTGGACTTGTAAAACGAATACCAACACAAATATCTACGTTTAAAACAATCTCCCGAAAGCGTCGATAAACCAATCCACTCTGCTAAATCCTTCGACACTAATAAAGCAACGTGACGGTGCAATAAGGAATGCTCCAAAGATTCGCCAACCGCATTACACATGACAATTAAGAGAATCCAACAGAAAGTTAATACATCTAAATTTTAGAAGGTCTGTTGTCGGAAGTCTATTGATAAAACAACGCCAACCAAACGCTTTAATCTTGAAAGACACGTCATTCTTCCAAAATAAACTCAAAGCCCTGTCAAAAATATTAAAAGCACCAAAAGGAATACACCTACCGGCCAACAGATCATAACAAGAACAACCAGAAAAATATTGGTCTGGTTTTATCGCCCACACAACCCGATCAACCCCAGTTGAGAATCTGTCAGTATCTTTCAAATTTGTCCGCAACTGCTGCAGAGTGACAACAAAACAGAATTATCGAAAATAGAATGGGGAATGCCAAAGTCAACCCACCACCACACCCCTATCAAACCAACCCTCATGCCCACAATGGCCACCGACTTCAGACATGAAGCAATGAACAGATTCGGATAAGTGTCTTTCAAACTAGATTCCTCCCTCCAATTTGCATACCAAAAAAACGTAGAAAATCCACTAACAATTTCGAACCTGCAATTATCAATAAAAACATCTTCTTCCAATTTCTTATGAGAGAAATCATGTTCGACAACCCCGAGGATTTCGAACCATGATCATTCTTGAAACAATCTCCTATGACCATCTGAAGTCTAATAACCTCGTATCTCGTCTTCAATAAGGAAAATCACAACAAATTTGAACCTTCTAAAATTCTCCATCTCCACTTGTGAAGAAGAGTCGAGTTAAAAAGCTCAGTCCTCTTTAAACCGAGACCGCCTTTATGAATGAGCATACAAACGTCCTTCCACCTAACTCAATGAATCCTTCTACGTCCCTCGGTTCCGCCCCACAAGAAATTACTTTGGAGTTTGGAAATATATTTAGCAATTTTCACGGTATTTTGTAAAAAGAAAGAGTGAAAATCGAAAGAGAATACAACACGGATTTAAGAAGAGTGATTTTTCCTCCGAAACTTAGAAAACGCCCTTTCTAAGCGGAGAGACCATTCTTTATTTTAGTTAAGAGAAACTTCCAAGTAAAAATCCTTCTAATATTGGAGCCTATTGGAATATCGAGAAACGTATAAAGAATACTGTTATATTAATCATTATTCACAAGGTGTATTGGTACAATATATAGAAACAAGTTTGTTGTCATAATAATTGCTTCCTACTGCTATTGCTTGATTTCCTCTAATTAGTTATAATTTGATTTGATTGCTTGATCCTACAATAACTCTCATCTTGAATGCTTGATCCTAGAGTATCTCTTGATTTAAATGTTTTTGACTTTGTAACCTTAACACGCCCCCGCAAGATATGGGTACCGTCAGATACTCCTATCTTGAATCGAAGATCTTGATGACGCTGCCTAGATAAGGGTTTGGTAAGGCAATCTGCGAGTTGATCTTTAGTTGAAACATGCTGAACTCGAATCTTGTTATTACGAACATGATCTCTGACAAAAGGAATATCTATGGCAATGTGTTTCATGTGACTATGGAAGACGGGATTGACGGTGAGATAAGTGGCACCGAGATTGTCGCAGTAGATGGTAGGAATAGTTGGTATACTGACATGTAGTTCAGAGAGAAGTGATGACAACCAAAGAACTTCTGCGGATGCAGATGCCAGAGCTCTGTATTCGGCTTCGGTGGATGATCTTGCAACAACTTTTTGTTTAAAAGACTTCCAAGAAATGGGGTTACCACCATAAAAAGTAACATATGCAGAGGTGGATGTATAGTCATCCCGATTTCCAGCCCAATCGGCATCACTAAATGCATAGAGATTTTGGGAAGATGAACGTTTTAAGTGCAGTCCATGAAAAATGGTGGCTTTGAGATACCGAAGAAGTCTTTTCAAGGCTGTGAAGTGTGTGGATGATGGATGTTGCATGAACTGTGCAAGCTTATTTACGGTGTAGGCTATGTCAGGCCTTGTCATGGACAGATATTGTAGAGCCCCTATGATGCTTCTGTATTCCGTAAGATTTGCTGCACTTGCGCCATCATATTTGGTAAGAGGAGAAGATGTGGACATCGGTGAATGGACCATCTTTGCATCTTTCATCTTTGTGCGATCAAGCAGATCATGAATATGTTTGTGTTGACTCAAAAATAATCCTTGAGTGGTGGGAATGACTTCAACACCAAGAAAAAAATGAATGGATCCTAAGTCTTTGATGGAAAACTTAGTGGCTAGTGTTGAAATACACTTAGAAATTACTTCATTGTTATTACCTGTAATTAAAATATCATCAACATATACCAAGGTGTAGACTTTGACATCTCCTTTTAGATAAATGAATAATGATGGATCAGATTTGGAGTTGACAAACCCATAAGACAGTAAGAAAGAATGCAAGGTGTTGAACCAAGCCCGAGGGGCCTGTTTTAGGCCATACAAGGACTTCTTTAGCCGACAGATATGGTCAGGGTAATCTGGATGATGAAATCCCGGTGGTTGTTGCATGCATACGGTTTCTAGAAGCTTACCATGTAAGAATGCATTGTTTACATCCAACTGTCGAATGTGCCAACGTTGTTGAATGGCCAATGTGAGAACCAACCGGACTGTTGAAGGTTTAACCACAGGGATGAATGTTTGATCATAATCTAGTCCAGGGCGTTGATGAAATCCTTTCACGACTAGGCGTGCCTTGTATCTGTCAATGGAACCGTCTGGGCGGCGTTTTACTCGAAACACCCACTTACATCCAAGGAGGTTAGATGTTGTGTTTTTGGGAACTAAATCCCAAGTTCCTTGTTGCATCAATGCGTTGAATTCGGATGCCATGGCAGCACGCCATTCAGAGGAAGCCATTGCTTGTGATACACACGTGGGTTCATGCGATGCTGGTAAAGGATGTTTTGTGACAAGTAAATATTTTTTGTTTGGCTTGTTTATGTTATGCATGGACCGTGTGATGGGTCTCAAAGGTTCAGAGGATGACATTTATGTGCGTTCCAATGGTAGTGTGGTTTATGGTGTTGATGTAGGAGTGGGTAAAGGTGATGGTTGGATGTTATTTGAGTTTGAAGGTGTAGGTTCAGTTGATTGAGGTGTAGTAGAAATGGCATGGTTAATATTGGAGCTGGTTTGAGGGGATGAGTGAGAGTCATGTGGGGCTGTAACGGGAGGGATTTGTAGTATGGAATTAGGAATTATGCTTTTGGATGTGTTAGGTTGATGTGGGTGAGACAAGAAATTGGGAAGTGGGAGCCATGAATGTTGCGGCAGTAATGGAGGTGAGAGTTGTGGGTTTGGGTGTGAGAAGGGAAATTGGTCTTCAACAAAAACAACATGGCGGGATAGATGCACCCTTCGAGTGGCTCGATCTAGACAAATGTAAGAGTGATATTGTGTAGAATAACCAAGGAAGACACATGGTGTACTACGTGGAGATAATTTGTTTGGAGCATATGGACGTAGCCAAGGATAACATAGACATCCAAAAACTTTGAAATTTTTATAGGACGGAAGTTTGTTGTGAAGACATTCAAACAGTGATTTATCACAAAGTAAAGGAGTGGGCATTCTGTTAATGAGATATATAGAGGCTTGAAATGCATAACACCAATATTTTAATGGAATGGAAGCATGACTTAATAGTGTGAGGGTTGTTTCAACAATGTGTCGATGTTTATGCTCGGCTAGTCCAATGTGCTCTGGGGTGTATGGTGGAGAGATGAAATGGGATATACCATGTGTGGAAAAGTGGGATTTTAATTTTATATATTATGTCCCTCCATCGGTGTAAATGGATTTAATTTTGAAGGAAAAATAGTTTTCAATAGTTCTTTGGAATTGAGGAAAGATTGTGACAACTTCAGTTTTTTATTTTAATGGATATAACCACGATATCGAGTGAAGTGATCAACAAAGATAAGATAATAGCGATAATCATTAGCAGAGGTTATTGGAGAGGGACCCCAAACATCAGAAAAAATTAATTCAAGTGGAGTAGAGGTTTTTATTGATGACTCATGAAATGGTAATTTGTGACTTTTATTCAAGAAGCATGAGTTACATGTAGAACTTGAAATATGAGAACTGGAAGGTAGAAATGTCTTGAGAGCTTAATGAAGTGTCTTGGGTGAGGGGTGGCCTAGTCGAGCATGCCAAAGGGTGTTAGTGGACCGTGATGCGTGAAGGTTGGTTGGTGGAGTGGGGAGTGAGGGTTGGAGGGTGTAGAGATCACCACTAGTTGGACCGCACATTAACGTCGCCCCTGTCTTGAGATCCTTCACAAAAAAGGAGAAAGGGTGAAACTCAACATACACATTTTTTTGTTGACAGAATTTGGCAACAGAAATTAAATTGTGACTTGCTTTTGGAACACATAAAACATTGTTAAGATTAAAAATAGTAGAAGGAGTAGAGAGATGAGTTGAACCCATGTGTGTAATGGCTAAACCTGAGCCATCTCCAATTGTGACCGAGTCAGGGCCTTCGTAGGTTGAGTGAAGACTTAAGTTGTTCAAGTCTGCAGTGATGTGATGATTGGCTCCACTGTCAAGGATCCAGTTTTCATTTGCAGCAGCATAATTAGCAGTAGGGCTGGATTGCATAAGTTGTGGGAAATATTTGGCTATATGTCCAGGAAAGTCACAGAATTGGCAGCATGGAGGTGGGAGATTTGCTCGATGATTGAAATGGTGTTGGTTCCTCGATGGTCCTTGATAGAGAGGCCGATTTGTACTATGGTTGTTTGATGCATTTTGGTGGCGTGGGGATGACTGCGTCGGGTGGAATGAATCTGATGGAAAAGGATTTATATTTTGATTCGATCCATGACGACCGCCTCGACAAAAAGAACTACGTCCACGAAAATTCCGAGATCCATTTCGCTGATGGAAGTTTGTTGTTGGGACAGTAACATCTGCTGGTGCATCTTCTTTCTGCAGGAATTCTTCATGTGCAATGAGATGGTTGTGTAACTCTTCAAAGGTGAAGGAGCGTTCTCTAGTTCGGATGGAAGCAGCGATGTCACGATAATATGATCCAAGACCGTTGAGTACATAGAGAGTGATGTCGTCATCTGAGATTGTAGCATCCAAGACTGCTAGTTCATCAACGATTCTTTTCACCTGAAATAAAAATTCAGTGACAGTTTGAGAGCCTTTACGGCTTCTCTGCAGCTGGTTTTTGAGAGACATCACATGAGCTCGTGATGAATTTGCATACTTCGCTTCAATAGCCAGCCATAGTTGACGAGCAGTGTCACATGAAGAGAAGGCAACGCTATCGCGTTCATTCATGGAAGCAAGTAGAAAGCTAACGATAAGTTGATCATTAGCGAACCAATCTTCATAGGAAGGATTGTTTGTTGAGATGCCATTGGTGGTAATCATCTCAGATTGTGGTTCAACTTTGCCGGTGATGTAGACTATGCATTTCATGCCAGCAAGTAGTGAATTGATTTGGCGGCGCCAAGCGAAAAAGTTGGACGCAGAAAGTTTAATGGATATTTGGGCACCATGTTTTAGAGGTGAAAGTTTGATAGGATTTGTGTTTGTGTTTGAGGAGTTGCCTGGCATGGTAGAATCTGTGTTTGAGGAATCTGTAGACATGATGGATCGTGCACTCTTTTGAGTCTAAGAGGGCTCTGATACCATATAAAGAATATTGTTATATTAATCATTATTCATAAGGTGTATTGGTACAATATATAGAAACAAGTTTGTTGTCATAATAATTGCTTCCTACTGCTATTGCTTGATTTCCTCTAATTAGTTATAATTTGATTTGATTGCTTGATCCTACAATAACTCTCATCTTGAATGCTTGATCCTAGAGTATCTCTTGATTTAAATGTTTTTTACTCTGTAACCTTAACAAAACGTTATTTCTTTTCCTTCCACCCTACAAGAAAGGAAGCTAGCAGCCACCTCCAAGAAATAGCTACTAGTTTTAATACCTATGAGCTTGCTTTTGTGATAGTTGATACCAAGACCGAAAGCTAACTCAAACTTCCGCAAAACCGCTTTAATAGCCCAAATATGCTTCCAACTTGCCTTTCCTACCATCAACGTATCATCCGCAAATTGGAGAATATCAATCATACATTTCTCGTTAATGACCAAACCATAATATTCCCCATTGTCGATCACTTTCCTAACCAGCCCCATCAGACCCTCCGCCACTAAAACAAAAAGAAACAGGGATAAGGGATCCCCCTGTCTCAAATCTCTCTCAACCAAAAACTCCTTGGTTGGAGTACCATAAACTAAAACTGACATCTTACTGTTAAAAATTAAAACTTCCATTCACTTCATCCATAAAGTACCGAACCCCATTTTTCACATCATGAACTTTAGAAATCCCCAACTCACCTTATCATAAGTTTTTTCAAAATCAAACTTAAAGAGTAAACACCTCTTACCCTCCTTACTAGCATAATCCACAACTTCGTTAGCCACCAAAATTTCATCCAACAATTGTCTACCCAGGACAAAAGCACTTTGACACAACGATACAATAGAATTCAAAACAACCTTCAACCTTCCCGCTAATAAATTAGATAAGGCTTTGTATAAATAACCAACTAGGAAAATAGGTCTATAATCATCCAACCCTAACGGATTGGATGATTTCGGAATCAACGTCAAGAAAGAGGAAATAATTGCCTTAGATAAGATTGCTCCGGGATGAAAATTATTGAAAAACCGCTCGAAGTCTTCTGTAAGAAAAAACCAACACCTCCTTATGAATAAAAAAGTGTAGCCATCGGACCCCCGGACTTTTAGAACCTTCACATCCCCAAATTGCATCCTTAATCTCCCCTTCCATAAAAGGGGCTTTAAGAGAAATACTATCAGAATGACTAAGCGATGAGAATGAAATCTCGTCGAGAGTAGGCCTTCTCACATCGGATTTGATGAACTTCTTAGAAAAATGATTCAAAACCTCCTCCTTAACTTCCGTAACCGATTCCAATATTCCCCTCTATGTAGTAGTAGAACCAATGAAATTGCGTCTCCTTCTCTCCTTCATAACGCTGTGAAAGAACTTGCTATTGGAACCCCCTTCATTTAACCATTTCAACCTCGCCTTTTGGATGAGCATATTTTCCTTTATTCTCAAGATCGTCCAAAATCTACTTGTAGCCTCCCTCTTATTGATACAAACCTCCTCCCGCCTACTATCTGTATCACCACCTAATAAATCGCCCCCTCCATTTAAGGCCCCCACTTCTTCCTCTACATTCAAATTTACCCTTCCAAACACTTCCTTATTTCATCATTTAAGTCTTTCTTTAAGAATCCGGAACTTCTCTTCAGAATGAAATCGCTCCTCCCCTCGACACAAATATCTTTCCACTCCTTTGCAACAAACAAAATGAAAGATTTATTAGAAAACCACTCATTGTTAACCTTGAAAGGTTTCGGACTCCAATCCTCCTTACATACCACTAATTAAATAGGACAATGATCCGACACAAGAATAAACTCATATTCTTTATGAAAAATGTTTAAGTATACTAATTTTATGCTTGAGTGTATTATTAAATTTTTTTTAATTAAAATTTTTAATTAAGTAAAAATATTTTTTGATAAAGTTAAAATTCGCAGAAAAATTTGTAAATTTTCTGCAGATTTTCTTTCAATTTTTTTTATGGATTTTAATTTTAAAGACTAAAACCAAAAATATTTTAACATTTAAGAATCATTTTTAAAAAAAATAAAATAAAAAAAATACAAATTTACTGTGATCAAAATACTATTTAAGTCTATAATATTTTAATTGTAAACTATAGATATAATGTATTTGAGAGAGAATAAGATGAATGATTCACAGATAAATATAAATTTTGTATTAAATAAAAAATATATTTTAGAATATGGAATGGATATGTAATGTATTATATATTTAATTTTTTATAGATTATTTCTATTAAAAGTAATGTAAAAGGAATGGTCGTTGAGTGCTAAAAAAACTAAACTCAAACTACTTTTTATGTATATATTGTCATTTGAGTTTATTCATTTTTTCTTTAAATTTATATCATTCGCAAATTCATAAAAAGTTATTTTGAAAAAATATATAAAGTTGTAGACAAAAATAAATACGCATATTCTTAAAATTTAAAGCATACACAATAATTATTGAAATGGTTTGTAATAAACAAATATGATCCAGATTATTCAATCCTACGTATGAAATGATATTAAAATTATTGTTTTAAATAAATTTTAAAATATATATTTTGAACGACAACTCAAACAACTGGTTGATGGATTTTTTTTATAATAAATTAGTATTGTAAGAAGACAATGTATTATTTTATATTTTTAAAATGATAGACAATTTATTATTGTTGTAATAGTTAAATATTTAAAAAGTAATTATAATTAAAATATTTTTTGTTAATAACAATTATTAGTAAAAAATATAATTTTATGTTCGTTTGTTTTGTCAATTTTGTCTATTTCAAATATTCTTAATAAGTTATTTATTGAATTAAAATTATTTAATTTTAGGCAAAATAGTCTTTTTTTTTGTCTCGTATCCTTAGTGCGTAGTTCAATTTGGTCCCTCAATTTTAAAAAATAATTATTTTGGTCCTTTAAATTTATTAAATGTTTCAGTTTTATCTTTTTAAATCATTTTCTGTTAACGCTGTTAAATACTCTAAAGTTTGTATCCATGTCAACTCTATATGGGATCTTCTCTAAAATTATGATTGACATACATTTTAGTAAAACCAACTTGACAGCAACATGTTAAACAAGATGTTCCAACCTGCAGTTTTCAATATGTCGAAGAAGATGTCCCAACCAGAAGATATGACATTGCGTCTGCAACAGCTGATAGATATGGTTCAGCTGATATGTTAGTTATTGAATATTCAAGGAATATTCATTTAGCTTATGTGGCGTCCAAGATTGACAAATCAGAGATTCTATGTTGGTTTTTGATGTTATACAAAGTTTTTAAATATGGAGACATTTAAGGAAACAAATGATTGAAGACTTATTTTCTTGGAGAAGTTTGTGCAGACTTTGTGCAGTCTCACTGCTGCAATTTGAAGTTCAACTCAGACCAGAATGATGTTATATATAGACTGGTGAATATCTAGTATTAGGTAGAACTTACGTGTGTGTTTTGTTAGGGTTTTAGAATCGTTATTTGTAAGCACCTCTAATATCGTCTTGATAGAAGAGTATGACCGTTTTGGGTTGTAAGTTCTGTCAAGCATCCATAAGCTTTTAAGCATTAGATGTATGTGTGTCAGATGCTCATAAGCTATTAAGCATTAAGTATTTGTGTCAGTTCTCATAAGCTTTTGAGCATTGAGGATTGCGTGTCTTGGAAGAGTGACTTATGTGTTTTTGTTCTCTATTGTGTTTAAAGCTACTCCAATCATTGAGTGTGATTGAAGAGGAATTTGAGGAGGGACTCATACCTAGGTGAGTCTTAGGTAGAAGTTAAGAAAATGGTAGTGATTAAATACGTAGATTGTAAACGGGTATGTTTGATGTGTGGTCTATAAATTGATATTAAATTGAGAAGGTGAAATTGTTGGAACATTGGTTAAATTTTTTCATGGCATGCTAAGCATTTGTTAAAGCTCATGTTCTTGATCTTCTCGTGAAATGCTTGTGCATACTTCGTATGGTCGGTGAGGTTGTATCATTTCAGTTTTTCTTCTCATAGAATAAGCTAGTTCGTTTATCATTTTATATCTATTATCATATAATGCACGTTGAATATATTTTGCTCCTATGTTCACTTCCAATAATTTCAATTAAATCTTTGATTATTTCAATTTACATGATTACAGTGACATGGATCAAATTATAAACTTATGTGTGTTGTCTTTATTGTAATATATGTGCATTTTTGTATTGTACATTGCTCAAATTGCATAACTATAAGAAATATTGTTCATACATGCATACATTCTAATATTACACATACAAAAATCAAATTGCATACCTAAAAGATGAAAACAAATTTCTCTCTCTTGAGACTTACAAGCATTTGTTGATTTTGAGTCAGTATAGATCAGCACATAAATTCTATGTGTCGAGACAAAAACTAAATTTTCATAATTGTTCAATTTGCTTCAGTATGTGTTGTCACAAAAATTGCATAGGTCAGCACATAAAATATTTATCTGTGCTAAATATGCAAATACTTCAGTACAGGTCGATACATAATACGTATGTGTCGACACGTAATCTAATCCGGTCAACACGTGTATTCAGATTGGGTCAAAATCTTACCATTTTCATCTACCATCCTCATTCATTATTCTTTGTGTCATAAACCCAAACAAAATTCTCTCCTCACTTACTTAAATTTCGTTCAAAATCTCTTCCTCAACATAAATTTAGTCATTAAATCTATTTTTCTCACTTCATTATCATTCATCTCCTTCAATATTCCAACTTAATTACCATTCAAAGTCCAGTATAATGTGTCTCTAGCCCTTCTACACTCATCCATTGCATCTTTCATTCATAAAATCATATATATTATGTGTATTCTTACTTTTTTGTGCATCTACCTTTATCATAACATCATTTCCATTTGTAAGGGTAACATATATCTCTCAAATTCCAATTGTTTTGGTTGGGGAATTCCGTCGAACACCTTTCGGGCGAGTTTGAATTGGTGAAATTTCTCATGGCTCCTAGAGTTTCAAGAGACAAAGAGGCTGGCAGAGGTAAATGGAAGGTTAGTTCATCCTCAAATGCTTTTGAATCTGTGTTTGATCTGGTTAATGAAGAGAATATGGAATTCTTTGAAGAAAAATGTTGTGGAAGAATTGTTGCCAAGCAACATTACTACAAAGTGTATACCGCTGAAGAACTTTATATTCTTGAAGTTATAAGCACGATAAACCATCAAGGAATCAACTAATTCCTACACTTGACACAATACTACAATGATAATTTGATTCGTATTTTCTATTATGGATTGCACAAGTAGGATAAGGCTGAATTCACTTTCGTTATTAGAGGTAAATCCTACACTTTTACAAATTATATGCGGAGGACTATTTTTGGAATTACTATAGGGAATGAACTAATGGTTATGGACTCAAGAGTTCATCCTAATTTCAAGTGGAGAATGCATTCTAATGAGCATTTAAAAGAGTTAAGGGATAACAACAACAATGATGGAATTACTATTGGATGCCTTAAGAGATTGCCCCATATATTGCATTGGTTTTTACACATATCTTAAATCCTAAGGGATGAGGTTTCTCAAGAGCCGACAATTTTGAGATACACTTAGTTTATCTTCTTCTCAACTAGATTATGATAAATTGGATGTATTATTTCGTAGCTCGTATGTTCACTATCAAAACATGCAACAAATGGGATGTTTTTAGCTACCCATCTATGATAGCTAAAATCTCAACTAATTCAATATTGGTTGCCCAAGTCTTCCTTGTGTCTATCCAGATGCAAATTTGGAATCCACCAAGAGAACCATGACTAATTTGAGATGCAATTGAGATCCAGAGAGGGAAGTATACTATTACCGAGTTCCTCAGACAAAGCAGAAAATATATAATTTTGATGATCCTGCTGAATTCTATGATGTTGCTGATGAACAAGGGATTGATGAAGGTCCTGAAGACATAAGTGGTGCTCCTCAAGGTGACACTCACATGGCTGATGCATATCACGGGGAAGATGAAACCTGGATGAATGCAATTGTGGCTCAACAACATGAGTATGAGCAACCTTGGACGGATAATTGGCAACAAAACTCTTGGACTGAGCAGGGAACAAACTATAGAGGATATGATGGGGGTTCTTATGACTATGCTTCTGGTTCACATGACAACATGTACGAATATGAGACAGGAAATAATTCTTAGATCCTTACTATGCTCCAAAACATGCAGATTCAACAAAATCAACACTATGAAGAAGAAGTGCAATGGCGTGAAGCTGAAGTGCAATGGCGTACTGATTTTTGGAGTGCTCAAAATGAGCAATTCAGGTTGGTTAATGCAAGATTAGATACTCAAGAAACCAACTTTGATTTATTTTCCTCAACTGCTACTGTAAAGTTTCATTTTCTTCATGATGAAGTCCACAGGTCAAGTGGTGTTATCCAAGGAAGAATCAACCACCTCCCCACAATTGGTGTCCAGTAGAATGACGAAGCATCTGCATTTTATGAAGATATGCGTAGAAGTGGACAAACCTATCAAAGGCGCCATGGTGGCCCTGATGGACGTTGATGCGTTGCATATCTCTCTGGTGTTTCCTATTTTCATTTCATTTCATGCATTGTATTTGAAGAATTTTTTTTATTTGGCTTTATGTAGTTTGATTCTCTTTTATGTGTTTGAATAATATGTGCAACTTTGCCTTATTTATGTAATGTTGGATATCCTTCCTTTATGTTTATCTCTTATCTATTTTTTTTAAATAATGTCATTATATATATATATATATATATATATATATATATATATATATATATATATATATATATATATATATATATATATATATATATATATATATATATATATATATATATATATATATATATATATATTTGTTACGGTGTGAAAGATAAGATATTTCTAATCGTGTGCTTTGTCTCTTTTTGATATTTTCAAAGGGAGATAAGATATATGCGATGATAAATATTGAAAGCACATATTCAGGGGGAGCGTAAATCAAACACACGAAATGCTCGTCGCATTTTTTCCATTATCAAAAAGGGGAGTTTATAAGTGAAACATTCCTCTATATTTGTTTTGAGTAATGTCAAATATACGAGAACCTAGCATTACTATATTGGATGTTATCTATGAGTTTAGTGTGGCATCATGTTCATTTAGAAGGCTTAGGTTGTTTAGGAATCATTTTGAAAGTAGTCTCATTCATTACAAAGTTGTTTCTGCACAAAATTGAATTGAATGTATCGACACATACGTATTTCAGGTCGACACATGCAACTCAGTGAATAAGAATTTAGCCTCTGACTTGGTTAGGTCGACACATACTGAAGCTTTTCTAAAATTACATAAAACTTATTTTATGTGGCGACACGTACGATCTTCAGGTCGACACATTCTCTATTGTTTTAAAGCATGTAGCCACTGACTTGTTTCGGTTGACACATTCAACCTTTAGGTCAACACATACAGTTGAAAGTTGAAATATGTGTCGACACATACGATTTTCAGGTCGGCACATACTGTTTGTTCAAGTATTTTTAATTCCGAAAAACTCCTTTTTACACATAAACTTCCACAACTATAAATATATCATTCATGCATCATTCATACATCATTCCAACCCGATAATACCATAAAATTAGCCTACATTTGCTCTTCATCTTTAACCTCCAACCTATGCATACACATTAACAAACCATTATAACGATTCTTTGTTAGGATGCCATCTAGACAAGGATTGATAACGTCTGATTAGGTTCTTGTGTAGCTGAGAATATTGGGTTGAGACTTATAGGGGTCTTCATCCGGGAAAACAATGAGTTTATCCTCCAAGATCATTGAGTGATTTGGGGGGTTTTCGTGCAAGACATTCAAGAGAGGATTGCGGCCAAGTGAATCCCTTTGGAGATAAAGAACGCAAAGGATCCTTTGGAGATAAAGAACGCAAAGGAAGTAGAGAGAGAACGGTGGATCAAACTGAAGTCTTGTGTTGCAAGAAGTGAAATTGACGGTGCGCAAAAGTTTTAGAGATAAAGTATGCAAAGGAGTAGCAAGATCCAGATAGTCAATTTGCAACTATTGTGTTTCGGTCTTTCTCAAGATCAAAGTAAGATAAGGGATTGAATCAACAACAAGCATTAGGATTTATGGAGTTGTTCTTGAACACTTCTCTTGTATTACTTTTTTGTATAGTAACAAGTATCCTAATTCCATTAAAATTAGGCGCAAGCGTTCCCACACACGAGGACGAAAATGGGGAACTCTGAAGACAAATCCTCGTGTCTCTTTTTCATATTGTTTTACTTGCTTTATTTTTATAAATCAATTTGTCTAATAGCATTTCGTTATCAATTGACTCATAGGAATTTTTCCGAACTGTTTTTGTTTTGAATTAAGTGTTGATATTTCTTATATTCACTTTTTATTATAAGTGCTTCTTATATCAACACAAATCAAAGGAAAATTCTAAAAATTCAATTTCACACCAAGTGGTCGACAAATTATTGTTGTTTGTTCTTTTGATAATTGTCGTTGGAAATAGCATTGCTGGGAACTTGTTATAAACGATCATAAAGTGTTACTTGATTAAAGTTCAATTAATTCAAATTATCGTATTCATTCTATTTACTATTTTATATTTATATATCCGAGTTCCAATAACTAAGGTTCAGTATACGACATTTTCTATAAACCTTCTACGTGCACTCTTTTTAAATCAAGATTTTGTATTTTTTAGTGTTTTGAGCTACTAAATTAAGAAATGTACAAAATAATGTAAAGCATAATGATGAGAGAATAAAAATGCTTAAAAAAAACTTGTTTTATTGATTGTGTATTGAAAATTTACAAAAAGTACAATTTTTAGAAAACACTAGTCATATTGGGTGAAATGACATGGCCTACAAAATCTAGCCTTGATCGTATACGTGGTGCCTCAAATTCGGTTTGCTCTTTCCAATTATTTTGTTTCTCTATCCACATGTGTGCAATATCCTCAAAACACGACTCTATGACAACATGTACTTTGGTGAATTTTTTACCAACATACACTCTTTTTAGCAACTAAATCTCAATATACCATCTCATACATTCATTAATCCCAATCTACCCTATTTTCAAACAAAATTTTTTTTGCCACAACTCATCCGCCAATACAATGGGAAGAGGAGTGCATTTTTTCTTCATTCCGCATCTGCATTGGGCGGATGCTGTTAAAAATAGAGAGGGTCCGCCCATTGGATGGGCGGATGTGTGCAAACATGATTTTTTTTATTCTCTAAATTAAATTGATATAATTAAATAATATACATTATAATTAAACAAAATACACTTTAATTAAACAAAATATACTATAAATAAACAAAAATTTAACTAAAGGACATAAATTAATTTTTTTCATTTTAACATATATAATTCCAAGACACATCTACTGTCGATTTTGACCGGGTCGTGTCAATCGTTAGTGAGTTCCACAAGCAGGTGCTCGTCTAGTATGTTGGCCTGTTCTGTGATTTCCTTCTTCATTTTGTGGTTGAGTTGAAGGTCCCGCGTCACACCCGCCCATTTAAAATTCCTCAATCATGTCCTCATTGGTAAAGTCTGTCTCGGCTGCACTGCCATAACTTAATCTGGTTCCCTCCCAATTCCAATTTGGTATGGGATTGGAAGACATTGGGCTATTTATTAAGGGTTGGTAACAATCTTGGGATGTAAATTGTTGTGGTCGGGGAATAGGCATTTGTTGTTGGGGTGTCTGATAGTTGAGATTATGTGGGGTTTGTTGGGTGCCCCATTGGGTGGGGTTAGATGAAGGATATTGTTGTTGGATGCCCCATTGGGTGGGGTTAGATGGAGGATATTGTTGTTGGGTGCCCCATTGGGTGGGGTTAGATGAAGGATATTGTTGTTGGGTGCCCCATTGGGTGGGGTTAGATGAAGGGTTTTGTTGTTGGGTGCCCCATTGGGTTGGGTTAGATGAAGGGTTTTGTTGATGGTATTGTTGGCTTGGGGTAAAAGGTGGTTGTGTTGGGAAGAAAGGTTGTTGCATAAAAGATGGTTGTGTTGGGAAGAAAGGTTCTTGGTTGCTCATGAATGGTTGTTGGGTGTAGGTGCTTGATGATGGTCTGGTGTGTTGGACGTTTGAAGATGTTGGCAAATTACGAGGGTCATATAAGAAGTTGTTTGGTGACAGATACAAATTTGTAACAGACTTATACCATTCCATGTATTCCTTACTTGGTTTACATTCTTCTGACATGACATCTCCTTGTAAGACTTTATTTTCGCGGTTATGCCATTGACGACGCTCCTGTTTGTAACAATCTTTCCAATTGCTATATGCCCATTGGTCGTTCACCACACTTTTGTGATACTCCTCCATGCACTGTGGAGCATCCGGTATGCCTTGCTTAATGCTAAATTGTAGTTTTACCCGATCAGAATGGTGCATTTCAACAGTAGTAAAACAGATGATAAATGTTTTTTCACTCCACACGTGACTATCGGTCGGATCGGTATCATCAAGTCCCAGATAGGGCCTCTATGTAAACTGTTAACAAAACCAGTTATTAGTTTAACGAACTATATAAAATATGTAATACTTAAAATATGGTTAAGAATATTACATCAGATTCTTCGAAATGATCGATGAAAGTCCGATAGCCAGGTGCACAATGATGAGGAGTCTTTTCGTAATCCATCCCATAGGCAGACCATCTAAAAAAATGTAATACTTAAATATTGTTCACATAGTAAATAAGTTTAAGACAAAGGAGTAGTTACAACTTACTTGGTTGCGTACGGAAAGTGAAAAGGATTATGATTCCTAGGCGCTAGATTCGGCATCATGGACCATCCCCAAGCTTGTATTAGTGTTGAACAACCAGCAAAATTATGAACATCTTTTTTGGCGCATCTACAGAGGTTTCTGTATAGATGCGATAAAACTGCTGATCCTCAACTGTATCTACCTATTTTATTAAAGTCATCTAGTAATGGTAAATACATTAGATGTATTGTGTTACCATTCGTGTCAGGAAATAATAAACAAGCGAATAACAATAAAATATAAATTCTAGTTTTTTTATGAATTTGTTCTATGGTGGAATCTTGGTTCAAGTCAAATGCATCATATATTTCCCGGAGCCAAGTAATTTTGACGAATTGTACCTTTCTAGCTCTTTCGGGCAATTCTTCACCCAAGAGTTCTTGAGTTATGGAGTATTCAACATTTGTTCTCCCATTCACTACCAAACCGTTTACATGTAAACCCATTAACATGTGGACATCTTCAAGGGTGACTGTGGATTCACTGGTAGGAAGATGGAATGTGTGTGTATCCGGACGCCATCTTTCACATAAAGCGAGAATAAATTTCCTATCCACCCCATATGACGTTATGTTGAGAACGTGCCCAAAGCCCGCTTGCATCAGATATGGACGGATCATTTCGTCTACGGGCACATACGAGTGTGTACGAGGCCTAAATTTTTTCTCATTCTAAAAAATAAAATAGTTAATATTAGAATATGGTTAATGTCAGAAGTATATTCTTAAAATTTAAAAAAATTTATACGTAAATATATTCAAGACTTACATATTGGAGTATGTTTGACAATGTTCCTCGGTGCTCCTCTCCATAAGTTAACAGAGACATTATAGAAAATTGAGTTTGGTGTAAAATTATGATAAGAAAGAACAGATAAAGATTGAGTATGATGTAAATTTTGAAAAAACGAATAGTATTTATAGAGAAAACTGTAGGGTTTTATTCAAAAAATTTAATGGAAACCATAAAATGGTTGGGAGTAATAACTTTGCATGCATGCTGTGTACGTAAATTGTGCTGTATGCACAGCTTTACAGAGTCTGTCTACTCAATGGGCGGAACCCTTTGCATTTTCTGACACGCCGCAGATACAATGGGTGGACATGTTACTTTTTGGTCTTCCATCCGCACATTTAATGGGCGGAAGCATGCAATTTGGCCTGCCAATGTCGCATGAGCAATGGGCGGAGCCTATAGGAACATCAATGCTTCTGCCTTCCCATTGGGTGGAACCCTTACACAAATTAATGGCACCGCTTCTGCAATGGGCGGATGAGTTAATGTTATCAGTTTGACCACTAAATTCAGTTCTTCCTACGTTTATTTATTACAATATATTTACTAAACAAAAAATATATTTCATTTAAATACACTTCTACCTCCTACTTTTTTTCATCAACCCAACCCATTTCAAAAACAAATTTCTCCTACAATTCAGATCTTATTCACTAACAAATCAACATGTCTCAAATACCTCAATATGTAGTGGATGCTCATTACAATGGAGAGATCCTTATCTCTGATGAAATGGGCATTATATTCGAAAATACCGATATATGCCAGTTCAAATTAAGTAGAAATGTGAAGTTTGAATATTTGAGGGAGAGGATATAAACAAGGATGCAATCTGGAGCTGTCTCACAAATTATATATCGAAATGCTGTTAATTTCGGTGTGAACCAGGTGAAATATGTTCCACTAAAAATCCGAGATGATGATGATGTGGAAATGATGTTTTACAACCATGAATTATCTGGGTTACATGCGATAGATTTATACATAAAATTTCAAATTTCTCAACAATCTCAAATCTCACAAGTGGCCAATCCCAATGATGCTGAGCCCGTGTCCATAATTCCCGAGGAAGTCGTTGTCGAAGATGACGAAGAAGAAGAGACTGAGTCACAAGCTGATGATTTATTCACTACTTTATTTGAAGACGATGGACGTGACGAGGCGGATGCAATCAACGAAACTGAACAACACATTCCACTTGAGAATATCTATTGTCCACCCGCCCACATGACCACTCTGGAAACAGCTGGAGACGAATCATCCTTTCAATGGCCCAAAAATCCTCGTCTTCCGCTGGAGGATGACATAGCTGTTGGGAACCAGTTCAAAAACAAATTTGACTGTGTCTTTGTGATATCCAGGTACCATATGAAACATGTCGTTGATTTCAGGGTTACATGTTCTGACACGAAGAGATATAAAATTTGTTGTAAGCGTAGTGGTTGCAACTTTCGTCTAGTGGCATCCTATAGGAAAAGGAGTGACCTATGGGAGATAGGAATCATGGAGCCCCCACATAATTGTTCAACGACCATCTTTAATCAGGATCATTGACAACTAAGCTCTCGACTGATGAGTGAATGATTAATGCCTCTTGTTGAAAAGGATCCCTCTATCAAGGTGAGTGTATGTATTAACGAAATTGTTTCTTTTTTCAAATACACTCCATCTTACAAGAAAGCGTGGATTGCTAGAAACAAAGCAATCGAACAAGTGTTTGGTAATTGGGAAAAGTCATACAATGAACTTCCAAATTACTTGTTGGCCCTTAAGAAGCTTGTTCCAGGCATTGTAGTAGAAATGCAAACACTACCGGTATATACAGATGACAGGACTATTATTGCTGGGAAACAAATCTCCCACCGATTATTTTGGGCTTTCTAACCATGCATACGTGGCTTTGCATATTGCAATCCTTTACTACAGATTGATGGTGCCTAATTATATGGAAGGTACAAAGGTACACTACTAATGGCTGTAGCACAAGACGAAAACATCAATATTTTCCCAGTTGCCTTTGCCTTAGTGGAAGGTGAGACGGCGGATGGTTGGGGTTTCTTTCTAAAAAACTTGAGAATGCATGTAGCTCCTCAACCTGGCTTGTGTTTGATTTCTGACTGACATGCATCTATCGAAAGTGCTTATAACAATCCTGAAAATGGTTGGAATAACACTACATCTGTCCATGTGTATTGTATCAGGCATATTGCGCAAAATTTTATGAAGGATATCAAGGACCGTATCCTCCGGAAAAAAAATAATCAACATGGGTAAGTACCTTTTATGCAAACATTACATGCTCGTTGATAGTATACCATTATATTAACCAATATTTTTTTTAACATGTAGGGTATGCGCTGAACCAAACCTTGTCGAGTCACTAAATTCCGTATTTAAAGGCACTCGTAATCTCCCCATCACATCGTTAGTAAGTGCAACATACTATAGGATGGGAACACTCTTTGCTGAAAGGGGTGCAAAGTGGAGTGCAATTTTGAATTCTGGACAAACATTTACAGAACGGTGCGTGAAGGTGATGAAAGAAGAGACGTCTAAATCCGCCACACATCAGGTAAGCATTTTTTACTATAATAATAACACTTTCAGTGTGAAGGAGACAATTAACCACGGTGAGGGGAAGCCATTGGGGCGTTACAAGGTCAACCTAATGGAAGGATGGTGTGACTGCGGAAAGTTTCAAGCATACCGTGTTCCTTGTTCACATGTTATCGCTGCATGTTCTGTGGTGTGCCAAAACGCATTTCTTCTATTGTCTGACGTTTACAAGGTGGCGAACTTATTTGGGGTTTACAGCACGAGCTTTCCAGTTCTACCATACGATGAGTATTGACCCACTTATGAGGGAGATCAAATTTACCATAATCCAGTTATGCGGAGGAACAAGAAAGGTCGTCCCGTGAGCACCCGTATTACAACAGAAATGGACGCATATGATAAGTTGGATAGAAAATGCACATTGTATCGTCTTCCAGGTCACAACCGAACGCGATGCCCCAATGTAGGAACTAGTAATAATTAGTTATTCATTTTGTTATCAATCTGCAAAGTTGTATGTATAATGACGCCGAGTAATTATGTTTCATTTCACTAATACTTCTGCATTTAATATAAATAACAATTTGAAAAAACAACACATAAATTAAAATACTGAGACGAATAGTAGAACTTAGCAACAACATTAAACGTAAACAACATCAACATGTTCAAACAAGGACATAACCATTTCTAGGATATTACAATCAGCAACACAATATCTTTTTATTGAAGCATCATCATAAGAACACATGCGTCGTTGTGAACAAGTCTCAAAGAACGAGTGGGTCCATTTAAGCCAGGCACCGTAACTAACCTCTCTATTTTCCGAATCTTTTCACCTTGGGAAATTTCTTCCCCTAACCATCCCTCCAAGTGCCTATGCAGATGCTCAAATGTCTGCGTGTTCAACAATTTGATCTTCATCGGAGGCTTTACTGGAGAAAAATAAGTTCTGCGTCTCTTTTCATATATGGAAACATTGAAAACTCCCCGGATGTTGAAGACATTTTTAAGATACAACTAAAGAAAAATAATTTAAGTGTAGCTAGGATCATTCAACATCAACGATATTTATAGTTCACAGCAAAAAATTTAAATTAATAAAATAATAAAACCCTCCGCCCATTACAGTGGCGGAGCCGTACATAAATAATAAAATTACGAAAGCTTCCGCCCATTGCACTGGCGGAACCGTACTTAAATAATAAAATAATAAAATGAATAAAACCCTCCGTCCATTGCAGGGGCGGAGCCGCACTGCAATAATAAAATAACAAGACCCTTTCTATGATTAATATTTTAACATTGATTTCTTATTTAATAGAAATTTTAATTTATTTTTAAAATTACATTAAAAAAAATTTTATTTGTATATTAATATTTTAATATTTTAATAATTTCATTAAAATGACTTAAATTTGAATATTTCAAATTCATTTTATACAAATATATTGATTTCTTATTTAATAATAGTTTTAATTTATTTTTAAAATTACATTAAAATAAATTTTATTTGTATATTAATATTTTAATATTTTAATAATTTCATTAAAATGACTTAAATTTGAATATTTCAAAGTCATTTTATACAAATATATTGATTTCTTATTTAATAATAATTTTAATTTATTTTTAAAATTACATTAAAATAAATTTTATTTGTATATTAATATTTTAATATTTTAATAATTTTATTAAAATGACTTAAATTTGAATATTTCAAAGTCATTTTATAAAAATATATTGTTTTTTTATTTAACAGCAATTTTAATTTATTTTTAAAATTATTTTTAAAAAAAAAACGTTACTCAAACAGCTCCGCCAATGCAATGGGCGGAAGCTGTGTAATTTTAAGACCATCCGCCCATCCATTGGGCGGAGCCTCCTAATATTAAATTTTTTTTTTGAAAAGGTGGTATAGTGAAAATATTGGTTGAAATGTGTGGTATATTGGGATTTAGTTGTTAAAAAGGGTGTATGTTGGTAAAAAATTTGTACTTTGGTTAGTGATTCTACATCTAAGAAACACGAGCAAAATGACAAATTGTTCAAATTCACTTAGCCTTCATAGAATCTAACACCTCCATGACTTTTAAGGACCTTAGTAGAATTGAGAAACATTCTACTAAGATGCATTTAAATATCTTTGCACTCCCGAAACATGCCTTCACCCGACGAGAAACTTGGCGCACAAAATTCCCTTAATTGTTTTTTTTAAAAGGCCAAAAAAAACCAACATATATTATTGATACTGGGGCATAAGAAATGCCATGATAGCAGATTACAAAATCAAGTTTTGGTGTAATAAGACATAAACCAGTTATAGATATTTAGAAAACTAAGACACAAAATGCTAAACACCAGAACAATACAAACTGTCCCAAGACCAACTCTCAGATAAGCATTAGACCAGATACACTCCGGCTGATGCCGTGACCTGATGCTTACTTTATTTCCATTCCTCGACCACGAGAGAATCTAACAAAATCACCCAGCTAGCGCAACCCACTCAGCAGACCTGAAACAATGTTCTAGAAGAGTGATGCAACACCATGGCTGATCTGAAATGGCCCTCCAAAGACGGAGAGACTGCTGGCAATAGCAAAACAATCGAGTGGGTGTTGCCTAACCGCCGACTAAACCAAGGACACTAGGAGAGAACATACTGCTGCTACAAGCCGAGAAAACAACGCTTGAGCTTCAGGATTGATCCACACAACCAAGAGCGATTCTAGGATTCAAAAACCATGAGACGACGTTATAGTTGCTGATGCTTGATTTAACCTTTAGCCAATTCCAAGACCATCATTTCACGAATTCTACCATGATGAGCAAATTAGTTTCCTTGTTATTGAACAGCTTTTCATTTCTTGCTCTCCATATGCACCATATACAAGCGAACCAGATCACTCTAACTCTCGGAATTTATTCTTCCACCCCCGATCAGACCTTCGAATTGAAGTAAGTGGTATAACCCATCGTTTTGGAGAGCCGTTGATATGCCCAGCTAAGATAAAACTTGATACCATATACCTGCAAAAACATGACATTCAAAGAATATATGGGAGACCAATTCCTCGATCCCACAATCACTATAGCACAATAGAGAATCCTGACCAATGACTCCTTCCATTAACAAATTATCTTTTGTGGTCATTTTATTCTGTAGGAGCCTCCAGACGAGGCAAGAGACTTTTAGCAGAATATACTTGTTCCAAATATTTGACCACGCTGGGTTGGTCGAGTATGATCTAGACTCCATGATATTTTTATAGGTTCCTTTTACTGAATACTCATTAGTGAATGCATTATCCCCTATATCTAATTGATTTAAATCTGCCCACCAGAGAGACCAATCTCTCCCCCCAAATCTGTCATACCCTTCAGTGACACCATATATGTTAGCTAATGCTTTATACCATAGTCATCTATTTTCTTATCTAAGTTTCCACACCCATTTACCCAAAAGAGCATTGTTAAATCGTCTCAAGTTTTTTATTCCCAATCCCCCCTTCTTTTAAAGGTATACATACCTTATCTGATTTGATCCAGTTTATTTTTCTCTCCTCCTCCCCCCCACCCCATAAGTATTGTTTAAACATGGATTCGAGTTTTGAGATGATACCAGGCGAAGCCTTGAAAAGAGAGAGATGATATATCGGAATAGTCGAAAAGATTGATTTTATTATTACCACCCGACCTTCGATGGACAGTTGGTTTTACTTCCATGACGATAATCTGGATCTCACTGAATCTACCACGGGTTTCCACGTTGATATTCTTCTTGGGTTTTCCCCGATCGGTAAGCCATGATATTTAAACGGAGAGGATCCCACGTTGCAATTTAAAATTTTGGCCGCTTCATCTAAATTTTTTCCAGAAATGTTAATCCCGATCAGAGTTATTAATAGCGCCCGTAGTGGCCGCTATCGCGGCGCTCTAGACCGGAGCAGGGGCCTACCGCGCGCGCACATGGGTGCGGTGGCGGAGAGAAGATCGCGAGTGCTATTGCTGCTAGACCGAGTCACGGATAGAGGGCGCCTCCTGAGCGGAGCGGTTCGGGCCTGGTATATATTTTTAAAAAAAAAATTTTGGATAAAATTACTGTTTTGCCCTTATTTTAAAATAGATTTCTATTCTCATTCTGCTTCTTCATTTCTTCGTGCCCTATTTCTTTTGTGCCCTATTCTCATTCTGATTCTCCACCGTTCCAGCAACAACAACATATAGGTTCATCTTCTCCACCGTTTCATCTCCTTCTACTTTCGTTCCATATCTATGCAGTTCCAGCAAGCCTTCTTCTACTTCTCTGTTCTATTTCTCCATCGTTCCAGCAACAGCCAACAAGGAATTCTCCATTCCATTTCTCCGTTCCAGTTCTCCGTTTCACTCTCAGCCAGCCTCGGGTAAATATACTTCTTTCGTACTTTTTCATTATCTATTTTCGGGTAAATATGACAGCTTCTTCGTTGATACCGAATTCTATGTTGGTTGCCTCATATGCTCCAACGTTCAAACCAACCAATAGTAAGGACATAGGATAGAAATACAATCATTTAAAGGATTTGAATAACAAGAAGAAGGTGACATGTGATTTTTGTAATTTAACTAGCAGTGGGGAAATAAGTAGAGCCAAAAGGCATTGTTGTACCCCAAAATTTTCCCTCCCATATTTCTCAATACATGTCAAGTAAGGTATTCAAATTGCTCAAGGAAGTCCAAGAGTTGACCAGACAAACTCTCTTCTAAGGCAGTCTATCTCAAATTAGGGTTTCATTTTGCATCAAGATGCTTGATTCAAAAGGATCCCAAATGCTCATCATTGTCCTAATATGTTCTCAAGATCATTCATGTCAAGTTTCAAGCCTTGCAGAGAAAATTTGCTCAGTCAATTGCTAAAAGGCCTGAAAATCGACTGTGCTAGGGCAAAAGTCAACTGTGGCCCACATACAGTTAAACTTCAAGATTTTTGGTCAACATCCTCATTTTGAAGTATTATGCATCATTTGATCAAGGGTTGATCATGATTCCTCAAGGATTGTTCACAATTCATCAAAACCCAAAAGTTGCTAAATTAGGGTTTTATAGGAAAAGTCAACTCAACTTTGACCAAGCATAACTTTCTCATACTTTATCAAAAATGACCCATCCAAAGCTCATTTTGAAGAGGATTCAATTCCCTACAATTCATATTCAGCTCCCAAGTTCAAAATATGCACTCACAAGAAGATATGAATTTGGACATTATAGGTCATTTTGGAAAAGTTAACAAAAACACCTTTTGGATCAAAGCTTCATACATGAACATGGAAGACTCAATTGAGATGAGACAAAAAGGGTTGCTTATAGGACATCTTAAGCTTTCTAAAAAGTCACAGAACACCTCTCTAGGGTCAAAATTGAGAGAGTTATGCATTGGCCAAGTTGACCCTTTTTGCAAAATTGCCAAAAGTCAAATGTGTCCAAAATTGCATTTTTTGCCAAATGGGCCCAACTTTTTATGCTTGCACTGAGTTTGTAATGTGACCCACGACCCATGAGCCCTTCCATTTGTCATTCTTTTATTTTTGTTATTTATTTTGATTTTTATTTCATTTAAATCAAATAAAATCAATATAAAATAATGAAAATATCAAAAACTAATTAAATCTTGAGATTTTGTGCATGATTAGGTTCATTATATAGCTGGAGACAAGATCAAATCGTGCAAGGCTTCACATGGACAACAAAAGATTTATTTTTCTTGATTTGGAAAGATTTGGTGCAAGGATTGAATCATGAATCAATATTCATAATTGGAAGAGATTTGATACAAAATTGTAACCCTAATACACTCTAGTATACATAAGGAACAAGTGCAGATCAAAAAGAGGAGGCTAGAGGCGTGCAAAGGCAAAGAATAAATTGCAAAAATTCAAGGAAAAAGTGCAAACTGATTTCCAAGTTTCAGGCCATCTCAAGCCATTCTAATCATACCAATCAATTGTGGGACTCCCCAGGATCGTGTTTCCATCGCTAGCAAGCTTCCCCACGCCTTGAAACGCCCTGTAAGAGTCACACAGTTTGCATATTTTCTTGAATTCGAATACATTAATTATGGTATATTTAGCATGATTGATTGATATATTTTTAATCCTTGAGATGTTTGCAAGCTAATGGTTATTATTAATTGCATTTTTGTTGACTGAACATGAAACTGCCATGGCTAGGGTTCTTTCTTTGTTTTTAGGGGTTTTGTGTACAGGGAAAATTGGCCATTGATAATGGTACCATGATGCTTGTGATGTTGAAACGAGTTGATTGGTGCCATTGGTTTTCATTTATCATGCATGTATGAGATTTTGGAATGAATAGGGGTTGTAGCTACACTCAAATGTCCATAGGTAAAAGCTATGAAACTTACAGCGACGGTGGGAGGAAGAAGATGGTTATGTGGCGCTCTCTGACTTACCAATTTAAATTTCGCGCGTTTTAAAATATAACATTTTGATCTTATGATATTATAATTGTTATTGATCATATGTACAACTAATTATTTTGGCTCAACTGGCAGCGTGGCAAGGGGATAATGCTCAAGGACCTGGGTTCGATCCCCAGGTCCCAACTTTAGCTTCATATCATTTTTCTGTACATAATCAGGTGCGCTAGTATCCCATGTGTCCACCATGTATCATCGGCATCCAGCCATCAGATCTCCAACAAGCCAGATCCAAGGCTTCTCCCTCAAAGGTCCATCGTGTGCCTCCAGTCAATGAATGCACTGGGTCCAACAAAGTCAACAAAGGCCAGGAGTTGTTGGGCCAAAAAAATTAGATTCACCCCCCCCCCCCCCCGTCTTGATAATGCTATCAGGCCCGCTCTCTTTCTTTTCTCTAATTTATTTCATTTATTTAATTTAATTAGCTTAATTTTAATTAACAAAATTAATTTATTTTTCACAAAATCTCAAAATCAAGAGTTTCTACAAAAATTAGAATTAGGTTTTTGTATCAAATTTAATTTAATTTAGTTTAACTTAATTTAGGAAAATTCTAACCTTTTTTTATATAATTAAAATCAATTAGAAAAATTAGGGTTAAACTTGTGATTTGATTTTTTTTATTTCTTTCTCAAAAAATAAAAAAATAGGTTAATTTAATTATTTTCCTTAACTAAAATTAATTAGTGATTAGGTTATTCAATTGAACTTTATTTTCTCAAATAACACAAAACGACAAAAAAATGATTTTTCTTTTAAATTGCAATTAGGCTTAGTTAGGTGTCAAAACCCTAATTATTTTGCATTCGATTCATCGCGCGCGTTTATTATTTTTTGCAATATTGATGTAATTGTCCATGGTATGTAATAGACTAAATTAGGATTTTCTTTACTTATCGTCTTTTATGGGTTTTTTGGCTATGTAATTAATCCCTACCCCGAAGCCTTGTAATAACGTAGGTTTATTTTCTCGCATTTTAATTCTCGCAAATATTAATTGTTTAGATGTATGTTAATAGGATTGTATGATAAGATTGCATGATAATTTAAAACGGCTAGAAAACCCTAATGTGCAAAGATAATAACTGAAATCAAATCACTCGCACATGCGCACTCCTAGGGTATACTCTCACTTCGGTTGCCTTCGGTAAACGGTCATTAAGTATAGGGTGTCTTAGTAGTTGCCCTCCCGTCTAACAAAGATCAAAAATCCCGTTCGGAAATGTTGCCTCGGAAACGTCACCTCGGAAATGTTGCCTCGAATATGATCTTAAGACTTTAGGGTTATTACTAAGACGTCCTAACATTGCTTTAGTGATTGTACGTCCCTTTCAAATTGACCCTTACAACTCCAACAACGGTGCTTCCTATTTCTCAATAGTAGGATAGCATTGTCTAAAGGAAATGAGAACAGAAACAATCATTTTTCGAGTAGGTAGATGCTAGTAGATACTTGCTCAAATCAAATTTTTTTTCACACTTACACTTTTTAAAACAATTTTCAAAACACTTCGTAACACTCTTAAGGACAGAAACAAGGGTTAAAACAAAGTAAAACAAAACTTTTCAAAACAAACACACACAAGCAATTTTAAAAGATGAGCAAGTACCTAAGAGCCCATGGAAAACCATGGATAGAAAGGGTGTTAACACCTTCCCTTTCTATAATCTACCCCGTACTCAAAATATCTCCAAAAAGGGTTTTTCTGTGCTTTTTTCCTTTCCGGTTGGATGAAATAAAAGTCGGTGGCGACTCTTGCATACCGTAACATTTTGCGAATACAAAACGCAAAACACAAACCAGCATTTTCAAAACAGTCGGTTCTGCCACCGTATCACAGAACTGGAGACTCTGCTGGGGACCGAATAAGTTGGTATACCTTAGGATCTAGTTCATCATAATTGCTTCTCTTGTTTGTTTTGGTTGCTTTACTTTTAAGGGTTTTGTTTGGGAGTTACTATAGATCCTAACCCGGATCTGGGGACACCTTTTAGGTAAGTAGCAATAAACTGTGAGGGAACTGTATGGCGTAGACCGATACGGTTGAGGTAGTAGCTACGTTGATGTGGCACATTGGTTAGTACTGGTATCCCTTGTAGAGAAACGAGGAGAATACGGGGCTGCTGCGTGTGTCGTTAAGCATCAACTGACCATAGAACCTTTAATCGACCAACTTGGCCATTAGAAAGTAGTGAGATAGCCGGCCTCGGTGTAAAGCTGAGAACTGGTTGATACTCGATGCTACACTCATTGAGACCATACTCTCGAGATAGTTCCGGCTGCAAGAAAAGATTGCGTGAGCTGAAACCATGATCGATGAAGGATGGTCAGTGATATTGAGAACCTCTAGAACCCAGTTACTTTCTAGGAAAGGTTGAAACCAACTGAACTTCAAGAGGGTACTACCTTTGACCTCATGCAAGCCTTAAACTTAAGGGCTTTGTGTGACTTGTGTGCCTTTGCCATGCCTGCTATATGCTATACATGTTGTTTTTTATCATGACATCATGCATCATAACATGGCATTCACACTTCATTATACTAACCATTTCAAAGACCAATGGAATTTATCTTTGTTCTGTTTTGCAGATTATGGCTTCTGTGCGCAGAAATACCATCCGAGTTAACTTTGTGCAAATACCTACTCAACTTAAAGAGTTAGCCTCAAGAGTTTTTGAGACTTCTATGTTCATTAAGAGACATGGTCAGCTTCTTATCCTGGTTACCTCAAAGCTTGATGAGCAGATGATGAGTGTACTTTTCCAGTTCTTCGATCATGTGCATCATTGCTTCACCTTTCCAGATTACCAGCTGGTTCCCACTTTGGAAGAGTTCTCTCACTTATTGGGCATATCCATCCTTGAGCAGGTGCCCTTCACAGGTAGGGAAGAGACTCCTAGACCAGAAGACATTGCCTCAGCTCTGCATCTGAAACGGGCTGATGTAGTATCCAATTGGGAAACACGAAGCGGGGTCGAAGGTTTCCTAGCCAAATTTTTTATAGACCAGGCTCAGCTATTCTGGGATAATTTGGATTTTTATGCTTTTGAAGATATCTTTGCTCTCCTTATCTATGGCTTGGTTCTCTTCCCGAATCTGGATTCCTTTGTAGATGTAAATGTTATCAAGATCTTCCTTTCTCGCAATCTTGTGCCTACTCTGCTGGGTGATATCTTGCATGCCCTCTACACTCGTACTGTGCGAAGAAGAGGTACTCTTATGTGTTGCATGTCGTTGCTATCGAGGTGGTTTATTTCACACCTCCCTAAGTCTGTGCTGAAGAACGAAGAAGGTTTGGGTTAGTCCTACAGGATAATGTCACTTGCCCATACAGATATTCTTTGGAGCTCCCAGGCTATAGAAGACACTGCTATCATTGATCGTTGTGGGGGATACCCTAATGTCCCATTGCTTGGAACCAGAGGGGGAATAACCTACAATCCTTGTCTAGCTTTGCGAAAATTTGGTCGTGCTCGGAGAGATGGTCCCCATGAGCTACTTCTTGAGGATATCACATTTGACTACAAGGAAGACGTTGAGGAGCATCGTCGGAGGTTTATACGAGCTTGGGGTATGGTGAACAGATCTGACCCCCAAGAGTTGGGACCAAGGACTTCCCTTCCTATGTAGCCTTACCTCCAATGGGTCCGAGCTCGTGCCCTGAAGCTTGGGATGCCTTATGAAGTCGTATTGCCAGTGATTGTAGATCCCACCAATGAAGAAGGTGTTCCTTACACAGTCCTATATCTTACATGCCCACTGATCCTGGGGCATTGCAGAGGTCTTGGATTCAGCTGAAAGAGGAGAGGGATACTTACCGGGAAAAGTACCATGACCAAGAAAGGAAGATTTTGAAGCTCACCAGGCAGCTTGAGGAAGAAAGAGTGATCAATGACTACGTCAGCACCAAGAGGAAGCATCCATGGGACTTTTGATTTTTCTTTTCTAAGTTTTAGATTTGTTTTCCATTTATTTCTTTGTAACGCCTCAAAAGCATTGCTGAACCTTTTACAAGTTAATCTAATAAAGTTTGTTTATTTTTGCAAATTTAAATTTCCTAAAGTCTTTGAAATCATTACATGCGCATCCCATTTCATGCACACCATTACAGGTTTCTCATATTCTTCATTGTTTATTTTAGCAGAAATGTCTTTTGATCAAGCCATCAAAGATCTTCAGGCACAGAATGCCCAATTCCAGCAGATGTTCCTAAGTCTGGCTAAAGGGAAAGAGGACCTGAAGACCCTTATTCTGAAAGAGAAGAAGAAGAAGAAGAAGAAGAAGAAGGTTGGTATTATGAACATGGGTAGAAGATTCAGAGAAAGGATAAGACAATCAGTTGATCTGACCTCCTCATCTAAGGACGGGGAGAACCAAGAAAGGGTAAAGGACCCCAGTCCTGCATTTTCTGATAACGATACGGATTATGATGATGAGCAATAACCTCCTGCTGAGGATAGGTACAAGCAGCTAGAAGACCGTCTGAGTGCTATGGAGATTCATAAGATCCCTGGTTTGGATTTCAGAGAGTTGGGATTGGTATCGGGAGTGGTGATCCCTCATAAGTTCAAAGCTCCGGTTTTTTCCAAGTACGATGGAGTATCCTGTCCAAAACTCCATCTCCGCTCGTACATCAAAAAAATTCAACCTCACACTGCTGATAGAAATGTGTGGGTACATTTCTTTCAAGATAGTCTGTCAGGGACTTAACTTGAATGGTTTTATCAGCTGGAAGGAGCCAGTGTCTGAAACTGGGAAGACCTTGCTGCTTCTTTTTACAGGAAGTATCAGTATAACACTAACCTTGCTCCCACTCGTACTCAGCTTCAGGGTATGTCTATGGGTGCAAGTGAAGGTTTTAAGGACTATGCTCAAAAGTGGAGAGACTTGGCTGGAAGAGTCCAACCCCCTTTGTCTGACAGGGAGTTGGTTGACATGTTTCTAGGGACGCTATTTGGTCCATTTTTCAATCATCTGATCGACAG
Organism: Vicia faba; assembly: GCA_948472305.1. NCBI lineage: Eukaryota > Viridiplantae > Streptophyta > Magnoliopsida > Fabales > Fabaceae > Vicia > Vicia faba. The sequence continues at coordinate 226,140,278 of OX451741.1, forward strand.
TTCGTCATCTGGGTTTATTGAGTTGATCTTGAATGGAGAGAGAGTAGAAGTTGGCATTCAAAGCGGTAAAATACAAAAGGATACTTCATCAAGTGCAGTAAAGAAGCCTTTCACCGGTAAGAAAGAAGCTAGTGCAGTCTATGGCTCGAGGGGCCAAAACAGACCTGAATACCGTTGAGCAGTAAATGCGGTAGTGATATCAAGACCCACAGTTGCTCCACAATGCAACAATCAACAAAGGGGGGAAAGACCACAGAGGTAGTTCACTCGGCTCAATTTGACCCTAACTCAAATTTTACCATAATTATTGAAGACCAATCTGGTAACTATGAGGGAGGCCCCGAAGAACCCCAACACCACATCTCCCCACTATAACCCGAATGCCCGTTGCGCCTATCACTCTGAAAGTCCAGGTCATGATACAAACAACTATTGGGCCTTGAAGAATAAGGTACAAGACTTGATCGAAGCCAAAGAGATTGAGTTTGATGCTCCGGAGAATCCCAACGTCATAACTGCTCCCATGCCCAAACATGGTCATCGAGTAAATGTTGTGATGATGATTTATTTATGACCTCTGTGGAAGAAATTTCTACTCCTTTGAGGATAGTTAAGAAGAATTTGTTGTTGGCCGGTTTATTTCCGGACTATGGTGAAGGTTGCCACATGTGTTCAATTTTGTCTGTTGGTTTCCACTTATTGAAATCAGGTGTTCAGCTCCTGATGGATAATAAAGAGATCATGTTCGAAAAGGCTATGATTCTGCTGGTTCCAATTGAAGATGTTGCCATCATAACCATTTCCGCCAATCCTTCCAAGGTTTCCTCGAGAAAACCTGTTAGGATTACACCTGTCTCGAGAATTGCTCCGTTAATAATTATTGTCCCTGGTCCTATCTCATACACTTCAGATAAGGCTGTCCCTTGGCACTATGGTGTTGATGTGTATTACCATGGAGTTAAATAAGACTTAAGGAGTGAGGAAGCTGATGTTGATATCAGCAATATTGTCGGGGCTAGCAAGGTCACCAGAAGTGGAAGACTCTTTTCTTCCGAGATTTCCCCTCCGATTGTTCACAAACCTATTGTCACCCCATCTGCTAGTACATCAACTACTATCCCGGTTCCTATTCCAGTTATCACCCCTGTCGCCGAGCCATCTGGGACTCGGGGCAAAGAAATCATAGGTGAGCCTGCCCGGACAGAGGCACCTAAGAAGATCATCATAGAAACCTCGAAACAAGAGATAGAAGAAATACTGAAGATTATCAAGAAGAGCGACTGCAACGTAGTCGAACAGCTGGGGTAGACCCCGTCAAAAATCTCCATGTTGTCCTTGTTGTTGTGTTCTGAAGCCCATGCAAAGTCTTTAATTGCATTCCTCAAAGCTGTGCATGTGCCGCAGGAAACTTCAGCCGACCAATTCAAAGATTGCGTAGCTAGCCTAACTGCCGACAATGGGATGGGTTTCTCAGATGCAGATCTGACCGCTAAGGGGAGAAATCATAATGATGCCCTGCACGTATCGATCGAGTGCAGGGGCACTACTATGGCCCATGTACTGGTGGATATCGGATCCTCATTGAATGTTTTGCCAAAGAAAGCATTAGACCGTTTGGACTGTGAAGGTTTGATTCTAAAGCCGAGCAATATTGTGGTTAGGGCATTCGACGGGTCAAAAAGGATGGTGCACGGGGAGGTGGACATCCATGTTAAAGTTGGCTCTCAGACTTTTGCATCCACCTTTTATGTGATGGATATCAGACCATCATATTCTTGCTTGCTAGGTCGCCCTTGGATTCATAAAGCTGGGGCAATGACTTCCACGCTCCATCAAATGTTGAAATATCTGGTAAAAGGGAAGATTGTAACGGTACAAGGTGAAGAGGAGTACATGGTGAGTCATCTCAATTCCTTTCGCTACGTAGAGATGGATGAGGAATTCATCGAAACCCCTTGTCATAACTTTGAAGAGGTCCCTCAGACTTTGGCGTCAACTGAAGTTGCTACCGACAAACCTCCAATGAAGATGGCTTCTCTCAAGGATGCCAGGGTTGTAATTGAAGAAGGGGCTCAAAGGGTTTTTAGGTGCGCACAGATTGGAAGACCTCCTCTGCACATCAGCAATCAGAGAGTTAATGCGATTGAAGATGGTGAAGAGGATTCAGACATCGACAACTGGATCTACCCAACAACCAATGGTGGACTGAACAATTGGACGACGAAGGACTTCATACCTATTTCTTTTATTCCACAGTAATTGACTTTTGTTTTAAGAGTTATAATAGACAGTTTAAAACTTTACGGCCCAGTTCCTTGCCCGAGGCACCTTGGCTTTGCTTGTGAGGGATTATTATTTGTCATTTCATATATCATTAATAAAACATTGGACGTTTCTTGCATTACAAATTTTGCGCTCGTTGTTTTTCTTTTTCTGTCTCTCGCTTTATCAAAAACAGCTATTCTCTTACACACACTCACGTAACATAATACAGATCCATATCCACTCTGGATCCCATTGATAACGACTCTGCTACTGCCAGTTATGACTCCGAAAATCTGATCGACCAAGCCGAGGGCGAAGGTGAGGATGATTGTGAGGTGCCTGGAGAACTTGCTAGACTGTTACTATAGGAAGAAAGGGCCATACAGCCTCATGAAGAGCCAGGGGAATCAGTAAATGTGGGTACAGAGGAAGACAAGAAAGAGGTTAAGATAGGTGCGAATCTGGAGCCCAGTGTCAAGCATTGGTTGATAAAAATGCTACGCGACTATGTTGAGATCTTCGCTTGGTCTTATAAATATATGCCTGGTTTAGACACCGATATTGTGGTTCACCATCTGTTGACTAAAGAAGACTGTCCTCCGGTAAAGCAGAAGGTTCGTCGTATGCGCCCTGAGATGTCTGAGAAAATCAAAGCTGAGGTCATGAAACAGTTCGACGCGGGATTTTTAGCTATCACTTCTTATCCACAGTGGGTTGCCAACGTTGTTTTGGTGCCTAAGAAAGATGGTAAGGTACGGATGTGTGTGGACTACATAGATCTGAACAGGGCAATCCCCAAGGATGATTTCCCGCTTCCTCATATCGATGTTCTGGTCGACAACACCGCGCAGCATAAGATCTTCTCCTTTATGGATGGTTTTTCTGGTTACAATCAGATCAAGATGACTCCCGAGGACATGGAGAAGACAACCTTCGTTACACAGTGGGGCACCTTCTGTTACAAAGTAATGCCTTTCGGGTTGAAGAATGTTGGGGCAACTTATAAGCGCGCCATGGTCGCTTTGTTCCACGACATGATTCACCATGAGATTGAGGTTTATGTTGATGACATGATCGCAAGGTCCCAGACTGAGGAAGAGCACCTTGACCATCTCCAGAAATTGTTTGACAGGTTAAAGATGTACAAGCTGAGGTTAAACCCGAACAAGTGTACCTTCGGGGTAAGGTCTGGTAAGCTGCTGGGTTTCATCGTCAGTGATAAGGGTATTCAGGGGGACCCTGCAAAGATAAAAGTCATACAAGAGATGTCGGCTCCCCGCACAGAAAAGGAAGTTATAGGCTTTTTGGGACGTCTAAATTACATTGCCAGGTTCATTTCACATTTGACTGCTACTTGTGAGCTAAGCTTCAAGCTGCTGAAGAAAGATCAAGTGGTAGAATGGAATGATAGATGTCATACCGCTTTCAAAAGAATCAAGGAATACCTCTAAGAGCCACCTATTCTGATGCCTCCAGTTGAAGGAAGACCTTTGATCTTATACTTAACAATACTGGATAATTCAATGGGGTGCGTGCTGGGGCAGCATGACAAGTCTGGCCGAAAAGAGCACGCTATTTACTAGCTTAGCAAAAAGTTTACCGACTATGAGACCCGATACTCATTGCTCGAGAAAACTTGCTGCACTTTGGCATGGGCTGCTCGCCGGCTGAGACAGTATATGCTGACTCACACCACCTTATTGATATCAAAGATTGATCTAGTCAAGTATATCTTCGAAAAGCCTGCCTTGTCCAGAAGAATAGCAAGATGGCAGATGATCTTAACCGAGTACGACATCCAATACACAACCTAAAAAGCAATCAAGGGGGGTGTATTGGCGGATAATTTGGCGCATCAGGCCGTGGATGACTACCAATCCATGAATTTCGAGTTCCCGGATGAGAACATCATGTTGGTGACCGATTGTGAAGAACCTGGACCGGATGAAGGACCTGAGGAAGGATCCTGATGGTCTATGTATTTTGATGGAGCCTCGAACGCATTGGGTAATGGCATTGGTGATGTAATTATATCTCCTGAGGGTTGTCATACTCCGTTCACCGCCCGATTATGTTTTAACTGCACCAACAATATGGTGGAGTATGAAGCGTGCATCATGGGTCTTCGAGCTTCTATTGACCTAAGGATTAAGTTCTTGAGTGTATTCGGAGATTCTTCTCTAGTGATCAGTCAGATCAAAGGTGAGTGGGATACGAAGCACCCAAATCTTATTTCTTACAAAGAGTATGTATTGACGTTGCTCCCGCACTTTGAGGAGATAACCTTTGAATATTTCCCGAGAGAGGAGAACCAGCTGGCGGACGCGTTAGCTACCATGTCTTCTATGTTCGAAGTCAGGTGGGACAATGAAGCTCCCCAGATTACCATTGAGAGGTTGGACGAACCCGCACATTGCTGTGACATTGAGACTGAAGAAGTAGCAGATAAACCCTGGTTTCACGAGGTAAAGAGATATCTTGAGGCTCAAGAATAACCCGAGGGGGCATCTGTTAATGATAAGAAGTTCTTGAGAAGGTTGGCGGTGAAGTTATTCATTAGTAATGGGTTCCTTTATAAGCGTAACCATGATTCAACCTTACTGTGATGTATGGACAAAAGCGAGGCAGAAAGGATCATGGCAGAATTACATGAAGGTACTTTTGGAACTCATTCCAGTGGACATACCATGGAAAAGAAAATCCTACGAGCAGGATATTATTGGTCTACTATAGAAGCCGATTGTTATCAACACTCTCGGACCTGTCATAAGTGCCAAGTCTATGCTGATAAGGTGCATGTACCTCCAGTTCCCCTGAATGTTTTGACGGCTCCTTGGCCTTTTGCAATGTGGGGCATCGACATGATCGGCGAGATCAGACCTATTGCATGCAACGGACATTGTTTCATTCTGATAGCTATTGATTATTTCATGAAGTGGGTTGAGGAAGCTTCCTTTGCTACAGTAACCAAGAACGTCGTGGCGCGGTTTATCCGACACAATCTGATTTGTCGATACGGTGTACCAGAAAGGATCATCACGGACAATGGTACAAATCTCAACAACACAATGATCACCAAACTCTACAAATAGTTCAAGATACAACATCATAACTCTTCTCCCTACCGGCCAAAGATGAATGGGGTTGTTGAAGCGGCTAACAAGAACATCAAGAAGATTGTGCAGAAGATGACGGTGACCTACAAAGACTGGTATGAGATGTTACCATTTTCTCTTTATGGGTACCGTACCTCAGCACGGACGTCGACAGGGGAAACACCTTATTCTCTGGTGTATGGCATAGAGGCGGTCCTACCCATCGAAGTCCAGATACCCTCTCTCCGGATTATGAAAGATGCGGGTTTGAGCAAAGATGATTGGATCCAGACCCGACTTGATCAGCTGAATCTAATCGATGAAAAGAGACTTACTGCTATTTGTCATGGTCAGACATATCAAAAGCGAATGATCAAGGCCTTTAACAAGAAAGTCAGACGTCAAGAATATCAGGTCGAGGATCTGGTGATCAAACGCATCATACTACCGCAAGGTGATCCTAGGGGAAAATGGACCCCCACGTACGAAGGGCTATTTTTGGTTAAGAACATTTTCTCGGGAGGGGCTATGATTCTAACCACCATGGATGGTGACGACCTTCCTCACCCCGTCAATGCAGACATAATGAAAAGATACTACGCATAATCAAAGACCCTCTAGGTTTACTAGCCTAGGCAAAAATAAGGGCTTCCCGGCAAACCAAAAGGGTTCGGGCAAAAGTAAGGGATGAAAATAAAATAAAAAACTGTACACCCGACAAGTCGAAAACCTGAAAAGGCGGCTTGGGCAAAAAAGGGTATCCCGGTGGACTGAAAACCGAAAGGGCGGTTTAGGCAAAAATTAGGGATCGAAGCGTAACATTATGTGGCATTACACGTGTGTTTAGAAAAATTGCATGTGGCAATTCCACTTACAAGTCAGTTTGACACTCATCAGTTTCATTTTGAAACAAAGATCAAAACATTTTTCTATTTTTGTTGGTAATTCCACAACTGAGAAGACTGAGAAGGTGAAACGCGAGCGAGCAGAACGTGAGCAAAGACAAATTCCTCATTCAAAACATTGCATGTTTCCTTGAAGGTGAAACCAGACTTCTCATCAGAGGTAAGTTTCTGCAAGAATTCTATTTTCATAGTTAGGGTTTCCTTGAAATTCGTCTCCCTTATCTGAAATTCATCTCTCTATTTAGGGCATTGTGTGTAATGGAGGAAATTCTTAATATTACGATACACCACAGTGGTCAATTTGTTAGTGAGGACTTGAGTGTGTACGAAGGAGGTGAGATTGCTGATTTGAGAGTAGATGCTGATATGTGGGGTTATTTTGAGTTATTGGGTGCTATTAAGGAACTAGGTTACCCAGCCATAGAGAAGATATACTATAGGGATCCAACTGCTGGAATGAATCTGTTGTTTTATGACAAAGGGTCCTTAGAGATTGCTGATATATATAGGGTTCATTTAAGTGTTGAAGTCTTTATTCAACACCCATTGTCACAACCTGAGTATGTTGATGAGAGTGAAGTTATTTTAGATGAGACACCCCTGAATGTAATGGAAGAGGATGAAGTTAGACAAAATGAGGTAAGTGAGGATGCAGTTAGACATAATGAGGTAAGTGAGGATGCAGTTAGACAAAATGAGGTAAGTGAGGATGCAGTTAGACAAAATGAGGTAAGTGAGGATGCAGTTAGACAAAATGAGGTAAGTGAGGATGCAGTTAGACAAAATGAGGTAAGTGAGGATGCAGTTAGACAAAATGAGGTAAGTGAGGATGCAGTTAGACAAAATGAGGTAAGTGAGGATGCTGTTGGACAGAAGGAGGCAAGTGAAGATGTTGTTATACAGAAGGAGGAAAGTGAAGATGCTGTTGGACAGAAGGAGGCAAGTGAAGATGTTGTTATACAGAACGAGGCAAGTGAAGATGATGTTGGACAGAAGGAGGCAAGTGAAAATGCTGTTGGACAGAATGATGATGATAGTTCTGATGATGATAGATCTGATGATAGTAGCTTCAAGTATGATAGTGAAAAGGAGGTTGTATTTAATGATGAAACTGATGAGTGTGATACTGACTTGGAAGAGGAAGAAGGTAACGATGATGTAACTGATGAGTGTGAAACTGAAGCAAATAAAGAAGATAGTAAAGGAAGTGATAATGAAAGTGAGGATCTTGTAAGTGAATGTGATAGTGAAGATAACAATACTACCAAGAGAAAGAAGTATCCCATTTTCAAGCTTCTAAAGGATATGTCCAATTACAAATGGGAAGTGGGTACATATTTTAGTACAAAAGAAGATATCAAGGAAGCAGTTACCTCTTATGCAGTCCAATCTGGTAGAAATTTAAAGTACATAAAAAATGACAAGATAAGGGTTAGGGTTAGGTGTAAGGATGGATGTTAATGGGAAGGTTATTGGGCTAAGTTGGATGTTGAGGATACTTGGCAACTAAGAAAGGTGGTAGACACCCATAGTTGCAGTAGAGAATATAATGTGAAGTTGTTGAAGACTAAATGGCTTAGCAAGAGGTTGCAGAATGCACTTAAAACCAACCCTAGAATGAAGCTTAAGGACATTAAGGAAAAGGTGCAGAAGAAGTGGAATGTGGGGGTCAACAAAACCAAGGCTATAAGGGCTAGGTTTGCAGCAAGAGACATGGTTGATGGGTCATTCTTAGGGGATTATACAAGGATTTATGACTATGCACATGAGTTGTTAAGATCTAACCCAGGGTCAACTGTGAAAGTACATGTCCAACCAGCTCAAGAAGGTAGTGGTGTTCAGAAATTACACTTCAAAAGGATTTACATATGCTTGGCAGCTTGTAAGGAAAGCTTCAGGTTAAGTAGACATTTCATAGGGCTTGATGGATGTTTTTTGAAAGGGCTTTGTGGAGGTCAAATCCTGTCAGCCATAGGCAGAGATCCCAATGATCAAATGCTACCAATAGCATATGCAGTAGTGGAGAGTGAAAACAAGGAAAGTTGGACATGGTTCTTGGAGCTGCTTATTGGTGATCTAGGTGGAAGAGAAGAGTGTCTCACATACACTTTTATTTCTGATCAACAAAAGGTATGACTCTATTGTTAATTCTAAATTGATTAGTATTTTTAATAATTAAATTCTCATGTTTATCCTGGTATTCTCATGTTTAATAATTAAATTCTATACTGTGATCGGTGGATCTGTAACTGACTGTTTTAAAGCTGGTTCGCGAAATGTCGCGGTAAGCAAGAGTCGCCACCGTCTTTTATTTTCTCCAAATGGAAAGGACAAAAGCACAGAAAAATTCCTTATAGAGATTGCTCTCGGTTCGGGAGGTAGATTATAGAAAGGGAAGGTGTTAGCACCCTTTCTATCCATGGTTATCCATGGGCTCTTAGATACTTGCTCATTGTGTTTTCGAAATGTTTGTTTGCTTTTCAAGGTGAGTGGGTTTTGAAAAAGTTTCGTTTGAAAAATCTCTAAGTAACTCTTGTATCTGTCCTCAAGAGTGTATGAAAAATTTGTTTGAAAACTTTTAGAAAGTGTAGGTGTGAAAAGTATTTTGTTTGTTTTTGAAAAGAGCAAGTATCTATGAGAATCTACCTACCCTAAGGAATTAAGCTGTGTAAGTGTCCTTTAGATAGTGCTATCCCACCATTGAGAGGTAGGTAGCACCACCGTTGGAGGTGTTCGGGTCAATTCGAGGTTCGGGACATGGTGATCACCAGAGCAATGGGAAGACACCTTAGAAGCTACCCTCATGCCAGGTTCCCGGATCATGAGGACTTACTAAGACATCCTCTACTCGACGATCACCTTTCGAGGGGCAAGGCAACAGTGAAGCGTACCCTAGGGGTGGTGTGTGAATTGTGTGTCATTTTCAGTTTATTGTTTATCTTGTCATGTATTGGTGATCTACGTTTTGATTTTATTTTTGGGCATTCATTCTTTCATGTTATTGTTTAACAGTTAAAGGTGCGGGAATTTAAAGTGCGGAAAGATAAAAAGTCCTACGCTATTACAAAGGCGCGGGTCTACAACGCCAAATTAATCCAGACCCGATTTAAAATAAAGTGCAGAAAATAAATGTCTAATTAAATATTACAGGGCTTTGGGGCAAGTACATTATATTCACAAAAGAAATAAATAAAATGCGCGAAAGGAAAATATAATCGAATGCGAGGGTATTGGACCCTTTAAAGGAATTAAAATGAAATTATTAAATAATTAAGTTAAATAAAAAAGAAAGAACTTATTTTTTTATGTTTTTGTTTTTATGACATTAAAGAAAATTAAATAGGAATTTAAAAGTCAAATAATTCTAATTTTAATTGTTTTTTAATTTATTAAAGAAAATGCATTAAAGTTAAAACCTAGAATTAAAACTAATTAACTATAAAATTTATTTACAAAATTAATGGTTGATGATACTTATAATAAAATATTTAATTAATTAAAAAAGGGTAAAAAGAGTCAAAGATCTATTTTTTTTTATTTATTTATTGCGAAAAAGAATTAAATTACAACCTAAAATTAAATCTAAATTAATTAAGGGATTTATTTACAAAATTAATACTAAAATAAAATATTTATTATTTTTATCTTTTTCTGATTTTTTTATGATGTTTTGTGTTTTTATGAAAATAAATAAATCAAAGAAATAAATGAAATTAATTAAAATAAAGAAAAGAAAAATATAAGAAAAGAATAGAGAAAGCAAACCCTAGGGGGTTCAGTCCCACATTGGGAGGTAAAGTCCATGTGATTAGGCCCATTATGTCTTGGCCCTTCTGACTTTTGCGTTGGCATGTGAGATGGTTGACTCAAGCCTATGGTATTCCTCCAATCTGCGCCTTTGATTTGATCCCATTGGACGCGTGGGCGTTGGATTCTGAAGGTGCATGATGTGCCTTGATATTGAACCTGCATGTGATTGCTTATTGAAAAATAATATGGAAGTAATGTAGACCTGGGGCTCGAACCCAGGACATGTGCTTCGCCCATCCTTACGCTTGCCAACCGTGCCAGTAACGCGCTTTGTATATTAAGGAACAAACAAATATAATAAAAAAAACATGCGTTAGTGTTTTGTTCTTCGCGCGAAAATTTAAAAGAACCAATCCTGGCTGGCCACGCATCTCCTTCTTCCTCATCCCTGAAACACAAATAGAATAAGCAACGGTTTTAATGGCGTTCTCTTAGGCCAGTTTTGGAGAAATAGCGATTAGCCATTAGGCGCTCATAAATTGAGCGCGAGTATGGGTTCTTCTTCGTCCAGACATGCTGGTTGCAACCATGGTACTCTTGAAGGCCAATTTTTCTTTAATTAGAAACCCCCAATTTGAGGTCCTGCAAACCCTAAAATACAACCATGGCATAATCGCGTACACAGCATAAAAATACAATTGAATCATTGGGTTAGCTTTGGAATTGCATGAGGAGTATGAATCACATATTAAAACTTATTAAAAGTGCATGAATGAAGATGCACGATTGTAAAAAAAAGCAAGAAAAGTCAGTTTCTGTACAATGATTCTTTGAGTTTTGATGGATGTTTGTGATTGGAAAACGTTCAGTGGACCTCCAGGAAGGTGTTTGAACAACTATTAAGCCTTGAATCAACCTGCAAAAGGGTTTTCAGTATTGAGTTTTTTAGCAAAAAGTGTGAGTTTGTTTTGAGCAATAGGGCGCAGCTTCTGATCCAATTTTGTTGTGTATCAACTGTATATACCCTAGGCAATGTGTTTGGATGAGAGTTATGGCCAATAATGCCTTGCATTGATGTTTTGGATTTTGACATAAACCTCCATTATCACACCTTCCATTTTTTGCCTTATTTTGAATTCTTGCCTTATTTGAGCCTTAGCACGAAAATGGTCTAGACTTAATGGTGGTTCAAGGCTAGTTAAGGTCAAATATTTCATTTAATCAAACTTTTTGATTTTTTCTTGATTTTAAAAGATTTAAACTTAATTAAATCCAATAAAATCAATTAAAAATGAAAAAATTAATTAAAAAATATGAAATAAAAGGTGGGACACGTGGGAAGCATGGCTAAGTTAATTCAAGTGGAAAAAGTGGGCCCCTTTTGTCAAAAATGAGATTTCAAGGATAAATGATTTTGGCCATTTCACAAAAATTTCCCAACTTCTCTAATGCATATCTTGCTCAATTTTTAAGCTTTGCTCATGTTCTTGGACATTTTGGAAATGTTTTTGAGTCCTCTAACCAATGACTTTGGTCCCATGTCATTTTGATTTACCAATCTCAAGTTATGGCCTTTGACTTAAAGTCCTTTTTTGTTGACTTTTGAAAATGACCTATAATGTTGAAATTGATAACTTTTTGTGAGAGCATTTCTTGGACTTGAAGTATGAAGATGAGTTGTAGGAAATGTCTTTCTCTTCAAAATGAGCTTTGGATGGAATTTTTCTGATAATCCATGTGAAAGTTATGCCCTGGTCAATTTCAGTTGACTTTTTTCAACTGTCCAAATAAGGAAACTTTTGCATCTTGATGATTTTTGAGCCAAGTTTTGAGAATCATGATCAAGCATTGATCAAATGATGTTTGTGGCTTCAAAATGATATGTTGACCAAGAATTTGAACTTTTGACTGTCAAATGACCATTTTGCCCCTATAGTTGACTGTAGTGCAATTAGGGTTTTTGACTGTGCAATTTTGTGCTGAAAGTCTTGAAACTTGATATGAGGATGCTTGACCATATTTGTAGGCATGTGAGACTTGATTGGGCCCTTTGAAACTTCATTTTCTTGATCAGAACCAAAACCCTAATTTTGCCTGCTTAGGAGGCCCTTGCACTGTGCAACCCTTGGGGAGATTTGAAGCTTGACTTGGCAATTTCTTGAAGAATATGGGAGGGCAAATTTTGGGGTACAACAGTTGCCCCTGTTCAATCTTCTTAGACCTGAGGATGCAGATTGGCTGACGTGCCTTTCGTAATCCGAGGGTAGAAGATGATTGAACACTAGAGTGCCCAGAAATTTGCGCTCACATAGTGGCAGTGATGTGGTGGGAATGGGCTTATAGATGCCATTTAGAGATTGACGAGTAGGATGATGGGCTTATAGATGCCATCTGGACGTTGATCGCATAAGAGATTCCTTAGCGAGAACCTGTATACCTGCAAAAGAAAAATGAGTACCTGACATGTTGCAGGAGCTGGTTTTAAGATGCTTGGTATGGATGTGTCCTGACTGGTTACAGGAGCTGGATCTGGAGCTTCAAATGGTGATGAATGAACCGGGAATGGTTACTACCTCAGCATGAACGGTGAGAGAACCTTGGGTGACTTTAACTTCAACAACGCTCGTTGAGAAAATCTTGGTGGGAATTACCATCTTCGCAGTATCGGGAAGAGAACCAATAGGCAATTATAATCTCAAAAGCGGACGTCTGAGAAAAACCTGGATTGGCATTATCGCCTCCACAACGTCGGGAGAGAACCAAAGGAAATTATAATCTCAAAAGCGGGCGTTTGAGAAAAACCTGAAATGGAATTATCATCTCCACAACGTCGGGAGAGAACCAATAGGAAATTATAATCTCAAAAGCGGGCGTTTGAGAAAAACCTGAAATGGAATTATCATCTCCACAACGTCGGGAGAGAACCAATAGGAAATTATAATCTCAAAAGCGGGTGTTTGAGAAAAACCTGAAATGGAATTATCATCTCCACAACGTCGGGAGAGAACCAAAGGAAATTATAATCTCAAAAGCGGGCGTTTGAGAAAAACCTGAAATGGAATTATCATCTCCACAACGTCGGGAGAGAACCAAAGGAAATTATAATCTCAAAAGCGGGCGTTTGAGAAAAACCTGAAATGGAATTATCATCTCCACAACGTCGGGAGAGAACCAAAGGAAATTATAATCTCAAAAGCGGGCGTTTGAGAAAAACCTGAGATAACTTCTACTGAGTCTTCATCAGAAAAATCTGTTGGGAGTCGATTTAGCTGGACTAGATAAGGCCTTGGACTGGATAAGAAATCTTTGGAGTTGATTAACTGAACCGGTCTAGGTCTTGAAATCTGATTGAGAATTTAACTGAATCTTTCCTGAAAGGTAAAGGTCAGTCATATGCAATGCATGATATGAACCAAACAATGATGTTCTCAACATAAATGAGATTTGTAAGATATGATGCGTATATGCATGCTATAATGATGTATGTGATGTTTAGGAATGTATGTTTTTGTTTAGGAAAATAAATCCTTGACGGGTGCCGGGAAGTTATATCCTGGGCTGATGTTGAAGAATAGATTTTGCTTCCGTTGGGGATGATAGTTGCAAGAATACCGGTAGGAGAAGATGACTCCGTTGGGGAATAGACTTGGCGAATGGATAACTCTGCGGGAAGAAAGGTACCCTGACGATCTTGCTGGGAGGCGATAATCTGTGGGGAGAGAGATACTTTGTTGAGTGTTGATGATAACTTGCTGTGGATACTATCGTTATATTGGAAGTGTTAATGGACTTCGCTGGGGATAAGAAGACTCCGTCGAGGACGCTCTTTCCGTGGCTTTTGGCTGAGGATAACCCAGTTATATCCTGTTAAGGAAATAACTCTTTAAATAAAGCCGGACGACGCGTTCGTGCTTTGCGAGGATAAGCTTCCAGAATCTACTGGGGATAAGCTTAGTGCTTGGGGAGATGGATTCCAACTTCTTGGGGAAACTGGATTGGATTCTCCTGGGGAAGTTTTGAGATGTATCAGGGGAAGTGACGCCACCGAATGTTTGATATACCGCCGGGGAACAATCTTTAGACCAAGACTGCCGGGGATGCTTGTTAAGAATGCATGTACTGTTGGGGAATGTTGAGATCTGCTGGAGGACACCCAACTTCCTTAAGTTTAATAATTTTGCTTGGAGAAGAGTGCACCGACTTGCTGGCTCACTCTCTGGGGAATTAGGATATCTGGTTATGTTCTTTAGCTGAACCTACCTTGGTACCTTGGAGGAGAGAACAATTAGATTGCTTAGACAACTCTTTATTGCCCCTGTTTCTAATATTACCTGTAATTAATCCTTCGTTTCGTATGCAAATATTTATGAGCTAGCAAATTATTGTCAATGCATATATCACAAATTGAACCTTGGACGTTCTTCGCAAAACAAAACAGAAAAAGAAAAAACAATTGGCACTTTTAACTGAAAAGTATATTTGTATTGATTTTTTTTTGAATGGCCCGAAAATAGGCGTTTTGTGTACAAGAGGTTGACGTCCTAGTAAGAGAACGCCGCCGAACAAAAGAGTTTATACAAATTTTGTACAAAAGAAAATAAAACAGCTGTGTGAAATGAATGATCCCACTGGGTTTCAACTCTGCTATTGCCGTTATATCTCTGAGCATCTCATCACTTGATGACCTAAACGAAGATGAAGCTGACTGATCGATACCGTCTGAACTTGATGTAGATACCGGATTCTGGATGCAAAGTGATCAATGAGACATAGTATTACGCTTTTATCCCTAATTTTTGCCTGGACCGCCCTTTCGGGTTTTCAGTCCACCGGGATACCCATTTTTGCCCAAGCCGCCTTTTCAGGTTTTCGACTTGCTGGGTGTACAAATTTTTTTCATTTCATCCCTTCATTTTGCCCGAACCCTTTTGGTTCGACGGGAAGCCCTAATTTTTGCCTAGGCATGTCAGCCTAGCGGGTCTTTTTATGCGTAGTATCTTTTTACTATGTCTGCATTGGCGGGGTGAGGAAGGTCATCACCATCCATGTTGGTTAGAATCATGGCTCCTCCTGAGAACACATGTTTAACCACAAATGGCCCTTCGTACGTAGGGGTCCATTTGCCCCTTGGATCACTCTGAGGAAGGATGATTCACTTGATTACCAAATCCCCAACTTGATATTCCTGTGGTCTGACCTTTTTGTTAAAAGCCCTGATCATCCGTTTCTGGTACGTCTGACCATGGCAGATAGCAGCAAGTCTCTTTTCATCAATAAGGTTGAGCTGATCAAGTCGTGTCTGAATCCAATCATCCTCGTTCAGATTTGCATCCTTCATTATCCGGAGAGATGGTATTTGCACTTTGATTGGTAAGACTGCCTCCATACCATAAACCAAAGAGAAAGGAGTTGCCCCGGTTGACGTCCTGGCTGAGGTACGGTACCCATGTAGAGCGAACGGTAACATCTCGTGCCAATCCTTATAAGTCACTGTCATCTTCTGCACGATTTTCTTGATATTTTTATTTGCTGCTTCTACAGCCCCATTCATCTTCGGTCTGTAAGGAGAAGAATTGTGGTGTTGTATCTTGAACTGCTCGCAGAGCTCAGTGATCATCTTGTTATTCAGATTGGTACCGTTATCTGTAATAATTCTCTCAGGGACGCCGTATCGGCAGATCAGGTTATGCCGAATGAACCGTGCCACAACAGTCTTGGTTACCGTAGCATAGGATGCTGCTTCGACCCATTTTGTAAAGTAATCAATCGCTACAAGGATGAAGCGATGCCCGTTAGATGCCGTAGGTCTGATCTCACCAATCATGTCAATGCCCCACATTGCAAAAGGCTAAGGCGCGGTCAGAACATTCAGGGGAACTGGAGGAACATGCACCTTGTCTGCATAAATCTGACACTTATGGCATGTCCTGGAATGTTGGTAGCAGTCAGCTTCCATTGTGGACCAGTAATATCCTGCCCGAAG
Organism: Vicia faba; assembly: GCA_948472305.1. Lineage (NCBI taxonomy): Eukaryota > Viridiplantae > Streptophyta > Magnoliopsida > Fabales > Fabaceae > Vicia > Vicia faba. The sequence goes on from OX451741.1 coordinate 226,156,276, forward strand.
GATCTTCTTCGCCATAGTGTGCCCACTGGAATGTGTACCAAAGGACCCTTCATGCAGCTCTTCCATGATCCTTTCTGCTTCAGTCTTATCCACACAACGCAGTAAGGTTGAATCATGGTTTCGCTTGTACAAGATGCCGTTGCTAAGGAAGAATTTTGCCGCGAACCTCCTCAGGAACTTCTTATCGTTGCCAGAGGCACCTTCAGGGTATTCCTGAGTTTCCAGATATCTCTTCACCTCATGGTACCAAGGCTTCTCAGTCACCATCTCAGTCTCGAGATCACAACAGTATGTCGGTTCGTCCAATTTCCAAATGATGACCCGGGGAGCCTCATTGTCCCACTTGACTTTGAACATAGAAGACATTGTAGCTAACGCATCCGCTAACTGATTCTCCTCTCTCGGGAAATGTTCAAAGGTTATCTCTGTGAAGTGGGGGATCATTGTCAACACACATTCTTTGTAAGGAATAAGATTCGGATGTTTCGTATCCCACTCGCCTTTGATCTGGTTGACCACGAGAGCGGAATCTCCGAAGACACTCAGAAACTTGATCCTTAAGTCAATTGCAGCTTTGAGTCCCATGATGCACGCCTCATACTCCGCCATGTTGTTGGTGCAGTTGAAACATAGCCGGGCAGTGAGTGGAGTATGAGTGCCTTGAGGGGATATGATCACAGCACTGATACCATTACCCAAAGCATTGGAGGCTCCGTCAAAGTGCATAGCCCATCGGGATCCTTCCTCAGGTCCTTCATCTGGTCCAGGTACTTCACAATCAGTCACTATCATGATGCTTTCATCCGGAAATTCGAAGTTCATTGACTGATAGTCATCTACGGCCTGATGTGCCAAGTGGTCTGCCAATACACTTCCCTTGATGGCTTTCTGGGTCGTGTACTGAATGTCGTATTCTGTCAAGATCATTTGCCATCTTGCAATTCTCCCAGACAGAGCAGGCTTTTCGAATATATACTTTATAGGGTCCATCTTTGAGATCAACAAGGTAGTGTGAGTCAGCATATACTGTCTCAGCCGGCGAGCAGCCCATACCAAAGCGCAGCAAGTTTTCTCAAGCAGTGAGTATCGAGTCTCACAGTCGGTAAACTTTTTGCTAAGGTAATAAATGGCATGCTCTTTTCGGCCAGACTCGTCATGCTGCCCCAGCACACACCCCATTGAGTTATCAAGTACTGTTAGGTATAGTATCAGAGGTCTCCCTTCAAACGGTGGCATAAGGATGGGTGGTTCTTGGAGATACTCTTTGATTCTTTCAAAAGCAGCCTGACATTCATCATTCCAACGTACTACCTGATCTTTCTTCAGCAGCTTGAAGATTGGCTCACAGGTAGCAGTCAGGTGTGAGATGAATCGAGCAATGTAATTCAGGCGTCCTAAAAAGCCTCTGACTTTCTTCTCTGTTCTAGGAACTGGCATCTCTTGAATAGCTTTAACCTTGACAGGGTCCACTTGAATACCCTTATCACTTACAACGAAGCCTAGCAACTTCCCGGATCTTACCCCGAAGGTGCACTTGTTCGGGTTCAACCTCAGCTTGTACAGTTTCAGACGGTCAAACAATTTCTGCAGATGATCAAGGTGTTCTTCCTCAGTCTGGGACCTTGCGATCATGTCATCAACATACACTTCTATCTCATGATGGATCATGTCATGAAATAAAGCAACCATAGCACGTTGGTAGGTTGCCCCAGTGTTCTTTAGTCCAAAAGGCATGACCTTGTAGCAGAAGGTGCCCCACTGAGTAACAAATGTAGTCTTTTCCATGTCTTCAGGAGCCATCTTGATCTGATTGTAGCCTGAAAAACCATCCATGAAAGAGAACACCTTATGCTGAGCTGTATTATCAACAAGGACATCAATGTGAGGTAGAGGGAAGTCATCTTTGGGGCTGGCCCTGTTCAGATCCCTGTAATCGACACACATTCTGACCTTACCGTCTTTCTTAGGTACCGGCACCACATTAGCAACCCACTGAGGGTAAGAAGTCACTGCAAGAAACCCGGCATCGAACTGCTTCATAACCTCGGCTTTAATCTTCTCAGACATCTCTGGACGCATACGGCGGACCTTTTGCTTAACCGAAGGGCAATCTTCCTTAGTTGGCAAGTGATGGACCACAATATCGGTATCCAACCCGGGCATGTCTTCGTAGGACCAGGCAAAGATCTCCATATAATCATGCAGCATTTGAGTCAACCGTTGCTTCACGCTGAGCTCTAGGTTGGCACCAATCTTTACCTCTTTCCTGTCTGCCTCAGTACCCAAGTTTATTGTTTCCACTGGCTCTTCATGGGGTTGAATTGCCCTTTCCTCTTGAAGTAACAGTCTTGCGAGCTCGCCAGTTACTTCGCAATCATCTTCACCTTCGTCTTCGGCTAAGTTGATCGGATTTTCGAAGTCATAATTGGCAGTAGCAGAGTCGTTACCAGTGAGATCCAGAGTGGATTGAAACCTGTATGAGTGAGTGTGTGTAAATATAACTGTTTTGCAATATGTAAAGAAAGGAAAGAAAAGGAGCGCAAAATTTGAAATGTGAAAAACGTCCAATGCTTTTATTTATGATATATGACAGTGACAAACAAAAGCCCTCATAAATAAGACCAAGGTGCCCCGGGTAAGACACCGGGCCATACAGTTTCAAGTTATTGTTTATTACAAATCCAAAACAAAGAAGTTCATTACTGGGGAATAAAAGTTATGGGTGTAAAGTCTTTAGCAGTCCAGTTGGTCAATCCACCAACAGTCGTCGGATAGATCCAGCTATCGAACTCTGACTCCTCCACTTCGTCTTCCTCTCCAATAGCATTCACTCCTGAGTAGGTGATGAGCACAGGAGGTCTTCCAATTCTCGCCTTGCGCACAGCCTTCTGAGCCTCCGTAGTGAAACCCAGCCCAAACTTGTTTGTCTTAGGAGTAAGATCAGGGAGCTTGCCCCAGTTTGCACATTCACCTCTTTCGATCACAGCCCGGGCATCCTTTAAGGAGGCCATCTTCAAAGGAGAAACCTCTTCAACCATTGCTTCTGCTGCTGCCAAAGTTTGTGGCACCTCCTCAAAATGTTGAAAGGGGGTCTCAATGAACTCCCCATCCATTTCCACGTACCTGAAGGAGTTGAGGTGGCTGACCATGTATTCCTCTTCCCCTTGCACCGTTACAATCTTCCCCCTGACCGGGTACTTGAGCTTCTGATGCAACGTGGAGGTCACAACTCCAGCCTTGTGGATCCACGGGCGACCCAGCAAACAAGAATAGGATGGACGGATGTCCATCACATAGAATTTCGAATCAAATACCTGTGACCCAACCCTGATTGGGATGTCCACCTCACCATGTACCATTCTTTTGGACCCGTCAAAGGCCCGGACAACAATGTTACTTGGTTTGAGCTCTAGACCCTCACAGTCCAGCCTATCCAGAGCCTTCTTGGGCAGCACGTTTAATGAAGAATCTGTGTCAACCAGCACGTGAGCAAGAGTAGTGCCCCTGCATTCAATGGAGACATGCAGGGCATCATTATGGTTCTTCCCCTTTGCTGTCAGATCGGCATCAGAGAAACCCAGGCCATTATCAGCGGTTAGGTTGGCCACACAGTCGGTGAACTGGTCAGCAGACGTCTCTTGGGGTACGTGGGCTGTCTTTAAGAAAGCAATCAGAGCCTTGGCATGGGCCTCTGAACACAGCAGCAGTGACAACATGGAGATTTTGGAGGGGGTGTGCCCCAGCTGTTCTACGACGTTGAAATCACTTTTCTTTATTATCTTGAGGATTTCTTCCATTTCCTGCCTGGAAGCCTCAACAATGGTCTTCGGTGCCTCCGTCCGGGCAGGCACATCAGCAGCAATCCCCTTGCCCCGAGTATCAGATGACTCGGCAGCAGGGGTGGATACTTGGTCAGGGGGAGAAACAGGCACACTGGCAGGTGTGATGACCAAAGGCCTCTGAATTACCGGAGGAGCAATGTCTGGTGAGAACAGTCTTCCACTACGAGTGACCTTAGCAGGCCCAGTGATGTTGGAGACACCAGCATCAATGTTTGTGATACGGTGGGAGAACTGACTTGAGGTTTGCGTTTGTATTCGTAAATGTTGCGGTTAGCAAGAGTCGCCACCGACTTTTTATTTTATCCTAAGGAAAGGTTAAAAAGCACAGCAAAAACCTTTTGAGATGTTTTCTTGGGTTCGGGGAGTAGATTATAGAAAGGGAAGGTATTAGCACCCTTTCTATCCATGGTTATCCATGGGCTCTTAGTTACTTGCCTAGATCACTTGCCTTTTGTTTTCAATTGTTTTAAATGGTGCTTGAGTGTGTGGGTTTTGAAAATGTTTTTGAAAAGAGGCCGATGTGGTGGCAACCTTTGTAATGATCCATGTGGGGATGTATACAAAGATGTATGTCTTTTGAAAAAGTTTTCATTTGTTTTTGAAAGTTGTTTTGAAAGTGTAGTGTTGTGTGGTTTTGAAATTAGGCAAATGTTTTGTTTTGCAAGTTGATTCAAGTAACTAAGAGGTTATCTACTCCTAAATTTCTCAAAAGATTATTGCTATACTTTAACCCTTTTAACAAGTTTGCACCACCATTATATTTGGTGGGCAACCTTGTGTTAGGATGTGAAAGGGACAGGCGCGGGTCATCGTTTAGACCATAATTGTAACGACGTTAAATGTCTTTGGGCAATTTCTCTAAGGGACTTGATCATTTGTTTTGTTTGTTTTGAAAAGTTTTATCGAGGGACTATGATCATTCAAACTGTTTGCTTTGCCCAAAGATGTTCAACATACAATATGGCCCATTTATTTGAAGGCAACAAGTGGAATACCCTAGGGGGTGCAAGTGTGATTTGTGTGTTCATTTTCATGCTTGCTTATCTTGTATTAGGTCAAACTATTTTTTTTTAATCGTTTTTCGCATACAAACCCTAATTCTAGCATGTTATTATTAGAAAGCAATAAAGTGCGAAATTAAAATTACTAAGCTATTACACAACCAAATATGGGAAGGGGGGTACAAATGTTCAAATGGGGATATTGACAAGAATTTAAATCTAAATTATTACAACAATTGGATATTTTCCAATGCATAATTAAATGTAAATTAAATAAATATGTGAAATGTAAAAAGAAAGTTTCTATGTGTATGAGAAAATATTATTTATGTAAAAGGAAAAAGAAAAATAAAAATGTATTTATTTTTTTAGTATTTTGAACTTAGGGTGAAAAACCCTAATTTTTAAATAAAAGGTATTATTATCTAATTTAATTCTACTATTTATTTATTATTTATAAAAAATAAAATAAAATGAAGTGTATTGTGAAAAAGGTATTTTTTGTATCAAACATTAAATAAAATGAAAAAATCAAATATTTTTATATTTTTGTCTTAAATATATTAATAATCATATATATATATTTTATTAAACCCTAGATATGTATTATACAAAAATAAATATTTATTTAATATTTTAATAAAATAAATAAAAGAGTATTTTTTGTGTGAAATATTTTCAGAAAGTAAATAAAAATAAAAAGTGTATTTACATTATTTTTACATTTATTCTAATAATCAAATATATTTATGTACAAACTAAACAAATAAACAAATAAATATGCAATAAATGCAAAAAATAATGAAAAAAATATTTTTAATTTTCTAATGGCATGAGAAAAAATAAATGAAGTCAGCAAAAAAGGAAAAAGTCAAAAATGTCAAAAAATGAGTAAATGGGCTCAGGGGGGTGTAAGCCAAAAAGGATGGTGTGAAAAGAAAGAACAACAACAGCCCAGCCCAATGACACACTGTCTTCAACCTCCAGCTTCAAACTTTGAAAAAAACGCGCGCCTCTTGCTTCAATGTCTAACTCCTGATTCCTTGATTTTTTGAACAAACTTCCAACACAAAAGATGTTAAGCATGAAGAGACGGTTCTAACCATATAAAGAACTTGACCTATCTCTCTAAGATGAGGGAGAATTTCTCTCCCCCTCTTTTCTGACCTAATTTTTCTACCATTTTCAGAGCTCAAATTCTCTCTACTCAGATAAAAGAAATGAAAAGTAAAGCTATGTACATGTTCAGGGCTATGAATAGGACCTTGTTTCTTCACAAACTTAAGACTAAAGATGCCTAATAAGAGAGATACGAATTCAAACTATTACCTGTGCAGTTGAACTTCTATGTGGAGAATGAGAGACTTTCAGTGCAATGTAATGATTGGAAAAGCTTCCTTGAGGTCCAGGGATGCTTTTTCAATGCTTACTTTGTCTTGAACCTTCTTGTATCAAGCTATAGAACTTCACCTGCAAGTCAAAGATGTGAAAATGGTGGAAGTGGTTAGAGCAACTACAGATCGTGCCTTAGCTTCTGGATAGCTTGCATATGTTGTAAGGAAGGTAGAGGAACAGGTTTGGACAGAAATGCTTGAAGGGATTGAGAGATTGCACTCAAACTGCAGGGGCACCCCTGTTTGTGCAGTTTGAGGATGATTCTGAGAGGGAGAGGGTTTGAAAGGGAAATGGCTCGTGCAAAAGCTTGAATGTGGTCTATGGAATGTGTTTGATATCTTTTGTGCTGTGTTTTTTTTGCTGATATGAGAGATGGCCTATGTTATGGACCTTTCTTTACACTTAAGCTACCAAAAGCAAATTGGTGTTCTAGGTCAGTATAGGACCTCCTAATGTGCTGCATAAGCCTCCCTTGATCAGTGTGTTATGCCCATAATCTTGTGCTAAGCAGATCTTCTATGTACTTGTTTGATTTACCAATTGACATAAAGCAAACTTTTGTAAAAATGGAAAGTTCACTTTATCCAAAAATGGATCAATCTTGTGTATAATGCTTGAATTCATGGAACAACACTTAGACACAAAGAACAAGCATTAAATTAAGGAGTGTAATGTGGTTTAAGGACCTGCAAAGTAGCACAAACTATGCTGAGTTCAAATTTGCCAAGTTTATGAACATGTCTTGATGAAGAACAAAAGTGAATTTTTGCCAACTTGTGAAATTCGAATCTCTCAAGTTATGAGGTTGTTTGATGAGTTTTTGGACATTTTGGAAAGCTTGGAATGTGTACTACAATCCATATTTGAAATGCAAATCAAAATTCCAATTGGAAGGGTATGAAAAGTGGCCTTGAAGTAGGGTAGAAAACCTTGTCAAAATAGGTCAAATTTCACTAAGTTAAAAGATGGTTTAGTGCCCTTATTCAAAAAATCATAACTTGAGATACAAGCTTCAAATGAGAAAACTTTGTGAATCAAAGTTGTAGATTATGCAACAAGCTACAACTTTCATGTTTTGACTTTTGTTTGAATCCAAATGGATCATGGTGAAAAGATGGGGCAAAGTTGGGAAAAAATTAGGGTTTTTCATAACTTAGAAAAATTCTAAGTTATGAAAAATTCCATTTTCAAACCCTAATTTGCATTTTGTGATTTCTTGGTGAACAAGTTTCATGATTTGGCATGTTTTGATGAAAAATGAATCTTGACTCTTGATTTTGACCAAAAAAGTCAAAGTTTGACTTTTCAGTATACAGTCAAAATTGATCAATTGACTGGGAAATTCAACTGTCAATCTTGTGTACTTGGGATCTTTTGAGCTTGATGAACATGTCAAGATAATTCCATGGGGTCCTTGAGTCCATATGTGAGCTTGGTTTGCCATTGGCTAGGTCAAACAGTCAAAAATTGCCTTTGTGCAGTCAAAACCCTAAAAATGACCATTTTGCCCTTTTGGTGATCTGATCAAATTTCTTGGGGAATTGTGATTCAAACTTGATCAAATGGTCCATGTGAGTTCATAATGTTGATGTGGATCAAATTTCATGAGATTTGACTGTCAATTGGCCACAGTTGACTTTTTCCCCAATACAGCTGATTTCTAGGTCAACTGTCCAATTGACTGGGTAAAACTTGGAATCAAGACTTGAAACTTGGTATAGGTAAACTTGGGAGTCCAACATGAAGCATGAAAGTCATCTTAGGCATTTTAGGTCAAAGCATCCTTAGGCAAATACAAACCCTAATTTGAGTCCACAGTGCAAGGAGAAGTCTTGAGCAGAGGAGACCCTAACTGGATCTTGATCCTCAAAGGTCTTGTGATGAGAAAATGTTGAGGAAATGGGAGGGCAAATTTTGGGGTACAACAATGTTGAACTCTTGTTTCACACCCAGAACGTAAACATCTGCCCCATAGTGCCATGGGACAGCCTTATCAGACTTGTAGGGGATGGGCCCCGGAACAGTAATGGTGTTGGGAGCAATCTTGTGAACCGGCAAAATTTGGACAGGCTTCTTTGAAGGAGCCTTGGAAGGGTTGTTGAAGATGGTAACAATTGAAACTTCTTCAACAGGAGCAGCAGGAACATCAGTCTTTCTGAACAAAATCTCTCTACTATCCATCAGGTTTTGGATGCCTGACTTCAGCAAAGAACAACCAGTAGGGGAAGCAACACATAGAGGGCAACCTTTGCTACATCCCGGAAATAAACCGGCTAGCAACAGGTTCCTCTTGATTGTTAGCAGCGGAGTAGCAACATCATCCACCGAAGCTACATACAAATCCTCCTCAACAGCATTCACTCCATGCTGGGGCATGGGAGCGGTCACAACATTCGGCCTCTCAGGCGCCTCAAACTGTATCTCCTTTGCATCAATAAGGTCCTGAACCTTATTCTTTAGGGCCCAACAGTCATCTGTGCTATGCCCCGGGCTATCAGAATGATAAGCACAACGAGCATTTAAATTGTACTTAGGAGATGTAGTATTGGGAAACTTCGGAGCCTCCCTAACAGTCACTAAATTGGTGGATAGCAACTGTGGCAGGATCTGTGATAAGGTCATGCTCAAGCGGGTAAACTCTCTCCGGGGTCTTTCAGCCCTTTGAGGATTGGTCGGCCGAGGAGCGGCAGCAGGCTTGGCAATCATTACCGCACTGACAGATTGGCGGCGCTCAGGTCGCTCTGGTCTCCGGGAGCTATATACAACACTAGCCTCCTTTTTGAAGGGTTTCTTTTCAGCATTGGAGGAAGCAACCTTCTGTATCTTCCCCGATTTTATACCGGCCTCGATCCTTTCACCAGTCAGGATCAGATCAGTAAACCCAGCAGAGGAATTACCAATGAGATGATTGAAAAATGGACCAGATAGGGTCCCCAAAAACATATCCACCAGCTCCCGGTCCGTCAATGGTGGCTGCACCCTGCCAGCCAGATCTCTCCATTTCTGGGCGTACTCCTTAAAACCTTCACCCGACCCTAGCGACATACCCTGGAGCTGGGTACGCGTAGGAGCAAGGTCAGAATTATATTGATACTGCTTGTAAAAAGCAGTGGCCAGATCCTCCCAGTTACGAATATTGATTCCATCCAGCTGATAGAACCATTCGAGGTGAGTCCCTGAAAGACTCTCCTGGAAGAAGTGGATCCATAAGTTCCTGTCTGCTGTGTAAGGCTGGATCTTCCTTACATAAGAACGGAGGTGCATCTTGGGACATGAAGCCCCGTCATACTTCACAAAGGCAGGTGCCTTGAACTTGTGTGGAATCACCACCCCAGTAGATAACCCCAAGTCTCCGAAATCCAGTCCAGGCACACGCTGAATTTCCATAGCTTTTAATATGTCCTCCAGCTGCTTGTACCGGTCTTCAGCAGGAGGGTACTGTTCGTCATTGAAGTCTGTTTCAGTATCAGAGACCACAGGAGTAGGGACCTCCCTTTCTTGGTGACTACCTTCCCCCACAGATGGAGTAGTCCTCTCAGCCTCAATCTGTAAGGTGTTCCCGAGTCTGCGCCCAGTGTTAAATAGCACAGTCCTCCTCTTCTTCTTATTCTTCTTCAGAAGCATGGTCTTCAACTCTTGTTGACCCTGAGCCAAACCCTTGATCAGCTCCTGAAATTGGGCGTTCTGCGCCTGGAGAGCCTTGATAGATGCCTCGGTTGATGATTCAGGGTTCATGATGCTGTAATAAACAGCGAAGAACAGTCAGCAACCTGAAAAGAAGAGTACCTGCGATGTATATGATGAATGATATGTGTTTATGCAATGCATTCAAGAGTTCGAAAATTCAAATTTGTTGTAGACAAAAAGGAACACACGTTATTATTAAGAAAATAATTGTTCAGTACATTAAAGCCTCATAGGCAAACATTACAAAGCAGATCAGTCCCAAAAGACACTATGCATCCTCTTCGGAGCAATATAGGTATTGAGATTCCTTTCCTCGTGCAGTAGGCGGGTGAGCTCCAGGACCTTTTTCTCACTGGCATGTAGATTGGTCTCCAGAGAATTCCGTTCCTCCTTAAGCTGGATCCAGCTCTTCTGCATCTCTTCCCAGGACGTGGGCATGTCAGGATGTTGAATGGTGTAGGACACCTCTCCTTCCAAGTCTGGCTCTTTGATCACGAGGAGAACATGAGGATATGGCATTACCAGCTTCTGGGAGCGGGCTCGTACCCATTTGAGATAAGGCTCCAATGGGATGGAGTTCCTGTGCCCCAGGGTCTTGCTGTCTATTTTGCTGGGCATCCTCCAAGCTCTGATAAATTTCTGGCGAAGTCCTTGCGCATCCTTGTCGAAGTCAAAAACTATGTCAGGAATTAACATCTCATGAGGGCCATCTTTCCGAGCATAACCAAACTGTCTCTAAGCCAGGCACGGGTTGTAAGTAATACCTCCTCTGATTCCAAGTAAAGGAACATTAGGGTACTCCCCACAACGATCAATGATAGTGACATCCTCTCTGGACCGAGAACACCAGTGTATATCTGCATGTGTAAGAGTCATCAACCGTTGTGACCACCTCAAACCTCGCTCGTTCTTCAAAACCGATATTGGAAGGTGCGAAATAAACCACCTTCCCAGGAGGGGAGTGCAGCACATAAGAACACCCCTTTTTCTCATGGTTCGAGTGTAACATGAGTGAAGGATGTCCCCCAGCAACGTAGGTATAGGATTACTGGACATGAAGACCTTGACAGCACTGATATCTATAAGCTGATCTGGTTTAGGGAACAACACCAACCCATAGACAAGGAGGGCTACAACTTCTTCAAAGGCTTGCAGGTCAAGGGAATTCCAACACTCTTGGGCCTTCTCAAACAGAAACTTTGCCAAAAATCCTTTGATACCATTTCTGACTTCCCAATGCCCCTTGATGTCAGATGGTTGTAGGCATAATGCTTTAGCCACTTCTTCAAGTTTTGGTTCCCTTTCCGTACCGTTGTAGGGTAGTTGATTGAGAATGGGAATCTTCAGAAGCTGGGAAAACTCTTCTAGAGTAGGCACCAGCTGATAATCCGGGAAAGTAAAACAGTGATGCAGAGGGTCAAAGAATTGGAAAAGGACCTTTACCATCTCTTCCTCAATATTGGTATTGACCAGGCTGATGAGTCTACCATGCCTTTCACTGAATGACGAGTTCTCGGGAATCCTGGATGTAAGCTCCTTAAGCTGAGGAGGGACCCTTATAAGGTTGATCTGAATTGTCTTTCTGCGGATAGTTTCCATGTCCTACAAAACAAGAACAAAGATGAAGATTCGAACCCCTGAAATGGTTAGTGGATGCATATGATGCTGTATGATGTTATGATGCTATGGTTAAACACACCACAAATATTTACAAGGGCAAACATGTAAGGCACACAAGTCACACAAGACAAGCCCTTAGAGTTTAGGCCAGCATGGGGTCTGGGTATTACCCTCTTGAAGTTGGTGGGCTAAAACCTGTCCTATCAAAGTAACCGGGTTCTAAGGATCTCAATATCATTGGATTGCTTTCATTATTCATCGTTTCGATTTAGCCACTGACTGGCGATCAAAATATCCCAAGAAAACAACCCTCAATTGAGTGTAGTATCGAGTATCAACCAACTTCGGAGTACACCAAAGTAGTTATCTCACTACCCTAAAGAGGCCAAGATGGTTCAATTAAGGTTCCTAAGGTCTGTTGATGCTTCACGACACCACGCGGAGGCCCCGTACTCTCCTTGATTGACTCAAGGGTTACCGGTACACACCAAAGTGCCACATCAACGTAGCAGACTGCTTCAACCATGTCGGTATACCCCGCACAGTTCCCTCACAGCCTTGTTGCTGCTTTTTAAGAAGGTATCCCCAGATCCGGGTTAGGATCTATAGAACTCCCAAGACAGTCCCACAATTTAAAGCAAACAAGTCAAAGCAATTGAAAACACAGTGATCTTAGTCCTAAGGTACACCTCACTTTAAAAGTTTATCCCCAGCAGAGTCGCCAGTTCTGTGATCGGTGGATCTGGAACTGACTGTTTTAAAGCTGGTTCGCGAAATGTCGCGGTAAGCAAGAGTCGCCACCGTCTTTTATTTTCTCCAAATGGAAAGGACAAAAGCACAGAAAAATTCCTTATAGAGATTGCTCTCGGTTCGGGAGGTAGATTATAGAAAGGGAAGGTGTTAGCACCCTTTCTATCCATGGTTATCCATGGGCTCTTAGATACTTGCTCATTGTGTTTTCGAAATGTTTGTTTGCTTTTCAAGGTGAGTGGGTTTTGAAAAAGTTTCGTTTGAAAAATCTCTAAGTAACTCTTGTATCTGTCCTCAAGAGTGTATGAAAAATTTGTTTGAAAACTTTTAGAAAGTGTAGGTGTGAAAAGTATTTTGTTTGTTTTTGAAAAGAGCAAGTATCTATGAGAATCTACCTACCCTAAGGAATTAAGCTGTGTAAGTGTCCTTTAGATAGTGTTATCCCACCATTGAGAGGTAGGTAGCACCACCGTTGGAGGTGTTCGGGTCAATTCGAGGTTCGGGACATGGTGATCACCAGAGCAATGGGAAGACACCTTAGAAGCTACCCTCATGCCAGGTTCCCGGATCATGAGGACTTACTAAGACATCCTCTACTCGACGATCACCTTTCGAGGGGCAAGGCAACAGTGAAGCGTACCCTAGGGGTGGTGTGTGAATTGTGTGTCATTTTCAGTTTATTGTTTATCTTGTCATGTATTGGTGATCTACGTTTTGATTTTATTTTTGGGCATTCATTCTTTCATGTTATTGTTTAACAGTTAAAGGTGCGGGAATTTAAAGTGCAGAAAAGATAAAAAGTCCTACGCTATTACAAAGGCGCGGGTCTACAACGCCAAATTAATCCAGACCCGATTTAAAATAAAGTGCAGAAAATAAATGTCTAATTAAATATTACAGGGCTTTGGGGCAAGTACATTATATTCACAAAAGAAATAAATAAAATGCGCGAAAGGAAAATATAATCGAATGCGAGGGTATTGGACCCTTTAAAGGAATTAAAATGAAATTATTAAATAATTAAGTTAAATAAAAAAGAAAGAACTTATTTTTTTATGTTTTTGTTTTTATGACATTAAAGAAAATTAAATAGGAATTTAAAAGTCAAATAATTCTAATTTTAATTGTTTTTTAATTTATTAAAGAAAATGCATTAAAGTTAAAACCTAGAATTAAAACTAATTAACTATAAAATTTATTTACAAAATTAATGGTTGATGATACTTATAATAAAATATTTAATTAATTAAAAAAGGGTAAAAAGGGTCAAAGATCTATTATTTTTTTTTTTTATTGCGAAAAAGAATTAAATTACAACCTAAAATTAAATCTAAATTAATTAAGGGATTTATTTACAAAATTAATACTAAAATAAAATATTTATTATTTTTATCTTTTTCTGATTTTTTTATGATGTTTTGTGTTTTTATGAAAATAAATAAATCAAAGAAATAAATGAAATTAATTAAAATAAAGAAAAGAAAAATATAAGAAAAGAATAGAGAAAGCAAACCCTAGGGGGTTCAGTCCCACATTGGGAGGTAAAGTCCATGTGATTAGGCCCATTATGTCTTGGCCCTTCTGACTTTTGCGTTGGCATGTGAGATGGTTGACTCAAGCCTATGGTATTCCTCCAATCTGCGCCTTTGATTTGATCCCATTGGACGCGTGGGCGTTGGATTCTGAAGGTGCATGATGTGCCTTGATATTGAACCTGCATGTGATTGCTTATTGAAAAATAATATGGAAGTAATGTAGACCTGAGGCTCGAACCCAGGTCATGTGCTTCGCCCATCCTTACGCTTGCCAACCGTGCCAGTAACGCGCTTTGTATATTAAGGAACAAACAAATATAATAATAAAAAAAACATGCGTTAGTGTTTTGTTCTTCGCGCGAAAATTTAAAAGAACCAATCCTGGCTGGCCACGCATCTCCTTCTTCCTCATCCCTGAAACACAAATAGAATAAGCAACGGTTTTAATGGCGTTCTCTTAGGCCAGTTTTGGAGAAATAGCGATTAGCCATTAGGCGCTCATAAATTGAGCGCGAGTATGGGTTCTTCTTCGTCCAGACATGCTGGTTGCAACCATGGTACTCTTGAAGGCCAATTTTTCTTTAATTAGAAACCCTCAATTTGAGGTCCTGCAAACCCTAAAATACAACCATGGCATAATCGCGTACACAGCATAAAAATACAATTGAATCATTGGGTTAGCTTTGGAATTGCATGAGGAGTATGAATCACATATTAAAACTTATTAAAAGTGCATGAATGAAGATGCACGATTGTAAAAAAAAAGCAAGAAAAGTCAGTTTCTGTACAACGATTCTTTGAGTTTTGATGGATGTTTGTGATTGGAAAACGTTCAGTGGACCTCCAGGAAGGTGTTTGAACAACTATTAAGCCTTGAATCAACCTGCAAAAGGGTTTTCAGTATTGAGTTTTTTAGCAAAAAGTGTGAGTTTGTTTTGAGCAATAGGGCGCAACTTCTGATCCAATTTTGTTGTGTATCAACTGTATATACCCTAGGCAACGTGTTTGGATGAGAGTTATGGCCAATAATGCCTTGCATTGATGTTTTGGATTTTAACATAAACCTCCATTATCACACCTTCCATTTTTTGCCTTATTTTGAATTCTTGCCTTATTTGAGCCTTAGCACGAAAATGGTCTAGACTTAATGGTGGTTCAAGGCTAGTTAAGGTCAAATATTTCATTTAATCAAACTTTTTGATTTTTTCTTGATTTTAAAAGATTTAAACTTAATTAAATCCAATAAAATCAATTAAAAATGAAAAAATTAATTAAAAAATATGAAATAAAAGGTGGGACACGTGGGAAGCATGGCCAAGTTAATTCAAGTTAAAAAAGTGGGGCCCTTTTGTCAAAAATGAGATTTCAAGGATAAATGATTTTGGCCATTTCACAAAAATTTCCCAACTTCTCCAATGCATATCTTGCTCAATTTTTTTAGCTTTGCTCATGTTCTTGGACATTTTGGAAAGGTTTTTGAGTCCTCTAACCAATGTCTTTGGTCCCATGTCATTTTGATTTACCAATCTCAAGTTATGGCCTTTGACTTAAAGTCCTTTTTTGTTGACTTTTGAAAATGACCTATAATGTTGAAATTTATAACTTTTTGTGAGAGCATTTCTTGGACTTGAAGTATGAAGATGAGTTGTAGGAAATGTCTTTCTCTTAAAAATGAGCTTTGGATGGAATTTTTCTGATAATCCATGTGAAAGTTATGCCCTGGTCAATTTCAGTTGACTTTTTTCAACTGTCCAAATAAGGAAACTTTTGCATCTTGATGATTTTTGAGCCAAGTTTTGAGAATCATGATCAAGCATTGATCAAATGATGTTTGTGGCTTCAAAATGATATGTTGACCAAGAATTTGAACTTTTGACTGTCAAATGACCATTTTGCCCCTACAGTTGACTGTAGTGCAATTAGGGTTTTTGACTGTGCAATTTTGTGCTGAAAGTCTTGAAACTTGATATGAGGATGCTTGACCATATTTGTAGGCATGTGAGACTTGATTGGGCCCTTTGAAACTTCATTTTCTTGATCAGAACCAAAACCCTAATTTTGCCTGCTTAGGAGGCCCTTGCACTGTGCAACCCTTGGGGAGATTTGAAGCTTGACTTGGCAATTTCTTGAAGAATATGGGAGGGAAAATTTTGGGGTACAACATATACATATCATGACCCATGGATTATTGCCTGCAATGGAGGAACTGCTGCCTACAGTTGAACAAAGATTTTGTGTTAGGCATCTCTACAACAACTTTAGGAAGAGATTTCCAGGAAAAAAACTAAAGGAAATTATATGGAAGGCATCCAAATCAACTTACTACCAAGCTTGGGAAAGAGAGATGAAAGTTATGAAACATATCAATGGAGAAGCATACAAGCACATGATGTCTACCCCTCCAAGGTTTTGGAGCAGATCATACTTCAAGACTCATAACAAATGCGATGCAGTTCTCAATAATATGTTAGAATCCTTTAATAGTGTTATTTTGGAGTCAAGGGCCAAGCCATTAATAACCATGGTGGAAGAAATTAGGATATACATGATGGAGAGATGGGCTACAAACAGGATGAGGTTTCAGAAATTGACAGATGTAGAAGTGTTGCCAAACATTATGAAAAAGGTTGAGAAAACAAGTTCATTCACAAACATGTGGCTTCCCAGGTAAAATTATTAAAACAAGCATTTTTTCTGTGTTAGAATGTCTGACTTTGGAATGTCCATTTGATGTCTTAATTTGGAATGTCCATTTTTCTGTGTTAGGATGTCTGATGAGCATATGTTTGAAGTGAGGCATCTGGAAAATTCTGCTGAAAAATTCACTGTAAACTTGAAGGAAAAAATCTGTTCATGCAGAAGATGGGAGCTAACAGGCCTACCATGTGTTCATTCACTTGCAGTAATCAAGAATAGGAACCATAGGATTGATGAATACATTCCTGATTATTACAGGAAATCTAGATATTTGCAAGTGTACAAACCTGTCATATTCCCTGTTAATGGCTCAAACCTATGGGTTACAACTGAGTACCCTGATGTTATGCCACCCAAATTCAGGAAAATGCCTGGAAGGCCAAAGAAAAGGAGGAATTTAGAGCAAGGTGAGCTAGATGGTACTGATAAAAAGACGAGAAGAACGGGATTCATTATAAAGTGTAGCAGGTGTAAGCAGGTAGGTCACAACAAGCTTACTTGTAAGGTGCCTTCTACTAGTCAGACAACTACTACACAAGTACCACATGCAGCTCAACCATCTGTACCACAAGCACCATCTGTACCACAAGTACCAGTGCCTTCTCAACCATCTCAAGCATCTGTACCAGTGGCATCTGTACCAGTGGCATCTCAAGCATCTAAGTCAGTTCCTGGTCAAGCTTCTCAGCCATCTCAATCTAAATCATCTAAAAAGTTGTCAGTTAGAAGGCCAAATGCACCATTTGTCCCACCAGGTCCAACAACGAGGTTAAAGGCATCAAGAACTGTTGTAGGTCCAACAACAAGAAGGACAACACCAACTAAAAGAGCAGCACCAAAGTGGAAACTTTAGTTTACTTTTATGTCTGTTTTGGATTAGGATTGGACCTATAGTTGTTATGTTGTTTTGTTAACTTGTAATATTAGAATTGGTTATGTTAAGTTGTTTTGATCATGTAATATCAAGCTGTTTTTTTTTAACCTGTAATATCAGGCTGTTTTGATTGGACCTGTAATATCAGGTTCTTTTGTATGCAACTTAGTGGTATCCACCACCTTATAATTATATGTTGTTACCTATCTTCAATTGCTACAGTATGTTACATTGATCAAAATGCTACTAGTTACAATATGTTACATTATGTTTTACATTAATACAAAAATGCTACTAGTTTTACAGTATGTTACATTGATCAAAATGCTACATTGATACAAAAATTGCTACAGTATGTTTTACAGTATGTTACATTGATAAAAATGCTACTAGTTCAAAAATTCAAGTTGATACAAAAATTCAAATTCATAATGATACCATGTTCAAATTGAAACTGTGTTACATATGATACTCTATTACATATAATCTCAATTCAACAGTCTATTACAACATCATCCAAATTACCACAACTAACATAATAAAGAAGAATCTTTTCCATTTTTTCTGAGAATTCATCATCTTCTTCATTTCAATTTGTAACTCCATTATCTTATGTTTCAGCCCATCCTTCCTTTCCTTTAGATGATGTATCTCCATCTTTGCTCCATCAAGCTCATTTTGCAGCTTCTCCAACCTATTATTCTGCTTCTTTATAAATTGATCCTTCTCATCCACCACATCATCAAAGAACCATTGAAAGTATCCACACCCAGATTCAGATGAACCCTGTAATGGTGACATCCAGATTCATCTCAGCTATTGCAGGAACTATCAGAACAAGAATATATGAAAACCCATTTTAATTTCATGCTTACCTTGTAATGACGACAACCCCAGAATTGCTTCCCAAAGTTTGTGACAGTGGTAGCCCTTCGAAGAACCGCAGATTCTCCACAACCACATATAGGTCTCCATCGCAACTTTCCATCTAAGCTTCCATCTCTATTGCAATCGTACGAAGACCGGATCTCTGATGATGCTTCCTTCATCATATTGAGGGAATTTCAAATTCAAAATGGGAAAATTGAGATGCAATGTGTGAACCCTAGAATTTGAGGATTTATGGAAGCAGCTTGAAGATGGTGTACATAACATTCCATGTCACCTGCCACGCATGCAAACCAAACGTTTGTTTGTGCCTTTTGGACGGAAAGGACTCCTATGGTCCTTTTGAAAGAATTATAGAATCAGTTTGACACTTTTTTTAGATAAAGGACCAAAGTGGACCTTGGGGTAAACTTAAAGGACCAAAAAGGGTATTTTGCCAAATTCCAAATTGTTTTTCTTTTTCTGTTTTGTTTTGCAAGAACGTCCAATGATTCATTTTTGATATATGCATTTGAGAATAATTGCTGCTCATAAATGTTCCCATGAAAAAAAAACAAAAGACAATTACTCGTAATTCCAGGAATAGGGGCAAACGATAAGTGTCCAAACCTTACAGTTGCTCTACCTATCAGGTATTGGGATAGAGCCAGCTTGAGAATATGACTAAAGGTATATACATTCCCCGCTGTATACGGTGGGAGAGAACTGACTGTTTTTGGAATGCTGGTTCGCGTTTTGCGTTTGTTTTTGCAAAATGTCGCGGTAAGCAAGAGTCACCACCATCTTTTATTTTATCCAACAAGGAAAGGAAAAAAGCACAGAAAATTTCCTTTTTCGAGATGTTTCTCGGGTCTGGGGGGTAGATTATAGAAAGGGAAGGTGTTAGCACCCTTTCTATCCGTGGTTATCCACGGGCTCTTAGGTACTTGCTCAAAGTGTTTTCAAAATTGCTTTTCTTTGTGTTTGTGGGTTTGAAAGGAGTTTTTGTTTGAAAGGTGTAAGTGCGAAAAGTTTTGTTTTGTTTTGAGAGAGCAAGTACTTAAGAACCATCTACCTACTCGAAAAGGGAA
The DNA here is from genome assembly GCA_948472305.1 of Vicia faba. Taxonomy (NCBI): domain Eukaryota; kingdom Viridiplantae; phylum Streptophyta; class Magnoliopsida; order Fabales; family Fabaceae; genus Vicia; species Vicia faba. The sequence goes on from OX451741.1 coordinate 226,175,635, forward strand.
TTAATCTGTGTTAATGTCCTTTAGACAATGCTATCCCACTATGAATGAGTAGGTAGCATCGTCGTTGGAGTTTAAGGGTCAATTCGATTAAGGGACGTGTGGTCACTAAAGCAATGTTAGGACGCCTTAGAGGTAACCCTAATGTCTTAGATCATTTTTATCCGAGGCAACCGTTTCGAGGCAACTATGACCTTTAGACAAGAGGGCGACCTCTAAAACTTCCTATACTCAATGACCATGTTCGAAGGCAACCAAATGAGGTGTACCCTAAGAGTGCGCATGTGCGAGTGTGTTATTTCAGTTAATATTATCTTTGTACATGTTATGGGTGAGCTATGTTGATTTTAAGTTCATACATTCGATCTTGTCATGCATTCCCTATTATTAAACATATAACAGTATATAGTTGCGGAATTTAAATTGCGGAAATTAAATCTAAACTATTACAAGGTGTCGGGTATTTACATCGCCAAAAACAACCCTTGAAATTAAAATGCGGAAAGTAAAAGAAAGCGGTAAAATAAAGTCCTATTTAAGCTATTACATTCCTGGAAACAGATACATCAATATGGTGAAATAGATCGTGTGCAAGAAATTAAATCGGGCGAGTTTTTTAGGGTTTTGACCCTTTTTGAAAAGAAAGCATTTTTGTTATTTTTGAATTAATGGAAGCAATTAAATTAGGTTAAACATTAAATAAATGAATGAATTAATTAATTAAAAAGATATTTTTTTTGGATTTTTGGATATTTAAGGAAATAAAATAAATTTGATTAAAGTTAATAAAAACCTATTTTTCTACATTAATTTTAATTATCGCAAAAATATTAAAGTTATACCTAAATTAAACTAAATTAATTAAATTAGTATTTATTTACAAAAATAAAAGTAATGAATTTAATTTTAATAAATAAAATATTTTTGTGTTTTTGATTTTATGAGGAAAAATTATTTAATTGGTTAGTGATAATAAAAATAATAATTAACAAAACAAATAAATAAATAAAAAGAAGAAAGAAATAACCAAGGGGTGTTGGGCCTGATTTGGGGGTGAAACTTGCAATTTTCCAAGCCCATTAACATGCAGGCTTGGGTTGACTCTCTGATTCCATGTGACACGTTGACCTTGGCATATGGTGGATGTTCAATCTTGACCATCAGATTTGGCCTGGAGGCCATCTGGCGCTTGGTGATCTGAAGGTGTATGGTGCGTTACAAGGCATGAGGCACACTGGAACGCCTGCAAGAAAATAATAGCAAATATATGGGGGACCTGGGATTCGAACCCAGGTCCCATTGGACTTTGTACTAGCGCCTTCACCACTGGACCACTGGAATTCTTTTGTTATGGGATTAGGTAACAATTAATATATTAGAAACAAATCCATATGCCTGAACAAAAAAAATAAAAAGCGCGAATTTTTGAATGGGCGTATGGGATGGGGACACGTCTTCGTCCCTGTCCTTGGATTTCTACAGGAATTACCTGCGGATTCGTATCCGCAGCAAAAAGCGTAGGTTGAATCCAAAATCTATCTCAGGCCATAAAAAATCAATCTAAAACCATGGTCCTTATCGTCTCTCCCTCCTAATTTCATTTATGTCCATTGTTTGCCTTAATTTTGCCTGAAACTGAAACGCCTAAAAACAAGAACCAAAAACCCTAGTTTCGGGTATGGCATTACAGGCTATAAAAACACAATCAAATATTGCAGAAAGTTTAGAAATCATACAAGGATCAAGAATATGTCCATGGTTTGTCAAAAAAATGCAAGAAAGAAAGGTTGCGATTTCAGATGCAGGGCGATTTTCAGGGATACTTACAGCGTGATTCAGGGAGGGAGAGAGCTTGATTTCGATTGCCTTTCACTCAGTGGATGTCTAGCAATTGAGTAGCGTGGAGACTTTGCGTTGAAAGCACCTCTAGGATCGATTTCAGATTCAAGCTTTTCTCAAGTTTTTTCAAGTTGTGTTCTTGTGATTGTGCAGTCTCTAGGTCCTGAAACTCATGCCTTTAGTTTATATAAGTACAATGGAATGAATTAGGTCAAATTTTGGGCTTTGAATCCTTATGCATTGATGATTGAAGATGTGATTTGATCTTCCATGAAAAAGCTTCCAAATTTGTCAAAAACCAATATTTTGTGCATGATATGGCTTGATACGATTTTGACCATGTCCATAATGATAATTAAGACTTGGATCAATCAAAAAGATACCAAGTGATCAATATTTAGATTTTATTTGGATTTAAATTGATTTAAAATTAATTAATTCAATAAAAATCAAATAAAATAGAAAAATTAATAATTGGACCCAATACTGAAGATAGGGCACGTGTGTAGTGTGACAAGATCAAATCAAGTGGAAAAAGTGGGCCCATTTGGCAAAATTTGATGTTTTGGGGATAGTTGACTTTTGGCAATTTTGGAAAAATGCCCAACTTCAACAATGCATAACTTCTTCAATTTTGAACCTTTGGAAGTGTTCTTGGACTTTTTAGAAACCTTGAGATGTCCTCTAACCAGCCCTTTTATTTTAATCTCATTTTGATATTCCATGCTCAAGTTATAAGCTTTGGAAAAAAAGGTGTTTTTGTTGACTTTCAAAAATGCCCTATAATGTCCAAATTTGTAATTTCTTGTGAGTGCATTTCTTGATCTTGGGGTGTGAAGATGGATTGTAGGAAATTGCATCCTCTTCAAAATGAGATTTGGATGGGTCATTTATCATGAAGTATGAGAAAATTATGCTTGGTCAAAGTTGAGTTGACTTTTCCTATAAAACCCTAATTTAGCAACTTTTGAATCTTGATGAATCTTGAGAAATCCTTGATGAATCATGATCAAACCTTGATCAAATGATGAATTATCCTTAAAAATGAGAATGTTGACAAAAAATCTTGAAGTTTGACTGTTTATAGGTCACAGTTGACTTTTGCCCTAACACTGTCGATTTTTGGACCTCTTGAGCAATTGACTGACCAAACTTCCTCTGGAAGGCTTGAAACTTGGTATGGAAGACCTTGAGGACATATTATGACATTGGGGAACACTTGGGGTCACTTGGATGTAAGGACCTTGATGCAACACAAAACCCTAATTTGAGATTGACTGCCTTAGGAGATGATTTGACTGTCCAACTCTTGAGCAATCTTGAGCAATTTGGAGACTATTCTTGCAATGCTTTGAGAAAAATGGGAGGGAAAATTTTGGGGTATAACAACTGCCCCTGTTCAATTTTCTTAAACCTGAGGATGTAGATTGGCTTTCGGGCCTTTCGTGATCCGAAGGTGGAAGATGATTGAACACTAGAGTGCCTAGAAATTTGCACTCGCATGATGTAGTATCAGCCTTGTAATGTCGGGAATGGGCTTACAGATTCCATTTGGAGATTGTTGGTAGGTGGTCTGAACTTCAACTGGACTATGAATCAGGGAGATCTTATCGGTGATCTGACTGAACCAGAGGAGGTCTTGTCTTCTTTGACTGGGTTGGCCTCAGAAAAATCTTTAGGAATCGATTTAACTGGACCAGGGGAGGTCTTGTCTTCTTTGACATCAGAAAAATCTTCAGGAATTGATTTAACTGGTTTTGTCTTCTTTGACTGAATTGGCATCAGAAAAATCTTTAGGAATCGATTTAACTGGTCATGTCTCCTTTGGCTGAATTGGCATCAGAAAAATCTTTAGGAATCGATTTAACTGGTTTTGTCTTCTTTGACTGGATTGGCCTCAGAAAAATCTTTAGGAATCGATTTAACTGGTTTTGTCTTCTTTGACTGGATTGGCCTCAGAAAAATCTTTAGGAATTAATTTAACTGGTTTTGTCTTCTTTGACTGAATTGGCATCAGAAAAATCTTTAGGAATTGATTTAACTGGTCATGTCTCCTTTGACTGAATTGGCATCAGAAAAAATCTTTAGGAATCGATTTAACTGGTTTTGTCTTCTTTGACTGGATTGGCCTCAGAAAAATCTTTAGGAATCAATTTAACTGGTTTTGTCTTCTTTGACTGGATTGGCCTCAGAAAAATCTTTAGGAATCGATTTAACTGGTTTTGTCTTCTTTGACTGGATTGGCCTCAGAAAAATCTTTAGGAATCAATTTAACTGATTTTGTCTTCTTTGACTGGATTGGCCTCAGAAAAATCTTTAGGAATCGATTTAATTGGTTTTGTCTTCTTTGACTGGATTGGCCTCAGAAAAATCTTTAGGAATCAATTTAACTGGTTTTGTCTTCTTTGACTGGATTGGCCTCAGAAAAATCTTTAGGAATCGATTTAATTGGTTTTTTCTTCTTTGACTGGATTGGCCTCAGAAAAATCTTTAGGAATCGATTTAACTGGTTTTGTCTTCTTTGACTGGATTGGCCTCAGAAAAATCTTTAGGAATCGATTTAACTGGTTTTGTCTTCTTTGACTGGATTGGCCTCAAAAAAATCTTTAGGAATCGATTTAATTGGTTTTGTCTTCTTTGACTGGATTGGCCTCAGAAAAATCTTTAGGAATCGATTTAACTAGTTATGTCTCCTTTGACTGAATTGGCCTTAGAAAAATCTTTAGGAATCGATTTAACTGGTTTTGTCTTCTTTGACTGGATTGGCCTCAGAAAAATCTTTAGGAATTGGTTTAACTGGACCGGAAGAGGTCTTCCACATAGTTGAGAATTTAACTGCATCTTTCCTGAAAGGTAAAGGTCAGTCGTATGCAATGCATGATATGGATCAAGCAATGATGTTCTCAACATAAATGAGATTGTATGGTATGATGCGTATATGCATGTATCATGGTGTATGGAAATGTGATGTTTTAGCAGGGGAAAATAAATCTCGGATAGCTGCTGGAGAATAGAGTTGGATTCTTCGTTTCCGCTGGGGATGATGAACGAAGATGATAAACTTGCAGGAGAGGATAACTCCGTTGGGGAATAAACTGATGAGGAGATTACTCCGAGGGGAATTACTCTGTGGGGAAGAGATGTTTTGCTGAAGATTCCACTGATAAGCTTTGTTGGGGACGGATTACCGTTGCTGGTGATATTGGATCTTGTTGAGGATTGAATCCCTGTTTGTGAAAGGAAAGAACTTCGCTGGGAGATGATCTTTCAGTCGCGACTTGCTAGGGATAAACCTGTTAGACTCTTGTGGGGACAACCCTCTGAATTTGGTTGGGGAGATTTATTTTGTACTCCGCTGGGGGTACACTTCTAGAGTCTACTGGGGATGATGATTCAACTTTGTTGGGGTAGCTTTTTCAGGCTGTGCGGGGAAGATATTGACTCCACTGGGGTATCTTGTATTCTGCCGGGGAACATTCTTATACTCCGCTGAGGAATATTAAGACTGTCGGGGATACTCTTATACTTGTTGGGGAATATTCTTACACTCCGCTGGGGAACATTAAGACCCTTTTAGTGCTGATGGTAGACTAACTCTGCTTGGGGAGAGTATTGCTGATTTGTTCGTAGTTGCAAGTCTCAGCTGGGAGAGTTACCATTATTGTCTTACTCTACAGGGAGTGAAAGTATCTTAGCCATATTCTTCAGCTGAATATACCTTGGTACCTGGTGGACAGAGAAACTGTATAGTTCGGACAATTCTTATTTGCCCCTATTTCTGATATTACCAGTAATTCATCTCATGTAAATATTTATGAGCAGTAATTAATGTCAAATGCATATATCAAAATGAACATATGACGCTCTTTGCAAAAAAAAACAGATAAAGAGAAAACAGTTTGAGATTTCTTTGAAAATGAATTGTATTGATTTTGAAGTTTAGTCTGTAAATAGGCGTTTTTTGTACAAGAGGCTGACGTCCTAGTAAGAGAACACCGCCGAACAGATAGAATTTACACAATTTGTGAAAAACTAAACAAAACAGCTATGTGAATAATCCCACTGGGTTCCAACTCTGCTATTGCCTTTATGTCCTCGAGCATCTCATCACTTTGCTATTGGTTGAAGGTAGATCAGATTGATTAGTGTCGTCCGATCTTGATAGTCGATACCGAAGTCTGGATGAAAGGTGATCCAATGAGACATAGTGTTACGCTTTGATCCCTAACTTTTTCCTGGACCGCCCTTTCGGGTTTTCAGTCCACCGGGATACCCTTTTTTGCTCAAGCCGCCTTTTCAGGTTTTCAACTTGCCGGGTGTACAGATTTTTTTCATTTTCATCCCTTATTTTTGCCCGAACCCTTTTGGTTCGCCGGGAAGCCCTTATTTTTGCCTAGGCCAGTCAACCTAGAGGGTCTTTGATTATGCATAGTATCTTTTCACTATGTCTGCATTGACGGGGTGAGGAAGGTCGTCACCATCCATGGTGGTTAGAATCATAGCTCCTCCTGAGAAAATTTTCTTAACCACAAATGGCCCTTCGTAAGTAGGGGTCCATTTTCCCTTGGGATCACCTTGAGGTAGGATAATGCGCTTGATTACCAGATCCCCAACTTGATACTCTTGTCGTCTAACTTTCTTGTTAAATGCCTTGATCATTCGTTTTTGGTACGTCTGACCATGACAAATAGCAGTAAGTCTCTTTTCGTTGATTAAGTTCAGTTGATCAAGCCAGGTCTGAATCCAGTCATCTTCGCTCAAACCTGCATCCTTCATAATCTGAAGCGAGGGTATCTGAACCTCAATAGGCAAGACGGCCTCCATGCCATATACCAAGGAATAGGGCATTGCCCCAGTTGACGTCCATGCTGAGGTACGGTACCCATGGAGAGAAAATGGTAACATCTCGTGCCAGTCTTTGTATGTCACTGTCATCTTCTGCACAATCTTCTTAATGTTCTTATTAGCCGCTTCTATAGCCCCATTCATCTTCGGCCGGTAGGGAGAAGAGTTGTGATGCTGTATCTTGAATTGCTCGCAGAGCTCGGTGATCATCTTGTTGTTGATATTGGTACCATTGTCCATAATGATACTCTTTGGTACCCCATGTCGACAGATCAGATTGTGCCGAATGAACCATGCCACGACGTTATTGGTTACAGTAGCAAAGGAAGCTGCTTCAACCCACTTCGTAAAGTAATCAATAGCCACCAGGATGAAACGATTCCCGTTGGATGTTGTAGGTATGATCTCTCCGATCATATCAATGCCCCATATTGCAAAAGGCCAAGGTGTCGTCAAGACGTTCAGAGGAACTGGAGGTACGTGCACCTTATCAGCATAGACTTGGCACTTGTGACATGTCCGAGAATGCTGATAACAGTCGGCTTCCATTGTGGACCAGTAATATCATGCCCGTAGGATCTTCTTTGCCATGGTGTGTCCACTGGAATGAGTTCCGAAAGTACCTTCATGTAACTCCGTCATGATTCTTTCTGCTTCATTCTTATCCACACAACGCAGTAAGGTCGAATCATGGTTACGCTTGTAAAGGATGCCATTGCTGATGAAGAACTTTGCCGCGAACCTCCTCAGAAACTTCTTGTCATTAACAGATGCACCCTCAGGGTATTCCTAAGCTTCAAGATACCTCTTCACCTCATGATACCAAGGTTTATCTGCTACCTCTTCAGTCTCAAGATCACAGTAATGTGCCGGTTCGTCCAATCTTTCAATGATAATCAGGGGAGCCTCATTGTCCCAATTGACTTTGAACATAGAAGACATCGTAGCTAGCGCGTCCGCCAACTGATTCTCCTCTCTAGGGAAGTGTTCAAAGGTTATCTCCTAGAAATGGGGAAGCAATGTCAACACATACTCCTTGTAAGGAATAAGATTTGGGTGTTTCATATCCCACTCGCCTTTGATCTGATTGATCACGAGAGCGGAATCCCCGAAAACACTTAGAAACTTAATCCTTAGGTCAATTGCTGCTCGAAGACCCATGATGCATGCCTCATACTCCTCCATGTTGTTGGTGCAGTTGAAACATAATCGGGCGGTGAATGGAGTATGAGAGCCTTTAGGAGATATGATCACAACGCCAATGCCGTTACCTAAAGCGTTTGAAGCTCCATCAAAGTACATAGACCATCGGGATCCTTCCTCAGGTCCTTCATCCGGTCCAGGTGTCTCACAATCAGTTACCAACATGATATTCTCATCCGGAAATTCAAAGTTCATAGACTGGTAATCATCCACTGCCTGATGTGCCAAATGGTCTGCCAACACACTTCCCTTAATTTCCTTTTGGGTCGTGTACTGGATGTTATACTCAGTCAAGATCATCTGCCATCTTGCTATTCTTCCGGACAAGGCAGGCTTTTCAAAGATATACTTAATTGGATCCATCTTTGAAATCAATAAAGTAGTGTGAGTCAGCATATACTGTCTCAGCCGGCGAGCAGCCCATGCCAAAGTGCAACAAGTTTTCTCGAGCAACGAGTATCGGGTATCGCAGTCGGTAAACTTTTTGCTAAGGTAATAAATAGCATGCTCTTTTCGGCCAGAATCGTCATGTTGACGCATCACACACCCTATTGAGTTATCGAGTACTGTCAAGTATAAGATCAAAGTCTCCCTTCAATTGGTGGCATCAAAATATGTGGCTCTTGGAGATACTCTTTGATCCTTTCAAAAGCAGCCTGACATTCATCGTTCCAACATACTACTTGATCTTTCTTCAGCAGCTTGAAGATTGGCTCACAAGTAGCAGTTAGGTGCGAGATGAATCGGGCAATGTAGTTCAGACGTCCCAAGAAGCCTCTGACTTCTTTCTCTGTTCTGGGAGCTGGCATCTCTTGTATGGCCTTCGCTTTTGCTGGATCCACTTGAATACCTTTGTCGCTTACGACGAAACCCAGTAGCTTACCAGATCTCACCCCGAAGGTGCACTTGTTCGGGTTTAACCTTAGCTTGTACAACTTCAACCTATCAAACAGCTTCTGCAGATGGTCAAGGTGTTCCTCCTCAGTCTGGGACCTTGTAATCATATCGTCGACGTATACTTTGATCTCATGATGGATCATGTCATGAAACAAAGCAACCATGGCATGCTGATACGTTGCCCCAACATTCTTCAGTCTAAAAGGCATGACCTTGTAGCAAAAGGTACCCCACTGAGTAACAAAGGTTGTCTTCTCCATGTCTTCGGGAGCCATCTTAATCTGATTATAACCGGAGAAACCATCCATAAAGGAGAATACCTTGTGCTGAGCAGTGTTGTCAACCAGGACGTCGATATGCGGTAGAGGGAAATCATTCTTGGGGCTTGCCATGTTCAAATCCCTGTAGTCAACACACATTCGAACCTTACCATCCTTCTTCGGCACAGGAACCACATTGGCAACCCACTGAGAGTAAGAAGTCATTGCTAGAAAACCAGCATCAAACTGTTTCATAACCTCAGCCTTGATCTTCTCAGACATTTCCGGGCGCATTCGGCGGACCTTCTGTTTTACTGGAGGACAGTCTTCCTTGGTAGGTAGGCGGTGAACCACAATATCAGTATCCAAACCAGGCATATCTTCGTAAGACCAGACAAAGATCTCAACATAGTCATGCAGCATTTGAATCAACCGTTGCTTCACACTAAGCTCCAGATTTGCACCAATCTTGACTTCCTTCTTATTTGTCTCTGTACCCAGATTCACTGATTCCACTGGCTCTTCGTGCGGCTGAATGGCCCTCTCTTCTTGGAGTAACAGTCTTGCAAGTTCACCAGGCACTTCGCAATCATCTTCACCTTCGTCTTCGGCTAAGTTGATCGGATTTTCGAAGTCATAACTGGCAGTAGCAGAGTCGTTACCAGTGAGATCCAGAGTGGATGTCGACCTGTATATGTGAGTGTGTGTAAAATAGCTGTTTTGCAATATATAATAAAGAAAAACAAGGAGCGCAAAATTTGAAATGCAAGAACGTCCAATGCTTTTATTAATGATATATGAAAATGACACACATAAAGCCCTCACAAATGAAGCCACGGTGCCCCGGGTAAGACATTGGGTCGTAAAGTTTTAAAACATTGTCTGTTACATATTCAAAACAAAAAGTTTCATTACTGGGTAACAAAAGTAATAGGGACGAAGTCCTTTGCTGTCCAGTTGCTTGGTCCACCATCGGTCGTAGGATAGATCCAGCTGTCGAATTCAGACTCTTCTACATCGTCTTCAATGGCATTCACTCCAGAGTTGCTGATGAACATTGGAGGTTTTCCGATCCATGCATTCCGAACAGCCCTCTGAGCTTCTGCAGTGAAACCCAAACCAAACTTGTTAGTCTTCTGTGTAAAATCAGGGAGTCGGCCCCAATTTGCACACCCACCTTTCTTGATAATAGCCCGGGCATCCTTTAAGGAAGCCATCTTCATAGGAGAGTCTTCAACAATAGTCTCAGTTGACGCCAATGTCTGGGGAGCCTCTTCAAAATGTTGAAATGGGGTCTCAATGAAATCCCCATCCATTTATACATATCAGAAAGAGTTGAGGTGGATAACCATATACTCTTCCTCTCCTTGTACTATCACAATCTTCCCTTTCACCGGGTACTTCAGCTTCTGGTGGAGCGTTGAGGTTACGGCCCCAACTTTGTGGATCCATGGACGACCCAACAAACAAGAATAAGATGGTTGAATGTCCATCACATAGAATGTAGAGTTGAAAACCTGAGAACCAACCTTGATTGGGATATCAACCTCTCCATGTACCATTCTCTTAGACCCATCAAAGGCCCTGACGACAATGTTGCTTGGCTTCAGCTCCAACCCTTCACAGTCCAACCAGTCTATAGCTTTCTTAGGCAAGACGTTCAATGAGGAACCAGTATCCACCAATACATGAGCAAGAGTAGTGCCCCTGCATTCAATGGAGACATGCAGGGCATCATTGTGATTCTTCCCCTTAGCAGTCAAGTCGGCGTCCGAGAAACCCAACCCATTATCAGCAGTCAAATTGGCCATGCAATCTGTAAACTGATCAGCTGATGTCTCTTGTGGTACGTGAGCAGTCTTCAAGAAGGTAATCAGAGCCTTGGCATGGGCCTCTGAGCATAACAACAGTGACAACATAGAAATCTTGGACGGGGTTTTCCCCAGCTGCTCAACTACATTGTAGTCACTCTTTTTTGATAATTTTCAGAATCTCTTCCATCTCTTGTTTAGAAGCTTCAACAGTAATTGTCTTTGGTGCCTCCGTCTGGGCAGGCACATCAGTGGTGAACCCTTTGCCCCGAGTGTCAGATGACTCGGCAACAGGGGTAAGAATAGGAACTTGAACTGGAATGGTAGCAGATACACTGGCAGGTGTGATAACAACAGGTTTTCAGGCAGTTGGTGGAGAGATATCAGGCGAGAAAAGTCTTCCGCTACGGGTGACATTAGCAGGTCTAACAATATTGCTGATGTCGGTATCAGCGTCCAACTCTTGCTTAACTCCATGAAAATAAACATCAGACCCATAATGCCAAGGGACAACTTTATCAGAGGTATAGGGGATGGGCCCCGGAACAGTGATGATCACAGGTGCGATTCTTGGAACAGATGTAATTCTAATAGGCTTCCTCGAGGGAGCCTTGGAAGAATTGTCGAAAATGGTAATGATGGCAACTTCTTCAGTAGTAACTAAGGGAATAACAATCTTCTCAAACAGGATCTCTTTACTATCCCTCAGGCGCTGGACACCTGATTTCAAAAGATGGCAACCGGTAGGTAGAACAACACACATACGGCAACCTTTGTCACAACCCGGAAATAAACCGGCTAGAAAAAGATTCTTCTTCACGGTAATCAAAGGGGTAACAATATCATTCACATAAACCACAAACGAGTCTTCTTCTATAGCATTTACTCCATGCTCGGGCATAGGAGCAATCACTATGTTAGGCCTCTCGGGCGTCTCGAACTCAATCTCCTTTGCATTAATTAAGTCTTGTATCTTATTCTTCAAAGTCCAACAATCATCTGTATTATGCCCTGGGCTATCAAAGTGATAAGCACAGCGGGCATTAGGGTTATACCTTGGTGACGTTGTATTTGGATTCTTTGGGGCTTCCTTTAGAATCAACAGATTGGTCTTCAGCAACTGTGGCAGAATCTAAGACAAAGTCATGCTGAGATGGGTAAATTGCCTTCGAGGTCTCTCGTCCTTTTGTTGATTATTGTGCTGCGGAGCACCAGCAGGTTTTAAAATAACAACTGCATTAACGGCTTGGCGGTGTTCAGGTCTATTCTGTCTTCTTGCACTGTAGACAGCACTAGACTCTTTCTTAAAGGGCTTCTTCTTGGTGCTTGATGAGGCACCCTTTTGTATCTTACCATACTTAATACCAGCCTCAATCCTCTCACCGGTCAAAATAAGCTCTGTAAACCCAGACGAAGAGCTTCCAATCAAGTGGTTGAAAAATGGACCAGACAGGGTCCCCAGAAACATATCAACAAGTTCCTCATCAGCCAAGGGTGGTTGTACTCTTCCGACGAGGTCCCTCCACTTCTGAGCATAATCTTTGAATCCTTCACCCGTTCCCATTGACATACCCTGGAGTTGGGTACGCGTAGGAGCGAGGTCGGAGTTGTATTGATACTGCCTGTAGAAAGCAGTAGCCAAATCTTCCCAACTGTGGATACTGGCTCCGTCTAACTGATAGAACCATTCAAGCTGAGTCCCTGAGAGACTGTCTTGAAAGAAATGGATCCATAGGTTCTTATTAGCGGTGTACGGCTGAATCTTCCTTACATATGACCAGAGGTGCAGCTTCGGACAAGAAACTCCGTCATACTTAGCAAAGGCTGGTGCTTTGAATTTGTGGGGAATCACCACCCCAGATGATAAACCTAGATCACCAAAGTCCAGGCCAGGCACTTTCTGAACATCCATAGCATTCAATCGGTCTTCCAGTTGCTTGTATTTGTCCTCGGCAGGAGGATACTGTTCTTCATCAAAGTTCGTCTCGTTGTCGGATACCACAGGGCTAGGAGCCCTCCTTTCCTCTTGACTATCTTTCCCTCCAGATGAGGTGGTCAGATCAACTTCATTTTGTAGCCTGTTTCCAAACCTGTGCCCTGTGTTAAACAGGATTGTTCTCTTCTTCTTCTTCTTCTTCTCTTTCAGAATCAGGGTCTTCAGATCTTGCTGACCCTTAGCTAGATTCATGAACAACTCTTGGAATTGGGCATTCTGGGCCTGTAGGGCTTTGATAGCTTGCTCAGTTGAAGGTTCAGCAGACATGATGTATGCTGAAATAAACAGCGAAGAAGATAAGAGACCTGTAATGGGTACCTGTTTATGAAGTGCATGGGATGAAATGCGTATGATTATGATTTCAAAGACAGTCAAGAGATTCAAATTTGTAAACAATAAATGAAACACACTTTATTAGATAAACTTTGGAATTCAAATTGTTCAACTGATGCCTTTAAGGCGTTACATGAAAGGAAATGCTGAAAAGTAAATAAAAACTGGAAAAGAAACAATCAAAGGTCAATCAATGCTCCCATGGTCTCTTCTTGTTGGTGCGGACATAGTCATTAAGAATCTGCTCGTTCTCCAACTGCCTAGTCAACCTCTGGATCTTCTGCTCTTGCTTATTGAACTTCTCTCGGTAAGAATCTCGTTCCTCCCTTAGTTGCATCCAAGACCTCTTCAGTGCCCCAATGTCAGTGGGCATATGAGGATGGAGGATGGTTGGAAGAACCCCTTATTCATTAGCAATTTCAACAATGATAGGTCGGACGACTTCATATGGCATACCCAACTTCTGGGCACGGATACGGACCCATCTGAGATATGGCTCCATCGGAAGAGAAGTCTTTGGACCCAGCTCATGTGGATCAGATCTGTGAACTCTATCCCAGGCCTTTATGAATCTGCAACGTTGCTCGTCGCTATCCCCTTGAAAATCAAAGATGATACTAGGCATTAACAGCTCATGAGGTCCTTCTCTTCTGGCTCTTCCAAACTGACGTAAGGATAAGCACGGATTGTAAGAAATTCCTCCATGGGTTCCTAATAGTGGAACATTGGGATACTCCCCACAGCGATCAATGATAGCCTCTTCATCCATACCCTTGAGAGTCCAGATGATGTCATTATGCGAGAGAGACATAACCCTATAAGCCCAGCCCATGGCTTCTTTATTCTTCAGCACTGATTTGGGAAGGTGCAAAATAAACCACCTCGCCAATAATGGAGCACAGCACATCAAGGTTCCCCGCTTTCAGGCAGTACGAGCATAAAGCTGATGAAGGATGTCACCCAAGAGAGTGGGTACGGGATTGCGAGAGATGAAGATCTTTACCGCATTAACATCAACAAAGGAGTCAGAGTTCGGAAACAATACCAAGCCATATATCAGAAGAGCCAGAATATCCTCGAATGCCTTGAAATCTAGACTATCCCAGAAATAGTTAGCCTTACCAACCAAAAACTTAGTCAGAAATCCCTTTGCTCCACTTCTAGTCTCCCAATTGGCCATTACCTCATCCTTGGTCAAATGAAGGGCTGCAACAATCTCTTCGGGCCTAAGAACCTTCTCCCAACCAGTAAACGGGGTCTGCTCCAAAATAGAGATACCGAGCAGATCAGAGAACTCTTCTAAGGTTGGAACCAACTGGTAATCTTGAAAAGTAAAACAATGGTATAATGGATCATATAATTGGACCAAAACACTCATCATCTGCTCATCCAATTTGGAGGTCACCAAAATGAGAAGATACCCATGTCTCCTGAGGAAGGAAGTAGTATCAGGCATCTTTGCAATCAAATCTTTAAGCACAGTGGGAACCTGGACAAAGTTAATCTGGATGGTATTCCTATGCATAGGCATCATGATGACCTACAAAACAGAACAAAGATGAATCCCTCCTGTATTTGAAATAGGTTAGTCCAATGCAAGATGTATGCAATGTTATGATGTCATGATAGTAAGCACACCACAAGTATCCACAAACAGCAAACATGGTAAAGGCACACAAGTCACACAGAGAGCCCTTAGATCTCAGGTTGGAAAGGAGCTTAGGTACTACCCTCTTTCAGTTCAGTTGGTTTAAACCTGTCCTAAAAATAGTAACCGGGTTCTAGAGGATCTCAATATCACTGACTACCCTCAATCGGTCATAATTCCAGTTTAGCAACCTTTTCTTACAGCCGGAATCATCGCGAGAGTTTAGTCTCAATGAGTGTAGCATACTACTACTGTTCTATGGCCAAGTTGGTAAATTTAAAGGTTCTAAGGTCAGTTGGTGCTTAATAACCCCTTAGCAGACCCATATTCTCCCTGTTGCGCCACAAGGGATATCGGTACATTCTAAAGTGCCACACCAACGATGCTACTGCTTCAACCGTATCGGTCTACGCTGTACAGTTCCCTCACAGTTTATTGCTACTTACCTAAAGGGTATCCCCCAGATCCAGGTTAGGATCTATAGTAACTCTGATACAAGCCCACAAAGATAAATCATACAAAGCATACAATTGAAAACACAATGATCTAATCCTAAGGTACACCCCTCTTATTATTTCCCCAGCAGAGTCGCCAGTTCTGTGATACGATGGGAGAGAACTGACTATTTTTGGAATGCTGGTTCGCGTTTTGCGTTTGTTTTTGCAAAATGTTGCGGTAAGCAAGAGTCGCCACCGTCTTTTATTTTATCCAACAAGGAAAGGAAAAAAACACAGGAAATTTCCTTTTTCGAGATGTTTCTCGGGTCCGGAGGTAGATTATAGAAAGGGAAGGTGTTAGCAACCTTTCTATCCGTGGTTATCCACGGGCTCTTAGGTACTTGCTCAAATTGTTTTCAAAATTGCTTTTCTTTGTGTTTGTGGGTTTGAAAGGAGTTTTTGTTTGAAAGGTGTAAGTGCGAAAAGTTTTGTTTTATTTTGAGAGAGCAAGTACTTAAGAACTATCTACCTACTCGAAAAGGGAATTAATCTATGTTAATGTCCTTTAGACAATGCTATCCCACTATGAATGAGTAGGTAGCATCGTCGTTGGAGTTTAAGGGTCAATTCGATTAAGGGACGTGTGGTCACTAAAGCAATGTTAGGACGCCTTAGCGGTAACCCTAATGTCTTAGATCATTTTTATCCGAGGCAACCGTTTCGAGGCAACTATGACCTTTGGACAAGAGGGCGACCTCTAAAACTTCCTATACTCAATGACCACGTTCGACGGCAACCAAATGAGGTGTACCCTAAGAGCGCGCATGTGCGAGTGTGTTATTTCGGTTAATATTATCTTTGTACATGTTATGGGTGAGCTATGTTGATTTTAAGTTCATACATTCGATCTTGTCATGCATTCCCTATTATTAAACATCTAACAGTATATAGTTGCAGAATTTAAATTGCGGAAATTAAATCTAAACTATTACAAGGCGTCGGGTATTTACATCGCCAAAAACAACCCTTGAAATTAAAGTGCGGAAAGTAAAAGAAAGCGGTAAAATAAAGTCCTATTTAAGCTATTACATTCCTGTAAACAAATACATCAATATGGTGAAATAGATCGCGTGCAAGAAATTAAATCGGGCGAGTTTTTTAGGGTTTTGACCCTTTTTGAAAAGAAAGCCTTTTTGTTATTTTTGAATTAATGGAAGCAATTAAATTAGGTTAAACATTAAATAAATGAATGGATGAATTAATTAAAAAGATATTTTTTTTTGGATTTTTGGATATTTAAGGAAATAAAATAAATTTGATTAAAGTTAATAAAAACCTATTTTTCTACATTAATTTTAATTATCGCAAAAATATTAAAGTTATACCTAAATTAAACTAAATTAATTAAATTAGTATTTATTTACAAAAATAAAAGTGATGAATTTAATTTTAATAAATAAAATATTTTTGTGTTTTTGATTTTATGAGGAAAAATTATTTAATTGGTTAGTGATAATAAAAATAATAATTAACAAAACAAATAAATAAATAAAAAGAAGAAAGAAATAACCAAGGGGTGTTGGGCCTGATTTGGGGGTGAAACTTGCAATTTTCCAAGCCCATTAATGTGCAGGCATGGGTTGACTCTCTGATTCCATGTGATACGTTGACCTTGGCATATGGTGGATGTTCAATCTTAACCATCAGATTTGGCCTGGAGGCCATCTGGCGCTTGGAGATCTGAAGGTGTATGGTGCGTTGCAAGGCATGAGGCACACTGGAACGCCTTAAAGAAAATAATAGCAAATATATGGGGGACCTGGGATTCGAACCCAGGTCCCATTGGACTTTGTACTAGCGTCTTCACCACTGGACCACTGGACTTCTTTTGTTATGGGATTAGGTAACAATTAATATATTAGAAACAAATCCATATGCTTGAACAAAAAAAATAAAAAGCGCGAATTTTTGAATGGGCGTATGGGATGGGGACACGTCTTCGTCCCTGTCCTTGGATTTCTACAGGAATTACCTGCGGATTCGTATCCGCGGCAAAAAGCGTAGGTTGAATCCAAAATCTATCTCAGGCCATAAAAATTCAATCTAAAACCATGGTCTTGTTCGTCTCTCCCTCCTAATTTCATCTATGTCCATTGTTTGCCTTAATTTTTCCTAAAACTGAAACGCCTAAAAACAAGAACCAAAAACCCTAGTTTCGGGTATGGCATTACAGGCTATAAAAACACAATCAAATATTGCAGAAAGTTTAGAAATCATACAAGGATCAAGAATATGTCCATGGTTTGTCAAAAAAATGCAAGAAAGAGAGGTTGTGATTTCAGATGCAAGGCGGTTTTTAGGGATACTTACAGCGCGATTCAGGGAGGGAGAGAGCTTGATTTTGATTGCCTTTCACTCAGTGGATGTCTAGCAATTGAATAGCGTGGAGACTTTGCGTTGAAAGCACCTCTAGGACCGATTTCATATTCAAGCTTTTCTCAAGTTTTTTCAAGTTGTGTTCTTGTGATTGTGCAGTCTCTAGGTCCTGAAACTCGTGCCTTTAGTTTATATAAGTACAATGGAATGAATTAGGTCAAATTTTGGGCTTTGAATCCTTATGCATTGATGATTGAAGATGTGATTTAATCTTCCATGAAAAAGCTTCCAAATTTGTCAAAAACCAATATTTTGTGCATGATATGGCTTGATACGAGTTTGACCATGTCCATAATGATAATTAAGACTTGGATCAATCAAAAAGATACCAAGTGATCAATATTTAGATTTTATTTGGATTTAAATTGATTTAAAATGAATTAATTCAATAAAAATCAAATAAAATAGAAAAATTAATAATTGGACCCAAGACTGGATATAGGGCACGTGTGTAGTGTGACAAGATCAAATCAAGTGGAAAAAGTGGGCCCATTTGGCAAAATTTGAAGTTTTGGGGATAGTTGACTTTTGGCAATTTTGGAAAAATGCCCAACTTCAACAATGCATAACTTCTTCAATGTTGAACCTTTAGAAGTTTTCTTGGACTTTTTAGAAACCTTGAGATGTCCTCTAACTAACCCTTTTGGTGTCGTATCATTTTGATATTCCATGCTCAAGTTATAAGCTTTGGAAAAAAATGTGTTTTTATTGACTTTCAAAAATGACCTATAATGTCCAAATTTGTAACTTCTTGTGAGTGCATTTCTTGATCTTGGGGTGTGAAGATGGATTGTAGGAAATTGCATCCTCTTCAAAATGAGCTTTGGATGGGTCATTTCTCATGAAGTATGAGAAAAGTATGCTTGGTCAAAGTTGAGTTGACGTTTCCTACAAAACCCTAATTTAGCAACTTTTGAATCT
Source organism: Vicia faba (assembly GCA_948472305.1). Taxonomy (NCBI): domain Eukaryota; kingdom Viridiplantae; phylum Streptophyta; class Magnoliopsida; order Fabales; family Fabaceae; genus Vicia; species Vicia faba. Next base: position 226,194,258 of record OX451741.1, read on the forward strand.
TGATGAATCTTGAGCAATCCGTGATGAATCATGATCAACCCTTGATAAAATGATGAATTATCCTTCAAAATAAGAATGTTGACAAAAAATCTTGAAGTTTGACTGTTTATAGGTCACAGTTGACTTTTGCTCTAGCATAGTCGATTTTTGGACCTCTTGAGCAATTGACTGACCAAACTTCCTATGCAAGGCTTGAAACTTGGTATGGAGGACCTTGAGGACCTATTAGGACATTGGGGAACACTTGGGGTCACTTGGATTTAAAGACCTTGATGAAACACAAAACCCTAATTTGAGATTGGCTGCCTTAGGAGATGATTTGACTGTCTAACTCTTGAGCAATTTGGAGACTATTCTTGCAATGCTTTGAGAAATATGGGAGGGAAAATTTTGGGGTACAACACCCGCAGAGTAGGAAGTATCCAAAGACATTGGTGTTAGCTCTTCCCAGCCTAGGTTCATAATCGCGAATGAGTCGGAAAAATTCTCCCCCAAACAAAATTTATCTATCACCAACAATAGAAGTTCACCACCAACTGAGTTTATTTCTTAAAATCAGCAGATCGTCCAACAGAGTATCTCTCTTCCCCACAGAGTCATTCTCCCACTGGATTATTCTCAAACAGAGTCTCTCCCAGCGGAATATTCTCGAGCAGAACAGATGCAAGTCTCCAGCTAATCATCTTCAGTCACTATCCCCAGTGAGAACGAAGAACTCAACTCCTTATACTCTCCAATTGTAGTCCAGGATTTATCCTCCCCAGCCAGAGTGTATCACAAGGACATTTCATATCCATACATCATGGCATGCGTATACGCATCATGCAGCACAATCTCATTTATTTTGAGAACATCATTACTCAATACATTTCATACATCATGATATTACATACGACTAACTCTTTACCTTTCAGGGAAAGATGCAATCAAGTTCTGACAAAATTTTCTCTAGTTCAGTCAAACCGACACTAAGGTTTCTTTTCTATTTAAAGACATTTTAAGACTTTCATCTGGGTCAGCCGAATCGCCGTTAAGATTCCCCTGATTTCTATGCCAGTCAAAGGTAATCAGAGACCTCTCCCGGGATCAGTCAAATCGACACTAAGATTTCTCTCCCAGTTGAATTTCCCACAAGTTTCCCCTAGTTCAGTCAAATCGATACTAAGATTTCTATTCCAGTTCAAGCTTCGAAGCCCGGAAATCGACCGGAAAACAACTTAACCCTTAGCAAGTTATTGTGAAGCCTGGAAATCGACCAGATAGCAATACAAGATACCATGAAGCCTAGAATCGACCAGATAATAGGTATAAAACATTGTGAAGACTGGAGCACGACCAGATAGCAGCATAGGACACTGAAGCCTGGGACACGACCAGATAACAGTATAAGGTACTGCGAAGCTTTGGAATTCGACCAAATAGAAGTTTACTCGGCCAATTACTATGAAGCCCAGAAATCGACCAGATATTAGCATGCCTTAAATTCAAGTTAAAACCCGGATGCGACCGGATAACCACTTAATTCCTTCTAAAGCCTGGAGCACGACCAGATAAGAATTGAGAAATTGCAAAGCCTGAAGCACGACCAGATAGCAGCTCATTGTCACCTCCTCGACTAAGAGATGATTCCCCAGTAGAGTAACGGACAACTGAAGCTCCTAAAATTCTATTTCTCTCAAGACAGAGAACAATATTCCCCAGCGTAGTCCTCCTCAACAACAGGTATACGGGTTCTCGCAAGGGAATCTCTTATGCCATCAACACTTCTTCTGATGGCATCTTTAAGCCCATCTTCCGTCATTTACTTCCAAATGGAATCTATAAGCCCATTCCCGATATCACAAGACAAGTACCACTTCATGCGAGTGCAAATTTCTAGGCACTCTAGTGTTCAATCATCTTCAACCTTCAGATCATGAAAGGCAGACAAGCCAATCTACATCCTCAGGTTTAAGAAGATTGAATAGGGGAAGCTGTTGTACCCCAAAATTTTCCCTCCCATATTTCTCAATACATGTCAAGTAAGGTCTTCAAATTGCTCAAGGAAGTTCAAGAGTTGACCAGACAAACTCTCTCCTAAGGCAGTCTATCTCAAATGAGGGTTTCATTTTGCATCAAGATGCTTGAGTCCAAAGGATCCCAAATGCTCACCATTTTCCTAATATGTTCTCAAGATTATCCATGTCAAGTTTCAAGACTTGCAGAGAAAATTTGCTCAGTCAATTGCTCAAAGGCCTGAAAATTGACTGTGTTAGGGCAAAAGTCAACTGTGGCCCACATACAGTCAAACTTCAAGATTTTTGGTCAACATCCTCATTTTGAAGTATTATGCATCATTTGATCAAGGGTTGATCATGATTCCTCAGGGATTGCTCACAATTCATCAAAACCCAAAAGTTGCTAAATTAGGGTTTTGTAGGAAAAGTCAACTCAACTTTGATCAAGCATAACTTTCTCATACTTTATCAAAAATGACCCATCCAAAACTCATTTTGAATAGGATGAAATTCCCTACAATTCATCTTCATCTCCCAAGTTCAAAATATGCACTCACGAGAAGATTTGAATTTGGACATTATAGGTCATTTTGGAAAATTCAACAAAAACACCTTTTGGGTTAAAGCTTCATACATGAACATGGAAGACTCAATTGAGATGATACCAAAAGTTTTGCTTAGAGGACATCTTAAGCTTTCTAAAAAGTCCAAGAACACCTCTCTAGGGTCAAAATTGAGAGAGTTATGCATTGGCCAAGTTGACCCTTTTTGCAAAATTTCCAAAAGTCAAATGTGTCCAAAATTGCATTTTTTGCCAAATGGGCCCAACTTTTTATGCTTGCACTGAGTTTGTAATGTGACCCACGATCCATGAGCCCTTACATTTGTCATTATTTTATTTTTGTTATTTATTTTGATTTTTATTTCATTTAAATCAAATAAAATCAATATAAAATAATGAAAATATCAAAAACTAATTAAATCTTGAGATTTTGTGCATGATTAGGTTCATTATACAGTTGGAGAAAAAGATCAAATCGTGCAAGGATTCACATGGACACAAAAATATTGATTTTGCTTGATTTGGAAAGATTTTGTGCAAGGATTGAATCATGAATCAATATTCATAATTGGAAGAGATTTGATACAAAATTGTAACCCTAATACACTCTAGTATACATAAGGAACAAGTGCAGATCAAAAAGAGGAGGCTAGAGGCGTGCAAAGGCAAAGAATAAATTGCAAACTGATTTCCAAGTTTCGGGCCATCTCAAGCCATTCTAATCATACCAATCAATTGATGGACTCCCCGGGATCGTGTTTCCATCGCTAGCAAGCTTCCCCACACCTTGAAACACCCTGTAAGAGTCACACGGTTTGCATATTTTCTTGAATTTGAATACATTAATTTTGGCATATTTAGCATGATTGATTGGCATATTTTTAATCCTTGAGATGTTTGCAAGCTAATGGTTATGATTAATTGCATTTTTGTTGACTGAACATGAAACTGCCATGGCTAGGGTTCTTTCTTTGTTTTTAGGGGTTTTCTGTACAGGGAAAATTGGCCATTGATAATGGTACCATGATGCTTGTGAGGTTGAAACGAGTTGATTGGTACCATTGGTTTTCATTTATCATGCGTGTATGAGATTTTGGAATGAACAGGGGTTGTAGCTACACTCAAATGTCCGTAGGTAAAAGCTATGAAACTTACAGCGATGGTGGGAGGAAGAAGATGGTTACGTGGCGCTCCCTGACATGCCAGTTTGAATTTTGCGCGTTTTAAAATATAACATTTTGCTCTTATGATATTATAATTATTGTTGATCATATGTACAACTAATCATTCTGGCTCAGTTGGCAGCGTGGTAAGGGGATAATGCTCAAGGACCTGGGTTCGATCCCCAGGTCCCAACTTTAGCTTCATATAATTTTTGGTGTACATAATCAGGTGCGCTAGTATCCCATGTGTCCACCATGTATCATCAGCAACCAGCCATCAGATCTCCAACAAGCCAGTTCCAAGGCTTCTCCCTTGAAGGTCCATCATGTGCCTCTAGTCAATGAATGCACTGGATCCAACAAAGTCAACCAAGGCCAGGAGTTGTTGGGCCAAAAAAATCAGATTCACCCCCCTCTTGCTAATGTTATTAGGCCCATTCTCTTTCTTTCTCTAATTTATTTCATTTATTTAATTTAATTAGCTTAATTTTAATTAACAAAATTAATTTATTTTTCACAAAATCACAAAATCAAGAGTTTCTACAAAAATTAGAATTAGGTTTTTGTATCAAATTTAATTTAATTTAGTTTAACTTAATTTAGGGAAATTCTAACCTTTTTTATATAATTAAAATCAATTAGAAAAATTAGGGTTAAACTTGTGATTTGATTTTTTTTATTTCTTTCTCAAAAAATAAAAGAATACAAAAAATAGGTTAATTTAATTATTTTCCTTAACTAAAATTAATTAGTGATTAGGTTATTCAATTGAACTTTATTTTCTCAAATAACACAAAACGACAAAAAAATGATTTTCCTTTTAAATTGCAATTAGGCTTAGTTGGGGTCAAAACCCTAATTATTTTGCATTCAATTCATCGCGCGCGTTTATTATTTTTTGCAATATTGATGTAACTGTCCATGGTATGTAATAGTTTAAATTAGGATTTTCTTTACTTATCGTCTTTTACGGGTTTTTTGGCTATGTAATTAATCCCTACCCCGAAGCCTTGTAATAACGTAGGTTTATTTTCTCGCATTTTAATTCTCACAAATATTAACTGTTTAGATGTATGTTAATAGGATTGTATGATAAAATTGCATGATAATTTAAAACGGCTAGAAAACCCCAATGTGCAAAGATAATAACTGAAATCAAATCACTCGCACATGCGCACTCCTAGGGTATACTCTCACTTCGGTTGCCTTCGGTAAACAGTCATTAAGTATAGGGTGTCTTAGTGGTTGCCCTCCTGCCTAACAAAGATAAAAAATCCCGTTCGGAAATGTTTCCTCGGAAACGTCGCCTCGGAAATGTTGCCTCGAATATGATCTTATGACTTTAGGGTTATTACTAAGACGTCCTAACATTTCTTTAGTGATTGTACGTCCCTTTCGAATTTACCCTTACAACTCCAACGACGGTGCTTCCAATTTCTCAATAGTAGGATAGCATTGTCTAAGGGAAATGAGAACAGAAACAATCCTTTTTTGAGTAGGTAGATGCTAGTAGATACTTGCTCAAATCAATTTTTTTCTTCACACTTACACTTTTTAAAACAATTTTCAAAACACTTCGTAACACTCTTGAGGACAGAAACAAGGGTTAAAACGAAGTAAAACAAAACTTTTCAAAACAAACACACACAAACAATTTTAAAAGCTGAGCAAGTACCTAAGAGCCCATGGAAAACCATGGATAGAAAGGGTGCTAACACCTTCCCTTTCTATAATCTACCCCCGTACTCAAAATATCTCAAAAAAGGGTTTTTTCTGTGCTTTTTTCCTTTCCGGTTGGATGAAATAAAAGTCGGTGGCGACTCTTGCTTACCGCGACATTTTGCGAATACAAAACGCAAAATGCAAACCAACATTTTCAAAACAGTCGGTTCTGCCACCGTATCACGGGCATCAATTAGCAATTACCGATGATGTAGTTTCTTGTACGAAAACACCCGAGGATGTTAAGGCTATATTACGTGCAGACATGGTTGAGAAAGAGAGAATTAAGAAAGGAATACAAGACGTTTTGGTGCAATTAGATGCAGATGATACCATTGATATTGAGGAAATACATAAAATTCGAACCGGAAAGAGGATTGTTGAGAGTGAGACCTCTTCAATGGTTGTCAAGAGGAATAAGGGGTCGTTGGATTTGGTGTATAAGAAGAGTAAGGACACAAGCATAAATGATGTGTGTGATAAAGAAGCAAGGGCAAGAACCATCCAATATATTGGTCTCTTTTTTTATACTTGTGGAGTTGCTTTTAACGTAGCAAATGCAAGAGCTTTTAAGTTGATGTTGGAAGTCGTTGGAAGTTATGGTCCTCATTTGAAACCGCCAAGTTATCATGAACTCAGGGTTCCAATCCTTCTAAATGAGTTGGAATATACAAAAGGTTTGTTGAAAAACAAAGAGGTGCAAAGGAATAAATATGGATGTTCAATTATGTCGGATGGTTGGACGGATAGAAAAGGTAGAACATTGATTAATTTCTTGGTCAATTGTCCAACGGGGACCATATTTGTGAAAAGTGTTGATGCTTCTAACTATGCCATGACAGGGGAAATGTTAGTCGAGTTGTTGGACACTTTTATTGAGGAAATGGGTGGAAAAAATGTTGTTTAATTGATTACCGACAATGGAAGTAATTATGTAGCAGCTGGTAAAGAATTGTGTTTGAGGAGGCCTCACATGTTTTGGACTCCACGTGCTGCCCATTTTATAGACCTTATGTTAGAAGACATAGGCAAAATTCCAAAGGTTCAAAAGGTTATACAAAAATGGGTTAAGGTTGTGGGCTACATTTATAATCATACTTTTGCTTTGAATCTAATGAGAAAGACTATCGGTAATGTTGAATTGGTTAAGAAAGGAGTGACAATGTTTGCTACCCATTTCCTTTGTCTACAAAGAATGCAAGAACTAAAAAGAAATCTTAGAGAGATGTTCCTTTGTGAAGAATGGACGAGTTCCAAGTGTGCGAAAGATGCTAAAGGACAAAGGGAAGCTACTACTATACTTACAACATCATTTTGGAATGATGTTCTCTACACTCTTAAGTGCATGGCGCCTCTTGTAGATGTGCTAAGAATGGTTGATAATGAAAGGAAACCCGCAATGGGATACATATATGCCACAATGGGGGTAGCAAAGGAATCAATTGAGAAAGCTTTTAGTTCAAATTCAAGCAAGTATGAAGCCGTATTTGAAATCATTGATAAAAGATGGGAGTGTCAACTTCATCATCCGCTACATTCTGCAGGTCACTATCTCAATCATGAATATTATTATTCTAAACCAAAAATTGAGAATAATGGTAGATTGGTGAGAGGCCTCCGTAAGTGCATTGAGACACTTAGTGAAAGTTATGCAGTGGAAGATTTGATTTCAGAATAATTGTCACAATACAGGGGTGCTACGGGTCTCTTTGGTATAAGAGTGGCAATTATATAAAGGTCGGCATTAGCTCCAGGTAAGATGGAATGATTTTTTGTTTTTTTACATATGATACACTTTGTGTTATGTATATGGAAATGGAATGATTTTTTGCAATTACTTGCAGCTGAGTGGTGGAAGTCTTATGGAGCCGAAACTCTGGAGTTGCAATTGTTGGCTGTTAAAGTGTTGAGTTTGAGTTGCAGTGCTTCCGGATGTGAGCGTAACTGGAGCATCTTTGAGCATGTGACTATTAATTTTTTAATAGGATATTAAAGTATCTTACATGTAAGTATTATTAAATTAATACTTCAAATTATTGTATTTTAGATTCATTCCAAGAAGAGAAATAAATTGGAACATCAAAGATTGCAAGACTTGGTGTTTATCAAGTATAATCAAGCTTTGGTAGAGATGTTTCAAATTCAGGATAAAATTGATCCTATGGAATTTAACGAAATTAATTTACACACTGAATGGTTGGTGGGAGAGATGGAAAATGTAGGAGATGATGGTGAAGACTTGGTTCATCCAAATCATGATTTAACTTGGAGTCAAGTTGTCGATGCTAGTGGGGCTAATGGGCCTATAATCTACACTTGGAGGACAACAAGGCAACTTGAATTTGGAAGTACTTCTCAAGCAACAATGACACCCATAGCAATAATTTCACCAAGAGCAACAATGACACCTAGAGCACTAATGGCACAACAAGTGGTGGAAGATGTTGAAGAAGTTGAAGATGAAGAATTGGAGGAAGATGTTGAAGAAGTTGAAGATAAAGAATCAGAGGAATATGTTGAAGAAGTTGAAGATGAAGAATTGGAGGAATATTTTGATGATGCTACATGATTTCTATGTTTGCTTAAATTTTCATATGATAGTACTAAGTTTGAATTTGAATCTTTATGTTTTGAATCTTGATTAAACATTGTTCTTTGTTTGACATTAGATTTTATAAATATTTTATGAGTGTTGTGAAATTAGTTTATTATTACATGACATATATTTTATGGATTATTATATAATTATTAGTATACAAAAAGTTATCCCGCTATCCAGGATCCCGCTATTCCAACTTTTCCCATTCTCGGGGGTCGGCCTCTCCGCTCCGCTATCCGAGATTAATAACTCTGATCCCGGTCAATGAACTTTTATGGAAATTCACCTTGAGACCAGACATTAAATCGAACAATAGAAGGACTTCCTTTATGATCCTTATGTTTCCACAACCTTTTATTTCCAATGAATAAGGTGTTGTCCAAATATTGGAGATATGAAAAGCACTCATTGCCACCTTCAAATTTGTATCCTGAAAATTCCCCTGAATCCACTGATTTCTTCATCAGTAGATTGAATCCTTCTACTGCTATCAAAAAGAGAAATGGGGACAAGGGGTCTCCTTGTTTGAGACCACAACCCATCTCGAATTTCTTTGAGGGGCTCCTGTTGAATAATATTGAAATTGAATTTGTTTTTACGCGTTCTGCAATCCAACTCCTCCATTTCTCATGAAACCCCATCCTTTGCAAGACAAAAGTTAGGAAATTCCAATCAACCGAGTCAAAAGCTTTTTCAAAATCAACCTTGAACATCAGTAAATCTTTTTTCTTCCTTTTTGCCTCATCCAATATTTCGTTTTCAATGAGAATTTCGTCGAGAATTTGTCTGCCGGTTATGAAAGCTAATTGCGATTTTGACACCACCGAGCCGATCACCTTTTTCAGCCTACTAACTAATACTTTAGAGATGACTTTGTAAATGCATCCGATTAGAGATATAGGCCTAAAATCTATCACTTTCTCGGGATTATTTTTCATGAACGAGCAATTTTCCCCCTCACAATCTTACCACTAGAGTGAAATTCTTCCATTACGCGCATGAAGTCGGTTTTGATGTCTTCCTAGAGTTCTTTAATAAAGCCGAAGTTCACTCTGTTTGGTCCTGGGCTTTTTGTTCTATCGCAGTCCCAAACTACTCTCTTGAATTCCTCTTCTGAGAATACATTAACCAGCTCCTCATTTTCAGAATTATTAACCCTCTTGAAGATCATGTTGCTTGGCAGTGGCCTGACACTAGGGGTGTGCATGGTTACCAAATTTTAAGAACCAATCCATTTTAATGGTTCTAGTTTTAAAATCAAACCGTTTTTTATAATAACCAATTTAAAATTGCAAAATGGTTTCAATTCGGTTCAAAATCGGTTTAAACCGGTTTTCAATCAAAATTGGTTTATAAGGAAATTATATGTTTCTTAATTTGAAGAGACGAAAAAAATCCAAGTTAATGAAGGGAACAAGATGCAAAGGCATGTGTCATTTTTATACTATTATATTCAAACACCAGCACAAATCGTTTATCACAATTTTTTTGAAAAGCAAAAAAGTAAAATTCAATTCAAGAGTAAAAACATTACACTTTAATCCATGATAAAGTTGCACCAGAACACTAAAACTAGAACCCAAAAAAACTAAAATAAAACATCCTAAAACCAAGACAAAATCTGCTTCAAAACAATTGCTACACCATAAAAGTTAAACAAAAAAACACAGATTAACAATCGTTCATCACAATTAACTTAATAAGTTCTTCTTCCCTTAACTAATCACCACTATAATTAACTAATTAATAATAAATAAAATAAAATATATAAACTGGTTTTCCATTTTCAATTTGAATATTATATAAACTGGCTTACATGAATTTGAATTTCCTGTGCCTTAATAATACCTTATTCATTAATAATAATATCATATACATTTGGTTTTATGTATGACAACTGGTTATGAAAAATGGAAACCAGATTTTTGTTTTGATATCAAAATAGATCTAGAGCGGTTCACATCCAACACAAATTGTATTATAAAAATTGGTGCACTAAATTTTTAAAATTGGTTCGTGTAAACCAGTTTTTTTGCACACCCCTACCTGACACCTCTAGCTAAGAAGTGATTCCGGAAGTGTTGAAAAATTTCTTCTTTGGTTTGATCCACCTCTCTCAGTGTTCTACCATTCCAATCCAAACTTAAAATTTCATTCTCTCTTCTTCTCTTATTGATATAGCCATGGAAAAACTTCGTATTTGCGCCTCCTTCCTTAAGACATCTTGCTCTTGATTTTTGCCATTGAATACTACAATTGAGATTTGATAATTTGAATATTTGATCCCATAATTGTCTCTTAGATAGTATTTCCTCCTCCGATAAGCATGTGGATTCTTCTTTGAGTTCAAGTTTATTGAGTTCTCCTTTAGCTTCTTTGATTTTTCCTTCACAGTTTTACGTATGATCTTTGTGCCATATCTTGAGCTTCTCCTTTATTAGCTTTAATTTTTCTATTAAAACAAACATGCCCCAGCCTTCTATCTTCATATCTCTCCATTGTTCTATGACAAAGTTATGATAACCTTTTGTGTCCTTCCAAAAGCTTAGCATCCGGAATGGTTTCAGACCCCACAAATTTTTATTTTCGCAAAGCATGATTGGGCAGTGATCGGACAGGCCTTTGTCAAGGTTGTCAAGGCACCATTGTTTACTTGTCGGCAATTCTTTGTACCATGAATCTGAAAGGAGAAACCTGTCGATCCTGCTCATAGAGGAGCCTCTTATTCTAGACCAAGTGAATTTTCTGTCGTGCAATAGAAGATCTATCAACTCAGATTCATTGATGAAATCATCAAAGTCTTCAATATCGTCCATGTGAATAACATCAATGGAACTTCTTCTTTATGATACTTCCCTTATAGCGTTGAAATCTCCTAATACACACCAACATTCTCCTCTCTTTGCATGGATCATAGCTTTTAAGTCGACCTACAACATTAATTTTCTTCGAGTATCACAGGGGGCATACACATTGACTATGTTGACTTTTTTCTTTTCTTCTCTCCAAAGTCCTTCGAGGAATAGCACATGGTCCCTGGTGGTGACTGTATAGATTGTTATAAATAATCAGACTTCGTTATGTGATTACTTTTTCTAAAAGGAGACAAACCTTTTGTATTGCTCTTATTGAATAAAATACACTCTTGGTCCTTATATAGACCTAATGACTTTTACAATTCTCTAAAGATAACTGCTACTAATAAAACTATCATAACTTACTAACTTTTGTACTTCCAAATTACATTGGCTCTTAATCTTTCTACTACCATATTTAATATGAAAACTTATTACTAATGACATTAAAGTTTACTCAACAAAACTCCTCTGTAAACTTAAATGTTTCTTCCATCCAGCATTTCTATCATCTTCTTTCCTCTGTCAAAGATCTCTTTTGATAGTGGTTTTGTGAAAATATCCGCTGCTTGGTTTTTGCTTGCTACATGCCTTAATTCGACACTTCCCTCCTTCACATGTTTATGAATGAAGTGAAATCAAACATCAATGTTTTTGCTTCGTTCATGATTCACTGGATTCTTTGCCAATTCGATAGCTGATTTATTATCCACTTGTATTATTGTTGGACTTTCCTATTTTAGCTCTATCTTGCTTATCAACCTTCTGAGCCATACTGCATGACAGACACACCAAGATGCTGCCACATATTCAGCTTCACACGTCGAAAGTGTTACTATAGGTTGCTTCTTCAATAGCCAAGTAAATGATGTGTTTCCCATGAAAAACACATATCCATAGGTTCTCTTTCGATCGTCTATGTCTCCGCACCAGTCACTATTAGAATAACCAACTAACTTGTAATCTTATGTTTTTGAATAAAGCATTCCTAGTGATACTGTTCCTTGGATGTATCTTAGAATTCGTTTCAGCGTCTTCCAATGTGTGTGTACTGGCTCCTCCATGAATCGACTTAGCACGCCAACACTTAGTGAAATGTCTGGCCTTGTGCATGTGAGATATCTAAGGCTACCTACCAAGCTTCGATATTTGCTTACTTCAACCCGTTCTCCTCCATCAAACTTTGACAGTTTTGTACCTGGTTCCATTGGCGTCGAAGTTGGATTGCAATTCTTCATTTTATATTTTTCTAGGATTTCTTTTGCATATTTTTCTTGTGATATAAATATTCCAGCTTCTTCTTGTCGAACCTCCAGACCAAGAAAGAATCTCATTAGACCTATGTCTGTCATTTTGAATTCGCTTGTCATGGTGCTCTTGAAATCTTCGATCATCTGAACATCACTGCCTAGAAAGATAAGGTCATCAACATAGAGAGCAACAAGTAATAAATTACTTCCATTTTTCTTCACATAGAGGGAAGGTTCATAAGGAAATTGCTCGAACCCATTCTCTTTGAAATATGTGTCAATACGTGTGTTCCATGCCCTAGGTGCTTGCTTCAGCCCATACATCGATTTCTTCAGTTTCAACACCTTCTTCTCTTCTCCAATTCTCATATATCCAAGTGGTTGTTCGACATAGATTTCTTCTTCGATCACACCATTCAAAAATTTTGTCTTGACATCCATTTGAAATATTGACCATTTGAATTGAGCAGCTTGAGAAATGAGTAATCGAATTGTCTCCATTCTTGCAACAGGCGCAAACACTTCGTCATAGTCAATTCCTGCTTTCTGTTTGTATCCCTTCGCAACCAGTCGTGCTTTGAATCTTTCAATTTCTCCTTGAGCATTCATCTTTTTCTTGAATACCCACTTTACACCAATGGGTTGACTACCTTTTGGCAATTCGACTAGCTCCTAAGTATTGTTGTGTTTGATTGCTCTAATCTCTTCGTCCATGGCACTTTTCCACTTCTTGTCTCATAACGCTTCTTCGACACTGATGTTTTCAGTATCTTCCAGAAGACACACAAGATGCACCAAACTTGTTGAATCATACATGTGATACGGTGGGAGAAAACTGACTGTTTTTTGGAATGCTGGTTTGCATTTTGCGTTTTTTTTTTCCGCAAAATGTCGCGGTAAGCAAGAGTCGCCACCGTCTTTTATTTTATCCAACAAGGAAAGGAAAAAAGCACAGAAAAATTCCATTTTGAGATATTTCTCAGGTTCGGGGGTAGATTATAGAAAGGGAAGGTGTTAGCACCCTTTCTATCTGTGGTTATCCACGGGCTCTTAGGTACTTGCTCATATTGTTTTCAAAAATTTGCTTTTTTTGTGTTTGTGGGTTTGAAAAAGTTTTTGTTTTGAAAAGGAGTGTAAGTGTGAAAATTTTGTTTTGTTTTGAAAGAGCAAGTACTTAAGAACCATTTACCTACTCGAAAAAGGAATCGTTCTATGCTATCTTCCTTTAGACAATGTTATCCCACTATGAATGAGTAGGTAGCATCGTCGTTGGAGTTTAAGGGTCAATTCGATTAAGGGACGTGTGGTCACTAAAGCAATGTTAAGACGCCTTAGCGGTAACCCTAATGTCTTAGATCATTTTTCCGAGGCAACTATGATCTTTAGACAAGAGGTCGACCTCTAAGACTTCTTATACTCAATGACCACATTCGAAGGCAACCAAGCGAGGTGTAGCCTAAGAGTGCGCATGTGCGAGTGTGTTGTTTCGGTTAATTTTATCTTTGTACATGTCAATGGTTATCTATGTTGATTTTAAGTTTAAACATTTGATCTTGTCATGCATTCCCTATTATCAAACATCTAACAGTTTATAAGTTGCGGAAATTAAATTGCGGAAATTAAAACTAACTATTACAAGGCGTCGGGTATTTACATCGCCAAAAGCAACCCTTGAAATTAAAATGTGGAAAATAAATAAAGCGATAAAAGTATTAAAGTCCTATTAAACTATTACATTCCGGGAAACAGATACAATATTGAAACAAAAATAGATCGCGTGCGAGAAATTAAATCGGGCGAGTTCTAGGGTTTTGACCATTTAATTATTAAAGAAAAGATTTTTTTGTTTATTTTTGAATTAAGAAAGAAATTAAATTAGGCTAAGCATTAAATTAATAAACTAATTAATTAATAAAAATGATATTTTTGGATTTTTGATATTTAAAGAAATAAAAAATAAATTAATCAAAGTTAATAAAACCTAATTATCTAAGTTGATTTTAATTATTGCAAAAGATATTAAAGTTATTTCCTAATTAAAATAAATTAATTAAATTAATATTTATTAACAAAAATAAAATGCTGAAAATTAATTTAATAAACAAAATATTTTTTGGTTTTAATTTTATTAAGAAAAAAAGTTTTAATTGGTTAGTGATTAAATAATAAAATAATTAATCAAACAAATAAATAAAATGAATAAATAAGAGAAAGAAATAGAACTCAGGGGGGTTTGGGCCCAAATTGGAGGTGAGACTTGCAATTCAAAAGCCCAACAGGCGCTGGCCTTGGCTGACTTTTCTGATTCTCCACGCGCCCTTTGACTTGATTCCACCATAGGCCTTCATTATGGACCACCGGATCTGGCCTGGGGCCATCTGGCAGATGATTGGGTGATGGTGTATGGTGAACCACACGCTTGGTTTTGTACTGGAATTCCTGAAGCAAAATAATACAAATGCATGGGGGGACCTGGGATTCAAACCCAGGTCCTGTGAGTCATTGAGAAATGCTTCTACCACTGCACCAACACGCTTCTATTGTTATCATAATGGATAATAATAATAATATAGAAAGCAAATTAATTATGCCAGAAAACAAATAAAACACGCGCCAAGTTTGAATCAGCGAATGGGAGGGGGACGCGTCATCATCTTCTTCGTTCACCCTGGTTATTTACCTATGGATTTGCATCCGCAGCTAAATTCCCATGTCATTCCAAAAATCCTTTCTATGCCATGGAAATTGATACCAAGCACATGGTTGTGCTCGTCTAGGTCTCCTGAGCACGTCTAAGTCCCTCTTGGGTCTTGATTTCACCTGTTCAAGAAATGCCCCAAAACACAGACCAAGAACCCTAGATTCGGCTATGGTGCTACAGGTCATATGAATGCAATCAAATAATGCAGAATGCTTCTAAATTGAACGATAAGCATGAATATACCAATAATTTGTCAAAAAATGCAAGAACATGAGGATACGATTTCGAATATAGGGCGGTTTTTTGAGAGACTTACAGCGCGATTGAGAGGGTATGAGAGCGTGCTTTTGATTTCTTCTGACTCAGTGATTGCCCAGCAATGGAGTGGTGTTGAGATTTGACCTTGAAAACACCTCTATGCGCGATTTTAGTTTCAAGCTTTTTGCCAATTTTTTCAAGTTTGCTTTTGATGATTCTGCAGCCTCTAACCTCAAATTCGTGTGCCTTTCACTTGTATATGTAATGAGCAATGCATTAGGTCAACAATTTTGGACTGAATCCTTGTGCATTATGGCTTGGAGATTTGTTTTATCCTCCATTGGAAACTTGCTTATTTTGTCCAAAATCTAATCTTTTTGCACATGGAATGGTTGATACGAGTTTGATCATGTCATTGATGATGATTAGGTCCTGAAAATAGAAAAAGATCTCATGTAATCAAGTTTTGTGATTTGATTTGATTTAAATTGATTTAAAATGAATTAATTCAATAAAAAAAATAAAATAAAATAGAAAAATTAATAAATGGACACAAGGCTGAAGCTAGGGCACGTGTGGAGTGTGAAAATATCAAATCAAGTGGAAAAGAATGGTCCCATTTGACAAAATTTGAAGTTTTGGGGATAGTTGACTTTTGGCAATTTTGTAAAAATGTCCAACTTCAACAATGCATAACTTTTTCAATTTTGAACTTTTGGAAGTGTTCTTGGACTCTTTAGAAAGCTTGAGATGTCCTCTAACCAACCCTTTTGGTATCATATAATTTTGATATTCCATGCTCAAGTTATAAGCTTTGGAAAAAAGGTGTTTTTTATTGACTTTCAAAAATGACCTATAATGTCCAAATTTATAACTTCTTGTGAGTGCATTTTCTGATCTTGGGGTATGAAGATGGATTGTAGGAAATTGCATCCTATTCAAAATGAGCTTTGTATGGGTCATTTCTCATAAATTATTAGAAAGTTATGCTTGGTCAAAGTTGAGTTGACTTTTCCTACAAAACCCTAATTTAGCCACTTTTGAGCCTTGATGAATTTTGAGCAATCCTTGATGAATCATGATCAACCCTTGATCAAATGATGAAATATCCTTCAAAATGAGAATGTTGACAAAAAATCTTGAAGTTTGACTGTATGTGGGTCACAGTTGACTTTTGCCCTAGCACAATCGATTTTTGGACCCTTTGAGCAATTGACTAAGCAAACTTCCTCTGCAAGGCTTGAAATTTGACATGGATGATCTTGAGAGAATATTAGGACATTGGGGAGAACTTGAGGTCATTTGGATGCAAGTACCTTGATGCAACACAAAACCCTAATTTGGGATTGACTGCCTTAGGAGATAGCTTGACTGTCTAACTCTTTGAGCAATCTTGAACCACTTGGAGATTTTTCTTGCAATGTCTTGGGAAATATGAGAGGAAAAATTTTGGGGTACAACAATACAAATCTTGCAAACTTCTCATTTTGGGTTGTAGAGGTTCATCTTCATCTTCAGTTTCTTCATGTTCTGTTGGAATACTTGTTGGTACAGCTACATTTGTTTCTTCGACTGCGTCAATAACCTTTGTCGAATTGTTCCAGTCCCACTTGCTTGCTTCATTCATTCAAACGTCTCTACTCACGATCACTTTCTTGCTTATGGGATCGAAGAGCTTGTACCCTTTCATCTTCTCATCCTATCCAATGAATATGTACTTCTGACTTTTGTCTTCAAGCTTTGTTCTTTGTTGATCTGGTACATGTGCATAAGCTATACTACCAAATACCTTGAGATGAGAAATTGTTGGCTTCTGTCCACTCCATGCTTCTTGTGGTGTTTTGTCTTCTAACTTCGAATGTGGACATCTATTCTGAATATAAACAACACATTGTACTGCTTCTTCCCAAAATTCTTTCGACATGTTCTTGCTTTTGAGCATTGATCGAATCATGTCAAGAATAGTTCGATTCTTCCTTTCAGCCACACCATTTTGCTGAGGTGAATATGGTGCAGTTAGGAATCTCCTTATGCCCTGTTCTTCATAGTACTTCACAAAGGCCATTGAAGTATACTCACCTCCTATGTCAGATCGAATTGCTTTGATGTATCTGTTTGTTGCCTTCTCCACCATTACTTTGAACTTTTTGAACACTTCTAATGCTTCAGATTTTTCTTTCAGGAAGTAGACCCAGGTTTTTCTTGAGAAGTCGTCAATAAAAGAAATGAAGTACCTTTTTTCAGTGAAGGATTCTGGAGTGATTGGCCCACATATGTCAGTATGTATCAATTCGATAATATTTTTAGCTTGATACTCTGCCTTCCTTTGAAATGAGGTTCTTGTTTGTTTGCTGAGCACACATTCTTCACAGAACTTTCCTTCAAAATCCATGTCTGGTAGTCCATGGACCATGTTCCTTTTTGCCAAACTTCTCAAACCAGCATGATGTAGATGACCAAAGCGCATATGCCATAGTGACGCTTTGTCTTGCACTTTGATTTTCAGACATTTCTCTCGAATGTTCCTCAGGTTCAGTTTGTACATTCGATTTCTTTCCATTTTGACACGGGCAATCAGATGTCCTACTTTGTCCTTCAAATGTAGTGTTCAATCTTTCATAAGTATCGAAGCACCTTTTTCTGTAAGTTGTCCCAAACTTAATATGTTGGTCTTGAGATCTGGTACATAGTAAACGTCTTCGATTGATCCAATCAAGCCATCCTTCTGCAAGTAACCGATTGTGCCCTTTCCTTCGACCTTCACTTTCGATGCATCTCCAAAAGACACATTACCATCTTCAATTCTCTTCATATCTTTAAACAGGTGTTTGTAACCACACATGTGATTACTTGCTCCTGAGTCAAGATACCAAACATTGTCATTATTGGTGTTGATTTCGTTTTGATCCATCAGGAGAAAGCCTTCATTCGGTTCAGCTTCTAAGGCTAGGTTGGTTGTTTCTTCAATCTTATTTTTGATTCGACAGTCTTTTGCAAAATGTCCCACTTTGTCACAGTTGTAACATTTGTAGGAGTTGCAATCCTTCGCGTAATGACCATCTTTCCCAGACTTGTAGCATTCGAAGTTGGAATGATTCGAACGACCACCTCTTTGACCACGTCCTCTGCCACGCCAATTTTGTTGGCTCGATTGTCCTCTTTTGAAGTTGCTACCTCTACCACTTAGAACACTGTCACGACCTCCACGTCCACGTCCTCTTCCTCGAAAGTTGTGAGAAAAGAGTACCTTTTCGTCTTTGTTCGATTCCTTGGTTTGATTTTCTTCTTCGACTGCTTCTTCTTTCTTTTTCATCTTTCGTTGTTCATGTGCTTCGAGAGAACCAGTGAGATCTTCGACTGAGAGCGTCGAAAGGTCCTCCAACTCTTCTATTGCACACACAATATTCTCAAACTTGTTTTTTAAAGATCTCAAGATATTTTCAACATCTCGTGCATCAGTTACTGTCTCTCCATTTCTGGTGAGTTGATTCACCACCTTTTTCACACGTGTGATGTAGTCAGATACAATTTATGTATCCTTCATCTGTATCCTCTCCAATTCGCCACGAAGAGTTTGGAGTCGAACTTGCTTCACTCGATCTGCTCCTTTGAACACTCTTTCTAACGTGTCCCACGCTTGTTTCGACGTAGTCGAACCAGCAATTTTTTCGAAGCCTGATTCATCTACAGCCCTGAACAACATGTATAATGTCGTTTTGTCCTTCGATCGCGTCTCTTTCAACGCCTTCATTTGAGCTACCGTATATCCCCCAACTTCTGTTGGTTCTTCAAACCCTTCATGGGTCACATCCCACGCGTCTAGAGATCCAAGAAGAGCTTTCATTTGGATACTCCAGTTTTCATAATTTGACTTCGTTAGCCATGGAAACGACATTTGATTCATCATGTTTGCCATGAGCTCTGATGCCAAATTGTTATAAATAATCAGACTTCGTTATGTGATTACTTTTTCTAAAATGAGACAAACCTTTTGTATTGCTCTTATTGAATAAAATACACTCTTGGTCCTTATATAGACCTAATGACTTTTACAATTCTCAAAATATAACTGCTACTAATAAAACTATCATAACTTACTAACTTTTGTCCTTCCAAATTACATTGGCTCTTAATCTTCCTACTACCATATTTAATATGAAAACTTATTACTAATGACATTAAAGTTTACTCAACATAGATAATATGTTGTTGTTCTAAATCGTTAAGATGCCGCCTGACCTACCTTCCGATGACTTGAAATCAAGGTTACACTCTGAGTTTCCCCACATCCACCATCACATACTTCTCTCAATTGTTTCCAGTTTCGTTTCTTGGATACAAATGACATCATGCCTTTGATTTTGAATTAAAAGTTGAATTTCCTTTTTCTTGTCCAGACCACTCAAACCCCTAATATTATAGTTGATTAACTTCATGATGGATATATCGACTCCGTCACGCGCCCTATACTGCTCTATTAAGAGGTTCCTCATCCTCCCTTCACCCCTAACACCAGCTCTTGAATAATTTCCCCTTCCTCCCCTTTGTGTATTAGCCCATAATATTTCCCCAAATCCCACGCGTCTTTTGCAACTTCTTTAGCCTCACCATGAAAAATTACCCATATATTCTTATCTGATTCATTTTCTATCAGTACGAAATTTTGCTTAGCATGTACCTGATTTTTTCTGGTGCGATGGTTGTAGGTACAACTGTGAGACTCTGTTTTCCCATTTATCTCTACCTTCTTCTTCTCTCGTAAAATTTCTATCATC
The DNA here is from genome assembly GCA_948472305.1 of Vicia faba. Lineage (NCBI taxonomy): Eukaryota > Viridiplantae > Streptophyta > Magnoliopsida > Fabales > Fabaceae > Vicia > Vicia faba. The sequence continues at coordinate 226,214,140 of OX451741.1, forward strand.
TTCTTTCTTCTGTCTTTTGGTTTCTGAGATGTCCCTTCAGTTACGATTGATACTCTCATTCCTTCCTGCCTTGAGCTAGTAATAATTTTCCCGTTATCAACTGATTTAATGGCCTTATGAGCCTCCTCGACGGTGATGAAGTAATCTCTTTTGTTATTATCATTGTTTGCTTCAAATAACATAGTTGTGTCTGATTCGTTGACTGGGACTTCTAATTGGGTTCGATTTCCGATTTCTGTGAATTGGGCTTGATTAAGGTTTAAATGCTCTAAATGGATATCGCCTGATGAACCCCTAGTTTTTTCGTGCCTTGTGCCATATCGTTATTTATTGGGCTTATGTCATGTGTGAGGCCCAATGTTTTCTCTTTTAGTACTTGGGTCCATCGTTGTGTTTCTTGTATCGTTTTGTTCTGAATTTCCACGTGTCATTTTAATTCCCTCTACACCGTCTGCTTTTGATTTACACGACATGACATTAATTTTTGGCACAAGTGCAAAGGGTTTATTTCCTCGATATTATTAAAGGGTAATTTAGTATTTGCTATATTTGGTAGTTTATCCAATTTTAGGGCCTATGTGGCATTCTTATCATTGCTATCTTTGTGTGTAAATAGGTGTACCTAGGTTTCATTAATATTATTCAATTCCTTTACCAATCATTAGCAGCCGTCATTCTTTATTTTTCCTCTCTTCTTCCTCAATTTCATCACCTTGCACCAATAAATTGGCATCTAGAGCTCTTGGTTGTTCTGAATTTATTGGAAACACAAGTGAAAGTAAGTTGTGTGTTTGTTTTTGGTTCTTGATTTCTGTTGAATATTGAACAAAATTTGAACAGAGTCACACTAATTCTGTGGGTTTGGGAAACAATGAGTGAGATCTTAGATTTGTGTAATGTTTAAGATGAGTAGAGGCAGTAGTTTGAACACTAAACTTCCAGTTTTTTATGGCAAAAGATGGAACAGATGAATGATACAGATGCGTGTGATGTTTGGTCTTCAGGATGTTCTGGATCTTGTTACCAATGGTTATGTTCCAGTTACAGCAGATGCTACTGAAGAACAGAGATATGCAGAAAGAGCTACGAGGAAGAGGGATCAGAAAGCTCTGTTCCATATCCATCAATGTGTGGATGAAAGTGTATTTGAGAAGATTGTTGATTCGACGACATCGAAAGAGACATGTGATATACTGGTCAGATGTTACGGTGGTGATGCGTTAGTGAATAAGGTGAAGCTTCAGTCCCCTGCGAAAGCAATATGAGAATCTCAACATGAAGAACAGTGAGAAAGTTTATGAGTACATCTCCAGAATGATTCTGATCACTAATGAGATGAAAGCTTGTGGAGAAACACTTTCTGAACAGGTAATCATAGAGAAGATTATGAGGTCGCTTACTCCTCAGTTTAATTATATTGTTGTTTCTATTAAACATTCTAAACATCTGGAAACCATGAGAATAGAAGAGTTGCAAAGCAGTCTAGAAGCGCATGAGTTGCTTCTGACTGAAAGAACTTCTGAGAGGGAAGTTGAGCAAGCTCTGAAGGCTTATTTTGTCAAGAAGGACCAGAAGTGGAATAGACGTGGTGATAAATTCCAGAAGTCAGAAACCTCAACTTCTGATGAAAAGAAATATCAGAAGGGAAAGGAAAGGTATGACAAGAAGAAGGTTCAATGTTACTGATATAAACATTTTAGCCATTTTGCCAGAGGAGATTCTGATGATGAACCTGTGCTACTGATGGCTTCTGATTCTGATGGAAAGTGTTCATAAGATTGGTGGTATATGGACACTGGCTGTTCAAACCAATTGGCTGGGAACAAACAATGGCTGATAGACTTTGACTCCATAAGAAGAACAAAGATCAGATTGTTGATGATAAGTATATTAATGCAGAAGGTATGGGAAATGTCAGAGTCAGAGTGAAGAATGGAAAAAACATTCTGATCAAAGATGTTTGGTATGTCCTGGAATTAAAAGTAATATGATGAGTGCGGGTCAGCTCATTGAGAAAGGTTTCTCAGTTGTTATGAAGGACAACCTCTTGACGTTATATGATTCCAATCAGAAGTTGATTATGAAGTCTGAGCAGGAAAGCAATAAAACATTCAAGGTGAATGTAGAAACAGCTGAAGCAGAGTGTCTTAGTGTAGAAGGCGTTGAAGGTGACAGTAAGTTGTGGCACAAGAGGTTAGGGGCACTTGAACTATAGAAGCTTAAGACATCTAAGTTCTAAGAAGCTTGTACATGACATTTCGAAGATTGTGAAGCCTGAGAATTCATGTGAGATATGCATGAAAAGCAAGCAACCCAGATTGCCATTTGCATCAGAAGTAGCCCCCAGAGCGAAGCATGCTTTGGGAGTAGTATATTCTGATGTGTGTGGACCATTTCCAGTATCTTCACTTGGAGGAAACAAATATTTTGTGTCTTTTGTGGATGAGTTCACAAGAATGACATGGGTAACATTCATCAAGTTCAAGCATGAAGTGTTTACTGAGTTTCAGAAGTTCAAGGTGAAGGATGAGAAGCAGAGTGGTCAGAAGTTGAAGAATCCTGAGAACGGATGGTGGAGGTGAGTATAACTCTATAGAGTTCTAGAAGTTATGTGAGGAGAATGGAATAGAACATGAGGTTACTGCTCCATATACTCCTCAGCACAATGGTCTTGCTGAAAGAAGAAACATAACTTTGCTTGATATGTCCAAAAGTATGCTGAAAGAGAAGAAGCTACCTCACATGTTATAGGGAGAAGTTGTTGCCACATCAGCATATGTTCTGAATAGGTGTCCAATGAAGAAGCTGAAGGAAATTGTTCCTTTATAAAAGTGGACTGGAAATGAGCAAAGTGTTAGCCATCTGAGGGTGTTTGGTTCTGTATGTTACAAACACGTTCCAGAAGCTAGAAGACAAAAACTGGATGATAGAAGCAAAGTAATGTTAGTGGTGGGGTACCACAGTACAGGTGCTTATAAGCTTTATTGTCCAGAAACTAAAAAAATTGAAATCAGCAGAGACGTTATTGTGAAAGAGTCAGAAACATGGGACTGAAGCAAGTCTCAATCAGATTCTGGTGTAGCGCCAACACCGGAGTTAGTTTCTGAAGATTCTTCAGAAAGTTATGAAGACGAGTCCGAGTCAAAAGATGAATCTGAAGACTCTGAAGATGAGTCAGAATCTCAGAGAGATTCTGATAGTAGATCTGATTCTGATCCAGATTCTGATGATGATCCAGAACTAATGGTGATTATATTTTTGGAAAGGAAAACTCTGAAGACATAGGGTCTGGAGGACAAGCTTCCAGAAGTAGCTCTGAAGGTGGTAATTTTGAAGGAAGTAGTTATAGACAAGGTCCAGAAGCTAGCACTGTTCCAAATTATGGATAAGCTTCAGAACGATTTCAGAGGCCATAGAGAATTAGACAAATACCAAGTAGGTTTGCAGATTTTAATATGTTGCACGACACTGAAATAGATTCTGAAGGAGAAGTCGTTCAGTGTGCCATGTTAGTAGATTCTGAACCAGTGGGTATTGAAGAAGCTCTCAAGAATAAAGTATGGTTGAATTCCATAAGAACTTGAGGCTATTGATAGAAACAAAACTTGGAAGTTGACAAAGCTTCCAGAAAAGAAGAAAGCCATCATCGTCAGATGGGTTTTCAAGGTGAAGCTTAAGCCAGATGGATAAATTGGCAAACACAAAGCGAGACTAGTGGCTAGAGGTTTTCTTCAGAAACCTGGGCTAGATTACTTTGAGGTGTTTGTACCTGTAGCTAGACATGAAACAATCAGACTGGTGATTGCTTTAGCTGCAAACAGAAATTGGCCTTTGATACATCTAGATGTGAAGTCTATATTTCTGAATGGTCCATTACAAGAAGAGGTATATGTGTCACAACCTCCTGGATTTGTAAAAAAGAATCAGGAAGGGATGGTATACAAGTTACATAAAGCCTTGTATGGATTGAAACAAGCGCCCAGAGCTTGGAATTTGAAAATTGATTCGTTTTTCAAGAGGCATGAGTTTCAGAAATGTGAGATGGAATATGGCGTGTATGTGCAGCATTCTGGTGGCAATATGATTCTGGTGTGTCTATATGTTGATGACATATTGCTAATAGGAAGTTGTCCAGAAGATATAATCAAGTTCAAAGAAGTTTTGATGAATAAATTTGTGATGACAGATCTGGGAAATATGGTATATTTTCTAGGAATAGAGATTCTGTACTCAAAGAAGGGTATTATTCTACATCAGTTGAAGTATGAACTTGAACTTCTGAAGAGATTTAAGCTGCAGAATTGTAAAGTTGTTGTGACACCATCAGAAACCAATCATAAATTGAATTCTGATTCTGATGGTGATTTTGTGGATGCTACAACCTTCAAATAGTTGGTTGATTCTCTCAGGTATTTATGCAATACCAAACCTGAAATTTGCTATGTAGTTTGGATGGTTAGCAGATTCATGAGTAAACCAAAGTGGTCTCATTACCAAGATGCTGTCAGAATTCTGAGGTATATCAAGGGAACTCTGAAATATGGAGTGATATTTCCTTCTGGAAGAAAGACAGAACAAGAATTAGTGAGTTATTCGGATTCTGACTGGTGTGGAGATAAAGTTGATAGAAGAAGTACTTCTGGTTACTTGTTCAAGTTTCTGGGAGGTCCTATTTCTTGGAGTTCTAAGAAACAGCTTGTTGTGGCTCTGTCAATGTGTGAAGCTGAGTATATTGCAGGTGTTGTAGCTGCATGTCAAGCTGTTTGGCATCTGAATCTTCTGGAAGATTTGAAGATTGAGATAGAGAAACCTCTAAAGTTGTTGATTGATAACAAGTCTGCAATCAATCTTTCCAAGAATCTAGTGTTGCATGGAAGAAGCAAGCATATTGAGACGAAGTATCACTTTCTGAGAAGTCAAGTGCAAAAAGGAGTGTTAGAAGTTCTGTATTGTAGCACCCAAAAACAAATGGCAGATGTTCTGACGAAGACAATCAAAACAGACCAATTTCTTCATTTGAGGAATGAAATTGGTGTTGTTAGTTTTTGATAGATACTAAATTAAGGGATGGTATTAAAGGGTAATTTAGTATTTGCTATATTTGGAAGTTTGTCAACTTTTAGGGCCTATGTGACATTCTTATCATTGCTATCTTTATGTATAAATAGGTGTACCTAGGTTTCATTAATATTATTCAATTCCTTTTCCAATCATTAACAGCCGTCATTCTTTATTTTTCCTCTCTTCTTCCTCAATTTCATCACCTTGTACCAACAGATATTCCATACATTCTCTGTCGCTTACACTCCCTCTTTTATCGGTTCATCCGTAGTCGCTGCCATAATTAATTGCTCATAATTGTCTTCCATCTTCTTCGTTGTATCTTCGTCTTCCATAGAAGCTATTGATAGATGGATGCAGGTTTCTTCTGAACTAACAGAGCTAGTATCATCATCTTCTGTACATTTGGATAACTCATCGAAATCCAACATGTACTCATTAGGATCACAATTGCACAATTTTTCTGTAAGCTTTATACATAATTCTCTTTGTTTATGTTTACTTTGATCGCCTTGTTGATAAATTCCATGGTGGGCGTTCAAACATACCGTCTGGCCAGATCAAGCCTCTCTCTGTCTTGTGTGACTTGGCCTACTTTGATAATCCTGCCGAAAGAGGTTGTTAGTAGGGAGAAAGTTTCCTTGCACCAAGCATGAATAGGAATTCCCAAAGCTCGAATCCAGACATATGTCGCTCCTCCGACGTCTCTTGGTTCCTATTTTCTGATTACGCTGAACTCTTGATGGAATAGATCTGAGGACTCCTTAACTAAGTTGTTGAAATCTTCATTCTCATCCACTTTTAGGAAAACTCTTTTGCCTCCCATAGGAATTTCCTTCACTGTCACAATATCTTCTTTCTCCAACCTCTGTTGTATCGAGTTTATCTCTTCCACTTTTCTTATTTTATTTTAAGATGTAAACACCATCATCCGTGTTGAAAGAATAATTCAACTATATTGATCAATGACTGTAATAAGGACTGATTGGTTAAGTTTGTTAGATAACCAATTAGTTAGTTTTCTGTTAGTTTGTTACATTGCTTTAAATAGCAAGTCTGATTGTAATAGCTAGTTAGAATGAAAAATAAAGAATAACTCATTCTTCCAATCTCTGAGTTCTCTCTCTCTATTCCTCTCTTTCTGTTCCAACAAACTGGTATCAGAGCAAGAGTTTCGAAGGGGCCTGAGGAAAAATTGAAGGAGACGAAGCTGTGAGTCTGTGCAATTGTGATCCGTAGCCATGAATAGTGCCCATGGAAACCTTCCATCCACATTGCCCGTTCTTACTGAGAAGAATTGGGAACGATAGAGCATCCAAATGAAGGTGCTGTTTGGGTTTCAGGACATCCAAGAAGTGGTGGAATCTGGGATTCTAGCGTTGGCAACCGGAGCTAGTGATGCACAGAAAGCAGCGAACAAGGAGGCGAAGAAGAAGGAATGCAAGGCGATGTTTCTTCTTCATCAATGCGTGGATGATGCGCATTTTGAGAAGATCTCCAAAGCAACCAGTGCAAAGGAAGCTTGGGATATAATTCAACGATGTCACGCCGGAGGGGAGAAGGTGAAGAAGGTTCGCTTGCAATCTTTACGCAAGCAATATGAGAGCTTGCACATGGAGGAGAACGACACGATTGGAGCGTATTTCACCAAGATTCTCACACTGATCAATCAGATGAAAGGGTGTGGTGAAACGATCACAAATTTGATGGTGATTGAGAAAATCTTGCGATCTTTACCGATGAAATTTGATTACATAGTAGTGGCGATCGAGGAATCCAAAGATTTGGAAGAGATGAAGCTTGAGGAACTGCAAAGTTCGTTGGAGGCTCATGGATTACGTCTTCAAGATCGAGTGGCTGAGAGGAATCACCAAGATCAAGCGCTGAAGGCTCAGACATCGAAGAAGGCGTATGATGAGAAACGCAAAGGCAAATGGAAAAGCAAAGGCAAGGCCAAAGGGGAATCTTGGTCTTCTTCAAGAGATTATGATCGCAAAAGTGGTTCTTCACATCAACATGGTGGTCATGAGTGGAATTCTGGCAAGAATTAAAGGGTGGACAAGAAGAAAGCTGAATGCTACAATTGCAGGAAGATTGGTCATTTTGCACGAGAATGTCCAAATGGTAGAAGTGAACAGAGAAGGGGTGACAATGAGGCCAATGCAGCTCATGAGGATTCAGATCAAGAACCCCTGCTTCTCATGGTAACCACCAGCTCTAAAGATTCTTCTGTTTCTGTAAATTCTAAATCAAACTTGTGGTATTTAGATACGGGTTGTTCTAATCACATGACTAGTCATAGAGAATGGCTAATTGACTTAGATGAAACTAGAAGAAGCACAGTTAAGTTTGCTGATGACAGAACACTTGACATAGGAGGGATTGGAGGTGTTGCAATTCATAGAAAGGATGGTAGAACTGCAATAATAGAAGATGTGTTGTATGTGCCTGGAATGACTTGCAATCTGTTGAGTATTGGCTAGCTGATTCAGAAAGGGTTCAAGGTCATTATGGAGAAGAACTTTTTCGATCTGTTTGATGCTAAAGGAAGATTGATCTTGAAGGCTTCACTTTCAGAAAATAGAACCTTCAAGGTTAACATTAAAGCATCTGAGGTTCATTGCTTGAAAGCCTCAGGATCCTTACAGGACAGGGAGTCAAATTGGTTGTGGCATGCTAGATTTTGTCACTTGAATTTCAGAAGTTTACACCAGTTGGGAAGTGATGGTATGGTCTTGGGATTACCGACAACAACGATCCCAGAGAAGATTTGTGAAACCTGCTTTACAGGGAAGCAGACAAGGAAATCTTTCACTGCTGAGTTAGCCATGAGAGCTAATGATCTTCTTGGGGTTGTTCAGTCTGACATTTGTGGACCCTTTGAAGTTAATTAACATGGTGGAAATAGATACTTCATCACTTTTGTGGATGAATTCAGCAGAATGTTATGGCTATTTCTCATTAAAGCCAAGAATGAAGCACTTGGTGTGTTCAAGAGATTCAAGGCAGAAGCTGAGAGACAAAGTGGTAAACTTCTGAAGGTGTTTAGGACTGATGGTGGTGGAGAGTATACTTCACATGAATTTGAAGAATTTTGTTCACTAAGTGGTATTCAACATGAGAAAACTGCACCCTATACTCCTCAACACAATGGCTTGGCTGAGAGGAGAAATAAAACTCTACTTAACATGACAAGAAGCATGCTGAGGGAGAAGCACTTGCCACAAGAGTTTTGGGGGGAAGCAGTTTCCACAGCTTGTTATATTCTAAACAGATGCCCTACAAAGAGATTGAAGAAGCAAGTACCACTTGAGGTGTGGACAGGAAAGAAGCCCTCTGTTAGCCATTTGAGGATTTTTAGGTCTTTATGCTTCAAGCATGTACCTGATCAGAAGAGGAGGAAGCTCGAAAGCAAAAGTGAACCAATGATTCTTATAGGGTATCATCCAACAGGTGCATATAAATTGTTTGATCCTGTGAAAAGACAATCTTGTTTTAGCAAGGATGTTCATGTTGTAGAAGATGAGCACTGGGACTGGAGGTTGAAACAAACTAGTCTCAACAAGGTTCACATTGCACCAGAGATGCTTGAAGAACAAGTCACTGATGGAGAAAGTGAGGAGCAGCTACCTGCAATACAAAGACAAAGACAAAGACAAAGACAAAGAAATCTACCTGCCAGGTTCAATGAATTTGAAATGGCAAGTGATGCTGATATTTCTGAGGAGGGTGAACTAATCCATTATGCACTTATGGCAGATTCTGAGCCACTTGATCTCAATGAAGCCTTGAAGAAATCAAAGTGGAGATTGGAAATGGTTGATGAGCTTAAGGCAATTGAGAGGAATAAGACTTGGGAGTTAGTAACTCTACCTCAGAATAAAGTTCCAATTGGAGTTAAATGGGTGTATAAGCTAAAGTTAAATCCTGATGGATCAATATCTAAACACAAAGCAAGGTTAGTTGCTAAAGGGTTCTTGAAGAGGCATGAACTGGATTATACAAAAGTTTTTGCTCCTGTGGCTAGGATGGAGACAATTAGAGTGGTTGTTGCTATGGCTAATGCAAGGCAGTGGAGTTTACATCAGTTGGATGTAAAATCAGTATTCCTGAATGATCCATTGGATGAGGAAGTTTATGTAACACAGCCACCAGGGTTTGAGATCAAAGGCCAAGAGCACAAAGTCTACAAACTTAACAAAGCACTTTATGGACTCAAGCAGGCTCCAAGAGCCTGGAATAAGAGAATTGATAGCTTCTTGGAGCAGCTGAAATTCATTAAGTGTTCAGTGGAGCATGGAGTCTATGTGAAGAAACAAGGAGATGGGCACATCATGATCATTTGCCTCTATGTTGATGATCTTCTAGTGACAAGATCAAATGTGAAAGACATTGAAGCATTCAATATGGTTATGAGCTTAGAGTTTGAGATGACAGATCTAGGTGAGTTAACCTATTTTCTGGGAATGCAGTTTACTAGAACATCACATGGTTTACTTATGCATCAAAGTAAGTATGTGAGTGATATCCTTAAGAGGTTCAATATGGCTGGTTGTAATCCAGTAAATACACCTGCTGAGGTAAATGTCAAGATGAGAAGAAATGATGTTGGTGAAGCTGCAGATCCTACATTGTTCAAGCAGATTGTAGGGTCATTGAGGTTTCTGTGTTCAAGCAGGCCTGATATTTGTTATGCAGTGGGTCTTGTGAGTAGATTTATGAGTGATCCCAAGCAAACTCATATGGGAGCTGCTAAGAGAATACTAAGATACCTGCAAGGAACTCATGATTTTGGAATACTGTTTCCAAATCAAGCTAAGTCTCAAAAGGCATTGCTGACAGGTTTTTCAGATTCGGATTATGGAGGAGATCTGGATGAGGGAAAGAGCACATCAGGGTATGTGTTTAGGTTCTTTGGAGCTCCTATTTCATGATCTTCAAGGAAACAATTTGTGATAGCATTGAGTTCTTGTGAGGCAGAATATATTGCTGGTTCATCTGCAGCTTGTCAAGCATTCTGGTTAGATGAATTGTTGAAAGCCTTGCAGATTGAAGTGGAGAAGCCCTTGAAGCTGCTTGTTGATAATGTTTCTGCAATAAGCTTAGCCAAGAACCCTGTGTCCCATGGGAGGAGCAGGCACATCGAGGTGAGGTTCCATTTCTTGAGGGAGCAAGTACACAAGGGAAGGTTAGAGCTGGAGTATTGTTCAACAGAAGAGCAGGTTGCAGATGCATTTACCAAAGCATTGAGGGTTGATCGTTTTGACAAGATGAGGAAGGAGCTTAGTGTGGTATCACTAAGGAGTTTGAATTAGAGGGGAGTGTTGAAAGAATAATTCAACTATATTGATCAATGACTGTAATAAGGACTGATTGGTTAAGTTTGTTAGATAACCAATTAATTAGTTTTCTGTTAGTTTGTTACATTGCTTTAAATAGCAAGTCTGATTGTAATAGCTAGTTAGAATGAAAAATAAAGAATAACTCATTCTTTTAATCTCTGAGTTCTCTCTCTATTCCTCTCTTTCTGTTCCAACGATCCGTATATTTTAATTAACACCTCCATTGTATTTTCATACTATACTATCTATCATTTTAGTTTATTTATTCTTTTAATAAAAATTTAAATTTAAATGAAGCTAAGGAACTACGGTGTAAGCTATACGGTGTAATATTTTTTGTGTCATTATAGCACTCCTCTATACATATTTGTGGGTGGGGGTGTATGTGACATATTTAATACTAATTCGGTAAAATATAGTTATAATGGAAGAATTGTGTAGCCATCAATCACATAGACTCGTAGATGCAATGCAATACCTCAATCTCATTACCATATAGCAACATTAAGTTCACAAATCACAATTTCAGGTTTTAGAACAATGCCTTTCACCTAACTCTCTATGTTCTCTACCATATTCTCTTACTCTATAAAGGTTTTCTTCCACATATCATCAATGCATCAAGTACCCATTGCAAGTTTTCCATTCCTTTGAAGAGAAAAAACATCAAAGCTTTAACATTCACCAAAACCAAAATGATGTTGAAGAAGCAATCTCATCTCTTGTCCTTCTCCCTTGCAATACTAATTTCTCTTTTGTATTCCACCACCACTACTTTATCCCAATTATCACCAGCTGCTGCTCCAATACAACCTACACTACCTTCCCCCACCACGCCAGCTGCATCTCCCAAACCATTGGTACCTTCATTACCGGAATCACCTAGTGACTCCACACCTGACACCACAGCGGTTGACATAGTTGGAATCCTGAGAAAAGCCAAGTCATTCAACGTCCTACTCCGACTCATGAAAACAACTCAATTGATCAACCAACTCAATTCGCAACTATTGACTACAAAAACAGGCGGATTAACAATTCTCGCACCAGATGACAGCGCGTTCTCAGAACTCAAAGCAGGATTCCTTAACTCTCTTTCTGATGGACAGAAACTCGAGCTCTTACAGTTCCACGTTATTTCCGACTACGTATCAAGCTCTAATTTCGATATTCTAACCAACCCAGTGAGAACACTTGCTGGAGCCAAACCAGGAAAGGTGGAACTGAACGTTGTGAGTTACGGTGGAAGTGTGAACATATCAACAGGTGAAGTGAACACTACAATCAGTGGTATTATATATACTGATAAACATCTTGCTATCTATAAAGTTGGCAAAGTGCTGCTTCCTATGGATTTCTTTTCAGTCGCTAAGGCACCCAAGAAGGGACCGGCTTTGGCTCCGGAGCCTTCGGCACTGACTCCAAAAGCTGAAAAGCAAAAGCCACTATCACCAGATTCCTCTGATTCATCTCAAGCTAAGCCCTCAAATGATAACTCTAGTACTGTAAAAATCAATGCGTATGGAAAGTGGATATCTTTTTTTCTTGGAGCAGTTATGTTAACTTCATTTTCTGCATAAACCAGAATAGGATTTCAATTTACCAATTTTCAAACTTAAGATGATATGAATATTCAAGAGTGTGATGTATTGTTATCATGTTATGTAATATTGTGAGAAATGAGTGATTATTATAGTTCCAAATGTGTCAAAAAGTAAAGAGTTTTATCAGTGTAATCTTTATACCATATAATTATTGAGAGTGACCAATTCCATGCACCTTAGATGTTACAAATAACATTTCTATTAATACATGCATGCATCCAATTGATGTATTTTATCAATCTATTAACAATGATATGTGAAAGCAAAATAACTACATATTTCACATATTAATGCACCAGCATCACCTTTCCCGGATAGGTAAGGGAGCTGTTTATGTGAAAACTGGATCCTTTTCTAAAACTTTGTACCATACAATTTTCTCTGGCTCATTAAAATATGCATCATGTGTTTTTTTCCCTCAGCAACAAATAGCAGCAAACACTGGAGCAATCTCCCTCCTACCTCCAACCTGTCCATCCCAACCCAAATATCCCAAATTCTAAATTTATTCTTTTACTAATTTGTAAAATAAATTCACTGCAAAAATTTTGGTATTGTAATAAAAGGTTACTTATTGTTAAAGAGTCGGTATACGTTATTTTTGATGAATTCTGTCAGAAGAATGTCGAATAAGATACTTCATTTTATGATGTAGGTTTATCTTCAGAAGACATACTCAAAAACACGGAAGAGGGAATTGATCGAGTCGAAACGGCGAAATCTGAGAACGGGGAAGATAATGTTTCTGAAAAGAAAAAGGATGAGAATCCAAATAAAGTGGATGATTTACCCTTGACCTGGAGGTCTTCAAAGGACCATCCATGAACAATATTCTCGGAGATATCACCAAAGCCGTAACGACGCACTCTAAGATAAGTAATTTTTATTATCACTTTGCATTCGTGTCACAAATTGAACCTAAAAACGCAAAAGAGGCCTTACTTGATGAGCATTGACTTATGGCCATGCAAGATGAATTAAATCAATTTAAAAGAAATGATGTATGAAACATCGTCGTCCATCTGCAAGATCATCAAGCTATTGGCACTAAGTGACTTTTTAGAAATAAGTTGGACGAAAACGGAGTGATAACAAGGAACAAGGTCCGACTAGTGGCTCAAGGATATGACCAATAGGAAGACATAGACTATGAGGAAACTTATGCTCCAGTTGCCCGCCTCAAGGCTATACGTCTTTTACTAATATTTGCATGTTCTAAAAATTTTAAGTTATTTCAAATGGATGTGAGAAGTGCTTTCCTTAACGGTTACATTAATGAAGAGGTGTACGTTTCACAACCTCCTGGTTTTGAAAATCATGAGTATCCTAATCATGTCTTTAAACTAAAACGTGCTTTGTAAGGCCTCAAACAAACCCCTAGGACTTGGTATGAGCGACTTAGAAAATTCTTACTTGGTCAAGGATATTCTAGAGGGAAGGTAGATACAACGTGTTTCATTAAACGTTAAGGAAAACATATTCTTCCCGTTCAAATTTATGTTGATGATATTATTTTTGGTTCCACTAACATGCAATTGGTCAAAGAGTTTTCTAAGATAATTAGGGAGAGTTTGAAATGAGTCTAATGAGGGAGTTAAACTACTTTCTCGAACTTCAAATCAAACAACTCAAAGAAGGGACTTTTGTGTGTCAAACAAAGTATTGCCAAGAGTTGCTTAATCGCTACAGAATGGTAGATGTAAATTCAATTGCCACTCAAATGCCCACAAATAGAAACATGGACAAAGATGAAAATGGTAAGAATGTTGACGTTAAAAGGTATAGAGGTATGATTAGATCTCTTCTATATTTTACTATATCTAGGCCCGGTATCATGTTTAGTGTATGCATGTGCACACGATATCAATCGGCTCATAAAGAATATCATGTAAAATCTGTAAAGTGTATTCTTAGGTATATTCATGGTACTTCTAAATGGGATTTGGTATCCCAAAGGATGTGATTGTAGTTTAATTGTTTACTCTGATTCCTATTTTTCTAATTACAAACCGGATAGGAAGAGCACTAATGGAACTTCCAACTTGTTTTCAAATTCTTTAGTCAGTTGACATAGTAAGAAGCAAGTCTTTGTTACCTTGTCAACTGCATAAGTGAAATATGTCGCTGCGAGTAGTTTTTTGCTCAAATCTTGTGTCTCAAACAACAATTTCTTGATTTTGACATTAAATTTCAACGTATTTCTATAATGTCTGACAATACTAGTGCTATTAAACTAACTAAAAATCCTGTGCTACACTCGCGTACTAAACATATTGAGATACATCACCATTTCCTACGCAATCATGTTGAAAAAGGAGATGTCATATTTGAGCATGTTAATAGAAAAAGTCAACTTGCCGATATATTCACAAAACCTCTTGCGTTTTCAATATTCATCAGAAATTGGGCATTCTCGATAATTCAAATTTGCCTAAATAGTTTGATACATGCACTCCCTCCATAATTATTTAACCTTCATTCGAAAGTTCTAGTTCATGTGAGTGCATCCTCCATTTGTCATCCTATGAGGTAATATCGTTTCATTTATCTCTTTGTTCGTAAGTGTTTATATCTTCCATTGCTTGTCAATATCTCTTAAAAAAACTTGATTGTGTGTTTATGTTCCAAAGATATGCGATTTAATGTGTAATACAATTCCATGAATGTTCACTTTCAAAAAAATTGTTGTTAACTTTGTGTGTTTTTAATTCATATGCTTATAGTGACTTTATGTTTTAATCTTTTGCACTTCATGATCATTTGTACTTCATGGCATAAACTCTTTATTTGAAATACATTATAATAGCTTGGTTGAACATGTTATTTATTTCTATTGCATTTTCATGCATTGGTTGGCTATTTATGTTTAAGCGCTATCACTTTAACTTAATTTTATGTGAGTGTTGTTTTTGTTGATTAAAATTATATTTGCAACGGCTCTTAGTAGTTTATATAGCATTATGTGGTTTTATTTGATACTTCTTACATTTTGTACTCTTTTTTTTCTTTTTAATATTGTCAAAGAGGGAGAAGATAGCAAGAACAAAGAAGACAAAGAAGAATGTAATTTGTTGCAAATACTAAAAGAAAGATGCATATATTCAGGGGAGATATGATCAAAGCTACAAATACATCATACATTTTTCCATCATCAAAAAGGGGGAGTATGTAAGTGCAATATCCTTCTCTTAGATATTTTAAATGATGTCAAAACTAGGCAATATGTAGTATTGATACATTGGACGTTATCTCTCAATGTCTAAGTTGTATTTTTCATATTAGGACACTTAGAGACCATGTTAAAATCCATTGGGAAAGTCAAACACTTCAAAAATATACATTTGGTGAAATATCAGGTTTCGAGTCGACTCCCCCGTGTTAGGAGTCGACTCCCTCTGAAGCTGTTTCAAAAAGGAACTTTTTGTCAAATATGAGTCGATACATACAACCTTTGGAGTCTAGACACAGCTGAAAGGAGTCGACTCCCTCAAGCTGTGGATCAACTCCTACTAAAAGCAAATTTCAAAATTCCTTTCTATTAAAAATGGGTCGACTCCCTGACCGTTTGGAGTCGATACATAACACGAAGGATTCGACTCCAAAGTGTATGTCTCGACTTCTACTTAAGCTTATTTTAAAAACTCACTTCTTTCCAATTGGAGTCGACTCCCAGGCTATATGGGTCGACTCCCTCTCCCTTAGAAGTCGACTCCCACTTCAAATGGGTCGACTCCTACTGATCAAATTGTCCAAATTTGTCATTTTGTAACCCTATTTTATTTGTTTCATTCATTCACACACTTACACACATATATAGTCATTCATGCATTTTTTCATAGACACAAAACCACAAATATAAAAAGCAATTTCTCATCATCTTCATCCTCTCTCTATGCATACACAAAAACAAATTACACATATTAATTTTTTATTTGGGTACCATCTACAGTTAACTTGATAAATTTCAATTAGGGTTCATTGTAATCGATTGGGTTGAGTACTCTTTGGGGGTTTCAAATAAGAAAAACAAGGTGGAGTTTTCCTTCTAGATCAACTGGTGAATTGAAGGTTTTGGACAAGATTGCACAATTTAGATTCAGCTGAGTGAAAGCTTTGAAGAACGGTTGGTTCGATCGAAGGAGTAGTGTGAGACGGAGGATCACATTGGTAAATCTTGGGTCACAATATGTTTGAAATTTGGATTTAGCCTAGTGAATTATTTGAAGAACGAGGGTTCTTGCAAAGGAGTAGCGTGAGATGGAGGATAAAATTGGAAGTATCGGGTTCACTTGATCGAGTTCAAGATCAAAGGGAAAGAAGAAGATATAATCAATAACATTCTTAAGTTTTTTTTTGTTGGATTGTTACGTGTTCTCTTGTATCAATATTTTGCGAAGGTTAATTTTCACTATCTCACTTCCGAACATAATTAGGGGAAAACGTACCCATAACAAGTCCAATTGAGTAATGGCCTAAAGAAAATCCTTGTGTCGCTCTCTTTATCTCTTACTCTCTACTTTACATTTTATTGCAAGTTGTGAAAACTTAAAATGTGCAATCGATACATCGAGATAATCTCAGGTTAATACCATAAACTTCTTTTATTTGATTACAATCCTTGTGATTGTAATTTGTTTCTAACATCAATAAAATCAAACAAAAATATGGTTTGCATCGATTGTACTCCAAGTGTTCGACAAATTTCCTTAGTTAATTTTTGTCGATTATTTCATTGGAAATTGACTGATATAGTGTGGTTTATTCAAATTTGGTTTTCTGGAAATTTATTGGTTGTTTTTCTCATCATACATAAACTAGTTCCATCTGTTTAACACATATATGGTCTTTTCGATAACGGTTCGGATAGACGATTTCCAATCCAAGTGTATTTCTGTATGCAAATGTTTAAAACATTTTAAAACAAAATTTTAATTTGAAAATTTCATTTGCGATCTATTCAACCCCCATTTCTAGATCGTAGTCTATCGTCTAACAACTTTCTCGCTAGCTAATCCTTTCGTCAAAGGATCTACTAAATTTTTATCAAAGCGTACACGATCCACTCTTACATCTCCTTTAGAGATACGATCTCTAATTGTGTTGTACTTTCTTATAATTTGACATATTTTACTATTATAATAACGGTGATCAATTTTTGCAATATCCGTCGTACTATCACAATGGGTCAACATATTTGGAATAGGTTTTTCCCATATAAGCTTCTAAAAATATTAACCAACTTGCTTCTTAACTAGTGGTCACTAATGTTATCATTTTAGACTCCATCATGGACTAAGCCAAAATAATTTATTTCTTTGATTCCCAAGACACAGATTATTCATCTATACTGAATATATAGTCACTAGTTTCTTTTGAATAATCTAATAAGGTGTTCCAATCTGCATCAATGTATCCTTCAAGTACAACATGAAATCTCTGATAATGTAAATCGATATTCATGGTCCTCTTAAGGTATCGCATGGCTCCCTCAATGGATTTCCAATGCTCATTATTAAGTCTACTTGTAAACCTACACAACAATCTTACGATGTATACAATGTCATGTCTAGCAAAACCAGTGACATACCTAAGACTACCAATGATGCTCGTGTACTTTTTTTATCTAACACTATCACAAGTGTTCTTAAACAGTTTTACAATTGGATCGTACAATGTGCAACCAAGTTTATAGTCAAAGTAGTTGTATTTCATTAAAATCTTCTCCATATAATGAGACGGATCCAAAGAAATTCCTTGTTCGGATCTAGTGATCTTGATACGAAGAACCACACTGGCTTCTCTGAGATTTTTAGATCCAAATATGAGTAGGTCGTCTACCTAGAGATATATAATATTAAAAATTCCATTTTCAAATTTAAAATAAATGAATTTTTCATTTTCATTCACATTGTACCCATTTGACATTATTAAGTTATCAAACTTTTCATGTCATTGCTTTGGAGCTTGTTTTAGACCATACAGAGAATTTTCTAACTTACAAACCTTATTTTTGTGGCCATGAATTACAAACCCTTCCGGTTGGTCCATATAGATTTCTTCTTCTAAGTCATCATTTAGAAAGAAAAAAAATTTAACATCCATTTGGTGTACTATTAAGTTATAAATAGCAACAATTAAAATCAATACCCTAATGAATGTAATTCTAGTGATTGAAGAAAAGTATCGAAGAAATCTATATTTTTTTCTTGGCCTAAAACCTTTGGCTATAAGGCGAGCCTTGTACTTACAATTGTTCCATCATGGTTTAGTTTCTTTTTCAAAACTCATTTGCAACCATTGGTTTGCAACCATGAGGCAAGTCTACTAAATTTTAGGCATTTTAGATACTAGAGAATATATCTCATTGTTAATAGCTTCTTGCCACAAATCTACATCTAGAGATGACAAGGATTTTTGAAGATTTGTTAGATCTTATTCTATTGTTTAGGCCACATAATTGTTTCCATAGTCTTTAGAAACTCTTACTCATTTACTTCATTGAAGTTTTGCTTCTACTTCGTTGTTGCTTTTGGCGCTTCTTATCACAGGGATGTGATTGAATTCAGTGTCTCACTATTTCTCAATTTTAAAGGAAATTTGTCTTCATAGAATTCAAAATCATTTGATTTTATGATCACTTAAGAATTTGGGTCATAGCACCTATATGCCTTATTTTTGCTGGATATCCAATGAATACACATTCATAGGCTATACTAGCGAGTTTAACTTGATTCAGATATGGAATTCTAACATAAGTCAGACAACCCCAAGTTCTAAAGTAAGACAATTTTGGTTCTCTTTTCTTCAATATCTCATAAGGAGATATATTATTTTTAGAACTGGAACTCTATCCAAGACATAACAAACAATCAATAAACCCACTCCCACTAGTGAGATGTAGCACCAAAATTCATCATAGTTGCAACAACAAGTTCATTAAGAGTTTTATTCTTTCTTTCTAATTTACCATTCTTTTAGGAGAGTATGGTGCAATTATTTTATGTACAGTTCAATTTTATTTATATAATTCATTAAATAAATCAGAATCATACTAAGTTCTCCTATTACTACAAAGTCTCTTAATCTTCTTACTAAATTAATTTTCAATTTCATTCACATAAATTTTAAACATATTAACACTACGCCAAAAACTGCTTTTTGCAGCGCCTCTACTAAAGCGCTTATTGAAAAAGCGCTGCCATAGCCTTCACAAAAAACAAAATTAAAAAAAAGGGAAACCTACGAAGGCGCTTTTTTAAAAGCGCTGGCATAGGTGGGGGATACGAAAGCGCTTTTTACATTAAAAGCGCTGTGGTAGGTCAAATAAAAATATTAATAAAAACGAAATAATAGGGTTATGAAGGCGCTTTTTAAAAAGCGCTGTGGAAGATTGGCCTTTGAAAGCGCTTTCAAAAGCGCTGGCATAGGGACAGCTGTAAAACTATTTTATTCATAGTTGCTGAGGTATTTTGGTTATCAGTGCTAACACAAACCCTTCGCAACCTTTCCTCCGAATCGAAACCCATTTCAGGTAAGAAGAATCCTTTCATTCCTCATCGTATCTCATTGCAATCCTAATTTCTTCAACAAATTGTATAATTTCCAGTAAATCGAAGAGTTCAAAGGAGAAAATCGCTTCAAGGTTTGATTGTCATACTCATACTGTTTCTTTTCCATGTTTGCTTGACAATAAAATCATTACTTGACATACTTATGCTATTTCATTTCTTCGACTGATAGAGTTGCACATTGACACCGCAATTTATAAAATTGGTATGAATTTATCTGTGTTAGTTGAAAAGTTTTCACAGTTCTTATTCGATCGATTCTCCATGCTTCAATGATGTTCTTTTCTCCAAGTTTTGACTTTTTTAGTTTGATTTTCTGATGGGTTTATGTGACTGAGATGAAATTTGAGGTTTCCTTCCCCAAGTTTTCATAGTTACTATTAGAGATTGAAGTTATTGATATGAAAGAATGTATTATGTAGAACAAAGAAACTACTACGTGCATTTATCATTGACAACATATAGAAATTGGGTTAAATTATCATCCTAGACTAATTTTAAGCAAAGTCTAATCATTAGTCTTCAAAAAATAACCGAGCTCATTGATGAGTTTTAATTATGAGTTTTGGATTATAAGTTAAAGTTCCAGAAAGACAAATGGTATATGAGGTAATAGTTGCTGGAATCGACTACTGATAAGTATGTATTTTAGTTGTTTGTTTCTACAAAATTAGGTTTTATGGTCTTATCATTAAATCTTTGAGATCTAAGAATGAGGCAAAGTTTACTTGGAAATTGTTGTACATGTTTATGATTATAATCCTCATTTTGAGTTGAGGTTAGGGACTACATCTATTCATATTTTATGTTGTGTGTGCTTAAATTTGATTGTAATTTTAATTGTTTTGAATATCTTCTCTGTGAGTTTCTATGGCTAACTGATGTACACGTGTAGCACAAGTGAAATGTGTAGCATTAATGAAATGTTTGTTGTTTCCAATTTTAAATTCGTCTGCACAGTCCTACCAAATTGATTAGATTGTTGTTAATTGGTGGAAGTAGATGTTGGATACTTGATTTTACTATTATCAACTAATAGTATTAAGTAAGTTTAGTTCATTATATCTTCACTATTAGCCGAAGTACGTGGAAGTGTATATCTAGTTCTTCTATTTTTACTCACTATGTTTTCATTTTGTGTGTCTCAGCTGGAAGTACGTGGAAGTGTATATCGCTTCTTTAAACCTTCAGGTAAGCCAGTCACAAAACCTTTCTATGAATATAAACTCTTGATAAGTTAGTATTTCTATTTGAGATATGTTATATTATGAATTAATGATTTTGTTTAATTGTTTGTTTCCAACCTTCGATTCTGCGATTCTTTGATGAAAGGGAAACGGTTGGCAGAAGATCTGAAACGAACATGGTTTAAATTTACCAGTGTTTTTGATGCATGACAAGTTAGTGTAGGTACTACGAACCTTAAACCAAATTTCTTAAATCCTAATTCAAAGATTTGGTGCATGACAAGTTAGTGTAGGTAATAGGAACCTTAAACAAAATTTCTTAAATCCTAGTTTAAAGATTTGTCATCACTTCTCCTCTTTTGTACCCTCTCATTCCATTGCCTTGCCACACTAGATAACCAAAAACTGTTCTAGTCTTCAACTGGAGTATTCACTCAGTTTGAAAGCATAGGAGGTGCCTCTGTTCTTATTTAGATAATTTCATGATTCATTTGTGTAACAAAAGTGCACGCATTTAGCTGTTTGCTATGCTTGATGTTTAATATCTATGTTTTCCTTTCCTTTGCACTCTACTTTTGTATCTTTTCTGTTGTTCTGGTGTATATGTTGAAATATAATTTTTGTATTACTAATAGAAATATCAAGTAAAATATATGTGTAGTTCTGAAGTTTTAATTTTTACATAAGTGAAATTAAAAAGACCCGGGAATTTATTATGTATATAAAAATTGAAAGCTCCATTGTCACTCTCATTTATCCTGCATTTATGATTTGTTTTTCTTCTCTCTCTGAACCTTAGTATGAATTTTGATTGAATCACAGGGAGAAAGAATTAGCTGCTGTTAAGATAAATGCAGCAGATGTTGATATAATTGCAAATGAACTAGAGGTAACTTCTTCAACATGTACAGAAATCTATCTAGTAAGCTTACATTCCAATTAATTAACATACTTTTCTTATACAACAGTTGGACAAAAAGGTGGCTGAAAGAACCTTGCGTGAGCATAAAGGTGATGCTGTTGCTGCCATTCGTCATTTGCTTCACTAGTATGGTGGAAACAAATAAGGGAATGTGATCTATATTGGCTTATAATTAGAAATGTTCCTTAATTTTCTCCATAAAATCTTGTGTATTGATAGTATGTGAAGTGCATATTGTGTGTCCCTAACACCTAGTAAATATTGGTAGGTTTTACTAGTCTAAGTTCATGGTATTATTTCTTTTGTGATTGTGATGACTAATAATATGATTTGAAGAAATATCAGTTGATTATCTTAAACTATGTAAAGGGGTAATTTAAATTCATTGTGATGTTTAACAACAACAAATTTGTGGTTTACAAAGCATTTGTTGACATACGGTAACTCAAAAAAGGATACACACTATACTAAGCTGAGAACAGTAATTGTAGCTTTATTGTTGAACTCCCATGGAGATGTTGTCCATGATATCTGATTAAACAGCATAATACAGTCTAGGAACACTACTCATGTAATGTGACATACAATTGTTCAATGTATACCAAGCAAAGTAAATTGAATGCAATTTCTTACTCATGTAGGAGTTTGATTTGTCAATGAAAATGTTTTGTTTTTAGTTACTCCTAAGTTTAACATGTTGTTTACATTCAAATCATGCAGCGGACAGTTCAACGATTTAATATCGATTGTGGTAGGAAAAAGCTGTGAAACTTTCTCCGATTGAAGAAATTCGAACTGTCCTTGATCGTAGTGTACGCGGGACGCTCTCAACATTTTCAAAGGTTTCTATCCTATTCTTGAACTGACTTGAATAACTGATTGTTTTTACTTTTATTTTCCGGCTCAGTGTGAATTTCTAATGATTATAGTTGAGTGGAATTCATGAGCTGCGGTTGTGTTTTTGTTTATATTTAGACTGTTATGGCAGTATAGGGCTGTATATGGCAGTATTGATAGCATTGAAACGAGCACGTTTCAGGGATTCATCAAACATCAATGAAAATCTTAAACACAATGAACCATGCAACACATTAGTTAGCGTGTAGATGTTAGAATTTAGGACTATAGGACTATACCAAAAATATCTGACGGGATTTTTCCGTTGCTAAATCTTCCGGTTGCTTCTCCTCCGATGAAATCTTTACCGTAAGGTTTGAAATCCGACTTCACTATTGTTTGAATATAATTGTTATTACCTGTATCCAAGACTGAATCACTAGTATCCGACTTCACTAGTTAGTAATTAGTTATGAGTTGTTTAGCACATGCTTAAGGTGATGCAAGAATAACTATGAATTTGATTACCTGATATGTTGAATTTATTTACAGGTAATTAATTATTATTTTGCTATAGTTGCGTGACTAATTAGTTGCTATAGTCAAACCATGGATAAAAAATGGATGACTGCCAATCGATTGTCGAAAGAGTATGAGGATGGGGTATCAGAATTCGTTAAGTTTGCCGTTGCGCACGCCAGAGAACCCAATGGAATGATATGTCCTTGCTTGAGATGCTGTTATGGGAGACGGGTTGACGCGGTTCAGTTGGAATCGCATTTACTGATGCATGGAATTGATAGAAGTTATGCATGTTGGAATTTGCATGGTGAGAAAAGTAGCGGGAATGTTGAATCGAGTTATAATACGACGTATGCTTCAAATGAGGATTTCGCAGACGCATACGATTATGATCGAGTCGAAGAGATTGCAGAAGCGCTTGAAGAAGATCTTGAGGATTGTCCCAAAATGTTCGAGAGGTTGGTAAGCGATGCAGAGAAACCGTTGTATGATGGTTGTACAAAATTCACAAGATTGTCTGCGGTGTTAAAGTTGTACAACTTAAAGGCGGACAACGGATGGTCGGATAAAAGTTTCACACAGTTATTAGCCCTCGTGAAAGAAATGCTACCAGAGGATAATGTTCTTCCCAATCGAACGTATGAGGCCAAAAAGATGTTGTCCTCTATTGGCATGAGCTATGAAAAGATACATGCATGTCCAAAAGATTGCGTTTTATTTCGAAACGAGTACGCAGTGTTAAATGAGTGTCCTAAATGCGGTGCCCCTCGATATAAGGAAAAGTTGTCTCCGGAAAAGGTGTTATGGTATTTTCCTATAATTCCGAGATTTAGGCGCATGTATCGTAGTGAGACCGATTCAAGACACTTGACTTGGCATGCAGATGAAAGAATTATTGATGGGAAGTTGCGACATCCGGCAGACTCACCACAGTGGACGAAAGTTGATATTGATTATCCTGAATTTGGAAAAGAAGCAAGAAATCTTCGCTTGTCGTTGTCTACTGATGGAATGAACCCGCATGGTATTCAAAGTATCTCGCATAGCACCTGGCCTGTGATTCTTATGATATATAAC
This sequence comes from Vicia faba, assembly GCA_948472305.1. NCBI lineage: Eukaryota > Viridiplantae > Streptophyta > Magnoliopsida > Fabales > Fabaceae > Vicia > Vicia faba. The sequence continues at coordinate 226,238,260 of OX451741.1, forward strand.
CTACCTCCGTGGCTATGTATGAAGCGTAAGTACATGATGCTATCTATGTTAATTTCTGGGCCCAAACAACCAGGGAATGACATAGACGTGTACTTGGCACCCTTAGTCGAAGATTTGAAGTTTTTGTGGGAGACCGGTGTGGAGGTTTACGATGGGTATAGGAAAGAAAGTTTCAACTTGAGGGCGATGTTGTTTGGAACAATTAATGATTTTCCGGCGTACGGAAATCTATCAGGGTACAACATTAAGGGTCAAAAAGCGTGTCCTGTTTGTGAAGATGAAACCGATACGATGCGATTGAACATTTGTCAGAAGAATGTTTTTCTCGGTCATCGTAGATTCTTAAATTCTAATCATCACTATCGTGGGTGGAGAAAGGCATTCAATGGAGAGGCAGAACACGGTAGAGCTCCACATATGTTGACAGGTGATCAGATTTTTGAAAAGGTGAAAGATGTGAGTACTGAGTTTGGCAAGCCTTTTGCACATAGACTTGTCACGAGTGGGTGGAAGAAGAGGTCGATTTTTTTTGAACTTCCATATTGGAAGTCGTTGTACGTAAGACATTTCTTCGATGTTATGCATATTGAAAAAAATGTATTTGATAGTGTTATTGGTACGTTACTCAATATACAAGGAAAGTCTAAGGATGGCATTAACATAAGGAAGGACATGTTAAACATGGGAATTAGAACTGAATGGGCACCCGTGACGAAAGGAAGACGCACATATCTACCACCTGCTGTTTACACTCTATCTAGAAAGGAGAAGAAAATATTGTGTAAATTCCTCAGTGAAGTTAAAGTTCCAGAAGGCTACTCATCAGATATTAGAAGACTTGTGTCAATGAAAGACCTAAAGTTAAAGAGTTTAAAGACTCATGATTGCCATGTTATAATGGAACATTTTCTACCAATAGGTATACGTTCTATTCTGCCAGAAAAAGTAAGGAGCGCAATAACTAAGTTGTGTTTTTTCTTCAAGTCAATTTGCAGCAAGGTGATCGATCCTGCGATCTTACCAACATTGCAAAAAGAGGTGGTTGTTACTTTATGTGAGCTTGAAATGTATTTTCCTCCCTCATTTTTTGACATAATGGTTCATCTAGTCGTTCATCTTGTCAAAGAGACACAGTTGTGCGGACCAGCTTATATGAGATGGATGTACCCTGCTGAACGTTATATGAAAATTTTAAAAGGGTACGTGAAAAACTGAAGTCGACCGGAGGGTTGTATTGCGGAACGATACATTGTTGAAGAAGCGGTTGAGTTTTGCACTGAATATCTGTCAAATGTTCAATCAATTGGACTCCCCAAATCTCATATTGTCGAGAAAAAAGAAGGAAAAAGACTAATTGGAAATAAAGTTGTGACAGTGTCAATGGTCGAACGGGATCAGGTGCATTTGTATGTTCTGCACAATGAGATTGAGGTTGAGCCGTATGCTGAAATGCACAAGGGTGTTCTTCGAGGTTTAAATCTGAATAGAAATGAGAATTGGATAGTACGAGAGCACAATCGAAGTTTCATACCGTGGTTTAAGGAACAAATTTATTCAAAGTATCGTTCGGATCCTGCTTCAGTAACAGAAAGGTTGAGATGTTTAGCATATGGTCCAAGTATGATTGTGTTTTCTTATAGCACATACGCAATTAATGGATACACATTTTATACCAAAGAACAGGATGATAAAAGTACTATGCAGAATAGTGGTGTTACCTTGGTAGCTGAAGCGATGCACATATCAAGTGCGAATGACTTAAACCCGAAATTTGCAAATCTGTCATATTTTGGGGTTATCGAGCGCATTTTGTTGTTTGATTACGGGAAGTTTCAGATTCCTGTATTTGATTGCAAGTGGGTTGAAAATAATAATGGCGTACGAATGGATAAGTCAGGATTTTTGCAAGTGGATCTCAATAGGGTGGGGTACAAAGATGAACCTTTTATTCTAGCCTCTCAGGCTAAACAAGTGTTCTATGTCAATGATCCGACAAGTACGAAATGGTCTATAGTGCTTTTGTCTAACAAAGTAATTGATGAAAACATTGGAGATCAAGGTGATATTGGCGTTGGCATTGAATCTTGTACAAGAAACGATCAAAATGAGAATGAACCTTGTACTAGAGATGATCATAATGAGGGTATTTGGATCAATCCAACCATCCGAGTTGTTAACAGAAGCGTAAAATATATTGCTACCAAGAAAAGAAAGAGACGTTAGTGAAAAAGGTATTATTATAATTATAGCCTAATATTGTAAGTAATATGTGAATAATGTTTTGAATTTTTGGCATATCTTTTGAACCGTTTTGAATTTTTGCGAATGTGACTAGTGTTTATTTAGTAGAACAATGTTTCCGGAGCTGATGGTGAGGTTTATTTCTTGCAAGTTTGGTTTTTTAGCATTTTATTCAATTTTGAGTTCCTTTAGTGCTATTCATATCTTTTTCGACTATCCATTTTCATGTAGTGTACTAATGTGCTTGTTTGACTTTTGTTACAGGTCTAATGGCTAGCAATGAAGAAAACCCGCAAGGAAACCAACAAGAAAACCCACCAGGAAACCAACAAGATCATGAAAACTCACAAGAATCAAATCATGCAGCGGATGATAATTCAGCAAATGATGTTGCACGAGGCATCACCATAATGCGCGAAATCATTCGTGCTAGAGATAAGGGAGTGATATATAATGTAGATTGGAATCATTCAAATCAAGTAGTTGGGGTTAATGCTTCAAAATTCACAAGCTACGTTGGTACACTTGTTCGTATGCATGTACCAATCTCCATATCTAGATGGAATGAGAAACAATGTGAAGCATTGAAGCAAGGAAAAGAAATGTTTTGGGAAGATGTTAAGGTATGTATGTTATATGGTTTATATGGTTATATGTTTATAAGTTTATAAGTTTATATGGTGTATATGGTTTTTAAACTACTTATATGTTTATATGGTTTATATGGTTTTTAAATTACTTATATGTTTATATGGTTTATACGCAGCGGTCTTTTAACGTTCCAGATGAGCGTAAAGGCTTCGTACTTGGGTTGGCCGGGAAAAGATTTAGAGGGTGGAAAAATCTGTTGACGAACACCTATCTTAAGGATGACAAAGGAAAGTGGCTGGAAGAGTTCCCGGCCGGAAGGCCAGAAAAGTATAATCTTTTCATTAAACAAGAAGATTGGACTGAGTTTATTAGACAAAGAGATGACGAATTCCGGCAAAAGAGTGCCAAAAATAGTGAGAGAGCATCAAAGCCCGCGTATCCATACAAAAAAGGGCGTTTGGGATATGCACGCTTAGAGGAAAAAATTGTAAGTAATAAATAGAAATGATATGTTCTTATTAATTGTCTAAATGTGTTGTATTTGACGATCTAACCGTTTGTTTCTATGCATAGTTAGAGGAGACGAAAAGTGATGAAACCTCACTTCCAGCACATTTGCTGTGGAAGGAAGCTCGTGTGGGCAAGAATCAAGCTGTTGATCCAAGTGTTCTAAGAATTTATGATGAATGCGTAAGTATAACATTGTGTCTTTAATTAAATCAAATTTTTATGACTATTTAATTGATTTTTTTATCTCCATTATTTTCAGGAGACATTGTCACAAACGGAGTCCACCGGTGACGACCAGGATACGAGGAGCGTACTTAGTAAAGCACTGAATGTTCCTGAGTATTCCGGTCGGGTGAGGGGTAAAGGTCATGGTGTGACTCCAACCTCTTTCTACCAGCATTCTCGGAAAAGAAATCCTACCAATGCAGAAGTGATGAATGTACTTATGGAATTACAAGCAAAAGTCAATGCATTGGAAAGAGATAAAGAGGTATTAATGAGGGAAAAGGGCAATGCGGCAATGGCGAAAGAAACTAGTGACAACGCTAGTATCAACCGTCAGAATAAATTTCCTGAGGTAATTATAAATATATTGATAAATCTCTATTGTTCAAGTTTCTCATTTTTATTCCACCTCTTTCTATTATTGAATTAAAAGTAATATGTATGCATATTGGTTTAGGGCATTTCATCTTGCCAACTATACGTAATGGCATCAGATTATCACCTTGTTGGCAAGGGAAAAGTGTACAACACTTTGGGAGATTTAATTCATAATACACCGATCCCGGCTGGACACCTGAGAGTATCAGTAGATTATCCTATTGATCCCGATGCGTTGGTACCGGTACCTGACGTGGCCTTGGATATAAGATCGGTGCGAGACGCAGTAGGGTCGTTTGTTGCATAGCCCTTGGACCTCATTTTCATTGATGATGAGGTATGTTTAAAACCGTTAATATGAATCATTTAGATTTCAAATGTCAATTCTGAACCGTTAAGTTAATTATTTTTTAATATTAGCCTCCTACAAAACCCGCTAATAAGGGTAAGGAGATTTTGCAGCAAGGCGGCGAGTCTATGGCATCAATTCCAGAGGTACACTTAAATTGTTTATTATATGATATGAATTTAAAACTGAACGATTTTATAATTTACCTAAGTTATATGATTGTTAGGTATCTACGAAAGTGTCACAACAAGTGACCCAGCCTGTTCGTAGAAGACCACCCCCGAAAAAGTCAATGCATAAGGGGGGAAGAGGCGGGGGAAGAGGCGTTTTTGTACCTCGATATCGGAATACACTTGGAGTACTTTTGGAAACCTCAGATTTGAAGTCAGGTGGTATTCGTCGAATCCTTATGGATGCAGATATCTTTGGTCTTGACTGCGAAGAAACGATAGGAATGGACGAAATGACTAAGATTATGACGCATGGTGAATTAGGCATCGGCAATGTTCACGCATACATCCGGTATTCCGATAAATATATCATTTAATTAGTTGAACAATTTATTTACACATTTCAATGAAAATAGTCTAATGTTTATATGTTTTTATTTAAGGTTGTTGTACGATAAAAAAATGTGCGAGACTGTATTGGCAAGACGCTTCCATTTCTTGTCTGCCCATATTGTCAGCGGAGCGACAATTGTCAGGGAACCGGGTTCAGTTAGGGAGTACTTAGTGAATCGATACACGGCCTACGTCGGCAACCCAGATAGCTTGTTTATTTTGCCGTATAACACTGTTCCAGTGGGGTGAGTTTTTCATTTATTCTAATATATCTTTGTTTATTTTGCGTAGAAACTTTTCTTCTAAACTGTTGCTTAAATTTTTAGAAAACACTGGTTGTTGTTGGCTATCGATCCGATTAAAGAAGTTGTGTACTTTCTGAATTCGGTAGACGGGGAATGGACTAACTATCCCGCTATGAAGGAAACTGTTGATCAGTAAGTGAGATCGTTCTAACTATTCGTGTATATTTATATATTTAATTATTTCTGTGAGATTGATCTAAATATATGTTTTTATTTTCTTAGATCAATACAAATATTTCGTAGTCAAAGGGACGCACAGGTACCCCGGAGTAAATCATCAAATATTACTTGGATCAAAGTGCAGGTACAAAATTAGTTGCTTATAATAATAGTTATGTTACTTGATAAAATTACACGACAACTATAAAATATATTCTGTTTTTCTATGCAGTGTCCGTTACAGAATAACGATGTAGATTGCGGATACTTTTGCTTGAGGTTTATGAAAGAAATCCTTCATAAAAATCAAGTAGAGATTCCAAGCACGGTATGGATTTATAACTTAGAATAATTTTGTATGATTTCTACATTTAATAACATCATGCAAATACTGAAGTAATAATTTCTTATGTAGTACTTTGATGACCTCTATACTATGTCGTACACGAAAGTTCAAGTGGAAGAAGTCAAAGAGGAAATATGTCAATTTTATGTTGAAAACAGATTATTCTGATGGGTATGAATAAAATATTATTGTACGTGTTAGTTTGATTGTGTTGGAGCCTTTAATATTGTTTGTTTAATTTACCGTGTTGTTCATATTCATACTTTGCAGGATGACGACCGTGTCGGTGGAGCATTATTTTCGATGTAATTATATATGATTTAGTTACATATGTATATATATATGGTTACAAATTAACACGATACTTTGTATGTGATTTAGTTATGGTTACAAATGTATATATGGTTACAAATTTAGTTATATATGATTTAGTTACATATATATAGATAAGGATTGAATATTATATGGTATACCGGTTTCTGTTAATATAATACCGATTTCTTAAAATATATGTATAGATAAGGATTGAATTACAGGTTAAATTATTGGACCAAAAAAAAATTACAGGCCGCACAGGGAACCTCAAATTATAGGTTTCACTTTAAAAAATTTGTATGAGCTACGAAAGCGCTTTTGGCTAAAAAGCGCTTTCGTAGGCAGGATAAATAAAAAAAAAATTAAATAGAAACCCCCTATCAAAGCGCTTTTTATGGAAAAAGCGTTGTGAAAGACCCCCCTATCAAAGCGCTTTTTCCATAAAAAGCGCTGTAAAAGCCATGATAAATAAAAAAACAAAAATTAAATAGAACCCCTATCAAAGCGCTTTTTATGGAAAAAGCGCTGGGAAAGACCCCCCTATCAAAGCGCTTTTTCCATAAAAAGCGCTGTAAAAGGCCTGATAAAAAAAAAATTTAAATAGCACACCTATCAAAGCGCTTTTCAAAAAGCGCTGGGAAAGACCCCCCTATCAAAGCGCTTTTTAAGGAAAAAGCGCTGGGATAGGTCCACCTACGACAGCGCTTTTGGCCAGAAAAAAGCGCTTTCGTAGCCTACGCCAGCGCTGGCTACGGCAGCGCTTTTAAGCGCTTTTAAAGGGCAAAAAAAAGCGCTGTGAAAGCCCATTTTCGTAGTAGTGTAAGCACTTCAATTTTATTCTTCATTAGTTATACATAAGTATAATCAGAATAGTCTTCGATAAAAGTGATTAAATAACGTTTACTATATCTAGTTAAAGTTTCATCTAATTCACATATATCAGAGTGTATAAGATTTAGGGGATCAGAATCTCTAATTACTGATTTATGCGAGGTATTAGTTATTTTAGGCTGACTATAATATTCCCACTTTTATAAATCACTGACATTCAATTTTGGTATTAAACCTAATGTGATTAAATTGGAGATAATATTCTTATTAACATGACAAAGTCTAGCATGCCAAACATTAAAATCACACAAAGAGTAAACAAAAGGAATTTTTTTATTCAAATCGACATTTAACATAAAAATTTTATAATTGGCATACCATATCCCAACAAAAATACCATTCTTAGTGATGGTATACAAATCGGCCCCAATAGACGATTAAACCCTACCTTATTTAAAAGAAAACCATAAACAAGATTCTTTCTAGTTTCAGGAACATGCATGACGTCCTTCAAGACTAAAGTCATTTTGTAGGTGAAATTCAGCTCCATGTCTCCAATTCCAACAACATTAATTGTGTGAGAATTTCCCAACTACATTTTGTTATCTTTGGCATTCGTGTATTTTTTGAACATAGGACGATCATAACAGACATGACGAGAGGCTCCAATATCTATCCACCAACCATCACATCCACCAACCATGTTGATTTTAGATATCATATCAATGAATTTCCCATTAGTTAGGTGAACATGTGAACTAGAGCCTGCAATAAGTTTAGGCACGCTCTTACTTAACTTAGCCATATGACCAGGTTTTCCATAATTAAAGAAAGGGAAAATATAAGTGTTGTTTTGTAGGTGGTGGTTTCAACATCATACGTTGTAGTCCTCCACAAAGTCTACAACTTTGATTCACAAAATTTCCCCAAAAGAAGCTTGGATCTCAAGTTATGATTTTTAGAACAAGGGTCCATGAAACTTTTAACTTAGTGAAATTTTGCCCTAGTTTAGGCAGGATTTTGACCTATCTTCATGATCATTTTTCACATAGTTCCACTTGGAATCTCAAATTTCATTTCAAAGATGGATTGTAGAGCATGTTACAAGCTTTCCAAAATGTCCAAGAACTCTCCAAAATCCTTTGTGGTTAGGGAGAATCGAAGGCTTGTAGTTGGCAAAAACTCACTTTTGATCCATGGCATTTTCTTAGTGATACAAGTTGCAAACTCTAATCAGCCTTGTTTGTACTTGATTACAGGTCCCAAAACCCTTCCATACTCAATAATTAAATGCAAATCCATTGGTATAAGGCTTTGTTTTGGTCATTAGAGGATTATACATTAGATTAATCCAAAAATAGTAAAAGGTAACTTTGCCATTTTTGTCAAAATCTTGCTTTATGTCAAATAGAATCCTTGAGCCTTGAACAAGATCTTGTACAGCAAACCAAATCCACAAACTTGGGGCCAAGCTTACACAATGTATGCAAGGTTAGAGCTAGCCTGTACAGGCCTGCCCTTGGTCACTTCTCATTTTGCTTCATAACCAAGAAACTTGTCAAACACAACACATCTTGCACATCTGTGAAAACCAACTTTTGCAAGCATTTGAGAGAAGTTTCACACATCCCCTTGAGCCAAAAACACGAGCCTTTGAGTCCTTAAGCCTGCCATAGCACAAAATCACCTTCATTTGGCAAAAAAAGGCACTCCCTGCAGTTTGACTTCCATAGCAAAAACCCCTCGTGCGTTTTGCCTCAAACTTGTTCAAACACCTTCCATATAACCTATCCAAGCTATCCCAATCCTTAAACACTGACTGTAACTCCATTTGCAAGGTTTACCATTTTTTTATTTCAGCTTGTGCAGATTGAGTTCTACAGGCTTGTTCAAGCACATTCAAGGCAAACTAGGCATTGGGGAAGGTAAGAGGAAGTTCAATCAAGCTCCCAAACATCTCAGGCCTAACTGAAAAGCTCCACATTGTCATACACGAAGTCAACTGAAACAGGTTTTTGTCAACTTCCTATCTCTCTATTTAGGAATCATTAGGCTTAAGTTTGTGAATAAAAAATGTAGTATCCATAGCCATGAAGCTGTACATATGCTCAGTTTTCATTTAAGTTAACCGTGTTAAGAGAATTTGATCCATGAACTTCCTGAAAAAATTAGGTTAGGATTTAGGGCCATAGAAATTCTCTCTGGTATTTGAGAGTTAGAATGAGTTCTTTATATGGTTGGATTCGTCTTGAAAAATGCTACAACTTTGATGTTTTGAGTTTTTGCATTAGAGCGTATGCAGGTTTTCCATGTTTGAAGTCAGGCGCGCGTTTTTGTTTTTTTGACAAAGGTTGAAGATGAAGTTCATGGGCTGGGCTTGGTTCTGACTCACTATTGATACCCCCTGCTTTGCTAATTACACCCCCTGGCCCATTTCTTCATATTTTTGTATTTTTCCATTTATTTTTCATTTCTGATTTTATTTTATATTTTTTAAACATAAAAAATACCAAAAATATTTTTACAAATTTTCACATTTATTTTTGTATTTTATTTTTATTTTTCTAACATAAAAATAATTTAGTGATTATATACTTTTATTTTATTTGATGAAAACTTAAAAATAATACATAAAAATATTATACTTTTATTTTTATTACTTATACTTAAATAATATTTTTTCTAATATACTTTTTATTTTTATATATACATTATTTTATTTTATTGTACATAAATAATATATTTAATATATATTTATTTTCTTAAAAGAAAACTAGGGTTTTCACCTTTATTAAAAATAATATCTTTTTTAATATATTTTCATTTTGTGACATTTGTATATATTTCATTCATTTTTATTTTTTATAATCAATATATATATATATATATATATATATATATATATATATATATATATATATATATATATATATATATATATATATATATATATATATATATATATATATATATATATATATATATATATATATATATATATATATATATATATATATATATATATATATATATATATATATATATATATATATATATATATATATATATATATATATATATATATATACTTTCTTAAAAGAAAATTAGGGTTTTACCCTTAATAAATAAAAATAATAACTTTTTATTTCTTTTTTAATACATTAAATATTTTATTTTTACATACATAAAAATAAATAAAAATATTTTTGCATATTCATAATATTTTGCATATTTATATTTAAATTGCTTAATTATTGCCAATTTATTTATTTGTCCCATTTATTCAATTTGGATTTAATAATAAATATTAGGGTTTTAATTTCTTGCAAATATTCCCCATTCAAACTTGTATCCCCTTTCCCATATCAAATGTTGTAATAGTGTAGATTTATTTTACGCACTTTATACTGTCAAATATGCCATGATTAGAGATTAGAGTTTGTATGCAAAAATCCAAAATCAAAACAAATAGTTTGACCTAATACAAGACAAAAAAGCATGGAAATTGACAACACAATTCACACATGCACCCCTAGGGTTTCATCCACTTGTTGCATTGAAATTGGCCATGTTATGCATGTTGAGTATTTTGGCAAAACAAAAACAAAACAAAAGATCATAGTCCCTCGATGACGCTATCTTGGTTGCCTATACAAAATGATCTAATCCCTCAAATATTGGTAAAGATACTTGGCGATATTGCTATCATGGTTAATACGATGACCCGCGCATGTCCCGTTTAACATCCTAATACAAGGTTGTTTACCAAATGCAATGGTAAATCAACACTGTCAAAAGGGTTAAAAACATATAGGAAAGATCTTTGAGTAAAATAGGGTAGACAACTCTTAGTTACTTGATCAAAACTTGCAAAAACATCCTTGCTATTTTCAAACACACATCACAACACAATTTCAAAACATTTCCCAAAAGCAAACTTTCAAACAATCAAACATTGAAAAATATTTTCAAAAGACAATACACCTTTGTATATATTCAAACAAGAATCATTACAAAGGTTGCCACAACGATGACCTCTTTTCAAAACATCTTTCAAAACCACACACAAAGCACCATTTCAAACAATTGAAAAGCAAAAGCAAGTGATCTAAACAAGTAACTAAGAGCTCATGGATAACCATGGATGAAAAGGGTGCTTGCACCTTCCCTTTTCATAATCTACTCCCCGAACCCAAGAAAACATCTCAAAGGTTTTTCCTGTGCTTTTTGACCTTTCCTTTGGATAAAATAAAAAGTCGGTGGCGACTCTTGCTAAACCGAAACATTTGCGAACACAAACGCAAAACCTCAGGTCAGTTCTCCCACCGCATCACACTTTGGATTGAAGGTTGATTTTGAGTTCAAATGATTCGTTCTTATCTAGAAGGACACGTGGAAGTATGAGGATTTGAGAAAGCATGCAACATCGAACGTGACATGTATATAGTAAAAGAACGTTATGGTCGAAGTAGTATAAATTAGGGTCTTAATGTTAGATTTTTGTGTGTTCAATTTTGTACAAGTTACTCATAAAAATTGAAGTACCAATGTTTAGAGAAGAGAATATTTAAGAATGTATATATGAATCACCACGTTTTAATTAATTCTCAGTTTATATTTACCAGGATCTCTTTCATTCTTTTTACTTTTAAGTCAATGTCTTTTTACTTTCCTATAGTCACTTTACATAAAATTTCTGTCTTTTATCCTTTAATCATAACCATCAAAAATATTACCATTCGAAAGATATAAACCAACGAAACACAAACATGTCCTAGGATCAATCTAGTTGATCTTGTAAGTTAGAATTTCTAGAATTCGGAAGACTAGCGGTTGTTTATCAATTTTCACAGTAAATAATATGTAAATCGGGTTTGATTCATTTTTATGAGATTTGAAATTACCTATTCATTTTTGGTTATATAATATGGTGTGTCCTGTTAGAAAGTTAGGGTTTTGATTTTTTGGTTAGGATTAGGGTTCTTAAAATATTTCTTAAATTGCTGCTTCTCTTGCATAATTTATGTTTTTTATGTGTGTTATTAACCTCTTTTCACCTCATGTTATTTATTAATCACCGAGAACATGTGCATTCAACCGGATAAGATGAATGTTGACAAGGATGGAAGCAATAGTTATGAGGAAAGTGATAATGATGAGGAGAGCGAAGATGAACCATCCAAAACACATCAAAAAAAGCTTAGCATATTGATTGATATCTATTTGATCAACTTTGGTTTTAATTTTGTTATTGTTTTTGTTTTTTATAATAATAATTTACTCGTGCTGAGAGAGGCTAAGGATGTTGATATGATTGATGCTGATAATTCTTCAAAGAAAGTTGTAGTTAATTGAAACCTGCTTGATTGTTCTCTTAAACTATAAGTAGTTTATATTAATAATGTGTCTCACTTGGATTTTTATTTTTGCAGCCTTCTACTCCAGTTACAAATAGCATAATGACTACAAATCGCATATGAAAACGGTAAATTAGAAGCTTCAAATTACTTGAACAGAAATGGCGAGGTCGAGCTCTATCAGTGGTAGCGCGTAGGTACAGTTCTTTTTTAGTCATCTTTTTCTACTGATTCTAGAATTCGTGAGTTTGCTACGAGTTGATAGAAGTTGTTTGTTGTTCTGCTACATGTGTGTTCGATCCATTGCGCCTTACTGCTGTTGTTTCAAATCATTGTGTCGAATATCAAATGACTCTATGTTCGAACATCATTTATAGGTGAAACCGATGGCAAAGGAATGAGCTTTGTTTTGTACTTTAAACTTTCAGAAAGTTATGTGAAGGAACTTCCTCTACACTTTCAAGAGAGCATCAGAGTACGATAGATTCTTCATGTCTCAACTCATTTCTTGATATTACCAATACATCTTGCTAAAAAAGCTATTGTGCTATTTTCTCTCTGCCATTACAATAAGTTCTTTAACATTATTTCTTACGTTGCTTATAAAACATGTCCAAGCCGTTCGAAAGAAGTTTATGGATGATGAACTTGAAAAGCTAAAAGGTTTTCCGCTCGATACAATTGTGGCATTTTGAGAATGGTTGAAAATGCGAGGCCGTGTTAGCAATAGTGAAAATATAAAACATTTGTTTGATTATGACATATGAACAAGTTGAGTTACTTTGAAATTTCACACCTTTTTATTTGATAATATAGTTTATGATTTATGATAGTTGTTGGTTTGAAGTAGGATGAAGCACCAAAATTGCATCAGACTCAGAAGATACAAAAAACTATGTTATTCCAGAGACGCATCAGAGACAATACAATTTTTTCAGTTTGTAAAACATGGCATCCCTGTCAGTATTTTGAATCAAATTAACAAATGGGGCAAGTCAACATGGTTACGAGCCAATATTTCGATCAGAGCCATCTCCGATTTAGATGTCGTTCGATAACAATTGTCCTTTCAGCAGCAGACGAGATATGTTACTGTCTTCGCAATAGGGAAGGATATGACATATTCAATGCTAAGATAGAACAAGTTTGAAGATTTATTTATATCATGAACCAGTTTGTCTAAATGATTTTGCAGCAGTAACATGTTATCATAGTGTGGATATATGGCTTAACTCCAAGCTTGCATCGTATCACGAGCAATTATTGTAGAACGAAGAGATCTTCGGTAAGTAAGTGTTTGAACAAGGGAGTTCATTGGAGTCATGATAGAAACATGTATTGGAAACATGATGTGAAACGGTCTGAGGCGCTGAGGATTGTACTTCATGGAAATGCTGAATTTGAAGCTACTGATGTTGTCTTAAAGTGAGTTTTAATGAATTAACTTTCTTTTTCAATATTTTATAGATTCAATTAACATTTGACTATGATATTTAAAGTATAAATTTTGATAACTGTGAATTTTTTAATTTATGTTCTTCAATTTGCTTTGTAGAGGTGTATCTAATATTGTATTTCATGACTTACCAGTTACCCGGACTCCAATATACGTGTGTTCATGAGAGATGCAAGCTCGCTTGATTTGTTAAATATAACAAAATATGGTGAATAATATATAAATAATGAGGAGATTTCTATCAGTGTGCAATTTCATCGGCATGGTTATTATGTAATCTGATATGTAGAGAACTTCAAACCAATTGTAATTTGTGTACTTTGCAATAATGAATATATATACATGCTTGAATAATAATGGTTCTGTTTCAAAGTATTTCAAAGTCACATAACTTGCTATTTCTAAATTACAGTTGGTAGGCTATTTAATTTATGTTATCTGCATAAGCCATGCTATCTCAAGTGAAATATATGGCTACATAACAATTGATTAACTCCAAATTCCTTAACTTAGATCTAGATTAAGTGTGTACCAACTGTAAATGAATTTTGTAAACATGATACTAACAAACAAAATAATATTTTAAGACTTAAACATACATACCAACTGTTGGCTCCTAAATTCGACACTCTTGTTTTATCAATGTCAACCATTAAAAGCTGAAAGATGCTTTCGACTGGCTAAGTCTGTCGAAGTGCCCGTCGAAAGATGGCAAAGTACTTAGAAGATTTCTTCCAAGGAAGAAGGCTGATTGCCTTCGACGTCGAAGGAGTTTCTCGTCGAAGATGTCTCTTGACGAAAGTGTTCGATGGTCCAGAGTGGAGCAGTTTTGAAATTCAAGCTTTTGGAGGGAAAACGGTTTCCAGCAGTTACCACGTGCAAACGTGCAAGGATCTGGAGCGTCGAGCGTGGAGAACGTGCCAAGTGGATTGATCTCGAAGCAGTGTAACTGCCCGACGGTTACTTGGGATGTTTTAGTATAAATAGTAGTAGACATGTAGTTTCTCGCGTGTGTTCACAATTCTATACAAAGTCACTCATATAGATTCGAGTACCCAGCGTGTGAGAAAGAATTGTTGAGAAATGTATGTGTGAAACACCAATTTTATTTATCAAAGTCATTTACTTTTCCAGAAATTTACTTGCTTTCTCCTTTACATTCTTGTCGAACCTTTTACTTTAAGCCTTGTTTACTTCACCAAGTCCTTTCTTCATGCAATTTACTTGAAACCTTTTTTATGTCTTTTAAAGCCTCTTTATTTAAAGCCTTATCCAATTTAATCAAACTTCAAAATCAACCTATGTCCTAGGATCAATCTGATCGATCCTGCGAGTAACCAAATAAGTAACCATTTGGAGGATCAGCGGTTGTTTACCAAAACCCAAGGTAAACAAATTGGCACACCCGGTGGGACTGTGTGTTGATTGTTGAAAATAATCTCATCTTTTCGAGTTGTATGTTATTGAGAAGTGGTAGAATATACACTAACGATAACAATACTGCCAGAAGAAGGGAAGAGATGGCGAATCCGCCAAACACTAACGAAATCCCACAAACGAGTGTGGGAGCAACGGTTAATATGACCGTAAGTGAAGCGACAAATGTTGGTTTGACACCAGCAGTATCGGTCACAACCACGGGGCCAATACCTTCGTTAACAGGCCCCAGGATACCTTTGGGAACTCCCCCACCAAGGGGAAATTTAGGCACAAGGCCTTTGGTTCCCCCAGGATTCATTCCATTCTATGGTATGCCAACTTCTGAAGTGGCAAGCCTGACGAATGCTGCGTCCACTGTTTCAGACCCTTTAGTGAGTGCCTCTTCGCCACTCCAAGGCTCTGGAGTAGGCATGGCGAATAGAAATAGGACCCAACTCTTAGGAGGAACGTCCCAAGTAGCCCATGGCCTTACAAATGCCTCGACAGCAGTCTTGAGGCAACAAATGGACGAAAGCAACCATGATATGGTGCAAATGTTGGCACAAACTTTGAGTACAGTGCTAAACCCTCTAATACAAAACACTACTCAATCGAATCAGCAAGTAACAGCGCAAATGACGCGTTTGGCTGATTTCTTTGGAGTACCCCCACTTATTCGACAGCCCCAAAGGGCACAAATAAGGGGAAATCAGGGGATATTTTTAGAGGAAGAAACCACCATTAACCAGGCTCAACAGCCTGTCGAAGAAAACCTTAGGGCACGATTGGAACAACCTGTCGAGGAACCTAGGGTAATAACCCCAGAGGTAAGGTTAGTTAACAGAAACCAAAATGCTGACGAAGTGGTTCAGCATATCCAATACCAAAACATGGGCTTGGAAAACAATCTGGCAACCATGATTGAAAGGATCATGACTCAGAATGGGATGAACATGGGCTTTCGAAGGCCCAACTTTACATCTCCATTGTCAGAATACGTGTTACAAACGGACTTACCTCCTAGATGCAAAGTCCCCAAATTTACTAAGTTCTCTGGGGACACGACAGAATCTACTGTCGAGCATGTGGCGAGATACTTGATCGAAGCAGGAGACATTTCGAATAACGAAAACCTAAGGATCAAGTACTTCCCAAGTTCTTTAACCAAGAATGCTTTTACTTGGTTTACAACTCTTCCCCCCAATTCGATCCATCATTGGACCCAGTTGGAAAGATTGTTCCATGAACAATTCTACATGGGGCAAACCAAGATAAGCCTGAAAGAACTGGCCAGTGTGAAGAGACGTTTCACTGAACCTATAGACGAATATCTGAATAGGTTTAGGTTGCTCAAGGCGAGATGTTTTACACAAGTGCCAGAACATGAGTTGGTCGAAATAGCCGCAGGCGGTTTAGATTATTCCATTAGGAAGAAGCTAGACACCCAGTACCTAAGAGACATGGCCCAACTGGCCGATAGAGTTCGACAGGTCGAACGCCTCAAAGCTGAAAAAGCTAAGGCAACGAAAACTCACAAGAGAGAAAGGATAGCGTACGTTGAGATGGATGACGAAGATCTAGAATCCTTCGATGATACTTTAACTGTCGAAGAAGGAGAAGTCGATTTAGCAGAACTGAAACAAGGGCCACCATACTCTTGTAAACTGTTAGTCCCCTCAAATGGGAAAAATCCCATTGGTCCAGAAAGGACCAACGATAGGTTCCCAAAAAAGACTTATAGTTTTGACATCACAAAATGTGATGAAATATTCGACTTGCTAGTTAAAGATGGCCAAATGATAGTACCCCCAGGGGTAAAAGTGCCTCCTCTTGATCAAAGAAAGAAGAGAGGTTTTTGCAAATATCATAATTTTTTGGGCCATAAAACTTCTCAATGTTTTCTTTTCAGGAATCTTGTGCAAGACGCTATTGAAGAAGGGAGATTGAAGTTTGCTGACAAATCCCCCATGGCTGTCGACTCCAATCCATTGAAGGCTGAAGCCCACTATGCTGAACCCTCTGAGGTGAACATGATAGAGGCAACCAGGATCCAGTCGAAGAAGCCAGGAATTACCATGGTCGAAGTCTCAAAGGACCACATCAACATGCCAATCTTTGGCAGTTTTTCTGGAAATTTATCTAGGAAGACAATTGAAGCTGTCCAGAAAGCGGTCGAAAACCCGAAGTCGGAGACCGCTGAAGCACAAAAAACTGGATCAAAACCCAGTTCCCACTTGGCCACTGTTCAAGGCCAGACGGAGAATCTGGAGATACAAATGAAGCAGTTAACTCTTGCTAACAAAGATACAATGAATATCAACATGGTCGAACTTTCTGACCCAAAAGCATCAGAAGAGGCCATGAGGCAAGAACAAGCTAATAAGACTGCTTTCCCTCGGGAAAACGAAAACTTGGCAGATTTTCTACAAAGATGCCAGAAAAAGAAATCAGAGGTGATGCTGTGTCCGAGATGCAGTTCGATCTTTGATAAAAAAGTTGCTGAGCACATTCAAGGCGTGAGAGCAGCGAATAAGAGAAGGGAGAATGCTGACCTTCGACATGATCCCAGAAGAGGTTCTAACCAAGAAAAGAGGCCATTAACTTTTAGGCCTCCAACAAATGTGCCAATAGACACTTGGTACAAAACCTCTGGCCGGAAAAGGCCAAGTGAGGAGAAATGGCATTCTTTCGATGTGCCAAGAGGTTCCTCTTTGAGTCAAAAGAAAGAGCCTCAAGTTGCTGCACCTAAGGTTACACAAGTGTCCAGCAACTACAAGGGTAAAAATCCTATGTCTCGATCTCAATGGAGGAGATATCAAAGGAGACGAAAAGCTGAAAGGGAGGCTGCCAACGAACCTAAGGCAGAAACTAGTTCGAATGTTCCTCAAAGGAAACAAAGGAAGCCTCTAGAGAGAGAGCCAGTTACCAACAGGCTAGTTTGGCCTAACCAAAGTGAAGTCGAAGACGAAGATGATGCTGAGTCTGATGATACTTTGGACATAATGGTGAATATCGTTTCAGTGCTGCCCAGAGAATTCAATCGACAGGTAGAAGTCGAAGCAAGTGACTGGGAAGTGGAGCAAGAAATGGCCAAACATAGGCCAGTGTGCTATTTTGTCATGGACAATGGCACTACTGAGGAACAAAATGGCTTCTTCGAGCCACCTACAGAGGCGATGAAGAATCACCTCAAGCCTTTGTTCATAAGGGCTAAACTCGAAGAAACTACTGTGAATAAAATATTGGTCGATTGTGGGGCAACCATCAATATTATCCCTCACTCTATGCTAAGGAAAATTGGCAAAAGGGATGAGGAAATTAAGCCTCACAACATGGTCCTGTCGAACTATGAGGGCGGCATTGGGACCACCATGGGAGTGATCCAGCTAGATATCAAAGTGGGGTCTATCCTTCGACCAACGATGTTCATGGTCATATCGGCCAAACCTAACTACAACCTTTTGTTGGGCCGTGAATGGATTCATGGTGTTGGCGCTGTGCCTTCATCGATGCACCAAAGGCTGCTGCTATGGCGTCCAGATGGGATGGTCGAAAACATAGAGGCAGATCAAAGCTACTACCTTGGCGAAGTGAATCACCTGGGTTTGGCAGATTTCGACAAGAACTTGGCTCACATAGGGCCATGTCCAACACCTGACTTCGACATGGCGCCAGCGCCAAACACCTTTTGTTCCCTATACCTGCATCCTGAGCATGGTTTCCAATGGGACAGAGAAGACTTGTCCCACATAGACTTCAGTGGGTTAACTGATATCCAACCAACTGGTTGGGGAAGTGAATTCAGTGATAATGACTGAGTCACAATCTTTGAAGCGAATTTCGGCTTATGTGGCCGAAACCAAGATGATAACGGCTCTCGAAGCCGAAGTAAAGTACATGGCCACACAGGCCAATGATCAACAAATATCTGCTGTTGGCCCAGGAAAGGATTTCGATCCAAAACCTCCTGATATCATGCCAGAAGAAATGCAGGAACAGAGGCTCGACGCCATCTATGACGATGAGCCTTTGGGCTTCGAAAAGGACCCCTTGGCGAACAACATTAAAATGTTAGCACAAGACCCGTTAGAAGAAATCAACTTAGGCGAAGGATCAGAGAAAAGGCCAACTTACATCAGCGCCAAAATCGATCCAGAACTTAGGTTGGAAGTAATCCAATTGCTGAAAGAGTTTAAAGACTGTTTTGCATGGGATTATGACGAAATGCCTGGTCTCGACAGAGGATTGGTAGAACTTCAGTTGCCAATCAAACCTGGAAAGAAGCCAATCAAGCAAAATCCAAGGCGTTTCGCTCCAGAAATATTGTCGAAGATCAAAACGGAGGTCGAAAGACTTCTAAAATGCAAATTCATCCGTGTTACAAGGTATGTCGAATGGATTGCAAATATTGTGCCAGTAATTAAGAAAAATGGTACGTTAAGGGTGTGCATAGATTTCAGAGATTTGAATGCTGCCACCCCCAAAGATGAATATCCTATGCCTGTGGCGGAAATGCTAGTCGATTCTGCCGCTGGTTATGAATACCTGAGTATGCTCGATGGTTATTCAGGATATAATCAAATATTCATTGCTGAAGAGGATGTGTCGAAAACAGCTTTTCGATGCCCTGGGGCCTTAGGCACTTACGAATGGGTAGTGATGCCTTTTGGCCTGAAGAACGCTGGTGCAACGTACCAGCGAGCAATGAATACTATCTTCCATGATTTTATTAACACTTTTATGCAAGTATATATTGATGATATTGTTATAAAATCTGTTTCCAGGAAGAATCACATTGACCACCTTCGACAATCATTCGAAAGAATGAGAGAACATGGTCTGAAGATGAACCCTTTGAAGTGTGCGTTCTGTGTGAAAGCTGGAGATTTCTTGGGCTTCGTTGTCCACAAGAAAGGAATCGAAATCAACCAGAACAAGACGAAGGCAATTCTGGAAGCGAAAGCGCCATCGAATAAGAAGGAATTGCAATCTCTCTTAGGCAAGATAAATTTCTTAAGGAGGTTTATATCTAATCTAAGTGGGAAAGCTCAGGCCTTTTCACCCTTACTTCGACTGAATAAAGAGGGGTTCGAATGGGGGCAAGAGCAACAAGAAGCCTTCGACAAAATCAAAGGGTACCTCACTAAGCCACCTATTTTGGTGCCTCCTTGTAGCAATAGGAGTATGAGATTGTACATAGCTGCATCTGACAAAACTCTGGGAAGTATGTTAGCCCAAGAGGATGAGAATGGAGTCGAAAGACCCATTTACTATCTCAGTAGAGTTTTGAACGATGCAGAAACTAGATATAGCGAAGTTGAAAAATTGTGTCTATGTCTGTATTTCTCTTGTACAAAACTCAAGCAATATATAAAACCAGTTGATGTTTATGTTTCGTCTCATTTTGATGTTTTCAAATATATGTTGTCGAAACCTATCTTGCATAGTCGAATTGGCAAATGGGCATTAGCATTAACTGAATACTCCTTGACCTTTATGCCTCTTAAGGCAGTAAAAGGGCAAGTGGTTGCAGATTTCATAGTCGACCACTCAATTCAAGTCGAGGATATTAATTATGTGGAGATAGAACCTTGGAAATTCTACTTCGATGGTTCCAGCCATAAAGATGGAACAGGGGTAGGAGTCTTGATTATTTCTCCAGATAAAATTCCAACAACATTCAAGTACAAAATATCAGGTTCTTGTTCGAACAATGAGGCTGAGTATGAAGCTCTAATTACTGGCCTTGAGATATTGTTGGAATTGGGGGCAACTCGAGTCGAAATAATGGGAGACTCAGAGTTAGTCATTAAGCAAGTCACAAAGGAATATAAATGCATAAGAGAAAATCTCATTATGTACTTTGTGATAGCAAATCGTTTATTGAAAAAATTTGAAGCGGTCAATATTCGACACATACCCAGAGTCGAAAATCAAATAGCCAACGACTTGGCACAGATTGCATCTGGGTATAAGATTTCAAAAACGAGATTACAAAGAGCAATCGAAGTTCGAGAGAAGATAAAGGCAACTTGTCTATCACCAACAGACTTGGAATCGACGAGACTAGGATATGCTGATCACAGTAACTTCGAGATTTCGTTCATTGATAATTTGTCAGAGCAAGATTGGAGGAAACCTATTGTGGACTATCTTCAAAATCCAGGAGCTTCGACAGAACGAAAAACAAAATTCAGGGCGTTGAGTTATGTACTCATGGGTAATGAGTTATTCAAGAAGACGCCTGAAGGGGTGTTGCTGAAATGTTTAAGTGAAACTGAAGCATACATAGCCCTTTCGACTACGCATGCTGGGGCATGTGGGGCTCACCAAGCAGGCCATAAGATGAAATGGTTGTTGTTTCGACAAGGACTATATTGGCCCACTATGCTGAAAGATTGTGTTGAGTTCGCCAAGGGTTGTCAAGAGTGTCAAGTTCATACAGGCATCCAACATGTACCAGCAAGCGAACTTCACTCGATAGTGAAGCCTTGGCCCTTTAGAGGATGGGCGTTGGACCTCATTGGAGAGATTCGACCAGCATCATCAAAGAGTCAGAAATACATATTGGTAGGCATTGATTATTTTACTAAATGGATCGAAGTTGTCCCTTTAGTCAATGTAGACCAAGAAAATGTCATTGAATTCATTCAAAAGAACATTATCTTTAGGTATGGAATCCCTGAGACGATAACAACTGATCAAGGGTTAGTTTTCACTGGTCGAAAGATGCAGGAATTTGCTCAGGAAACAGGTTTCAAACTCCTAACATCAACGCCTTATTATGCACAGGCGAATGGTCAAGTCGAAGCAGCTAACAAAGTGGTGATTGGCTTGATAAAGAAACATGTTGGGAAGAAACCAAAGAATTGGCATAAGACGTTAGACCAGATTCTGTGGGCTTGTCGAACGTCCCCAAAAGAAGCCACTGGTACAACACCGTATAGGCTAACTTTTGGCCATGATGCAGTGTTGCCAGCAGAAATTTGTCTTCAATCTGCAAGGGTTCAGAGGCATTATGATATTCCTTCTGAAGTTTATTGGAACATGATGTTAGATGAACTGGTGGATTTAGACGAAGAGAGATTACACGCTCTCGACCTACTCAGGCTTCAGAAGAAAAGAGTAGAAGACTCTTATAATAGAAAGGTAAAACCTAAGGTATTTTTGCCTGAAGAGCTAGTTTGGAAGGTAATTCTTCCCATGGATCGAAGGGATCGAAGCATGGGGAAATGGTCACCCAAATGGGAAGGACCCTTCAGAGTTATCCAAACTTTTTCTGGTGGAGCCTATGAAGTCGAAGAGTTAGGTGGAGATAAAAGGCTCTTGAGAGTAAATGGTAAATACTTGAAAAAATACAAACCTATACTTCAAGAGATAAAAATAAAATAATAAAAGAACAAGACTAAATTAACCATAAAAATGCCAAAATGGAAATTTTATAAATTTCAGCCAAGATGGCAATTGTTGTCGAATATGGATTACAAAATATGGTTACAAAAGAGAATCAATCAAAAGGAAAGAGAGTCCTTGAATCGAAGATACTTGGCTTGCTGCAGCTCCAACCTTTTCTTGCACCAGGCGTTTTCCTGCACTAGTTTGGCAATCTGAGCGTCGAGGCTTTGGGCCCTCTCAGCGAATTCCAGGCCTTGTTTGATCTCAGTTTGGCTCTCGGTGTCTGAGATGGTCGAAAGAAGTTCCTCCTTGCGTACAGTATTGGCGTTTATCTTCGCCTCTATCTCTGCGATTTGTGCCCGGAAGGAAGCATTCTCTCGATCAATGGCATCGATTTCTTCTTGCGTAGATGCTTTTTGTTTCGACAACTCTGCAATTCGAGAAGTCGAATCTGAGACAGCAGTCCACGCAGAGGAGCTTTTGCCATACAACACCTCAAGCTGACTGTTAAACCCCCTTTGGCGCCTGTAATCTGCTGAGACTTGATCAATCATAGAGTGTAACTCCATGATCAAGCTTGAAACTTCTGGGGCTACAGCTTCAAAGTCGACAGCATTCAAGACCTCCTTCAAGCATGATGGAGCAGTGGGGTCCCCCTCTAAAGTCTTCATCAAGTCCCTCTTGAAGAACTGGGCCTTAACCTTCGCCAAAGCATCATCAAGGGGAGAAGTTTCAGAAGACTTCCCCGACAGGGTAGGAACTTCCTGACTAGCGTCAGACGAACTCTTGCTCTCGATGATTGCGTTGAGGTAACTAACAGGGTCAGTTTGTTTCAAGAGTTCCAAGTCTTCTTTCGACCTGTGCTTCGTTGAGGTAACCCTTGCAACAACATTGTCTTGGGTTTGAGGTTCTTGAGTGTTAGGTGCCTCGACTGGTTGCTCTTCGACTCGGACTGGGGCAGTGCCAGCGTCGACTTGTGGTTCTTCGCTAGCATCACCCTGGGGCCCTTCGCCAGCGTCATCTTGGTGTTCTTCGCTAGCGTCACCCTGGTGTCCTTCGCCAGAGCCACCTTGGTTCTCTTCGTCGACAGCATTTTGATTTTCTTCGCCAACATTGCCTTGGTCCCTTTCTTCATGATTCTCTTCTGACAGATCCACCACCTGAACCGTTTCTGGCTGTTGTTCCTCCACCAGAGGTTCCTCTGTTGGTTTCTCTACCGTTTCAGCATTGGCCTCATTCTCAGTATGGGCTTCGTCATTGCCCAAGCCTTTTTCCTGAGGCCTGCTAAGTTCAGCAGATTCCAGCGTTTCTGAGGTCCTTGGTGGAGAACTTTCAGTAGTGTCCTGAAAAGGGAAAGAAGACAAATCTTCAGATGTTCGAAAGAGACACAATCGAATATGGGTATCTATGCCTAAATTATAAAAAGGCCTAAAAGATTACCTGTGGATTAGCTTCAGCCCCAGGGCTGGAATTGTCGCTTTCGACAGGCTTGTTAAGAAGAATGTTTAGTTCCTCCTCAGTTGGCTCCTCGATGATCACTGGAGGTGGCCTAGGCTTTCTCACAGCAACCTTTATTCTGACAGTTCGACCTTCAGGAGCAGGAGCAGGAACAGAAGCATCCTTCGTCAACTTTCGCCTCTTTAGAGGGGCAGGAGGGGAATCACTTTCTTCATCACTCCCAGATTCGACCACCAGTCCTGGCCGTTTCTTGGGCGAAGGTGCCTAGAAAACCAATAGGAATTCGATTGAATAATTGCATCGAAAATCAAAAATCGAAAGCCAGAAGGAAAATGAAGAAAGTCTGGTTACCGATATAGAAGGCTTCTTCGAAGAGCCTTCCCCCTGTTGGTTGCTTGTGGTCTTCGCCGGCGTTGTAGTCTTCGCCGGCGGTGGAGGTTTTGTTGAAGGGCCTCCTCCTTGTTGGCCTTCTGTAGCCTTCTTGGCTACAGGCTTTCGAACAACTGAAAGCAAATGAAAAAATTAACAGGCTAGCAGTCGAAAAAGACAAAAAGTAATGTGAGAACATGAACTTACATTTCTTTATTTTGTCCAACACAAGGACAAAAGACTTCTGCAGCTCATCCATGAAGTCCTTCTCGTCGAAGAAGTACTCAGCATAATAGCTTTTCCACCACTCCTCGAAGGATGGTGAGCAAAGGAAATTGAGCTGGTAGTCAAACAGCGAGAGGATTGTTCGACCAGCATATCTTCCGATATGCTTGATGGCAGCTTCTTCTGTATAATCATTGCAGAAGTACAACATTGACTTCTCTCCTTGAAAAATCGGAGAGGGTAGGGTTTGGATAATACCAAACTGGCGAGATACCAGGTTTGGTTGGTATGCAATCAGACTCAGATGAGTCTTAGAACTCTTGAATCGAAGAGGCATGATCCTTGGTGTAAGGAACGCCTCCCACAGTATTGTGTGTTCGTCAACATTAGGACCACTCGACGCCCTTGGACGTGGCCTTGTGAACCATGCTGGACCCACTTGCCGTCGGGAAAATGGAGCCATAGTTGAAACAAACTCCTTCCTTCGAGCAAACATTAGAACGAAGTTGGTGAAGGTTTGCTGAAACTCCAGTCCATCTTCCATAGGTGTCAACAGAGCCAGCCTGTTTCCTTCGACGCGTCTATTCGCTATCGTTGGAGCCTGTTCATTTATCTGAACCTTCTTGGGCAAGAAAGATTCGAAAGTGGCATTGAGCCACAGTTGGAGTAGCCAAAAAGGCCCAGCGAGTAGCAAACTGGCCCTGTCCTCGATATGTTTCAGAAGAGTTGCCCCATTGCTGATCGAATCATAGAGGCTAGCCAGAATCAGTTCTGCCAAACAGATGTTTTGGCGATGATGCAGTTGAGTAGCAAGAGTGACCATCTTTTTGGTCACCTGTAGAGACTTCGAGCAAAACACAAAGCGAGTCAGCCATAAGGCTAGAAACGCTATGTGTTCGACATCCGACACAGCATCTGTCGACCTGTCATGATAATGGTTGATGAAAGTGGTGTATGTTGGTTTGGTCTCAGAGAAGCCAATTTGGTCCTCCGACATCTCCTCCGGATCGAAGTAATCCCCGGTGGGTCGAAGGCCAGTAATAGCGGCCACATCGAAGAGTGTGAGGGTTAGCATCCCACAGGGAAGATGAAAAGTAAAGTGGGAGTAGTCCCAGAACAACAGTGAAGCTATCAGCATCTCCGGGGAGTAGTTTAAACCTGTCTTCGACAGCATCACTAGGTCGAAGATTCCCATATCCTTCCAGATCGGAGTTTGGTGCTTCTCCATCTTTGTTAGCCAAGCAACATAATCGGAGGTAAGGTTAGGGCAAGACCTGAAGACCCTAACACCTCTGTTGAAGAAGCGGAGGTCGATTTTTTCACGTGCAGGGTCTTCATTGTCTTCTGCGTCTTTCTTGGCGCATGCGACTGGTTTGAGTTTCTCGACTATCAGGAAATAGCTCTTGATCTTCAGAGCCTCAGAAATACTTGGATTCATGGGGCCAGACATTGCAAAGATCTGGTTGGAGTATCCAACCGGGATCATCAAGTGGCGCGAGTAAGCATCGCGAACGGCGATGTCAGAAGGTTCAGGAACCCTTCGTTTGCCTGTAGAATTTACTACCGGAGCAGTGACGAAAACCTTGGGTTTAGCATGTTCAGTTGGTGCGTTAGCACTAGGAGCAGTAGAACCAGAGGCCATGGTTTGGTGTTGAGTTTGAAATGAGGTTGAAGATGAAGTGAAAGAGGAAGAGTTTCTGCAAAGATAGCAAGCTTGTATGAAAACAGGGAAATTTGAAGGCTAGATGGCGTAAAAAGTCCCACAATGGGGTACTTACTACTATTTATAGTAGTGGGGAAAAATTCCCAATAACGAGGACATTAAATGCCATTTAATGCTGCAGGAGTTAGTGGGACGCGTGGCAGCCCCCTGTTGTTTTAGCCGTTTCTGCAGAAATAGAGGGACACAGCGTGCGTCCTCGTTTTTGAGAATTGTCATAATGACAAATTCTGAAATGACGTTTGGTACTGCACGCCGTACTGAAAGTGACGTCCTAGGTACGGAACAATGATGGTTTTCTTGGGATTGCCAATAGTTGGTAGAAAACAACAAAAAGTGCACAAGTTAATTTGTGACTAAGCATAAAAAGACAAGTGTCGAATAGCGTTTTCAAAGAATGCCTTTTTCTGTCAGAGTCGAAATAAGGCATTCTTGGGGGGCAATTTGTTGGCTCCTAAATTCGACACTCTTGTTTTATCAATGTCAACCATTAAAAGCTGAAAGATGCTTTCGACTGGCTAAGTCTGTCGAAGTGCCCGTCGAAAGATGGCAAAGTACTTAGAAGATTTCTTCCAAGGAAGAAGGCTGATTGCCTTCGACGTCGAAGGAGTTTCTCGTCGAAGATGTCTCTTGACGAAAGTGTTCGATGGTCCAGAGTGGAGCAGTTTTGAAATTCAAGCTTTTGGAGGGAAAACGGTTTCCAGCAGTTACCACGTGCAAACGTGCAAGGATCTGGAGCGTCGAGCGTGGAGAACGTGCCAAGTGGATTGATCTCGAAGCAGTGTAACTGCCCGACGGTTACTTGGGATGTTTTAGTATAAATAGTAGTAGACATGTAGTTTCTCGCGTGTGTTCACAATTCTATACAAAGTCACTCATATAGATTCGAGTACCCAGCGTGTGAGAAAGAATTGTTGAGAAATGTATGTGTGAAACACCAATTTTATTTATCAAAGTCATTTACTTTTCCAGAAATTTACTTGCTTTCTCCTTTACATTCTTGTCGAACCTTTTACTTTAAGCCTTGTTTACTTCACCAAGTCCTTTCTTCATGCAATTTACTTGAAACCTTTTTTATGTCTTTTAAAGCCTCTTTATTTAAAGCCTTATCCAATTTAATCAAACTTCAAAATCAACCTATGTCCTAGGATCAATCTGATCGATCCTGCGAGTAACCAAATAAGTAACCATTTGGAGGATCAGCGGTTGTTTACCAAAACCCAAGGTAAACACCAACTGTAATTGAATTTTTTAAAACATTTTTATTTCATTTTGAAAACAAAATCGTGCATACTACACCAGTATTCATGTGAATACACGGGTAATACATCAATATCATGTGAGCATACAAATAATTATATAAAAATTCGTGCAAACATATGAATTATTATATTTTTTGTATAATTAAAGAAAATAAAAGTAAAAATAATGTATTAATCTAAACACGAGTTAAACGTTTTTTTTTTTTATAATTATTTTATATATCTAATATTTTTATTTTGAAATTGTTTTTAATTTAAAATACAAAATTATTTAAGATAATACTTAGAGAATTGAAATATAGATTATTGATGCAAAATAATTTTGGTAAAACAATTTGATTTTCATTTTATAAATATCTCTTTCTTTTAAAAATAGCAAATTACTTTGGTGAAACAATTATGTGTTTTTGTTATTAACTTTTTTTATATTTTAAAAACACAAGTGTGTGTACGACATCAGACATCAGTATCTGTGTGAATGTACGACATCAGACATCATATTAAAATTCGTACAAATGTACGGATTATTATATTTTATATATAATTAAAGTAAAAATAATGTATTAATCCAAATACTATCTAAATATTTTATTTTTTAAGTTATTTATGTATTTAATATTTTTATTTTGAATTTTTTAAATTTAAGATACAAAATTATTTAAGATAATATTTAAAGAATTGAAATATATATTATTGATGTAAAACAATTTTGGTAAAATAATTTCATTTTAATTTTATAAATGTTACTTTATTTTAAAAATAACAAGCTACTTTGGTAAAACAAATTTGTTTTTTTTTATAATTTATAATCTTTTTTATATTTTAAAAACACAAGTGTGTGTACGACATTAGCATCTGTGCGAATGTACGAGTAACACATAAGTGTCATATAAATGCAAAGGTAATTATATTAGAATTTGTGTGAACCTGCGTGTTATTATATTTTTTGTATAATTACAAAAAATATAAATAATATATGAATTCAAACACAGAAAAAATGAGTTGTTTATAAATTATTTATGTTTTTAATATTTTTATTTTGAAATTATTTTTTATTTAAGATACAATATTTTTAAAGATAATATAGAAAATTAAAATATATATTATTGATGTAAAAAACTTTTAATAAAATATATTTGTGTTTATTTTAAAAATATGTATTTCTTTTAAAAATAATAAATAATTTTAGTAAAAACCATCATTTTTAATATATTTTAAAAACAAATATGTGTGTACCCGATTAGTATCTGTGAGGACACACGGGTAGCCCACTAGTTTACTTTTGATAATGATTGTTTACTTGCTTTTGAAAATTTAAGAGAAAATTTGATTAGTTCAGCCATAATCATTGTACCCAATTGGACACTTGATTTTGAACTCACATGTGATGCAAGTGATTATACAGTGGGTGCGGTCTTAGGACTGTGAAATCAAGACGCTTCATCTATTTTATTTTGATGAAGATAAAGTGATAATCAAATGAATGATAAAAGAATGGAAAAAGCTTTCAATGTCAAAATATAGAATCAAAGTGTTCAAGATTTATCTTTTTGAAGGCTAGTATCATGGTCATGATTGATTTTTATAATAGAGGTACAAGCATGCATATTATATTGATTACTTAGTGCTCAAAATATTTTTTATCATGTATTTGAAAATTTATTTTTCATGTTTGAACCATGTTAAATCACTTTCAAATATAATATTTTTCATGTTTGAACCATGTTAAATCACTTTCAAATATAATATTTTTCATGTTTGAACCATGTTAAATCACTTTAAAATATGATCTATTTACTTGGATAAATCAATAGATGTTGCATAATGTTGGTTCAAATATTTAGACAATTTTTTTTCAAACATTCGGTTTTTGGTAAATTGTGGCATTTTGATCTGCCGTATCAGCACAAAAACCGCCACAATTTACAACGTTCTGAAACAGTATTTTTAAATTTGAAATTTGAAAAATGTTGCGAACTTGTTAAGTCAAGTGATCGTTTTAAACGAGTTAATAATTATGTACGAATTTGAAAAAACAACAATTTTTTTAACACCTTTTCATGCATCTCTTCATGAAACCTTTTCATTTTAACTTGACATTTGTTCATGATATTTTTCCATGACTTCATTGTGCTTTATAAAGGTATTATGCTCATATAAATACATGAAATTTCAAATTAAAATTCACCTCTTCCATTGCAATTAACATCATTATATTCATTCATTTTAGAAATCAAGTATTTTGATACATCAAACTTTTATTGAGATTTTTTTTCATGCGTTCTTCATATCATTTCAGAAAAATTCTTCTCTCATTCATAAATACTTGAGCACTATATTATCGTTATAAATTGTTTGTTTGAAAGAGAAGATCAATCATTATTATTGATATATATTCATCAATTTTTTACTTAATTTTTTTCCAGATTTGGTTGTAAATTCCTTGTTGTTCAAAATTGTTGAAAACAAGAGAGTAGAAAGGAAAGAATTGTTTTCTTGTTCTACTTGTTTGGTTTGTTCCTTGCTATCCAACATTGTTGGAAGCAAGAGGTTGAAATTGAGATGATTGTTCTTATTTCAACTTGGTTGATCCAAGTGGATTGTTCTTGGTGGTGTTGTTGTTAGAAGATTGTAGGGCAAGTCTTGGTATAAAGCTTGTACAAAGATCTAACAATAGTAAAATCTCTTTCATGTTGAAAGGGGACTGGAGTACTCTCGGACTGTGAGGGGAACCAGGATACATCCTTGCGTTTTTTACTTTTCCGCATTTATCGCTTTCATTTTAAATCATAACTAGAAAAGAAAGACACATTTCTAAACACTTAAACACCAAACCAAAAATAAGAACAACTTGTTTCTAAAACCGGATAAAATTTTAAAGGCCTAATTCCCCCCCCCCCCCCCCCCCCCCCCCCCCATAGGCACACTCTAAACTTACAAGGACAAAGGAAAAATAAAATTTTTCATCCAATTCACTAATGTAGCGGTAGAAATGTTGAGACTAAGTTATTAGATTGACTAAACTCACAAATCAGTTAAAGTCGTCACCGTACTTTATTTTATTCAGAGAAATAGGAAAAAAACAAATAAAAATCAAATGAGAAAGAGATAAAGGTAATGAGGTTGGTTATGAAAAGAGAAAGTATTAACACCCTAAACGTCTACGGTACTCCGCATGAACCTCTTTGAAAATCTGTGTATTTTGGCTATAAAAGAAATATTTACAAAATGAGATTGTGGAGATGAGAAAAGAAGTGGTTTTTACAATTTTTATACTCTCCATGATTACGAATATTTTGTGCCTACGTACCACCTTTCGTGCAATAGGGGATCATAGCACTCGTAGTTCTCCTAATTTTTTTTGAAAAGTTTGTGTCTTGGTTAATTTTAAAAAAAAAGGTTTTAAAGAGAAAAGCCAAAGAGGTAAAAATTTGAACGAGGTTAATGACTTTTAGTCTACCAAAAAAGATGTCAAAGTATGATTAAATTGATTAGAATTTGATTAAGAAAAAAAGGTTTTTGAAAATGCATGGACCTAAGTCCAAGTTTATTATGAACGTAGTTCAAGTTAGAAAACAAAAATCCTTTGAAAAAGAGGGGGGATATTTTTGAAATTAAAGAAGATGCGAGGAGATGAAGAGATTATCCTAAATCACAAAGTAAAAGCTAAGGTAAAGAAATGTATAACCGAACAAGAAGCCAAAATTTGACATTATGAAGTCAATGTAGAATTCTCATCCTTTGAATTAAAAGCCACAAGTACCAAATAGACCAAGAGCATACAAATCAGCCATGTGAACATAAACCGCAAGCGAAGAAGTATCAAAGAAACCCCAAGGTTTTAAAACCCAAAACAAGGTCTTTAATATTGAGCCATGTGCCATATAGATTACTTAAGGCCAACATAATAACACTTGTACATAGAAGATTTCCCAATACAAGCAAAATGACAATGAAATAACACAAGGTCCATAGGTCTCAAAGTGTCAAGGCTTCTAATCTTAAGTCCAAGAGGTCCACAACTCCAATATGCCAATGATAGTAACCAATAGTCCATAAAGAGCCTTAAGTCTTTTAATGTTCAAGTTGGATTATTAATGAGTTAAAAACAAAATAAGAGTCTAAGTGGACAAAGGAAAAAGTGCATAAACATAAACATGTGTCAAAGTGGACAAAGAGAAAAACGCGGAATCATAAACAAGTTGCATGAAGTGTAAATGCTAAAAGATAAAGGCGCATAAAAAATAAAAGCATAAAGTAAAAGACATAAAGATAAAGACATAAAGTAAAGTTAATTTTTAATGGTTATTAAAGTAATTGGTAATAGTCACAAAATATGATCAACGATGATTGAATGAAGATCTTAGACCAAGGATAATGAAAACTCATTAGAGGATTGATAAAATCAAAGTCTCCTAACAATAAGTTTCATAGGTATTAGACTAAAGATAACCAATCCACCATACTTGGGATTACAAACATAAAGTTTGGGCCACGAATGATCATTTTCTAAATCGGGACAAATTTAGCACTATGTTAAGCAATCATAAGTGAACTTATGTAGAAGTCGCATATATTTTGAGACCAATAAATAGCAATATTTGTACCATACATGTTAGAGACATGGTAGAAATCAAGCTCCTAAAACATGTAGCACAAGTAAAAACAAAAATAAAGAAGAAAGGAGATCAAGAAGAGATGAATTCCATAATAATTGATTAATGATGATAGAAGATTGAGCTTATGTCAAAGTTAATGAAAACTTGTTAGAGGATTGATAAAATCAAAGCTTCCTAACAACAAGATTAGAAGGTCTTGAATTATGGTTCAATAATCAATCATAATTGGACAATTTCCAGCCTCAAGCTTGGGCCACTAGTGATCATTTAAAAAGGAAATAAGAAAGGGATAAGATGAAGAGGGAAAAAGGGAACAAAGTAGAGATAAACAAAGAGTTAAATCCCACATTTGAACCAATGGATTAATCAAGCTATTATTAAAATCATTCATTCATTTTGGTGGAGTTAAACTCAACATCCAAGATCCAATGATATTATTAAAATCATTCATTCATTTTGGTGGAGTTAAACTCAACATCCAAGATCCAATGATGTTAATGAAGCTTATGACTAACCTTCATATGATCAGCCAAAATATATACAAAAATAAAATTGTATTTAATAAGCAAAATATAATGAGAAAATGATTTTTATATTGTTTTTAAAATAAAAGGAAAAATAGTAAATTATATTCAAAATGTCAAATAAAAATTATAATAGACCATAGAAAAGTCAGAAGTGATCTCAAATATTTTTACAATTTTTTTTGATAAACTAATTAAAATCAGCAAAAAGTGTGCGTGCAGAGACTCACAAATTCATTCATCTTCTCAGATGAGGACAAGTGGCAGAGGAACCACTTGTCCTCTAATGGAGGTCTGACGTGGATCACGAGGAAAATAGGCGGAAAGAATTTTGGATGAAACCACTAATTTAAAACTTGTTCAAATTCCCCAAATTTTCCTCTCTCTCTTTCTCATTATTGTTTTCACGTTGAAAACAACATCATTATATTATTTTTTAAAGAAAAAGTCTCCCTTCTCTCTTTAACTTATCATTATCATCATTGTTAAAATAGAGAAGAGAAAAAATAGAATAAAAGATAGAGATGCATGAGGACGGACGAAAAGAGCAGAGGGTAGCGACCGGCCAGTTCCACGGCGGCGGCGCCGCGAACAGTATCTGCTACAATTTTTTTTTACATTTTCTTGTTCGATTTTCTCTCTTATTTTCGAATCCAAGCTTAGTTTTCTCAGAAAATCAAAAAGTTTTTCAAAATCTAAAAAAGAAGTTTCAAGAATCTTTGAGTCCCAACCACAAATATCAACACATAAATATGAAATTAAGGTGGAATTCAGTTTCAGAAAGAGAGAAGCAACCTTATAAGAGAAGAAGAAGGGTCTAAACAGTGGTTACGGAGGTTTTTCGGCGAAACAGAGAGTTCCAGCGGCAGTTAAGGGTGGAAATTGGAAGGTGTCTAGAGCGGTTTCGACGATGTGAGATTTTCTGGCGACGGTTAGAAGATTCTGGGCGGTTGAGGAGTTTCCGGTGAAGGTTCGCAAAATCCGATCAAGTGAGTATATATTTTTTCTGATTGTTCAGAGTTGTAAGTGAATATCCTCTTGAATCAGCGTCAGATTAAATTTTATATAGTGCTTTAGATTAGGGCTTTGTGTGAGAATGATTGGGCTGAAAAAAAAGAGAAATGGAATGTTCAAATTTTGCTTCAGCGAAAATCCCTTGCCTTGGGTTCAAATATCTATTTTGTTTGCAATATTTCGGTGATGTTAAACCTTGGGCCTGACTTGAGCAATTGCAATTGTGAAATTCTGTTGGACTTGCAAAAACATAGTCACATCTTCTTCTTTGTTTTGATGGAGTGTTTTTGAATTAAATGTGTGCATACTAATGTCTCTTTTTTCTTTTATGTATTTAAGAATCGTTGCAATGGGCATGTATTGAAAGCTTGACAAAGAAAGCAAGCCGAGGCATAGAAATTTAGAATGTCGTGAAGAAATATGACAGTCCAAATTACGCTTTAAGACAATTGAAACTTTTGGACATGATTGAAAATTTGTATGAAAGCTTCATTTTTCTCTTGTAATTTTGAAGAAACTTGGTCAAACGAACTTTGCATTGTCTTGTATGGCATAGAAAGCTTGAGGTGTTCTTTGAAAGTTTAGGCCAAAAGAAGTATTGAATCATGAAGTATATACTGTGTAGAAAGTTTCCATCTAACCTTTGTTAATCTTACAGTGGACACTGGTTGCTGGTTGCGATTAATCCTATAAGAGAAATTGTATATTATCTGGATTCGTTAGAAGGTGATTGGACAAAATACTCATATATGAAGAAGATGGTTGATACGTAAGTTAGATTATTCTAAATATTCGTTTGTGTTCTGGACTGGACCCACCTTGGCCCAAAGTACAAATAAAGGTCCAGATCCAAGCATCTCCCCGGGGAATGCACACAATCTGACCATCACCGAACGTGCCCGACCACAGACTACAGCTGCAATGCCCGCCGTCGCCCTCGACCAAGGGAGCTCCAGCTCGAGTCCAGCTCGAGCACCCTCCCCGTAGGGCAGATTCTGTCCCACTATGACTGCTATGGAATCCTCAAAGCTCCGGAAAGACCGCGTCTTCGTCCTTCCTCATTCTTCGCAAAACACCACCCAAGAAGGGGACCACGCGCGAGTCCCTACTACACACGTAGAACCTGACAGTTCCTTTATTGGGCCAGTTCTGGTCAGCCCAATGAAGAGACCTTGGCCCAGCGCTGGGAGCTATAAATACCATCTGTTCCAAGAGGGTCAGGTATTCGTCTATCACACGCCTATACATTTTTTGCCTGCCCATTCCGTCTCTCATTTTAGCATCAGAGTGTCTTGCAGGTACCCCCATCCCATCTCATTCAAATCCAGATCGAGCCAGCTGTGACGGTCCAAGTCTGATCCGGTAAGATCAGTGGCGCCGTCTGTGGGAAACTAACTTCTCCGTCTTACAAACTCTCAAAGACCAAAGCTAAAAATCACCTTCTACCGTCATGGCTGACCAAATTCATGATGACCAGAACGTCCGCATCGTCGATGCTAACAACAACCTCGCGGACAAGAACGGAGCCCCCGACAACGCCGGTAACACCGGTCATAATATACTCCCCGAGGGTGTCATCCTCGGGCCCTTAGGCCACCGGGACGGAGCCACTGCCTCATCTTCTTCGGTCCCCCCTCTGCTCGAAGAAGACAATACAACTCCCCCAAACCATCTGGTCGCCCAATTCCAGGAGGTCCTTGTCCCCGCAGGGGCGGACGCCACGACCAGAGCACTGTTCGCGGCAATCAACCAGACCAATTACCTCATCTTTGCCCAAGGGGAAAGATTGAGGGCGCTAGAGGACGACAGAAGACCCCCGAGGAGACACAGGAGGCCTCAGACCCCACCTCCTCGAAGAACAGAGGTACGTCTCCCGTCTCCCCCGCAGAGATAATACAGAGACACCTCCCGAAGCCCGTCACCCCGACAATCGGGGAGACGACCCCCCTTGGATAGGGAACCAGTCATTGAAGCCGGAGGGCGCAACCACATCCCTTTGCGGTAAGAACGAAGACATCCTGGGGACAGGCATGGAAGGGCGGATCAACGAGCGCATCACTCAAGGGACGTCCAACACGATCAGGACCGTCGTGTCCGACAATACCTCAGGTCCCCGTCCCTTTCCCTGGAACGAAGTGATGAGGACGACCCCCGCGGTCCCCTATCATAAGCCATCATGGAGGCACCAATCCTCCAGGGCATGGAGAAGCCCCCTCACCTGAAGGAATACGACGGAGTCGCCGACCCAGTCGATCATATAGACGGGTTCGAAGCTATGTTGCACTACCATAACGTTGGGGAACCCATCAAATGCTGGTTGTTCCCCACAACCCTCATGAAAGCAACAATGGATTGGTACAAGGGTCTTGCCCCGGGGTCAATCACCTCGTGGAGGAACTTGAAAAACCAATTCATAAGCTCGTTCACCGCGTCGCAGCGACATCCAAAGACCGAAGTGGCGCTCGAGGCTATCATCTAGAGGTAGGATGAAAACTTGAGAGAATTCATCAACCGCTTCAATCGTGAAGCCATCCAGGTCCCCTGCGCGGACCACATGAAAAGATACCTGCTGGAGAGGGGACTCCTCCCCGGCACAGAGTTCAGAAAAGAAGTGGGCATCGAACCGCCCCGAACGTTCGATGCTCTCCTCGAGAAGGCCAGGGCCTATATGGATTACGAGGAAAGGGAAGCGACCAACAGAGCCCGTGATCCCAGAACTCGCAGATCCAGCAGTAACCCGCGCCAAGAGGCCGCTCCTCCTCGACGAGCCGGGGAGAAAAGAAAGGATGACAGACCCCGAGAAGTCCGAGAACAGAGAGGACCCTCGGGGCGTTTCACAGAATACACTCCGCTCACGACTTCCCGCGAGCGCATCTTGGCGGAGTGTGCCAGCACGAATTTCAAAGATGGCGGCGTCAAGCACCCTCGACCAGCTCCTGCCAAGCCCGGGGTGGACAAGAGCAAATACTGTCAATACCATAGGAGCCATGGTCATCTGATAGAGGATTGCGTCCACCTTAAGGACGCCATCGAGACCCTCATAAAAGGGGGGAGACTTGCCTAATATCGGCGAAACGACGCTCCTCGTCGCGACGCCCGGGAGACAAGAGAGTCGGAGGAGGATGCCCGACCATCTGACGAGTCGATCCCCATCCAGACCGCCTTCTCCGTCACAAGACCTGAGGACTTCTACGTCCCCGAGCACTTGCAAGAGCCGTTGTCAACACACATCAGGTGGGAGCACTTTCCCTCCGCCATGGTCATCAATGGTGGAAGATTCAACGACCTAACCATAAATTCGGCCAAGAGGAAGCTGGATGAACTGGTCGACTCTGCACCTCCTCAGACGGTGACTTTTGAAAGGGTGAAAGGTAGGTCGGAGCCTATCACCTTTTACCTCGAAGAGCTCCCCGGAGGAGCCCCCAACGCGGTCATTCCTCTGCTAATAAGAGCGAGAATGTCTAATTTTGACGTACACCGCGTTCTCGTCGACGAAGGAAGTTCTGTCGACGTGATGTACAGTCAACTATTCCGGACCCTGCAGCTCGACGACTCGCACCTCTCACCTTATGTGGGGTCGAACTTACAGGGCTTCAACGGCTCGACCTCCAAACCTTGGGGATACGTCGAGCTCATGGTTACCTTTGGCGAGGACACGACGACGAGGCAGGTCAAGATGCGCTTCCTCGTCATCGACTGCCCGTCCCTCTACAACTGTATCCTGGGAAGACCAACACTGGCAAAACTGACCGCGGTACCCTCTACCGTCCACTTGAAGATGAAGTTTTACACCAAGAGGGCACGTGTCGCCACCATCAAAGGGGACCTGGCCGCTGCTCGAAGGTGTTTCAACGCGGCATTCAAGGGACGCGACACAGTCGACACTGGGACAAGGCCCGCCAAGAGACCATCGACGACATAACCAGAGCCCGAGAAGACAGAGCCCATCAAGGCAGAAGAGCAGAGAGCTCCCCCAAAGGTCGACTCCGTAGCCCTGAACACCCGCTTCGACCAGGATGAGCCTCCCAGCGGCGAGCAAGTCCCCCTCCGACCAATTCCGGACGGGGACTTCGAGCTCGTCTCCCTCGGAGAGGACGCAAGCAAAGGAGTGAAGATCGGTACCGACCTGGCAAGGAAGCAGATCAAAGTCTGCTTGCGCGAGAATGCTGACTTGTTCGTGTGGAGCGCCGCAGAGATGCCCGGACTTGACCCCGAGGTTGCCTGTCACTGTCTCGCCATAGATCCAGCCGCTAAGGCAGTAGTACAACATAGGCAGTCTCCAGAGAAAACAGAGGCTGCTGAAAAAGCTGTAAAAGACCTCTTAGAGAAAAATTTTATTTCTGAAGTCCGGTATTCAACCTGGCTGTCAAACGTTGTATTAGTAAAAAAGAATAATGGAAAATGGCGAATGTGTGTTGATTATACCGACCTCAATCGGGCATGCCCGAAGGATGCTTTTCCTTTACCAAACATAAACACGCTGGTCGACAACTCGACCGGTTACAAAATATTGTCGTTCATGGATGCATATTCAGGCTATAACCAAATCCCAATGGCCGTAAGCGACAAGCATTGCACTGCTTTCATGACCAGCTCGGGCAAGTATTACTACAACGTAATGCCCTTTGGTCTGAAGAACGCAGGGGCGACATACCAACATATGATGAACAAAGTGTTCCACAACCAAATCGGGGACATGCTCGAGGTTTACATGGACGACATGATCGTTAAATCCCGAGCAGATACCGACCATGCAGCCCACCTCAAAGCAGTCTTTGCTCAAGCAAGACAATGTAAGATGAGGTTCAACCCCGAGAAGTGCACATTCGGGGTTAAGGCAGGGAAATTCCTCGGTTTTTACCTGACCGAACGAGGAATTGAAGCCAATCCCGACAAGTGTCGAGCCTTCTTCGACCTCCTGACACCCACGGCGAAAAAGTCAATACAAGTCATGAATGGCATGCTCACCTCGCTGTCCCGCTTCGTCGCGAGATCCGCTCAGCACACCCTCTCCTTCTTCAAACTCCTTCGTAAAGAGGCAGCCTTCGAATGGACCGAGGAATGTGAACAGGCGTTACGCCACCTAAAACAAAGCATATACCAATCACCCGTACTGACTCGACCAGTCGACGGGGAACCTTTATTCTTATACTTGGCCGTCTCGAACAAAGCCATTAGCGCGGCTCTCATCCGCGAGACCACCGACGGACAAAAACCCATTTATTTCACGAGAAAAGCGCTACAAGGGCCCGAGAGCAAATACCAACAGATAGAAAAAGTAGCTTTAGCCCTCGTCAACGCGGCGAGGAGACTCAGACACTATTTCCTGGCTCACACGATCATAGTACGAACCGACCAACCAGTAAAACAGCTCTTAGGTCGACCTGACATGGCGGGTCGAATGTTGAAGTGGTCCTTGGAGCTCTCCGAGTTCGACATCCAATACGAGAGCAGGAAAGCCCTAAAGGCACAAGCCCTGGCCGATTTTGTCGCAGAAATGACCGCTCACAACCCACCCGCAGGGAAAGAGCACAAGTGGACCATCTTCGTCGACGGAGCTTCCAGCTCATCCGGAAGCGGCGCGGGGATCCTCCTAGAAAATGAGGAGGGCGTAGTGATCAAGCACTCGTTAACCCTCTCCTTCCCAACTTCGAACAACCAAGCAGAGTACGAGGCCCTGCTCGCAGGACTGAGGCTGGCCGAGGACCTAAGGGCACGCGAAGTACAAATTTTCACGGACTCTCAACTCGTTGCTTCCCAAGTCCAAGGGAGTTACCAGGCTAAAAACGACAGCCTCATTGAATACCTAAACTTAGTCAGAGAACACATGAGGAAGTTCGACCGAGCAGAAATATCGCACATCCCGCGCGAGCAAAACACAAGGGCCGACATACTTTCGAAGCTTGCAAGCACAAGAAAGAAGGGCAGGAACAAATCCGTCATACAAGAATCCCTATCGCGCCCGAGCATCGAAAGAACCTCGACCCCCGTCGAGGTACACGCCATCGGAGACGCTTCGTGCTGGATGACCCCGGTGTACAACTTTCTGACAAAGGGCGAGCTCCCTTCGAACCGGATAGAAGCGACCACAACCAAACGATGAGCGTGCTCCTATGTGGTGCTTGAGCACAAGCTGTACCGCAGGGGATTTTCCATTCCCCTCCTGAAGTGCATCGACGAATCCACAGCCCCCGAGGTATTACGGGAAATACACGAAGGGATTAACGCCCAACACATGGGCGGTAAGTCCCTGGCGAGGAAAGCTCTACGAGCGGGGTACTATTGGCCGACAATGCAGCAGGACGCCAAAGATCACGTTAAGAAGTGCGACAAGTTCCAGAAGCACGCCGACATGCATCTCGCTCCCCCTCACGAGCTGAGCATACTGTCATCCCCGTGGCCATTTGCCTGGTGGGGGATGGATATCCTCAGACCATTCGTACAAGGGACGTACCAAAACAAGTTCCTTATTGTGGTCGTGGATTACTTCATGAAATGGATAGAGGCCGAGGCCCTTGCGAAGATCACCTCGCACAATATCCTCCGTTTCTACAAACGAAACATCCTCGCCAGATTTGGAATC
This sequence comes from Vicia faba, assembly GCA_948472305.1. Taxonomy (NCBI): domain Eukaryota; kingdom Viridiplantae; phylum Streptophyta; class Magnoliopsida; order Fabales; family Fabaceae; genus Vicia; species Vicia faba. The sequence continues at coordinate 226,278,474 of OX451741.1, forward strand.
CTGAAGGCGCTGATCACAGACAACGATACCCAATTCACCGACCACGGGTTCCGAAACTTCGTCGCCAAATTCGGAATCAAACAACATTTTACCTCGGTTGAGCATCCCCAAACCAACGGGCAAGCCGAGGCCGCCAACAGGGTCATCCTGCGAGGACTCAAACGCCGGCTCGGCGAAGCAAAAAGGGGGTGGGTCGAGGAGCTGCACAGTGTCTTATGGGCTTATCGCACCACACCCCATTCAACGACGGGCAAAACCCCTTTTCGACTAACATACAGCACCGAGGTCGTCATCCCCGTAGAGATCAGAGAACCCTCCAGGCGGACAGAAATGCCTCTCGACGAGGAAATGAACGACGAAGCACTTAGAGACGAACTCGACCTGGTCGAGGAAATTCGATCAGGGGCAGCCCTGCGTGAGGCCGCTCTAAAACAACGAGTAGCCCATGCGTCATGACGACAAGGTCATCAGACGCGAGTTCCAGATCGGCAGCCTGGTATTACAAAGAAACCATAAAGACTCCCGCGAACTGGGAAGGACCCTATCGCGTTCACGGCACCACAAGCACCGGGGCATATTACCTCGAGCAACTAAACGGAGAACCGTTACCACGACCCTGGAACGCTGCTAAGCTAAAACAATACTATAGCTAAAGCCCTCAACCACTGTGGACTTTCGCTGTCGAACATCCACCTTTAGTCAACAAAGGGAAATGACTCGACCACGTAGACGGGTCGAGGTACGGGCCCAATCTACACCCAAACGACATACCGTCGTTCAGCCAACGAGTCGAACGACAACGCCCGACAGGGACACCTCGATCGAGTTCCACTATTGAAGTACCCACATGGAAGAACACCTAGCTCGCGATGGGCAGTTCACGCCGCGGGCATAGGACCTTGATCTAGGTCATACACTCGACATGCGGGCTCCACTCCACATAACCGACGCATTTCGAAGTGCGTCGAGCCATCAAAGGGGTCGAAAGGATATCTCCGCTCGAGAACAAAACTTAAGCAAAATATTCATCACGAAAATGACAGTCAAACATTAGCATAGAGACGAGCAGGTTAAAGCAAAATAAACATTGAAAAAACATGCACAAAATAATGAACCGACCAAGAAGGTCGGCGATGTTCAAGGTTACAAACCATGGCATAACGGCCAAAAGAAATCAAGAATTATCACGGGCACGCAGGCCCCAAAAACATAGAAATACACGGGCACGCAGGCCCGAACAAAAACTTCACGCTAAACATCCCCAAGACTACCAGCATCTACCCCAGGAGACTCGGGAGGAGGCACGACCTGACCATCAATAATCTGAGACATTAACCCGACTCCCTCGGTGTTTATGCCCGGATTTAGGACGGAGAGCTGGCTGACCGCGGCCTCGAACCCATCAGCTAGGGCACCGACACAGTCTGACTCGAGAAGGTGGATACGTGCAACCAGATCTGAACGGGTTCGCAAAGAGGCTATCTCCTCTGGCTCGTCGTCAGCAAGAAACATAGCAGCTTTTAGCTCATCGATTTCCTTGGACAAACGTTCATTGTCACTCTCCAACCGTTCTTTGTCAAGTTGGAGGCAATCCCTCTCCTCGGCAGCCTTCGTGGACTTTTCCTTCTCCCCCGACAGCAGGTCGGCTTGCTCGCGAAACATTTCCTCGGACCTAGGGATGGCAACGGGTCGGGCCGGGTGCGGGTTTCACACTACCCACACCCGCACCCGAAATCATCACCCGGACCCGAACCCGAACCCGAAGGCTATTCGGGTGACAAAATCACACCCGCGCCCGCACCCGTTGGGTTTGGGTTTTTTCACCCAAACCCGAACCCGAAGGCTATTCGGGTGACAAAATCACACCCGCGCCCGCACCCGTTGTGTTCGGTTTTTTCACCCAAACCCAAACCCGCACCAAAAATCAAAAAAAAAATTACAATTAAAATAAGGTCTCTTTACATTGTCTTCAAGAAAATGCAATCACAATTATCTTAACATAGTCTTCAACATCTTAACATTACAATTAAAATTAAATTCTACAATCAAATTACAACTTTTCAACAACAACAAGCTAATATATTACAACTTTTACATCAGAAGTATTGATGATTGAAAGAAGAGATTTGCTACCTAAACACAAATTTGACAGCTTAGGATGCAGCACAACAGCCACAATCCCCAACACCAAAGATCATTGATACAATATGAGCATTTCTGTATATTTAGTTATAGAACTACTCAAAAAGTAGTCAAATTGTAGCTCGGGAGAAGCTGTGAAATAAGTGGGGCTTGGCTAGAAAAGGATGAAAGATAAGCTGTAACCCAGCAAGAAGCTGGACAAAACATGTGTTTGGCTGTTAAGAAATGCCAATACAGAGTGCAAGCATAACAAATATAGATTGCATGTTGCTGAATGAGAGGTGGACTACTGGAATGTGCTGTATCTTGGGTGGGCCATGTGAACTTTCTGTTTGGGAAGACAATCTTGTGATTATGAAATCCCTGTATCTCTATATCGATGAGCTGTGCAATGAAGAACATAGGCTGCTAAATCTAAAATGCCTCACTGCATGCTTTAGGTCTAGGAGACCAAAAATTCCTTCAAAAAAAATACAAGTAAGTTTGAGCAGGGGCAGAGATTTCATTGGCCCGATCAATCATAGTCCATATTGATGTATTACTGTTTTCCACTATTGATAACTATAAATGTAGTAAAAACAACAAAGTAAATAGTTATGTATGAAAATATATCCATGTGACAAAATATTGAACAATTACTATAAAAGCTAATTGATAAAACTACATGTATGCTTGTACACATATCTAACCATTTCACAGTTCACAAACAGTTTGGTTTCCAAGCAACAATAAGATGGCAAAATATTATTTCTCAGCCACTTGGTAGATAAATAATAGTTGAATATTAAAATGCTACACACAAAATTAAGATTATGAGCCTAAAAAGGAGGCAATAACAGATCATGGTTTCTCTTGCATTTATTGTGTTAATGGAAGTAAATAGAGAAGTTGCAATTTTTAGTCAACCAAGTCATGGCATTCAAAATTAGTCTAATGATTACACATTACCTTCAGCAGTATAAAAATATATACGACTATACATGCACTTGATTATAAAGGCTTACCCTTTTCTTTTCGGATGCTCGTCTGGTATTAACTGGGCCAGGCTTGCCTTGCAAAGCAGCTCTGGCTCTTCTGCCAACATTTGTTGCTGCTGATGAAACCTAAGACATGATGTGGAGTATTGCATGTCAGCATATACCCAAATAGGAGACCATCTTAAATTGTATTTATTTGTAATTTAATAAATTTCATATATATGATACCAGAATAATTTCACCCAACAGGAGAAGATTAAAGCCATAATGATGCAAAGGCACAATAATATAAGTGAACAATAACTGTTAAGAGATCTCAGCATCTTTCTTAAACGTTATAGAAATAACTATTATAAATCTTCAATTTTTAAGACCGTTGATTGAAATAAAACTCACCTAAGGAAAAAATCTAGTAAGAGGACGCCAAACATGAAATGTTAAAATTTCTCTACAATCAAGCATGCGCATAGCAAAATAATATAACATTTTATTCACTATACTTCTAATGGCTGACTCAAAACAAACAAAACAGAAAGGAGATGAATACTACAAAGCCTTTTTTTACATAAATAAAGCTAAAAGCTCTGAACTAAATGTTACCGGAGCACAAAAACATGCAAGAAAAGGAAAAAACAAAAAGCCCTTAGAAGGCCCAGAATCATTTACCAGCGGACCACTGCCAACAGCACGTTTCTGACGAACATATTCCATCAGGGGTGTTACAATAGGTGCTTCCTTGCTAGCCCCTAGAAAGGAAAAAAATATGAGACACGAATCGTACTGAAATTTGCCTACAGATGCATTTAACCTAAAACCTTATTTTGGATCCTTCAAAACACATTTACTGTAGAGTAGTGATTAGACTGCTTTCATAAGTGTGAATCAAATAAAGCTGGTGAACAAATAACTAACCAGCTTGCTCAGCTTCCTTTCTTTCCAGTTGTATTTCTGCACTAGGAAGATGTTCCTGAGGCTTTGCAATGAGTTTGAGGAACTCAAGATAGTCTGGATCTGTCTATAACAAAAAACAAAAATCATAAACAAGTAGAGTGCATGCCATTTACCAAGACAGATAGCTTTAGAACACTTGTATATCCCGAATTCCCGATGGCACAAATATTACAACTACACTGGTACCTTTATATATAGTGAAATTCTGGTATATGCCAGTCTTCAGATGTTATACTCAATGTCCAAGCATCTGATATGACATAATAAATACACTGCAAGGTAGATACCCAATTTCAATGATTCAATGCTGAAGAGTAACATAGGCTCAGTTTAACCAAGCTGTGCCAAATCTATTCTGAAGGTGCAGAGGATAGAACACCGATGTGCCTAGTTCTGTTCATCTGTGGCACACGATCTGCAGAGAGCAAACAGTCTTTGCAGTTCTGTTTCTTCTGCACAGATATCAGCATGATGTCTTAACATGTTCTGAGACATCATCTGTTACAACATTACAGTTTTACCTTGTTGTATAACAGACAGAATTATAAAGTATTGAAAGTAAAAACACCAATCAGTTGTTGACCCAGTTCGGTGTAATACACCTACTCTGGGGGCATACCAAGCCAGGAAGAAGATCCACTATTAGCAATATTAATTCAGGACTAAACTTCACAAGTTCCCATCCTTCACTTAATCATCTACCCAGTGCAACCTATACCTAGGAACTCCTAGATAGAAACCTACCAGTTTCCATTCCTATTGTCGCAACAACAGAAGTCTTACTCCTACTCAAGAAGCAGTGCCCTCCCACTTGGTTTCCTACATTACAATGAATATGAAGTAATGCAGAAAATACTTAGACTTGCTTCACAGCTTCATCTAAGAACACTCAAACTCTTACCTACAGGTTTCGAGTTACTTACATGGTAACCTTGCCACAGACCGACAGGTTTACCTAACAGGACACCCCTAATGTTACATTATGTGTCTCTCTCAAACCCTAGGTTACAATCTGCTATTTATAACCTATTACCTAACTCAGCAAGTTTTTCTCCTTGCTGTTACAACTCAGCAGCAAACTTCTCCTATAATCAAGGTCTTCAATCTTCTAGTTCCTAAAATATCTCCATATTTAGAAACAGTATTTTCTTCAAATATTCTGATTGATTCTTGATTGATCTTCAGTTTCTCCACAAGAAACGCCACATATATTCTCAGAGTATTTAAGTACCAGAACTGTAACTGAATTATCAATTCTGTTGTCGTGATGTCAAGTCAGATGTCATGACATTACATCTAACATGTTTTCCTAGATGTTGAACTTTTTCAACACAACAAATAACCTAGATCACTTAGAATAGTTAGGTTATAAGTCACAGATGTTACAAACATTCAACATATAACATAGTTACTTAATCAGTACTTAGTTTCAGGCGCGATGTCACATGCTGATGTTGTGACATCTTACATAACATGTTGGTCCAGATGTTGAACTTCTTCAACACCACATATTAAAACAACAGAGGGGATCTGGGTAAACTTGCTTTCTTATTTGTTTTACAAATGAGGCCAACTCTCCAGCCAGGGCACTTACAATCTCCCCCTTTGGCAAATTTTGGCTAAAACAAATAAGTGCAAGTTGTATTTTGGGACCAGGCCACAACACAGTTGAGATGTTACAACATCTTGTCTAACATCTTCTTTTGTAGAGGCTGATGTCCTTTGAGCAAACAACAAACCTCTGTCGTCAACTGTGAGCAACTCCACTCCATCGATGCCCCAAGAGGATTTCTTTTCTCCAGATTATTACTTGTGATCATGTAACTCAGATCACAAGTCACAACTATCCTCTTAACTCAGAACACAAGACACAACCAAAGTCACTTACTTAGGGATCATGTTGCTTTCTCCTGAGTCTTGCTGGACATTGCCGTCTGTTGCTTTCACCTGAGTCTCGCCTGAGACTGGGTCCCTATCTTTCTCCCCCTTTTTGGCCAGAATTTGACAAAGACTGCCCATACAGATCCATATCCATGCACAATTTTCCCAGATGCTAACAAACTTCATATTGCTGAAACCCTCTGATGAAGAGAAGGAATAGAGAGGGTCTTCATAAATAATGCAACTTTGGCATAGATAGTAACGACCTTGGTACTTTACTCTGGCAGTTTCAGTACCCTAGGACTGGTTTTAATGCAGGTACCTACCCTTGGGTTTGACCCTTTGACCATGTCAGGATGCCCTTTTTTTTAAAACAGACATTTGTCTTTTAGAACAGACTACTTCCTTGTCTTAGGATCCCCTTTCCAAGAAACATCGTTGGTATATTACACTCTGCATTAGTTATATAATACCTTTATTAGATGACAAGTTATCACCTAAACATTCCAGCTCACTAAGCTGTTTCATAATGAGACACAACAGCTCTGTTTTCTTAGCAGATGAAAACATGCTCAAATCCTATGTCGTCATACATTCTGCTATTTTCAGATTAGCAGCTTGAAGCCATACCATTTTCTCAAAGAGGATGGTTACTCCCTCTGAGTCATACAACTGTACACACGTGGATAATAATCCATACTTCATCCAATTTTCCTCCTGTCTGTAGTTTTAGAGGAAATTAGGAGCAAAGTCATTACCAATGTGATGACATTCGGTCAGACATAGTCTTCTTCAGTTTTGAATACATCATTCCAATAGTTGATAAGGTGTCACACTTTATATCCTACGAGTTTGACGAAGACCTTTTGTACAAACCAATACTCCCCCTGTTAGGGACAATCACTTCTCCTCATGAAAACAAGTAGGACACATTCAATACTCAGTTGGACCTTCAATGCAGCTTCTGATTAAAGTAAATAAGACCCCTTGATGAATGGAAAACATAAGACGCATCTTCATGTCTTCAAGAGCGCACCCTCTGTTCAATAATATTGTTTGAACGCATTCATACTGTGAATCAAACTTTCTCGATAATAATCAGCTGTCATATGTTGATTAACTTGATTCTCAGAATCCACTGCTGAGATAGACCAAATTCCACTGTTTGATTATCTCCTTCATGAATCAAATGTCACCTTCATGTTTATCAGACTTCTTCCAAAGATATTCTGATCTTCCAATTGAAATTTGAACTTCAGGCTACAAGTTATCACAAAAGGCTTAGATACACTGAGACAGGAACATGTAACAACTCCAAAGAGCTGCAAAGAGACGATCCTTTTGGAGGATCTAATCTTCAACTTCGTAGATCATCCTATCTTAAGTTGATGAGCCACTTCACCAAGCAAGAATCTGATGTTGAACCAAATGTCGCAGCATTATGTTATAACATCTAGTTGTTGAATTCAGCTCCAGACTGATCCAAGTGACCATCATCAAGATCATGATGTCTTCTTCTTCTTTAAGTCTGAACATGTTTCCAGGAAACCTTTTCAAGGATCAAACGATTTTTGTTGTCACCAAGGAGATAGATCTAAGGTATCACTCTTCCCGTGATTCTTCACAGGGTCTAGAAGAAGGAAAGTTCCCACATCTTTAAGAACATCAGTTATCTTGAACCCCAAGGATAATCATTTAAGTACTTGTACTTGTCACTAATAGCAATTGATCATAGATCCTTCCCATTATCCAGTAAGATACTTTCATCATTTGAATACTTTGACATGCTCTTCGTGTGTTAATATCTTCTTCTTGCAAGCTCTTTCTTTGAGAGACCAAAGAGTTGAGATATCTAGGTTGCCACCCTTGACTCAAGAAAATAGAATTTTCTCTGAACAAACTCTACTTACTTCAACCGACTTGAGACTCCTACCAGATCAGATTCATCATTAGGAATGAGAGAGATGAATCCTTCCTTGCAAATATGTCACACAACAACCAGAACCCATGTGACATAGGTCAACAGCTAGCTAAACACCAGGCTGAACTAATGTGAGGAGGTTAACCAAATCTCCCCCTCAAGCTATCAGTCATGGAAGCTCCACACAACATATCCATGCATGTGCACAAACGTCTCGACATGACATATGACATCCTTACCAGATCTACTTAACTCCAAGAGCTATACTTTAACCAAACTCTGAGTCTTCATATTCAAGACTCTTGATCCCAATCTACTTCTATGAAGGAGCAATAGTGCTGCACCATCATTGGCTTTTATTAACCAGTGAGCTTATCTTTCTTCACACCATAGTACTTCAGGAAACAATTGCTCAGCCCTGACCAGCTTTACTTCTAGAGTTCTGACTCCTAAAGTAACCTTCGGGTGTACACAGACATAGTTGACTTTACCATTGTCAACTTTGCACATGCAGATGTCTCCTCTTCCAAGTCAGGAGTAGGTTTCAAACAAAGGTATCCCTTTGTTTGACACCCGAAACATATGCTCTTCAACTAGTAGCTGCATCCTTGTTCCACCATCACATAGAACATCAGTTACATCACCTTGGAACAAGGCCCTCCTTGAAATTCTTCAAGGTCTTCATATAACACTAATCCGTGATTATGTGATTCTTACCATCCTGAACGAAGAACGTCTTCATGAGTGGACTTGAGAGGACTCAAGTATCTGTGACATCTTCAATAGTTTATGTTGAATTCTTGAATACAATGGCCTTCAATCCATAAGAGGGGAAACACATCAGAGCTTGAGTTTTGCCAGGTATTACACAGCGGAAGAACATAATACACCCCAATCTTTGCACACACACTCCACCAGACTAGCCTTCAAAAATAGACCAAGTCTGATTATGGTTCAAACCTAGCATGACTACTACACACAACTTCAGGCGTACACACATCCTAAATTTGAAAATAAATCAAACCTAGAGCAGCTATCACACAACCAGGCCAAATGCCAATCACCAGAGACAGGTACACACAATTCCTGTCAAGAATAGTCCATCCTCCCACTTCAAGGGACCATTCAGGGAAATAGCAAACCATTCCAGGTTACAATCTTCAGTACTAAAATTGACCTTGTAGATACCAGAAAGTATCACCCATGGATCTCATCCAGAAACAGAACAGGATGCCTGCTCTGATACCAATTGAAATTCTGGTATATGCCAGTCTTCAGATGTTATACTCAATGTCCAAGCATCTGATATGACATAATAAATACACTGCAAGGTAGATACCCAATTTCAATGATTCAATGCTGAAGAGTAACATAGGCTCAGTTTAACCAAGCTGTGCCAAATCTATTCTGAAGGTGCAGAGGATAGAACACCGATGTGCCTAGTTCTGTTCATCTGTGGCACACGATCTACAGAGAGCAAACAGTCTTTGCAGTTCTGTTTCTTCTGCACAGATATCAGCATGATGTCTTAACATGTTCTGAGACATCATCTGTTACAACATTACAGTTTTACCTTGTTGTATAACAGACAGAATTATAAAGTATTGAAAGTAAAAACACCAATCAGTTGTTGACCCAGTTCGGTGTAATACACCTACTCTGGGGGCATACCAAGCCAGGAAGAAGATCCACTATTAGCAATATTAATTCAGGACTAAACTTCACAAGTTCCCATCCTTCACTTAATCATCTACCCAGTGCAACCTATACCTAGGAACTCCTAGATAGAAACCTACCAGTTTCCATTCCTATTGTCGCAACAACAGAAGTCTTACTCCTACTCAAGAAGCAGTGCCCTCCCACTTGGTTTCCTACATTACAATGAATATGAAGTAATGCAGAAAATACTTAGACTTGCTTCACAGCTTCATCTAAGAACACTCAAACTCTTACCTACAGGTTTCGAGTTACTTACATGGTAACCTTGCCACAGACCGACAGGTTTACCTAACAGGACACCCCTAATGTTACATTATGTGTCTCTCTCAAACCCTAGGTTACAATCTGCTATTTATAACCTATTACCTAACTCAGCAAGTTTTTCTCCTTGCTGTTACAACTCAGCAGCAAACTTCTCCTATAATCAAGGTCTTCAATCTTCTAGTTCCTAAAATATCTCCATATTTAGAAACAGTATTTTCTTCAAATATTCTGATTGATTCTTGATTGATCTTCAGATTCTCCACAAGAAACGCCACATATATTCTCAGAGTATTTAAGTACCAGAACTGTAACTGAATTATCAATTCTGTTGTCGTGATGTCAAGTCAGATGTCATGACATTACATCTAACATGTTTTCCTAGATGTTGAACTTTTTTAACACAACAAATAACCTAGATCACTTAGAATAGTTAGGTTATAAGTCACAGCTGTTACAAACATTCAACATATAACATAGTTACTTAATCAGTACTTAGTTTCAGGCGCGATGTCACATGCTGATGTTGTGACATCTTACATAACATGTTGGTCCAGATGTTGAACTTCTTCAACACCACATATTAAAACAACAGAGGGGATCTGGGTAAACTTGCTTTCTTATTTGTTTTACAAATGAGGCCAACTCTCCAGCCAGGGCACTTACATATAGTCCCTTCACGGCCATCCTTTTTGGTACTCAGCTTTGGAACACGCAGAGATGGTGCATACTCAACTACTGCTTTTTCAGCAATTACAACTCTTGAGGAAGGATTTAGATGTGCTTAGAAATAATGTTCTGAAAACAACGTATAACTTAAGTCACTAAATAAACTCAGATAAGTAAATCCAAACATACCCTAAACAAACAAATTACCTTAAAATTGATGTTTGAGTTAGAACCAAGGACAAGTTCTGAATATAAGCTTTATATTCATGTACCTTTGGAGAATGGCGAGAAGAGGATTGTATGAAGAAGATGACGAAGGAGTTTGTAGGCTCTGGTGAAGAGGCGAAGGAGACGGAGAAACGAACTAACTAAGGTGACGGTCTGACGGAGGTGACGAAGGTGACGGAGGTGACGGAGGTGACGATGGCGGTGGCCGGTGGGTGAACTGAAGTGAGCGTGAACTTGAAAGTTGAATCCGTGACGATGGCAGTGGCCGGTGGGTGAACTGGATGTACTGACTACTGAACAATAAACCCTACATTTTATTTTTAATTATTGAAATATATATATATATATATATATATATATATATATATATATATATATATATATATATATATATATATATATATATATATATATATATTTCGGGATAGTTTTGTAATTTAACATATAAGCGGGTGTGGTTTCGGGTTTCGGGTGCGGGTTTAAGCTATCCCAAACCCACACCCAAAATATCGGGTGGCACCCAAACCCGAACCCAAACCCAGTCAATTCGGGTTTCACCCGTTGACTCGGGTGCGGGTGCGGGTGGGGCCCGCGGGTTTGGGTCTGCTTGCCATCCCTACTCGGACCGCTCGAGGACCGCCTTTAATTTACGAGATTTGGCAGCAAAAACAACTTTCTCTGATTCCAACTCCCTAACACGGTCCGAGGAGTCCGAACCTTCCCCGACAAGGACAACAACCATCTCGACCATCTTCACCATCCCGACCATGCTGGCGGCGAGGTGTTTCCTCCGGCCTTCTTTGTCAAGCCGTTTAATAGTCTCGGCCTCGTTATCACTCACTGTCAGAGGAAACCCCTCGAAGAAATCCTTCTCCGCAAAACAGGGAGGTAAGCCGAAAGCCCGCGCAACGACAGGCTCGTCACCGGTCTCTGACCTTCCCTTAGTCCGACTCCTCTTCCTGGTAACCAGCTCGGTGGGTTGCTCGGCATCGGGAGAGCCCGAGGACCCACTGGACGCATCTCCGCCCGAACTGGCTGGAGGGCCCATCCTTGTGGCTTGCGGTTCCCTCACCAGCCTCTTGTTTATCTTCTTGTCTTGGGTTAGCTTCAATAACCTCTCTCATCGTTCAGCCATGTGACCTGCAGAAAGGAGCGAACCCGGGTTAGCTACAAGCGAGCAAAAATAATAAAATGGAATAAAACAATAAGAGCAGAAGCAAGAAACCTAGCATATCTACGACATGCCCGTAGGATTTGCACTCAACGAGTGCCTTGGTGTTGATGGGACGCGCCTCGAACATCGGGTACCCGTCCTCATCAAGAATGTCATCCCCTTCCCTCGTAACCCATCGGGCAGGGAAGAAGCTATCAACAAACTTGTAAAGGACAACATAGGCCTCCTCGTCCTCGGCGTTCATGCTCCCCGCAAGTGTATGATAGTGCCCGGTGCCATGATCGTAATGACCCGAGCACCAATGGATCCGGAACTTGGAAATACGCCCGACTGCGGGGCTACCCTCAGCATCCACGAGGGGCTCCCCGTCCGCGTCGACCACCACAGTTTCCGATTCGAACAAGGAGTCCAGGGAGGTTTGGGTAACCAGTTGCAGCATATACCATTTATCCTTGAAATCCCTTACCGAGTCCATATACATCCTGAACAGCCTCTTCGACTGTTTTAGGGATACCCAGTTGTGTCTTCCTTCTCGAGACTGACGCTGCAGGTGAAAGACCCTGAAGAAAAGGGGAATCGTTGCCCCAATTCTCAAGAAACGGCACGTCAGCTCGAACGCCAGAAGGAAGGCGATCGCGTTAGGGTGAAGCTGCGAAGGGGCCAGGTTCAGATGGCTAAACACCCCGACTTGAAAGTCACTAAAGGGTAGCTTAAGACCGAGATCCCCGAACACGATCTCGTACATAGGGAATGCGTACTCGGTAAACTCCGAGCAGATACGGGCGTCGATCGTCGACCTCATTATTATAAAATTCTTTTGAAAACCTGGATGAGTACCGCCATGCTCGACGATAGTATAAGCACACCGACTACGACGACAGTACGCCGAAGCAATCCCCCGGGGCTCGGCGCCCACCCAGTCCAACGTAGGGTCATCAATGGTGTCGACTAATGTAACGTTCTCTTCTGTACTCGTTTCCTCAACGTCATTATGCCTCGAGGATTTCGGATTATCGGCCATTTACCTGCAAAGCACAGGAAACCGGTGAATTCAACAGCAAATCCGCGTGCTCGCCACATAGGCGGGAAGGAGTGCACAATGATTCAGATTAAAAAGCCGACCACGGACACCCCGACCCTGATCACGCATCGGGGACAACGCGAGCGTAACATGAGCACCCCAGGAGAATCATGAATCACTCGAGCAAGTTCCTGACTTCGCCTACCCGACACTAGGATACCGCGAGGAGACTACCCTACGCACTTCCTAAAAGGATGAACATCCCGGCCAGATCATGAATATGCCGACCAAACGCATGAATATCACGGGCAATATCATGAGCTATACGCCTAAAACTATGAATATCACGAGCAATATCACGAGTTATGTGCCTAAACTATGAATAGCACGGACAGTATCATGAATTAAGTCCCTAAACTATGAGTATCTCGGGCACAGTCATGAATCTACCAGGCATTACTTCCAAATATGGATTTCTGGTATCAAAAATAGCATCAAAACTATCTACAACACAGAGAAACAGGAGGAAGGGACACTTACTTGGAAGAAAAGGGGTACGAACGACAGCGGTGAAAGTAATCAACGGCGAACGGTGCGGCGGTCTCACAGTGTTACGGGAAACGACAGCAGCGGAAACAGAGAAAGAGGGAGGAGCGTGAAGAGGAAAAACAAATTATGGGCCCAAGGGTCCTATTTATAGGGATGACGTGGAATGTGAAACGTCACACCGGGGAGGCACGAACTTCCCCCGTCCCCGACACCTACCCCCATAGGCAATGATGACCCTATTTGCTAGGGTGACGTTATAATTCCCAAGGACTGCGCCACGTACCTGACGGACGCAGCCCGCGTATCCCCGCGAGAAACCCCTCGAGCATACTTCGAAAGACAAAGCCCTGGCCCCGGCATCAGGTCCCTGCGGTAAAAGCAAGTTGAGATCAAGTCATAACTCCTGCACCAAGAGCAACGACTTCGGGGGCTCCTATTCTGGACTGGGCCTACCTTGGCCCAAAGTACAAATAAAGGCCCAGATCCAAGCATCTCCCCGGGGAATGCATATAATTTGACCATCACCGAACGTGCCTGACCACAGACTACAGCTGCAATGCCCGCCGTCGTCCTCGACCAAGGGAGCTCCAGCTCGAGTCCAGCTCGAGCACCCTCCCCGTAGGACAGATTCTGTCCACTATGACCGTTATGGAATCCTCAAAGCTCCGGAAAGAACGCGTCTTCGTCCTTCCTCATTCTTCACAGAGCACCACCCAAGAAGGGGACCACGTGCGGGTCCCCACTACACACGTAGAACCTGGCAGTTTCTTTATTGGGCCAGTTCTGGTCAGCCTAATGAGGGGACCTTGGCCCAGCGCTGGAGGCTATAAATACCCTCTGTTCCAAGAGGGTCAGGTATTCATCTATCACACACCTATACACTTTTTTCCTGCCCATTCCGTCTCTCATTTTAGCATCAGAGTGTCTTGCAGGTACCCCCCCATCTCATTCAAATCCAGATCGAGCCAACTGTGACGGTTCAAGTCTGATCCGGTAAGATCAGTTGGTATATTTATTTATTTATTTATGTGATGTTGTTCTAAATATTCGTTTATATTTTGTTAGAGTTATACAAATTTTTCGATCACAAAGAGATACTCAAGTACCAAAGAGTAAAGAAAACAACATTACATGGATCAGAGTGCATGTATATTTTCATAATTTTGATTATATTAGTGATGCTACTTGATAAAACAAGTTAAACTATATGTCCTTATATATATTCATATTTTTGTCTATGTGTAGTGTCCTCGTCAGCGTAATGGTATAGATTGTGGTTATTTTATGTTGAGGTTTATGAAAGAAATTATTCTTTTGAATCAAATAGAGGTTCCAACCATGGTATGGGTTTCTAACTTATGATTTAGTTTAATATTTAGCATATTTCATCTAATTAATTAGTTTTAACTAAATAATATTATGTCATATTATATAGTACTTTGATGAATACAAGTCTTCTACTTACTCGAAAGATCAATTGGACGAAATTAAGGAGGATTGGTGTCAATATATTATTGAGATGAGAATTTTATAAGGTATTGTGACACTTTCGTTGATGAGGATTTTGAACCAAAAACTAACAGATTTAACTATATATATATATATATATATATATATATATATATATATATATATATATATATATATATATATATATATATATATATATATATATATATATATATATATATATATATATATATATATATATATATATATATATATATATATATATATATGCGTTAAATATAAAAACACCCCCCTGCAATATTAGCGAATTCAGGTTTTAGCCCCTCGTAAAGTTTTTTTTAATTCCCCCCTTGTGTTATGTAGATTCCCTCAGATCACCCCTACTGGCCAGATGTCATGGAATCTTGAGTGAGATGTTGAAATATTTGCCACGTCCTATTTCCAATTTATCCACATGACATTCTTAATTAAATCATCAACTTTCCTAATTGTTAATTACGTTTTATATTCGTTATACCCCCCTGCAATGTTAGGGTTTATGTGAGAATTCTGTGTTGCAAAGATGATTAGTCGTTAGGGTTCATTTTCTGTTGAAGCTTATGTCGTCTACATGTGTCTAGTCATCATGGGTGGAAGCAAGTGTTCTTCAACAAGTAAGAGTTTTCCAAGATGTGGCTGCAACGAAAACATGAAGTTATGGGTGTCTAACACTGTCGAAAATCCAAGCAGAAAATTTTGGAAATGCAACAATTCCATGGTGAGTTGTTTATAAGGTTGTAATTCTTCTTATATTAACCTTCTCATTTGTTTGTGTTTTAATATTGGGAAAAAATGCATAACGGTTGCGGTTTGTTTCTCTGGGACGACATGGTTAGCGAGGCTGAAGTGAATTCATCTAGATGTTGCGAATGTGACATGAGCAAGGGTTATTTGCGAGAATTTGCGGTAGATCGTCGAGAAAAGATCAAACAAGGTGGAAAAACTGAAGAGAAAGGTTGCATTTGAGAAGATAAAGAATTTTTGGATGATGACTGCAATTGTTCTGTCTTGGATGTTTTTTGCAGTTGTGTATTTTAAGCAGTTGATATGGTTTGTAATTGGATCTTGGTATGTCATGGTTTGTAAGTCAGACAAGTTTGTGTTTAATTAAACTCTAATTTTTGGTGGCCAATGTAAGACAAATCATGTTTTGTTGAATGAAATTTTAAGTTTTGTGTAATTTAGTTAAAGTTACATTTGTTGGCAGTGAATATGTCTATGGCACCAAAGTTACATTCATTGAAAGTAAAATTTTGACACCAAAACATGTCCAAGACAATTGAAATAACTTGGTGCAAAGTTACAAAATTTTGACAACAAAGTTACAAAAGCACACTAGGTGTATATGTCTGTTACAACATTACCAAAAGGCACACTTGGTGCATACATCTATTACAACATTACCAAAAGGCACACTTGGTGCATATGTCTATTACAACATTGCCAAAAGGCACACTTAGTGCATATGTCAAACACAATAATAATACAAGCAAATAAAAGGCACACTTGGTGCATATGTCAAACCCTTAGGTCTATTAAAGATAACATAAAACTTAGTCTCTAATTTTTTTGGTCCCCCGTGTCTTCATAAACCTTGTTTTCACTCCTAGTTTGGAGTCCTTTGAACCTGACTTCTCTCCAACTTCTGTTATGGTGATTGGCTGCTCACTAAATCCTGGGCCTGTAATTGGTTTATTAAACAAACTCAACTTGATCCTTTCACTTTGCCTTCTTTTGGTAACTGGCTTCTTTCCTTTCTGTTTCTTTGAGTTAGCCACAACAGCACTCTGAGTTGGAACAAACTTCTCCCCAACACTCTGAGTTGCATTTTGTACATCAGTTGGAACAGAATTCTCCCCATCAGTTGGATCTGCATTTTGTACATCAGTTGGAACAAACTTCTCCCCATCAGTTGGATCTGCATTCTATACATTAGTTGGAACAGATTTCTCCCTAGCATTCTGATCTGCACTATGTGCATCAGTTGGAACTGTACTCTCAGCTTCACCATAATTTTTAACTTTCCTCTGTATAATTAATAATATGTTAGATTAGTCACAAAAAAGTTTGCACACCATAATGAATTTTGAGAAACAGTTATACCTTTCTTTTCAGGGAATTGGGATATTGTGTCAATGACTTGCAAGTCAATGCATTGTGCCCAAACTTGTCACATATTGTGAACTTATATGTAACCCCATGTCTTCTTATTCTTGCACCTTCCTCTCCAACTTCTCTTATCCTTACCTTCCTAGGCCTTCCCGGACCTCTCTTGTACGATGGTGGTAAAACTTGTTCCATTTCTATTTCTGGCCACATATCCTGACCATTGATAGGGCTAATTGAAAATCCATAACAAACTGCAAATTTTTCTCTGGTGTAACACTCATCAACAAAGTCACCTGGGTTTTGCTTCCTATAACTCAAAGTTGCCACAACATGCCTAAAAAGTATTCCCACTAAATCCCAAAAGTTGCAACCACGTGACCTTTTAGCTATGTTAACTATAAACTCTTGGTGATTGTAAGTATGGGTGACTTGGAATTTCTCAGCTATGGACCATGTTGGAAGCCAATGTCCACTGTTGTATACTTCATTATCTAACCTTCTCCTGGGTATAGACATCACTTTCTGTTGCCATTTTTCTAGTTTGGTGGCAGATGTAGACAACCTATTTATAAGGTATTTCCTTATCCACTCACACATAGTCAGTATGGGTTTATCCCTAGCAGCTAGTATTGTAGCATTGAAGGATTCATATATGTTATTCATCAAAACATCGCATTTAGGGTAAAAAGTGAACGCATGCTTACACAAACTCTTAGTAGGGATTTCCATCAACCAAGTCCAAGCATTTTTATCCACTTTCTTCAATTCATTCATCTTCTGGGATCATGCTTGCTGGTATGTAGCTTTAGTAGCCCCCATCAAGCAGAGCAGTAACTCTCTCATCTTTATTGTCATCTAAACCTTCAACCATCTCCTCTTCCAACCCATCCATTTCATTCACCTCATTGACACAGTTAGGTTCCGTATCATCAGTATCCAATCCTCCCTGAGAATGTTCCACAAATAAATGTCCAACGATATTCATTGCACTAAAGAATGATGCAAAATCGTATGCATCATCATCCTTTTTTATCAAAATATATCCTTCTTGAATCTCTAAAATTTTCATCCATAAACAAAAAGTCCCCTTCTTATACCCCCACCCACATACCAACTTCATAATACGATCCATCGTCTTCTTAGTAACTTCAAGCCCATTTACAATAGAATCAACCCCCTCTGTAAATAATCTCATTCGCATTAACCCTAATAAATTCACCCTCATGGTGAAAAGTAACAGTAAAAGGTTAGAAATCATGTGAATGCATCAAAATAAGTTATCATAAAATTCCCACCGTATTACACTTTAACTGTATTGAAGTTTCAAAATCAACATACCTTAGACATTACAAGCTTCGTCTTCGTTGTCAACCTTGTCGCCTACAAAATCGTCGTATTGCTTCGTCGCCTACAGAATCGTTGTCTTCACAACTCACTCTTCACATAAACCCTAATTTGGCAAGGGGGTATAACGAATAGGAAAAAAATTACAAACCCTGATGCTTGAATGAAAATGCCACGTGGCTAAATTGGAAATAGGACGTGACAAATATTTCAATATGTCACTCAAGATTCCATGACATCTGGCCAGTGGGGGTGCTCTGACGAAATATACATAACACAAGGGGGGAATTAAAACAAAAACTTTACGAGGGGCTAAAACCTGAATTCGCTAATATTACAGGGGGTGTTTTTATATTTAACCCTATATATATATTTTCAAGTTGTATCAAATTTATGTATTTATAAATTATTGGATTAAAGATGTATATATAAATATGTAAATTTAGTGCATACTTATTGGATTGAAGCTGCAAATTTATGAAATCTGGTGCAAATTTAAAAGACAACACTTATTTTAAGTGATTATTTATAGAGAGCGCTTAAAATATAAGTTGTATATATTAAAAAATCTGTGAACATTAGACAACGCTTTAAATAAAAAAGCGTTGTCTATAATGGGGAATAGAAAGCACTTTTAAAGAAAGCGCTGCCTAAAGAGGTGCATTAGAAAGCGCTTCTAAAGTAAAAAGAGCTACCTAAAAGGGAATTTAAAGAGTACTTTTAAAGAAATCGCTGCCTAAAACAGAAAAAGAAGTGAACAGAAATATAGATTACATAACACTTTTAAAAGCGTTGTCTAAAATGAAAGCGCTTCTGATGTAAAAAGAGCTGCATATAGCCGCCTTTATAGAGCGCTTATTGAATAAAGTGGTGCCTAAAGGCAACATTAAGCAGCACTTTTAAATTGATAAAAAATGATGTCTTTACTTACAGCAACGCAGGAATAGGCAACACTTTAAAGTGTTGTCTAAGAAAAAAAAAGTTGTCTATTCCCTTATATGGCGTAGAGACTACACCCAACCTATTGTACCCCAAAATTTGCCCTCTCATTTCTCAAGGAGTCACCCTGGATTCTCAAGTTTTCTCTCATACAATTTCAAGCCTTGAATTATCATTTTTCCAAGCAAACCATTCACAAGGGAAAAATGGTCATTTGTACGCTGAGAAGTCTAACTTTGACTTTTAGACCAAAACCAAGTTTCAAGAAGACATGTTGGAATATGAAGTTTGTATCATCAAAAAGTTCAAAGTCAAATTTACTATGGAAAAGCAAAATTTCTAAATACTTGGGATTTTTTCAAAGTATTTAAGAAAAATGACACTTCAGAACTTCTGAGCCAACCTCCAGGCAGGTACAGTCAGAAGTTGTAAACATGGTTCAACACATAGTCTTCAGTCAGAACATGGCTCTTCAGCATCTACGCAAGTTCAGTCAGAGTTTTCTAGGGTAATGCAAAGAAGGTAATAAAGCGTAATATGAAGCCTGAAAGCTCCTTCAGAACATGCTGGAGCCAGAAGGCAAGAAGATCAGAAGATTTGATGCTACGCTGAAGCAGAACTTCTAATCCAGAATTTTCAAAGATAAATCAAAGAAGGTTACTGGAAATCCTGGGGAATCCTTCAGAACATGTTGAGGCAACAAAGTACAAAGATCCAAAGTTAGATGTTTGTCCTAGATAGAACTTTTGATCCAGAATTAAGCAATGATGCAAAATCTCAAATTACAGGATTTCTGATTTTGACAAATCTCATCATCATTTAATGCTCATTAATGCTCACAACCACTTTTGAGTCTTTTTCCAAAGGACCTCTCCACGTGTGGCATAGAAATTACCTTGTTATCCTTAAAAGCAAACTTTTATACAAAAGTATGGGAGGTTCCATGCATTACTTTTTGCTTGTGGGCTTACTTTTCCTTAATCCCTGCTTGCTAATCCAGTCTAGGCTAAAAAACTGTCAACTATCACACCCTTTTTTGAACTTGCTTCAAGAACAAGTCAACATCTAACGTATGATGTTGGCGCTACTTGACCTCTCCAAAACTACAAAATATTTGCCTATAAATAGAACATCTTTGGCCATTGAGAAGAGATCAAAAAAATTGAGAAAGAAAAGCCTTGAACCCCTGCCAAAATTCCAAGAGTTCCAAGAACTGTAAACACAACACATAAAACCTTGGTAACTTTTGATTCCTTGTATTCAAAACTCTACTTGTTCTCAAATATTTCTTGACTAAAAAACTGTTCACACAGTTTCTGATCTACACGTTGGAAACTGCCTAAACTTCTGTATTCATACTACCTCACATTCTCCATCCATCTACTCAAAGAAATCAGAACATCACCTCTTTTCTGTACCAGAAGTTGAGAACCTCCATCCTGCTGAGTACGTGAAGAAGTTGCTCTGAACCTCACCAGAATTCAGGATCAACCTCTGTCCCATAGAATCTTTTCAGCTGCAAGGTAAGCTTCTGCTGACTCTTATCACATTACTTGAAGCATTACCAGATTTACATGCTCAAAAATACAATGTAGATATCATGTTTCAGATGATGTACATATTCTGAGATTTCATGCATCTGTCTGCCTAAGTAGGGAATAAACCAACTCATAACTTCTTGAGGAAATTAGAACTCAGAATTAGGATTAGCAAATATATGCTTGCCTCTGACTTATAGTTCCGATATTTCTTATTTTCTGAAACACCATGAGACTTGCTATAACTGTACTATACATGTCTTTTGTTTTTGTGGAGAAATAACCAAATTACAGATGTTCTGACTAGCATAAGAGAGAGATCAAGTTCTGTCAGTGGCGCCAGCATTTCTGGAATCTGTTTTGTTACCAGTAATATCAGAACTTCTGAAAACTGCTGTGTTCCCAATGGGTTCATAACTTCTGACCTTATACATTTTCACTAACAGGTTTCTTTTTTGCAGCGTTCCAGGGTCAGAACCTCTTACTTCATTTTATCAGCGACATGCTGATTTCTTTTTTCCTTTTTCATTATTTTTGCTATCACTCTTAATTCCATTAATCAGCAAACAGCAAAAGTTTTTCCTTCACACTTTATTTTATTTCTTAAAACAAAAGACCAAAAATATTTTCTTAAAACAAAACAAATTCGTTTCACATTTTCTTGTATATTCTTATGCATTTCAATATGGTTGTAATAGTCATTCAGGGCTTATTTTTTTTGCAATCCCCATTCGTACATATGTATCCCCATCCCCTAAATATTGTAATAGCATAGAATTTCATTTTCCGCAAATTATTGTTTTCCTTATACTGTATAGTAATTAAGGTGT
Source organism: Vicia faba (assembly GCA_948472305.1). Classification (NCBI taxonomy): domain Eukaryota; kingdom Viridiplantae; phylum Streptophyta; class Magnoliopsida; order Fabales; family Fabaceae; genus Vicia; species Vicia faba. Next base: position 226,300,236 of record OX451741.1, read on the forward strand.
GTATGGCAAGAAATAAAAATCAACAAGTAGATAATCCTAATCAAAGATTTAATGCATGCAAATCAAACACTCGCACACTTACACCCCTAAGGTAATTCCACTTGTTGCCTTATAAAAATGGTCATGTTATGCATGTGGGGTGTCTTAGCAAAAACAATCGAAATACAAGATCATAGTCCCTCGATGACGCTATCAAAGTTGCCTTTCGAAATGATCTTAGTCCCTAAAGAAAAATGCTAAGTCATCCTACAACATTGCTATCATGATCATACGATGACCCAACGCCCATCCCTTCACATCCAACGATGGGGCTTCTTACCAAATCAATGGTAAGATAGCAACATCTAAAGGAGGAGGAAAAACACATCTAAAGACCATTTTGGGTAGGTAGATTACTTTTAGTTGCTTGCTCATTCTCAAAACAAACATCCTTGCTATTTTTCAAAACAATCACATACACTTTCCAAACAACTTTCCAAAACTTGAAATATTTTCAAAAATCTCAACACTTTACATACGTTCTTACGAACGAGAGCCATTGCAAAGTTTGCCTAAATGATGGCACCTTTTCAAAATACTTTCAAAACCACACAAAAGCACAATTTTCAAACAAAAGCAAGTGATCTAGCAAGTAACTAAGAGCCCATGGAAAACCATGGATGAAAAGGGTGCTAATACCTTCCCTTTTCATAATCTACCCCTCGAACTCAAGAAATAATCTCAAAGGTCTTTCCTGTGTTTTTTCACCTTTCCTTTTGGATAAAAGAAAAGTCGACAGCGACTCTTGCTAAACCGCAACATTTATAAACACAAACGAAAAACCTCAAGTCAGTTCTCCCACCGTATCACATAACCCATGGCTTTCAGCAGGACATGGAAATAATGGGGGAATAAGATGATGTAAAGGAATACCTAGACTTCGGCCAACTGGCTGGAGTGACGAAGACGGTAATGATGGTTGAGTCAAATTACTTCAAAAAGATTTTGGCTTACTTAGCCGAAAACAAATTAAAGATGGCCTTGGAGGCTGAAGTCAAGTACATGGTTGTCGAAGCCACTGATAAAGAGAGTCACATAAGGGGACCTGAGATCAACTTTAAGCCAGAGCCCCTTGACGAAATAAAATCCATAGAAGAAAAATACCAAAGGCTGGATGTAATTTATGACGAAGAGCCTTTGGGATTCGAGAATGATCCAACAACACCAAATGCGAAGATGATAGCGCAAGATCTTCTTGAAGAAGTTGATTTGAGAGATGGGCCCATTAAAAGACCCACGTACATTAGCGCCAAACTCAACCCAAAAATAAAAGACAAGGTGATCCAGCTGTTAAAGAAATATAAGGATTGCTTTGCTTGGGACTATGATGAAATTCCAAGGTTGAGGAAAGATCTGGTTGAATTGAAGCTGCCTATATAGGATGGAAAGAAGACCATCAAGAAGACTCCAAGAAGATTCGCGCCTGAAATCCTATCGAAGATAAAGGAGGAAGTCAAAAGGTTCCTCAGATGAAAATTCATCAGGACTACAAGGTATGTCGAATGGATTGCAAATATAGTACATGTGATTAAAAAGAATGGATGCTTAAGGGTTTGCATTGATTTTCGTGATTTAAATTCTCCAACCCTGAAGGATGAATACCCAATGTCTGTGGCAGAAATGCTAATTGATTCAGTCGCAGGCTATGGGTATCTTAATATACTTGATAGATATTTCGGGTGTAGCGATAAAAAATGTAGCGGGGTAAATCGGAGATCGAATTATTGATTAATTCGTCTCACAAAAGCAAGAGTCGCCACCGCGCTTTATTATTTCCAAGGGAAAAGGGGAAAGAGCGAAATAAAACCCTAAATATGCAATGTAAAATAATACTTTTTAAAAGTAATGAAAATACAAGGCGTTTTTGAAAAGAGATCTTATGGTTCGGAGGTTGGTTATACAGTGGGAAGGTATTAGCACCCAATGTATCTATAGTACTCTATAAGAACCTTTTGAAATATCTGTTTATTAAAATGTTCGTTTGATTAAAAATAAATTGTTTTGGCCGAAAAAGGGGTACGGACGGGTTTTTGAAGATACGACGACCTAATGTCGAAGTTTTGGCTTAAAAGGTATAAGTTTTGAAAAGATTGAATATTCGGGGAAAAATTATCTTAAGTTTTAATGAAATGAAGATATTCGCGTGATTGGATTTGAGGACATGAAGTCAACAAATTTAATCATTTTTTCTCTTGGATTAAGAAGTAAACAGAATAACCATGTAAAGATGAAATAATTAAACAGAAAATTATGCGGATAATGATTAAATAGCTAAGTGATATACAACAATTAAATAATAGACTAAATGGTGTGAACATGCATTTTTGTATTTTTGTTTAATATTAATTAAAGCGAGGGAATTAATTAAAGAAAATAAAATGTTTTTTAAGTTTTTTTATTTTTATATGTTTCTATTTTTATATGTTTTTTAATATTAATATAAAGTATTATTTGAGAATTATTAAATAACTCTAAACTAAATTAAAACTTAAAAGTAATTAAACCTAATAAAAAAAGGAATACTAAAACTACTAAATTAATCTTAAAGTTAAACTAATAAAATTGGTCACATTATTTAAGATTTGTTAATTAAATTACACCTCTATTTTATTAAGTTCACTAATTAATTAAATTCTAAAAAAAAACTAAAAGCAAATAAAATAGAAAAAAAAGGGTATTAAGAAAGAAAAGGGTAGCTAATGAACCATTTATGGGCCAAAGGGTTTTCAAGGGGGCCTAAATCTGATTAAAAAGAAAACAGAAACAAAAGGGGTGGTAAAGGAGTTCGTTGGGCTTTAGGTGTATGAAAAGGGGCGAGGCCCAAGTGGGTTTATGCATGTTTTAGGGTTAAACGAGTTATTTCATTTTTGGGATATTGGCTTAGGGTTTACAGCGCCGTTCGTTCTCTCTTTGTCTTCGTCTTCGTCTTCGTCTTCTTCGCGCGTTATCCCACCTTCGCCTGAGTTCTCCCTTGTCCAAAGGCCATCGGCGTCCTCAACCTCCTCTTCCCTCCAACGAGAAAGCTAGGGCGACAGATTCACGGTAACAATTCACTTTTTATTTCGTTAGGGTTTTTATTACAATTGCATGTGGTGATTTTTCATCTATTTGATTCTGACTTCAAAATTATTATGATTATTTGAGGTATTTGAAAGTAAGAGAGGGAGAAATCGTTACCTGGAGACGGAGGAGGAAAGATTGAGACAAGCTATGGCGGCCAAGACGGCGGGGAAGACAGTGACGAGCCTGGTATTTCGTTCTTACTTCTTTATTTTGTGGTTTGATGATGATCGTGAAAACCTAGCTTTAGCGTCTTTTTCCTCTTCTTCTGTTGCCTTTACACGCTTATGTTGCCTTGGATGCTGTGAATGCTATTGTTGAAATATTTTTGTTTTGACTAGCTTCCCAATGTTGATGCTTGACTGCTGCCTTCGAATACTTGCCCAGTGATGAGTATTCTGAGGGCCTTGTGTTTGTCACTGAGTTGCCTTCGAATACTTTTCCTCTCTTCTTCTTTGCTGTGCTTCGGTTGCTTTTTTTTTGCTGGCCTATGATGACTATCTCTAAGGCTTGATGCTTGACATTGGTTTGATGAGTTGTGTTATTTGGTATTCTGGTTTTTTGCTTTGGTTGGATGGACAGTGGTTTAAGGTTGATGGTGTATGCTGGTTTTGCTTCAGGTTTGGCCTGGTTTTCGTTTCTACAGGTTTGGCCTTTTGATGAGTTTACTGGTTTTGGGTCTTTTAGGCCATTACAGGTTTTTGAACCAAGGCTTTGGTAAGGCTTGAACAGGTTTTATTTAGGATGGTACAGGTTTGGTGATGGTTGAGTTTTGACAGATTCACTGCTTGTTGGTTTTGGATTTTTGTTGGACCATAGGTTTGGGCAGGTTATGGCCTTTTAAGGTTTGGAAGGTTTTGAATGATTTTAGCTCAGATTTGTTTATGCTGATTATAAGCTTATGCAGGTTTTGGGTATACTGGTTTTTTGGCCATGGTTTTGGCTGTCTTGAATGCAGGTTGTATGTATGTTTTTTGGTTTATGTTGCAGTTTGAATTACTTGACTCAGTTTTGGTTTTTGGCTTCCAAATGGTTATGATATCTGAACTTTTCTTGAAGGGTTTGTTGTTGTTATAACAGTTGGTTCCTTGAGGCTTATGTTACAGGTTCTGAATATTTTACTATATTTCTTTGATGCCTCTGCACTCTACTGTTCCATTCAGTTTTGTTTGGTATCCTTTTTCATGCTTTCCTCTTCTTACTGTGTTACTGCTATTCTGTTTTGTATCTCTTTTCTGCCTAAGCCAAAACCTGTAAAACCCACACTCTTTCTCTCTTCTCTCTCCTTAGTACAGTTGAAACACTAAAATGTGATGTTATGTACTTGGTTCTGAAAAAGCATAAGTTGGAAAATGATGAAAAATAGAAGTATTTTGCTTGCATATATGGTTTTAAAACTGCACATATTCTCTTTGTCATCTCTATTGTACAGTATGAGAGCCTTATGTTTTTTGACTTCTTCCCACAAGACAGTTAGTTTACGTTGGACTTTGGCTTGCAATGTAACTTGACTATGCATATGCTGTTTTACTTTTGAAATATGAAGTGGATTTTGAAAATGTGCAATTGATTTTGGATTATGCAGTTTACAATAAAAATGTGCAATTTTGACAAAAGTGAATTTGTGCATATTTTAACTTGTGCATTCATTTTTATCAATAAAAATTCATCCCTTTTTGTGAACCGGGAGAAGTTCCGTGATTTGCAAAAAGGATAAAAACTGATTCCAGCCGTTTGCTTTTAATGATGAACGCTAAATTAATTTTTTGCTTTTAATTATATTCATTTCTGACTTTTCTTTTAATTCTTTTGCAGGTAAAAACAAATGAGCATTAAAGAAGTATTGGATGGAAGATGAAGATTTAGAACTTAGGAAAAAAATTAGGATAGTTTCTATTTCATTTTAAACATTGTAAGAATTGTCATTGTAAATACTTTGTTAAATAAGTATAGTATTTAAACAAACAATTGTAAATTAGAATAAAATGAATAAAACTCCAATATTTTACCAGTTAATTCTCTCCTTCTTTCCAATTATTTATTTTATCGTTTATAATTCCTTAAATTATATAATAACTGAAAATCAATTCCAATTATTTAAATTTAGAATGATAAATAATTAAATAAACATCATTGACCAATTAACTCCTCTTCAATTATTTACTTCATTATTTATGATTCTCTAAATTGTAATAACTGAAAATAAAATTTCAACTATTTAAACTTAGAATAATAAATAATTAAATAAACATTGTTTGATCAATTAATAAGCTTCTTTTCAAATATTTACTTTATTATTTATAAATCTTTAAATCATATAATAACTGAAAATAAATTCCAATTATTTAAATTTAAGATAATAAATAATTAATAAACATTGTCTGATCAATTAATAAACTTCTTTTCAAATATTTACTCTATTATTTATAATTCTTTAATTTATATAATAACTGAAAATAAATTCCAATTATTTAAATTCAGAATAATAAATAATTAAATAAACATTGTTTTAACATTGATCAATTAATAAATTTAGCGTTCAAAAATAAACAGCTCTTGACTTGAAAACGTTATGAATTTTAAATCTGCTTTGAAAATTGATAAAATAGGTCAAAACACTTGCAATGTAATGATGCAGATGGGAGATGGTATCTTAGGTCAAAATTTGGGGTACAACATCGGGTACAATCAGATTTTCGTTGCTGAAGAAGACGTGCCCAAAACAAATTTTCGATGCCTAGGGGCATTAGGCACCTATGAGTGAGCGGTTATGCCTTTTGGATTGAAAAATGCTGGGGCAACTTACCAAAGGGCAATGAATTCTTTATTTCATGATTTTATTAAGACTTTCATGCAGGTTTACACTGATGATATAGTTGTAAAATCTATATTAGATGAGTGTTATTTAGATTACCTTTGACAATCATTTGAAAGAATGATAAAACATGGGTTGAAGATGAATCCCCTTAAGTGTTCCTTTTTTGTGCAGGTATGTGATTTCCTGGGCTTTGTGGTCCATAAGAAGGGAATAAATATTAACCAAAATAAGATGAAGGCCATAATGAAAGGAAAAACACCATCAACAAAGAAAGATTTGGAATCTCTGCTGGGGAAGATAAATTTCTTGAGAAGATTTATTTCAAACCTAAGCGGGTGCACTCATGCCTTCTCTCCCCTTCTGTGTTTGAGGCAAGAACATCAAGAGGCATTCAAAAAGATTAAGGAATACCTTGTTCAACCTTCCTTGTTGGCACCATCTTATAGGAATAGAAGTATGAGATTGTACATATATGCATTAGATGTAACAATAGGAAGTATGCTCACTCAAGTGGATGAAAATGGAATTGAAAGAGCCATTTATTACCTTAGTCGAGTACTTAATGATGCAAAGACTAAGTATAGTATTGTAGAAAAGTTATGTCTTTGTCTATACTTTTCTTGTATAAAGTTGAACTATTATATAAAACTAGTTGATATGTATGTTTCATCTTATTTCGATGTCATTAAGAATTTGCTTTCAAAGCCGATCCTACACAATCGAATTGGCAAATGGGCATTTTCCCTAATTGAGTATTCCTTTACTTTCATGCCCTTAAAAGCTATGAAAGGATAAGTTATCTTAGACTTTATTGTTGAACATGCAGTGGTTGAAGTTCCACAGAACTATGTAGAACTAGAACCTTGAAAGTTATTCTTTGATGGTTCTACTCATAAAGATGGAACATGAGTTAGAGTTTTGATCATTTCTCCGGAAAAATCCCAACAAAACTCAAGTATAAAATCGACACTCCCCCTTGAAATCTGGCTGTTAGATCCTTGATGTCTTAAGAGATATCGAGACACTGGATCCGACTTCAACATGCAACAACAGGATACACAAACAAAACAAACAGTGTTGAATGTAAATAATACACATATATGTTTACCCAATTCAGAGAGACTCTCCTACTCCAGGAGCTACCAAGCCAGGGACGAGATCAAGTAGATAGTATTGATTTGTAGACCACACAACAAACCCACCAGTTTACAATTTACGCACTTAATCACTACCTTCCTTAAATACTTCTTCAATCACACTCAGTGATTGGAGCAACTCTAAACACATTAGAGAACAAAAAACAGGAAGTCACTCTTCCAAGACACATAATCCTCAATGCTTAAAAGCTTATGAGAACTGACACATAAATACTCAATACTTAAAAGCTTATGAGCATCTGACAGACAAACATTCAGTGATGAGAAGCTTATGATGCTTGACAGAACTTACAACCAAACAATAAGGATTCTAAAACCCTAACAAAACACACACGTAAGTTCCACCTAAAACTAGGTATACACCAGTCAATATATAACATTATTATGGACTGTGTTGGGCTTCAATATTGCATCAGCGAGGCTGCACAAAGTCTAAAAAATCTTCTCCAAGAAAATAGGTCTTCAATCATTAGTTTTCTAAAAGATCCCCATATTTAGAAACTTTGCATATATATGGAAACCAACGTAAAATCTCTGATTTGTCAATCTTGGACGCCACATAAGCTAACTGAATATTCCCTGAATATTCAGTAACTAACATATCAGTTGAAACACAACTGTCAGCTACTGCATACACGATGTCATATCCTCCTAGTTGGGATATCTTATTCGACATGTTGAAAACTGCAAGTTGGAACATGTTGTTCAACATGTTGTTGCCAGGTTGGTTTAACCAAAATGTATGCCAATCATAATTTCAGAGAAATAACAATCTCCCCTTTTGGCACATTTTGGATAAACCACCCAAATAACCCTTGCATAAGAAAACACCATAAAATATGTTTGAAATTAAATCAAACACACACATCAGAGGAACAACAGTGAAAAACACATTAGCAAGGTTAGGATAAGAGCAACAAAAAAACAAGAGACATAGTTAGTAGTTAGTTGATCTACTAATATAACTACGACCAATAGAGAGTATAAGTTCTCAACACCATGATGTCAAGATATCATGTCTGACATCTCTTTAGAGCATCCAGTCTAGAGCAGGGACTCCCCCTCAATAATAGTACCAACACCAACACCCTTAATATCATAATACTCTCCCTTTTCAACCATAATATGACAAAGGTAAGTAGACAATATTAGAAAATTTGAGCACCTAAAGTTTAATAGACAAGGTGCAAAAAGAAACCAAAAATATCCTGGGAATTTAACCCTTACAAAATCATAAACTAAGATAAACATGATCATAAGGCAGACCTAGACAAATTCACATGACCAAATGTCATGCATCAACATCTTCTTCTTCTCTAATAGCACCGGCAAAATGTTTACCAGGTGCAGCACCATCCTTAGCATCCTCATCAACGAATGAAACACCAACAATAATTGCTATAATTATTTATAGATACAGATCCAAAGTCTCCTCCTTAGGTTCTCAAACTGAACTGCATCAAGAGCTTTTGTAAATATATCAGCAAGTTGATTCTCAATGCTAACACGCTCAAGAGTTATGACCTTGTCCTCCACAAGTTATCTAATGAAGTGGTGCCTGATGCCAATGTGCTTGGTCCTACTATGCTGAATATGATTTTTGAAAATATTAATAGCACTAAAATTGTCACAAAATAATGTCATGACATTTTGTGTGACATTATACTCAAATAACATTTTCTTCATCCACACCAGTTAAGAGCAGCTGCTTCCCGCTGCTATGTACCCAGCTTGAGAAGTAGACAAAGAAACAAAATTATGTTTCTTGTTGAACCATGAAATCAAATTGTTTCCCATAAAAAACATACTCTATAAAAACTCTTCCTATCATCAGCACTTCCAGCCCAATAAGCATCACAAAATCCCACCAACAAGGAATTTGTATAATGGGAATACAAGATACCATAGTCACATGTACAATTCACATGCTTCATAATCCTTTTCACTTGGTTGATGTGACTTACCTTAGGTTCTGCTTGATACCTTGCACATACTTCCAACAACAAAAGTTATGTCTGGTCTTCTAGTAGTAAGATATAGAAGGCTACCAATCATGCTTCTATACAAACTCTGATCAACACTAACTCCCTTTTCATCTTTAGATAACTTCAAGTGTGTAGGAGCAGGAGTTCTCTTATGGATGGAACTTTCCAATCCAAATGTCTTCATAATATTCCTTGAATATTTGCTTTGACAGAGAAAAATTGAGTCTTCCATCTGCTTGACTTGCAATCTAAGAAAGTAAGTTAACTCACCAACCAAACCCATCTCAAACTCAGATTGCATCTACCTGAGAAAATGTTGTACCATTTCATCCGTCATTCCTCCAAAAACAATGTCATCAACATAGATCTGAGCTATCAACAATTTTCCAGCTTCATCTTTGATAAAGCGTGTCTTGTCAATTCCACCCTTTCTATATCCAGGATTGACTAGAACTTCAGTCAACCTTTCATACCAAGCTCTTAGAGCTTGTTTCAAGCTATACAAGGCCTTCTTTAGTCTGAACACATGATTTGGAAATGAATGATCAACAAACCCTTTTGATTGTTCAACATAAACTTCTTCATTCAAGTATCCATTTAGAAAGGCACTCTTGACATCCATTTGATACAACTTGAACCTTAAATGACAAGTTACTCCAAGCAACAATCTAATAGACTCCAAGCGAGCCACATGAGAAAATATTTCATCAAAGTCTACTCCTTCAATTTGAGTGTATCCTTGTGCAACAAGTATGACTTTATTTCTGGGAACACCACCTTGTTCATCCGTTTTGTTCTTGTACATCTATTTTGTACCAATAACATTTACCCCATCAGGTCTTGGCACTAAGTCCCAAACTTTATTTCTCTTGAATTAACCAAGTTCATCTTGCATAACATTTATCCAGAACTCACCAATCAAGGCTTCCTTCATATTCTTTGGTTCAAACTTGGATACAAAGCACGCATTTGACACAATTTCTCTTGATCTGGTGACTACTCCTTGTTTGAGATTTCCTATTATAAGTTCCTTAGGATGATCTTTTTAAATTTTGAGTGATGGCCCTTTGTCAGCTACCTGAGGTTCTTCAACTTCCGAATTGGCACTTGAGCCTGCAACATCTGTGTTGGATGTTTAGACATTTTCTTCAGGAACCACATCATTTGTAGGAATAGTTGTCTCAACTTCTTCTGGGATATCATCTTCTCTTGTTGAGTCATCAATAGTCACATTTGAAGACTCCATCATCACCTTGGTTCTGGAGTTGAATACTCTATATGTTTTACTATTTGTAGAGTATCCCAGAAATATTTATTCATCACTTTTAGCATCCAACTTCCTTCTTGGCTCACGGTCTGCCATAATTTAACACTTACTTCCAAAGACATGGAAGTATTTGACAGTTGGTTTTCTTCCTCTCCACAATTCATACAGAGTGTATATCCTGAAATATTTGTATCAATGCCAATGTATGAACTCAAATAAATAATGATGTACGGGATCGTCCCTAAGGGACCGGAGTCGACTACTTAGTTAGGACCAACCAGATATGAGCTAACCGAAGATGACAAGAGGTGTAACTGTAACCTAATGATAAGACATGTTACAAAATTATTAAAGGGTGGTTACAAGTATTAATGGACAGTTACGTTATTATGGTCATTAATCGTGGCTATTCAATAAGAACATTGCATATGTTATATATAGGCTAAAATACTAGAGACAAAGAAAATCTCTCTTGACATATCTCACTCATTACCTCTCTCTGCAACAAATGCAAGGGAGACACCATACATCATACAGATAAGCTCCCACACGAGAGATAAGCAAGATTTCGTTTCTTGGGTCAATACCTATCGCTATAGTAGCACCTAAATCCCTCCGACAAACCCACTCTGATGGTTTCCCCTACTCATAATGGGAAGTCGACCAGATATTTATTCTACGCAAGAGTATTGACGCCTACTGTAAGACCTTGGTAAAATTATTCCTAGACCACACCTCAATTCACATTCAACTGAATATCATCATTTGGAGACCCCAAACATGACACTATAATAGCGATCAATTAGAGGCCCTATCTATGTTTCCCTCTTTGACACCATGAAGGTTCTATGCACATGTCGTCAATATGAATTTCAAAGAAACAGTGAAGTTGGATCCTCAAAGGGCGGAACTCGAATCCGTAGCACCCTAACGTCCAACACATTGATCGTCATCATTCCAAATAGGAGGATACCTATGAAGGCAACGGATACATCAAAAGCGATGTCTATATAATCCAGCCGTGCCACATGCATCAGCTCCGAGTATCACTCGAAGAAGCCGATCCAGTCTCGTCTTATAAAGAGCTGACACCTTGGGAAGTATGTAGCAACAATCAGGATCACGAGATCTTGGCGGCGACATGGTGAAGATGATTAGCTGTTATTCAGTTGTGCAATAAAGGAACCTCACATAAATAACCGCTTCGGAGCCTACAAACGTCAAATTCACATCATCGACACTGACACTAAAAGATAAGTGATTCTTCACAGTTTATGTTTAATTAATCGTCATATGTTGGACACGTTATTAGTCTTCATGTCTCTTTAATTGGCATAAACATGAAAATAAACCGAAACCTCAATAATGTATTCTCGTTATAATTGGGCAATGTTTTGATTGTTACGACGGTTACGAATTAAAAAGCTCACAATGATAAAAATAATGTTTCAGGAACGATATTATGATAATAAACTGAAGCTTAATATGTTACTGTAGTTTCGGCTACGAGTTTGGTAGCGGCATCTCAAAACAGGGTTTTGTTGCGTAATTGTCTAGCTAAACTCATCAAACAACCGCGTTCATGCTTGTTTGTATCTATATTTATAACAAGGAAATATTGAGACACTGATATGGTCAGCATATAGTATTCACTAGCTCCTATAGTGTTTCAGTGAGAAAACTGTTATGATGCTATAAGTCGACCCACGACAATTCCAGCTACCCATGTGATGCTTTGACATAACGATCTTAGAATTATGAATGGCCAAATAGATGATGGCATTCCCGCTGTAAACCAGTCTGGTACTGTAACACAAAGGCAAATACAAAGCAAAAATAAAAATCGCCACCGCACTTTATTATTTCCAAAGGAATGGGAAAAGAGAGAATAACCCCAAAAGGGGGGAAAGATTCAAGGTAAGGGGGTTGGTTATGCAAAGGGAAGGTATTAGCATCCTAAACATCTACGGTACTCCGCAAGAACCTCTTTGTAAAATCTGTATATTTTGGCTATAAAAAGGTGTTATATATAAAATGGATGGTGGAGGTGAGAAAAGAAATATATTTTTTATGATTTTTTCACCCGCCGCGGTTGAGAACCTTTAGTGCCTACGTACCACCTTTCATGCAATAGGGGATCAGGGTACACGTAGTTCCTCTTTTAAAAAATTTGAAACGCAGGTGTGTTGGTTGATTTTAAGAGATAAGACATCATCGTCATTGTCCGTGTGGAAAACATACTTACTACCCACAATCATGAGAAAGGAGAATTTGCATCATCTCAAAGTGGAGGATATGGCTTGGATTTTAAAATTAACAATGCCTCACTCAACACCCAAGTGGAAAATATCTCACTTCACTACATATTGTAGAAGTATAGTTGTTTGCATCACTACAAGGATTGACAAAAGTCTAACCTTTTGAGAAAAAGTTTAAAGATAAAAAACCAAAGTGGCAAAATGGTTTGAAATGAGATTGATTGACTTTTAGTCTTCTCACAAAAATCTCAAAGTATTATTAAATTGATTGGGGTTTATTTATGAAAAGATTTTGAAAATGAATGGACCTAAGTCCAAGTTTATTATGAAAGTAGTTTAAGTTTCAAAACAAGAAGGGTTTAAAAAGGAGGGAGAAGATTTTTGAAATTAAAGAAGATGGGAGGAGAAGAAGAGACTATCCTAAAGCATAAGGTAAAAGCTAAGGATAAGATCCATCTAACCAACAAGAAGCCGAAGCTTAACATTATGAGCCAAGATAGAATTCCCATTCTTTGGATTGAAACTAAGCAAGCAAAGATACTAGACCTCTTCAAGTGTATTAACTCTTCACAAAAATTGGGTAGAGTAACGGCTGTATACGGGTGAATTTCAGATCACGAACAAAGAATGTAATCATAAAAACCTGCACACAAAAACAAACAAGCAACCCAATGTCTTGAGGTAAACCTTAAGAACTCCAGACAAAATAATCAGATAAGATCACAAGGTCTCCAAGATAGGCCAAGGTTTCTAATCCTAAGTCCAAGAAATAGTCCCATGCTCCATAATGCCAAGGATAGTAACCAAATAGTCCAAGTACCATTAAGAGTTTTTTAGGGTTTATGTTGATTATTAAGTATCTTAAGAAAAGAAAAGAAAAAACTCAAGTGAGCAACGTAAAAATGACAAGAAAATAAATGCTCAAATGAGCAAAGATGAAAATGGCATGAAATGAAAATGCTAAAATAAATAAATAGTACATAAAGCATAAAAAAGAATGAAAGCATAAGATAAACAAGTCAATAATTAGTGGTTAGTTGGATGACCATCTTGAAACTTGCATTTGGAACTCATTAGAGGATTGGTAGAACCAAAGCCTCTACACAACAAGTTGCATTTGCTTTTTGGCAAGTATATCATCCATTTGGAATTCTCATAAGTAGCATTTAATGATCAACGGTGTTTAAGTGATCCACGTTGACCAAAGGTGTTGTAGATCCATTAGAGGATTGGTAGAACCAAAGCCTCCACACAATGAATCTCAAGGTTATTGGATCAAAGAGATCAAATTAACATACTTGGGCTTGTAATCATAAGTTTGGGCCACGAATGATCATTTATTCGAATCGGGACAAAATTTAGCGCTATGTTAAGCAATCGTAAGTGGACTTATATTGAAGTCGCACCTATTTTGAGGCCGATCAATAGCAATCTATGCACCATTTGTTTTGAGACATGATATAGAGATCATGCTCCAACAACATTTAGTGCAATGAGAAGGGGATGAGATGAAGAAGATTAGGGAAAAAAAGATGAATAAACCACTTTTGAATTAAAAATTTAATCAAACTATTATTAAAATCATTCATCCATTTTGGTGGAGTTGAACTCAACACCTAAGATCCAATGATGTTAATAAAGCCATGATCAAAAAATTAACTCAAGACAGCCAGAAAATAATCACAAAATAATATCATATTTAATATATACATTAAAAGGTTTAAAAAATGGAAAATAATGAGGAAAATATCAATTATGTTCAAATTAATCAAGAAATGAAAAATAAGGCCATAGAAAAATCAGAAATGGATCCAAATATTTTTATAAAAATTTTGGTAATTTTTAAAAGTCAGAAACTATTTTTAAAATTAAAATAAATGGGTAAAATAAACAAAAATAGTAAAAAATAGTAAAGTCAGAAACAAAAATAAAATAAGGTCACCAATATTTGTCACAATATCATTAGATCATTCCATAATTTTTTTAGAACTTAAAAATGTATAAAAGTATTTTTAAACATTTTAAACAAATCAAATAAGTGTAAAATTTATAAAAAATACCAAAACACAAAATTAAATTTTGAAAAAATAAAAATCAGAAATAGAATAATTAAAAATGTTTTTCATAATTTTTTCAGATTTTTTAGACTAAAAATGAATTTTCTATGATTTTTTTGAAATTTAAAACAATTAAAATATAAAAATCAGAAAAAGAAAATAAAAGTAAAATATGTGGACCATTGGATGAGAGTCAAAACGCGTTAGTAATCAAATCTAAGGGATCTGGCGCGCTGTGCATATCATGGTCATTAGTGAATAATGTACAGAATCAAATATAAATTAGATTTTTGAAAATAACAAATGGCGTGCCATCATTGGTTGGAAGATGATATGATGGTCATCTTCAACCTCCAGCCAACGTGATTTACAGGTCTCTCAAACTGTAAAATCAGAAGCTCAGACCTATGCTAATCGCTTCGTCTCTTTAAGACGAAAACAACCACACCCTCGCGCCAAATTTATATAAATTGTAGCTCAAGCAATTTGGAAGGAAAGTTTTGAAAAGGGATTTGAAAATTCATGGTTAAAACGTATTTCCAGTGAAATGTAAGTGTTGCGACTAGAACCAGAGCAATGAGAGCAACACAATGATATCAGAGTTTTGAAGAATTGATGAAGGAATCTACCTATTGAAGTTGAGTTGCAGAGCTCTGAAACTGGACTTCTATGAAACAGTATAGGGCACGATTCTTAAATGTAATTATATGATTAGCTTCAGGGAAGATCAAGGAAGGTGAATTGAGGGAAAAATGGATTGAAAAAGGCTTGAGAATGTGTTTCGAAGTTGCTGAATTCTGGGTTGTGAAGCAAGTTTGGCAGGGTGATTCTGGCTATCTAAGCTTGGGAAAATGGATGGGGGATGACCCTATATTTATAGGGAAGCAAAAGGGATCAAAAGGAAGAGTGAATGATGCGTTTTAGAGGGAATTCGTATGGGTCTGCATCATGAAGAAAGTGTGACTCAAACTTGATCAAAACTCCTCCAAAACGTGCGTTTCATGATGCTAATTACTTCTGGCAAGTTGCTAATCATGATTAGAAATAAAAACGCGTGGAAAACTTATGATTAGAAGCCAAAACAAAGATTTCAAAATCCTGACTTTGTGAAAAATTCAGTTTCAAGCTACCAAATTAAAATCCATGGCATTTCCAACTCAAAGGGTCTTAGGGCATAATTCTTGATGCTTTGGAAATATGAGGTTACAAGCTTTGCAATGGAAAAAGAATGGAATCAAATGGATGCTTGAGCTGAAAGTTACATGGAGTCAAAGTTGAGGAAAAAGAGTTGACTTTCCATACTTAGAAATATTTTAAATTCTTCCTTAAAAATGACCTATAATCTTTTGTATCCAAACATGGCCTTCCACTTAGAATTTGCTCTTGACCAAAAAAGATGGAATCAAGTATATCTCTTGAATGACATTTTTCAATTTGAACCACTCAAAATCTCCAAAAATTGAGCAAGTTATGACTTGTTGAATTTGGCCAAAAATCATGAAATGACCTATAATCTTTTGCATTCTTAAGGCAACTTCCATCAATTTTCTTACTTTGCATATAAAATAAGGAATAAAGTACACATCTTTAAGATAATCATGGAAAAAGAATGGACTCAAGGTGATATAAAATGACCAAGTTATGACCATTTGAAGTCACATATGGAAAATTGGGGATTCATCTAGATGACTTGTAATCTTTCTTCTTCACCAAGTTCCTTCTACATGAAAAATCCTTGTAACTTTTGAATTTATTTTTTGTTAACTCTTTGAAGAGAAATATGTCTTTGGAATCACTCAAAAATACCAAAATATGAGCAAGATATGCTCCTTTGAAATTCAAAACCCTAGCCTCTAGATCAAGAGAATGCTTTGAGGAACTTTGACAAGTTTGAACAAACTTCTTATGCCAATATTCTTCCTTTGTGAATAGAAGTTGTTGAGGATGATGATGAGGACTCATAGCCACCAAAACCACTTCCATATCTTGAAATTAGAGAGAAATATGCTCTTGTGACCAATAAGAATAAGACCTTGTCCAATCATGACAACTTCTTCCTTTAACCCTTTGTATTTTTGAATAAATTTTGATAACTTTGAGATATGTTGAACCAAAATAAGCCTTGTCATGCCATTTCTTCCAAAATCACTCCAATAGTGAAGTTTGAATTTCTCAAGCTATTGACTAGGGCATGGAAATAAACTCATGAACCCATGGAGCAACTTGCTAAACCTCATTGCCTTTACCTACATTATTAACAAGTAAGACAAACCAACATTGCATTTTATTAATTAGAGAGAAAATCAAAGCAAAATATTCATGATCACAAAAGAAAACAAGTCAAGGTGCTTGGTAACTTCTCAAAAGAGCAAGGCTAAAGATAGGGAGAAGAACCAAAAGCCCTAATGTGATCTTGTTGTGATTGAATCAACATGGTATGATGAAGGAATCTTAGGGGCAAAAATTGGGGTACAACAGCTGCCCTTATTTAAGTTTCTTCTATCCGGTGATATGAAGGTTAAAAATCTTCATGTCGACGTGATCAAAGACACTTAAATATAAAACAAATCCTATTTTTGGCCCTAAGATGCAATGCAAATGCTTATGAATATGAATGCATATGAACAGTACCAAAGAGACGCAAAGTATCACTGGGGATGCAACAAAAATGAAGAAACAAAGGAGCAACCCCACCAGGAAAATAAATCACTGGTGAACCAAAAGAACTGAATCAGAGAGGAAGATAACAAGCATCGACGTTCACTGTCGATGTCCTACCAACGTTCACTGAAGGTAGAAAGAGAATGCATATCATATCATCATCGTTCACTGATGATGAACTATCAACGTGCACCGAAGATAGCAAAAAGATAATAAACACCGACGTTCACTGCCGATGTCCTACCAACGTTCACTGAAGGTAGAAAAAGAGAATATATCATACCACCACCGTTCACTGACGATGAACTATCAACGTTCATTGAAGATAGAAAAAAGATAATAAACACCGACGTTTACTGCCGATGTCCTACCAATGTTCACTGAAGGTAGAAAGAGAGAATATATCATACCACCTTCGTTCACTGACGACGAACTATCAACGTTCACTGAAGATAGCAAAAAGATAATAAACACCAACATTTACTGCCGATGTCCTACCAACGTTCACTGAAGGTAGAAAGAGAGAATATATCATACCATCGCCGTTCACTGACGATGAACTATCAACGTTCACTGAAGATAGCAAAAAGATAATAAACACTGACGTTCACTGCCGATGACCTACCAACGTTCACTGAAGGTAGAAAGAGAACATATATCATACCACCGCCGTTCATTGATGATGAACTATCAACGTTCACTGAAGATAGCAAAAAGATAATAAACACTGAGGTTCACTGCCGATGTCCTACCAACATTCACTGAAGGTAGAAAGAGAAAATATATCATATCACCGCCGTTCACTGACGATGAACTATCAACATTCACTGAAGATAGCAAAAAGATAATAAACACCAATGTTCACTGTCGATGTCCTACCAACGTTTACTGAAGGTAGAAAGAGAAAATATATCATATCATTGCCGTTCACTGACGATGAACTATCAATGTTCACTGAAGATAGCAAAAATATAATAAACACCGACGTTCACTGCCGATGTCCTACCAACATTCACTGAAGGTAGAAAGAGAGAATATATCATACCATCGCTGTTCACTAACAATGAACTATTAACGTTCACTGAAGATAGAAAAAAGATAATAAACACCGACGTTCACTGCCGATGTCCTACCAACGTTCACCGAAGGTAAAAAGAGAACATATATCAAGTTTTCCCTAAAATTCTGGTGTTTCACCTGGAACGAGTCTCAACTTCTTCTTTAACCAAGGAAATCTGCCTAGAAAAGATCAAACATAAGTTGTCTCAAATAAAGAGACTTGTTACTTGTTGTCATGGGGAATTGCAAAGAGAAATGACTTTCTGGGGATAGAAATATGACTTCCCGGGGAAATGCCATGATATTCCTGCCGAGGAGATAAAGTCTTCCCGTGCAAAATGAATGCATAAACCAAAACTCAAAGTTTTCATAAATCCAAAGTAAATAATATTGTCATGCAAACACAGATCCAAATCAAAAATGAATTGGAGCAAGACGGCCAATGAAGATAAATCCTTTGAGAAATAAAACTCAAGAGGGAAAACCAAATTCAACTAAGCAAAGAGCGTTGCAGGAAGGTCAGAACACAATGTCAATGAATGATGATTTTTAGCCATGCATGATGTATGTATGAATGTATGAGTGCTATCGTGCATATGCTGGTAAAAAGGATACACAATCAGTATAAACAAACAAAACTGCCTCAGGTATTAACAACATCGGGCTAAACTTCAACCAGAAAGATCATTCTAAGAAAGGTAAAAACCAACTGCAGAAACCAAACCTATTGCCTGCCTTAACTTCACTGAGGAGAAACATAATCCGGAGGTAGCCAAATCAAACAAATACCGGGATAGAACATCCTTCTTCCGGCTTTATCGGAAAAACCAGTTTTCCAAAAGCAACATGCCTACCAGACATTGCAAGACCAGCCTCAAATAAAGCAGACTGACGCCGAAACAAACAAACCTCACTGGGCAATTCAAGCCTACCCCCTGGAGAAAAAATGCGGATTGAAACTTTACATCATGAAAACTTAATCCAACAAAAGATGCCATGGGATAGCCTCCATGGGAATCAAGAAGTCAACATTATAGAAAGAGGTCAAACCCACGGGGATTTTAAATTACACCCAGCACTTGGTGGGTGAAAACCCAAAGGTTGATAATCATTTCAACATTTCTCAGAAGTGATATTGCCCTGGTCTAGTTGCCTGGGAACTAAATACCAACAATAATTCCAATACTGCAGAAAGAGCGACATCTTAGGACACCAAGGGAATAAAATCTTTCATCATATGAGGGAAGACTTCGTTGAGGAATTTGGGACGGAGGCTTCTGACCACGCAAACCCAAAATCAAAAGTGAACCAAGACCTGACTGGGGATAATGGGATCACAAACCCAATATTGTACCTTGCACCCACTGGTATCATCTTTAACTATCTCAGAAACACACAAAGATTGCGCACATACCAACAAAATGACCTGAGAAAACCTTCATGAAGGAAGTAAATCTTCTTAAAACAACCGGAGTTTGTTCATCCTTGGGATCACCATTTTTGTTGTCATTGTTTCATCACAAATCTCAAAGTAAATTGAATTGTAAAGATCTCTTTTTTTTTTTTTAATTCAATTTTGCTTTTTAATCTTTTTTCTTTAAAAGTTATTATCAATAATAAATGGAGTCTTTACAAGCTAAATAAAATAAGAACACAAATAATTGGGTAAAAGCTCGAATTTCATTAATAGAATGGTAGTTTGCAAATGGCGAGACTCCACGGATGATTACAAAGTTTGGGAAATGGTAATATATAATGGAAAAGATACATTGAGATACAATGACCACTATCCTCCCTAACAACTTTTGAAATCCTGAGCTGCAGCTTTTGTTGAAGTATGGTGAGGATCTGGGAAGATTGTTGCTTCATCGATCAAGTCTTGTCTGACGTAGTTACTTGCCAAGAAAATCCCTAACTTTTGCCTAAGCTGCCCTTGCGGGTTTTCAACTTAGTGGGAAATTTATTCTGTTTATGTCTCTAATTTTTCAAGAATTAATGCACCACCAGAGAAGGATTTCTTGACAACATACGGGCCTTCAAAATTGGGAGTCCATTTGCCCCTAGAATTAGTGTTGAAAGACATGATCTTCCTGAGAACGAGGTCTCCTTCCCTGGATTCACGAGGTTTGACCTTTTTATCAAATGCTTTCTTCATTCTTTTCTGATATAACTGCCCATGACATAAAGTTGTCATTCTCTTCTCTTCAATCAAATTCAATTGGTCAAACCTGTTCTGGACCCATTCAACCTCTATCAATTTGGTTTCCATTATCACACGTAACAAGGGAATCTCTACTTCGACAGGGAGTACCGCTTCCATTCCATACACCAGGGAGAACGGGGTTGCTCCTGTTGAAGTGCGAATAGATGTTCGATATCCATGCATAGCAAAAGGGAGCATTTCATGCCAATCCTTATAAGTGATAACCATTTTCTGGATAATTCTCTTGATATTCTTATTAGCAGCTTTAACATCCCCATTCATCTTTGGCCTGTATGGAGATGAATTGTGATGGACAATCTTGAATTCTTTGCACAGTTCTGTCATCATCTAGTTGTTCAAATTCGAGCCATTGTCAGTGATGATTCTGCTCGGCACACCATACCGGCATATAAGATTATTTTTGATGAAACACACCACCACCTGTTTGGTAACATTGGCATATGAAGTAGCCTCTACCCATTTGGTAAAGTAGTCAATTGCTACCAAGATAAAACGGTGCCCATTTGAAGCTTTGGGTTTTATCATCCCGATCATGTCAATACCCCACATAGAGAAAGGCCATGAGGAGGAAATCACATTGAGAAGTCTCGGAGGCACATGAACCTTGTCCGCATAAACCTGGAATTTATGGAACTTCTTTGCAAATTTGTAACAGTCAGATTCCATTGTCAACCAATAATAACCTGCCCTTAGCATCTTTTTAGCCATCGAATATCCATTAGCATGAGTGCCAAATGAACCTTCATGAATCTCATGCATCAACATGTCTGCTTCGTGTCTATCCACGCATCTGAGCAAGACCATGTGTTGTACCCCAAAATTTTCCCTCCCATATTTCTCAATACATGTCAAGTGAGGTCCTCAAATTGCTCAAGGAAGTCCAAGGGTTGACCAGACAAACCCTCTCCTAAGACAGTCTACCCCAAATTAGGGTTGCATTTTGCATCAAGATGCTTGAGTCCAAAGGATCCCAAATGCTCACCATTGTCCTAATATGTTCTCAAGATCATCCATGTCAAGTTTCAAAGCCTTGCAGAAGAAGTTTGCTCAGTCAATTGCTCAAATGCCTGAAAATTGACTATGCTAGGACAAAAGTCAACTGTGGCCCACATACAGTCAAACTTCAAGATTTTTGGTCAACATTCTCATTTTGAAGTATTATTCATCATTTTATCAAGGGTTGATCATGATTCCTCAAAGATTGCTCACAATTCATCAAAACCCAAAAGTTGCTAAATTAGGGTTTTACAGGAAAAGTCAACTCAACTTTGACCAAGCATAACTTTATCATACTTTATAAAAAATGACCCATCCAAAGCTAATTTTGAAGAGGATGTAATTCCCTACAATTCATCTTCATCTCCTAAGTTCAAAATATGCACTCACAAGAAGGTATGAATTTGGACATTATAGGTCATTTTGGAAAGTCAACAAAAACACCTTTTGGGTCAAAGCTTCATACATGAACATGGAAGACTCAATTGAGATGAGACCAAAAGGTTTGCTTAGAGGACATATTAAGATTTCTAAAAAGTCCAAGAACAAATCTCTAGGAGCAAAATTGAGAGAGTTATGCATTGGCCAAGTTGACCCTTTTTGCAAAATTGCCAAAAGTAAAAAATGTCCAAAATTGCATTTTTTTGTCAAATGGGCCCAACTTTTTATACTTGCACTGAGTTTGTAATGTGACCCATGACCCATGAGCCCTTCCACTTGTCATTCTTTTATTTTTGTTATTTATTTTAATTTTATTTCAATTAAATCAAATAAAATCAATATAAAATAATGAAAATATCAAAAACTAATTAAATCTTGAGATTTTGTGCATGATTAGGTCCATTACACAGCTGGAGACAAGATCAAATCGTGCAAGGCTCCATTTGGACACAAAAAGATTGAATTTTCTTGATTTGGAAAGATTTGGTGCAAGGATTTAATCATGAATCAATATTCATAATTGGAAAAGATTTGAAACAAATTGTAACCCTAATACATTCTAGGATACATAAGGAACAAATGCATATAAAAAACAAGAGGCTAGAGGCGTGCAAAGGCAGAAAACAAGTTTTAAAAATTCAAGAAAAAGTTGCAGACCAATTTCCACGTTTCAGATCACCTCAAGCCATTCTAATCATATCAATCATTTGCTGGACATCCCTGGATCGTGTTGCAACCGTTAGCAAGCTTCCCCACACCTTGAAACGCACCATAGCAGTCATATGGTTTGCATATTTTCTTAAATTCAAACACATTGATTCAGGCATATTTAGCATGACTAATTAACATATTCTTAATCCTTGAGATGTTTGCAAGCTAATGTTTATATTTAATTGCATTTTTGTTGACTGAACACGAAGCTGCCATGGCTAGGGTTCTTGCTTCGTTTTTAGGGGTTTTATGTACAGGTAAAATTGGACCTTAATAATGGTACCATGATGCTCGTGAGGTTGAAATGAGTTGATTGGTACCATTGGTTTTGATTTATCATACATGTACAAGATTTTGGAAATATGCAGGGCTATACTGTGATACGGTGGGAGAACTGACTTGAGGTTTTGCGTTTGTGTTCGCAAATGTTTCGGTTTAGCAAGAGTCGCCACCGACTTTTTATTTTATCCAAAGGAAAGGTCAAAAAGCACAGGAAAGACCTTTGAGATGTTTTCTTGGGTTCGGGGGGTAGATTATGAAAAGGGAAGGTGCAAGAACCCTTTTCATCCATGGTTATCCATGGGCTCTTAGTTACTTGTTTAGATCACTTGCTTTTGCTTTTCAATTATTTGAAATGGTGCTTTGTGTGTGGTTTTGAAAATGTTTTGAAAAGAGGCCATCATTGTGGCAACCTTTGTAATGATTCTTGTTTGAATGTATACAAAGGTGTATTGTCTTTTGAAAAATGTTTCACTGTTTGAAAGTTTGTTTTGGGAAAATGTTTTAAAATTGTGTGTTTTGAAATTAGCAAGGATGTTTGCAAGAGATCAAGTAATTAGGAGTTGTCTACTCTAACTCAAAGATCTTTCCTACACATTTTTAACCCTTTGACATTGTTGTTTCACCATTGTATTTGGTAAACAACCATGTATTTGGATGTTAAACGGGACAAGCGCGGGCCATCGTATTGACCATGATAGCAATTGTGCTAAGTATCTTTAGCAAATTTTTGAGGGACTAGATCATTTTGTATAGGCAACCAAGATAGCGTCATCGAGGGACTATGATCTTTTTGTTTTGCCAAGACACCTAACATGCACACCATGGCCATTTTAAAGGCAACAAGTGGATGAAACTCTAGGGGTGCATGTGTGCATCGTGTTGTCATTTTCATGCTTTCATGTCTTGTATTAGGTCTAACTATTTGTTTTGATTTTGGATATTGCATATAAACCCTAATCTCTATCATGGCATATTTGAAAGCAATAGATGCGTAAAAGTAATCTAAGCTATTACAACATTGATATGGGGAGGGGGGTACAATTTTGAATAAGGGATTATTTGCAAGAAATTAAAACCTAAATAAACTATTACAACCAAATTGAATTCTTTACAAATAAATAAATGGACAATATTCAAATATGCAAATAAATATGAATATGCAAAAGTGATTCTTTTTGTATTTTATTTTATGTAAAAAATAAAATATTTAATGTATTAAAAAATAATAAAATAAAAGATTATTTTTATTAAGGGTGGAAACCCTAATTTATTTTAAGAAAGTATATATATTAATTATATTATTTATGTATAATAAAATAAAATGAAATATATACAAATGTCAAAAAAAGTCAAAAAAATAAAAATATGTTAGAAAAAATATTATTTAAGTATATAAATAATAAAAATAAAAATATAATATTTTTATGTATTATTTTCAAGTTTTTATTAAAGAAAATAAAAGTATATACTATTTAATAATTATTTCTATGTCTAAAAAATAATAAAAATAATAAAATAAAATGTGGAAATTTATAAAAATATTTTTGGTATTTTTAATGTTTAAGAAAAATAAAATAAAGTCAGAAACTAAAAATGAAATTCAAAAATATAAAAATATAAAACAATGGGCCAAGGGGGTGTAAACAGTAAGGCTAGGGGTGCAAAAAGCATGAACAAGCCAGGCCCAACCCAGACTTGCCTTTGTCTTCATCCTTTGATTCAAAAAACGCGCGCCCTGTGTACAACTTCGTATCTCCTGTTTCAGTGCTTAAAAACGAAAACTTGTAACATGAAAATTATAGAGCATAATCACACGATTCTAACCATGTAAAAAACTTAATCTAACTCTCAAAGACCAGAGAGAATTTCTCTGGCCCTAATTTCTAACCTAACTTTTTCAGAAAGTTCATCAATCAAATTCTCTCAACATAGTTAACTTAAATGAAATCTATGCATATGTACAACTTAAGGGCAATGAGTACTACATTTTTTATTCACAAACCTAAGCATAATGTTTCCTAAATAGAGAGATAGAAGTTTGAACAATACCTGCTTCAGTTGAACTCGAGTATGGCAATGTGGAGGTTTTCAATAAGGCCTGAGATGCTTGGGAGCTTGCTTGAACTTCCTTTGACCTTCCTCAATGCTTAGTTTGCTTTGAGTTTGCTTGAATAAGCCTGTAGAAGTCAACCTGCACAAGCTGAATTCAAAAACGGTGAAGGTTGAAAACAAGATTACAGTTACTGGCCAATGGTTGGAATAGCTTAGGTGGGTTGTATGGAATGTATTGGAAGAGGTTTGGGGCAAAACGCACGAGTAGTTTGTGATTTGGAAACAAAATTGCAGAAACTGCCCAGTTTTGCAAGAAGAAGGTGTTTTGATGTTCAAGGGTGTTTGAGGATTGGATAGCTCGTGTTTCTGGCTCAATGTGATATGCAACAGTTGTTTGGAATGGTTACAAGAGTTGGTTTCATCTGATATAAGAGTTGTGTAGACTTTTGCACATTTCTTGGTTTTGAAGAAAAGTGTGAAGTGATCAAGCAAAGAGCCTGTACAGGCCTCCTTCCTAGCTGCACAAAGTGGTTGTCCTTTGCCCCGAGTTTATGGAGTTTGTTTGCTGTAAAAGAAAGGGTTCAAAGCTCAAGAGGAACAACTTGACATAAAGCCAACTTTATGAAAATGGCAATGTTCACTTTTTGCTATTTTTGGATTAATCCCTTGTGTAAACCTCTATTGATCAGAACAAAGCTTCAATCCATTGAGTTTGCATTCAATTTTTGAGTGTGTAAGGGTTTAGAGACCTGTGAGCAAGTACAAGTAAGGCTGGATAGAATTTGCAATTTGTAGCAACATGAAACATGCCATGGATCAAAGTGACTTTTTGCCAAATTCAAACCTTCGATTCTCCCTAACCATAAACGATTTTGGAGAGTTCTTGAACATTTTGGAAAGCTTGTAACATTCTGTACAATCCATCTTTGAAATGCATTTTGAAATTCCAATGGGAACTAGGTGAAAAATGGCCATAAAGATAGGTCAAAATCCTGCCTAAACTAGGGCAAAATTTCACTAAGTTAAAAGTTTCATGGACCCTTATTCCAAAATTCATATCTTGAGATCCAAGCATCTTTTGGGAAAACTTTGTGAATTAGAGTTGTAGATTTTGTGGAGGACTACAACTTTCATGTTGGAAGTTTTGCTTGAATCCAGTTGCATCATGGTGAAAATGTTGGGCAAAGTTGGAAAAAAATAAGAAAATTTCATAACTTAGAAAAATTCTAAGTTATGATTTTTTTTCAATCTTAAACCCTAATTTGCAAAATTAAGTTTCTTGATGAACAAGTTTCATGTTTTGACACATCTTGATGAAAAATGACCCTTGGCACTTGATTTTGACCAAAAAGTCAAAGTTTGACTTTTCAGTGTACAGTTGATTCTTGATCAGTTGACTGGAAAATTCATATGTCAATCCAATGCTTTTGAGATATTTTGAACCTTGTGATTAGGTCAAGATGATGCCATTGAGTCCTCGAATCCATGCTTGAACCCAATTTTCCATTGTCTAGGTGAAAAACCAGAAATTGCCCTTATACAGTTAAAACCCTAAAAATGACCATTTTGCCCTTTTGATGATCTGATCAAATTTCTTGAGGAGTTGTGGTCCAAACTTGATCAAATGGTTCATATGAGTCGATAATGTTGATGTGGATCAAAATTCATGAGGTTTGACTGTAAATTGGCCATAGTTGACTTTTTCCCCAATATAGTTGATTTCTAGGTCAACTGTCCAATTGACTGAGCAAAAATTTGATTCAAGGCTTGAAACTTGGTAGAGGCAATCTTATAAGTCCAACATGAAGTATGAAAGTCACTTTGAGCATTGGAAGTCCAAAAATCCCTGTGCAAACTCAAACCCTAATCTCAGGTCAACAGTGCAAGGAGATGTCTTGAGCAGAGCAAACCCTAATTCTGTCTGGAGTCCAAAGAGTCTTGTGAGGGGAAATCTTGATAAAAATAAGAGGGAAAATTTTGGGGTACAAGAGCTGCCCCTGTTCAATCTTCTTGAACCTGAAGAGTTAGATTTGCGAGTTTGCCTTTCGTGACTCGAAGGTAAAAGAGGATTGGACACTAGAGTGCCCGTGAATTTGCACTCGTCAAGACGTGGTTGAAGGAATGGGCTTAAAGATGCCATTTGGTGATGATAAAATCTTGCTGGAGATGGGCTTAAAGATGCCATCCAAGAAGTGTCAATCGCATAAGAGATTCCTTTGCGAGAACTCGTATACCTGTTGTTGAGGAGGATCATGTCGGGGAATGCTGGTCTCTATCGTGGTGGAAATAGAATTTTAGGAGCTTCAGTCGTCCGTTATTCTACTAGGGAATTATCTCTTGGTTTGAAGAGGTGAAAATGCACTGCCATCTGGTCATGCTCCATGCTCTTCAGTGACTTACTGGGGGGGATGAGATTAGACTTGTTATCTGATCGTTCTCCAGGCTTCGCAATTTCTCAATTCCTATCTGGTCGTGCTCCAGGCTTTAGAAGGAATTAAGCTGTTATCCGGTCGCCTCCGGGCTTCAACTTGAATTTAAGGCATACTAATATCTGGTCGACTCCAAACTTCTTAGTAATTAGCCAAGTAAACTGCTATTTGGTCAAAATCCAAGCTTCACAGTGCACCTTACTGTTATCTGGTCAAAATCCGGGCTTCATAGTCTTGTATTGCTATCTGGTCAAAATCCAGGCTTCATAAAAACTTACTTCCTATCTGGTCAACATCCAGGCTTCAGAAGGAAATCAAATGGTTATCCGGTCGCCTCCGAGCTTCCTTTTGATTTTGGGGCCTACTAATATCCGGTTGAATCCAGGTTTCAAAGCAATTGGCCGAGTAAATTGTTATTTGGTCAAAATCCAAGCTTCATAGTGTAATTTACTGTTATCTGGTCAAAATCCAGGCTTCACAGTCTTGTATTGCTATCTGGTCAAAATCTAGGCTTCACAAAAACTCGTTGGGGATTCAACTATTTTCCGGTCGATCTCCAGGCTTCAGTATGATCAAGATATTATTCGGTCGAATCCGGGCTTCATAATTTTGAACTGGAACAGGAATCTGAGCATTGATTTGAATAAGCAATAGAATAGCATCCGTATCTGGGGCATCTCTAAGCTGTATTTGAGCTTTGAATATTTGTTAAAGATAGCTGCTAATCTCATCCTGAAAAGGGTAGAATGTTAGCTGAAACACAAAGTTATGTTGCATGAAATGTATGATGCAATATATGTGTTTTATCAATGTTCATGATTTATGAATGTAATGTATGTGCATGTAAGTTGATTAGATGTCTTGCTGAGGAAAATAAATCCTTGATAACTGGAGATAATAAAGTCTTTGACCTTGTCGGGGAAGATAAATTCCTGACTGCTGCTGTGGATAGAAAATCCTTGGCAACTCGCGGGGATTATCAAAACTTTGAAAACTTATGTGGGAACGTGAGAATCCTTCACGACTTTCCTGGGGATATAGGGATCCTTCAAGTCCTTTGAAGTTGGAACATGATAGACATTCCGTTGTAAGAATAATGCTGAGTGCTGCTTGAGAAACCTGCTTGGGGAGTCCCGAGAAGCTTGATGATTGCGGCTGGGGATTGAGAATCTTCAATCTGTTGGGAAATAACTCTGTGGGGAAAAAGTTTATTCTGTTGGAGAGTTTTCAAGAGCTTGGGTTGTATTCCCTTCTACTGAGGAATTATCCAAAGCTGTTGTCTGGTTAGCTGTCAGGCTCTAAGATAACTTACAGGGGAATCTTCTGGTTTTAAGACAACTCTCTGGGGAACTGGAGGAAACTGGATGATCTTCCACCGGAGTTTAAGGGTTGAAGTTTCAGACTTCGTTGGGGAAGAAAGTTTCATCTTCGCTGAGGGTCTGTAATTCAAAGTTTTTGGATCCGCTGGGGATTGGGAGTTTGGAAACTTAGTTCTGGTGGGGATTTTGAAATTTAACTCCGCGGGGAACATGTATTTCAAGGTTTTGGCTCCACTGGGGACCTCGATGATGTACTGCAGGGGATTTCACTTGGAATAACCTAAAGACGTTTTCCTATACTTCCAACCTATCAGTAATTATTCTTTCCCATTTCGTTTATTTGTAAACAGTGATTATATTTAAATGCATATGCTCATTTAATAAATCATTGGACATTTTCAAATAAAACACAAGTATAAAAAAATAAAGAAAAGGCGAATAATTTTCTGCACTTTGAAGTATCTTTGTATTAACTTTGTGTAATTATTTTGTACAAAGGAGACTGACATCCTAGTAAGAGAATATTGTCATAAAAAAAATGAGAAAAATTTATACAAAGAAAGGTGGCTATGTGTAAAAATTCCATGGGGTTCCCATTCTGCTATAGCCTTCGTAACTCTGAACGTCTTGTCCATTCGTTGCTTTGTCCGAAGATGATTGAGTTGATAAGAAGCTCGAAGCTTGTCTAGTGAAGATATTGTCCTTAAAGTGATCCGACGAGACATAGTCATACGCTTTAATTCCCTAAATTTTTCCTGGACCGCCCTTTCGGGTTTTCAGCCCACCGGGAAACCCTTTTTTGCCCAAGTCGCCCTTTCGGGTTTTCAACTTCCCGGGTGTACAGATTTTTTTTATTTATCCCTAATTTTTGCCTGAACCTCCCTTTCGGGTTTTTCATTCACCGGGATGCCCATTTTTGCCCAAGTCGCCCTTTCGGGTTTTCAACTTGTCGGGTCGTTTATATGTAGTATCTTTTGACTATGACTGCATTCGCAGGGTGCGGCAGGTCATCGCCATACATGGTGGTCAGGATCATTGCCCCACCAGAAAAGATGTTTTTGATCACAAATGGTCCTTCGTTAGTAGGAGTCCATTTGCCCCTGGGATCACTTTGCGGCAAGATGACCCGCTT
The DNA here is from genome assembly GCA_948472305.1 of Vicia faba. Classification (NCBI taxonomy): domain Eukaryota; kingdom Viridiplantae; phylum Streptophyta; class Magnoliopsida; order Fabales; family Fabaceae; genus Vicia; species Vicia faba. The sequence goes on from OX451741.1 coordinate 226,330,183, forward strand.
GATTACAAAGTCCCCGACTTGATATACCTGGCGCCTGACTTTCTTATTGAAGGCCTTGATCATACGTTTCTGATACGCCTGACCATGGCAAACAGCAGTAAGTCGCTTTTCGTCAATCAAGTTAAGTTGATCAAGCCGGGTCTGAATCCAATCGTCTTCACTCAAACCAGTATCCTTCATGATTCTCAAGGAGGGAATCTGAACCTCGATGGGTAAGACAACCTCCATGCCGTATACCAAAGAAAATGGCGTTGCCCCAGTTGAAGTGCGTGCCGTAGTACGGTACCCGTGTAGAGCAAACGGTAACATCTCATGCCAGTCCTTGTAGGTGACTGTCATCTTTTGAATGATCTTCTTGATATTTTTGTTCGCGGCTTCGACAACACCATTCATCTTAGGCCGATAGGGAGATGAATTGTGATGTTGAATCTTGAACTGCTCGCACAGAGAGGTGATCATAGTATTGTTCAAATTTGTACCGTTATCAGTGATGATCCTATCGGGGATACCATACCGGAAAATAAGGTTCTGCTTGATGAAGCGGGAAACCACATTCTTTGTAACGGATGCGAAGGAAGCTGCTTCAACCCACTTGGTAAAATAATCAATGGCTACCAGGATGAAACGGTGTTCATTGGATGCTGTAGGCTTGATCTATCCAATCATGTCGATTCCCCACATGGCGAATGGCCAAGGAGCTGTTAAGACATTGAGAGGAACTGTAGGTATGTTTACCTTGTCAGTGTAGACTTGGCATTTGTGACAAGTACGAGAATATTGATGACAGTCAGCTTCCATGGTAGACCAGTAATAGCCTGCCCGTAGAATCTTCTTAGCCATCGTATGTCCACTTGAGTGGGTGCCAAAGGTACCATTGTGTAGTTCATCCATGATCTGCTCAGCTTCAATCTTGTCCATACAACGGAGTAGAATGCAGTCATGATTGCGCTTGTATAGGATACCATTGCTCAGAAAGAACTTGGCAGAGAATTTCCTCAAGAACTTTTTGTCATTGACTGAAGCTCCTTTAGGGTATTCTTGTGCTTCGAGATACCTTTTGACGTCATGAAACCAAGGTCAGTCCACTACTTCTTCGGTATTAATCTCGTGACAATGTGCAGGTTCGTCCATCCGTTCAATGGTGATTTGAGGAGCCTCATTATCCCAGTTAAGTTTAAACATGGATGACATTGTAGCTAGCGCATCTGGTAGCTGATTCTCTTCTCGCGGGAAGTGCTCGAAGGTGATCTGCTCGAAATGTGGTAACAATGTCAGGACATGCTCTTTGTAAGGGATGAGGTTTGGATGTTTAGTATCCCACTCTCCTTTTATTTGACTGATAACCAAAGCTGAGTCCCTAAATACAATCAATGATTTGATTCCCAAGTCAATAGCAGCCTTGAGACCAAAGATACAAGCTTCATACTCGGCCATGTTGTTGGTGCAGCTGAAGCAGATTCTGGCGGTGAAAGGTGTATGGCAACCTTGTGGAGAGATAAGTACTGTGCCGATTCCGTTTCCAAGTGCATTGGAGGCACCATCAAAGTACAAAGTCCATCGGGATCCTTGTTCAGGTCCGTCATACAGTATGTTTTCTTCAATGTTGCTCAAAGTCATGATATCCTCATCGGGGAAGTCGAACCTCATGGATTGGAAATCTTCGACAGCTTGATGGGCCAGATGATCGGCTAGCACACTCCCATTTATGGCTTTTTGGATCGTGTACTATATATCATATTCGGTGAGGATCATTTGCCATCTAGCGATTCTTCCAGATAGAGCAGGCTTCTCGAAGATGTACTTGATCGGATCCATCTTAGAGATCAGTAAAGTGGTATGTGTCAACATATACTGCCTTAGCCGACGAGCAGCCCATACCAAAGCGCAACAACTTTTCTCGAGCAGTGAGTAGCGAGTCTCACAGTCGGTAAACTTTTTGCTAAGGTAATAAATGACATGCTCTTTTCGGCCAGACTCGTCATGTTGGCCCAGTATGCACCCCATTGAATTCTCCAGGACGGTCAGATACATGATTAAAGGTCTTCCTTCGACGAGAGGCATCAAGATAGGATGTTCCAATAAATACTCCTTGATTTTATCGAAAGCAACTTGACAGTCATCATTCCATTTAACCACCTGGTCTTTCTTCAACAGCTTGAAGATTGGTTCACAGGTAGATGTTAGGTGAGAAATGAACCTTGCAATGTAGTTTAGGCGTCCCAAGAAGCCTCTGACCTCTTTCTCAGTGCGAGGGGAAGGCATTTCTTGTATAGCTTTGACTTGGCAGGATCAACCTCGATGCCTTTGTTACTGACTATGAACCCCAAGAGTTTACCGGACCTGACTCCAAAAGTGCACTTATTAGGATTCAGTCTGAGCTTGTACTCCTTCAACCTGACAAACAACTTTTGCAGATGGTCGAGGTGTTCTTCTTCTGTTTGTGAGCGGGCTATCATGTCGTCTACGTATACTTCCATCTCATGATGTATCATGTCATGAAACAAAGCCACCATTGCGCACTGATAAGTTGCCCTGACATTCTTCAGTCCGAATGGCATCACTTTATAACAGAACATACCCCACTGTGTAACAAAAGTAGTTTTCTCCATGTCTTCAGGGGCCATTTTGATCTGGTTGTACCCTAAAAATCCATCCATGAAAGAAAATACCTTATGTTGAGTTGTATTGTCAACCAAGATGTCAATGTGCGGTAGTGGAAAGTCATCTTTAGGGCTAGCCCTGTTTAAATCTCTGTAATCCATGCACATTTTGACTTTTCCGTCCTTCTTAGGTACGGGCACAATGTTAGCAACCCATTGTGGATAGGATGTAACTGCAAGAAAGCCAGCATTGGACTGCTTCATCACTTCAGCTTTGATCTTTTCGGACATGTCGGGCCTCATGCGACGAACTTTCTGTTTAATTGGTGGGCAGTCTTCTCTTGTAGGGAGACGGTGAACCACAATATCTGTATCTAGTCCCAGCATGTCTTCGTAGGACCAGGCGAAGATCTCAACATATTCATTCAACAGCTGAACTAAGCGCTCCTTGACATTTGGCTCTAGGTTGGCACCCACTTTAACTTCTTTTCTGTCTTTCTCTGTTCCCAAGTTGATGGTCTCTAACAACTCCTCATGGGGCAGAATAGTCCTTTCTTCTTGTTGCAGCAGTCTAGCCAACTCTCCGGGAACTTCACAGTCTTCATCACCTTCGTATTCGGCATGATTGACCAGATCTTCAGAGTCACTGAAGGCCATAGCAGAATTGTTACCCATGTAATCCGGAGTGGATGGGTACCTGCATTTTGTGAGTGTGGGTGTGTGTAAGGGATAGACACTTTTAAACAAATAAAATGTAAAAAGAAAGGAAATGAAAACAAAAGTTTATATATGAAAAAGTCCATGATTCATTAAAATGGCATATGAAGATGAAAAATCAAGCCCTTACAAATGGACCTATATGCCTCAGGTAAGGCATAAGGCAAAAAGTGTACGAATTGTTTAAGAATTATTACAGACCAACAGAAAATGTTCGAAAGATAAATTACTGATTGATGAAAGTAATGGGAACAAAATCCTTTGCCTCCCAATTGCGTAGTCCTCCTTCAACGGTCGGGAAAATCCAATCTTCAAAGTTGCTCTCATCTTCACCATCCTCCAAAGTATGAACTCCATTATGGGTGATCTTCAATGGTGGCCCTCCAGCCAAGGAGCGGCGCACAACCTTTTGAGCAGAAGCAGTGAAACCCAAGCCGAACTTATCTGTCTTGTAAGGAAAATCTGGCAGCTGACCCCATACTGTGCTTCCTCCTTCCTCAATCACAGCCTTCGCATCTTTAAGGGATGACATCCGGGAGACAGGTTTGATAATGATGGGTACAGAAGGCACTGTTGCAACTTCCTAAGCTACCTCCTCAAAATGCTGAAAGGGGGTTTCGATGAATTCACCATCCAATTCCAAATAGTGGAAAGAATTAAGATGGCTTATCATGTATTCCTCTTCACCGCGAACTGTCACAATTTTCCCCTGGACAGGGTACTTAAGCTTCTGATGCAGAGTAGATGTAACGACTCCAGCATGATGAATCCAGGGTCTTTCCAACAAGCAAGAGTAGGAGGGACGGATGTCCATGACATAAAATGTAGATTTGAAATTTTCCGTTCCCACTTTAATCAGGATGTCCACCTTCCCGTGGACCATCCGCTTAGAACCATCAAAGGCTCTGACAATGATATTGCTGGGCTTCAGGGTCAAACCTTCACAGTCCAATCTGTCCAATGCTTTCTTCGGTAAGACATTTAAAGACAACCCTGTATCAACCAGAACGTGAGCTAAAGTAGTCCCTTCATATTCCACCGAGACATGCAGCGCGTCATTATGCTTTCTCCCCTTAGATGTTAAATCGGCATCGGAGAAGCCAAGACCGTTGTCGGCTGTTAGGCTGGCTACACACTCCTGGAACTAGTCCGCGGAGGTTTCCTGAGGCATATGGGCCGTTTTCAAGAATTTGATCAAAGCTTTGGCATGAGCTTCGGAACAGAGCAATAGGGCCAGCATAAAGATTTTTGAAGGGGTTTGCCCCAGTTGTTCTACGACATCATAGTCGCTTTTCTTAATTATCTTTAAAATCTCCTCCATTTCCTTTTGAGTGGTCTCGGGGATGACCAAAGGCTGAGCCCTCATCCTGACGGGCGCTTCTTGGATCCCCTTACCTTTATCAGCAACAACAACAGAGGGTACAACTACAGGAGTAACAATTTCTTCAATAACTGGAGTTTGCACGGACATGTTGACCGGCACAGGAGTAACCTTTGGATAACTTGAGGGTCCGAAGATTGCCCTTGGAGGAGCAATCTCCGGAGAGAAAATTCTTCTGCTGCGGGTGATTTTACTCGTCCCAACAATATTTCCTATGTCAGGAGTCTCTTCATCGGAACTTTCTTCAACTGATTCAATCTGCTTAACACTGTGGTAGAAGATCTCTCCTCCATAATTCCACGGTATTGTCTTGTTGGACTTGTATGGGATAGGCCCCGACATAATTATCTTTCGAGGTACAATCTTTGGATCGGATGTAATCTTAACAGATCTTTTGGAGACCTTGGAAAGACTGGCGGAAATGGTAATTATAGCAATATCTTTGATAGGAGTTGGAGTAACAGGAGTTTTCTCAAAGAGGATTTCTTGATTATCCATTAGGCGTTGGATGCCTAACTTCAACAACGGACAGTCGAATTGTAAGGACAAACAAAGGTAGCAATCTTTTTCACAGCCCGGGAAAATCCCGGCTTTCAACAGATTCATCTTGATCATTGGTAATGGAGTCATTAAGTCATCAACAGTAGCAAGATAAAGATCTTCTACAACAGCATGGACATTGTGACCATGTTTTGTCATTGGGGCAGAGATCACATTAGGTTTTTCGGGGGCGTCAAACTCCACCTCTTTGGCATCTATTAAATCCTGGATCTTATTTTTGAGGGTCTAACAATTGTTGGTGTCATGCCCCACGCTATCTGAATGATAGGCACACTTGGCGTTGGCATGGTAAAAGGAGAAGTTGTATTCGGATTTTGCGGTGCCTCTCTCAGGGTTGTAAGGTTTAACTTTAAGAGATGGGGGAGAACCTGGGCAGGCGTCATGTTTATTTTGGTGAACTGCCTAGCAGGCCTTTCCGCTCTTTGTTGGTTGGTCCTGGGTTGATTGCTTCTAGGCTGATCAACTGCAGTCTTTTGAATCATTACAGCCCCCACCGTTGGCCGACGCTTAACTCTTCCTCGACCTCTTTGAGAGTAGACAGCTGACACCTCTTTCTTGGCTGGAAAGGTCTTCTTGATAGCAGCGGAAGCAGATGCATCCTTTTGAATTTTACCGCTCTTGATTCCAGCTTCAACTCTTTCACCAGTAAGAATTAACTCGGTGAACCCCGCAGACGAACTCCCGATCAAGTGATTAAAGAATGGACCTGACAGGGTCCCCAAAGACATATCCATAAGCTCTCTCTCAGACAATGGTGGCTGCACCCTTCCAGCCAAGTCTCTCCATTTCTAGGCATACTCTTTAAAGCCTTCATTAGAGACCATACCCATACTCTGTAATTGAGTACGAGTAGGGGCTAAGTCCGTATTATATTGATATTGTCTGTAGAAGGCAGCCGCCAAATCCTCCCAATTATGCACATCAGATCTCTCAAGCTGGTAGAACCAATCTAATTGCGTACCCAACAAACTATCTTGAAAAAAGTGGACCCACAGATCCTTATCAGAAGAATGAGGTTGGATCTTTCTGATGTAAGATCGCAGATGCATCTTTGGACAAGACAAACCATTGTATTTAGAAAATGTAGGCACCTTGAATTTAGGGGGAATCACAATCCCAACAACCAACCCTAGCTCTTCGAAGTCCAGTCTAGGCACTCTTTGTACCTCCATAGCTGCCAGACGCTCTTCCAGATTTTTGTACTTGTCGTCTGCAGGAGGGTACTGCTGCTCAGAGTAGTCTTCATCCTCTTCTTCTTCTTCCTCAGACTCGGAGGGCACTGCAGCTCCCTTTCCTTTACCTACCCCTTCATCAGATGTTGAGGGGAAATCCAGGACCCTTCTAGCTTGGTTCTCAAATCTTCTTCCCATAGTAGCCAAACCAACTCTTTTCTTTTTCTTTTTCTCATTTTCCTTTTCCTTTTCCTTTTCCAGCAGTGCTTTAAGATCCTCCTGACCCTTTGCCAAGGTCATGAGTAGTTATTGGAACTGTGAATTCTGCGCTTGTAGGTATTTGACCGTCTGCTCTATATCCATCTTGTTGAAATAAACAGCAGAGAGATAAGGAAACCTAGTGTGAAAGACCTGTTTATGCATATGATGAATGATATGTATTCATGTAATGCATTCAAGGATTCAGAAATTCAAATTTGTTGCAAACAAAAAAGAACGCACATCATATTAATAAGATAGAATTGTTAGTACATAAATGCCCCATGGGCAAAATAATACAAAATTCTAAGTTAAAAAGACGTTGCGCATCCTCTTTGGTGCGATGTAAGTGTTGAGAGTCTGCTCTTCATGGAGTCGACGAGTAAGTTCTAAAACCTTCTTCTCACTGGCGTAGAAGCTGGCTTCAAAAGTGTTCCGTTCTTCCTTGAGTTGTATCCAACTATTTTGCAAATCTTCAAGTGATGTTGGCATGTCAGGATGTAGGAGGGTGTATGGAACCTCTCCTTCCATAACAGGCTCTTTGATCACAGGGAGAATGTAGGGGTAAGGCATCATAACACTCTGGGCGCGGGTTCGTACCCACTTGAGGTAAGGCTCAAGGGGGATAAAATTCTTGTGTCCCAGGGTCTTACTGTCCACCTTGTTGGGCATCCTCCAAGCTCGGATAAACCTTTGTCGAAGTCCTTGAGCGTCATTGTCGAAGTCGAAAACCAAGTCTGGAATCAGCATGTCATGAGGGCCATCCCTTCGGGCATACCCAAATTGTCTCAGAGCCAAACATGGGTTATAAGTAATGCCTCCCCTAATGCCAAGTAATGGGACATTAGAGAATTCCCCATAATGATCAATGATGATGACATTTTCTCTGGACCGAGAACACCAATGAACATCAGAATGTGTAAGAGTCATCAACCTTTGTGACCACCTCAAGCCTTGCTCATTCTTCAAGACTGATTGGGGAAGGTGAGAAATAAACCACCTTGCTAGAAGAGGAGTACAACACATGAGAACACCTATTTTCCTTATTGTTCGTGTGTGAAATGAGTGTAGGATATCCCCAAGCAATGTAGGCACGGGATTCTGAGATATGAAAATCTTGACAGCATTCACATCTATAAGCTGGTCAGGGTTTGGGAATAAGACCAATCCATAGATGAGAAGTGCTACAATCTCCTTAAAAGCTTGCAGATCTAGAGAATTCCAGCAGTCTTGTACCTTCTCAAATAGAAACTTTGCCAAGAAACCCGTGACACCACTTCTGGTTTCCCAATGACCTTTGATATCAGATGGTTGCAAGTGTAAGGCTTGAGAAACATCTTCAGGCTTTGGCTCTCTTTTCGTACCATTGTAGGGTAGTTGATGGAGAATAGGAATCCTCAGGAGTTGAGAAAATTCCTCCAAAGTAGCCACTAGTTGGTAATCAGGGAATGTGAAGCAGTGGTGTAGGGGGTCAAAGAACTAGAAGAGAACTTTCACCATGTCTTCCTCTATGTTGGAGTTGACCAAGTTGAGAAGTCTACCATGTCTTTCAGTGAAGGGAGAATTCTCTGGAATCTTGGAAGCAAGCTCCTTGAGCTGAGGAGGGATTCTCACAAGGTTGACCTGGATTTTTTTCCTGCGGAGTGATTCCATAACCTACAAAACAGGAACAAAGATGAAAATACAAACCCTTGAAATGGTTAGTGGATGCATATGATGCTTCATGATGTTTATGATGTATGCACAAGTATATGTACAAGCAAATCACTCAAGATCCTAGTTTCAGGCTTGCATGGGGTTTCATAGGTAAGTACCCTCTTGAATTTTAGTTGGCTCAACCTGTCATATAAATAGTAACCGGGTTCTAAAGAGATCAATATAACCGGATTATTTTCGGTGTTCATTGTTTCAGTTTAGCCACTTTACTGGGGACCGAAATATTCCAAGAAAACAACCCTCAATGAGTGTAGTATCGAGTATCTACCAACTTCGGACTGCACCAAAGCCAGTCATCTCACTACCCCTAATAAGGCCAAGATGGTCAAGTAAAGGTTCTAAAAGTCCATTAGTGCTTCATGACATCACTCAGCGGCCCCGTATTCTCTTTGATTAACTCAAAGGCTACCGGTACCCACAAATATGTCGCATTAATATAGCTATTGCTTCAACCATGTCGGTATACTCCACACAGTTTCCACAACGTATTGCTATTTACCTATGAATGGTTCCCAAATCCGGGTAGAGGATTTTAAACCCAAACAATGGAACAAAGTGTAAAGCAATCAAAGCAAACAAGGTAAGCATGTAAAGGTGATCTAAACCCTAAGGTAACCCCACTTTTAGATTTCTCCCTAGCAGAGTTGTCAGTTTTGTGATACGGTGGGAGAACTGACTTGAGGTTTTGCGTTTGTGTTCGCAAATGTTTCGGTTTAGCAAGAGTCGCCATCGACTTTTTATTTTTATCCAAAGGAAAGGTCAAAAAGCACAGGAAAGACCTTTGAGATGTTTTCTTGGGTTCGGGGGGTAGATTATGAAAAGGGAAGGTGCAAGCACCCTTTTCATCCATGGTTATCCATGGGCTCTTAGTTACTTGTTTAGATCACTTGCTTTTGCTTTTCAATTGTTTGAAATGGTGCTTTGTGTGTGGTTTTGAAAATGTTTTGAAAAGAGGCCATCATTGTGGAAACCTTTGTAATGATTCTTGTTTGAATGTATATAAAGGTGTATTGTCTTTTGAAAAATGTTTCAATATTTGAAAGTTTGTTTTGGGAAAATATTTTGAAATTGTGTGTTTTGAAATTAGCAAGGATGTTTGCAAGAGATCAAGTAATTAGGAGTTGTCTACCCTAACTCAAAGATCTTTCCTACACATTTTTAACCCTTTGACATTGTTGTTTCACCATTGTATTTGGTAAACAACCTTGTATTTGGATGTTAAACGGGACAGGCGCGGGTCATCATATTGACCATGATAGTAATTGTGCTAAGTATCTTTAGCAAATTTTTGAGGGACTAGATCATTTTGTATAGGCAACCAAGATAGCGTCATCGAGGGACTATGATCTTTTTGTTTTGATTTTTGTTTTGCCAAGACACCTAACATGCATACCATGGCCATTTTAAAGGAAACAAATGGATGAAACCCTAGGGGTGCATGTGTGCATCGTGTTGTCATTTTCATGCTTTCATGTCTTGTATTAGGTCTAACTATTTGTTTTGATTTTGGATATTGCATACAAACCCTAATCTCTATCATGGCATATTTGAAAGCAATAGATGCGTAAAAGTAATCTAAGCTATTACAACATTGATATGGGGAGGGGGATACAATTTTGAATTAGGGGATTATTTGCAAGAAATTAAAACCTAAATCAACTATTACAACCAAATTGAATTCTTTACAAATAAATAAATGGACAATATTCAAATATGCAAATAAATATGAATATGCAAAAGTGATTCTTTTTGTATTTTATTTTATGTAAAAAATAAAATATTTAATGTATTAAAAAATAATAAAATAAAAGATTATTTTTATTAAGGGTGGAAACCCTAATATATTTTAAGAAAGTATATATATTAATTATATTATTTATGTACAATAAAATAAAATGAAATATATACAAATGTCAAAAAAAGTCAAAAAAAATAAAAATATGTTAGAAAAAATATTATTTAAGTATATAAATAATAAAAATAAAAATAAAATATTTTTATGTATTATTTTCAAGTTTTTATTAAAGAAAATAAAAGTATATACTATTCAATAATTATTTCTATGTCTAAAAAATAATAAAAATAATAAAATAAAATGTGGAAATTTATAAAAATATTTTTGGTATTTTTAATGTTTAAGAAAAATAAAATAAAGTCAGAAACTAAAAATGAAATTCAAAAATATAAAAATATAAAACAATGGGCCAAGGGGGTGTAAACAGTAAGGCTAGGGGTGCAAAAAGCATGAACAAGCCAGGCCCAGCCCATACTTGCCTTCGTCTTCAACCTTTGAATCAAAAAACGCGCGCCCTGTGTACAACTTCGTATCTCCTGTTTCAATGCTTAAAAACGAAAACTTGTAACATGAAAATTATAGAGCATAATCACACGATTCTAACCATGTAAAAAACTTAATCTAACTCTCAAAGAACAGAGAGAATTTCTCTGGCCCTAATTTCTAACCTAACTTTTTCAGAAAGTTCATCAATCAAATTCTCTCAACACAGTTAACTTAAATGAAATCTATGCATATGTACATCTTAAGGGCAATGAGTACTACATTTTTTATTCACAAACCTAAGCCTAATGTTTCCTAAATAGAGAGATAGAAGTTTGAACAATACCTGCTTCAGTTGAACTCGAGTATGGCAATGTGGAGGTTTTCAATGAGGCTTGAGATGCTTGAGAGCTTGCTTGAACTTCCTTTGACCTTCCCCAATGCTTAGTTTGATTTGAGTTTGCTTGAATAATCCTGTAGAAGTCAACCTGCACAAGCTGAATTCAAAAATGGGGAAGGTTGAAAACAATGTTACAGTTACTGGCCAATGGTTGGAATAACTTAGGTGGGTTGTATGGAATGTATTGGAAGAGGTTTGGGGCAAAATGCACGAGTAGTTTGTGATTTGGAAACAAAATTGCAGAAACTGCCCTATTTTGCAAGAAGAAGGTGTTTTGATGTTCAAGGGTGTTTGAGGATTGGATAGCTCGTGTTTCTGGCTCAATGTGATATGCAAAATTTGTTTGGAATGGTTACAAGAGTTGGTTTTATCTGATACAAGAGTTGTGTAGACTTTTGCACATTTCTTGGTTTTGAAGAAAAGTGTGAAGTGATCAAGAAAAGATCCTGTACAGGCCTCCTTCCTAGCTGCACAAAGTGGTTGTCCTTTTCCCCGAGTTTATGGAGTTTGTTTTCTGTAAAAGAAAGGGTTCAAAGCTCAAGAGGAACAACTTGACATAAAGCCAACTTTATGAAAATGGCAATGTTCACTTTTTGCTATTTTTGGATTAATCCCTTGTGTAAACCTCTGTTGATCAGAACAAAGCTTCAATCCATTGAGTTTGCATTCAATTTTTGAGTGTGGAAGGGTTTAGAGACCTTTAAGCAAGTACAAGTAAGGCTGGATAGAATTTGCAATTTGTAGCAACATGAAACATGCCATGGATCAAAGTGACTTTTTGCCAAATTCAAACCTTCGATTCTCCCTAACCATAAATGATTTTGGAGAGTTCTTGGACATTTTGGAAAGCTTGTAACATGATCTATAATCCATCTTTGAAATTAATTTTGAAATTACAATGGGAACTAGGTGTAAAATGTCCATGAAGATAGGTCAAAATCCTGCCTAAACTAGGGCAAAATTTCACTAAGTTAAAAGTTTCATGGACCCTTATTCCAAAAATCATATCATGAGATCCAAGAATATTTTGGGAAAACTTTGTGAATCAGAGTTATAGATTTTTTGGTGGACTACAACTTTCATGTTGTAAGTTTTTCTTGAATCCAATTGCATCATGGTGAAAATGTTGGGCAAAGTTGGGAAAAAATAAGAAAATTTCATAACTTAGAAAAATTCGAAGTTATGAAATTTTTTCAATCTTAAACCCTAATTTGAAAAATTAAGTTTCTTGATTAACAAGTTTCATTTTTTGACACATCTTGATGAAAAATGACCCTTGGCACTTGATTTTGACCAAAAAGTCAAAGTTTGACTTTTCAGTGTACAGTTGATTCTTGATCAGTTGACTGGAAAATTCATCTGTCAATCCAATGCTTTTGAGATATTTTGAACCTTGTGATTAGGTCAAGATGATACCATTGAGTCCTTGAATCCATGCTTGAACCCAATTTGCCATTGTCTAGGTGAAAAACCAGAAATTGCCCTTATACAGTCAAAACCCTAAAAATGACCATTTTGCCCTTTTGATGATCTGATCAAATTACTTGAGGAGTGTTGGTCCAAACTTGATCAAATGGTTCATATGAGTCTATAATGTTGATGTGGATCAAAAATCATGAGGTTTGACTGTAAATTGGCCACAATTGACTTTTTCCCCAATACAGCTGATTTCTAGGTCAACTGTCCAATTGACTGGGCAAAAATTTGATTCAAGGCTTGAAACTTGGTAGAGGCAATCTTATAAGTACAAAATGAAGTATGAAAGTCACTTGGAGCATTGGAAGTCCAAAAATCCCTTGCAAACTCAAACCCTAATCTCAGGTCAACAATGCAAGGAGATGTCTTGAGCAGAGCAAACCCTAATTCTGTCTGGAGTCCAAAGAGTCTTATGAGGGGAAATCTTGATAAAGATAAGATGGGCAAATTTTGGGGTACAGCATATACCTACAATGAACTTCCTTAGGTAAAAGTTGTGATTTCTAAAACGATAGGCCAGTGAAGGAGACGATGGCGTGGCAGCATGTGACTCATCCGTTTGAATTTCGCGCATTCCAGAGTTTGGCATTTTTCTTTTATCATATAATATTTATTGGTTATTGTTTATACAACTAACATAGCCAGCTCAGTTAGCAAGCGTGCAGTGTGAGAAAGCTTAAAGGCCTGGGTTCGATCCCCAGGTCCCAACTTTAGTTTCATATTATTTTTCCTTACATAATCAGGTGCGGTAGTATCCTGTGTGACCACCGTGCATCATCAGCGTAAAACCATCAAATCATCAACAAGCCAGATCCAAGGCTTCTCCCATCAGGGTCCACCATGCGCCCAGTCAAGCGTACACACAGGATCTGGCAAAGTAAAAAAAGGCCAGGAATTGTTGGGCCAAGAATTGCAAGCAGCACCCCTTTTTTGCTAAAAGCTACTGGGCCCATTCTTTTTTCTTTTCTATTTATTTCATTTATTTATTTAATTAGTTTAATTATTTTTTTAACAAAATCAATTTCTTTTTCACCAAAAAAATCATAAAATCAAGAGTTTCACAAAAATTAGAATTAGGTTTTATTTTGTCAAATTTAATTTTAATGTTAGTTTAATTTAATTTAGGATAATTCTAACCTTTTTTTTATAATTTAAAATCAATTAGAAAAAATTAGGGTTAACTCTTAATTTAATTTTTATTTCTTTTCTCAAAATAAAAAAAAAATACAAAAATAGGTTAATTTAATTATTTTTCTTAAATTTAAATTAATTAGTAATTAGGTTATTTTTATTCAATAGAACTTTATTTTCTCAAATAACACAAAAACCACAAAAAATGATTTTTCTTTTAAATTACAATTAGGTAGTTGGGGTCAAAACCCTAAATCTCTCGTTTTCGATTCATCGCGCGCGTTCATTATTTTTGCAATATTAATGTAACTGTCCATAGTATGTAATAGTTTAAATTAGGATTTTCTTTATTTATCGTCTTTTACGGGTTGTTTTTGGCTATGTAATTAATGCCTACCCTGAAGCCTTGTAATAGCGTAGTTTTACTTTCCCACATTTTTATTCTCGCAAATATTAACTGTTTAGATATATGTTAATAGGATTGCATGACAAGATTGCATGATGATTTAAAACGTCTAGAAAACCCTAATGTGCAAAGATAATAACTGAAATCAAATCACTCGCACATGTGCACTCCTAGGGTATACTCTCACTACGGTTGCCTTCGGTAAACGATCATTAAGTATGGGGTGTCTTAGTGGTTGCCCTCCTGTCTAACAAAGATCAAAAGTCCCGTTCAGAAATGTTGCCTCGGAAATGTTGCCTCGAATATGATCTTAAGACTCTAGGGTTATTACTAAGACGTCCTAACATTGCTTTAGTGATCGTACGTCCCTTACGAATTGACCCTTACAATTCCAATGACGGTGCTTCCTATTTCTCAATAATAAGATATCATCGTCTAAAGGAAACGAGAATAGAAACAATCTTTTTTCGAGTAGGTAGATGCTAGTAGGTACTTGCTCAAAACAAACAAGCTTTTTCACACCAAACACTTTTTCAAACAAAGTTTTCAAAAATAACTTCGTAACACTCTTGAGGACATAAACAAGGGTTAGAACGAAGTAAAACAAAACTTTTCAAAACACAAACACACAAGCAATTTTTAAAAAAAGATGAGCAAGTACCTAAGAGCCCATGGAAAACCATGGATAGAAAGGGTGCTAACACCTTCCCTTTCTATAATCTACCCCCCGTACTCAAAATCTCGAAAAAAGGATTTTTTCTGTGCTTTTTTCCTTTCCGGTTGGATGAAATAAAAGTCGGTGGCGACTCTTGCTTACCGCGACATTTTGCAAATAAAAACGCAAAACGCAAACCAGCATTTTCAAAACAGTCGGTTCTGCCACCGTATCACAGAACTGACGACTCTGCTGGGTACTAAATAAGTGGGGTATACCTTAGGATCTAGTTCATCATATTTGCTTCTCTTGTTTATTTTGGTTGCTTTACTTTTAAGGGTTTTGTTTGGGAGTTACTATAGATCCTAACCCGGATCCGAGGACACCTTTTAGGTAAGTAGCAATAAACTGTGAGGGAATTGTACGGCGTAGACTGATACGGTTGAAGCAGTAGCTACGTTGATGTGGCATAATGGTTAGTACCGTTATCCCTTGTGGAGAAACAAGGAGAATATAGGGCCGTTGTGTGTGTCGTTAAGCATCAACTAACCTTAGAACCTTTAATTGACCAACTTGGCCAATAGAAAGTAGTGAGATAGCCGGCCGCGGTGTAAAGCTGAGAACTGGTTGATACTCGATGCTACACTCATTGAGACCATACTCTCGAGATGGTTCCGACTGCAAGAAAAGATTGCGTGAGCTAAAACCATGACCGATGGAGGATGGTCAATGATATTGAGAACCTCTAGAACCCGGTTAATTTTTCTAGGACAGGTTGAAACCAACTGAACTTCAAGAGGGTACTACCTTTGACCTCATGCAAGCCTTAAACTTAAGGGCTTTGTGTGACTTGTTTGCCTTTGCCATGCCTGTTATCTGCTATATTTGTTGTTGTTTTTATCATGACATCATGCATCATAACATAGCATCCATGCTTCATTACACTAACCATTTCAAAGACCAAGGGAATTTATCTTTGTTCTGTTTTGCATATTATGGCTTCCATACGCAGAAATACCATCCGAGTTAACTTTGTGCAAATACTTTCTCAACTTAAAGAGTTATCCTCAAGAGTTTCCGAGACTTCTATGTTCATTAAGAGACATGGTCAGCTTCTTAGCCTGGTCACCTCAAAGCTTGATGAGCAGATGATGAGTGTACTTTTCCAGTTCTTCGATCATGTGCATCATTGCTTCACCTTTCTAAATTACCAGCTGGTTCCCACTTTGGAAGAGTTCTCTCACTTATTGGGCATATCCATTCTAGAGCAGGTGCCTTTCACAGGTATGGAAGAGACTCCTAGACCAGAAGACATTGCCTCATCTCTGCATCTAAAACGGGCTGATGTAGTATCCAATTGGGAAACACGAATCGGGGTCGAAGGTTTCTTAGCCAAATTTCTGATCGATCAGGCTCAGTTGTTCTGGGATAATTTGGATTTTCAGGCTTTTGAAGATATCTTGGCTCTCCTTATCTACGGTCTGGTTCTCTTCCCGAATCCGGATTCCTTTGTGGATGTGAATGCGGTCAAGATTTTCCTTTCCCGTAATCCTGTGCCTACTTTATTGGGTGATATCTTGCATGCCCTCTACACTCGTACTGTGTGAAGAAGAGGGACTCTTACGTGTTGCATGCCATTGCTGTCGAGGTGGTTTATTTCGCACCTCCCCAAGTCCGTGCTGAAGAACGAAGAAGGTTTGGGTTGGTCTTACAGGATAATGTCACTTACCCATACAAATATTCTTTGGAGTTCCCGGGCAATGGAAGACACTGCTGTCATTGATCGTTGTGGAGGATAACCTAATGTCCCATTGCTTGGAATCAGAGGGGGGATAACCTACAATCCTTTTCTAGCTTTGCGACAATTTGGTCGTGCTCTGAGGGATGGTCCCCATGAGCTACCTCTTGAGGATATTGCATTTGACTATAAGGAACATGTTGAGGAGCACCGCCGAAGGTTTATACGAGCTTGGGGCATGGTGAACAGATCTGACCCCCAAGAGCTAAGACCAAGGACTTCCCTCCCTATGCAGCCTTACCTCCAATGGGTTCGAGCTCGTGCACAGAAGCTTGGGATGCCCTATGAAGCCGTATTGCCAGTGATTGTGGAGCCCACCAATGAAGAAGGCGTTCCTTACACAGTTCTTTATCCTTACATTCCCACTGATCTCGGGGCATTGCAGAGGTCTTGGATTCAGCTGAAAGAGGAAAGGGATACTTATCGGGAAAAGTACCATGAGCAAGAAAGGAAGATCTTGAAGCTCACCAGGCAGCTCGAGGAGGAAAGAGTGATCAATGACTACGTCAGCACAAAGAGGAAGAGTCCATGGGACTTTTGATTTTGATTTTCTAGTTTTAGATTTGTTTTCCATTTAATTCTTTATAATGCCTTAAAGGCATTGTTGAACCTTTTACAAGTTAATCTAATAAAGTTTGTTTATTTTTGGTTTGAAAATTTAAATTTCCCAAAGTCTTTGAAATCATCACATGCGCGTCCCATTATCATGCACACCATTAAAGGTACCATTACAGGTTTCTAATCTTCATCGCTGTTTATTTCAGCAGAAATGTCTTCCGATCAAGCCATCAAAGATCTTCAGGCAGAGAATGCCCAATTCCAACAGATGTTCTTAAGCTTGGCTAAAGGACAAGAGGACCTGAAGACCTTGATTGTGAAAGAGAAGAAGAAGAAAAAGAAGGTCGGTATTCTGAACATGGGTAGAAGATTCAGAGAAAGGATAAGACAATCAACTGATCTGACCTCCTCATCCAAAGACGGAGAGAACCAAGAAAGGGTAAAAGACCCTAGTCCAACAGTCTCTGATAATGATACGGATTACGATGATGAGTAATATCCTCCTGCTGAGGATATATACAAGCAGCTAGAAGACCGTCTGAGTGCTATGGAGATTCGGAAGATCCCGGGTTTGGAATTCGGAGAACTGGGATTGGTATCGGAATTCAAAGCTCCAGTTTTTGCCAAGTACGATGGAGTATCCTGTCCAAAACTCCACCTCCGCTCTTACATAATAAAAATCCAACCGCACACTCCTGATAGAAATTTGTGGGTGCATTTCTTTCAAGATAGTCTGTTAGGGACTCAACTTGAATGGTTTTATCAGTTGCAAGGAGCCAATGTCCGAAACTGGGAAGATCTTGCTGCTGCTTTTTACAGGAAGTATCAGTATAACACCGACCTTGCTCCCACTCGTACTCAGCTCCAGGGTATGTCTATGGGTGCAAGTGAAGGTTTTAAGGACTATGCTCAAAAGTGGAGAGATTTGGCTGGAAGATCCCAACCCCCTTTGTCTGATAGGGAATTGGTTGACATGTTTCTAGGGACGCTATCTGGTCCATTTTTCAATCATCTGATCGGCAGTTCGACATCTGGGTTTACTGAGTTGATTTTGACTGGGGAGAGAGTAGAAACTGGCATTCGAAGTGGTAAAATATAGAAGGATACTTCATCAAGTGCAGTAAAGAAGCCTTTCACCGGTAAGAAAGAAGCTAGTGCAGTCTACGGCCCGAGGGGCCAAAGCAGACCTGAACACCGTCAAGCAGTAAATGCGGTAGTGATATCAAGACCCATAGTTGCTCCGCAACGCATTAATCAACAAAGGGTGGAAAGACCACAAAGGCAGTTCACCTGACTCAATATGACCCTGACTCAAATTCTACCACAGTTATTGAAGACCAATCTGGTAACTCTGAGGGAAGCCCCGAAAAACCCCAACACCACTTCTCCTCACTATAACCCAAATGCCCGTTGCGCCTATCACTTCGAAAGTCCAGGTCATGATACAAACAACTGTTGGTCCTTGAAAAATAAGGTGCAAGACTTGATCGAAGCCAAAGAAATTGAGCTTGACGCTCCGGAGAAGCCCAACGTCATAAATGCTCCCATGCCCAAACATGGTCATGGAGTAAATGCTATAGACGATGATTTATTTGTGACCTCCGTGGAAGAAATTTCTACTCCTTTGACGACAGTTAAGAAGAATTTGTTGTTGGCCGGTTTATTTCTGGGCTGTGGTGAAAGTTGCCACGTGTGTTCAATTCTGCCTGCTGGTTGCCACTTACTGAAATCAGATGTTCAACGCCTGATGGATAACAAAGAAATCCTGTTCGAAAAGACTTTGATTCTGTTGGTTCCAATTGAAGATGTTTCCATCATAACCATTTCCTCCAATCCTTCTAAGGTTTCCTCGAAAAAAACTTATTAGGATTACACCTGTCCCAAGATTTTCTCCGTTAATAATTATTGTCCCTGGTCCTATCCCATACACTTCGGATAAGGCCGTCCCTTGGAACTATGGTGCTGATGTGTATTACCATGGAGTTAAACAAGACTTAAAGAGTGAGGAGGCTGATGTTGATGTCAGCAATATTGTCGGGGCTAGCAAGGTCACCAGAAGCGGAAGACTCTTTTCTCCCGAGATTTCCCCTCCGACTGTCCATAAACCTGTTGTTATTCCATCTGCTAGTACATCAACTACTATCCCAATTCATATTCCAGTCATCACCCCTATCGCCGAGCCATCTGGGACTCGGGGCAAAGAAATCACAGGTGAGCCTGCCCGGACGGAGGCACCTAAGAAGATCATTGTAGAAACCTCGAAACAAGAGATAGAAGAAATTTTGAAGATCATCAAGAAGAGCGACTACAACATAGTCGAGTAGCTGGGGCAGACCCCGTCAAAAATCTCCATGTTGTCCTTGTTGTTGTGCTCTGAAGCCCATGCAAAGGCTCTAATTGCATTCCTCAAGACTGCGCATGTGCCGCAGGAAACTTCAGCCGATCAATTCAAAGATTGCGTAGCTAGCCTGACTGCCGACAATGGGTTGGGTTTCTCAAATGCAGATCTGACTGCTAAAGGAAGGAATCATAATGATGCTCTGCACGTCTCAATCGAGTGTAGGGGCACCACTATGGACCATGTACTAGTGGATATCGGGTCCTCGTTGAATGTTCTTCCAAAGAAAGCATTAGACCGTCTGGACTGTGAAAGTTTGATTCTAAAGCCGAGCAATATTGTGGTCAGGGCTTTCGACAGGTCAAAAAGGATGGTGCATGGGGAGGTGGACATCCCTGTTAAAGTTCGATCTCAGACTTTTTCATCCACCTTTTATGTGATGGATATCAGACCATCATATTCTTGCTTGCTAGGTCGCCCTTGGATTCATAAGGCTGGGGCAGTGACTTCCATGCTCCATCAAATGTTGAAATATCTGGTAAAGGGGAAGATTGTCATGGTACGAGGTGAAGAGGAGTATATGGTGAGTCATCTCAACTCGTTCCGCTACATGGAGATGGACGGGGAATTCATCGAAACCCCTTGTCAGAACTTTGAAGAGGTTCCTCAAACTTTAGCGTCAACTGAAGTTGCTACCGACAAACCTCTGATAAAGATGACTTTCCTCAAGGATGCCAGGGCTGTAGTTGAAAAAGGTGGGTGTACCAATTGGGGTCAACTTCCTGATTTCACGCACAAAACTGACAAATTTGGTTTGGGCTTTACTACATGGGCTCAGAGGGTTGTTAGGCACGCACGGATTGGAAGACCTCTCCTGCACATCAGCAATCAGGGAGTTAACGTAATTGAAGATGGTGAAAAAGATTCAAATATCGACAGCTAGATCTACCCTACAACCAATGGTGGACTAAACAACTGGACGACGAAGGACTTCATACCTGTTTCTTTTATTCCACAGTAATTGACTTTTGTTTTAAGATTTGTAATAGATAGTTGGAAACTTTATGGCCCGGTGCCTTGCCCGAGGCACCTTGGCTTTGCTTGTGAGGGCTTATTATTTGTCATTTTCATATATCATTAATAAAACATTGGACATTTTCTTGCATTACAAATTTTGAGCTCTTTGTTTTTCTTTTCTATCTCCCACTCTATCAAAACAGCTATTCGCTTACACACACTCACGTATCATAATGCAGATCCATATCCACTCTAGATCCCATTGATAACAACTTTGCTACTGCCAGTTATGACTTTGAAAATCCGATCGAACAAGCCGAGGACGAAGTTGAGGATGATTGTGAGGTGCCTGGAGAACTTGCTAGACTGTTACTGCAGGAAGAAAGGGCCATACAGCCTCATGAAGAGCCAGTTGAGTTAGTGAATTTGGGTACAGAGGAAGATAGGAAAGAGGTTAAGGTAGGTGCGAATCTGGAGCCTAGTGTCAAGCAACGGTTGATACAGATGCTACACGACTATGTTGAGATCTTTTCCTGGTCCTATAAAGACATTCCTGGTTTGGACACTGATATTGTGGTACACCGCCTACCAACCAAAGAAGACTGCCCTCCGGTAAAGCAGAAAGTTCGCCGTATACGCCCTGAGATGTCTGAGAAAATCAAAGCTGAAGTCATGAAACAGTTTGACGTCGGGTTTTTAGCTGTCACTTCTTATCCACAGTGGGTTGCCAACGTTGTTCCGGTACCTAAGAAAGATGGTAAGGTACGTATGTGTGTGGACTATAGAGATCTGAACAGGGCAAGCCCCAAAGATGACTTCCCACTTCCTCACATCGATGTTCTGGTCGACAACACCACGCAGCATAAGATCTTCTCCTTCATGGATGGTTTTTCTGGCTACAACCAGATCAAGATGGCTCCCGAGGACATGGAGAAGACAACCTTTGTTACACAGTGGGGCACCTTCTGTTACAAGGTAATGCCTTTCGGGTTGAAGAATGCTGGGGCAACTTATTAGCGTGCCATGGCCGCTCTGTTCCATGACATGATTCACCATGAGATCGAGGTTTATGTTGATGACATGATAGCTAGGTCCCAGACTGAGGAAAAACACCTAGATCATCTCCAAACACTTTTTGACAGGTTGAAGATGTACAAGCTGAGGTTAAACCCGAACAAGTGCACCTTCGAGGTAAGGTCTGGTAAGCTTCTCGGTTTCATCGTCAGTGATAAAGGTATTCAGGTAGATCCTGCAAAGGTAAAAGCCATACAGGAGATGCCGGCTCCCCGCACAGAAAAGGAAGTTAGAGGATTTTTGGGACGTCTGAATTACATCGCCAGATTCATTTCGCATCTGACTGCTACTTGTGAGCCAATCTTCAAGCTGTTGAAGAAAGATAAAGTGATAAAGTGGAATGACGAATGCCAGACCTCTTTCAAAATAATCAAAGAATATCTTCAAGAACCACCAATTTTGATGCCTCCAGTTGAAGGAATACCTTTGATCTTATACTTGATAGTACTGGACAATTCAATGGGGTGCGTGTTGGGGCAGCATGATGAGTCTGGCCAAAAAGAGCACGCTATTTACTACCTTAGCAAAACGTTTACCGACTGTAAGACCCGATAATCACTGCTCGAGAAAACTTGCTGCGCTTTGGCATGGGCTGCTCGCTGGCTGAGACAGTATATGATGACTCACACTACCCTATTGATATAAAAAATGGATCCAATCAAGTATATCTTCGAAAAGCCTGCCTTGTCCGGAAGAATAGCGAGATGGCAGATGATCTTAACCGAGTACGATATCCAATACACCACCCAAAAAGCAATCAAGGGGAGTGTATTGACGGGTCATTTGGCGCATCAAGCCGTGGATGACTACCAGTCTATAAATTTCGAGTTCCCGGATGAGAACATCATGTTGGTGACCGATTGTGAAGAACCTGGACCGGATGAAGTACCTGAGGAAGGATCCCGATGGTATATGTATTTTGATGGAGCCTCAAACGCGTTAGGTAATGGCATTGGCGCTGTAATTATATCTCCTGAGAGTTGTCATACTTCGTTCACTGCCCGATTATGTTTCAACCGCACTAACAATATGGCGGAGTATGAAGCTTGCATCCTAGGTCTTCGAGCTGCTATTGACCTGAGAATTAAGTTCTTAAGTGTATTCGGGGATTCCGCTCTAGTGATTGTCAGATCAAAGTTTAGTGGAATATGAAGCACCCAAATCTTATTCCTTACAAGGAATATGTATTGACATTGCTCCCACACTTTGAGGAGATAACCATTGAACATTTCCCCAGGGAGGAGAACCAGTTAGCAGACGCGCTAGCTTCCATGTCTTCTATGTTCAAAGTCAGGTGGGACAATGAAGCTCCCCAGATTACCATCGAGAGGTTGGACGAACCCGCACATTGCTGTGACATTTAGACTGAAGAGGTAGATGATAAACCCTAGTTTCACGAGGTAAAAAGGTATCTTAAGGCTCAAGAATACCCCGAGGGGGCATCTGTTAATGACAAGAAGTTTCTGAGAAGGTTTGCTGCGAAGTTCTTCATCAGCAATGAGATCCTTTATAAGCCTAACCATGATTCAACCTTATTGCAGTGTGTAGACAAAAGCGAGGCAGAAAGAATCATGGCAGAGTTACATGAAGGTACCTTCGGAACTCATTCCAGTGGACATACCATGGAAAAGAAAATCCTACGGGAAGGATATTACTGGTCTACTATGGAAGCCGATTGTTATCAGCATTCTCGAACCTGTCATAAGTGCCAAGTCTATGCTGATAAGGTGCATGTACCTCCAGTTCCTCTGAATTTTTTGACAGCTCCTTGGCCCTTTGCAATGTGGGGCATCGACATGATCGGCGAGATCAGACCTACCGCGTCCAACGGGCATCGTTTCATTCTGGTAGCTATTGATTACTTTACAAAGTGGGTCGAGGAAGCTTCTTCTGCTACAGTAACCAAGAACGTCGTAGCACGGTTTATCCGACACAACCTGATCTGTCGATACGGTGTACCAGAAAGGGTCATTACGGACAATGGTACAAATCTCAACAATACAATAATCACCGAACTCTACAAACAGTTCAAGATTCAGCATCATAACTCTTTTCCCTACCGGCCGAAGATGAATGGGGTTGTTGAAGCGGCTAACGAGAACATCAAGAAGATTATGCAGAAGATGACGGTGACATACAAAGACTGGCATGAGATGTTACCATTCGCTCTTCATGGGTACCGTACCTCAACACGGACGTCAACAGGGGTAACGCCCTACTCTTTGGTACGGCATGGAGGCGGTTCTACCCATCGAAGTCCAGATACCCTCTCTCAGGATTATGAAGGATACGGGTTTGAACGAGGACGAATGGATTCAAACCCGACTTGATCAACTGAATCTAATCGACGAAAAGAGGCTTATTGCTATTTGTAGTGATCAAACGCATCATACTACTGCAAGGTGATCCCAGGGGCAAATGGACCCCTACATACGAAGGGCCATTTATGGTTAAGAACATCTTCTCGAGAGGAGCTATGATTCTAACCACCATGGATGGTGACGACCTTCCTCACCCCATAAATGCAGACATAGTGAAAAAATACTACGCCTAATCAAAGACCCGCTAGGTTGACTGGCCTAGGAAAAAATAAGGGCTTCCCGACGAACCAAAAGGGTTCCGTAAAAATTAAGGGATGAAAATGAAAAAACTGTACACCCGACAAGTCGAAAACCTGAAAAGGCGGCTTGGGCAAAAAAGGGTATCCCGGTGGACTGAAAACCCGAAAGGGAGGTTCAGGCAAAAATTAGGGATCGAAGCGTAACACTGTGTCTCATTGGATCATCTTGCAACCAGAATTTAGTATCGACTATCAAGCTTGGACGGTGCCAATCAATCTGATTTACCTTTGACCAAGTAGCGAAGTGATAAGACGCTCGAAGATATAAGGGCAATAGCAGAGTTGGAACCCGATGGGATTGTTTCACATAGCTGTTTTTCGTTATTTTTCACAAATTGTATAATTTCTATCCTTTGGTGGCGTCCTCTTACTAGGACGTCAGCCTCTTGTACAAAACGCCTATTACATGCCAATTTCAGAAAAAATCAATACAATTCATTTTCACAAGAAATTTCAACTTGTTTTTCTTTTTTTGTTTTGCTTTGCAAGAACGTCCAATGATTCATTTTTGATATATGCATTTGAAAATAATTGCTGCTCATAAATATTTACATAAGAAAGAAAAGACAATTACTCGTGATTCCAGGAATAGGGACAAACAAGAAGTGTCCAAGCCTTACAGTTGCTCTACCCACCAGGTATAGGGATAGAGCCAGCTTAAGAATATGACTAAAGGTACATAAATTCCCCGCAGAGTAGGAAGTTTCCAAAGATAGTGATGTCAAATCTCCCCAGCTGAGGTTCACAATCGTAAGTGAATTGGCAAAATTCTCCCCAAGCAAAGTTTAGCTATCACCAGCAATAGAAGTTCACCATCAGCTGAGTTTATTTCTCCCACGGGTAGAAATTTAATCCCCGACAAAGTTCATTATCACCAGCAACGGTAATTCATCCCCAGCGGAGTTTTTTTCCAAATCAGTAGGTCTTCCAGCAGAATATTTCTCTTCCCCACAGAGTCATTCTCCCACAGGATTATTCTCAAACAGAGTCTCTCTCGGCGGTTTATTCTCAAGCAGAACGGACGCAAGTCTCCAGCTAATCATCTTCGGTCACTATCCCCAGCGAGAACGAAGAACTCACCTCCTTATACTCTCCAATAGCAGTCTGAGATTTATTCTCCCCAGCCGGAGAATATCACAAGAACATTGCATATTCGTACACCGTGGCATGCGCATATGCATCATACAACACAATCTCATTTATTTTGAGAAAATCATTACTCAATACATTTCATACATCATGAAATTACATACAATTAACTCTTTACCTTTCAGGGAAAGATGCAATCAAGTTCTCACAAATTTTCTCTGGTACAGTCAAATCGATACTAAGATTTCTATTCCAGTTCAAGTTATGAAGCCCGGAAATCGACCGGATAATATCTTGATTTCTCTAAATACTACGAAGCCTGGAATCGACCAGATAGTGGTATGTCTTAAATACAAGCTTTAAATCGACTGGAAAACAGCTTAACCCCCCTAGCAAGTTACTGTGAAGCCTGGAAATCGACCAGATAGCAGTACAAGATACCATGAAGCCTGGAATCGACCAGATAGTGGTATAAGACACCGTGAAGCCTGGCGAACGACCAGATAACGATATAAGACACTGTGAAGACTGGAGCACGACCAGATAGCGGCAAAGGACACTGAAACCTGGGACACGACCAGATAACAGTATAAGGTACTGCGAATCTTGGAATTCAACCAAATAGCAGTTTACTCGGCCAATTACTATGAAGCCCAGAAATCGACCGGATATTAGTATGCCTTAAATTCAAGTTGAAACCCGGATGTGACCGGATAACCACTTAATTCCTTCTGAAGCCTGGAGCACGACCGGATAAGAATTGAGAAGTTGCAAAGCCTGGAGCATGACCAGATAGCAAGTTTAATCTCATCTCCCCAGTAAGTCACTGTAAAACCTGGAGCCCGACCAGATAGAAGTCAGTCTTATTTTCCTCAGCAAATCACTGTAAAACCTGGAGCATGACCAGATAACAGTTCATTTCCACCTCCTCGACTAAGAGATGATTCCCCAATAGAGTAACGGACAACTGAAGTTCCTAAAACTCTATTTCTCCCAAGACAGAGAATATCATTCCCCAACGTAGTCCTCCTCAACAACAGGTGTACGGGATCTCACAAAGGAATCTCTTACGCGATCGACACTTCTTCTGATGGCATCTATAAGCCCATTCCCGATATCGCAAGACAAGTACCACTTCATGCGAGTGCAAATTTCTGGACACTCTAGTGTTCAATCATCTTCCACCTTCGGATCACGAAAGGCAGACAAGCCAATCTACATCCTCGGGTTTAAGAAGATTAAACAGGGGCAGCTGTTGCACCCTAAAATTTTCCCTCCCATATTTCTCAATACATGTCAAGTGATGTCCTCAAATTGCTCAAGGAAGTCCAAGGGTTGACCAGACAAACCCTCTCCTAAGACAGACTACACCAAATTAGGGTTGCATTTTGCATCAAGATGCTTGAGTCCAAAGGATCCCAAATTCTCACCATTGTCCTAATATGTTCTAAAGATCATCCATGTCAAGTTTCAAAGCCTCGCAGAAGAAGTTTGCCCAGTCAATTGCTCAAATGCCTGGAAATCGACTGTGCTAGGACAAAAGTCAACTGTGGCCCACATACAGTCAAACTTCAATATTTTTGGTCAACAATCTCATTTTGAAGTATTATTCATCATTTGATCAAGGGTTGATCATGATTCCTCAAAGATTGCTCACAATTCATCAAAACCCAAAAGTTGCTAAATTAGGGTTTTATAGGAAAAGTCAACTCAACTTTAACCAAGCATAACTTTCTCATACTTGATAAAAAATGACCCATCCAAATCTCATTTTTAAGAGGATGTAATTCCATACAATTCGTCTTCAGCTCCCAAGTTCAAAATATGCACTCACAAGAAGATATGAATTTGGACATTATAGGTCATTTTGGAAAGTCAACAAAAACACCTTTTGGGTCAAAGCTTCATACATGAACATGGAAGACTCAATTGAGATGAGACAAAAAGGGTTGCTTAGAGTACATCTTAAGCTTTCTAAAAAGTCAAAGAACACATCTCTAGGGTCAAAATTGAGAGAGTTATGCATTAGCCAAGTTGACCCTTTTTGCAAAATTGCCAAAAGTAAAAAATGTCCAAAATTGCATTTTTTGTCAAATGGGCCCAACTTTTTATGCTTGCACTGAGTTTGTAATGTGACCCACGACCCATGAGCCCTTACACTTGCCATTCTTTTATTTTTGTTATTTAATTTGATTTTATTTCAATTAAATCAAATAAAATCAATATAAAATAATGAAAATATCAAAAACTAGTTAAATCTTGAGATTTTGTGCATGATTAGGTCCATTTCATAGCTGGAGACAAGATCAAATCATGCAAGGCTCCATTTGGACACAAAAAGATTGAATTTGCTTGATTTGGAAAGATTTGGTGCAAGGATTGAATCATGAATCAATATTCATAATTGGAAAATATTTGAAACAAATTGTAACCCTAATACATTCTAGGATACATAAGGAACAAGTGCAGATAAAAAACAAGAGGCTAGAGGCGTGCAAAGGCAGAAAACAAGTTTAAAAATTTCAAGAAACATTTGCAGACCAATTTCCACGTTTCAGATCACCTCAAGTCATTCTAATCATATCAATCGTTTGTTGGACATCCCTGGATCGTGTTGCAACCGTTAGCAAGCTTCCCCACACCTTGAAACGCACCATAGTGGTCATACGGTTTGCATATTTTCTTGAATTCAAACACATTGATTCACACATATTTAACATGATTAATTGACATATTCTTAATCCTTGAGATGTTTGCAAGCTAATGGTTATATTTAATTGTATTTTTGTTGACTGAACACGAAGCTTCCATGGCTAGGGTTCTTGCTTCATTTTTAGGGGTTTTATGTACAGGGAAAATTGAACCTTAATAATGGTACCATGATGCTCGTGAGGTTGAAACGATTTGATTGGTACCATTGGTTTTGATTTATCATACATGTACAAGATTTTGGAAATACGCAGGGCTATACCTACCTGAACGTCCGTAGGTAAAAGTTGGGATTTCTAAAACGACAGGCAAGTGAAGGAGACGATGGCGTGGCAGCATGTGACTCGTCCGTTTGAATTTCGAGCGTTCCAGAGTTTGGCCTTTTGTTTTTATCATATAATATTTATTAGTTATTGTTTATACAACTAACATAGCCAGCTCAGTTGGCAAGCGTGCAGTGTGAGAAAGCTTAAAGGCCTGGGTTCGATCCCTAGGTCCCAACTTTAGTTTCATATTATTTTTCCTTACATAATCAGGTGCGCTAGTATCCTGTGTGACCACCGTGCATCATCAGCGTCCAACCATCAGATCATCAACAAGTCAGATCCAAGGCTTCTCCCATGAGGGTCCACCATGCGCCCAGTCAAGCGTACACACAGGATCTAGCAAAGTCAAAAAAGGCCAGGAATTGTTGGGCCAAGAATTGCAAGCAGCACCCCCTTTTTGCTAAAAGCTACCAGGCCCATTCTTTTTTCTTTTCGATTTATTTCATTTATTTATTTAATTAGTTTAATTATTTTTTTAACAAAATAAATTTCTTTTTCACCAAAAAAATCATAAAATCAAGAGTTTCACAAAAATTAGAATTAGGTTTTATTTTGTCAAATTTAATTTTAATGTTAGTTTAATTTAATTTAGGATAATTCTAACCTTTTTTTTATAATTAAAATCAATTAGAAAAAATTAGGGTTAACTCTTGATTTAATTTTTATTTCTTTTCTCAAAATAAAAAAATACAAAAATAGGTTAATTTAATTATTTTTCTTAAATTTAAATTAATTAGTAATTAGGTTATTTTTATTCAATAGAACTTTATTTTCTCAAATAACACAAAAACCACAAAAAATTATTTTTCTTTTAAATTACAATTAGGTAGTTGGGGTCAAAACCCTAAATCTCTCGTTTTCGATTCATCGCGCGCGTTCATTATTTTTGCAATACTAATGTAACTGTCCATGGTATGTAATAGTTTAAATTAGGATTTTCTTTATTTATCGTCTTTTATGGGTTGTTTTTGGCTATGTAATTAATCCCTACCCCGAAGCCTTGTAATAGCGTAGTTTTACTTTCCCGCATTTTTATTCTCGCAAATATTAACTGTTTAGATGTATGTTAATAGGATTGTATGACAAGATTGCATGATGATTTAAAACGTCTAGAAAACCCTAATGTGCAAAGATGATAACTGAAATCAAATCACTCACACATGTGCACTCCTAGGATATACTCTCACTACGGTTGCCTTCGGTAAACGATCATTAAGCATGTGGTGTCTTAGTGGTTGCCCTCCTGTCTAACAAAGTTCAAAAGTCCCGTTCAAAAATGTTACCTCGGAAATGTCGCCTTGAATATGATCTTAAGACTCTAGGGTTATTACTAAGACGTCCTAACATTGCTTTAGTGATCGTACGTCCCTTACGAATTGACCCTTACAATTCCAACGACGGTGCTTCCTATTTCTCAATAATAGGATAGCATCGTCTAAAGGAAACGAGAATAGAAACGATCTTTTTTCGAGTAGGTAGATTCTAGTAGGTACTTGCTCAAAACAAACAAGCTTTTTCACACCAAACATTTTTTCAAACAAAGTTTTCAAAAACAACTTCGTAACACTCTTGAGGACAGAAACAGGGGTTAAAACGAAGTAAAACAAAACTTTTCAAAACACAAACACACAAGCAATTTTTAAAAAAAGATGAGCAAGTACCTAAGAGCCCATGGAAAACCATGGATAGAAAGGGTGCTAACACCTTCCCTTTTTATAATCTACCCCCCATACTCAAAATCTCGAAAAAAAAGGATTTTTTCTGTGCTTTTTTCCTTTCCGGTTGGATGAAATAAAAGTCAGTGACGACTCTTTCTTACCGCGACATTTTGCGAATAAAAACGCAAAACGCAAACCAACATTTTCAAAACAGTCGGTTCTGCCACCGTATCACACCATGTCATAATTTATCTTGTATAACACATTTTCACTGAGGAAGAAACTTCCTGCCAATCTTCTCAATGTCTTTCTATCTTTCCTCGACGCACCAATCGGGTATTCCTGAGTCAGAAGAAAATGCTTGATATCATAATACCAAGGTTTTTCATCTGCTACCTCTTCTGTCGTAAACACATGAGAGGGCCTATCTAGTCGTCGAACTGTAATTAGGGGTATATCATTCCAAGTATTCACTTGGTACATGGAATCCATAGTTTCCAGAGCATCCGCCATTTGAGTTTCATCTCTAGGAATGTGATGGAATTCAACTTTATT
The DNA here is from genome assembly GCA_948472305.1 of Vicia faba. NCBI lineage: Eukaryota > Viridiplantae > Streptophyta > Magnoliopsida > Fabales > Fabaceae > Vicia > Vicia faba. The sequence goes on from OX451741.1 coordinate 226,360,676, forward strand.
GAAGAAGGGTAATAATCTTCTAGTATAATCTTTGTAAGGGATCAGGCCAGGGTGACGAGTGTCCTATTCTCCTTTAATCTGATTTATCATCAAAGCAGAATCACCATACACATCTAGAATCTTGATTCTGAGATCAATACCTTCCTTAAGAACCATGATGCAAGCCTCATATTCCGCCATATTATTAGTGCAATCAGATGTTAATCTCGCGGTAAAAGGAATGTATGATCCATGAGGAGTGACAATCACATCACCAATTCCTTTACCATAAGCATTCACCGCTCCATCAAATACCATACTCCAACGAGATTCAGGGTCAGGGCCCTCCTCAGGCAATGGTTCATCACAATCTTTCACTTTCAGGAACATCACATCCTTATCGAGGAACTCATATTCTGCAGACTGATGATCTTCCACCGGCTGGTGAGCAAGGTAATCTGCCAACACACTACTTTTAATAGCCTTTTGAGTGCGGTACTCGATATCATATTCAAATAACAACATCTACCAGCGGGAAATTCTCCCAGTAAGAGCAGGTTTTTCAAAAATATACTTGATTGGATCCATTTTGGAGATCAACCAAGTGGTATGATTCAACATATACTGCCGCAAACGCTTTGCCGCCCAGGCCAAAGCACAACATGTCTTTTCCAACGTGGAATACCGCGACTCACAATCAGTGAACTTTTTGTTGAGATAATAAATGGCGAACTCCTTCTTTCCTGTTTCATCTTGTTGTCTCAGAATACAACCCATAGATTTATCTAACACTGTTAGATACATAATCAACGGTCTTCCTTCTACGGGAGGGAGCAAAATAGGAGGTTCAAGCAGATATTCTTTAATACTCTCAAATTCCCTTTGGCAGTCATCTGTCCACACACAACCTTGATCTTTCTTTAACAACTTAAAGATTGGTTTGCATGTTGCCGTCATGTGGGAAATAAATCTGGAAATATAATTCAAACGCCCGAGGAAACCCCTAACTTGCTTTTTAGTTCTTGGTGCTAGAATTTATTGAATTGCTTTGAATTTATCAGGGTCAACTTCAATTCCTTTCTGGCTAATAATAAAACCCAACAATTTCCCCGATCTAACACCAAACGTGCATTTATTTGGATTCAAGCGGAGACGATATTTCCTCAAACGCTGAAATAACTTCAACAAATCTTCTATATGCCCTTCTTCAGTTTGGGATTTGGAAATCATATCATCAACATATATTTCAATTTATTTGTGCATCAGATCATGGAATAGGGTTGTCATAGCCCTCTGGTACGTTGCACCAGCGTTCTTCAACCCGAAGGGCATCACTCTGTAACAGAATGTTCCCTAGGGTGTGATAAACGTTGTTTTTTCCATGTCCTCTGGAGCCATTCTTATTTTATTATACCCATAAAATCCATCCATGAACGAGAATACCTTGAATTTTGTTGTGCTGTCCACTAACATGTCGATGTGAGGCAATGGAAAATCATCTTTTGGACTAGCTTTATTTAGATCTCTGTAATCTACGCACATGCGGACTTTTCCGTCTTTTTTCGGTACTGGGACAATATTGGCAATCCATTGAGGATACACTGACGTCACAAGAAAACCAACATTAATCTGCTTTAGGACCTCCTCTTTGATCTTTACTGCCATATCTGGGTGAGTTTTTCTCAACTTTTGTTTAACTGGAGGACACTCTGGCTTCAACGGCAAACGATGCTCGACAATATCTGTATTTAGACCAGGCATATCTTGATAAGTCCAAGAAAAAATATCCACATACTCTTTCAACAGCTTAATCAACCCGCTCTTTACATCAGGATGCAATGATGCTCCAATCTTGACTTCCTTCGGATCTTCTTCTGAACCCAAATTAATCACTTCCAAAGGCTCCTTATATGGCTGAATGGTATTTCCCTCGTGCTCAAGCAACCGTGAGACCTCTTCCGGAATCTTATCATAATCTTCTTCTTCAGCCCCAAACATAGGACATTCAAAGTTGGGAGAGGGTGCAGGGTCATTGTATTCAACGGGTTTTTTAATTAATCTGCACATATGATTTATGATTGCTTTTAGAAACTGACACATATAACAAGTGATCATGCAGATTAATTTTCAATTATTATTTATTTTGAAAGGGTTTTTTTTTATTACCATTTCCCAAGAAAAAGCAGAAAATAAAGACATATTTTTGGAAGTAAAGACAACTTTTATTAATGGTCTTAAAAGTCATAGCAAACAGATAAGCCCTACAACATTAATACTTCCACCTTGGGCAGAGTGAAAGCTTTTCAAAAGAAAGAAACAGATTAACAAAACAAATTACTTTGAAACATGTATGCAAGAAGGAACATCAATGGTGACCCAGTTCTGAACGCGGACTCCATGCGTTACATAATTCGGTACTTCCTGCTCTGCTTCATCCTCTTCAACAACATTAATTCCAGAATCAATTGGATGGAGGTAGCCTCCGCTGCGGAAAACATCATGATAACTGTTCACAGTAGACTTTGACTTTAAACTTTCGCCTTCGCCATTCCTCGAAGAGAAACCCAAACCAGCCCTGTTTTTGTTCACGTGTGGATCCACAAGTTGTCCCCAAACTGCATTATGACCATTGCGCACAACCTGCTGTGCGTCCTTTAGGGAAACCACAAAATTCTCATTCCTCCTTATGTTGTCAATGGATAAGGCTTGGAATTGGGTTCCAACAACAGCCTCATCTGCTTCTACAATACTGAAAGAGGATAGATGGGATATCAATAATGCCTCCTCCCCATTTATGATCACTACCTTCCCTTCACGCACAAACTTTAGCTTCTGATGCAGAGTTGAAGTGACAGCCCCTACTTCGTGTATCCATGGCCTTCTTAGCAAGCAGCTATCTGCGGGAATAATGTCCATGACCTGGAAGGTTATCAAGAACAAATATGGTCCTATATGGATGGGCAAGTCCACTTCACCGATGACAGATTTCCTCGACCCATCAAAAGCCTTCACAATAATGCCACTCGGGCGCATAGGTGCTCCTTGATACTTTAACTTCATGAGAGTACTCCTCAGTATAACATTCAACGTGGATCCATTATCAATTAGCACATTGGATAGCGAGTCATTCTTGCAGTTCATAGATATGTGGAGGGCCAGGTTGTGATTCCTCCCTTCATCTAGTAACTCATCATCGCATAAACTCAAGTTGTCACATGACGTAATGTTTCCAATTACGCTGCTGAATTGATCTAACGACATGTCACTCTCCCCAAAAGCTTGGTCTAGTACTCTCATCAGTGATTCTCTATGAGCAGAGGATTTCATCAATAAAACCAGGATAAATATCTTTGAAGGAGTCTGCAGTAGCTGATCTACAATTCTGTAGTTGTTCATCTTAAATATCTTCAAAATATCATCCACTTCTTGCTCTAATGTGGCCCCGCTAGTCTCTCCTGTAGCCTTCTTAGGCTCATCATTCTCAGCAATTTTCTTTCCAGCAACAAAATCTCTTCGTACAACCGGCGCAAACACACGACCACTATGGGTCACCCTGCTATTTTAAGCTATATTTCCAACATCAGGCATTGGCTGGATGGGAACTTCCACCCCATCTTCTAATATTGTAGCGTTGTATTTGTAAGGCACAACCTTATCTGATTTATAGGGAATAGGACCTGGCAGACTAATTACTAATGGGGTAACAACTGGTTTTCTATGGTACTCCACTTCAAGATGAGAAGGTGCACCAAAACAAGGTACAATGACGTTTACCCCTTCCTCAACACAATCAGGCATCAAAAAGTCATTTCCGGCAAACAAATCTTTGTCTGAAGAGAAATACTCATCCGCGGAGGCATACTCTTCCTCTGACTCCTCTTCCATTAAACAAACTTCAACCATATCAATCTCATGATAATCATCTCTCTGACCTATAATCTTGATAGTTCTATTGTCTAACAGCAGCTGAACACCCTCCCTCACAATAGAACATCCTCGGGGGTCTCGACAGCAAACTATGCAAGATCCATATTGGTGTTCTACCTGACCAACAGTACAGTAGAAGGTAGCATGCAACTGCACGAGATCCTCATTCAAATACTCCACATCAAAAATTCTGAATTCACCAGGACATCCGGAAACCATATTCACTTCCTCTTCATATTCCTCCCTAGGCCTGATTATATGGATTAAACCCTCATCCATTATCTCCTGTAAATCAGCCTTTATCTTCTCGCAACCCTGTATGTTTGTACTGCAAACAGCACAACCGGCATGGTCATGCGTATAATAGCTGAATTCACAGAGGTCTGCATGCATCTTCACCAAATCTCCTCTAACCAGATTAATGTCAAAAATCTGGACATCGCCTGGACAACCGGCCACCATATTCACAGCATTCACCCCCCCCCCCCGTGCTTGGGTAGAGGATTATCTTTCACATTAGGTCCCATGTCTTTGAAAGATAGAATTCTAGACTTCACCAACCTTTTCACTTCAATCCTCAAAGGATAACAATTCTCAAGACTATGCCCTGGTGCTCCCTGATGAAAGGCACACGTCTGGTCTGCTTTGTAATACCAAGGCAATGGTGATGGTACGGAGGGAGGTGGTCATGTTTGGACCAACTTCTTCTGAATCAATGCCGGTAGTAGCTATGCATAGCTCATGGGAATAGGGTCATATTTCTCCCTTCTCTGATTATTCCCTTGGTTCCCCTGCTGGGACGGTCTTTGATAAGCAACGGCAGTCGGAGCGGCACTCATTACAGGAGTAACTGAGGCGACTTGCTGGTGACGCTGATAATTCCTTCTAGGAGCGTTTACCCTCCTCTCTTGTATAATAGCATTTGTATCCCCCTCTTTCTTCTTAGTAAACCCATAAGATGGCTTCTTCACACCTCCGGATCCTTCACCCTTCGTCAAACGGCCTTCTCTTACTGACTCCTCTAGGCGGACACCCATTCCTACCATCTCTGTAAAATCACTTGGGGCACTTGCTACCATTCTTTCATAGTAGAAAACGCCCAGCGTCTTTAGAAAATTTTTAGTCATTTCCTTCTCCTCCATGGGAGGAATCACTTGGGCAGCCACTTCGCGCCATCTCTGCGCATACTCTTTGAACGATTCCCTGTCTTTCTGAACCATGGCCCTAAGCTGGTCACAATCGGGCGCCATGTCCACATTGTATTTATATTGTTTTATGAATGCTTCTCCCAAATCATTAAAAGTATGGATGTTGGCATTGTCTAAACTCATGTACCAATTCAACGCCGCGCCAGTCAGACTATCCTGGAAAAAGTGAATCAACAGACGCTGATCATCGGTGTGGGTAGACATTCTCCTCACGTACATCACTAAGTGAGCACGATGTCAAGTGTTGCCCTTGTACTTCTCAAACTCCAGAAATTGAACGTAGTAGGTACTTTAACATTCGGGACCAAACACAGCTCATTCACATTCTTCCCAAATAGCTCTTTTCCCCTAAGAGCCTTCATCTCTCTTTGCATTCTATCAAACTGCTCTTGAAAATCATCCATTCTGTCATAAAGACCCAAGTCTTCACTCGACGAAGGGAAAGGACGACACACATCTTCATTAACAAACATAACCAAATTCACCGAAGGAGGTGCAGCAGGGACAACATGCACCACAGGAGGCGCAGGAGTAGCAACAGTCTGAACCACGGGAGCATATTGAGGGCCAAGATTGAAACCTTCAGGTGTGAAATTCTCTGGCATTCCCCACGGATAACCTTGAGGCATACGGTTTTGAACAACAGCCGGAGTAACGGATACAGGAACAATCAGAACTTCATTATTTTCCCTTGTTGGTTGAGGTTGAACACTCAGTGGTTGATTCTTAGCAACCACTAGAGCTTCCATCAGAGTAGTCAAATTGGCCAAGCCATCCTTCAAAGCAGAAACTTCTTCGCGCAGCTCGCGATTCTCCTGTTCTAAGTTGTCCATTTTCTTTTTGAAATTAGCCCGAGTGTTGTAGTGATGAGTCAGCTTGCTGAATGAAGTAAAAAGCTGGGTAAGGCACCTAGATATGCATAATAAATGCAAGAAATATGTGCAATATGATGCATGCTATGCAATGTATATGATTATTTTTACTTTATCATTTAGTATTTCAAGGGATTTAACGTTTATAGACATACTGCAAACATCAAAATAATAACGCATTTGAAATACTAAATTTTTTTATTATAATAACTTCAAAATGGATTACAAGTTTCAATGATCCCAAGTACAAGATGAAAATACAATCTAAAAATCCCGAGAAAAAGAACTGATAGAGATCAATCTGTACGCTGGCGCTTCCCCGTGAGCCTGACAATCTGAGCCTTCAACCTCTGGTTTTATTCCACATGTCTGATGGCAACCTCTTTCCAATCATCTGGATTAGGAAGTGAGTAATCAGCACCTGTTTGAGGCTTAGGAGAAAATAAATCCCCTTTCCTCTCCATAGACTCTACCGCTCGACTCTCAAGGATCTCGATCAAATCGTCTTTCTCCTTCAGGTCTACTCTGTAGGAACTCTCTAAAATCTGGAACTTGGTCTTCCAAGCATCCCTTTCCTATTGCATCCTAATCAAAGCAAGTTGCAACTCTTCTAGATCGTCTAATAAGGGAGGAGTGGTCTTCACAAACAAATCAGGCATGGGTGTCTCCTGAGTATACGACATCTTCAATTGAATGGCTCTCGCTCGGACCCACTGAAGATATGGCTCCAAAGAAACAACACCCCTAGGTCTCAAATCCTTCCTACTCTTCTTATGAATGTGACGCCAGGCCTTTGCAATCTTCTCCCTAGCTTCCCTATGGTATTCTCCCTCCTTCAGAAAGAAACTACTCAAATGAATATTATTCGGTTTATCCCTCATCAGATAACCAACTTGTCGCTGTGCAAGAACAGGGTTATAGTTAATTCCTCCCTTTGTACCAAGAAGATACACATTGGGGAAACTACCACAACTGTCAATAATCTTTATATCCTGATAAGCTCGATGATACCAATCAATATCCGAGTGAGTAAGTGCCATGATCTTAGGAGCCCAACGGGGTTCCTTCTTGACATCCTAAAAAGCATCAGACTGAGGCATATGAGAGATGAACCACCGGTACAACAGAGGCGTTCAACAGATAATCATTCCCCCATGATAAGAATTCCGAAGATGAACAGAGTAATAAGCATCACCCAACAGTGTAGGAACCGGTTTTCCAATCATGAAAATCCTGATAGCGTTAATGTCGACAAACTTGTCCACATTAGGAAATAAGAATAATCCATAAGCAAGTAAAGCAAAGATGGCGTCAAAAGCAACCGTATTCTTCATCCTGGCAAAGTAACGAGCTTTCTCCAATAAGAACTGAGCTGGTAATCCTCTAATCCCTCCTTTAGTAGTCATATGGGCTTCCACCTCAGACTTCCCCAGATGAATCAAAGCAGCAATCTCATGTGGTTTTGGCTCACCCTCCAAACCAGTAAAAGGAACACGATCGATAATGGGTAAATCTAATAGATAGGAATACTCCTCTAGTGTAGGCATCAACTGATAATCAGGAAAAGTAAAGCAGTGATACACCGGATCATAGAATTGGACCAAGGTCGAGAGAATACCCTCCTTCATCTTCAGCTTCATGAGAGAAATAATGGATCCATACTTCTTCCGAAAGTCTGCAGAACACTCGATCTCTGGAATTAGATCGATCAACTCATCTATCTTGGGATCCTTGAAACTGTATTTCCCGGTCTTTCTCTTTCCAGAATCCATGGTTAAAAGTACCTGAGATATTCACAAATAGTCAACCTTTAAATCCCTTGAAATATTGTTTTCTTCAAAAGATGCTTATGAGTGCATGGATGCATGATGCAACAATCATACACAAGATCACACATATAGGGTTCATAGGTTCAACGTCACGAGCATGAGGTCGAAGGTACTACCCATAAAGTGTTGGTCTAAGAGTTATCACCTGCCGATCAAGGTTCTAGAGGTTCCCAGAGTCTACATCCTTCCTTCGGATATTACCAACTTCTCGATTAACTCGGTAATTAGTAATATTCTCAAGAAAGACTCGTCCGAGTGTAGTATCGCCTGACAACTATTTCCGGATTACTCTGTCATAGCTTATGCACTACACCTAAAAGGCTAATATGGGTTTGGTATTCTACGGTCCTCAGTTTCAGTAGGCTCCCAGGTCGAAAGTAGTACGTCTTCCCGATTACTCGGTAAACGGCACTACAGTCAAAGGGGCCTCCACTGAGTGGGGGATCTCATGCCTCCTTTTTTGGGATTACTCCCTCAAAGTTAACATGACTATACCACCCGTCCTATCTTAAAGTTTTCCCAAGTCCGGGTATAGGACTTATGAGTAATCACCAAGCACCCTGAAAACCAGGAAAATCCAAACAAACATATATATAAAATATAACACATAAACAACAATAACACATATACAGATAATAAACAAAGATAGGCTTAACCCACTTAGGGATGACCAACAAGAGGTCAAATTTTCCCCAGTGAAGTCGCCATTTTTCTGTAGCGGTAGAAATGTTCAAGACTAAGCCATTGGATTGACTAGACTTACACAAATCAAAAATAAAAATCGCCACCGTGCTTTATTGTTTCCAAAGGAATGGGAAAAGAGCGAATAACCCAAAAAAAGGGGGAAAGATTCAATGTAAGGGGGTTGGTTATGCAAAGGGAAGTTATTAGCACCCTAAACATCTATGGTACTCTGCAGGAACCTCTTTGTAAAATCTGTATATTTTGGCTATAAAAAGGTGTTGTATATAAAATGGATGGTGGAGGTGAGAAAAGAAATATATTTTTTATGATTTTTGCACCTGCCGCGGTTGCGAACCTTTAGTGCCTACATACCACCTTTCATGCAATAGGGGATCAGGGTACACGTAGTTCCCCTTTTAAAAAATTTGAAACGCATGTGTGTTGGTTGATTTTAAGAGATAAGACATCACTGTCATTGTCCGTGTGGAAAACATACTTACTACCCACAATCATGAGAAAGGAGAATTTGCATCATCTCAAAGTGGAGGATATGGCTTGGATTTTAAAATCAACAATGCCTCACTCAACACCCAAGTGGAAAATATCTCACTTCACTACATATTGTAGAAGTATAGTTGTTTGCATCACTACAAGGATTGACAAGAGTCTAACCTTTTGAGAAAAAGTTTAAAGATAAAAAACCAAAGTGGAAAAATGGTTTTGAAATGAGATTGATTGACTTTTAGTCTTCTCACAAAAATGTCAAAGTATTATTAAAATGATTGTGGTTTATTTATGAAAATATTTTGAAAATGCATGGACCTAAGTCCAAGTTTATTATGAAAGTAGTTTAAGTTTCAAAACAAGAAGGGTTTAAAAAGGAGGGAGAAGATTTTTGAAATTAAAGAAGATGGGAGGAGAAGAAGAGACTATCCTAAAGCATAAGGTAAAAGCTAAGGATAAGATCCATCTAACCAACAAGAAGCCGAAGCTTGACATTATGAGCCAAGATAGAATTCCCATTCTTTGGATTGAAACCAAGCAAGCAAAGATACTAGACCTCTTCAAGTGTATTAACTCTTCACAAAAATTGGGCAGAGTAACGACTGTATACGGGTGAATTCCAGATTATGAACAAAGAATGTAATCACAAAAACCTACACACAAAAACAAACAAGCAACCCAATGTATTGAGGTAAACCTCAAGAACTCCAGACAAAATAATCAGATAAGATCACAAGGTCTCCAAGATAGGCCAAGGTTTCTAATCCTAAGTCCAAGAAATAGTCCCATGCTCCATAATGCCAAGGATAGTAACCAAATAGTCCAAGTACCATTAAGAGTTTTTTAGGGTTTATGTTGATTATTAAGTATCTTAAGAAAAGAAAAGAAAAAACTCAAGTGAGCAAAGTAAAAATGACAAGAAAGTAAATGCTCAAATGAGCAAAGATGAAAATGGCATGAAATGAAAATGCTAAAAAAAATAAATAGTGCATAAAGCATAAAAAAGAATGAAAGCATAAGATAAACAAGTCAATAATTAGTGGTTAGTTGGATGGCCATCTTGAAACTTGCATTTAGAACTCATTAGAGGATTGGTAGAACCAAAGCCTCCACACAACAAGTTGCATTTGCTTTTTGTCAAGTATATCATCCATTTAGAATTCTCATAAGTACCATTTAATGATCAACAATGTTTAAGTGATCTGCGTTGACCAAAGGTGTTGTAGATCCATTAGAGGATTGGTAGAACCAAAGCCTCCACACAATGAATCTTAAGGTTATTGGATCAAAGAGATCAAATTAACATACTTGGGCTTGCAATCATAAGTTTGGGCCACGAATGATCATTTATTCGAATCAGGACAAAATTTAGCGCTATGTTAAACAATCGTAAGTGGACTTATATAGAAGTCGCACCTATTTTGAGGCCGGTCAATAGCAATCTATGCACCATTTGTTTTGAGACATGATATAGAGATCATGCTCCAACAACATTTAGTGCAATGAGAATGGGATGAGATGAAGAGGATTAGGGCAAAATGATTAATAAACCACTTTTGAATTAAAAATTTAATCAAACTATTATTAAAATCATTCATCCATTTTGGTGGAGTTGAACTCAACACCTAAGATCCAATGATGTTAATAAAGCCATGATCAAAAAATCAACTCAAGACAGCCAGAAAATAATCACAAAATAATATCATATTTAATAAATACATTAAAAGGTTTAAAAATGTTTTAAAAATGGAAAATAATGAGGAAAATATCAATTATGTTCAAATTAATCAAGAAATGAAAAATAAGGCCATAGAAAAATCAGAAATGGATCCAAATATTTTTATAAAAATTTTGGTAATTTTTAAAAGTCAGAAACTATTTTTAAAATTAAAATAAATGGGTAAAATAAACAAAAATAGTAAAAAATAGTAAAGTCATAAACAAAAATAAAATAAGGTCACCAATATTTGTCACAATATCATTGGATCATTCCATAATTTTTTCAGAACTTAAAAATGTATAAAAGTATTTTTAAACATTTTAAACAAATCAAATAAGTGTAAAATTTACAAAAAAAAACACCAAAACACAAAATTAAATTGTAAAAAAATAAAAATCAGAAAGAGAATAATCAAAAGTATTTTTCATAATTTTTGGACTAAAAATGAATTTTCTATGTTTTTTTTGAAATTTAAAACAATTAAAATATAAAAATCAGAAAAAGAAAATAAAAGTAAAATATGTGGACCATTGGATGAGAGTCAAAACGCGTTAGTAATCAAATCCAAGGGATCTGGCGCGCTGTGCATATCATGGTCATTAGTGAATAATGTACAGAATCAAATATAAATCAAATTTTTTAAAATAACAAATGGCGTGCCATCATTGGTTGGAAGATGACATGTAGGTCATCTTCAACCTCCAGCCAACGTGATTTGCAGGTCTCTCAAACTGTAAAATCAGAAGCTCAGACCTATGCCAATCGCTTCGTCTCTTTAAGACGAAAACAACCACACTCTCGCGCCAAATTTATATAAATTGTAGCTCAAGCAATTTGGAAGGAAAGTTTTGAAAAGAGATTTGAAAATTCATGGTCAAAACGTATTTCCAGTGAAATGTAAGTGTTTTGACTAGAACCAGGGCAATGAGAGCAACACAATGATATCAGAGTTTTGAAGAATTGATGAAGGAATCTACCTATTGAAGTTAAGTTGCAGAGCTCTGAAACTGGACTTCTATGGAACAGTATAGGGCACGATTCTTGAATGTAATTATATGGTTAGCTTCAGGGAAGATCAAGGAAGGTGAATTGAGGGAAAAAATGGATTGAAAAAGGCTTGAGAATGGGTTTAGAAGTTACTGAATTCTGGGTTGTGAAGCAAGTTTGGCAGGGTGATTCTGGCTATCTAAGCTTGGGAAAATGGATGGGGGATGACCCTCTATTTATAGGGAAGCAAAAGGGATAAAAAGAAAGAGTGAATGATGTGTTTTGGAGGGAATTCGTGTGGGTTTGCATCATGAAGAAAGTGTGACACAAACTTGATCAAAACTCAGCCAAAACGTGTGTTTCATGATGCTAATTACTTCTGGCAAGTTGCTAATCATGATTAGAAACAAAAACGCATGGAATACTTGTGATTAGAAGACAAAACAAAGATTTCAAAATCCTGACTTTGTGAAAAATTCAGTTTCAAGCTACCAAATTCAAATCCATGGCATTTCCAACTCAAAGGGTCTTAGGGCATAATTCTTGATGCTTTAGAAAGATGAGGTTACAAGCTTTGCAATGGAAAAAGAATGGAATCAAATGGATGCTTGAGCTGAAAGTTACATGGAGTCAAAGTTGAGGAAAAAGAGTTGACTTTGCATACTTAGAAATATTTCAAATTCTTCCTAAAAAATGACCTATAATCTTTTGTATCTAAACATGGCCTTCCACTTAGAATTTGTTCTTGACCAAAAAAGATGGAATGAAGTATATCTCTTGAATGACATTTTGCAATTTGAACCACTCAAAATCTCCAAAAATTGAGCAACTTATGACTTGGTACGTCTGACCATGACAAATAGCAGTAAGTCTCTTTTCGTCGATTAAGTTCAGCTGATCAAGCCAGGTCTGAATCCAGTCATCTTCGCTTAAACCTGCATCCTTCATAATCCGAAGAGAGGGTATCTGAACTTCAATGGGCAAAACTGCTTCCATACCATATACCAAGGAATAGGGGGTTGCCCTTGTTGACGTTCGCGCTGAGGTACGGTATCCATGAAGAGAAAATGGTAACATCTCGTGTCAGTCTTTGTATGTCACCGTCATCTTCTGCACAATCTTCTTAATATTCTTATTAGCCGTTTCAACAGCCCCATTCATCTTCGACCGGTAGGGAAAAGAGTTATGATGTTGTATCTTGAACTGTTTGCAGAGCTCGGTGATCATCTTATTGTTGAGATTTGTACCATTGTCCATAATGATCCTCTTTGGTACACCATACCGACAGATCAAATTGTGCCGAATAAACCGTGCTATGACGTTCTTGGTTACAGTAGCAAAGGAAGCTGCTTCAACCCACTTTGTAAAGTAATCAATTGCTACCAAGGTGAAACGATGCCCGTTGGACGCAGTAGGTATGATCTCACCAATCATATCGATGCCCCACATTGCAAAAGTCCAAGGAGTTGTCAAGACGTTCAGGGGAACTGGAGGTATGTGCACCTTATCAGCATAGACTTGGCACTTGTGACAGGTCTGAGAATGCTGATAACAGTCGGCTTCCATGGTGGACCAATAATATCCTGCCCGTAGGATCTTCTTTGCCATAGTGTGTCCACTGGAATGAGTTCTGAAAGTACCTTCATGTAACTCTACCATAATCTTGTCTGCCTCGTTCTTATCCACACATCGCAGTAAGGCTGAATCATGATTACGCTTGTAAAGAATACCATTACTGATGAAGAACTTTGCCGCAAACCTCCTCAGAAAATTCTTATCATTAACAGATGCACCCTCATGGTATTCTTGAGCCTCAAGATACCTCTTTACCTCATGAAACCAGGGTTTATCTGTTACATCTTCAGTCTCAATGTCACAACAATGTGCGGGTTCGTCCAACCTTTCAATGGTAATCTGAGGAGCCTCATTATCCCACCTGACCTTGAACATAGAAGACATCATAGCTAGTGCGTCCGCCAACTGATTCTCCTCTCTAGGGAAGTGTTCAAAGGTTATCTCCTCGAAGTGTGGAAGCAAAGTCAATACATACTCCTTGTGAGGATTAAGATTTGGGTGTTTCGTATCCCACTCGCCTTTTATCTGACTGATCACGAGAGAGGAATCTCTGAATACACTTAAGAACTTAATCCTTAGGTCAATTGCTGCTCGAAGACCAATAATGCATGCTTCATACTATGCCATGTTGTTGGTGCAGTTGAAACATGATCGAGCAGTGAACGGAGTATGAGAGCCTTCAGGAGATATGATCATAGTGCCAATGCCATTACCCAAAGAGTTTGAAGCTCCATCAAAGTACATAGACCATCAGGATCCCTCCTCAGGTCCTTCATCCGGTCCAGGTGTCTCACAGTCAGTTACCAACATGATGTTCTCATCCGAGAATTCAAAGTTCATAGACTGGTAATCATCCACTGCCTGATCTGCCAACACACTTCCCTTGATTGCTTTCTGGGATGTGTATTGAATGTCATACTCAGTCAAGATCATTTGCCATCTTGCTATTCTTTCGGACAAGGTAGGCTTTTCGAAGATATACTTGATTGGATCTATCTTTGATATCAATAGAGTAGTGTGAGTCAACATATACTGTCTCATCCGGCCAGCAGCCCATGCCAAAGCGCAACAAGTTTTCTCAAGCAACGAGTATCTGGTCTCGCAGTCGGTAAACTTTTTGCTAAGGTAATAAATAGCATGCTCTTTTCGGCCAGACTCGTCATGCTGCCCCAGCACACACCCCATTGAATTATCGATTACTGTCAAGTATAAGATAAAAGGTCTCCCTTCAACTGGAGGCATCAGAATAGGTGGCTCTTGGAGATATTCTTTAATCCTTTCGAAAGCGGCCTGGCATTCATCATTCCATCTTACCACTTGATCTTTCTTCAGTAACTTGAAGATCGGCTCACAAGTAGCAGTCAGGTGCGAGATGAATCAGGCAATATAGTTCAGACGTCCCAGAAAGCATCTGACTTCTTTTTTTGTTTGGGGAGCTGGCATTTCTTGTATAGCCTTCACCTTTGCAAGATCCACTTGAATACCTTTATCACTTATGACGAAACCCAACAGCTTACCAGACCTCACCCCGAAGGTGCACTTGTTCGGGTTTAACCTCAGCTTGTACAACTTCAACCTGTCAAATAGCTTCTGAAGATGATCAAGATGTTCTTTCTCAGTCTGGGATCTTGCAATCATGTCGTCAACGTATACCTCAATCTCATGATGGATCATGTTGTGGAACAGAGCAACCATGGCGCGCTGATACATTGCCCCAACATTCTTCAATCTAAACGGCATGACCTTGTAGCAAAAGGTACCCCATTGAGTAACAAAGCTTGTCTTCTCCATATCCTCCTGAGCCATCTTAATCTGATTATAACCAGAGAAACCATCCATAAAGGAGAAAACCTTATGTTGTGCAGTGTTGTCAACCAGAACGTCGATATGAGGCAGATGGAAATCATCCTTGGGGCTTGCCCTGTTCAGATCCCTATAGTCAACACACATCTGAACCTTGCCATCCTTCTTCGGCACCGGAACCATGTTGGCCACCCACTGTGGGTAAGAAGTAACTGCTAGAAAACCGACATTAAATTGTTTCATAACTTCAACCTTGATTTTCTCAGACATCTCCGGGTGCATTCGACGAACTTTCTGTTTCACTGGCGGACAGTCTTCCTTGGTAGGCAAGCGGTGAACCACGATATCAGTATCCAAACCAGGCATATCTTCATAAGACCAGGAAAATATCTCAACATAGTCACGCAGCATCTGAATCAACCGTTTCTTAACACTAAGCACCAGATTTGCACCAATCTTGACCTCTTTTTTGTCTACCTCTGTACCCAGATTTATTGTTTCCACTGGCTCTTCATGCGGCTGTATGGCCCTCTCTTCCTGAAGTAACAATCTAGCAAGTTCCCCAGGCACTTCACAATCATCCTCACCTTCGTCCTCGACTTGGTTTATCGGACTTTCGAAGTCATAACTGGCAGTAGCAGAGTCGTTATCAGTGGGATCCAGAGTGGATGTAGACCTGTATATGTGAGTGTGTGTAAAATAACTGTTTTGCAAGATAGAAAAAGAAAAACAAGGAGCACAAAATTTGTAATGCAAGAAAAACGTCCAATGCTTTTATTAATGATATATGGAAATGACACATAATAAGCCCTGAAACAAAGCCACGGTGTCTCGGGTAAGGCACCAGACCGTAAAGTTTAAAATTATCTGTTACAAATTCAAAACAAAAGTCTCATTACTGGGTAATAAAAGAAATTAGCACGAAGTTCTTTGCCGTCCAATTGCTTAGCCCGCTGTCGGTAGTTGGGTAAATCCAGCTGTCGAAGTCAGACTCTTCATCGCCATCTTCAATAGCATTCACTTCAGGATTTGTGATACGCAGGGGAGGTCTTCCAATCCGCGCACTCCGAACATCCCTTTGAGCTTCTACAGTGAAACCCAAACCAAACTTGCCAGTCTTATGTGCAAAGTCAGGGAGTTGGCCCCAATTCGCACACCCACCTTTCTTAATAACAGCCCGGGCATCCTTGAGGGAAGCCATCTTCATTGGAGGATTTTCAGCAACAGTTTCAGTTGATGCTAGCGTCTGGGGGACTTCTTCAAAATGTTGACACAGGGTTTCAATGAATTCCTCGTCCATCTCTACATACCGAAAAGAGTTGAGGTGGATCACCATGTACTCCTCTTCTCCTCGTACTGTAACGATTTTCCCCTTCACTGGGTATTTCAGCATCTGGTGGAGCGTAGAAGTTACTGCCCCAACTTTGTGGATCCACGGGCGACCCAGCAAACAAGAATAAGATGGCCGGATATCCATCACATAAAACGTAGATGCGAAAATATGAGAACCAACCTTAACTGGAATATCCACTTCTCCATGTACCATCCTTTTGGACCCGTCAAAGGCCTTAACCACAATGTTGCTTGGCTTCATCACCAACCCCTCACAGTCCAACCAGTCTAACGCTTTCTTGGGTAAAACATTCAACGAGGACCCAATATCCACCAATACGTGAGCTAGGGTAGTGCCCCTGCACTTGATTGAAACATGCAGAGCGTCATTGTGATTCTTTCACTTGGCAGTCAAGTCTGCTTCGGAGAAACCCAACCCGTTATCAGCGATCAAGCTAACCACACAGTCTTTGAATTGGTCAGCAGATGTCTCCTGCGGCACATGCGCAGTTTTCAGGAAAGCAATCAGAGCCTTAGCATGGGCCTTTAGGCACAGCAGTAAAGACAACATAGAAATCTTTGACGGGGTTTACCCCAGCTGTTCGACTATGTTGTAGTCGCTCTTTTTGATGATCTTCAAAATTTCCTCTATCTCCTGTCTAGAGGCTTCAACAGTAATCTTCTTCGGTGCCTCCGTCTGGGCAGGCTCACCGGTGATCGCTTTGCCCCGAGTGTCAGATGACTCGGCAATAGGGGTAAGGATTGGAACATGAATAGGAACAGTAGCAGATGTACTGGCAGGTGTAATAACAACAGGCTTCCGAACAGTTGGTGGAGAGATCTCAGGGGAGAAAAGTCTTCCGCTTCGGGTGACTTTACTAGATCCAACAATATTGTTGACATCAGTATCAACCTCTTCACCCTTCAAATCTTGTTTAATCCCATGATAATACACGTCAGCCCCATAGTGCCACGGGACAGCCTTATCTGACGTGTAAGGGATAGGTCCAGGAATGGTAATGATCAAAGGAGCAATTCTCGGAATAGGTGTAATTCTAACAAGCTTTCTCGAGGAAGCCTTGGAAGAATTGGCGGAAATGGTGATTATAGAAACATCTTCAAAAGGAAACTGTGATACGGTGGGAAAGAACTGACTATATTTTGGAATGCTGGTTTGCGTTTTGCGTTTGGGTTTGCCAAATGTCGCGGTAAGCAAGAGTCGCCACGGAATTTTATTTTATCCAACAAGGAAAGGAAAAAAGCACAGAAAAATTCCTTTTTCGAGATATTTCTCGGGTTCGGGGGGTAGATTATAGAAAGGGAAGGTGTTAGCACCCTTTCTATCCGTGGTTATCCACGGGCTCTTAGGTACTTGCTCAAAGTGTTTTCAAAATTTTCTTTTCTTTGTGTTTGTGGGTTTGAAAAGAGTTTTTGTTTGAAAGAAGTGTAAGTGTGAAAAGTTTTGTTTTTGTTTTGAAAGAGCAAGTACTTAAGAACCATCTACCTACTCGAAAAAGGAATGAATCTGTACAAATGTCCTTTAGACAACACTATCCCACTATTGATGAGTAGGTAGCATCGTCGTTGGAGTTTAAGGGTCAATTCGATTAAGGGACGTGTGGTCACTAAAGCAATGTTAGAATGCCTTAGCGGTAACCCTAATGTCTTAGATCATTTTTCCAAGGCAACCGTTTTGAGGCAACTATGATCTTTGGACAAGAGGGCGACCTCTAAAACTTCCTATACTCAATGACCAGTTCGAAGGCAACCAAGTGAGGTGTACCCTAAGAGTGCGTATGTGTGAGTGTGTTGTTTCGGTTAATTTTATCTTTGTACATGTCATGGGTGAGCTATGTTGATTTTAAGTTCGTACATTCGATCTTGTCATGCATTCCCTATTATCAAACATCTAACAGTATATAGTTGTGGAATTTAAATTGCGGAAATTAAATCTAAACTATTACAAGGCGTCGGGTATTTACATCGCCAAAAAACAACCCTTTAATTTAAATTGCGGAAAATAAAATAAAGTGATAAATAAATTAAAGTCCTAATTAAAAGCTATTACATACCGGAAGCAATTACATCAATATCATAAATGGATCGCATGCGAGAAAATTAAAACGATGCGTTTTTTAGGGTTTTGACCCCTTTTGAAAAGAAAGCATTTTTGGTTTATTTTTGAATTAAATGGAATTAAATCTAAATTAACAATTAAATGAATTAATTAATGAAAATATTTTTGGATTTTGAGTATTTGAAGAAATAAAATAAATTGATTAAAAGTTAGTAAAGACCTAATTTTTCTACATTAATTTTAATTATTTGCAAAAGATGTTAAAAATTATACCTAATTAAAACTAAGTTAATTGAATTAACTTATTTACAAAAATAAAGTGATGATTTTATTTTTTAATAAATAAAACATATTTTTGTGTTTTTGATTTTATTAAGAAAAATTATTAATTGGTTAGCGATAATAAAAATAATAATTAACAAAACAATTAAATAAAAAGAAGTATAAAAAAGAAAAGAAATAACCCATTGGGGGGTTTGGGCCCAGATTGATGGTGAGAATAGCAATTTCCAAGCCCAATAGTTGCAAGCCTGGCTGACTTTTTGCGCTTCCATGTGACACGTTGACTGGACAATAGGATGCACCTTCAATCAGGTCCATCAGATTTGGCCTGAAGGCCATCTGGCATCTGGAGATCTGAAGGTGTATGGTGGGCTGCGCCTTGGAAATCACATGCAATAACCTGAAGAAAAATGAAACAAATGCATTGGGGTACCTGGGATTCGAACCCAGGTCCCATTGGATCTTGTACAACCGCCTTTGCCACTACATCACTGTGTTCTATTTGTTATTATAACAAGCAACAATTATTATATATCAAAACAAATAATATGCCTGGAAATTAAAAAAATAAGCGCGAAATTATGAATGGGCCAGTGGGAAGAGGATACGTCTTCGTCTTCTCCACTGAACCCTGGTTCGTTTTCCTGCGGATTTGAATCCGCAACTAAATCCAAATCTTGCTTCTAAAATCAATTGCAGGCCATAGAAATTGATTCTAAAACCATGGTTCGCTTCGTCTCTCCCTCCAGAACATGGCTATGACCATTATTTGCCTTGATTTTTCCTGAAACTAAAAACCCCAAAAACAAAAAGCAAGAACCCTAGATTCAGGCATGGCATTATAGGCTATGAAAACAAAATTAAATATTGCAGAAAGTTTCGAAATCATTCAAGGATCAAGAATATGTCCATGGTTTGTCAAAAAAATGCAAGAATGAGAGATTTTGATTTCATGTACAGGGCGGTGTTCAAGGAGACTTACAGTGCGATTCTGGAGAGGAGAGAGCTTAGTTTTGATTGCAATAGACTCAATGGATGTTTAGCAAGAGAACCACGTTGAGCTTTTGCCTTGAATTGGACTCTAAGACTGATTCTGATTTCAAACTTTTTCAAGCTTTTTCAAGTTTTAGTTTTTCTGATGATGCAGCCTCTAGGTCTTTATTTTCGTGCCCTTGTGTTGTATATGTAATAAGGAATGAATTAGGTTAACATTTGTGGACTCAATCCTTATGCATTGATGATTTCGGATTTGATATGATCTTCCATTACAAAGCTTCCAAAAATGTTCCAAATCTAATATTTTGTTCGTAACATGGCTTGATACGAGTTTGATCTTGTCCATGATGATAATTGAAACCCGTATCAATCAAAAAGATTCCATTTCATCAATATTTGGATTTTATTTGGATTTAAATTGATTTAAAATGAATTAATTCAATAAAAATCAAATAAAATAGAAAAATCAATGAATGGACACAAGATTGAAGATAGGACACGTGTGTAGTGTGACAAGATCAAATCAAGAGAAAAAAAGTGGTCCCTTTTGACAAAATTTGAAGTTTTGGGGATAGTTGACTTTTGGCAATTTTGGAAAAATGCCCAACTTCAACAATGCATAACTTCTTCAATTTTGAACTTTTGGAGGTGTTATTGGACGTTTTAGAAACCTTGAGATGTCCTCTAACCAACCCTTTTGGTATCATCTCATTTTGATATTCCATGCTCAAGTTATAATCTTTGGAAAAAATGTGTTTTTGTTGACTTTCAAAAATGACCTATAATATCCAAATTTGTAAAGTTTTGTGAGTGCATTTATTTATCTTGGGGTGTGAAGATGGATTGTATGAAATTGCATCCTCTTCAAAATGAGCTTTGGATGGGTCATTTCTCATAAAGTATGATAAAGTTATGCTTGGTCAAAGTTGAGTTGACTCTTCCTACAAAACCCTAATTTAGCAACTTTTGAGTCTTGATGAATTTTGAGCAATCCTTGATGAATCATGATCAACCCTTGATAAAATGATGAATTATCCTTCAAAATGAGAATGTTGACAAAAAATCTTGAGGTTTGACTATTTTTAGGTCACAGTTGACTTTTGCCCTAGCACAGTCGATTTTTGGGCTTCTTGAGCAATTGACTGACCAAACTTCTTCTGCAAGGCTTGAAATTTGACATGGATGAACTTGAGAACATATTAGGACATTGGGGAGCACCTGAGGTCATTTGGATGTAAGGACCTTG
This sequence comes from Vicia faba, assembly GCA_948472305.1. Taxonomy (NCBI): domain Eukaryota; kingdom Viridiplantae; phylum Streptophyta; class Magnoliopsida; order Fabales; family Fabaceae; genus Vicia; species Vicia faba. The sequence continues at coordinate 226,381,697 of OX451741.1, forward strand.
ATGCAACACAAAACCCTAATTTGAGATTGACTGTCTTAGGAGATGATTTAACTGTCCAACTCTTGAGCAATCTTGAGAAATATGGGAGGGCAAATTTTGGGGTACAACAGCTGCCCCTGTTCAATTTTCTTAAACCTGAGGATATAGATTGGCTTTCGGGCCTTTCGTGATCCGAAGGTGGAAGATGATTGGACATCAGAGTGCCCAGAAATTTGCACTCGCATGAAGTGGTATCAGCCTTGTGATGATGGGAATGGGCTTACAGATGCCATTTGGAGATTGTTGGTAGGTGGTCTTGTCTTCTTTGACTGGATTGGAATCAGAAAAATCTTTAGGAATCGATTTAACTGGTTTTGTCTCCTTTGACTGGGTTAGCCTCAGAAAAATCTTTAGGAATCGATTTAACTGGTCTTGTCTCCTTTGACTGGGTTGGCCTCAGAAAAATCTTTAGGAATCGATTCAACTGGTTTTGTCTCCTTTGACTGGGTTGGCCTCAGAAAAATCTTTAGGAATCGATTTGACCGGTTTTGTCTCTTTTGACTGCGTTCGCATCAGAAAAATCTTTAGGAATCGATTTAACTGGTTTTGTCTCCTTTGACTGCGTTTGCATCAGAAAAATCTTTAGGAATCGATTTAACTGGGTTTGTCTCCTTTGACTGCGTTCGCATCAGAAAAATCTTTAGGAATCGATTTAACTGGTTTTGTCTCCTTTGACTGCGTTCGCATCAGCAAAATCTTTAGGAATCAATTTAACTGGTTTTGTCTCCTTTGACTGCGTTTGCATCAGAAAAATCTTTAGGAATCGATTTGACTGGTTTTGTCTCCTTTGACTGCGTTCGCATCAGAAAAATCTTTAGGAATCGATTTAACTGGTTTTGTCTCCTTTGACTACGTTCGCATCAGAAAAATATTTAGGAATCGATCTAACTGGTTTTGTCTCCTTTGACTGCGTTCGCATCAGAAAAATCTTTAGGAATCGATTTAACTGGTTTTGTCTCCTTTGACTGCGTTTGCATCAGAAAAATCTTTTGGAATCGATTTAACTGGTTTTGTCTCCTTTGAAGGCGTTCGCATCAGAAAAATCTTTAGGAATCGATTTAACTAGTTTTGTCTCCTTTGACTGCGTTCGCATCAGAAAAATATTTAGGAATCAATTTAACTGGTTTTGTCTCCTTTGACTGCGTTCGCATCAGAAAAATCTTTAGGAATCAATTTAACTGGTTTTGTCTCCTTTGACATAGCTGAGAACTTAACTGCATCTTTCCTGAAAAGCAAAGGTCAGTCATATGCAATGCATGATATGGATCAAGCAATGATGTTCTCAACATAAATGAGATTGCATGGTATGATGCGTATATTCATGTATTATGATGTATGGAAATGTAATGTTTTAGCCGGGGAAAATAAATCCCGGATAGCTGCTGGAGAATAGAGTTGGATTCTTCTTTTCCGCTGGGGATGATGAACGAAGGTGATAAACTTGCAGGAGAGGATAACTCCATTGGGGAATAAACTGATGAGGAGATTACTCCGAGGGGAATTACTCTGTGGGGGAGAGATGTTCTGCTGAAGATTTCACTGATAAACTCCGCTAGGGATGGATTACAGTTGCTGGTGATTCTGAATCTGTTGAGGATTGAATACCTGTTCGTGAAAGGAAAGAACTTCGCTGGGGATGAACTTTCAGTCGCGACTTGCTAGGGATAACCCTGTTAGACTCTTGTGGGGATAATCCTTTGAATTTGGCTGGGGAGATATATTTTGTACTCCACTGGGGATAAATTTCCAGAGTCTACTGGAGATGATGCTTCAACTCCGTTGGGGAAGCTTTTTTTAGACCGCACGGGGAAATATTGACTCCACTTGGGGGATTTTGTATGCTGCCGGGAAACATTCTTATACTCTGTTGAGGAACATTAAGACTGTCGGGGATACTCATATATTTTGCTGGGGAATATCTTTATACTCCACTGGGGAATATTAAGATCTTTTTAGTGCCTATGGTAGACCAACTCTGCTTGGGGAGAGTATTGTTGATTTGTTCATAGTTGCCAGTCTCGGCTGGGAGAGCTACCATTATTGTCTTACTCTGCGGGGAGTGAAGGTATCTTAACCATATCCTTCAGCTGAATCTAACTTTGTACCTGGTGGACAGAGTAAATGTACAGTTCGGACAATTCTTATTTTGCCCATGTTTATGCTATTACCAGTAATTCATCTTTTGTTTCGCATGTAAATATTTATGAGCAGCAGTTAATGTCAAATGCATATATCAAAAATGAACATTGGACGTTCTTTGCAAAACAAAACAGATAAAGGAAAAAACAGTTTGAAATTTGTATGAAAATGAATTTGTATTGATTTTGAAGTTTGGCCTGTAAATAGGCGTTTTTGTACAAGAGGCTGACATCCTAGTAAGAGAACGCCGCCGAACAAATAGAATTTACACAATTTGTGAAAAGAAAACAACAACTATGTGAATAATCCCACTGGGTTCCAACTCTGCTATTGCCTTCATATCCTCGAGCATCTCATCACTTTGCTATTGGTTGAAGGTGAATCAGATTGATCAGTGTCGTCCGAGCTTGATAGTCGATACCGAAGTCTGGATGCAAGGTGATCCAATGAGACATAGTGTTACTCTTTGATCCCTAATTTTTGCCTGGACCGCCCTTTCGGGTTTTCAGTCCATCGGGATATCCATTTTTGCTCAAGCCGCCTTTTCAGGTTTTCGACTTGCCGAGTGTACAGATTTTTTTATTTTCATCCCTTATTTTTGCCCGAACCCTTTTGGTTCGCCGGGAAGCCCTTATTTTTGCCTAGGCCAGTCAACCTAGCGGGTCTTTGTTTATGCGTAGTATTTTTTCACTATGTCTACATTGATGGGGTGAGGAAGGTCGTCACCATCCATGGTGGTTAGAATCATAGCTCCGCCTGAGAAAATGTTCTTAACCACAAATGGCCCTTCATAAGTGGGGGTCCATTTGCCCCTGGGATCACCTTGAGGTAGAATAATGCGCTTGATTACCAGGTCCCCAACTTGATACTCTTGTTGTCTGACTTTCTTGTTAAATGCCTTGATCATCCGTTTTTGGTAAGTCTGACCATGACAAATAGCAGTAAGCCTCTTTTCATCGATTAAGTTCAGTTGATCAAGTCGGGTCTGAATCCAGTCATCTTCGCTCAAACCTGCATCCTTCATGATTCAAAGAGAGGGTATCTGAACTTCAATGGGCAAGACTGCCTCCATGCCATATACCAAAGAATAGGGTGTTGCCCCTGTTGACGTCCGTGCTGAGGTACGATACCCATGAAGAGCAAATGGTAACATCTCGTGCCAATCTTTATATGTCACCGTCATTTTCTGCACAATCTTCTTATTAACCGCTTCTACAGCCCCATCCATCTTCAGCCTGTAGGGAGAAGAGTTGTGATGTTGTATCTTGAATTACTCGCAGAGCTCAGTGATCATCTTGTTGTTGAGATTGGTACCATTGTCTGTAATGATCCTCTCTGGTACACCGTATCGACAGATTAGATTGTTCCGAATAAACCGTGCCACGGCATTCTTGGTTACTGTAGCAAAAGAAGCTGCTTCAACCCACTTCGTAAAGTAATCAATAGCTACCATGATGAAACGATGCCCATTGGACGATGTAGGTCTGATCTCGCCGATCATATCAATGCCCCACATTGCAAAAGGCCAAGGTGCCGTCAAGACGTTCAGAAGAACTGGAAGTATATGTACCTTATCAGCATAGACTTGACACTTGTGACATGTCCGAGAATGCTGATAACAATCAGCTTCCATTGTGGACCAATAATATCCTGCCCGAAGGATTTTCTTCGCCATGGTGTGTCCACTGGAGTGAGTTCCGAAAGTACCTTCATGTAAATCTGCCATGATCCTTTCTGCTTCATTCTTATCCATACAAAGCAGTAAGGTCGAATCATGGTTACGTTTGTAAAGAATGTCATTGCTGATGAAGAACTTTGCTGCGAACCTCCTCAAAAACTTCTTGTCATTAACAGATGCACCCTCGGGGTATTCTTGAATCTCAAGGTATCCCTTTACCTCATGATACCAGGGCTTTTCTGTTACCTCTTCAGCCTCAAGATCAAAGCAATGTGCCGGTTCGTCCAATCTTTCAATGATAATCCGGGGAGCTACGTTGTCCCAATTGACTTTGAACATAGAAGACATCGTAGCCAGCGCGTCCGCCAACTGATTCTCCTCTCTTGGGAAGTGTTCAAAGGTTATCTCCTCAAAATGGGGAAGCAATGTCAACACATACTCCTTGTAAGGAATAAGATTTGGGTGTTTCGTATCCCACTCGCCTTTGATCTGACTGATCACGAGAGCAGAATCTCCGAAGACACTTAGAAACTTAATCCTTAGGTCAATTGCTGCTCGAAGACCCATGATGCACGCTTCATACTCCGCCATATTGTTGGTGCAGTTGAAACATAGTCGGGCGATAAATGGAGTATGAGAGCCTTTAAGAGATATGATCACGACGCCAATGCCATTACCCAAAGCGTTCGAAGCTCCATCAAAGTACATAGACCATCAGGATCCTTCCTCAGGTCCTTCATCCGGTCCAGGTATCTCACAATCAGTTACCAACATGATATTCTCGTCCGAAAATTCAAAGTTCATAGACTGGTAATCATCCACTGCCTGTGTGCCAAATGGTCTGCCAACACACTTCCTTTGATTGCCTTTTGGGTCGTATACTGGATGTCATACTCAGTCAAGATCATCTACCATCTTGCTATTCTTCCGGATAATGCAGGCTTCTCGAAGATATACTTGATTGGATCAATTTTTGATATCAACAGAGTAGTGTGAGTCAGCATATACTGTCTCAGCCGGCGGGTAGCCCATGCCAAAGCATAGCAAGTTTTCTCAAGCAACGAGTATCGGGTCTCGCAGTCGGTAAAATTTTTGCTAAGGTAGTAAATAGCATGCTCTTTTCGTCCAGACTCGTCATGTTGACCCAGCACACACCCCATTGAGTTATCGAGTACTGTCAAGTATAGGATCAAAGGTCTCCCTTCAACTGGTGGCGTCAGAATAGGTGGTTCTTGTAGATACTCTTTGATACTTTCGAAAGTGGCCTGGCATTCATCATTCCAACGTACTACTTGATCTTTCTTCAGCAGTTTGAAGATTGGCTCACAAGTAGCAGTCAGGTGCGAAATGAATCGGGCAATGTAGTTTAGTCATCCCAGGAAGCCTCTGACTTCTTTCTCTGTTATGGGAGCTGGCATTTCCTGTATAGCTTTCACTTTTTCCGGATCCACTTGAATACCTTTTTCGCTTACGACGAAACCTAGCAGTTTACCAGATCTAACCCCGAAGGTGCACTTGTTCGGGTTTAACCTCAGCTTGTACAACTTCAGCCTGTCAAACAGCTTCTGCAGATGATCAAGGTGTTCCTCCTCAGTTTGGGATCTTGCAATCATGTCATCGACGTATACCTCTATCTCATGATGGATCATGTCATGAAACAAATCAACCATGGCACGCTGATACGTTGCCCCAGCATTCTTCAACCCAAAAGGCATGACCTTGTAGCAAAAGGTACCCCATTGAGTAACAAAGGTTGTCTTCTCCATGTCTTCGGGAGCCATTTTAATCTGATTGTAACCAGAGAAACCATCCATAAAGGAGAATACCTTGTGTTGAGCAGTGTTGTCAACCAGGATGTCGATATGAGGTAGAGGGAAGTCATCCTTGGGGCTTGCCCTGTTCAGATCCCTATAGTCGACACAAATTCGAACCTTACCATCCTTCTTTGGTACCGGAACCCCATTGGCCACCCACTGAGGGTAAGAAGTAACTGCTAGAAAACCGACGTCAAACTGTTTAATAACTTCAGCCTTGATTTTCTCAGACATCTCTGGGCGCATTCGGCGGACCTTCTGCTTCACTGGAGGACAATCTTCCTCAGTAGGCAGGCGGTGAACCATAATATCGGTATCCAACCCAGGCATATCTCCGTAAGACCAGACAAAGATCTCAACATAGTCGCGCAGCATCTGAATCAACCGTCGCTTCACAGTAAGCTCCAGATTTACACCGACCTTAACTTCTTTCTTGTCTGTCTCAGTACCCAGATTCACTGATTCCACTGGCTCTTCATGTGGCCGAATATCCCTCTCTTCCTGGAGTAGCAGTCTTGCAAGTTCACCAGGCACTTCGCAATCATCTTCACCTTCGTCTTCGGCTAAGTTGATCGGATTTTCAAAGTCATAACTGGCAGTAGCAGAGTCGTTATCAGTGGGATCCAGAGTGGATGTGGACCTGTATATGTGAGTGTGTGTGTAAAATAGCCGTTTTGCAATATATAATAAAGAAAAACAAGGAGCGCAAGATTTGAAATGCAAGAAACGTCCAATGCTTTTATTAATGATATATGAAAATGACACACATAAAGCCCTCACAAATGAAGCCACAGTGCCCCGGGTAAGACATCGGGCCATAAAGTTTAAAACATTGTTTGTTACAGATTCAAAACAAAAAGTTTCATTATTGGATGATAACAGAAATGGGCATAGAATCCTTCACTGTACAGTTGCTTAATCCACCATCGGTAGTAGGATAGATCCAACTGTCAATGTCAAACTCTTCATCATCGTCATCCCTGATAGCATTCACCCCTGCATCTTGTTTAGGCTTCTCTGGTGCTCCGAACTCAATCTCCTTCGCATCGATAAAGTCTTGTACTTTGTTCTTCAAAACCAAACAATCATCTGTATTATGCCCCGGGCTATCAGAGTGAAAAGCACAGCGGGCATTAGGGTTGTACTTTGGTGATGTGGTATTCGGATTCTTCGGAGCTTCCTTTAGAATCAACAGATTGGTCTTCAGCAACTGTGGCAGAATCTGAGACAAAGTCATGCTGAGACGGGTGAATTGCCTTCGAGGTCTCTCGTCCTTTTGTTGATTGTTGTGCTGAGGAGCACCAACAGGTTTTGAAATAACAACTGCATTAACAACTTGGCGGTGTTCAGGTGTATTCTATCTTCTCGAACTGTAGACAACACTGGACTCTTTCTTAAATGGCTTCTTCTCGGTGCTTGATGAAGCACCCTTCTGTATCTTTCCAGCCTTAATACCAGCCTCAATCATCTCACCGGTCAAAATAAGCTCTGTAAATCCAGATGAAGAACTTCCAATTAAATGGTTGAAAAATGGACCAGACAGGGTCCCCAGAAACATATCAACTAGCTCCTGATCAGCTAAGGGTGGTTGTACTCTTCCGGCAAGGTCCCTCCACTTCTGAGCATAGTCTTTGAATCCTTCGCCCATTCCCATTTACATACCCTGGAGTTAGGTACGCGTGGGAGCGAGGTCGGAGTTGTATTGATACTGCCTGTAGAAAGCAGTAGCCAAATCTTCCCAACTGCGGATACTGGTTCCGTCCAACTGGTAGAACCACTCAAGCTGAGTCCCTGAGAGACTGTCTTGAAAGAAATGGATCCATAGGTTTTTATCAGCGGTGTACGGCTGAATCTTCCTCACGTATGACCGGAGGTGCAGCTTCGGACAAGAAACTCCGTCATACTTAGCAAAGGCTGGTGCCTTGAATTTGTGGGGAATCACCACCCCAGATGATAGACCTAGATCACCAAAGTCCAGACCAGGTACTTTCTGAACTTCCATAGCACTCAACCGATCTTCCAGTTGCTTGTATCTGTCCTCAGCAGGAGGATACTGTTCTTCATCGAAGTCCGTCTCGTTGTCGGAGACCACAGGGCTAGGAGCCCTCCTTTCTTCCTGACTATCTTTCCCTCCAGATGAGGTAGTCAAATCAACTTCATTCTGAAGCCTGTTTCCAAACCTGTGCCCTGTGTTAAACAGGATTGTCCTCTTCTTCTTCTTCTTCTTCTTCTCTTTTAGAATCAGGGTCTTCAGGTCTTGCCGACCCTTAGCTAGATTCATGAACAACTCTTGAAATTGGGCATTCTGGGCCTGTAGGGCCTTGATGGCTTGCTCAGTTGAAGGTTAAGCAGACATGATGCTGAAATAAACAACGAAGAAGATAAGAGACCTGTAATGGGTACCTGTTATGAAGTGCATGGGATGAAATGCGTATGATTTATGATTTCAAAGACAATCGGGAGATTCAAATTTGTAAACCAGAAAGGAAACACACTTTATTAGAAAAACTTTAAAATTCAAATTGTTCAACAAATTTCCCTTAAGGCGTTACATGAAAGGAAATACTGAAAAGTAAACAAAAACGGGAAAGGAAATGATCAAAGGCCAATCAACGCTCCCATGGTCTCTTCTTATCAGTGTGGACATAGTCGTTGAGAATCCGCTCGTTCTCCAGTTTCCTAGTCAACCTCTGGATCTTCTGCTCTTGCTCATTGAACTTCTCTCGGTAGGAATCCCATTCTTCCCTCAGTTGCATCCAAGATCTCTTCAGTGCCCCAATGTCAGTGGGCATATGAGGATGGAGGATGGTTGGAAGAACCCCTTCTTCATTAGGAACCTCAATAATGACAGGCCGGACAACTTCATATGGCATACCCAGCTTTTGGGCACGGATACGGACCCATCTGAGATATGGCTCCATCGGAAGTGAAGTCTTTGGGCCCAGCTCATGTGGATCAGATTGGTGAACTCTATCCCAAGCCCTTATGAATCTACGACGTTGTTCGTCGCTATCTCCTTGAAAGTCAAAGATGATACTAGGCATTAGCATATCATGAGGTCCTTCTCTTCTGGCTCTCCCAAACTGACGTAGATCCAAGCACGGGTTGTAAGAAATTCCTCCATGGGTTCCTAACAGTGGAACATTGGGGTACTCCCCACAACGGTCAATGACGGTCACCTCATCCATACCCTTAAGAGTCTAAATGATATCACTGTGAGAGAGAGACATGACCCTATAGGCCCAGCCCATGCCTTCTTTGTTCTTCAGCACTGACTTGGGAAGGTGCGAAATAAACCACCTTGCCAATAACGGAGCACAGCACATCAAGGTTCCCCGCTTTCGGGCAGTACGAGCATAGAGCTGATGAAGAATGTCACCCAAGAGATTGGGTACATGATTGTGAGAGATGAAGATCTTTATCGCATTCACATCCACAAAAGAGTCAGAGTTCGGAAACAAAACCAAGCTATATATCAGAAGAGCCAGAATATCCTCAAATGCCTTGAAGTCTAGACTATCCCAGAAATAGTTAGCCTTACCAACCAAGAACTTAGTCAGAAAGTCCTTTGCTCCACTTCTAGTCTCCCAATTAGCCATTACCTCCTCTTTGGTCATATGAAGGGCTGCAGCAATTTCTTCGGGCCTAAGAATCTTCTCCCAACCAATAAACGGGGTCTGCTCCAGAACAGAGATACCGAGCAGATCAGAAAACTCTTCTAGGGTGGGAACCAACTAGTAGTCCTGAAAAGTAAAGCAGTGATATAGCGGATCATAGAATTGGACCAAAACACTCATCATCTGCTCGTCCAATTTGGAGGTGACCAAACTGAGAAGATAACCATGTCTTCTGAGGAAGGAAGTAGTATCAGGCATCTTTGCAACCAAATCTTTAAGCAAGGTGGGAACTTGGACAAAGTTGATCCGGATGGTATTTCTACGCATGGGCATCATGATGACCTACAAAACAGAACAAAGATGAAACCCTCCTGTCTTTGAAATAGGTTAGTCCAATGCAAGATGTATGCAATGTTATGATGTCATGATGTCATGATAGTAAGCACACCACAAGTATCCACAAATAGCAAACATGGTAAAGGCACACAAGTCACACAGAAAGCCCTTAGATTTCAGGCTGGCAAGGAGATTAGGTACTACCCTCTTTCAGTTCAGTTGGTTTAAACCTGTCCTAAAAATAGTAACCGGGTTCTAGAGGATCTCAATATCACTGACTACCCTCAATCGGTCATAATTCCAGTTTAGCAACCTTTTCTTGCAGCCGGAATCATCGCGAGAGTTTAGTCTCAATGAGTGTAGCATATTGCTACTGTTCTATGGCCAAGTTGGTCAATTTAAAGGTTCTAAGGTCAGTTGGTGCTTAATGACCCCTTAGATGACCCATATTCTCCTCGTTCCAACACAAGGGATATCGGTACAATCTAAAGTTCCACACCAACATAGCTACTACTTCAACCATATCGGTCTACGTTGTACAGTTCCCTCACAGTTTATTGCTACTTACCTAAAGGGTATCCCCCAGATCCGGGTTAGGATCTATAGTAACTCCGATACAAGCCCACAAATATAAATCATACAAAGCATGCAATAGAAAACACAATGATCTAATCTTAAGGTACACCCCACTTACAACATTTCCCCAGCAGAGTCGCCAGTTCTGGGGTACTGTGGGAAAGAACTGACTGTTTTTTGGAATGCTGGTTTGCGTTTTGCGTTTGTGTTTGCCAAATGTCGCGGTAAGCAAGAGTCGGCACCGACTTTTATTTTATCCAACAAGGAAAGGAAAAAAGCACAGAAAAATTCCCTTTTCGAGATATTTCTCGGGTTCGGGGGGTAGATTATAGAAAGGGAAGATGTTAGCACCCTTTCTATCTGTGGTTATCCACGGGCTCTTAGGTACTTGCTCAAAGTGTTTTCAAAATTTGCTTTTCTTTGTGTTTGTGGGTTTGAAAAGATTTTTTGTTTGAAAGGAGTGTAAGTGCGAAAAGTTTTGTTTTTGTTTTGAAAGAGCAAGTACTTAAGAACCATCTACCTACTTGAAAAAGGAATTAATCTGTACAAATGTCCTTTAGACAACGCTATCCCACTATTTATGAGTAGGTAGCATCGTCGTTGGAGTTTAAGGGTCAATTCGATTAAGGGACGTGTGGTCACTAAAGCAATGTTAGAATGCCTTAGCGGTAACCCTAATGTCTTAGATCATTTTTCCGAGGCAACCGTTTCGAGGAAACTATGTTCTTTGGACAAGAGGGCGACCTCTAAAACTTCCTATACTCAATGACCACGTTCGAAGGCAACCAAGTGAGGTGTACCCTAAGAGTGCGCATGTGCGAGTGTGTTATTTCGGTTAATTTTATCTTTGTACATGTCATGGGTGAGCTATGTTGATTTTAAGTTCATACATTCGATCTTGTCATGCATTCCCTATTATCAAACATCTAACAGTATATAGTTGCGGAATTTAAATTGCGGAAATTAAATCTAAACTATTACAAGGCGTCGGATATTTACATCGCCAAAAACAAACCATTAATTTAAATTGTGGAAAATAAAATAAAGCGATAAATAAATTAAAGTCCTAATTAAAAGCTATTACATACCGGAAGCAATTACATCAATATCATAAATGGATCGCATGCGAGAAAATTAAAACGACGCGTTTTTTAGGGTTTTGACCCCTTTTGAAAAGAAAGCATTTTTGATTTATTTTTGAATTAAATGAAATTAAATCTAAATTAACAATTAAATGAATTAATTAATGAAAATATTTTTGGATTTTGAGTATTTGAAGAAATAAAATAAATTGATTAAAAGTTAGTAAAGACCTAATTTTTCTACATTAATTTTAATTATTTGCAAAAGATGTTAAAAATTATACCTAATTAAAACTAAGTTAATTGAATTAACTTATTTACAAAAATAAAGTGATGATTTTAATTTTAATAAATAAAACATGTTTTTGTGTTTTTGATTTTATTAAGAAAAATTATTAATTGGTTAGCGATAATAAAAATAATAATTAACAAAACAATTAAATAAAAAGAAGTATAAAAAAGAAAAGAAATAACCCATTGGGGGGTTTGGGCCCAGATTGATGGTGAGAATAGCAATTTCCAAGCCCAATAGTTGCAAGCCTGGCTGACTTTTTGAGCTTCCATGTGACACGTTGACTGGACAATAGGATGCACCTTCAATCCTGTCCATCAGATTTGGCCTGAAGGCCATCTGGCATCTGGAGATCTGAAGGTGTATGGTGGGCTGCGCCTTGGAAATCACATGCAATAACCTGAAGAAAAATGAAACAAATGCATTGGGGGACCTGGGATTCGAACCCAGGTTCCATTGGATCTTGTACAACCGCCTTTTCCACTACATCACTGTGTTCTATTTGTTATTATAACAAGCAACAATTATTATATATCAAAACAAATAATATGCCTGGAAATTAAAAAAATAAGCGCGAAATTATGAATGGGCCAGTGGGAAGAGGACACATCTTCGTCTTCTCCACTGAACCCTGGTTCATTTTCCTGCGGATTTGAATCCGCAACTAAATCCAAAGATTGCTTCTAAAATCAATTGCAGGCCATAGAAATTGATTCTAAGACCATGGTTCGCTTCGTCTCTCCCTCCTGAACATGGCTATGCCCATTATTTGCCTTGATTTTTCCTGAAACTAAAAACCCCAAAAACAAAAAGCAAGAACCCTAGATTCGGGCATGGCATTATAGGCTATGAAAACAAAATCAAATATTGCAGAAAGTTTCGAAATCATTCAAGGATCAAGAATATGTCCATGGTTTGTCAAAAAAATGCAAGAATGAGAGATTTTGATTTCATGTACAGGGCGGTGTTCAAGGAGACTTACAATGCGATTCTGGAGAGGAGAGAGCTTAGTTTTGATTGCAATAGACTCAATGGATGTCTAGCAAGAGAACCACGTTGAGCTTTTGCCTTGAATTGGACTCTAAGACTGATTCCGATTTCAAACTTTTTCAAGCTTTTTCAAGTTTTGGTTTTTCTGATGATGCAACCTCTAGGTCTTTATTTTTGCGCCCTTGTGTTGTATATGTAATAAGGAATGAATTAGGTTAACATTTGTGGACTCAATCCTTATGCATTGATGATTTTGGATTTGATATGATCTTCCATTACAAAGCTTCCAAAAATGTTCCAAATCCAATATTTTGTTCATAACATGGCTTGATACGAGTTTGATCTTGTCCATGATGATAATCAAAACCTGTATCAATCAAAAAGATCCCATTTCATCAATATTTGGATTTTATTTGGATTTAAATTGATTTAAAATGAATTAATTCAATAAAAATCAAATAAAATAGAAAAATCAATGAATGGACACAAGATTGAAGATAGGACACGTGTGTAGTGTGACAAGATCAAATCAAGTGAAAAAAAGTGGGCCCTTTTGACAAAATTTGAAGTTTTGGGGATAGTTGACTTTTGGCAATTTTGGAAAAATTTCCAACTTCAACAATGCATAACTTCAATTTTGAACTTTTGGAGGTGTTATTGGACTTTTTAGAAACCTTGAGATGTCCTATAACCAACCCTTGTTGTCTCATCTCATTTTGATATTCCATGCTCAAGTTATAAGCTTTGGAAAAAAAGGTGCTTTTGTTGACTTTCAAAAATGACCTATAATGTCCAAATTTGTAACTTTTTGTGAGTTCATTTATTGATCTTGGGGTGTGAAGATGGATTGTAGGTAATTGAATCCTATTCAAAATGAGCTTTGGATGGGTCATTTCTCATAAAGTATGAGAAAGTTATGCTTGGTCAAAGTTGAGTTGACTTTTCCTGCAAAACCCTAATTTAGCAACTTTTGAGTCTTGATGAATTTTGAGCAATCCTTGATGAATCATGATCAACCCTTGATCAAATGATGAATTATACTTCAAAATGAGAATGTTGACAAAAAATCTTGAGGTTTGACTATTTTTAGGTCACAGTTGACTTTTGCCCTAGCACAGTCGATTTTTGGGCTTCTTGAGCAATTGACTGACCAAACTTCTTCTGCAAGGTTTGAAATTTGACATGGATGAACTTGAGAACATATTAGGACATTGGGGAGAACCTGAGTTCATTTGAATGTAAGTACCTTGATGCAACACAAAACCCTAATTTGAGATTGACTGCCTTAGGAGATGATTTAACTGTCCAACTCTTGAGCAATCTTGAGAAATATGGGAGGGCAAATTTTGGGGTACAACAGAAACAATGGAACCAAAGTTTTCTCAAACAGAATTTCTTTGTTATCCATCAGGCGTTGGACACCTGACTTCAATAGATGGCAACCAGTAGGTAGGACGGAACACAGATGGAAACCTTCGCCACAGCCCGGAAATAAACTGGCTAACAGAAGGTTCTTCTTCACAGTCATCAATGGAGTAGCAATGTCTTCTATGGAAGTAACAAACGAGTCATCATTTACAGCATTCACTCCATGCTTGGGCATAGGAGCAGTCATAACATTAGGATTTTCCGGTGCTTCGAACTCAATCTCCTTAGGATCAATCAGATCTTGCACTTTACTCTTCAAAGCCCAGCAGTTATTGGCTTCATGCCCTGGGCTATCATAGTGATAACCACAGCGGGCGTTTGGATTGTACAGCGGTGATATAGTATTGGGATTCTTCGGGGCCTCCTTCGGAATCACCAAGTTGGTCTTTAATTTGAGACAGGGTCATACTGAGCTGAGTGAATTGTCTCTGCGGCCTCTCTGCTCTTTGTTGATTGTTGTGTTGTGGGGAAACAGTTGGTCTTGCTATAACTACCGTATTCACTGCTTGGTGGCGTTCGAGTCGGTCCTGGCTCCTCGAGCTGTAAACTGCACTAGATTCCTTCTTGAAAGGCTTCTTCTCGGTACTTGATGAAGCACCTTTCTGTATCTTACCGCTCTTAATACCGGCTTCGACTCTCTCCCAGTTATAATCAACTCGGTGAAACCAGACGATGAACTCCCAATCAGATGATTAAAATACGGACCAGATAAAGTCCCAAGAAACATATCAACCAACTCCCTGTCAGCCAGAAGGGGTTGCACTCTTCCCGCAAGATCTCTCCACTTCTGAGCGTAGTCCTTAAAACCTTCGCTCTCACCCATAGACATACCCTGAAGTTGGGTATGCGTGGGAGCAAGGTCGGCATTATATTGGTACTGCTTGTAAAAAGCAGCAGCAAGGTCCTCCCAGTTGCATACGCTAGCTCCTTCTAGTTGATAGAACCATTCAAGTTGAGTCCCTGAAAGACCATCTTGAAAGAAATGAATCCAGAGGTTCCTGTCAGCAGTATATGGTTGCATCTTTCTAACATACGAGCGGAGGTGTAACTTTGGGCAGGAGACCCCGTCGTATTTAGCAAAGGCATGTGCTTTAAACTTGTGGGGGAACACCACCCCAGATGCCAAACCCAAATCTCCAAAGTCCAGACTAGGGACCTTCTGGATCTCCATTGTGCTCAAACGTTCTTCGAGTTGCTTATACCTATCCTCAGCAGGAGGATACTGGTCTTCATCAAAGTCAATCTCATTGTCAGAAACCACAGGGCTAGGAGCCCTCCTTTCTTCTTGATTCTCTCCCACTCCAGATGAGTGGGATAAATTAACTTCTTCCTGCAACTTGTTCCTAAACCTGTGACCCATATTCAGGAGGACCGTCTTATTCTTCTTCTTCTTCTTATCCTTCAAGATAAGAGTCTTCAGATCTTGTTGACCCTTGGCCAAGTTCATGAACATTTCCTGGAACTGAGCATTCTGAGCTTGCAGAGCCTTGATAGCTTGATCATTAGATGTTTCAGAAGACATGATGTGCTGAAATAAACAGCGAAGAAGATGAGAAACCTGTAAGGGTACCTGTAATGAGGTACATGGGAATGGAATGCATATGATATGATTTCAAATACTTTATGGAGATTCAAATTCGTAAACCAAGATGAAACACACTTTTATTAGATAAAAACTTGAAACAATGTTTGACAAATTCCTTTAAGGCGTTACAAAAAGAAAAACTGAAAAGTAAATCAAAACTAGAAATAACAAAAGACATCAGCGTTCCCATGGTCGTTTTCCGTTGGTGCTGACATAGTCGTTGAGGACCTTCTCGTTCTCCAGCTGCCTTGTAAGCTTCAGGATATTTCGTTCCTGTTCATGATACTTATCTCTGTAAGTATCTCGTTCTTCCCTTAGCTGGATCCACGACCTCTTTAATGCCCCAATGTCAGTAGGCATGTATGGATGGAGGACAGTATGAGGAACCCCTTCTTCATCAGTACTCTCAACAATTACCGGTAAGACAGCTTCGTATGGCATCCCCAATTTTTGAGCACGGGCTCGAACCCACCGGAGATACGGTTCCATTGGAAGAGAGGTCTTCATTCCTAACTCATGCGGATCAGACCTGTGCACCCTGTTCCAAGATCGTATGAATATGCGGTGATGTCCCTCAACATCCCCCATGAAGTCAAAGACAATGTCCGAAATCAGCAACTCTTGAGGACCGTCCCTCCTAGCTCTCCCAAACTGTCGTAAGGCCAAACAAGGATTATAGGTGATCCCTCCTCTAATTCCCAGCAATGGAACATTGGGGTATTCCCCACAGCGATCAATAACAACTACTTCTTCCATGTCTTTAATATTCCAGATGATGTCTGTGTGAGCAAGGGACATGATTTTGTAGGCCTAACCCATGCCCTCCTTGTTCTTCAAAACAGCTTTGGGGAGGTGAGAAATAAACCACCTCGCTAGAAATGGTGCACAACACATAAGGGCTCCCCGTTTCCGAGCAGTACGGGCATAAAGAGCATGCAGAATGTCACCTAAGAGAGTGGGCACTGGATTACGGGACATGAAAATCTTGACTGCTGTTGTACCCCAAAATTTGCCCTCCCATATTCTTCAAGAATTGCAAAGAGCATGCTTCAAAATCTCCCCAAGGGTTGCACAGCTCAAGGGCCTCCTAACAATCAAGATTAGGGTTTTGGTTCTGACAAAGTAAATGAAGTTTCCAAGGGTCCAATCAAGTCCCACATGCTTACAAACATGGTCAAGCATCCCCATACCAAGTTTCAAGACTTACAGTACAAAATTGCACAGTCAAAAACCCTAATTGCACTACAGTCAATTGCAGGGGCAAAATGGTCATTTGACAGTCAAAAGTTCAAATTTTTGGTCAACATCTCATTTTGAAGCCACAAACATCATTTGATCAATTCTTGATCATGATTCTCAAAGCTTGGCTCAAAAAGTCTCAAGATGCAAAAGTTTCCATATTTGGACAGTTGAAAAAGTCAACTGTAACTTGACCAGGGCATAACTTTCACATGGTTTATCAGAAAAATTCCATTCAAAGCTCATTTTAAAGAGAAAGACATTTCCTACAACTCCTCTTCACACTTCAAGTCCAAAAAGTGCTCTCACAAAAAGTTATCAATTTCAACATTATAGGTCATTTTCAAAAGTCAGCAAAAAGGGACTTTAAGTCAAAGGCCATAACTTGAGATTGGTAAATCAAAATGACATGGGACCAAAGACATTGGTTAGAAGACTCAAAGACCTTTCCAAAATGTCCAAGAACATGATCAACGCTTAAAAATTGAGCAAGATATGCCTTGTGGAAGTTGGGAAATGTTTGGATATTTTGAAAAGTCAACATTGCTTCAAATGTCTTAAAAATGCTAATGGGCCTCTTTTTCTTCCAAGAATCATTATCCAAGGCATGTGCACGACCATTTGGCCCAAAGGGAAGTTATTCATCATTTTTATTTATTTATTTGAATTTTTAAATGCTAATAATTCATTTAATTAAAATAAATATGTGGAAAATATTAAACCTAAGTTTTTAAATCTTTTTATGCATGGAATACACTCAATATTTCGTGCATGATCAGATTTGGAAAGAATCTTGGTAATTGGACATGATTTGAAGCAAATTTGCATGAAAAAGATTGGAAAATATATGCCATAAAATCAAATATCTCTTCATCAATACAAAGGTTCTTTGGATCAATTTCTCAACCCTAATCACTCATACATATATATACATGCTAACCCTAGTGATCAGGACCTCCCAGCTGCGCCATACATCCATAACCAAGCTTGAGTTTTTTGACAAAGATTCCAAAACTGAAAACTAGGTTACAGTGCGATTCAAGGCCAAATACTTATTCCATTGCGTTCCTGAAGCTTCAAGGAAGGAGTCTGAATCAAAATCATAGCTTGAAACATCAAGAATTGGTAGTTATAATTCAGACTGCATCACTTTTTTTACATAATCGCATCTGATCATTTATGCCATAATTTTCAAATCTAATGCTTGTTTTGTAATGCTCTCATCATTCTGAAGCTAACTGTATTGTTTAATTAAGTTTTCATCACCCATACGCGATTCCACCATTGGAAGGTTTTAGGGTTACAGGGATTCCAATTTAGGGATTTACGTTCAAAGAAAAATTGGGACACGGGACTGGCACCATGAGAACCAAAAGCTTCCAACGAATTTAATGATGGGGTCGCGCCCAATTTCTGATTAAGAACGAGCTAATCACTATTTTTTTCACACTGTATATAGAGGGGGTTTAAAACCCCCACTAAATCTTTTTATGTTTCAGGTTAAAAGCGCAATAAGGAAGAAGACGGTGATGTGTAAGGCAGTGATTGGGTTATTCGAATTTTCGCGCTAAATCATCCACTAACGCTTGTTTTACTTTATGTTATTTGTTTGCCATTATATAACCAAAGCGCGTCAAGAGCTCCAGTGGCAAGGCATGTGTATGGTAATCCCTGGGACCTGGGTTCGAATCCCAGGTCCCCCACCCCTTTCCATATTATTTTTCTACTCACGCTTCTGTGCAGTTTCATTACAAGGGTGCATCATACATCCACAATATCCAGCGTGCCACATGGCCTATTACCTCAATCCAAGGGCATTGGTTGGAAGAACACCCTGGGCGTTAGTCAATGGAGCTATACGCTGGCAAGAAAAGTCAAATAAGGCCTTAAAACCTTGGGCCAACAATACTAAAGTATACCTCCAATTGGGGACAGAACCCCCCAAGGTATTGTATTTCTTTTCTTTTCTTTATTTTATTTATTTCAATTATTTCCTTTTTTATTCCTTAAATTAATTATTTTCATAAAAAACATAAAAATAACAAAAAAACCAGAAAAGTCATAAAAAATCAAAAAAAAAAAATTTATTTTAATATTTTGTAAATAAAAATCATTAATTAATTTAGTCTTATTCTTAAACTTAATATTTTTCAATAAACTTAAAAAATTTGGTAGAATTAGGTTTTCGAGCATTTTTTATCTCTTTTCCTTTTTTCACCATAATTAATTATTTATTTTTATAAATCAAATTGCATTAATTAAATTAGGTTTAATTTTAGGTAATTTTCATGTTTTCTTAACAAATAAAAAAAACTAGAATTAGGGTTAACTAATTAATTTCTTAATTTCATTTAATTCACATAAAAATCATAAATACAAAAAACCTCAAAAATAATTTCTTTTTCATTTTAATTTCATTAATTTAATAATCATAATTTAATTTCATTAAAAAGGGTCCAACGCCCTCGTTTCCAATTTTAATTCATATTCGCGCATTTTATTTATTTCTTGTAAATATTAATGTAATTCTCCCAAAGCCTTGTAAACTCGGACATTTTATTTCTCGCACTTTATTTACTTTCTGTCAAATCGGGTCCTGGATTTTAATTTGGCGATGTGGACCCGCGCCTTTGTAATAGCTTAGGAATTTTATATTTCTCGCAATTTTTAACTGTTAATAATGGCATGCAAGAATGAATGACAAAATAAAAAAACGAACGCATAGATCACCAATTACATGACAAGACAAAATAAATGAAAACGACACACAAATCACACACCACCCCTAGGGTACGCCTCACTGTTGCCTTGCCTCGAAAGGTGATCGTCGAGTAGAGGATGTCTTAGTAAGTCCTCATGATCCGGGAACCTGGCATGAGGGTAGCTTCTAAGATGTCTTCCCATTGCTCCGGTGATCACCATATCCCGAACCTCGAATTGACCCGAACACCTCCAACGGTGGTGCTACCTACCTCTCAATGGTGGGATGGCACTACCTCAAGGACATTTACACAGCCTAATTCCTTAGGGTAGGTGGATGACTCATAGATACTTGCTCTATTCAAAAACAAATCAAAACTCTTTTCACACCGACACTTTCAAAAAGCTTTCAAAACAATTTTTCAAACACTCTTGAGGACTGATACAAGAGTCGATCTGAAATCTTTAAACGAAACTTTTTCAAACTCACTCACAATTGAAAAGCAAACATTTTGAAAACACAAATGAGCAAGTATCTAAGAGCCCATGGATAACCATGGATAGAAAGGGTGCTAACACCTTCCCTTTCTATAACCTACCTCCCGAACCGAGAGCAATCTCTTTAAGGAATTTTTCTGTGCTTTTGTCCTTTCCATTTGGAGAAAATAAAAGACGGTGGCGACTCTTGCTTCCGCGACATTTCGCGAACCAGCGTTAAACAGTCAGTTCCAGATCCACCGATCACAATTGTGTTCACCTCGACGAAATAATCTGAGTTAGGGAACAAAACCAAGCCATAGATGAGAAGTGCTATGATGTCTTCAAATTCTTGAAAGTCCAAACTATCCCAAAACTGTTGAGCCTGATCAATCAAGAACTTAGCCAAGAAGCCTTTTACCCCACTCCGGGTCTCCCAGTTAGACATTACATCAGCCTTTGTCAGATGTAGGGCTGTAGCAACAACCTCTGGCCTAAGAGCTATCTCTCAACATGTAAATTGTGTCTTCTCTAGAATAGAAATGCCAAGTAGATCAGAGAACTCTTCCAAAGTAGGGACCAATTGATAGTCTGGGAAGGTGAAGCAGTGGTGCAACGGGTCAAAGAACTGGAACAAGACACTCATCATTTGCTCGTCTAACTTGGAAGTGACCAAACTGAGGAGGTGACCATGTCTTCTAACAAAGGAAGAAGTATCTGGAACTTTAGAAACCAACTCTCTAAGTTGAGCAGGGATTTGTACGAAGCTGATGCGAATAGTATTTCTGCGCATAGATGTCATGATCTGCAAAACAGAACAAAGATGAATCCCCTTGGTTTTTGAAATGGGTTAATCTGATGAAATGTGCATGCAATGTCATGATGCATGATGTTATGATAGAAACACACCACAAGTATTCACAGATAGCAAACATGGTAAGGGAAAACAAGTCACACAATAACCCTTAAATTTCAGGCTGGCATGGAGTTTAGGTATTACCCTCTTTCAGTTTAAGTGTTTTAACTTGTCCTAGTAATAGTAATCGGGTTCTAGAGGATCTCAATATCACTGACCACCCTCGATCGGTCATAATTCCAGTTTAGAAACCTTTTCTTGCAGTCGGAATCATCACGAGAGTTTGGTCTCAATGAGTGTAGCATACTGCTACTTTTCTATGGCCAAGTTGGTCAATTATAGGTTCTAAGGTCAGTTGGTGCTTAATGACCCCTTAGCAGCCTCATACTCTCCTTGCTCCGCCACAAGGGATATCGGTACTAACTAAAGTGCCACACCAACGTAGCTACTGCTTCAACCGTATCGGTCTACGCTGTACAGTTCCCTCACAGTCTATTGCTACTTACCTAAAAGGTATCCCCAGATCCGGTTTAGGATCTATAGTAACTCCGATTCAAACCCACAAAGATAAAGCATACAGATCAAACAATTTAAAACAATATGAACTATTCCTAAGGTACACCCCACTTATAAATTATTCCCCAACAGAGTCGCTTGTTCTGTGATACGGTGGGAGAACTGACTATTTTTGGAATGCTGGTTTGCGTTTTGCGTTTTGCGTTTGTTTTCGCAAAATGTCGCGGTAAGCAAGAGTCGCCACCGACTTTTATTTTATCCAACAAGGAAAGGAAAAAAGCACAGAAAAATTCCTTTTTTGAGATATTTCTGAGTACGGGGGGTAGATTATAGAAAGGGAAGGTATTAGCACCCTTTATATCCGTAGTTATCTACGGGCTCTTAGGTACTTCCTCATCATTTTCAAAATTTGTTTTCTTTGTGTTTGTGGGTTTTGAAAAGTTTTTGTTTTAACTTCGATTTAACTCTTGCTTCTATCTTCAAGAGTGTAATGAAGTGTTTTTGAAAACTTGTTTGTAAAAGAGTGTAAGTGTGAAAAATTTGTTTTGGATGAGCAAGTATCTAAGAACTAATCTACCTACTCGAAAAAGGAATCGTTCTATGCTTGTTTCCTTTAGACAACGTTATCCTACTATTAGTGAGTAGGTAGCACCGTCGTTGGAGTTTTGAGGGTCAATTCGAAAGAGGGACATACAGTCACTAAAGCAATGTTAGGATGTCTTAGTGGTAAACCTAATGTCTTAGATCATTTATCCGAGGCAACGATATCCGAGACAACCTTTCCGAGGCAACTTATGATCTTTTAGACAAGAGGGCGACCTCTAAGACAACCTATACTTAACGACCGTTTACAAAGGCAACCAAGTGGGATGTACCCTAGGAGTGCGCATGTGCGAGTGTGTTGATTTCAATTATTTTTATCTTTGCACATTGTTGTACCCCAAAATTTGCCCTCCCATATTCTTCATAGTTTTGACAAGCATCATCTCAATTTGCTCAAGTCTACTCAAAGGATGTACAGTCCAAGCATCCTCCTAAGCCAGTCAAAATTAGGGTTTTGGTTCTTGCAAGGAATTTGAGGTTTTCAATGGTCCAATCAAGTCCCATAGGCCTACACATATCCTCAAGCATCTACATGCCAAGTTTCAAGACTCACAGGGTCCAATTGCACAGTCAAAAGCTTCATCTGCTTCACAATCAACTACAGGGGCAAAATGGTCATTTGGCAGTCAAAAGTCAAAAAATTTGGTCAACATCTTATTTTGAAGCCACAATCATCATTTGATCAAATCTTGATCATGATTCCCCAAGCATGGCTCAAACATCATCAAGATGCCAAAAGTTTCTATTTTTGGACAGCTGAAAAGTCAACTGTAACTTGACCAATGCATAACTTTTTCATGGTTCATCAGAAAAACCCCATCCAATGCTCATTTCGAAGGGGATAACATTTCCTACAACTCATCTTCACATTCCAAGTCCAATAAATGCTCTCATAAAAAGTTATCAATTTCTACATTATAGGTCATTTTCAAAAGTCAACAAAAAGGCACTTTAAGTCAAACACCATAACTTGAGATTGGTGAATCAAAATGACATGGTACCAAAGGCATTGGTTAGAGGACTTCAAGACCTTTCCAAAATGTCCAAGAACATGTTCATATGATCAAAATTGAACAAGATATGCATTGGAGAAGTTGGGAAATATTTCGGAATTTGCAAAAGTCAACTTTGCTCAAAACACCTCATTTTTGCTAATGGGCCTCAAATTCCTTCTTGAATCATTGCCCAAGGCCTATGCACGACCCATTGAACTTAAATTGAATTATTTTCTTATTTTTATTAATTATTTGGATTTTTAATTGATTATTAATTCATTTAATTGATTTAATTGTAGGAAAATTCAAAAGATATGATTTTTAAATCTTTTGTGAAGCAAATAAGATCAGGGCAAGCTGGAAATTTCGTATATCCATCAAAGAGGCAAAAAACTCCATGTTTGGCAAGCTTTATCAATCAAAATTATGCAAAAAGATTTGATTGGAAATCAAAGATTGAAAACTTTATTCTATGGATCTTTGACCTAGTTTTTACCCTAATTCCATTCCCATACAAATACTGAAGCCAACCCTAGTGTTGTGAACGTGCAAGCTGCTATCAAACACCATAAACCAAATTCCAAAAATTGAAGAAAAGTTGAAAACTGAATTCGACCTTCCAGCATAATTCAAACCCTTTTCTTAATTCCAACACCTTGCTGGACCTTCCAGGAACCTATTGCAATCAAGAACAAGCCCTAACACTCAAAGAATCATCTCAAACAGTCACACGGTTTACCATTTTTTTTCAAAATCATAACCATCGATTCATGCATTTTTAACATCTTTTATTGATTGTGTTGTGTTTACAGGACTCATACGAAGCTATTAGTGTGATTGAATTGCATTATGGCACCCTGAAGCGTAAACCACCATTGTTGAAATCTAGGGTTTTTGAAGCTCTCAATTGGGGCTTTACAGCGTGAGAAAATTTGGACCACAAAACGCCTATGGTTGAATTCGTCAAGGCCAAACGAATTCAACCCAACCATCGCGCCCTTTTTATATGCATTGTACGCCTAATCGTTATTATTGGCAGTTTTGCTTTGTGGGGGTTAAAAACCCCCACTATCTTGTTCTTTGTTTTACAGGGAAAGGTAGAAGATGAAGGACGTGTCTCAACATGGTTGGCTAGTTTGAATATAATGCGCGCTTTTTGGTTTCCAGCATAATTGACTTTCTTTTATATATTATTTTCATTATCTATTATAATAACAAAGCATGCAGCATGGTGTAGTGGAAGAGGACGTGTCTGGCAATTGTTGGGACCTGGGTTCGATTCCCAGGTCCACCCAAATCTCAATATTATTTTTTCTAATGCGTTCCTATGCAGCTTCACAAGAACATTCTACCATATATCCTCACGCATCAGCCTGCCAAGTGGCCCTGAAGCTCAATCCAAAGGCCAGGGATGGCTCCACACCATGTTCCAAGTCAATGAGCATGCACATGATTCCAGAAGTCAACAAGGGCTTTGTGCTATTGGGCCTGAATTCCAGAATAACACCTCCCTTGGGTCCATCACACCCCCCTGGTTAATTACTTCTTTTCTTCTTATTTTTTATTTTGTTTTCTTTTAATTACCAATTATTAATATTATTAACTAATAAATTAATATTTTTAATAAAATTCAAAGAATAAAACATGTGAATATTTTTATTAATTATTACTATTTTTATCTATTAATTTATTTTGTAAATAAATTCTAATTAATCAACTTAGTTTAATTTAGATTTAACTTTGACCTTTTTTTCAATAAATAAAAATCATGTAGAATTTAGATTTAACAATTTTCAATCATATTTTCTTCTTATTATTATTTATTAATTATTATTATTTTTGTAAATAAAATGTAAATTAATTAATGTAGTTAATTAGGTTAACTTTGACATTTTTTTTATAATAAGTAAAATAATTTAGAATTAGGGTTTTCTTGACTTTTAATTTCCTTTTTCTTTTTATTTTCATAAATATAAAAAACACAAAAAATATTTTTCTTGTACATAATTAATTAATTAATTAATTAGTTTTAGGTTTAATATTTTAATTAATTGCAAAAAGGACAAACTAATTTCTCTATTTCTCAAAAGGGTCAAAAACCCTAAGACGTCCTGATTTAATTTCTTTCGCGCATTAATTATTTTGATTATTATGTATCTGCTCAAAGGATGTAATAGTAATTAGGATTTACCGCTTTCTTTACTTTCCGCACTCTTCCAAAACGGGTTTTGTTTTTGGCGATGTATAAACCCGCGCCTTGTAATAGCGTAGATTTACCTTTCTGCATTTTATTTTCCGCACTCTTAACTGTTAATATGCCTGCAAGACTGTATGATAATAAAATCAACCCGTAGCTCACAAATGCATGATCAAAGATAAACATTAACTGAAAAAATACACATGCACGTGCCACTCTTAGGGTACGCCTCACTGGTTGCCTCGAACGTGGTCGTCAAGTATAGGGTGTTTTAGAGGTCGCCCTCCTGTCTAAAGATCCAGTTGCCTCGAAACGGTTGCCTCGAAAAAAGAAAAAAAAGGATCTAGGACATTAGGGTTACTTCTAAGGTGTCCTACTATTGCTTCGGTGACCACACTGTCCCTTAATCGAATTGACCCGAATACCTCCAACGACGGTGCTACCTACCTCTCAATGGTGGGATAGTACTGTCTAAAGGACTCTTACACAGCCTAATTCCTTAGAGTAGGTAGATTCTCATGGGTACTTGCTCTCTCAAAACAAAAAAACAACTTTTCGCACCTACACTTTCAAAAAGTTTTCAAACAAATACTTCATACACTCTTGAGGACTGATACAAGAGTTACCTAGAAGTTTTTCAAACGAAACTTTTTCAAAACCCACAAACACAAGAAAAGCAAACAATTTTTGAAAACATAAGAGAAAGTACCTAAGAGCCCATGGATTACCATGGATAGAAAGGGTGCTAACACCTTCCCTTTCTATAAATCTACCTCCCGAACCGAGAGAAATCTCAAAGAAGGAGTTTTGCTGCGCTTTTGTCCTTTCCTTGTTGGAGAACATAAAAGACGGTGGCGACTCTTGCTTACCGCGACATTTCGCGAAACCAGCTAAAAATAGTCAGTTCTATTTCCACCGATCACATAACTGGCGACTCTGCTGGGGATTTCTGAAAGTGAGGTGTACCTTAGGATTAGATCATTATATGTTTTCAATTGAATGCTTTGTTTGATTTATATTTGTGGGCTTGTCTTGGAGTTTCATAGATCCTAACCCGGATCTGGGGAATACCCTTTAGGTAGCATAAGCTGTGAGGGACCTGTCCGGCGTAGACCGACACGGGTGAAGCAGTGGCTACGTTGGTGTGACACCTTGGTCTGTACCGATATCCCTTGTGTTGCAACGAGGAGAATATGGGTCTTCTGAGGAGTCATTAAGCACCAACCGACCTTAGAACCCTAAATTGACCCAACTTGGCCATAGAACAGTAGCAGTATGCTACACCCATTGAGGCTAAACTCTCGCGATGGTTCTGGCCGCAAGAAAAGATTGTGACGCTGGAGTTATGACCGATTGAGGGTAGTCAGTGATATTGGGATCCTCTAGAACCCGGTTACTTCTGATAGGACAGGTCTTAACCAACGAAACTGAAAGAGGGTAGTACCTGAACTTCATGCTGGCCTAAACTCTAAGGGCTGTCCTGTGTGACTTGTGTGCCTTATCATGTTTGCCTTTGTGAATACTTGTGGTGTGCTTTATCATAACATCATGCCATCATACCATTGCATGCATCCTGCATAAGAACTGACCCATTTCAAAGACAAGAGGGCTTCATCTTTGCTCTGTTTTGTAGGATATTATGATGCCTGTGTGAAGGAATACTATTCGACTCAACTTTGTTCACCCACCTGATTTGCTTAAAGAGTTGGTTGACAGAATTCCAAATACTACTTCCTTCATCCAGAGGCATGGTTCTCTTCTCGGTTTAGTCACTTCAAAGTGGGACTAACAACTGATGAGTGTCCTGACCCAGTTTTATGATCCCCTGTATCATTGCTTCACCTTTCTAGACTTCCAGCTGGTCCCTACCCTGGAAGAATTCTCTGATTTTCTTGGTATCCCTATCTTGGATCAGACTCCCTTCACTGGTTGGGAAAAGACTCTTAGGCTTGAGGAGATTGCAGCAGCCCTTCCTTTGACCACTAAGGAGGTAATGGATAACTGGGTGACTAGAAGCGGAGTTAAGGGCTTTTTGGCTAAGTTTCTGATTGGTAAAGCTAATAGTTTCTGGAATGACTTAGACTTCAGGGCGTACGAAGACATTCTGGCTCTCTTAATCTATGGTCTAGTTCTGTTTCCAAATCCTGATAACTTTGTCAACGTCAATGCCATAAGGATCTTCATGTCTCGGAACCCTGTGCCCACTCTCTTGGGTGATATCCTGCAACAACTCTATGCTCGTACTGCCCGAAGATGGGGAACTCTGTGGTGTTGTGTTCTTTTGTTAGTGAGGTGGTTTATTTTCCACCTTCCTAAGTTCGTGCTGAAGAACAAAGAAGGAAGAGGCTGGGCTCATAGGTTAATGTCTCTCACTGATAATGACATCATTTGGACTCTCAGAGGTTTAGATGAGGTGGCTGTTATTGATCGTTGCGGAGAATATCCTAATGTTCCATTGATCGGTACCCAGGGAGGAATCTCTTATAATCCATGTTTAGCGCTCCGTCAATTTGGAAGAGCCAGAAGAGCAGGGCCTCATGAGATGTTGGTACCTCACATCAGTTTTGAGTTTCAGGTAGATAGTGACGAGCTACGCCGTAGATTCATCAAGGCTTGGGACAGAATTCACAAAGCTGACCCACATGAGTTGGGACCGAAGACTTCTCTACCTATGGAATCTTACTACAGATGGGTCCACATCCGTGCTCAAAAGTTAGGTATGCCATACGAAGCTGTCAGGCCTATCATTCTTGAATTTCCGAAGAGAGACGGGGTTCCTCCAACTGTACTCCCTCCTCAGATGCCCACTGATGTTGATACACTAAAGAGGTCTTGGGTGCAACTACAGGAAGAACGGGATTCTTATCGGGAAAGGTTCAACGAGCAAGAGTAGAAAATCCAGAAGCTGACTAAGCAATTGGAGAACGAGCGGATTCTGAATGACTACATCCGTACTGAGAAGAGGAGGCCATGGGAGCACTGATGGGCCTTGGATATTTCTTTTACAGCTTTTATTTCCTTTTCAGTATTTTCATTTATGTAACGCCTAAGGGCAATTCCTTGAACAATTCAAAGTTAAATCTAATGGAGTGTGTTTCCTTTTTATTTACAAAGTTGAATCCCGATTGTCTTTGAAAACATAACTCATACGCATTCCATTCATCATATGCATCACATGTACTCTTTTTTACAGGTTGCTAAATCTTCTTCGCTGTTTATTTCAGCAGTCTCATCATGAATCATGAATCATCCAACGAACAAGCAATCAAGGCCCTCCAGGCCCAAAGCGCCCAGTTTCAAGAGCTGGTCATGAGCTTAGCCCAAGGTCAAGAGGAATTGAAGGCTCTGTTGGTAAAGAAGAAGAAGAAGAGAACTGTACTGTTCAACACTGGACGGAGGTTTGGTAATACACTGCAAAATGAGGCTGATCAAGCTGCTTCCTCTGTAGGGAAAGACAGTCCCCAAGGGGGAAGGGTTCCTAGTCCCGTGGTCTCCGACAACGAGACAGATTTCAATGACGAACAGTACCCTCCCGCTGAAGACAGGTATAAGCAACTGGAGGACCGGCTGAGTGCCATGGAAATTCAACAGGTGCCTGGGTTGGATTTTGGGGATCTAGGTTTATCTTCTGGGGTGGTGATCCCACACAAGTTCAAAGCACCTTCTTTTGCGAAGTATGAAGGGGCATCTTGTCCTAAGCTGCACCTCAGATCTTATGTAAGGAAGATCCAACCTTACACTGCAGACAAGAATCTATGGATCCATTTCTTCCAGGATAGCCTTTCAGGGGCTCAACTCGAGTGGTTCTATCAGCTGGATGGAGTCAGTATTCGAAACTGGGAGGACTTGGCTACTGCATTTTATAAGCAGTATCAGTACAATGCCGACCTCGCTCCTACACGTACCCAACTCCAGGGTATGTCGCTAGGATCGGGAGAAGGTTTTAAGGAGTACGCGCAAAAGTGGAGAGACCTGGATGGCAGGGTGCAGCCACCGTTGACTAACCGTGAGCTCGTGGACATGTTCTTGGGGACCCTATCTGGTCCATTCTTTAACCACCTGATTGGTAATTCTTCTGCTGGGTTCACAGATCTGATCTTAACTGGGGAGAGGATAGAAGCTGGCATTAAGTCGGGGAAGATACAGAAAAGTGCATCCTCAAGTTCTGAAAAGAAGCCCTTTAAGAAGGAATCTAGTGTTGTGTATGGTTCCAGGAAACATAACAAACCGGAACGCCGCCAAGCTGTCAACGCGGTGGTGATCTCAAAGCCTGCTGCTGCTCCTCAACAATACAACCAACCAAGGGGTGAGAGACCCAAAAGGCAGTACACTCGTCTTAGTATGACCTTGTCTCAGATCTTGCCGCAACTGCTATCAACCAATCTGGTAACTGTCAAAGAAGCTCCGAAGGTAGTGAATACAACCTCTCTGAAGTACAATCCCAACGCCCGCTGTGCTTATCACTCTGATAGCCCGGGACATTCTACTGATGATTGTTGGGCTCTAAGGAATAAGGTTCAGGACCTTATTGATGCTAAGGAAATACAGTTCGAGGCGCCCGAAAGGCCCAATGTTGTGACTGCTCCCATGCCCCAGCATGGAGCGAATGCTGTGGAAGAGGACCAGTATGTAGCCTCTGTGGAATATATTGTTACTCCATTGTTGACTGTTAAAAGGAACCTGTTGCTAGCCGGTTTATTTCCGGGGTGTAGTAAAGGTTGCCTTCTATGTTCTATTTCACCTGCTGGTTGTCCTTTGTTGAGGTCAGGCATCCAAAACCTGATGGATAACAAAGAGATCTTGTTCGAGAAGGTTGATGTTCCTGTTACCCCTGCTGAAGAAGTTTCTATTGTCACTATTTTCAATAACTCTCCTAAGGCTCCCTCAAAGAAGCCTGTCCAAATCATGCCTGTTCACAAGATTGCACCTATCATCATTACTGTTCCAGGGCCCCTCCCCTATAAGTCTGACAAAGCTGTCCCGTGGCACTATGGGGCAGATGTTTATGTGCTCGGAGTAAAGCAAGAGTTTGATACCAGTACCGGCGTCACCAACATCACCGGGCCTGCTAAAGTCACTCGCACTGGTAGGCTCTTTTCACCAGATATTGCACCACCAGCTATTCAGAGACCTCTTGTCATCACACCTGCAAGTGTGCCTGTTTCCCCTACTGATCAATTTTCTACCCCTGCTGCCGAGTCATCTGAAGCTCGGGGAAAAGGGATTGCTACTGATGTGCCTGCCCGGACGGAGGCACCAAAGACAACCACTGTTGAAGCTTCCCAGCAAGAGATGGAAGAGATTCTCAAGATTATTAAGAAGAGTGATTTCAATGTAGTTGAGCAGCTGAGGCACACCCCATCTAAAATATTTATGCTATCACTGTTGTTGTGTTCAGAGGCCCATGCCAAGGCTCTGATTTCCTTCCTGAAGACGGCCCATGTGCCACAAGAAACGTCTGCGGATCAATTCACTGATTGTATGGCTAACTTGACTGCTGATAATGGGTTGGGTTTCTCTGACGCCGATCTGAATGCCAAGGGAAAGAACCATAACAACGCCCTGCATGTCTCCATTGAATGCAGGGGCACTACTCTTGCCCATGTATTGGTAGACACCGGTTCTTCGTTGAATGTATTGCCCAAGAAAGCTCTAGACATGCTGGATTGTGAGGGTTTAGAGCTCAAGCCAAGTAACATTATTGTCCGGGCCTTTGACGGTTCAAAGAGGATGGTACATGGTGAAGTTGACATTCCAATCAAGGTTGGTTCTCAAGTTTTTGATTCTACTTTCTATGTGATGGACATCCGACCGTCCTATTCTTGTTTGCTGGATCGTCCATGGATCCACAAGGCTGGAGCTGTGACCTCCACATTACATCAGAAGCTTAAGTACCCGGTCAGAGGGAAGATTGTAACAGTTCAGGGGGAGGAAGAATATATGGTCAGCCACCTTAACTCGTTCCGGTACATAGAAATGGATGGGGAATTCATTGAGACCCCCTTTCAACACTTTAAAGAGGTGCCTCAGACATTGGCATCAACAGAGACTGTGACTGAAGAAGATTCTCCGTTGAAGATGGCTTCCTTAAAGGATGTCCGGGCTATGATTGAGAAGGGTGAGTGTGCAAACTAGGGCCGACTTCCTGATTTTACTGTGAAGACTGACAAGTTTGGTTTGGGTTTCACTGCAGAAGCTCAGAGGGTTGTTCGTAAAGCAAGGATTGGAAGACCTCCTGTGCTCATCACCAACCCGGGGGTGAATGCTATTGAAGACGGCGTGGAGGAATCTGAATTCGACAGCTGGATCTACCCAACAACCAACGGTGGACTAAGCAACTGGACTGCCAAAGACTACATACCTATTACTTTTGTCACTCAGTAATGAACTCCTTTGTTTTAAATTTGTAACGACAAATAATTTGAAACTTTATGGCCCGGTGTCTTACCCGGGGCACCGTGGCTTCATTTGTGAGGGCTTATTACTTGTCATTTCCATATATCATGAATAAAAGCATTGGACGTTTTTCGCATTTCAAATCTTGCGCTCCCTTTCTTTATTTCTTTATTATATTGAAAAACAGCTATATTTACACACACTCACCTATACAGGTTCCAATCCACTCTGGATCTCACTGGTAACGACTCTGCTACTGCCAGTTATGACTTCGAAAATCCGATCAACTTAGCCGAAGACGAAGGTGAAGATGATTGCGAAGTGCCTGGTGAGCTTGCAAGACTGCTACTCCAGGAAGAGAGGGCCATTCAGCCACATGAAGAGCCAGTGGAAACGGTAAATCTGGGTACTGAGACAGACAGAAAGGAAGTCAAGATTGGTGCCAATCTAGAGCTCAGTGTGAAACAACGGTTGATTCAGATGCTGCATGACTATGTGGAAATCTTTTCCTGGTCTTACGAAGACATGCCTGGGTTGGATACCGACATTGTGGTTCATCACCTGCCTACCAAGGAAGACTGTCCTCCGGTAAACAGAAGGTCTGCCGTATGCGTCCAGAGATGTCCGAGAAAATCAAGGCTGAGGTTATGAAACAATTTGATGTCGGGTTTCTAGCAGTGACTTCTTACCCTCAGTGGGTGGCTGTGACCGGTGGAAATAGAA
The DNA here is from genome assembly GCA_948472305.1 of Vicia faba. Lineage (NCBI taxonomy): Eukaryota > Viridiplantae > Streptophyta > Magnoliopsida > Fabales > Fabaceae > Vicia > Vicia faba. The sequence goes on from OX451741.1 coordinate 226,413,975, forward strand.
CTGACTGTTTTTAAGCTGGTTTCGTGAAATGTCGCGGTAAGCAAGAGTCGCCACCGTCTTTTATGTTCTCCAACATGGAAAGGACAAAAGCACAGCAAAATTCCTTATTCGAGAATGTTTCTCGGTTCGGGAGGTAGATTTATAGAAAGGGAAGGTGTTAGCACCCTTTCTATCTGTGGTTATCCACGGGATCTTAGGTACTTGCTCTTATGTTTTCAAAATTTGTTTTCTTTTCAAGTGTGTGTGTGGGTTTTGCAAAAGTTCGTTTGGAAAACTTCTAAGTAACTATTGTATCAGTCCTCAAGAGCGTATGAAGTGTTTTTGTTTGAAAACTTTTTTTGAAAGTGTAAGGTGTGAAAAGTATTTTGTTTGTTTAAAAGAGCAAGTACCCATGAGTCATCTACCTACCCTAAGGAATTAAGCTGTGTAAGAGTCCTTTAGATAGTGCTATCCCACCATTGAGAGGTAGGTAGCACCATCGTTCGAGGTGTTTGGGTCAATTCGATTATCGGGACAGTGTGGTCACCGAAGCAATGGTAGGACATCTTAGTGGTAACCCTAACGTCCTGGATCCTTTTTATCCGAGGCAACCGTTTCGAGGCAACTGGATCTTTTGGATAGAAGGGAGACCTCTAAGACACCATATACTTGATGACCACGTTTCGAGGCAACAAGTGAGGCGTACCCTAGAAGTGGCATGTGCTTTGTGTGTTGTTTTTCAGTTAATTGTCTTTGTACATGTTATTTGTGAGCTACGAATTAATTTTATTTACATACATTCTTTCATGCATTTAATAGTTAGGAATGCGGAAAATAAATTGCAGAAAGATAAATTCTACGCTATTACAAGGCGCGGGTCTATACATCGCCAAAAAACAAAGACCCGTTTCGTAAAATAAAGTGCGAGAAAATTAAAGAGAGCAAAATTCCTAATTAACTATCACATAGCTGGAGACAGTTACATAAATAATCAAAATAAAATAAATGCGCGCGAATAAAAATTAATCGGGAATGCCTTAAGGGTTTTGACCCTTTTAAGAAAAGAAATGAATTTTTTTGTCCTTTTTTGTGATTAAATGAAATTAAAATTAATGATTAAACTAATTAATTAATATATTAAAAGAAAAATGTTTTTGTATTTTTATGTTTTTAATGAAATAAAATAAAAGGAAATAAAATTAAAAGTTAATAAAAACCTAATTCTAAATTTATTTTAGTTATTAAGAAAAAAAAAGTTAAAATTGCCTAATTAAAACTAATTCAATTTATTAGTATTTATTTACAAAAATAAAATGGAATTAATAATAATAATAATATTAGTTCTTTTTTTTTATGAAAAAGTTAGTTATGTTAATTTAATGATAATTAGAAAAAATAATTAATAAACAAACAAAATAGAAATATAAAACAAGAAGAAAAAAAGGGGTGAACCAGAAAAAAGGGGGGTTAAATGAAGCAATCTGGGCCCAATAGTGATCAAGCCCTTTGCTGACTTTTGGAATTGCCTGCGCCTGCGTTGACTCTTGAGCACCATGATCTTCATGCCTTGGCCACTGGATTGGCGCTTGAGACACTTGGCACGTTGATTGTTGGAGATGTATGGTGGACTTTTGCTGGAACACTGCATTGGAATATGTTAGAAAAAACATGAATAAACATTTGGGGGGACCTGGGGATCGAACCCAGGTCCCAGTGATGCCTAGCCACGTCCCTCTCCACTGAGCCACTTGAGTGCTTTGTTAATATAATGACCACTAAATATATTATTCAAAAACAAAGGTATAGTCTGGAAACACAAAAAAGGCGCGTCATGTTTGAATGACCCATTCCCATCATTCCACGTAATCATCTTCTTCGTTCCTGAAACAAAAAAAACAGACAAATAACAGGGGTTTTAAACCCCCACAAAATGCCAATGTCCAAAATAGAGATTAGGCCCCTGAGCTATATAAAAAGGGCGCGAGGTGTCCAACATGTTCGTCTCATCACGCTGGTTTCAACCATGGGTGTTTGGAAGCTTGATTTTATAGTATATGAAAAGCCCCAATTCGAAAGCTCTGAAACCCTAAAACTTAACAATGGCAACTTTCATTTTAAGGCATCATAATCAAATTAAGTTATGTCAAAAGCTTCATAACAATGTCAGCAATACAAAACAATGATCAAAACGTATTAATGATGCATAAAAAATGGATTTCGATTATGGAAGAGTTTGTTCAAACCGTGGTTGTGTTTGGCCGTTTCCATGAGTGTTGAGGCTTGTTCTTGACGGCAATAGGTTCCTGGGACTGTTGGGAACGTGTTTGGATCAAGAGAAATGCTTGAATTGCACTGGAAGGTTGAAAACAGTTTTCACTTTTTTGCTTGGATTTTTGAATTTTGTTCTTTTGTTTCAAAGGTTTCTAGGTCCTGTCTGATGTATGGGAGGCTTGCATATATGGTCCTGAACAAGAATCAATCACATTTAGGAGCCTTTAACCCTTGCAATCAAGTTTTGAGATTTCTCCATAACCACCATTAAAACAACTTGCCAATTTTGTTAAAATTTGAATTTTATGCCTAAAATGGACCTTACACGAATTTGGCATGTGTATTATGATGCATCAAGGTCATTCAAACCACAAGATATCCTTTGATTAATTTTTTTGATTTTTATTTGAATTTTATGGATTTAAAATGAATTAAATCAAATAAAAATAAATAAAAATAGAAAAATTAATGTTTAATCTTGAAATAAATCATGGGACACGTGGGTGGCATGACAAGGATGAATCAGGTGGAAAAAAGTGGGCCCTTTTGTCAAAAATTGAAGTTTCAAGGATAGTTGACTTTGGCCATTTCACAAAAATTTCCCAACTTCTCCAATGCATATCTTGCTCAATTTTGATCATATGAACATGTTCTTGGGCATTTTGGAAAGGTCTTGAAGTCCTCTAACCAATGCCTTTGTTCCCATGTCATTTTGATTTACCAATCTCAAGTTATGGTCTTTGACTTAAAATGCCTTTTTGTTGACTTTTGAAAATGACCTATAATGTTGAAATTGATAACTTTTTGTGAGAGCATTTCTTGGACTTGGAATGTGAAGATGAGTTGTAGGAAATGTCATCCCCTTCAAAATGAGCATTGGATGGGATTTTTATGATGAACCATGAAAAAGTTATGCCTTGGTCAAGTTACAGTTGACTTTTCAGCTGTCCAAAAATAGAAACTTTTGACACCTTGATGATTTGAGCCATTCTTGTGAAATCATGGTCAAGATTTGACCAAATGATGATTGTGGCTTCAAAATAAGATGTTGACTAAAAATTTTGACTTTTGATTGCCAAATGACCATTTTGCCCCTACAGTTGACTGTGAAGCAATTAGGGTTTTTGACTGTGCAACTTGACCTTGTGAGCCTTGAAACTTGACATGTAGGTGCTTGACAATGTATATGAGCATATGGGACTTGATTGAGCCCTTGAAAACCTCAACTTCCTTGTAAGAACCAAAACCCTAATTTTGACAAGCTTAGGAGGATGGTTGACTGTGCAATCCTTGAGAGATCTTGAAGCATTTGAAGAGGATGTTTGTCAAAACTTTGAAGAATGTAGGAGGGCAAATTTTGGGGTACAACAGTTGCCCCTGTTCAATCTTCTTAGACCTGAGGATGTAGATTGGCTTGTGTGCCTTTCGTGATCCGAGGGTGGAAGATGATTGAACACTAGAGTGCCCAGAAATTTGCACTCACATTGTAGAGTATCAGCAGTTTGGTGGCGGGAATGGGCTTACAGATGCCATTTGGAGAGATGATGGATAGGAGGATGGGCTTATAGATGCCATCTGGAGATGTAATGAACCTTGTTTGGAATGGGCTTATATATGCCATTTGGAAGTGTGATGGGCTTATAGATGCCATCGGGGGTGTTGATCGTGTAAGAGATTCCTTAGCGAGAACTTGCATATTTTGAGAAAGATGATTTCCTGGCCTGTTACAGGTGTTGATCTTCACTCAGTCGTTCACAGACATGCCCTGGCTAGATACAGGTATCGAATCTGGAACTTCAAAAGGTTGCTTACAGACGTGTCCTGGCTGGATACAGGAGTCGAATCTCTAAATTCTTCATGCAGACATGCCCTGGCTGGATACAGGCGTCGAATCTACAATCTCTTCAGACGTGCCCTGGCTGGATACAGGAATCGAATATGGAATTAGTCGTCAACAGATATGCCCTGGCTGGATACAGGATTCGAATCTTCAAACTCTTCAGATGTGCCCTGGCTGGATACAGGAATCGAATCTGGAATTAGTCGTCAACAGATATGCCCTGGCTGGATACAGGAATCGAATCTTCAAACTCTTCAGACGTGCCCTGGCTGGATACAGGAATCGAATCTGGAATTAGTCGTCAACAGATATGCCCTGGCTGGATACAGGAATCGAATCTTCAAACTCTTCAGACGTGCCCTGGCTGGATACAGGAATCGAATATGGAATTAGTCGTCAACAGATATGCCCTGGCTGGATACAGGAATCGAATCTTCAAACTCTTCAGACGTGCCCTGGCTGGATACAGGAATCGAATCTGGAATTAGTCGTCAACAGATATGCCCTGGCTGGATACAGGAATCGAATCTTCAAACTCTTCAGACGTGCCCTGGCTGGATACAGGAATCGAATATGGAAATAGTCGTCAACAGATATGCCCTGGCTGGATACAGGAATCGAATCTTCAAACTCTTCAGACGTGCCCAGGCTGGATACAGGAATCGAATCTGGAAATAGTCATCAACAGATATGCCCTGGCTGGATACAGGAATCGAATCTTCAAACTCTTCAGACGTGCCGTGGCTGGATATATGAATCGAATCTGGTAATGATCGCTCACAGATATGCCCTGGCTAGATACAGGTATCGAATCTGGAATTGCGACAGTTGATAGTAATTATCTTTGGATTGACCTTTTTCCTGAAAAGGCAAAACATCAGTTGTATGCAATGTCATGATGTATGAAATGAATGATATCATGATGTTCTCAAAAATAAATGAGATTGTGTGTTTATGATGCGTATATGCATGCGTCATGGTGTATGATAATGTAATGTTCATGAATGTATTTTCGTCTTAGGAAAATAAATCCTTGACGGATGCCAGGAGGTTAAATCCGGGGCTGATGTTTGAAGGGTAAAGTTCTTTGTTTCCGCTGGGGATGATGGTTGCAAGAATAAGCCGGTAGGAGAAGATGACTCCGTTGGGGAATAAACTTGATGAAGAAATTACTCTGCGGGGAATTACTCTGTGGGAAGAGATACTTCGCTGAGGTTTGATGATAACTCCGCTGGGGACTCCGTTGATAAGCTTTGTTGAGGAATTTGATGAACTCCGCTGGGGATAGGAAGAGCTTCGCCGAGGATGATCTTTCCGTGGTAATTAGGTGAGGATAACCCAATTATAAGCTCTGGTGGAGAATATCCTTTGAATAAAAAACCGGAGAGAGACGTGTATTCTGCAGGGGATAAGCTTCCAGAATCTACTGGGGATAAGCTTCCAGAATCTACTGGGGAGATGGTTCAACTCTCCTGGGAGACTTTTGAGACTGTACTGGGGAAGTGGCTCCACTGGGGTGTCTAGTATTCCGCCGGGGAACAATCTTATATTAAGACTGCCGGGGATGCTTGCTTAGGAACATCTGTATACTCCGCTGGGGAATATTGAGATTTTCTGGGGATGCCCCACTTCCTTAAGGCTGACAGTAAACTAACTCTGCTTGGGGAGAGCGTTGGCTGGCTTGCTAGAGGTATTGTGCCTCTTCAGGGCTTATGGGGGACCAACTCTGTTTGGAAGAGAGTACTGTTGAATCCTGTCTTACTCTGCGGGGAGTGAAGATATCTTGGTTGCATTCTTCAGCCGAACCTACTTTGGTACCTTGGTGGACGGAGCAACTAGACCGCTTAGACAACTCATTATTGCCCCCGGTTCTGATGTCACCTGTAATTAGTCCTTTGTTTCGTATTCAAATATTTATGAGTTAGCAATTAGTGTCAAATGCATATATCAAAAATTGAACATTGGACGTTCTTTACAAAACAAAACAGAAAAAGGAAAAACAATTGGCAATTGGTCTGAAAAGTGAATTTGTATTGATTTTTGAATTTGCCTGTAAATAAGCGTTTATGTACAAGAGACTGACGTCCTAGTAAGAGAACGCCGCTGAATAATAAAGTTTATACAATTTTTGTGAAAAGGAAAACAAAATAGATATGTGAAAAAGTCCCACTGGGTTTCAACTCTGCTATCGCTTTTATGTCTTCAAGCGTCTCATCACTTGGCTGCTCAGTTGAAGATGAAGCTGATTGATCGATGTCGTCTAATCCTGATAGTTGATACCAGATTCTAGATGCAAGGTGATCCAATGAGACATATTATTACGCTTTAATCCCTAACTTTTGCCTGGACCGCCCTTTCGGGTTTTCAGTCCACCGGGATACCCATTTTTGCCCAAGCCGCCTTTTCAAGTTTTCGACTTGCCGGGTGTACAGATTTTTTTCATTTCATCCCTTATTTTTTCCCGAACCCTTTTGGTTCGCCGGGAAGCCCTTATTTTTTCCTAGGTGTGTCAACCTAGCGGGTCTTTTGTTCATGCGTAGTATCTTTTTACTATGTCTACATTGGCGGGGTGAGGAAGGTCGTCACCATCCATGGTGGTTAGAATCATGGCTCCTCCTGAGAAGACATGTTTAACCACAAATGGCCCTTCATACGTAGGAGTCCATTTGCCCCTGGGATCACTTTGAGGAAGAATGATGCGCTTGATTACCAGGTCTCCAACTTGATACTCTTGTCGTCTGACTTTCTTGTTAAATGCCCTGATCATCCGTTTTTGGTACGTCTGACCATGACAAATAGCAGTGAGTCTCTTTTCGTCAATTAGGTTTAATTGATCAAGCCGAGTCTAGATCCAGTCATCTTCGCTCAAACCTGCATCCTTCATTATCCGGAGAGAGGGTATCTGGACTTCGATAGGCAAGACTGCCTCCATGCCATAGACCAAAGAAAATGGGGTTGCCCCTGTTGACGTCCGTGCCGAGGTACGGTACCCATGAAGAGCAAATGGTAACATCTCGTGCCAATCTTTGTACGTCACTGTCATCTTCTGCACAATCTTCTTGATATTCTTATTAGCTACTTCGACGGCCCCATTCATCTTCGGCCGGTAGGGAGAAGAGTTGTGGTGTTGTATCTTGAATTGCTCGCAGAGCTCAGTGATCATCTTGTTGTTGAGATTGGTACCATTGTCCATAATGATCCTTTCTGGGACACCATATCGACAGATCAGGTTATGCCGAATGAATCGTGCTACAACGTTCTTGGTTACCATAGCATAGGAAGCTGCTTCAACCCACTTTGTAAAGTAATCAATCGCTACCAGGATGAAGCGATGCCCGTTAGATGCCGTAGGTTTGATCTCGCCGATCATATCAATGCCCCACATTGCAAAAGGCCAAGGTGCTGTCAAGACGTTCAGAGGAATTGGAGGAACGTGCACCTTATCAGCATAGATATGGCATTTGTGACATGTCCGAGAATGTTGGTAACAGTCAGCTTCCATTGTGGACCAGAAATATCCTGCCCGAAGGATTTTCTTTGCCATAGTATGTCCACTGGAGTGTGTTCCGAAGGTACCTTCATGTAGCTCTGCCATGATCTTTTCTGCTTCAGTTTTATCTACACAACGCAGTAAGGTTGAATCATGGTTTCTCTTGTATAGAATGCCATTGCTGAGGAAGAACTTTGCAGCGAACCTTCTTAAGAACTTCTTGTCGTTAACAGATGCGCCATCGGGGTATTCTTGAGCTTCCAAGTACCTCTTTACTTCATGATACCAAGGTTTTTCTATTAACTCTTCAGCCTCAAGATCACAGCAATGTGCAGGTTCATCTAATTTCCATATAATGATCCGGGGAGCCTCGTTGTCCCATTTGACTTTGAACATAGAAGACATCGTAGCTAACGCGTCCGCCAACTGATTCTCCTCTCTTGGGAAGTGGTCAAAAGTTATCTCCTCAAAATGGGGAATCAACGTCAAAACATACTCTTTGTAAGGAATAAGATTTGGGTGTTTCGTATCCCACTCGCCTTTGATCTGGTTGATCACGAGAGAGGAATCTCCGAAGACACTCAGAAACTTGATCCTTAAGTCAATTGCAGCTTGAAGACCCATAATGCATGCCTCATACTCTGCCATGTTGTTGGTGCAGTTGAAACATAGCCGGGCGGTGAGTGAAGTATGAGTGCCTTTTAGGGATATGATCACAGCACTGATGCCATTACCCAAAGCGTTTGAGGCTCCGTCAAAGTGCATAGACCATCGGGATCCTTCCTCAGGTCCTTCATCCGATCCAGGTACTTCACAATCAGTCACTACCATGATGTTCTCGTTTGGAAATTCAAAGTTCATGGACTGGTAGTCATCCACTACCTGGTGTGCCAAATGGTCTACCAATACACTTCCCTTGATTGCCTTCTGAGTCGTGTACTGGATGTCGTATTCAGTCAAGATCATCTGCCATCTTGCTATTCTTCCGGACAAGGCAGGCTTTTCGAATATGTACTTGATTGGATCCATTTTTGAAATCAACAGAGTAGTGTGAGTCAACATGTACTGTCTCAGCCGGCGAGCAGCCCATACCAAAGCGCAGCAAGTTTTCTCAAGCAGTGAGTATCGGGTCTCACAGTCGTTAAACTTTTTGCTAAGGTAATAAATGGCATGCTCTTTTCGGCCAGACTCGTCATGCTGTCCTAGCACACACCCCATTGAGCTGTCAAGTAAAGTTATGTATAATATTAGAGGTCTCCCTTCAACCGGTGGCATAAGAATGGGTGGTTCTTGGAGATACTCCTTGATTCTTTCGAAAGCGGCCTGACATTCATCGTTCCAACGTACTACTTGATCTTTCTTCAGTAGCTTGAAGATTGGTTCACAGGTAGCAGTTAGATGTGAGATGAATCGGGCAATATAGTTCAGTCGTCCTAGAAAGCCTCTGACTTCTTTCTCTGTCTTGGGAGCCGGCATCTCTTTTATGGCTTTCACTTTGGCAGGGTCCACTTGAATACCTTTGTCGCTTACGACGAAGCCTAGCAGTTTTCCAGACCTCACCCCAAAGGTGCACTTGTTCGGGTTCAACCTCAGCTTGTACAACTTCAGATGGTCAAACAGTTTCTGCAGATGGTCAAGGTGTTCCTCCTCAGTTTGGGACCTTGCAATCATATCGTCGACGTATACTTCAATCTCATGATGGATCATGTCATGAAACAAAGCAACCATGGCACGTTGGTAGGTTGCCCCAGCATTTTTCAACCCAAAAGGCATGACCTTGTAGCAGAAGGTGCCCCATTGAGTAACAAAAGTGGTCTTCTCCATGTCTTCAAGAGCCATCTTGATCTGATTATAACTGGAGAATCCATCCATGAAGGAGAATACCTTATGTTGAGCAGTATTGTCAACCAGAACATCGATATGAGGTAGAGGGAAGTCATCCTTAGGGCTCGCCCTATTCAAGTCCCTGTAATCAACACACATTCGGACCTTACCATCTTTCTTTGGCACTGGAACCACGTTGGCAACCCACTGAGGGTAAGAAGTCACTGCTAGAAACCCGACATCAAATTGTTTCATAACCTCAGCTTTGATTTTCTCGGACATCTCTGGACGCATACGGCGGACCTTCTGTTTAACCGGAGGACAGTCTTCCTTGGTGGGCAGGTGATGAACCACAATGTCGGTATCCAACCCAGGCATGTCTTCGTAAGACCAGGCAAAAATTTCCACATAGTCATGCAGCATCTGAATCAACCGTTGTTTTACACTGAGCTCTAGATTGGCACCAATCTTGACTTCCTTTCTGTCTATCTCAGTACCCAGATTTACCGTTTCCACTGGCTCTTCATGTGGCTGAATGGCCCTCTCTTCCTGGAGTAGCAGTCTTGCAAGCTCACCAGGCACTTCACAATCATCTTCACCTTCGTCTTCGGCTAAGTTGATCGGATTTTCGAAGTCATAACTGGCAGTAGCAGAGTCGTTACCAGTGAGATCCAGAGTGGATTGGAACCTGTATAAGTGAGTGTGTGTAAATATAGCTGTTTTGCAATATATATAACAGAGAAAGAAAAGGAGCGCAAAATTTGAAATGCAGAAAAACGTCCAATGCTTTTATTCATGATATATGAAAGTGACACACAAAAGCCCTCACAAATGAAACCACGGTGCCCCGGGTAAGACACCGGGCCATAAAGTTTAGTAATATTGTTTGTTACAACTTTAAAACAAAGGAATTCATTACTGAGTGACAACAGTAACAGGTATGGAGTCTTTGGCAGTCCAGTTGCTTGGTCCATCTTCGGTCGTTGGGTAGATCCAGCTGTCGAATTCGGATTCTTCCACTTCGTCTTCATCCCCAATAGCATTTACTCCATGGTTAGGCATGGGAGCAATCACCACATTAGGCTTCTCGGGCGCCTCGAACTGTACCTCTTTAGCATCAATAAGGTCTTGAACCTTATTCCTCAGAGCCTAACAATCATCAGTAGAATGCCCCGGGCTATCATAGTGATAAGCGCAGCAGGCGTTGGGATTGTACTTCGGAGATGCTGTGTTTACCACCTTCGGAGCTTCCTTGACAGTTACCAGATTGGTTGACAGCAGTTGCGGCAATATCTGAGAGAGGGTAATGCTGAGCCGAGTGTACTGCCTTTTGGGCCTCTCAACTCTTGGCTGGTTGTATTGCTGAGGAGCAGCAGCAGGCTTTGAGATTACCACCGCGTTGACAGCTTGGCAACGTTCTGGTTTGTTCTGTCTTCTGGGACCATAAACAGCACTAGCTTCCTTCTTGAAGGGCTTCTTTTCAGAACTTGAGGATGCACCCTTCTGTATCTTCCCCGACTTAATACCAGCTTCGATCCTCTCCCCAGTCAGGATCAGGTCTGTAAACCCAGCAGAGGAGTTACCAATTAAGTGGTTAAAGAACGGACCAGACAGGGTCCCCAAGAACATGTCCACGAGTTCACGGTCAGTCAACGGTGGCTGCACCCTACCAGCCAGGTCTCTCCATTTCTGTGCGTACTCCTTAAAACCTTCACCCGTTCCCAGTGACATACCCTGGAGTTGGGTACGCGTAGGAGCGAGGTCGGAATTGTACTGATACTGCTTATAAAAAGCAGTAGCCAAGTCCTCCCAGTTACGAATGTTGGTTCCATCCAGCTGATAGAACCATTCGAGATGAGTCCCTGAAAGATTCTCCTGGAAGAAATGGATCCATAAGTTCTTGTCTGCAGTGTAAGGCTGGATCTTCCTTACATAAGAGCGGAGGTGCAGTTTAGGACAGGAAGCCCCGTCGTACTTCACAAAGGCAGGCGCCTTGAACTTGTGTGGGATCACCACCCCAGAAGATAACCCTAAGTCTCCAAAATCCAACCCAGGCACACGTTGAATCTCCATAGTATTTAATCGGTCCTCCAGTTGTTTGTATCGGTCCTCAGCAGGAGGGTACTGTTCATCATTGAAGTCTGTCTCGGTGTCAGAGACCACAGGACTAGGAACCTCTCTCCCTTGGTGACTGCCTTCCCCCACAGATGGAGTAGTCCTCTCAGCTTCATTCTGCAGTGTATTCCCGAGTCTGCGTCCAGTGTTGAACAGCACAGTCCTCTTCTTCTTCTTCTTCTTCAGGAGTAAAGCCTTCAACTCCTGTTGTCCCTGGGCCAAGTTCATGACCATCTCCTGGAACTGGGCGTTCTGGGCCTGGAGGGCCTTGATAGCTTGTTCGGTAGTTGGTTCAGGATTCATGATGATTGAGTGCTGAAATAAATAGCGAAGAAGATTAAGCAACCTGTAGAAAATAGTACCTGTGATGCATATGATGAATGAAATGCGTATGAATTATGTTTTCGAAGACAATCGGGAATCAACTTTGTAGACAAAAGGAACACACTTTATTAGATTTAAACTTTGGAATTTAAATTGTTCAACAAATTGCCCTTAGGAGTTACAGGAATGGACATACTGAAAAGGAAATAAAAGCTGTAAAGGAAACATCCAAAGCCCATCAGTGCTCCCATGGCCTCCTCTTCTCAGTACGGATATAGTCATTCATGATCCGCTCGTTCTCCAATTGCTTGGTCAGCTTCTGGATCTTCTGTTCCTGTTCGTTAAACTTTTCCCGATAATAATCCCGCTCTTCCTGTAGTTGCGCCCAAGACCTCTTTAGGGTATCAACATCAGTGGGTATCTGAGGAGGGAGTGTGGTTGGAGGAACCCCGTCTCCATCAGGAATTTCAAGAATGATAGGCCTGACAGCTTCATATGGCATACCTAATTTCTGAGCACGGATGCGGACCCATCTGTAATAGGGTTCCATTGGTAGAGAAGTCTTCGGTCCCAACTCATGTGGGTCAGCTTTGTGAATTCTGTCCCAAGCTTTGATGAATCTACGGCGCAGTTCGTCACTATCTACCTGAAACTCAAAACTGATGTGAGGCACCAACATCTCATGAGGCCCTGCTCTTCTGGCTCTTCCAAACTGACGGAGAGCTAAACATGGATTATAAGAGATTCTGCCCTGGGTACCGATCAATGGAACATTAGGATACTCTTCGCAACGATCAATAACAGCCACTTCATCTAAACCTTTGAGAGTCCAAATGATGTCATTATCAGTGAGAGGCATTAACCTATGAGCCCAGCCTCTTCCTTCTTGGTTCTTCAGCACGAACTTGGGGAGGTGAGAAATAAACCACCTCACTAACAAAGGAGTACAACACCATAGAGTTCCTCGTCTTCGGGCAGTACGAGCATAGAGTTGTTGCAGGATGTCACCCAAGAGAGTGGGCACAGGGTTCCGAGACATGAAAATCCTAATGGCATTGATATTGACAAAGTTATCAGGATTTGGAAACAATACTAGACCATAGATTAAGAGAGCCAGAATGTCCTCGTACGCCCTAAAGTCTAAGTCATTCTAGAAACTGTTAGCTTTACCAATCAGAAACTTAGCCAAAAAGCCCTCAACTCCGCTTCTAGTCACCCAGTTGTCCATTACCTCCTTGTTGGTCAAAGGAAGGGCTGCTGCAATCTCCTCAAGTCTAAGAGCCTTTTCCCATCCAGTGAATGGGGTCTGATCCAAGATAGGGATACCAAGCAAATCAGAGAATTCTTCCAGGGTAGGGACCAGCTGGAAGTCTTGAAAGGTGAAGCAATGGTACAGAGGATCATAAAACTGGGTCAGGACACTCATCAGTTGTTGGTCCCACTTTGAAGTGACTAAACCGAGAAGAGAACCATGCCTCTGTATGAAGGAAGCAGTGTTTGGAATTCTGTCAACCAACTCTTTAAGCAAATCAGGTGGGTGAACAAAGTTGAGCCGGATAGTGTTCCTTCGCACAGGCATCATGATGTCCTACAAAATAGAGCAAAGGTGAAACCCTCTTGTCTTTGAAATAGGTCAGTCCTTATGCAGGATGCATGCAATGTTATGATGGTATGATGTTATGGTAAAGCACACCACAAGTATTCACATAGGCAAACATGATAAGGCACACAAGTAACACAAGACAACCCTTAGGGTTTAGGCCAGCATGAAGTTCAGGTACTACCCTCTTTCAGTTTCGTTGGTTAAGACCTGTCCTATCAAAAGTAATCAGGTTCTAGAGGATCCCAATATCACTGACTACCCTCAATCGGTCATAACTCCAGCGTCGCAATCTTTTCTTGCGGCCAGAACCATTGCGAGAGTTTAGCCTCAATGGGTGTAGCATACTGCTACTGTTCTATGGCCAAGTTGGGTCACATTAGGGTTCTAAGGTCGGTTGGTGCTTAATGACTCCTCAGAAGACCCATATTCTCCTCGTTGCAACACAAGGGATATCGGTACAGACCAAGGTGCCACACCAACGTAGCCACTACTTCACCCGTGTCGGTCTACGCCGGACAGGTCCCTCACAACTTATGCTACCTAAAAGGGTATCCCCAGATCCGGGTTAGGATCTATGAAACTCCGATGCAAAGCCCATAAATATAAAGCAATCAAAACAAGCAATTGAAAACATAAGTATGATCTAATCCTAAGGTACACCTCACTTTTAGTACTCCCCAGCAGAGTCGCCAGTTCTGTGACCGGTGGAAATAGAACTGACTGTTTTTAAGTTGGTTTCGCGAAATGTCGCGGTAAGCAAGAGTCGCCACCATCTTTTATGTTCTCCAACATGGAAAGGACAAAAGCACAGCAAAATTCCTTATTCGAGAATGTTTCTCGGTTCGGGAGGTAGATTTATAGAAAGGGAAGGTGTTAGCACCCTTTCTATCCGTGGTTATCCACGGGCTCTTAGGTACTTGCTCTTATGTTTTCAAAATTTGTTTGCTTTTCAAGTGTGTGTGTGGGTTTTGCAAAAGTTCGTTTGGAAAACTTCTAAGTAACTCTTGTATCAGTCCCCAAGAGCGTATGAAGTGTTTTTGTTTGAAAACTTTTTTTGAAAGTGTAAGGTGTGAAAAGTATTTTGTTTGTTTAAAAGAGCAAGTACCAATGAGTCATCTACCTACCCTAAGGAATTAAGCTATGCAAGAGTACTTTAGATAGTGCTATCCCACCATTGAGAGGTAGGTAACACCATCGTTGGAGGTGTTCGGGTCAATTCGATTATCGCGACAGTGTGGTCACCGAAGCAATGGTAGGACATCTTAGTGGTAACCCTAACGTCCTGGATCCTTTTTATCCGAGGCAACCGTTTCGAGGCAACTGGATCTTTTGGACAGAAGGGCGACCTCTAAGACACCCTATACTTGATGACCACGTTTCGAGGCAACCAGCGAGGCGTACCCTAGAAGTGGCATGTGCTTTGTGTGTTGTTTTTCAGTTAATTGTCTTTGTACATGTTATTTGTGAGCTACGGATTAATTTTATTTACATACATTCTTTCATGCATTTAATAGTTAGGAATGCGGAAAATAAATTGCAGAAAGATAAATTCTACGCTATTACAAGGCGCAGGTCTATACATCGCCAAAAAACAAAGACCCGTTTCGTAAAATAAAGTGCGAGAAAATTAAAGAGAGCAAAATTTCTAATTAACTATTACATAGCTGGAGACAGTTACATAAATAATCAAAATAAAATAAATGTGCGCGAATAAAAATTAATCGGGAATGCCTTAAGGGTTTTGACCCTTTTAAGAAAAGAAATGAATTTTTTTGTCCTTTTTTATGATTAAATGAAATTAAAATTAATGATTAAACTAATTAATTAATTTATTAAAAGAAAAATGTTTTTGTATTTTTATGTTTTTAATGAAATAAAATAAAAGGAAATAAAATTAAAAGTTAATAAAAACCTAATTCTAAATTTATTTTAGTTATTAAGAAAAAAAAAGTTAAAATTGCCTAATTAAAACTAATTCAATTTATTAGTATTTATTTACAAAAATAAAATGGAATTAATAATAATAATAATATTAGTTCTTTTTTTTTATTTTTATGAAAAAGTTAGTTATGTTAATTTAATGATAATTAGAAAAATTAATTAATAAACAAACAAAATAGAAATATAAAACAAGAAGAAAAAAAGGGGTGAACCAGAAAAAAAGGGGGGTTAAATGAAGCAATCTGGGCCCAATAGTGATCAAGCCCTTTGCTGACTTTTGGAATTGCATGCGCCTGCGTTGACTCCTGAGCACCATGATCTTCATTCCTTGGCCACTGGATTGGCGCTTGAGACACTTGGCACGTTGATTGTTGGAGATGTATGGTGGACTTTTGTTGGAACACTGCATTGGAATATGTTAGAAAAAACATGAATAAACATTTGGGGGGACCTGGGGATCGAACCCAGGTCCCAGTGATGCCTAGCCACGTCCCTCTCCACTGAGCCACTTGAGTGCTTTGTTAATATAATGACCACTAAATATATTATTCAAAAACAAAGGTATAGTCTGGAAACACAAAAAAGGCGCGTCATGTTTGAATGACCCATTCCCATCATTCCACGTAATCATCTTCTTCGTTCCTGAAACAAAAAAAAACAGACAAATAACAGGGGTTTTAAACCCCCACAAAATGCCAATGTCCAAAATAGCGATTAGGCCCCTGAGCTATATAAAAAGGGCGCGAGGTGTCCAACATGTTCGTCTCATCACGCTGGTTTCAACCATGGGTGTTTGGAAGCTTGGTTTTACAGTATATGAAAATCCCCAATTCGAAAGCTCTGAAACCCTAAAACTTAACAATGGCAACTTTCATTTTAAGGCATCATAATCAAATTAAGTTATGTCAAAAGCTTCATAACAATGTCAGCAATACAAAACAGTGATCAAAACGTATTAATGATGCATAAAAAATGGATTTCGATTATGGAAGAGTTTGTTCAAACCGTGGTTCTGTTTGGCCGTTTCCTTGAGTGTTGAGGCTTGTTCTTGATGGCAATAGGTTCCTGGGACTGTTGGGAACGTGTTTGGATCAAGAGAAATGCTTGAATTGCACTGGAAGGTTGAAAACAGTTTTCACTTTTTTGCTTGGATTTTTGAATTTTGTTCTTTTGTTTCAGAGGTTTCTAGGTCCTGTCTGATGTATGGGAGGCTTGCATATATGGTCCTGAACGAGAATCAATCACATTTAGGAGCTTTTAACCCTTGCAATCAAGTTTTGAGATTTCTCCATAACCACCATTAAAATAACTTGCCAATTTTATTCAAATTTGAATTTTATGCCTAAAATGGACCTTACACGAATTTGGCATGTGTATTATGATGCATCAAGGTCATTCAAACAACAAGATATCCTTTGATTAATTTTTTTGATTTTTATTTGAATTTTATGGATTTAAAATGAATTAAATCAAATAAAATTAAATAAAAATAGAAAAATTAATGTTTAATCTTGAAATAAATCATGGGACACGTGGGTGGCATGACAAGGATGAATCAAGTGGAAAAAAGTGGGCCCTTTTGTAAAAAATTGAAGTTTCAAGGATAGTTGACTTTGGCCATTTCACAAAAATTTCCCAACTTCTCCAATGCATATCTTGCTCAATTTTGATCATATGAACATGTTCTTGGGAATTTTGGAAAGGTCTTGAAGTCCTCTAATCAATGCCTTTAGTCCCATGTCATTTTGATTTACTAATCTCAAGTTATGGTCTTTGACTTAAAATGCCTTTTTGTCGACTTTTGAAAATGACCTATAATGTTGAAATTGATAACTTTTTGTGAGAGCATTTCTTGGACTTGGAATGTGAATATGAGTTGTAGGAAATGTCATCCCCTTCAAAATGAGCATTGGATGGGATTTTTCTGATGAACCATGAAAAAGTTATGCCTTGGTCAAGTTACATTTGACTTTTCAGCTGTCCAAAAATAGAAACTTTTGACACCTTGATGATTTTTGAGCCATTCTTGTGAAATCATGGTCAAGATTTGACCAAATGATAATTGTGGCTTCAAAATAAGATGTTGACCAAAAATGTTGACTTTTGACTGCCAAATGACCATTTTGCCCCTACAGTTGACTGTGAAGCAATTAGGGTTTTTGACTGTGCAACTTGACCTTGTGAGCCTTGAAACTTGACATGTAGGTGCTTGACAATGTATATGAGCATATGGGACTTGATTGAGCCCTTGAAAACCTCAACTTCCTTGTAAGAACCAAAACCCTAATTTTGACAGGCTTAGGAGGATGGTTGACTGTGCAATCCTTGAGAGATCTTGAAGCATTTGAAGAGGATGTTTGTCAGAACTTTGAAGAATATGGGAGGGCAAATTTTGGGGTACAACAGTGGCCAACGTGGTTCCAGTGCCGAAAAAAGATGGTAAGGTCAGAATATGTGTCGACTACAGGGATTTGAACAGGGCGAGCCTTAAGGATGATTTTCCTCTGCCTCATATCGACGTTCTAGTTAACAACACTGCTCAGCATAAGGTATTCTCCTTCATGGACGGGTTCTCAGGTTATAATCAAATCAAGATGGCTCCTGAAGACATGGAGAAGACCACTTTTGTTACTCAGTGGGGCACCTTTTGCTACAAGGTCATGCCTTTCGGGTTGAAAAATGCTGGGGCAACCTACCAACGTGCCATGGTTGCTTTATTTCATGACATGATCCATCATGAAATTGAAGTATACGTCGATGATATGATTGCAAGGTCCCAAACTGAGGAGGAACACCTTGACCATCTACAGAAGCTCTTTGACCGGTTGAAGTTGTACAAGCTGAGACTAAACCCGAATAAGTGCACCTTCGGGGTGAGGTCTGGAAAACTGCTAGGCTTCGTCGTAAGCAACAAAGGTATTCAAGTGGACCCTGCCAAAGTGAAAGCCATACAAGAGATGCCAGTTCCCAAGACAGAGAAAGAGGTCAGAGGCTTTCTAGGACGACTGAACTACATTGCCCGATTCATCTCACATCTAACTGCTACCTGTGAACCAATCTTCAAGCTGCTGAAGAAAGATCAAGTAGTACGTTGGAACGATGAATGTCAGGCCGCCTTCGACAGAATCAAAGAGTATCTCCAAGAACCACCCATTCTTATGCCACCGGTTGAAGAGAGATCTCTAATATTATACTTGACAGTACTTGACAGTTCAATGGGGTGCGTGCTGGGGCAGCATGACAAGTCTGGCCGAAAAGAGCACGCCATTTATTACCTTAGAAAAAAGTTTACCGACAGTGAGACCCGATACTCACTGCTCGAGAAAAATTGTTGCGCTTTGGTATGGGCTGCTCGCCGGCTGAGACAGTATATGTTGACTCGCACTACTCTATTGATTTCTAAAATGGATCCTATCAAGTACATATTTGAAAAGCCTGCTCTGTCCGGGAGAATAGCAAGATGGCAAATGATCTTGACAGAATACGACATCCAGTACACGACTCAGAAAGCAATCAAGGGAAGTGTATTGGCAGACCATTTGGCACACCAGGCAGTGGATGACTATCAATCTATGAACTTCGAGTTTCCAGACGAGAACATCATGGTAGTGACTGATTGTGAAGTACCTGGACCGGATGAAGGACCTGAGGAAGGATCCCGATGGTCTATGCACTTTGAAGGAGCCTCAAACGCTTTGGGTAACGGTATTGGCGTTGTGATCATATCCCCTAAAGGCACTCATACTGCACTCACTGCCCGGCTATGTTTCAACTGCACCAACAACATGGCGGAGTATGAGGCATGCATCATGGGTCTTCAAGCTGCAATTGACTTAAGGATCAAGTTTCTGAGTGTCTTCGGAGATTCCGCTCTCGTGATCAATCAGATCAAAGGTGAGTGGGATACGAAACACCCAAATCTTATCCCTTACAAAGAGTGTGTGTTGACATTGATCCCCCATTTCACGGAGATAACTTTTGAACACTTCCCAAGAGAGGAGAATCAGTTGGCGGACGCGCTAGCTACGATGTCTTCTATGTTCAAAGTCAAATGGGACAACGAGGCTCCCCGGATCATTATCTGGAAGTTGGATGAACCTGCATATTGTTGTGATCTTGAGGCTGAAGAGGTAACTGAAAAACCTTGGTATCATGAAGTGAAGAGGTACTTGGAAGCTCAAGAATACCCCGAGGGTGCATCCATCAATGACAAGAAATTTCTGAGAAGGTTCGCGGCAAAGTTCTTCCTCAGCAATGGCATTATATACAAGCGAAACCATGATTCAACCTTACTGCGTTGTGTGGATAAGACTGAAGCAGAAAGGATCATGGCAGAGCTACATGAAGGTACCTTCGGAACACACTCCAGTGGACATACCATGGAAGCCGACTGTTATCAACATTCTCGGACTTGTCACAAATTCCAAATCTATGCTGATAAGGTGCACATTCCTCCAGTTCCTCTGAACGTCTTGACAACACCTTGGCCTTTTGCAATGTGGGGCATTGATATGATCTGCGAGATCAGACCTACGGCATCCAACGGGCATCGCTTCATCCTGGTAGCGAATGATTACTTCACAAAGTGGGTTGAAGCAGCTTCCTACGCTACGGTAACCAAGAATGTCGTGGCACGGTTCATTCGGCACAACCTGATCTGTCGATACGGTGTACCTGAAAGGATCATTATGGACAATGGTACCAATCTCAACAACAAGATGGTCACTGAGTTCTGCGAGCAATTCAAGATACAGCACCACAACTCTTCTCCCTACCGGCCGAAGATGAACGGGGTTGTCGAAGCAGCAAATAAGAATATCAAGAAGATTGTGCAGAAGATGACAGTGACGTACAAAGATTGGCACGAGATGTTACCGTTTGCTCTTCATGGGTACCGTACCTCAGCAAGGACGTCAACAGGGGCAACACCCTTTTCCTTGGTCTATGGAATGGAGGCAGTCTTGCCTATTGAAGTCCAGATACCCTCTCTTCGAATAATGAAGGATGCAGGTTTGAGCGAAGATGACTGGATCCAGACTCGACTTGATCAATTAAACCTAATTGATGAAAAGAGACTCACCGCTATTTGTCATGGTCAAACGTACCAAAAACGGATGATCAGGGCATTTAACAAGAAAGTCAGACCACAAGAGTATCAAGTCGGAGACCTGGTAATCAAGCGCATCATTCTTCCTCAAAGTGATCCCAGGGGAAAATGGACCCCTACGTACGAAGGGCCATTTGTGGTTAAACATGTCTTCTCAGGAGGGGCCATGATTCTAACCACCATGGATGGTGACGACCTTCCTCACCTTGCCAATGCAGACATAGTAAAAAGATACTACGCATGAATTAAAGACCCGCTAGGTTGACACACCTAGGAAAAAATAAGGGCTTCCCGGTGAACCAAAAGGGTTCGGGCAAAAATAAGGGATGAAATGAAAAAAATCTGTAAACCCGGCAAGTCGAAAACCTGAAAAGGCGGCTTGGGCAAAAATGGGTATCCCGGTGGACTGAAAACCCGAAAGGGCGGTCCAGGCAAAAGTTAGGGATAAAGCGCAATACTATGCCTCATTGGATCACCTTGCATCCAGAATTCGGTATCAACTATCAGGTTCAGACGACACCAATCAATCAGCTTCATCTTCAACTAAGCAGCGAAGTGATGAGACGCTTGAAGACATAAAGGTGATAGCAGAGTTGGAACCCAGTGGGATTATCTTTTCACATAACTGTTTTGTTTTCCTTTTCAAAAAATTGTATAAACTCTGTGGTTCGGCGGCGTTCTCTTACTAGGACGTCAGCCTCTTGTACATAAATGCCTATTTACAGGCAAATTCAAAAATCAATACAAATTCACTTTTCCATACAAATTGCCAATTATTTTTCCTTTTTCTATTTTGTCTTGCGAAGAACGTCCAATGTTCATTTTTGATATATGCATTTGACACTAATTGCTAATCATAAATATTTGCATGTGAAACAAAGGACTAATTACAGGTAACATCAGAAACAGGGGCAATAATGAGTTGTCTAAGCAATCTAGTTGCTCTGTCCACCAAGGTACCAAGGTAGGTTCGGCTGAAGAACGTAACCAAGATACTTCCACTCCCCCTAGAGTAAGACAAGGTTCAGCAATACTCTCCCCCAAGCAGAGTTGGTCTCCCGTCAGGTCTGAAAAGGCACAGTATCTCCAGCAAGTCAGCGATACTCTCCCCGAGCAGAGTTAGTCTACTGTCAGCCTTAAGGAAGTTGCGTATCCCCGGAAGATCTCAACACTCCCCAGCCGAGTATACAGATATTCCTCAACAAGCTTCCCCGACAGTCTTAATATAAGATTGTTCCCCGGCAGAATCCAGACATCCAGTGGAGCCTTTCCCCAGTACAGTCCAAAAAGTCTCTCCAGGAGAGTTGAATCAATCTCCCCAGTAGATTCTTGAAGCTTATCCATAGTAGATTCTGGAAGCTTATCCCCTGCAGAGTACGAACGCATCTCCTCGGCTCTATTCAAAGGTTATTCTCCACCAGAGCTTATAACTGGGTTATCCTCAGCTAATTAACACGGAAAGATCGTCCTCGGCGAAGTTCTTCCTATCCCCAGCGGAGTTCATCACATTCCCCAACATAACTTATCAGCGGTATCCCCAGCGGAGTCGTCATCAAATCTCAGCAAAGTATCTCTTCCCACAGAGTAATTCCCCACAGAGTAATTCCCCACAGATTAATCTTCACCAGGTTTATTCCTCAACGGAGTCATCTTCTCCTACCGGTTTATTTTTGCAATCATCATCCCCCAGCGGAAACGAAGAACTCTACTCTTCAACGTCATCCCAAGATTCAAGTTCTCGGCATTCGTCAAGTATTTATTTTCCTAGACGAAAATACATTCATAGACATTTCACATTTCATACATCCTGCTTACATACATGATAAAGTGCATACGACACGATCTCATTTATTTTTGAGAACATCATGACATCATGCATTTCATACCTCATGACATTGCATACAACTGATATTTTGCCTTTTCAGGAAAAAGGTCAATACAAAAATAATTACTATCAACTGTCACAATTCCATATTCGATTCCTGTATCTAGCCAGGGCATATCTGTGAGTAACTGATTGTAGATTCGATTCCTGTACCCAGTCAGGGCATGTCTACATTAAGAGTTTAGAGATTCGATTCCTGTATCCAGCCAGGGCATATCTGTAGACGAAGAATTCCAAATTCGATTCCTGTATCCAGCCAGGGCATATCTGTGAGTAACTGATTGTAGATTCGATTCATGTATCCGGCCAGGGCATGTCTGCATGAAGAGTTTAGAGATTCGATTCCTGTATCCATCCAGGGCATATCTGTAGACGACCAATTCCAGATTCGATTCCTGTATCTAGCCAGGGCATATCTGTGAGTAACTGACTGTAGATTCGATTCCTGTACCCAGCCAGGGCATGTCTGCATGAAGAGTTTAGAGATTCGATTCCTGTATCCATCCAGGGCATATCTGTAGACGACCAATTCCAAATTCGATTCCTGTATCCAGCCAGGGCATATCTGTGAGTAACTTATTGTAGATTCGATTCTTGTACCCAGCCAGGGCATGTCTGCATGAAGAGTTTAGAGATTCGATTCCTGTATCCAGCCAGGGCATATCTGTGAATTTTTTTTATTAATAACCATGTATTAAAAAAATATTTCGCAAATAACCGGGTTTAGGAAAAAATTACGCAAATAACCGTGTTTCAGATGGCTCCACAAAGGAGGAGCCATCTCAATTGGCGCATGCACCTAGGGTTTTGCCCTAGGCGCCATCTCACTTGGCGCCTCCCTTGGCTTTTAGCCAAGTGAGATGGCGCATGCTCCTTAAAAATGAGAGGAGGCGCCATCTCACTTGGCGCCTAGGGCAAAACTAGGGCAAAATGCTGTTTTATAAATAATTCGTCCGTTTCTTCGAAATTTCTCACACTTTCTCGCACTGTATTTTTATTTTGTACTCCGTTATTTGCGTAATGACGTCGCCTATGATTTTTAGCAGAGATGGTTACGTTATATTCTCCGCCACGAAACCTGCGATGAAAATGAAATTCTGGCACATTCACTCCATGGAGCGTCTGAAGCGGGAGTTAATGCTGATGATGCATGGGTCAGATGAAATTGTGTTAACAGTTGTAATTTCCTAGATTGAATATCGTTAATCATTGTTGTACGCGAAAACCCTAATGTAATTTCCTAGATTAAATTTCCTAAATTGTGTTAACAATTTTATTAACGGAAAACCCTAATGTTTACAACACAAATATTGAAAAGATTTATTGTATTACAATATTTATGTGGTCGAGCCAGACGCCCGATTCAGACAGTTTTTGCGATTGTGTCCGACCTGACGGCATAAACCACACTTTCTTTCCAACCTGTCAAGATCGTCCATTTCTGTTGTGATGCGCCTACTTTTGGGACGACCCTTCTCGTTCCTTCGCATTTGGTCATTGTGCCAAACTATATCGCCGTTGTATTCAGGCCAATAATCTGGTCTTGCCACCAAAGGAAAGTTGTTGTTGTAAACAGTGAGCAACGTTTCAGATTTGTAAACGTTTGACAGCAGTTGAAGCGCGTCTTGATGGGTATGAGCACAAGCGGCAATGACATGAGAGCAAGGCATACGAAATGCTTGAAACCTTCCACAATCGCACCATTGAGAAGGTAAAATGACCCTGTATTCTTGTCTTGGCAGGCCTTCATTGTGGTCGATTGTCTCTTTCACAATGAAGTTGTGGCTGTGTCGGTCAAACCGTGTAACCATGTGAGTGTTGGCTTTAGCACTTTCAGCCTTAATGTATTTCATGCAGCTTTCACTCCATAGTTGTCCTGATTGCAACACCGCATACCACATTTCACCTCTTTTGGAAAATAACGCAGCCATCCTAAAATACGTGGATTTTACCAAGGCAGTGATTGGGAGGTTTCGTATGCCCTTGAATACCCCATTCATTGATTCAATAAGATTCGTTGTCATATGCCCCCATCTTTGGCCATTGTCGTATGACCTAGTCCACTTTTCGACCGGAATATTGTCGATCCACGTACCGGCTTCTGGATTAGACAAACGGATCTCGTTGCGGTAATATTTGAATGTGGGTTGTGTCAATGCATATCCCGCATTCATAAATGCTTTCCTCAATGTTTTATCCTTGACCTCCCTCGAGAAATTATGGACGATATGCCTGACGCAATAGACATGCGTAGAAGGAGGGTCATGCCAACCATTTGTTGGATTATTGTAGGCACTTTCAATGGAGGCATGTCTGTCCGAGATCAAACAGAGATCTGGTTGAGGAGCCATGTGTGTCCTAAGATTTTTCAGGAAAAAGCTCCAAGCACCACCGGTCTCCCCCTCGACAAGGGCAAACGCAACGGGGAAAATGTTGTTGTTGCCATCTTGTGCAACTGCCATCAATAGCGTGCCTTTGTACTTCCCATACAACCAAGTGCCGTCAATTTGTAGAATTGGTTTGCATGATGCAAACCCTGTGATGCATGGTTGAAATGCCCAAAACACGCGACTGAATATTCCATTGCCATGCAGTAGACTACCATCTTGGGCGTACGCTGGCAATGTTTCCAGAACATAAACACTACCTGGAGAATATGTCTTGAGTGCATTCAGGTAGCAGGGAAGTTCTCGGCATGACTCCTCCCAGTTTCTGTACACCCTTTCAATCGCCTTAGTCTTTGCTAACCACGCCTTACGGTAAGACGGAGTGTAGTTAAAAACCATGGTGATGTGGGAGATGATTGTTTTCACCTTCAGAGATGGGTCGTTGCTGACCAGGGGTAGGATTTCTTGACAAATTAGATCATGGTTGAGTTTTCGGTGGTCCTGTGATTGAGTGGAACTTACACAGGTGTGGGTAGTCATGGAACCTATGACCCAGCAGTCACCCCTTAATCTGTATGATGCGGTCAGCTTGAACATACAGTCAGGGTGGACACACTTGATCTTGTACCTTTCCGGGTTGACACGATCCACCTTAAAATCAACCGAGTTGAGCATGTGAAATTTTTTAATGGCCCTGATGCATTCCTCTCTGTTACGAAACTTGTCCTTCTCTTTTAAATTTTCATCCGACTGCATATACGGTTTGAAAAATAAGTCAGTAGAAGGTTCATCTCCGCCCATGTTGAAGTTTGTCATGTGCGGAGGTGGTGTGTAGATTTTGTCTGTAGGAATACTTGGGATGCCATCATCGTCAGAATCATCGTTCACCATTTCATCAAACTCTAACTCGTTATCTTCTTCTTCATCATCAACTGCATCTACCTCATCTTATTCATTCTCCAAAGGATGAACCTCCTGTGTCACCGGAGGCTCTACCTCCTGTGTCACCGGAGGCTCTTGAAGCAAAACGTACAACTCAATAGAGTCGTATCCAGAATAGACATGGCTGGAAATCATGTTCTGGAGATCCTCGTCATCTTGAACTTCAACCTTATAAAAAATTACTTGGTTGTTTAAAAAAAAAACTGGATTCTGATAAAATATCTGGGATACCGGGCCTCGTTCAAGTTTGGCCTCCAATCTTTTCTTGAAGTACGAGAAATTGGCTTTCCCGTTTAAGAGAAATAGAACGTTGTCGGTGTTTCTAAACAAAAACCCAACTGTGGGAAAAATGTATGTCTCGCCGTTGAAATGTGCTTTGACGACAAATTATGGTGAAGAGGCCATTGCGTAGAATTGTTTTAAGGTTTGAAGGTTGGAATGTTTGAGGTTTATTGATTGTATGAAGGTATGAATGCTGGAATGTTTGAAGGTTTGATGACTGATTCAAAGGTTGGAATATTTGACATATTATATAAATCAATGTTATGTTAAACGTAAGGCTAAAAATTTCAATTAAGTAAGGGATGCAACCCCCCAAGGCTGCCAATAATATTACATGCAATAATTAAACCCCATAGGCTGCCACCTATCCTGGCCCTATTCTGCACACATACATGTTTTGTGTAAGACTCCACCCATCAACTCCAATGGCCTTGCATGCAATAAAGAAAGGAATCCCAAAGGCTGTCACGTAGCCTGAGCCTATGCTGTAACAAATGACACCTCTTATTCGCCAAATAGGGTGGCGACACCATTCATTTTTGTACTCTTTCGCCAAGTGAGATGGCGCCTCCCTTACTGTCCAATCGTGATACATGCATGGGCTTATGAAACCCCATAGGCTGCCACCTATCCTTGCCCTATTCTGCACACATACATGTTTTGTGTAAGACTCCACCCATCAACTCCAATGGCCTTGCATGCAATAAAGAAAGGAATCCCAAAGGCTGTCACGTAGCCTGAGCCTATACTGTAACAAATGACACCTCTTATTCGCCAAATGGGGTGGCGACACCATTCATTTTTGTACTCTTTCGCCAAGTGAGATGGCGCCTCCCTTACTGTCCAATCGTGATACATGCATGGGCTTATGAAACCCCATAGGCTGCCACCTATCCTGGCCCTATTCTACACACATACATGTTTTGTGTAAGACTCCACCCATCAACTCCAATGGCCTTGCATGCAATAAAGAAAGGAATCCCAAAGGCTGTCACGTAGCCTGAGCCTATGCTGTAACAAATGACACCTCTTATTCGCCAGATGGGGTGGCGACACCATTCATTTTTGTACTCTTTCGCCAAGTGAGATGGCGGCTCCCTTACTGTCCAATCGTGATACATGCATGGGCTGCCACCTAGCCTGCAAGAGTGACACCTTACATTTTTTGTAAATGCATGCATGCATATGTGTAACCCCCTAAGCATGCAAATGTGACACTTCGCAGGCATGCAAGCACAAGCAACCACTACATCAAACTTATTTTCCTATAAATACACACCTTATGAAAAATCTCTCACACCCACACAACTCTCACTCTCTGCTACGAAATATTTCTTAAGTCTATCATACTCTCTATCTCTTCCTAAGTATTTCATACTCTCAAGCATTCTGAACAATGGCTCTTCTAACAATGGGCGATACTCACAGAGGCACAAGGGAAAACATTGCTGCATTTGTAAGTCTCTTCTTTGGTTATACATTTTTCATACTTCAAATAACGTGTTGTTCATCTTAATTAATCTTACACCTGTTAAATTATGATCTCAGGACACAAAAAGATTCAGAATCTGTTCGCACAACTACCTGGCTCCCGTCCCATTTATCGTCCCTTATCTGGAATATGCAGGTTTTGGACATGTGATAAAGATCTCCAACTGCACCATTGACTCAAAGTTCATTCTTGCAATGTTGGAAAGGTGGAGACCGGAGACCCATACATTTCACCTACCAATAGGTGAATGTACCATCACGCTCGAGGATGTGTACATGCTACTGGGCCTCCCTATCAACGGTAAGGCGGTGAATGGGTCGGTTCAACAACCCAACTCACAGTGTGAAGAACTGTTGGGTAGGGATATGGTAGAAGGTGGTGGAGCAAGAGGGCAGGGAATACTACTCACTGACCTAAAACGTCATTATGCAAGTATGGAATTAAATGAAAATTCCTCAGAGAATGACCGAGTAGTAAAAGCCAGAACGTATCTTATGATACTTTTTGGTACATTTTTATTTCCCGAAAGTACGGGAAATAGTATAAATTTTATGTACTTACATTTACTAACAAATTTTGAAAAAACTAGAAAATATAGTTGGGGTTCTGCAGTATTAGCCCACCTATACAGTTCCTTGTGCAAAAACGCAGTCAAGGAAAAATGTACATTTTATGGGTGCGCATTTTTACTACAAGCCTGGGGTTGGTGGAGGATGGAGTCCTTAAACCCCATCAACAATAACACTTTTGGTTTCTCGTACGCAACAAAGTAAGTCATTAAGTTATAGCATTTATAACTATTCTTCTCTTTCCAAAATATATGCTAAAAATAACATGTTTCTCATTTCCTTTAGGTACTGCGTGAGGGGTATGGATTACGGCAAGAATCCAAGATTCAATGTCGCACTCTACCGGAATCTGTTGGATCACTTAGGCCCAGATGACGTACGTCGTAGCTTTTAACTTTTGTTCATTTTAATTATTTATACATTACTTTTGCGCTAACCTGATTTAAATTTTATCGCAGTTCGTTTGGAGACCATATTTGGGTTTGGGCCATGCTCCAAACCCAGAGGATGCAGCAACTTGGACTGCAAAGACTGCACTCATTCGGTTCAACATTGTGGAGATGCACCACAGCGACCGTGTGAAGATGCAGTTCGGAATGCATCAAGAGATACCAAGTGATCCAACAGATTTGTCCCCCTGGAATCTTAAAAGGGTCGACGCCCAGTGGGGTCTTACCAACTGGAAAGACTTTGCTCCGGAATGGTGTAAGATGTGGCAGAGGCGTCACCGCTACATCTTGCAATCCCCCGTTTTCCTTACTCAAGGTAACATGCGACACACGGATCAATATATGTCATGGTACAGGTCGGTTAGTAACCCATAAATGCACGTGTCTCATCCGAGGTACTTGGTTGACCCACGCACACAATGGGCACAACCCTCGATTCCCCATCAACAAACCCAAAACCCATCAACCTCCAACCAACCCCCAAGAAGAAACAGACCCACAAACACCCAACCACATTCCCCACCACAACACAACTACAATCAAATGCCGTACTACCAACCTCAATCACCACCAAACTACCAATACCCGGATATGCCTCAAACCCAACCACAATACCAACCCCAATACCAGCACACCCACATACCCCAGACACAATTTCAGTCTTCCACATATCCCAATATGGCGCCCTCAACATCCAGCCTTAGCCCTGATATGGGAATGTCGGAAGATTATGACCAAGCCGACCAAACCTACCATCACCCACCATATCACCAAACCACCCAACATCCACAATACCAAACACCCCAAGATCTATTTCCTTTCTACCCCCCATACTCAGACGACCAATGCTACCGACCAACCATGGAACCCCACCCACCGCCAACACGACCAAACTTTGAGGGTATGGGTAACCGACTGTACCAGAGCGGATCTTCGAGATATGGAGATCTTACTGATTTTATGGATTTGGACCGCATTGACTTCGCTGGGCCATCGACCTTGCCGCAGCAGGAAACGCGACGGCACCCAGCAAGAGAAAGGCGAGGACGGGGATGCGGAACCGGGGGTCATTACTGGGTTCCGGGGGATC
Source organism: Vicia faba (assembly GCA_948472305.1). Lineage (NCBI taxonomy): Eukaryota > Viridiplantae > Streptophyta > Magnoliopsida > Fabales > Fabaceae > Vicia > Vicia faba. The sequence goes on from OX451741.1 coordinate 226,443,565, forward strand.
ACTGATGTATCTTTTTTTTTCCCAGCATTTTTTGTATCCATTTTTTTTACTGTTCTTTTAATGTAATACAGTTGAATGTAATTATTATTTTTTTAATAAAAAGTCCATTTTGTTGATCTCTGTCCAATAGGCAACGCACAGGAAAAAAAATAAAAAAAAATTTTTTTGCCCTAAAATTATACTTAGGCGCCATCTCACTTGGCTTAGGGCATGCCCTAAGCACTTAGGCGCCAAGTGAGATGGCGCCTCCCTTAAAAAAGGAGGTGCATGCGCCAATTGAGATGGCTCCTCCTTTGTGGAGCCATCTCAAACATGGTTATTTGCGTAATTTTTTCCGAAACCCGGTTATTTGCGAAATATTTTTTTAATACATGGTTATTAATAAAAAAAATTCCATATTTGTAGACGACCAATTCCAGATTCGATTCCTGTATCTAGCTAGGGCATATCTATGAGTAACTGATTGTAGATTCGATACATGTATCCAGCCAGGGCATGTCTGCATGAAGAGTTTAGAGACTCGATTCCTGTATCTAGCCAGGGCACGTCTGTAAACAACCTTTTGAAGTTCCAGATTCGATTCCTGTATCCAGCCAGGGCACATCTGTGAGAGATTTGTTTGTAGATTCGATACCTGTATCCAGCCAGGGCACGTCTGTAAGCAACCTTTTGAAGTTACAGATTCGATACCTGTATCTAGCCAGGGCATATCTGTGAGCGATTGATTGTGGATTTGATACCTGTATCTAGCCAGGGCATATCTGCATAAAGAGTTTGAAGATCAACCCCTGTAACAGGCCAAGTAATTGTCTTTCTTTCTCAGGTACGCAAGTTCTCGCTAAGGAATCTCTTACGCGATCGACACTTCCAAATGGCATCTATAAGCCCATTCCCGACAAGGTTCTGTCACATCTCCCGATGGCATCTATAAGCCCATCCTCATATCCATCATCTTTCCAAATGGCATCTGTAAGCCCATTCCCGACATCACGTTGCTGATACTCCACTATGTGAGTGCAAATTTCTGGGCACTCTAGTGTTCAATCATCTTCCACCTTCAGATCACTAAAGACACGCAAGCCAATCTACATCCTCAGGTCTAAGAAGATTGAACAGGGGCAACTGTTGTACCCCAAAATTTTCCCTCCCATATTCTTCATAGTTTTGACAAGCATCATCTCAATTTGCTCAAGTCTACTCAAAGGATGTACAGTCCAAGCATCCTCCTAAGCCAATCAAAATTAGGGTTTTGGTTCTTGCAAGGAATTTGAGGTTTTCAATGGTCCAATCAAGTCCCATAGGCCTACACATATCCTCAAGCATCTACATGCCAAGTTTCAAGACTCACAGGGTCCAATTGCACAGTCAAAAGCTTCATCTGCTTCACAATCAACTGCAGGGGCAAAATGGTCATTTGGCAGTCAAAAGTCAAAATTTTTGGTCAACATCTTATTTTGAAGCCACAATCATCATTTGATCAAATCTTGATCATGATTCCCCAAGCATGGCTCAAACATCATCAAGATGCCAAAAGTTTCTATTTTTGGACAGCTGAAAAGTCAACTGTAACTTGACCAATGCATAACTTTTTCATGGTTCATCAGAAAAACCCCATCCAATGCTCATTTCGAAGGGGATAACATTTCCTACAACTCATCTTCACATTCCAAGTCCAAGAAATGCTCTCATAAAAAGTTATCAATTTCTACATTATAGGTCATTTTCAAAAGTCAACAAAAAGGCACTTTAAGTCAAAGACCATAACTTGAGATTGGTGAATCAAAATGACATGGGACCAAAGGCATTGGTTAGAGGAACTCAAGACCTTTCCAAAATGTCCAAGAACATGTTCATATGATCAAAATTGAACAAGATATGCATTGGAGAAGTTGGAAATTTTTTGGGAATTTGCAAAAGTCAACTTTGCCCAAAACACCTCATTTTTGCTAATGGGCCTCAAATTCCTTCTTGAATCATTGCCCAAGGCCTATGCACGACCCATTGAACTTAAATTGAATTATTTTCTTGTTTTTATTAATTATTTGGATTTTTAATTGATTATTAATTCATTTAATTGATTTAATTGTAGGAAAATTCAAAAGATATGATTTTTAAATCTTTTGTGAAGCAAATAAGATCAGGGCAAGCTGGCAATTTCGGGCATCCATCAAAGAGGCAAAAAACTCCATGTTTGGCAAGCTTTATCAATCAAAATTATGCAAAAAGATTTGATTGGAAATCAAAGATTGAAAACTTTATTCTATGGATCTTTGACCTAGTTTTTACCCTAATTCCATTCCCATACAAATACTGAAGCCAACCCTAGTGTTGTGAACGTGCAAGCTGCTATCAAACACCATAAACCAAATTCCAAAAATTGAAGAAAAGTTGAAAAATGAATTCGACCTTCCAGCACAATTCAAACCCTTTTCTTAATTCCAACACCTTGCTGGACCTTCCAGGAACCTATTGCAATCAAGAACAAGCCCTAACACTCAAAGAATCATCTCAAACAGTCACACGGTTTACCATTTTTTTTCAAAATCATAACCATCGATTCATGCATTTTTAACATCTTTTATTGATTGTGTTGTGTTTACAGGACTCATAAGAAGCTATTAGTGTGATTGAATTGCATTATGGCACCCTGAAGCGTAAACCACCATTGTTGAAATCTAGGGTTTTTGAAGCTCTCAATTGGGGCTTTACAGCGTGAGAAAAATTGGACCACAAAACGCCTATGGTTGAATTCGTCAAGGCCAGACGAATTCAACCCAACCATCGCGCCCTTTTTATATGCACTGTACGCCTAATCGTTATTATTGGCAGTTTTGCTTTGTGGGGGTTAAAAACCCCCGCTATCTTGTTCTTTGTTTTACAGGGAAAGGTAGAAGATGAAGGACGTGTCTCAACATGGTTGGCTAGTTTGAATATAATGTGCGCTTTTTGGTTTCCAACATAATTGATTTTCTTTTATATATTATTTTCATTATCTATTATAATAACAAAGCATGCAGCATGGTGTAGTGGAAGAGGACGTGTCTGGCAATTGTTGGGACCTGAGTTCGATTCCCAGGTCCACCCAAATCTCAATATTATTTTTTCTAATGCGTTCCTATGCAGTTTCACAAGAACATTCTACCATATGTCCTCACGCATCAGCCTGCCAAGTGGCCCTGAAGCTCAATCCAAAGGCCAGGGATGGCTCCACACCATGTTCCAAGTCAATGAGCATGCACATGATTCCAGAAGTCAACAAGGGCTTTGTGCTATTGGGCCTGAATTCCATAATAACACCTCCCTTGGGTCCATCACACCCCCCTGGTTAATTACTTCTTTTCTTCTTATTTTTTATTTTGTTTTCTTTTAATTACTAATTATTAATATTATTAACTAATAAATTAATATTTTTAATAAAATTCAGAGAATAAAACATGTGAATATTTTTATTAATTATTACTATTTTTATCTATTAATTTATTTTGTAAATAAATTCTAATTAATCAACTTAGTTTAATTTAGATTTAACTTTGACCTTTTTCTCAATAAATAAAAATCATGTAGAGTTTAGGTTTAACAATTTTCAATCATATTTTCTTCTTATTATTATTTATTAATTATTATTATTTTTGTAAATAAAATGTAAATTAATTAATGTAGTTAATTAGGTTAACTTTGACATTTTTTTTATAATAAGTAAAATAATTTAGAATTAGGGTTTTCTTGACTTTTAATTTCCTTTTTCTTTTTATTTTCATAAATATAAAAAACACAAAAAACATTTTTCTTGTACATAATTAATTAATTAATTAGGTTTAGGTTTAATATTTTAATTAATTGCAAAAAGGACAAACTAATTTCTCTATTTCTCAAAAGGGTCAAAAACCCTAAGACGTCCTGATTTAATTTCTTTCGCGCATTAATTATTTTGATTATTATGTATCTGCTCAAAGGATGTAATAGTAATTAGGATTTACCGCTTTCTTTACTTTCCGCACTCTTCCAAAACGGGTTTTGTTTTTGGCGATGTATAAACCCGCGCCTTGTAATAGCGTAGATTTACCTTTCTGCATTTTATTTTCCGCACTCTTAACTGTTAATATGCCTGCAAGACTGTATGATAATAAAATCAACCCGTAGCTCACAAATGCATGATCAAAGATAAACATTAACTGAAAAAATACACATGCACATGCCACTCTTAGGGTACGCCTCACTGGTTGCCTCGAACGTGGTCGTCAAGTATAGGATGTTTTAGAGGTCGCCCTCCTGTCTAAAGATCCAGTTGCCTCGAAACGGTTGCCTCGAAAAAGAAAAAAAAAGGATCTAGGACATTAGGGTTACTTCTAAGGTGTCCTACTATTGCTTCGGTGACCACACTGTCCCTTAATCGAATTGACCCGAATACCTCCAACGACGGTGCTACCTACCTCTCAATGGTGGGATAGTACTGTCTAAAGGACTCTTACACAGCCTAATTCCTTGGAGTAGGTAGATTCTCATGGGTACTTGCTCTCTCAAAACAAAAAAAACAACTTTTCGCACCTACACTTTCAAAAAGTTTTCAAACAAATACTTCATACACTCTTGAGGACTGATACAAGAGTTACCTAGAAGTTTTTCAAACGAAACTTTTTCAAAACCCACAAACACAAGAAAAGCAAATAATTTTTGAAAACATAAGAGCAAGTACCTAAGAGCCCATGGATAACCATGAATAGAAAGGGTGCTAACACCTTCCCTTTCTATATATCTACCTCCCGAACCGAGAGAAATCTCAAAGAAGGAATTTTGCTGTGCTTTTGTCCTTTCCTTATTGGAGAACATAAAAGACGGTGGCGACTCTTGCTTACCGTGAAATTTCGCGAAACCAGCTAAAAACAGTCAGTTCTATTTCCACCGATCACACACATGTTTAGGATGATCTAACTGTTTTAAGATTAAACACCCATTCTTGTCATGCAAACCCTATTATCAAACATCTAATAGTTGAATATTTGCAAAAATTAAAGGTGCGGAAATTAAACTACGCTATTACAAGGTGTCAGGTATTTACATCGCCAAAAACAAACCCTTTGAAATTTAAAAGCAGTAAAAATAAATAAATGTCCTAATTTAATTATTACAAACCGGGAGCAGATACAATAATTGAATAAAAAATAAAGCGCGCGAGAAAATTGAATCGAATGCGAAAACTAGGGTTTTGACCCTCTTAATTAAAAGGAAATGTTTTTGTTGTTTTTAATTTTTTTAAGAAAATAAATTAAGTCCTAAAATTAAATGCTAAATTAATTAGTTATTAAATTAATTAATGAAAAATAATTAAATGACAGATTTTGGAGTTCTTGTTATTTTAGGAAAGAAATAAAATAATTAAATTAGTAAATAAAACCTATTGATTCTAATTGATTTTAATTACTTACAAAAATAAATTAAAGTTATCTAATTAATTTACCTAATTAAATTAATTAATTTATTGCTAAAAATAATATTCTAATTTTAATTGGATAGAAAAATGTTTTTGGTGATATTTGGTAAAAAGAAAATTGTTTTTGGTTAGTAAATAAAATAAATAAATAATTTAAATGAAAATATAAGCAAAAATATAAAAGGGAGAGATGGGCTTGAATTGGAGGTGTAGAAAGCAGATTCATTGGCCCATTAGTGCTGATCCACATTGACTTTTGAAATCATGTGCGTTGCTTTTGACTGGCTTGTGGTGCACCCTCAATGATGGCCACCAGATCTGGCCATCTGGCGTGTTGGATGAGGAGGGAGTATGATGGACATCCTGGCCTTGCTTGCACTGAATCACCTAAAATAATATAGGAAAAATAACAAATGCTGGAGGCAGGGATCGAACCCCTGACCTCCAGCCTCTAACGCCTTGAATATCCACCTGGTAACCACTGGAGCACTTGTTTTTATTTGTTCATTAATCAAACGCTGAAAGTAACATGTAAAACAAAAGAATATTGGAAAATAATAAAAAAATGCGCGCAAATATTTGAATGGGCGAATCAGGTGGATCCACGTATGCTTCTTCTTCCCTGCACCGTGGCTAAAGGTTTGAGACCCTATACCCACGGACAATGTCCGTCGCTATACCCCTGTCCACTCTCAAAATCTCGTACAGGTAACAAAAACGACCACCAAGGCCATGGTTAGAACCGTCTCCTTCTTCTGAACACAACCATACCCATTATGAAGGCTAATTGTTCCTGAAATAAAAAGCCCTAAACCAAAGTCCGAAACCCTAACAATAGTGGATTTCGTTACAGACCATATAAACGCAATTGAATGATGCCAAAAGTTTGCAAATGCTTCATAGGTTAAGAATATATCATCAATTCATGTTAACAATGCCTGAATCACAAGATGCGAATTCAAGAACAGAGGTGTAATGTGAGGGACTTACAACGCGTTTAGGGACCGGAACGAGCTTGTTCTTGATAGCTTTAGGTTCCTGAGAGTGCCAGGAAGCGATTGGGACAGATACCAAGCCTCGAGGATGCCTCTAACCACCAATTCGATCTCACACTTTTTGCTTGTTTTTTCAAATTATGTTCTTGCTCTGCGCCTGATTTCCAACCTCTTTCTAGGTCTGGCCGCACTCCTTATGTAACAAAGAATGAATCCAAGTCCATAATTGATCCAAATCTCCCTCCTTTAATCCTTTTTGATTTGATTTGATTTGCTTTTTTAAAACCTTTCAAAACATGGCTTTTTCAATCTTTTTCTTCACTCTAATGCTTGGCACGAATTTGAATGCTTGCAATATGTATAATGAAGCCTGAAATAATCACAAAATCCTTGGTTTCAATGTTTTGGATTTTTATTTGATTTAATTTGATTTAAATGGAATTAATTCAAATAAAAATCAAATTAAATAATAAAAATATGATATGGACAAGTGGCAAAGGCTAGAGCACATGGGCTAAGTTTCCAACTCAAAACAAGTGAAAAAGAATGGGCCCATTTGGCAAAATTTGAAGTTTTAGGGATAGTTGACTTTTTGCAATTTTGCAAAAAAGGCCAACTTCAACAATGCATAACTTCCTCAATTTTGAATCTTTGGAGGTGTTTTTGGACTTTTTAGAAAGCTTGAGATGTCCTCTACTCAACCATTTTGGTCTCATATCATTTTTATATACCATGCTAATGTATGAAGCTTTGACAAAAAAGGTATTTTTGTTGACTTTTCAAAATGACCTATAATGTCCAAATTCATAACTTCTTGTGAGTGCATATTTTGATCTTGGGAGATGAATATGGATTGTAGGGAATTTCATCCTATTAAAAATGAGCTTTGGCTGGGTGATTTTTCATAAAGTATGAGAAAATTATGCTTATTCAAAGTTGAGTTGACTTTTCCTGCAAAACCCTAATTTAGCAACTTTGAGTCTTGATGAATTATGAGAAATCTTTGATGAATCATGATCAAACCTTGATCAAATGATGAAATATACTTCAAAATGAGAATGTTGACAAAAAATCTTGAAGTTTGACTGTATATGGGTCACAGTTGACTTTTGCCCTAGCACAGTCGATTTTCAGGCCTTTGGGCAATTGACTGAGCAAACTTCCTCTGCAAGGCTTGAAACTTGACATGGAAGGTCTTGAGAACATATTAGGACAATGTTGAGAATTTGGGGTCCCTTGGACTCAAGTATCTTGATGCAACATGAAACCCTAATTTGAGGTAGACTGTCTTAGGAGAGAGCTTGTCTGACCAACCCTTGGACTACCTTGAGCAACTTAGGGATCTTTCTTGAAATGTTTTGAGAAATATGGGAGGGAAAATTTTGGGGTACAACATCTATGGTTGCTTTATTTCATGACATGATTCATCATGAGATAGAGGTATATGTGGATGATATGATTGCCAGATCACAAACCGAAGAAGAACATCTCGACCACCTGCACAAACTATTCGAGAGACTGAAGAAGTACAAGCTGAGGTTAAACCCTAACAAGTGCATATTTGGAGTACGCTCTAGAAAGCTTCTAGTTTTTGTTGTCAGCAATAAAGGCATTGAAGTTGATCCTGCCAAGGTAAAGGCCATCCAAGAAATGCCAGTCCCCCATTCTGAAAAAGAAGTCAGAGGATTCTTGGGTCGTCTCAATTACATTGCCCGTTTCATAATACACTTAAATGCTACTTGTGAGCCACTCTTCAAACTCTTGAAGAAAGATCAAATAGTCAGGTAGAACGATGAATGCCAGATTTCCTTTGACAAAATCAAAGAATACCTACAAGAACCTCCTATTCTCATGCCTCCAGTTGAAGGAAGACCCTTGATCATGTACTTGACAGTACTAGAGAATTCTATGGGATGTGTTTTGGGCCAACATGACGAGTCTGGCCAAAAAGAGTATGCTATTTATTACTTGAGCAAAAATTTTACCGACTATGAAACCAAATATTCACTGCTCAAGAAAACTTACTGTGCTCTGGCATTGGCTGCTCGCCGACTAAGACAATATATGTTAACTCATACCACTCTGCTGATTTCTAAGATGGACCCAATCAAGTACATCTTCGAGAAACCTTCCCTTTCCGGACGGATATCCAGATGGCAAATGATCTTGACTGAGTACGACATTCAATACACGACTCAAAAATCCATCAAAGGAAGTGTATTAGCGGATCATTTGGCCCACCAAGATGTGGATGGTTATCAGTCAATGAACTTTAACTTCCTTGATGAGAACATCATGCTGGTAACCGACTGTGCGAAACTTGGACCATATGACAGACTTGAACAAGGATCCCGATGGACTATGGTATTCGATGGGGCTTCCAACGCCTTAGGTAACAGAATTGCTGCTGTAAATCATCTCTCCTGAAGGTTGCCACACTCCTTTCACTGCCAGACTATGTTTCGATTTCACAAACAACATGGTCGAGTATGAAGCATGCATCTTAGGTCTGAAAGCTTCTATTAACTTAAGGATAAAGAATTTGAATGTGTTTGGGGACTCCGCCCTAGTGATCATCCAAGTAAAAGGAGATTTGGACACTAAACACCCTAATCTCATCCCTTACAAGGAACTTGTGCTATCCCTGATTCCTCACTTCGAAGAGATCACTTTTGAGCATTTCCCTAGGGAAGAAAACCAGTTGGCTGACGCTTTGGCAACCATGTCTTCAATGTTCAGGATCAAATGGGATAACGAAGCCCCTATGATTACAATTGAAAGATTCGATGAACCTGCACATTTCTATGAGCTCGACACCAACTCAGAAAAGCCATGGTACCATGAGGTGATGAGATACCTCGAAACACAAGAATATCCAGAGGGGGCATCTATCCATGACAGAAAGTTCTTGCAAAGATTTGTAGCCAAATTCTTCCTAAGTAACGGGATATTGTACAAGCGCAACCATGATCCAACTCCACTCCGATGTGTGGACAAGAAGGAGGCAGAGGAGATTATGGAAGACATGCACGATGGTCTTTTTGTTACTCACTCAAGTGGACATACGATGGCTAAGAAAATCTTAAGAGCTGGTTACTATTGGTCAACGATGGAGACTGATTGTCATCAACATTCAAGAACTTGTCACAAATGCCAAATCTACACTGACAAGGTCCATGTGCTTCCTATCCCTCTGAATGTCATTACCGCTCCGTGGCTATTTGCAATGTGGGGCATTGATATGATTGGAGAGATCAAGCCTACAGCTTCCAACGGACATCACTTCATTCTGGTCGCTATCGACTATTTTACCAAATGGGTCGAAGCCGCCTCGTTTTCCTCAGTCACCAAGAATTTGGTAGCCAGATTCATCAGACACAACCTCATCTTCCGTTATGGTATCCCCGAAAGGATCATTACCGACAATGGGACTAACCTCAACAATGCTATGATCAGGGAGTTGTGCACTCAGTTTAGGATCAAGCATCACAATTCTTCTCCGTATAGACCAAAAATGAATGGCACCGTCGAAGCGGCCAACAAAAATATCAAGAAAATTATGCAGAAAATGGTAGTAACCTATAAAGATTGGCATGAGATGTTGCCGTTTGCTCTACATGGCTACCGTACTTCAGCTAGAACATCAACTGGGGCAACTCCCTTTTCTCTATTCTATGGCATGGAAGCTGTTTTGCCAGTGGAAGTTCAAATTCCCTCGCTGAGGATTATGACTGAGGCGGGCCTAGGCGAAGACGAGTGGATTCAAACGAGATTGGATCAGCTGAACTTGATTGACGAAAAACGATTAGCTGTTGTCTATCATGGTCAGACATATCAAAAACGAATGATCAAGGCTTTCAACAAAAAGGTCAAAAGTCGAGTATATCAAGTTGGTGATTTGGTGATAAAACACATCATTTTACCACAAGGCGACCCAGAGGAAAATGGACTCCCACTTATGAAGGGACATTTGTTGTCAAGAGAGTTTTCTCTGGTGGTGCCATGATGCTGACTACCATGGATGGCGAGGATTTCCCACATCTCATAAACGCAGACATAGTTAAAAAATACTACGCATAAGAGACCCGCTAGGTTAACACACCTAGGCAAAATAAGGGCATCCCGGCAAACCAAAAGGTTTGGGCAAAAATTAGGGATATATGCAAAAGGTTGTAGACCCGGCAAGTTGAAAACCCGAGAGGGCAACTTGGGCAAAAAGGGGTATCCTGGTGGACCGAAAACCCGAAAGGACGGTCCAGGCAAAAATAAAGGATTAAAAGCGTACGACTATGTCCCGTAAAATCTACAGTCAATTCTATCAGCAATGTCCAAATTCAAATGGTCCAGGATTAATCCAATCAATTTCAATCAACGACAAGGGACGTTCGAAGACATTGGGGCAATAGTAGAGTTGGAAGGCAATGAGATCATTTCACGTGGCTATTTGTTTTCATTCTCAATTTTGTTTTCCTTTTTGACGATTTCCTCTTACTAGGATCTCCGTCTCTATGTACAAAAAACGCCTATTCATGGGCAAAATATCAATACAAATACACTTTGAAATGCAAAATTTCTATTTTTGTTTTGAATGCAAATTTGTCCAATGACTAAAACTGAATGAACATATGCATATGAACATAATTAAAACTATTTGGCACATGTGTCCAACAGAGCATCAACGCATAGCAGCAGTAAGCATCTCTTTAATGTATATGAAATAGCCCCACAAAGTTATCTCATCATCATTATTCCCACCAGGATGGCGACAATAAACCTTTCCCCAACGGAGATGCCCACAAAGTCTCTTTGCATAGGGAAATCCCTGGCCAAAGTCTCAACCTCTTGGGCGTTTATTCCCCAGCTAAGTCAATTCTTACAAGATTGAGGCCTCAGGAATCTCTTCACAAAGGAAATCCACTTCGTCCACAGGGTTTATTTCCCCAACAGAGTTATTTCCCCAGCCGAGTTCAAATTACAACAATCAAGACACCACAAATTGCCCAACTGAGTATATCTTCCCCAGCCAAGGCTATTATCTCCAAACATAATCTATCCTCCCCAGATGAGCCCATCATCCCTGGATGAGCCCATCATCCCCGACTGAGCCCATCACCCCCAGTTGGGTGTATCCTCCCCAGATGAGCCCATCATCCCCGGCTGAGCCCATCACCCCTAATTGGGTGTATCCTCCCCAAGCTGAGTCTGCCTTACCCGACTGAGTCTATACTCTCCAGTTTGAATTTCCCTTTCAAATTACTGCAAATCACAGGGCCACAACTCCTAATCCCAGTAAAGCTGTCAGCAAAGCCTTATCAATTTCAAGATGCTATGAAACCTGGATCCGACTAGATATTAGCATAATTTTCAAGTTATTACTGAAGCCTGGACCCGACTAGATAACAATTTGACTTCTTCAATTACTGAAACCTGGGCCTGACCAGATAACAGTTTGAGTACCTGAAACTTGGATCCGACCAGATAACAATTGATCTCAATTTCAAGATGCTATGAAACTTGGATCCGACCAGATATTAGCACAATTTTCAAGTTATTATTGAAGCCTGGACCCGACCAGATAACAATTTGACTTCTTCAAATTACTGAAACCTGGATCCGACTAGATAACAGTTGATCTCAATTTCAAGATGCTATGAAACCTGGATCCGACCAGATATTAGTACAATTTTCAAGTTATTACTGAAGCCTGGACCCGACCAGATAACAGTTTGACTTCTTCAAATTACTGAAACCTGGATCCGACCAGATAACAATTGATCTCAATTTCAAGATGCTATGAAACCTGGATCCGACCAGATATTAGCATAATTTTCAAGTTATTACTAAAGCCTGGACCCGACCGGATAACAGTTGATCTTAAAGATGCTATGAAACCTGGACCCGACCAGATAATAGCCTAGCTATTCAAACATATAGAAGAACCTGAACTCAATCCAACAAAGGTTTAACCTCTTTTCCCCAGTAGAGTTGCCTCCATATCCCCAACAAATTGTTGAGAAACCTGGACCCGGCCAGATATCAGTTTTCATTTCCATCTTCCGAAACGATTTATTGTGAAACCTGGACCCGACCAGATAACAATCATCCTCAGAGATTTTTTGTGAACCCTGGAAACCAACCAGATAACAACTAAATCCCCAAGCAGTTTATTGTGAAACCTGGACCCGACCAGATAACAATTGATCGCGTCGACCTCAGAAATCTACAAAGCCTGGACCCGACCAGATAACAGTTTTCAAGCAGTTTATTGTGAAACCTGGACCCGACCAGATAACAATTGACCGCATCGACCTCAGAAATCTGCAAAGCCTAGACCCGACCAGATAACAGTTTTCAAACAGTTTATTGCGAAACCTGGAGCTCGACCAGATAACAATTAACTATGATCCTCAAAAAGACACTATGAAGCCTGGAATCGACCAGATAATAGTACAGCTTTCCAAAAACCATGAAGTCTGGATCCGACCAGATAGTAGTTACCATTCTAAGTTACTGCGAAGCCTAGATCCGACCAGAGAACAGTTAACTTTTGTATCCCCAACAAGTTGTTGTGAATCCTGGATCCGACCAGATAACTATTCAATTTCAAGGAATTTTCTGTAAAGCTTGGGATCCGACCAGATAACAGTTAAATCGCCTCATCTTCCAGTAAGTGGTTGTGAAGCCTGGACCCGACCAAATAGCAGTCGACTACTTCATCCTCAGCAACTGTGAAGCATGGATCTGACCAGATAATAGCTGACATTGGAGCGATCTTCCCCAGAAAAAGTATCCTTTCAACAAAATTTGAAGATATGCATATTCTTCATCTCCAACAGGCAATCAAGGATTCAATCTCTTAGAATTTCCTCAGCAGTAGTCATGGATTTATTTTCCCGGACAAAAACATATACCTCACATTCATACATCATAGCATGTGCATACCATACGCATTTGGCATGATACCACATCTGGTGAACATCATGCAAACATCTGCATTTTACTAACCCTTTTCTCACAAGTAGAACATCAAGTTTTAGTATAAATCAACAAGAAGATTTGTGTTGATACTTCTTCCAGCATTTACCAACATTCCTCCAAATGGCATCTATAAGCCCATTCACCATCCATCTTCGAGTGCAAATTTCTGGGCACTTTAATATTCAATCATCTTTCACCTTCAAGTCACGAATGGCGGATCTGCCAATCTAACTCTTCAGGTTCAAGAAGTTTGAACAGGGGCAGCTGTTGTACCCTAAAATTTTCCCTCTCATTTCTCAAAGGATCACCCTGGATCCCCAGGTTTTCTTCCATCCATTTCCCAGCCTTGAACTACAAATTTTTCAAGAAAGTTATTCACAAGGGTAAAATGGTCATTTGCACACTGAAAAGTCAAACTTTGACTTTTGGATCAAAATCAAGCTTCAAGAATCATATTTCATCAAGACATGTTGGAATGTGAGATTTGTTTCGTCAAGAAATTCAAAAGTCAAATTTTACTTTGGAAAAGTCAAATTTCTAAATACTTGGAATTTTTCTAAGTGTTTAAGAAACATGACAAACTCAGAACTTCTGACCAGATTATCACTAAAGCACTCAACAAATTCTGGATATCCTCAAGACAGAGTTTGGTCAGAACTTCTGGGCAAGTTTTCATAAAATCTTCAGTCAGAGTTTGCCAGGGTAATTCAAAGAAGGTTAAGAGGCGTGCTGCAAGCTTTCTAGAAAGTTTGAAATTTCCTTCAGAACATGCTGGAGCCAGAAGATAAAAGGATCAGAAGATTAGATGCTACACTGAAGCAGAACTTCTAATCCAGAGTTAAGCAAGGATGTAGAGTTTCACATGGCAGGATTTCTGATTTGATAAATCTCATCATCATTTAATGCTCACAACCACTTTTGAGTTGTTATCCAAAGAATTTCCCCCACGTGTACCCCTACTGTCTTGGGAAGACAAACTTTTGTGCAAAAGTATGCTAGGCCCATGCGCTGCTTCTACTTTTCCTTAATTCATGCTGACAAATCCAGCTTAGGCGCTGTTAACCATCCTACTTGGTGCATTGAACCATGCTTGTTTAAGCTTACTTCAAGAGTAAGTCATCATCTAGCGTATGATGTTGGTGCCACTTGACCTCTCCAAACTACAGAACATTTGCCTATAAATAGAACACCTTTGGCCATTGAAAAGAGGTCAGAAAATTTGAGAAAGAGGTGTGGAATTTGAGAAAGAAAAGCCTTGAACCCCTGCAAAAATTCCAAGAGGCCAAAAAGATTGCAAACACAAAAATACAAAACCTTAGCATTTGATTCTTGCATTAAAATTCCATTTTTCCTCAAGTTGTTTCTTGACCAAAACCACCCATACAGTTCCTGATATACATTCAAAAGCCATCCAAAATTCTGTAGCCAAACAGTAACACATTCTCCACCAATATCCACCTCAAAGGATCAGAACTTTATCCCTTGCTTGTTCCAGAATTTTCTAATCATTTACAACCCAAGTTGAAAATTTCCAACATACTGAAAACGTGAGGAAGCTGTTCAGAACACCACAAGTGGTCAGAACCAGATTCCAGCTCCCAGAGTATTTTCCAGCTGCAAGGTAAGTTTCTGCTGACTCTCACCATATTATTTAGGCATTGTCAGATTTTGCATATTTAACACAATGTAGATATTCTGATTCTGATGGTGTACATATTCTGAGATTTCATGCATCTGCCTGCCTAAGTAGAGAGAATTCCAGTTCAAAGTTTCATAAAGAAATTAGGACTCAAAATTAGGATTAGCGAATTCATATTTGCTTCTGATTTATGTTTCTGATATCTCTTGTTTCTAAAACATTACGAAACTTGTCATAACTGTTATATGTGCAACTTCTGTTCTGTTAAGAAATGACTAAGTTGTAGATGTTCTGACTAGCATGGAGAAGAGAAGAAAAGTTATGTCAGTTGCATCAGAACTTCTGAAAACTTATGAACTCTTAGAAGATCCAGAACTTCTGAACTTCCCTATTTTTACTAACGTTGTTTCTGTTTGTGCAACACATCAGAATCAGAACTTCTGACCTCTTCTGTTTCAGCATTTACGCTGATTTTGTCTTCTTTCCTTTATTATTTTTTTTATCACTTTTATCTTTCATTAATCAAAAAACACCAAAAGTATTTCATATTCATATATCAGATTTTATTTCTTTTAACATAAAAAGAAAAGAAATATTTTCTTAAACAAAACTTATTTCTTTTCTTAAATAAATAAGCATTTTACATTTCCTGTACATTATTATCCATTTCAACGTGGTTGTAATAATAACTTAGGATTTAATTTGCAATCCCCATTCATAAATTTGTACACCCCATCCCCTTAAATATTGTAATAGCGTAGGACTTTACATTTCTGCACTTTTATTGCTTTCATATATTGTTAGTAATTAGGGTGTGTATGACAAGACTAAAACCAATGTTAGAAAACCCAAGTTCAAGATAAAATTATGCATGCAATCAAATACACTTGCACACTAGCACCCCTAGGGTGATTCCACTTGTTGCCTTACAAAAATGGCCCCGTTATGCATGTGAGATGTCTTAGCATAAACAAAAAAATACAAGGTCATAGTCCCTCGATGACGCTATCAAAGTTGCCTTTCGAAATGATCTTAGTCCCTAAAGAAAAAATGCTAAGTCATCTCACAAGATTGCTATCATGGTCATACGATGACCCAACGCCCGTCCCTTCACATCCAACGACGGGGCTTCTTACCAAAACAATGGTAAGATAGCAATGTCTAAAGGAGGAGTAAAAAGAACACCTAAGACCTTTTGAGTAGGTAGATTGCTCCTAGTTTCTTGCTCAATTTCAAAACAAACACCCTTGTTATTTTAAAAAATAATCACATACACTTTCAAAACACTTTCAAAACACTTTCCAAACGTGAAATATTTTCAAAAAGCTCAACACCTTTGTATACATTCTTACGAACGAGAATCATTACAAAAGTTTGCCTAAACGATGGCGCCTTTTCAAAATAGTTTCAAAAAACCACACAAAGCATATTTTTAAACTAAAGCAAGTGATCTAGTAAGTAACTAAGAGCCCATGGAAAACCATGGATGAAAAGGGTGCTAATACCTTCCCTTTTCATAATTGTTGTACCCCAAAATTTGCCCTCCCATATTCTTCAAGATTTATCAAGAATCATCCTCAGTTGGTTCAAGACCACTCAAGGGTTGCACAGTCCAACTGCCTCCTAAGCCAGCTGAAATTAGGGTTTTGTTTCCTTCAAGGAATTTGAGGTTTTCAATAGCTCAATCAAGTCTCATGGGCCTATATATATTGTCAAGCATCTACATGTCAAGTCTTAAGACTCACAGTCCCAAGTTGCACAGTCAAAAGCCCTATTTGGTTCACAATCAACTACAGGGGTAAAATGGTCATTTGGCAGTCAAAAGTCAGAATTTTTGGTTAACATCTTATTTTGAAGCCACAATCATCATTTGATCAAGTATTGATCATGATTCCACAAGAATGGCTCAAAAATCATCAAAGATGCAAAAGTTTCTATTTTTGGACAGTTGAAAAGTCAACTGTAACTTGACCAATGCATAACTTTTTCATGGTTCATCAGAAAAATCCCATCCAATGCTCATTTTGAAGGGGATGACATTTCCCACAACGCATCTTCACATTCCAAGTCCAAGAAATGCTCTCACAAAAAGTTATCAATTTCTACATTATAGGTCAATTTCAAAAGTCAACAAAAATGCACTTTAAGTCAAAGACCATAACTTGAGATTGGTAAATCCAAATGACATGGGACCAAAGGCATCGGTTAGAGGACTTCAAGACCTTTCCAAAATGTCCAAGAACATGTTCATAGGATCAAAATTGAGCAAGATATGCATTGGAGAAGTTGGGAAATTTTTGTGAATTTGCAAAAGTCAACTTTGCTCAAAACACATCATTTTTGCTAATGGGCCTCAAATTTCTTCTTGAAACTTTATCCAAGGCCTATGCACGACCCACCAAGCCTATTTGAGTTTATTTTCTTATTTTTATTAATTAATTGGATTTTTTATTAATATTAATTCATTTAATTGATTTAAAATATAGGAAATTCAAAGATATGGTTTTCAAATCTTTTTGTGAAGCAAACAAGCTCAAGACAAGCTGGAGATTTCGTGTGCCAATCAAAGAGATAAGAATATCCAAAATTTGCAAGTTTTCTCAATCAAAAAGATGCAAAAAGATGTGATTGGAAATCAAATATTGAAACATCAATGCAATGGATCTTTGGGCCAAGACTTAACCTAATTCCATTCTATTACATATGTACAAGTGAACCCTAATGCCATTCACGTGAGATTGCTGCATACAGAGCCATAACCAATATTGAAAAATCAAGAAAAAAAGCCAAAACTGTTTTCTCACTCCCAGGCCCTTTCATAGCAATTTAAGGATTCTAATACATTGCTAGCATTCCCAGAAACGTATTGGAATCAAAATCAAGGGCTAACACTCAAAGAATACGCAAGAACAGTGATACGGTTTGCTTAACTTTTTCAGAATCGAAACTCACATTTTATGCATCATTAACATGTTCTAATCGTTGTTTTGCATTGCTTGAACATTTATGAAGCTATTGGTATTAATTAATTGGATTATAATGCACGGAATTATGAATTGCCATTAACGATTTTTAGGGTTTTTGAGTTCTCAGATTAGGGCTTTCCCATACAGGAAAAATTGGAGCCTCTAATGCCTATGGTTGAATTCGTCAAGGCCAGACGAATCAAACACCATGCTCGCGAACAATTTATATTAAACACAGACTTGTTTGCTATTTTTCCTCGTGATATTTAGTGGGGGTTAAAAACCCCCGCTATTTGATTTGTTTTGTAGGTATTCAGTGGAGACGATGATGAGGTGTCAGCGCATGGGTGGCCTATTCAAAGAAGCGCGCACTTTTGTTTGTTTACAGCATAAGTATTAATTATCCCATATAATATTTGTCCATTATTATACTAACAAAGGCGTGCAGTTGGCTCAGTGGTTGTTGCATTGTCCAAGGATCATTGGGACCTGGGTTCGATTCCCAGGTCCCCCAAATAATTGTTTCTACTTTTTCTTATGTAATCTCATGTAGGCTTCAAAGAATAGTCTATCATACACCTCATGCATCAGCCTGCCATGTGGCCACAATCATAAATCCAAAGGCCAAAAGATGAGTGACCATCATGATCCTCAGTCAACGCTTGCATAGCCAATTCCCAAAGTCAAACAGGCTTGCTGATTAATGGGCCAGATTTCCAGAATACACCTCCAAAAGGGTCCAACACCCCCCTGGTTCCTTCATAATTTTCCTTTTATTTTTCTTTTAACTGATTATTTTTATTATTAATATTATTATCATTTAATTAATCAAATTATTTTCATAATAAATTCAGACCATTAAAATGTAAATATTATTTATTTTTTATTATTTATTATTTTCACCTTTAATTATTATTTTGTAAATAAATGTAAATTAATTAATTTAGTCTTTTTTAGGTTAACTTTGACCTTTTTTACAAATATAAAATAAATTTAAAATTAGGGTTTTCTTGACTTTTAATTTATTTTTATTTTTATTAAAGACATAAAAAACACCAAAAAATACTTTTTCTTTTAATTCATTAATTAATTAGTATTAGGTTTAATATTTAATTAAATGCAAAAAGGACAAATTCCATTCTTTTCTCAAAAAGGGTCAAAACCCTAAGGACGTCCCGATTAAATTTCTTTGCGCGCGCTTTATTATTTTGATGATATTTATGTAACTGTTTCCAAGGATGTAATAGATAATTAGGACCTCTTTTATCGCTTTATTTAATTTCTCGCAATTTATATTTTCCAAAGGGTTATGTTTTTGGCGATGTATATACCCGCGTCTTGTAATAGCTGGGGAGATTCTCAGTCTTATCTCCCCAGCTTAAGTCTACCAGATTCTAAAATCCCCAGTAGAAATCATCAGAAATTCTTTTACCCTGCAAGTCACCAAGGAAATTCCAAGTCCCCGCAAGTGGTTCTAAGGCCCCTCGACGTTTGAAGGACTGGTATTCCCCAAGCAAATTTGAAGACTTTCAGTTTTCAGTTCCTCATTGTATATTCGAAGATTCTCCAGTGAAGGTCTCCTCAAGACAGAAATTCCCCTGAAGATTGGTATACAACCCAAGCTCCTTATTCCCCAGCAACAACCAGGAATTATTCTTCCCGGCAGCAGTCAAGAGGCTTTTATCTTCAGCCATCTCGGGTTCACCTATCCTCTGCAAGACAGCTCTCCAGCTTACATGCACATTCATTTACATTCATACCATATAACATACATTGTATCATGCATCATAACATTGCATATAACTAACTCTTTACCTTTTCAGGTAAGATCATTCGACAGACAAAAATCATTATCTTCCGAGATTCTTTCTAGAAATAGTTCAGATGTGACCCAGACATGGCAACATTCTGATGCTTATTCCAGATTCATCCAGATGCAGCTTTATACGAGCACATCATCAGGAAACCCTACACCGGTTCCTCTTCAACTCCAAGACTTCTGAAAACAGTTCACGGGTTCTCCAGTAACGGATGTTAACCTATCACTTGTTCAGATTCTTCTTCAAAGACTTCTGAAAACAGTTTACAGATTCTTCCCAACAACGGATGTTAATCTATCGCTTGTTCAGACTCTTCTCAACTTTTGAAAACAGTTTACAGACGCTTCCCAACAATGGATGCTGCTCTATTGCTTATTCAACTTCAAGACTTCTGAAAATAGTTCACGGGTTCTCCAGTAACGGATGTTAACCTATCGCTTGTTCAGATTCTTCTTCGAAGACTTCTGAAAACAGTTTACAGATTCTTCCCAACAACGGATGTTAATCTATCGCTTGTTCAGACTCTTCTCAACTTTTGAAAACAGTTTACGGACGCATCCCAACAACGGATGTTGCTCTATTGCTTATTCAACTTCAAGACTTCTGAAAACAGTTTACGGGTCCTCCAGTAACGGATGTTGACCTATCGCTTGTTCAGACTCTCCTCAACCTCTGAAAACAGTTTATGGATGCCTCCAGATACGGATGTCAATCTATTGCTTGTTTAGACCCCCAGTTCAGAGATGGTCCAAAGTATGGACACCTTTCTGATTTTCATTCCAGATGGCATCTTTAAGCCCATCCCCGACAAGATTCTGTCACCCTTCCAGATGGCATCTTTAAGCCCATCTCCAAATGGCATCTCTAAGCCCATTCCCGCATCCATTGCTTTGACGAGTGCAAATTTAAGGGCACTCTAGTGTCCAATCTCCTTTTACCCTCGAGTCGCGAAAGGCAAACTTGCCAATCTAACTCTTCGGATTCAAGAAGATTGAACAGGGGCAACTGTTGTACCCCAAAATTTTCCCTCCCGTTTCTCAATAATTTCTCATCACAAAGCCCTTGGAGCTCAAGATCCAGTTAGGGTTTCATCTGCTCAAGATTTCTCCTTGCACTATTGACCCAAATTAGGGTTTGTGTTTGCACAAAGATGTTTTGACCTAAAATGCCTAAGATGACTTTCATGATTCATATTGGACTCCCAAGTTTATCCACATCAAGTTTCAAGTCTTGATTCCAAATTTTGCCCAGTCAATTGGACAGTTGACCTAGAAATCAACTGTATTGGGGAAAAAGTCAACTGTGGCCAATTGACAGTCAAATCTCATGAAAATTGACCCACATCAACATTATGAACTCACATGGACCATTTGATCAAGTTTGGATCACAATTCCACAAGAAATTTGATCAGATCACCAAAAGGGCAAAATGGTCATTTTTAGGGGTTTTACTGCACAAAGGCAATTTTTGACTGTTTGACCTAGCCAATGGCAAACCAAGCTCACATATGGACTCAAGGACCCCATGGAATTGTCTTGACATACTCAACAAGTTCAAAAGATCCCAAATACACAAGATTGACAGTTGAATTTCCCAGTCAACTGATCAATTTTGACTGTATACTGAAAAGTCAAACTTTGACTTTTTGGTCAAAATCAAATGTCAAGATTCATTTTTCATTAAAACATGTCAAATCATGAAACTTGTTCATTAAGAAATCAAGAATTGCAAATTAGGGTTTGAAATGAAGATTATTTATAACTTAGAATTTTTCTAAGTTATGAAAAACCCTAATTTTTTCCTAACTTTGCCCCACTTTCTCACCAAGATTCATTTGGATTCAAGCAAAAGTCAAAACATGAAAGTTGTAGCCTATTGCAAAATCTACAACTTTGATTCACAAAGTTTTCCCAAAAGAAGCTTGTATCTCAAGTTACAATTTTTGGAACAAGGGTACCAAACCATTCTTAACTTAGAGAAAATTTGACCTATTTTAGGCAGGATTTTTACCTAACTTCAAGACCATTTTTCATATACTTCCACTTGGAATTTCAATTTGCATTTCAAAGATGTATTGTAGTACACATTCCAAGATTTCCAAAATGTCCAAGAACTCATCAAACAAACTCATGGTTAGAGAGAATCGAATTTGGCAATATGGAAAAAACTCACTTTTGTTATGGCCAATTTCCATGTTCATACACTTAGGCAATTTTCAAATCAGCATGCATTTCTTGATTACAGGCCCTAAATCTCTTTTACACTCATAAATTTAATGCAAACTCTTTGTTCCAAGACCATATTCTATGTGTTCAAGCATTGCATAAAGGTTTAATCCATTTTTAGATAAAGCATAATATTCGTTTTAGAAAAGTTTCACTTTATGTCAAAATACAAATCCAAGCAAGTACAGTTAAGATCTCTTTGGCACAAGTTATTAGACTAATTACACTGATCAAGACCAAGGTTTGCATCACATTAGGGGGGCCTCTATCATTCTAGAACTCCACTTGACCTTTTCTTGCTTAAGTGTGAAGAAACATAGCATTTTGTACAACAACTCTCATTTCCTGTAAACCAAGCTTAAGAAAACTTGTCAAACATTTTCTAATCATCAAACCCAAGCTGAAACACGAGCTATCCACCTCCATTGCCCTCTCAAACACAGAATCACTCTCAAACTGTCCAAACAGAGCACCTGCTACAGATTGAATCCCACAACTCATTTCCATCGTGCATTCTTGCTAAAACTAGTTCAAACACTTTCCTTACCATCAATCCAAACTACCCAAAGCATTGGAAGTGAACTGTAACTCCTCTAATCAGTTTGGCCATTTTCATTTCTTCCTCTTGCAGGTTGACTTCTGCAGCTTGATACAGAAGGTTTCAAGGCATACCAAGTATTGGAATAGCATCCTCACACTTCAAGCAAGTTGTATAAATCATCATCTTGCCCTGAAAGCTCCCCCATTTCCAGACACGATTCCAACTGAACAGGTATATTCTTGAACTTCTAACTCTCAATGTAGGCATCATTAGCTCTAAGTTTGTGAATAAGAAGTGTTCTACTCATGCCCCTGAAACTGTACATGTCTTTACTTTCCATTTATTTTGCCTGTGCTATGAGAATTTAAGGTCTGGACATTGATAAAAAGTTAGGTTAAGATTTGGGAATGATGAAATTCTCTCTCATTTCTGAGAGTTAGGATGAGTTCTTTACATGTCCAGAATCGTGGCTTGATGATTAACATTTCTTATGTTGTAAGTTTGTGCTAAAAGTCCAAGAATCCAGGTGTTTGAATCAGTGTTCCAAGCGCGCGTTTTTGACAAAGTTTCTGGCTGGAGGATGAAGAAACTCCACGTGGGTTGGGCCTGTTTTGTTATTTCTTTTCACACCATGTTTTTACTTTTACACCCCCTTGGCCCATTATGTTTATTTTTATGTCTTTTTGACTTTTTCTTTTTTGTTCTGACTTATTTATTTTTTCTAATAATATCAAAAATATAAAAAATACTTTTCACACCATTTTTATATTTTTTAGGCATTTATTTGTTTATATTGATATTTGTATGTAAATAAATACATAATACTTTTTTTAGAATATTAGGAATAAATACCAAATACATTCATTTTTTTATTTTTTATTTTATTTTATTTTATCTTCTGAAAATATTTGATATAAAATATTTTTTTTTATAAATATTAAATATTATTATTTGTGTACATATAATATATATTTAGTAAGTAATAATAATACATCTATATTTATTAGAATATTTAGGTAAAAAAATATGAAATATATACATTTTATTTTTATTAATATTTGACATTAAAAATACCTTTTTTTACAAATGTATTTCATTTTTATTTTATTTTTGTATATAATAAATAAACATTGTACATATTAAATAAATAATACCTTTTACCTAATAAAATTAGGGTTTTACCCTAAACATAAAAATACCCAAAAAATTAATACTTTTTGTTTTGTTTACTTGACATATAAAAATACTCTTTTTCATACATATAAAAAGCCTTTTTGCATCTTGCATATTTATTTTATTTCTATTTAATTTGTGCAATTAAATATCTTGTAAATAATTCCAAATTGATGTAATAGCTAGGTTTAAATTCCTTGTCAAATACCCCCCATTTGAACATTTGTACCCCCCTTCCCATATTGTGTTGTAATAGCTTAGGAACTTTAATTTTCGCACTTTAAAGTTTTCTAAATATACCATGATAGAATTAGGGTTTGTATGCAAATAAAAACAACAAAAGTAGTTTGACTTAATTTCAAGATAAACAAGCATGAAAATGGACAACACTAATCACACTTGCACCCCTAGGGTATTCCACTTGTTGCCTTCAATAAATGGACCATATTGCATGTTAGGTCTCTTTGGGCAAAACAAACAATCAAATGATCATAGTCCCTCGATGACGCTTTCGAAAGTTGCCTAAAAAATGATCAAGTTCATTAAAGGAAAAATTGCCCAAAGATACTTGGCACCATTGCAATTATGGTCTAAACGATGACCCGCGCCCGTCCCTTTCACATCCTAACACAAGATTGTCCATCAAATTCAATGGTGGAACAAAATTGTTAAAAGGGTTAAAACATAGCAAAAATCTTTGAGAACTTTAGGGTAGATAGCTCTTAAGTACTTGTCAACTTGCAAAACAAAAACACTTGCCTATTTTTCAAACCAGACTTTCAAAACAAACTTTCAAAAAAAACCTTGAAACATCTTTTCAAAAAGACAAACACCTTTTGTAAAACATTCGAGTAGAGAATTGTTACAAGGGTAGCCTAGACAAGGCATCTTTTTCAAAACATTTTCAAAACCACACACAAAGCACCATTTCAAACAATTGAAAACCAAGGCAAGTTGATCTAAGCAAGTACCTAAGATCCCATGGATAACCATGGATAGAAAGGGGGCTAATACCTTCCCTTTCTATAATCTACTCCCCGAACCCAAGAAAACATCTCAAAGGTTTTTGCTGTGCTTTTTAACCTTTCCTTAGGATAAAATAAAAAGTCGGTGGCGACTCTTGCTCAACCGAAACATTTGCGAAAACAAACGAAAAACCATAGTCAGTTCTCCCACCGTATCACAGAACTGGCGACTCTGCTGGGGATAATTTTAAAAGTGGAGTAACCTTAGGGCTTAGATCACCCTCTTGCATGACTAATTGTTTGATTTGATTGCTTTATATTTTGGCTCTTGTTTGGGTTTGCAATCCTACACCCGGATTTGGGGAAACATTCATAGATAGCAATACGTTGTGGAAACTGTGCAGGGTATACCGACACGGTCGAAGCAATAGCTATATTAGTGCGACATATTTGTGAGTACCGGTAACCCTTGAGTTCAATCAAGGAGAGTACGGGGCCGCTGAATGATGTCACTAAACACTAATGACCTAGAACCTTACTTGACCATCTTGGCCTTTTATTAGGGGTAGTGAGATGACCGGCTTTGGTGCAGTCCGAAGTTGGTAGATACTCGATACTACACTCATTGAGGGTTGTTTTCTTGGAATATTTTGGTCGCTAGTTAAGTGGCTAAACCAAAACAATGAACAATGAAAACAATCCAGTGATATTAAGCTCCTTAGAACCCGGTTACTATTTATAGGACAGGTTTTTAAGCCAACTACACTCAAGAGGGTACTTACCTATGAAACCCCATGCAAGCCTGAAACTAGGGTTTGGTGTGATTTGCTTGTACATATGTTTGCGCATACATCATAAACATCATAAAGCATCATATGCATTCACTAACCACTTCAAGGGTTTAGATCTTCATCTTTGTTCTTGTTTTGTAGATCATGGAAATTCCTCGCAGAAAAACCATCCAAGTCAACCTTGTGAGAATCTCTCCTCAACTCAAGGAGCTCACCTCAAGAATTCCGGAAAGCTCATCCTTCAGTGAAAGACATGGTAGACTGCTCAGCTTAGTCAACACCAACATTGAAGAGGATATGATGAAAGTGCTATTCCAGTTCTTTGACCCTCTTCACCACTGTTTCACTTTCCCCGATTACCAGTTGGTGCCCACTTTGGAGGAGTTTTCTCAAATCCTGAGAATTCCTATCCTTAATCAACTACCCTTCAACGGTACGGAAAAGGAACCAAAGCCGGAAGATGTTGCTCGAGCATTACATCTACAACCATCCGACATCAAGGGGCATTGGGAAACCAGAAGTGGCATCAAAGGATTCTTAGCAAAATTCTTGTTTGAGAAGGCACAAGAATGTTGGAATTCATTGGACCTACAAGCCTTTGAAGAAATTGTGGCACTCCTTATCTATGGGTTGGTCTTGTTCCCAAATTCTGACCAATTGGTAGATGTCAACACCGTCAAAATCTTCTTGTCCAGAAATCCAATACCAACATTGCTTGGGGACATCCTTCACTCATTTTACACACGAACAATGAGAAAGAGGGGTGTTCTCATGTGCTGTACTCCTCTCCTTGCAAGGTGGTTTATTTCGCACCTTCCACAATTTGTCTTGAAGAATGACCAAGGCTAAAGGTGGTCCCAACGGTTGATGACTCTTACTCACTCTGATGTACATTGGTGTTCTCGGTCCAGAGAAAATGTCATCATCGTCGATCGTTGTGGAGAGTTCCCTAATGTCCCATTACTTGGCATTAGAGGGGGCATTACCTACAACCCTTGCCTAGCTTTGAGGAAATTTGGATATGCACGGAGGGATGGCCCTCACGACATGTTGATTCCTGACCTAGTTTTTGACTTCGACAACGATGCGCAAGGACTTCGCTAAAGATTCATCAGAGCTTGGAGGATGCCCAACAAGGTTGATAGCAAGACACTGGGACACAAGAACTCCATCCCTCTTGAACCTTATCTCAAGTGGGTACGAGCCCGAGCCCAGAGTCTAATGATGCCTTATCCTCATGTTCTCCCTGTGATTAAAGATCCCATCAAGGAAGGAGAGGTTACCTACACCATCCTACATCCTGACATGCCTACATCGTGGGAGGAAATGTAGAAAAGTTGGATTCAGCTCAAGGAGGAACGGAACACTTTTGAAGCCAGCTTCTACGCCAGCAAGAAGAAGGTTCTAGAGCTTACCCGCCGACTCCATGAGCAGGAGGCCCTCAACACCTACATCGCACCAAAGAGGATGTGCAATGTCTTTTTACCTTGAGAAGTTGTTTTTGTAATATTTGGCCCATGGGGCATTTATGTACTAACAAATTTCTTCTTATTAATATGACGTGCGTTCTTCTTCGTCTGCAACAATTTTGAATGTTCTAAATCCTTGAATGCATTGCATACATAAGCATATCATTCATCATGTGCATAAGCAGGTCTCACTCCAGGTTTCCTTATCTGTCTGCTGTTTATTTCAGTAGGATGGATCTCGAGCAAACAGTCAAAGACCTACAAACTCAAAATGCACAGTTCCAGCAGCTCCTGATGACCTTGGCTAAGGGTCAGGAGGATCTCAAGACCTTGCTGGGGAATAAAGACCCAGTGAAAAAGAAGAAAAAGAGACTCGGGGTGGCTACTTTAGGGAGAAGATTTGAAGGAGAGGCCAGGAGAGTGCTTGAATTTCCTCCTACTTATGATGAAGGGACCAGTAAAGGAGGTGGGGCTGCGGTACCTTCCGAGTCCGATGTGGAAGAAGAGGAGGTCGAAGAGGATGAAGATTACTCTGATCAACAATACCCTCCGACTGATGATAAATACAAAGGTTTAGAAGACAGGTTGGCCGCCATGGAGCTACAAAGGGTGCCGGGTTTGGATTTCGAAGACTTGGGTTTAGTTACCGGGATTGTGATTCCCCCAAAGTTCAAAGTTCCAGTTTTTGTGAGGTATGATGGGCTGTCCTGTCCAAAAATGCATCTCAGGTCCTATGTAAGAAAGATCCAACCTTATACGGCAGATAAGAACCTTTGGATCCATTTCTTTCAAGACAGCCTTTCTGGGGCTCAACTGGAGTGGTTTTATCAGCTAGAGGGAACCAGCGTCCGAAACTGGGAAGACTTGGCCACCGCCTTCTACAAACAATATCAGTACAATTCTGACCTTGCTCCTACGCGTACCCAACTTCAGGGTATGTCACTGGGAACAGGCGAAGGATTCAAAGAATATGCACAAAAATGGAGGGATTTGGCTGGCAGGGTGCAGCCTCCTTTAACCGACCGTGAACTTGTTGATATGTTTCTAGGGACCCTATCTGGGCCATTTTTCAATCATCTGATTGGTAACTCTTCCGCGGGGTTTACCGATTTGATCTTAACAGGCGAAAGAATAGAAGCAGGCATCAAGTCAGGAAAGATTCAGAAGGGTGCCGCTGCCAGTGTTGAGAAGAAACCTTTCAAGAAGGAAACGGCTGTTGTATACTCCCAAAGAAGAGCAGGGAAGACTGAGCGTCGGCCGACCGTGGGGGCCGTAATGATTCAAAACCCTTCAAGTGAGCAGTCTCGCTATAACCAGTCCAGACCAAATCAGCAACGGGTGGAACGGCCACAACGGAAGTTCACCCGCATTAATATGACTCCAGCGCAAGTGCTTCCCCATCTGTTAAAGTTGAATCTCGCCACTATCAAAGAGGCACAAAAAAATGTGAATACGTCCTCTCCATATTACCATCCTAATGCTAAATGCGCCTACCATTCTGACAGTATCGGGCACGACACCAACGATTGTTGGGCACTCAAGCATAAAATCCAAGACCTGATAGAGGCGAAGGAAGTGGAGTTCGACGCTCCGGAGAAGCCTAACGTGACATCTGCTCCAATGCCGAAGCACAGCCGAAATGTCAATGCCATTGAAGAAGATTTGTATGTTGCTGATGTCAATGATCTGATAACTCCATTGTTAACCATCAAGTTGAATATTTTAAGGGCCGGGATCTTCCCGGGATGTAAAGAAGATTGCTATTGTTGTTACTCTCTGCTGTTTGATTGTCCGTTACTGAAGAAAGGCATCCAAGGCCTAATGGATAGTCGACAAATTTTGTTTGAAAAAGTTTCTGCTATTCTAACCCATACTGAAGATGTCTCAATCATAACCATTCACGCCAATCTTTCCAAGGCCGTCAGAAAGCCTGTTAAGATTACACCAGCTACGAAATCTGTTCCTTTGAAGATAACAATGCCAGGGCCTGTCCCCTATATTTCTGAGAAGTCAATACCATGGAACTATGGCGGTGACGTCTACTACCATGGTATTAAACAAGTCGAAATAACTGAAGAAAGTTCGGATGATGAAGAAGCCAGCATTGGAAACATTACAGGCACGAGCAAAATCACCCGGAGCGGGAGAATATTTTCTCCAGAGATTTCCCCTCCAAGAGCAATCTTTGGACCCTCATCTGCTGACAAGGTCATCCCTGCACCAATAAAACTCTCCGCTAGAACCCCATTGATTGAAGATGTTGTTGTTCCTAGTATTGTCCCTCCTACCACTGCTGATAAAGGTAAGGGAATCCAAGATGAGCTCGTCAGGACGAGGGCTCAACCCTTGGTCATCCCGGAAACCTCCAAGAAGGAAATGGATGAGATCTTGAAGATAATCAAAAGGAGTGATTACGATGTGGTAGAACAACTGGGGAAAACCCCCTCAAAGATCTCCATGCTGGCACTACTACTTTGCTCGGAAGCGCATGCTAAGGCTCTGATAAAATTCCTGAAGGCAGCCCATGTGCCCCAGGAAACCTCTGCAGATCAATTCCAAAATTGCGTGGCCAGCCTTACTGCGGACAATGGATTAGGTTTCTCTGATGCCGACCTAACTCCTAAAGGTAGAAACCACAATGATGCTTTGCACATTTCAGTCGAGTGCCGAGGAACTACTCTCGCACATGTCTTGGTCGACACTGGTTCGTCGCTGAATGTACTGCCTAAGAAAGCTTTGGACCGACTAGATTGTGAAGGGTTAGAGTTGAATCCGAGTGATATTGTTGTCAGAGCTTTCGATGGTTCGAAGAGGATGGTCCATGGGGAGGTTGAAATTCCCATCAAGATAGGCACTGAGGTGTTTAAATCTACTTTCTATGTGATGGACATCCGTCCGTCATACTCTTGCTTGTTGGGTAGGCCTTGGATACACCATGCTCGGGCAGTCACCTCCTCCTTACATCAGATGTTGAAGTATCCTGTCAAGGGAAAGATTATAACCGTCCATGGCGAAGAGGAGTACATGATCAGCCACTTGAACTCCTTCCGGTATGTGGAGGTAGAGGGGGAGTTCATTGAGACGCCTTTCTAGCATTTCGAAGAAGTCCTTCCTGAAATAACAGTAGCAAAGTTGGCAGCTGAAGTACCGAGGCAGATGGCCAGGATGGCATCTTTGGAGGATGCAAAGGCCGCATTAAAGGAGGGAAAGAATTCAGCATGGGGGCAGTTGCCTGATATTCCACATAAAACAGACAAATTTGGATTAGGGTTCACTACCGCGGGCCAGAAAGCTATGCGCCGTTCGAAGATTGAAAGAGCGCCAGTCAAAATTTCTCCCTACGGAATCAACGCTTTGGAGGATGAAGACAAAGAGAGCAACATCGAAGAGTGGATTTACCCAACTGTCAAAGGAGGATTGTGCAACTGGGAGGAAAAAGACTTTGTCCCCATCACTTTTATTCATCAGTAATTTATCTGTCAAACATTTCCTATTTGGTCTGTAATATTTATTTTCGAACAATCCGTACACTATCTTTTTACCTCATTCCTTTCCCGGGGCATGTAGGTCCATTTGTAAGGGTTTTGATTACTTTCATATCCATATGCCATGTTTAATGATTCATTGGACGTTTTTCATTTGATAAACTGTTGTGTTCATTTTCTTTCCTTTTGCATTTTTTAAGGATGGCTATCCCTTACACACACCCACACTCACAAATGCAGGTACCCATCCACTTCGGATTCCATGGGTGACTATTCTGCTATATCCTTCAATAACTCTGAAGATCTGGTCAATCAAGCCGAGTATGAAGATGACGAAGGTTGTGAAGTACCAGGGGAACTAGCCAGACTTCTACAGCAAGAGGAAAGGGTCATCTTACCGCACGAAGAGTCATTGGAAACTGTCAACTTAGGGACCGAGGAAGACCGGAAGGAGGTGCAAGTGGGTGCCAATCTGGAAGCAAGTGTCAAGGAACGCCTGATACAGTTGTTGAATGAGTATGTTGAAATCTTCGCTTGGTCTTATGAAGACATGCCGGGTTTAGACACAGACATTGTGGTTCACCGTCTCCCCACAAGAGAGGACTGTCCACCGATCAAGCAAAAAGTCCACCGAATGAGGCCTGACATGTCTGAAAAGATCAAAGCAGAAGTGATGAAGCAATTCGACGCTGGCTTTCTGGCTGTTACGTCCTATCCTCAATGGGTCGCTAACATCGTTCTAGTACCTAAGAAAGATGGCAAAGTCAGGATGTGTGTGGACTACCTGGATTTGAATAGAGCCAGCCCCAAAGATGATTTTCCACTTCCACACATTGACATTTTGATCGATAATACAACTCAGCACAAAGTGTTTTCCTTCATGGATGGATTCTCGGGCTACAATCAAATCAAAATGGCCCCCGAGGATATGGAGAAAACAACTTTTGTCACACAATGGGGCACTTTCTGTTACAAGGTGATGTCGTTCGGGCTGAAGAACGCAGAGGCAACTTATCAACGCGCCATGGTAGCTTTGTTTCATGATATGATACATCATGAGATTGAAGTTTACGTAGACGATATGATAGCTCGGTCACAAACAGAGGAGGAGCACCTTGAACATATAGAAAAGCTGTTTGTCAGATTGAAAGAATACAAACTCAGGCTGAATCCAAGTAAGTGCACTTTTGGAGTTAGGTCTGGTAAACTTCTAGGATTCATTGTAAGCAACAAAGGCATTAAAGTCGATCCAGCAAAAGTGAAAGCAATACAAGAGATGCCTGCTCCCCGTACTGAAAAGGAGGTTAGAGGGTTCTTGGGGCGCTTGAACTATATTGCCAGATTCATCTCTCATCTGACTTCTACCTGTGAGCCAATTTTCAAACTCTTGAAGAAAGATCAGGTAGTCGAATGGAACAACGATTGCCAAGCTGATTTTGATAAAATCAAGGAGTATTTGCTAGAACCTCCTATTCTGATGCCACCCGTCGAAGGAAGACCATTGATCATGTATCTGACCGTCTTGGATAACTCAATGGGGTGTGTTTTGGACCAGCATGACAAGTCTGGTCGAAAAGAGCATGCTATTTATTACCTTAGCAAAAAGTTTACCGACTGTGAGACTCGCTACTCACTGCTCGAGAAAACTTGCTGCGCTTTGGTATGGGCTGCTCGCCGACTAAGACAGTATATGTTGACTCATACTACCTTGTTGATTTCCAAAATGGATCTTATCAAGTATATCTTCGAAAAGCCCGCTTTATCTGGAAGAATAGCCAGATGGCAGATGATCCTGACTGAGTATGACATCCAGTACACCACTCAAAAAGCTATAAAAGGGAGTGTGCTAGCTGACCATCTGGCTCATCAAGCTATCGAAGATTACCAACCCATGAGATTTGACTTCCCATACGAGGACATCATGAATTTGGACAGCATTGAAAGTGACGGACCGTATGACGGACCCGAAAAGGGATCCCGATGGACCCTGTACTTTGATGGTGCCTCAAATGCACTTGGAAACGGTATCGACGCAGTACTCATTTCTCCGGAGGGTTGTCACACACCTTTCACGGCCCGACTTTGCTTCAGCTGCACAAACAACATGGCTGAGTATGAAGCTTGCATCTTTGGTCTCAAGGCTGCTATAGACTTAGGGATCAAATCTTTGATCGTATTTGGGGACTCGGCTTTGGTTATCAGTCAAATCAAAGGAGAGTGGGATACCAAGCACCCTAATCTTATCCCATACAAAGAACATGTCCTAACATTGTTGCCTCATTTCGAGCAAATTACCTTCGAGCATTTCCCGCGAGAAGAGAATCAGCTAGCAGATGCTCTAGCTACAATGTCTTCCATGTTTAAACTCAACTGGGATAACGAGGCTCCCCAAATCACCATCGAGCGAATGGATGAACCTGCACATTGTCACGAGATTAATACCGAAGAAGTAGTGGAACAACCCTGGTTCCATGAAATCAAAAGGTATCTCCAAACTAGAGATTATCCCGAAGGAGCTTCCGTAAATGACAAGAAGTTCTTAAGGAAATTTGCTGCCAAATTCTTCCTGAGCAACGGCATCCTTTACAAACGAAGCCATGATTGTGTATTACTCTGATGCGTAAACAAAGATGAAGCAGAGTTGATCATGATTGAGATGCACAGCGGCACATTTGGCACTCACTTGAGCGGGCATACAATGGCTAAGAAGATCCTAAGGGCAGGCTATTACTGGTCTACCATGGAAGCTGACTGCCATCAACATTCCCGTACTTGCCACAAATGTCAAGTCTACGCTGACAAAGTTCATATCCCTCCGGTTCCTCTCAACGTTCTGACTGCTCCTTGGCCATTTGCAATGTGGGGCATTGACATGATTGGAGAGATCAAGCCCACGGCTTCCAACGGACATCGCTTCATCCTAGTTGCCATTGACTATTTCACCAAATGGGTCGAAGCAGCTTCCTTCGCCTCTGTTACTAAAAATGTGGTTGCCCGCTTCATCAAGCAAAATCTCATATGTCGGTATGGTGTTCCAGACAGGATCATCACAGACAACGGTACAAATCTGAATAACACGATGATCACCGCATTGTGCGAACAGTTCAAGATTTATCATCACAATTCATCTCCCTATCGGCCGAAGATGAACGACGCTGTTGAAGCTGCGAACAAAAATATTAAGAAGATCATTCAGAAAATGACAGTCACTTACAAAGACTGGCATGAGATGTTACCGTTTGCTCTACATGGATACCGTACGACGGCACGTACTTCAATCGGGGCAACCCCATTTTCGTTGGTATATGGCATGGAAGCTATCCTGCCTATGGAAGTTCAGATTCCTTCTCTAAGGATTATGAAGGACACAGGTTTGAATGAAGATGATTGGATTCAGACCCGACTTGATCAACTCAATTTGATCGACGAGAAGCGACTCGCTGCTATATGCCATGGTCAGACGTATCAAAAACGGATGATCAAGGCCTTCAATAAGAAAGTCAGACGTCAGGTGTATCAAGTCGGAGATCTCGTAATCAAGCGGATTATCTTGCCGCAAAGTGATCCCAGGGGCAAATGGACTCCTACATATGAAGGACCATTTGTGATCAAGAGCATATTTTCTGGTGGTGCGATGATTCTGACCACCATGGACGGCGGCGATTTGCCGCACCCTGCGAATGCAGACATAGTCAAAAGATACTACGCATAAAATAACCCGACAAGTCGAAGACCCGAAAGGGAGGCTTGGGCAAAAATGGGCATCCCGGTGAACCGAAAACCCGAGAGGGCGGTTCAGGCAAAAATTAGGGATAAAAACAAAAAAAATCTATACACCCGGCAAGTTGAAAACCCGAAAGGGCGGCTTGGGCAAAAAGGGGTTTCCCGGTGGATCGAAAACCCGAAAGGGCGATTCAGGCAAAAGTTAGGGAATTAAAGCGTATGACTATGTCTCGTCGGATCACTTCAAAGACAATCTCTTCATCAACCAGTTCCAGGTTTCTAATCAATCCAGTCATCGGCAAACGAAGCATTGGATGGACAGATATTCAGAGTTGTGAAGGCTATAGCGGAATGGAATCCCATGGAATTATTTCACATAGCCATCTTTATTTTGTATAAGTCTTTCAATATTTACGACAAAATCCTCTTACTAGGATGATTGTCTCCTTTGTACAAATATACTCAGAGAAAGTTAATACAAATATTCTTCCCAGAAATTTGTGTCATTTCCTTTTTCTTTTTCTCTTGCACTAATTGTTTTATTTTGAGAAACGTCCAATGTTTTGTTAAATAGGCATATGCATTTGAACATAATCATTTCCTTATGAATCAAGAAAGAGGATTACTGATAGGTTGAAGGTGCAGTTGGATATCTTAATACCCTTTCAAAGGAAACCCCCAGGAGATTTGGAATCCATATCCCCAGCAAGTCTTGAAGCTTATCCCCAATAGATTCTGGAAGCTTATCCCCTGCAGAGTACGGACGTCTCTCCCGAGCTTTATTCAAAGTTACTCCTCACAAGGGCTTATAATTGGGTTATCCTCAGCTTACTGCCATGGAAGATCGCACTCGGCAATATTCTTCCTATCCCCAGCGGAGTTCATCAAAGTTCCCCAACATAACTTATCAATACAATCCCCAGAGGAGTTTATCTTCGTTATCCCCAGCCAGAGAATCCTCCAGAGCTCAATCCCCCTCAGAACTAAGTTTCAGTATCCCCAGCAGAGCTAAAACTTCAAACTATCGATCCCCAACAGAGCCAGACTAGTGAACATTCTCCCCACAGAAATGCTTCTCACTAGACTAGAGATTCTCAGTCTTATCTCCCCAGCTTAAGTCTACCAGATTCTAAAATCCCCAGTAGAAATCATCATAAATTCTTTTACCCTGCAAGTCACCAAGGAAATTCCAAGTCCCCGCAAGTGGTTCTAAGGCCCATCGACGTTTGAAGGACTGGTATTCCCCAAGCAAATTTGAAGACTTTCAGTTTTCAGTTCCTCATTGTATATTCGAAGATTCTCCGGTGAAGGTCTCCTCAAGACAGAAATTCCCCTGAAGATTGGTATACAACCCAAGCTCCTTATTCCCCAGCAACAACCAGGAATTATTCTTCCCGGCAGCAGTCAAGAGGTTTTTATCTTCAGCCATCTAGGGTTCACCTATCCTCCGCAAGACAGCTCTCCAGCTTACATGCACATTCATTTACATTCATACCATATAACATACATTGTATCATGCATCATAACATTGCATATAACTAACTCTTTACCTTTTCAGGTAAGATCAGTCGACAGACAAAAATCATTATCTTCCGAGATTCTTTCTAGAAATAGTTCAGATGTGACCCAGACATGGCAACATTCTGATGCTTATTCCAGATTCATCCACATGCAGCTTTATACGAGCACATCATCAGGAAACCCTACACCGGTTCCTCTTCAACTCCAAGACTTCTGAAAACAGTTCACGGGTTCTCCAGTAACGGATGTTAACCTATCACTTGTTCAGATTCTTCTTCAAAGACTTCTGAAAACAGTTTACAGATTCTTCCCAACAACGGATGTTAATCTATCGCTTGTTCAGACTCTTCTCAACTTTTGAAAACAGTTTACGGACGCTTCCCAACAACGGATGCTGCTCTATTGCTTATTCAACTTCAAGACTTCTTAAAACAGTTCACGGGTTCTCCAGTAACGGATGTTAACCTATCGCTTGTTCAGATTCTTCTTCGAAGACTTCTTAAAACAGTTTACAGATTCTTCCCAACAACGGATGTTAATCTATCGCTTGTTCAGACTCTTCTCAACTTTTGAAAACAGTTTACAGACGCATCCCAACAACGGATGCTGCTCTATTGCTTATTCAACTTCAAGACTTCTGAAAATAGTTTACGGGTCCTCCAGTAACGGATGTTGACCTATCGCTTGTTCAGACTCTCCTCAACCTCTGAAAACAGTTTATGGATGCCTCCAGATACGGATGTCAATCTATTGCTTGTTCAGACCCCCAGTTCAGAGATGGTCCAAAGTATGGACACCTTTCTGATTTTCATTCCAGATGGCATCTTTAAGCCCATCCCCGACAAGATTCTGTCACCCTTCCAGATGGCATCTTTAAGCCCATCTCCAAATGGCATCTCTAAGCCCATTCCCGCATCCATTGCTTTGACGAGTGAAAATTTAAGGGCACTCTAGTGTCCAATCTCCTTTTACCCTCGAGTCGCGAAAGGCAAACTTGCCAATCTAACTCTTCGGATTCAAGAAGATTGAACAGGGGCAACTGTTGTACCCCAAAATTTTCCCTCCCATTTCTCAATAATTTCTCATCACAAAGCCCTTGGAGCTCAAGATCCAGTTAGGGTTTCATCTGCTCAAGATTTCTCCTTGCACTATTGACCCAAATTAGGGTTTGTGTTTGCACAAAGATGTTTTGACCTAAAATGCCTAAGATGACTTTCATGCTTCATATTGGACTCCCAAGTTTATCCACATCAAGTTTCAAGTCTTGATTCCAAATTTTGCCCAGTCAATTGGACAGTTGACCTAGAAATCAACTGTATTGGGGAAAAAGTCAACTGTGGCCAATTGACAGTCAAATCTCATGAAAATTGACCCACATCAACATTATGAACTCACATGGACCATTTGATCAAGTTTGGATCACAATTCCATAAGAAATTTGATCAGATCACCAAAAGGGCAAAATGGTCATTTTTAGGGTTTTGACTGCACAAAGGCAATTTTTGACTGTTTGACCTAGCCAATGGCAAACCAAGCTCACATATGGACTCAAGGACCCCATGTAATTGTCTTGACATACTCAACAAGTTCAAAAGATCCCAAATACACAAGATTGACAATTGAATTTCCCAGTCAACTGATCAATTTTGATTGTATACTGAAAAGTCAAACTTTGACTTTTTGGTCAAAATCAAATGTCAAGATTCAGTTTTCATCAAAACATGCCAAATCATGAAACTTGTTCATCAAGAAATCAAGAATTGCAAATTAGGGTTTGAAATGAAGATTTTTTATAACTTAGAATTTTTCTAAGTTATGAAAAACCCTAATTTTTTCCTAACTTTGCCCCACTTTCTCACCAAGATTCATTTGGATTCAAGCAAAAGTCAAAACATGAAAGTTGTAGCCTATTGCAAAATCTACAACTTTGATTCATAAAGTTTTCCCAAAAGAAGCTTTTATCTCAAGTTACAATTTTTGGAACAAGGGTACCAAACCATTCTTAACTTAGAGAAAATTTGACCTATTTTAGGCAGGATTTTTACCTAACTTCAAGACCATTTTTCATATACTTCCACTTGGAATTTCAATTTGCATTTCAAAGATGGATTGTAGTACACATTCCAAGCTTTCCAAAATGTCCAAGAACTCATCAAACAACCTCATGGTTAGAGAGAATCGAATTTGGCAATATGGAAAAAACTCACTTTTGTTATGGCCAATTTCCATGTTCATACACTTAGGCAATTTTCAAATCAGCATGCATTTCTTGATTACAGGCCCTAAATCTCTTTTACACTCATAAATTTAATGCAAACTCTTTGTGCCAAGACCATATTCTATGTGTTCAAGCATTGCATAAAGGTTTAATCCATTTTTAGATAAAGCATAATATCCATTTTAGAAAAGTTTCACTTTATGTCAAAATACAAATCCAAGCAAGTACAGTTAAGATCTCTTTGGCACAAGTTATTAGACTAATTACACTGATCAAGGCCAAGGTTTGCAGCATATTAGGGGGGCCTCTATCAGTCTAGAACTCCACTTGACCTTTTCTTGCTTAAGTGTGAAGAAACATAGCATTTTGTACAACAACTCTCATTTCCTGTAAACCAAGCTTAAGAAAACTTGTCAAACATTTTCTAATCATCAAACCCAAGCTGAAACATGAGCTATCCACCTCCATTGCCCTCTCAAACACAGAATCACTCTCAAACTGTCCAAACAGAGCACCTGCTGCAGATTGAATCCCACAACTCATTTCCATCGTGCATTCTTGCTAAAACCAGTTCAAACACTTTCCTTACCATCAATCCAAACTACCCAAAGCATTGGAAGTGAACTGTAACTCCTCTAATCAGTCTGGCCATTTTCATTTCTTCCTCTTGCAGGTTGACTTCTGCAGCTTGATACATAAGGTTTCAAGGCATACCAAGTATTGGAATAGCATCCTCACACTTCAAGCAAGTTGTACAAATCATCATCTTGCCCTGAAAGCTCCCCCATTGCCAGACACGATTCCAACTGAACAGGTATATTCTTGAACTTCTAACTCAATGTAGGCATCATTAGCTCTAAGTTTGTGAAAAAGAAGTGTTCTACTCATGCCCCTGAAACTGTACATGTCTTTACTTTCCATTTATTTTGCCTGTGCTATGAGAATTTAAGGTCTGGACATTGATAAAAAGTTAGGTTAAGATTTGGGAATGATGAAATTCTCTCTCATTTCTGAGAGTTAGGATGAGTTCTTTACATGTCCAGAATCGTGGCTTGATGATTAACATTTCTTATGTTGTAAGTTTGTGCTAAAAGTCCAAGAATCCAGGTGTTTGAATCAGTGTTCCAAGCGCGCATTTTTGACAAAGTTTCTGGCTGGAGGTTGAAGAAGCTCCACGTGGGCTGGGCCTGTTTTGTTATTTCTTTTCACACCATGTTTTTACTTTTACACCCCCTTGGCCCATTATGTTTATTTTTATGTCTTTTTGACTTTTTCTTTTTTGTTCTGACTTATTTATTTTTTCTAATAATATTAAAAATATAAAAAATATTTTTCACACCATTTTTATATTTTTTAGGCATTTATTTGTTTATATTGATATTTGTATGTAAATAAATACATAATACTTTTTTTAGAATATTAGGAATAAATACCAAATACATTCATTTTTTTATTTTTTATTTTATTTTATTTTATCTTCTGAAAATATTTGATATAAAATATATTTTTTTTTTATAAATATTAAATATTATTATTTGTGTACATATAATATATATTTAGTAAGTAATAATAATACATCTATATTTATTAGAATATTTAGGTAAAAAAATATGAAATATATACATTTTATTTTTATTAATATTTGACATTAAAAATACCTTTTTTTACAAATGTATTTCATTTTTATTTTATTTTTGTATATAATAAATAAACATTGTACATATTAAATAAATAATACCTTTTACCTAATAAAATTAGGGTTTTACCCTAAACATAAAAATACCCAAAAAATTAATACTTTTTGTTTTGTTTACTTGACATATAAAAATACTCTTTTTCATACATATAAAAAGCCTTTTTGCATCTTGCATATTTATTTTATTTCTATTTAATTTGTGCAATTAAATATCTTGTAAATAATTCCAAATTGATGTAATAGCTAGGTTTAAATTCCTTGTCAAATACCCCCCATTTGAACATTTGTACCCCCCTTCCCATATTGTGTTGTAATAGCTTAGGAACTTTAATTTTCGCACTTTAAAGTTTTCTAAATATACCATGATAGAATTAGGGTTTGTATGCAAATAAAAACAACAAAAATAGTTTGACTTAATTTCAAGATAAACAAGCATGAAAATGGACAACACTAATCACACTTGCACCCCTAGGGTATTCCACTTGTTGCCTTCAATAAATGGACCATATTGCATGTTAGGTCTCTTTGGGCAAAACAAACAATCAAATGATCATAGTCCCTTGACGACGCTTTCGAAAGTTGCCTAAAAAATGATCAAGTCCCTTAAAGGAAAAATTGCCCAAAGATACTTGGCACCATTGCAATTATGGTCTAAACGATGACCCGCGCCCGTCCCTTTCACATTCTAACACAAGATTGTCCATCAAATTCAATGGTGGAACAAAATTGTTAAAAGGGTTAAAACATAGCAAAAATCTTTGAGAACTTTAGGGTAGATAGCTCTTAAGTACTTGTTAACTTGCAAAACAAAAACACTTGCCTATTTTTCAAACCACACTTTCAAAACAAACTTTCAAAAAAAACCTTGAAACATCTTTTCAAAAAGACAAACACCTTTTGTAAAACATTCGAGTAGAGAATTGTTACAAGGGTAGCCTAGACAAGGCATCTTTTTCAAAACATTTTCAAAACCACACACAAAGCACCATTTCAAACAATTGAAAACCAAGGCAAGTTGATCTAAGCAAGTACATAAGAGCCCATGGATAACCATGGATAGAAAGGGTGCTAATACCTTCCCTTTCTATAATCTACTCCCCGAACCCAAGAAAACATCTCAAAGGTTTTTGTTGTGCTTTTTAACCTTTCCTTAGGATAAAATAAAAAGTCGGTGGCGACTCTTGCTCAACCGAAACATTTGCGAAAACAAACGCAAAACCATAGTCAGTTCTCCCACCGTATCACAGACATGTACAAGATAATTTAACATGAATCCTGACACACATGCACATGCCACTCCTAAGGTACGCCTCACTTGGTTGCCTCGACGTGGTCGTCAAGTATAGGGTGTTTTAGAGGTCGCCCTCCTGTCTAAAGATCCAGTTGCCTCGAAACGGTTGCCTCGGATAAAAAAAAGGATCTAAGACATTAGGGTTACCGCTAAGGCGTCCTACTATTGCTTTGGTAACCACACATGTCCCTTAATCGAATTGACCCGACAAACTCCAACGACGGTGCTACCTACTTCTCAATAGTGGGATAGTACTCTCTAAAGGACTCTTACACAACCTAATTCCTTAGAGTAGGTAGATTTCTCCTGGGTACTTGCTCTCTCAAAAACAAAAACAACTTTTCGCACCTACACTTTCAAAAAGTTTTCAAACAAATACTTCATACACTCTTGAGGACTGATACAAGAGTTACCTAGAAGTTTTTTCAAATTAAACTTTTTTCAAACCCACAAACACTTGAAAAGCAAACATTTTTTAAAACATAGTGAGCAAGTACCTAAGAGCCCGTGGATAACCACAGATAGAAAGGGTGCTAACACCTTCCCTTTCTATAAATGTACCTCCCGAACCGAGAAACATTCTCGAAAAGGAATTTTGCTGTGCTTTTGTCCTTTCCTTGTTTGAGAACATAAAAGACGATGGTGACTCTTGCTTACCGCGACATTTCGCGAACCAGCATTCCAAAACAATCAGTTCTATTTCCACCGATCACAGAACTAGCGACTCTGCTGGGGACACTTTATAAAGTGAGGTGTACCTTAGGATTAGACCACTCTTTTTTTTCAATTGCTTGCTTTGTTTGCTTTTATATTTGTGGGCTTTGCATCGGAGTTTCATAGATCCTAACCCGGATCTGGGGAATACCCTTTAGGTAGCATAAGTTGTGAGGGACCTGTCCGGCGTAGACCGACACGGGTGAAGCAGTGGCTACGTTGGTGTGACACCTTGGTCTGTACCGATATCCCTTGTGTTGAAACGAGGAGAATATGGGTCTTCTGAGGAGTCCTTAAGAACCAACCGACCTTAGAACCCTAAATTGACCCTACTTGGCCATAGAACAGTAGCAGTATGCTACACTCATTGAGGCTAAACTCTCGCGATGGTTCTGGCCGCAAGAAAAGATTGCGATACTAGAGTTATGACCGATTGAGGGTAGTCAGTGATATTGAGATCCTCTAGAACCCGGTTACTATTTTCTAGGACAGGTCTTAACCAACGAAACTGAAAGAGGGTAGTACCTAAACTTCATGCTGGCCTAAACTCTAAGGGCTGTCTTGTGTGACTTGTGTGCCTTATCATGTTTGCCCTTGTGAATACTTGTGGTGTGCTTTATCATAACATCATACCATCATAACATTGCATGCATCCTGCATAAGGACTGACCCATTTCAAAAACAAGAGGGTTTCATCTTTGCTCTGTTTTGTAGGACATCATGATGCCTGTGCGAAGGAACACCATCCGGCTCAACTTTGTTCACCCACCTGATTTGCTTAAAGAGTTGGTTGACAGAATTCCAAACACTACTTCCTTCATCCAGAGGCATGGTTCTCTTCTCGGTTTAGTCACTTCAAAGTGGGACCAACATCTGATGATTGTCCTGACTCAGTTTTATGATCCCCTGTACCATTGCTTCACCTTTCAAGACTTCCAGCTGGTCCCTACCCTGGAAGAATTCTCTGATCTGTTTGATATCCCTGTCTTAGAAAAAATTCCATTCACTGGTTGGGAAAAGACTCTTAGGCTTGAGGAAATTGCTGCAGCCCTTCCCTTGACCACCAAAGAGGTAATGGATAACTGGGTGACTAGAAGCGGAGTTAAGGGATTTTTGGCTAAGTTTATGATTGGTAAAGCTAACAGTTTCTGGAATGACTTAGACTTCAGGGCATACGAAGACATCCTGGCTCTCTTAATCTATGGTCTGGTGTTGTTTCCAAATCCGGATACCTTTGTCAATGTCAATGCCATAAGGATCTTCATGTCTCGGAACCCTGTACCCACTCTCTTGGGTGATATCCCGCAACAACTCTATGCTCGTACTGCCCGAAGACGGGGAACTCTATGGTGTTGTGCTCCTTTGTTAGTGAGGTGGTTTACTTCGCACCTCCCTAAGTTCGTGCTGAAGTACAAAGAAGGAAGAGGCTGGGCTCATAGGTTAATGTCTCTCACTGATAATGACATCATTTGGACTCTCAGAGGTTTAGATGAGGTGGCTGTTATTGATCGTTGCGGAGAATATCCTAATGTCCCATTGATTGGTACCCAGGGAGGAGTCTCTTATAATCCATGTTTAGCTCTCCGTCAGTTTGGAAGAGCCAGAAGAGCAGGGCCTCATGAGATGTTGGTACCTCACATCAGTTTTGAGTTTCAGGTAGATAGTGACGAGCTACGCTGTAGATTCATCAAGGCTTGGGACAGAATTCACAAAGCTGACCCACATGAGTTGGGACCGAAGACTTCTCTGCCTATGGAATCCTATTACAGATGGGTCCGCATCCGTGCTCAGAAGTTAGGTATGCCATATGAAGCTGTCAGGCCTATCATTCTTGAATTTCCTGACAGAGACGGGGTGCCTCCAACTGTACTCCCTCCTCAGATACCCACTGATGTTGATACACTAAAGAGGTCTTGGGTGCAACTACAGGCAGAATGGGATTCTTATCGGGAAAAGTTCAATGAACAGGAACAGAAGATCCAGAAGCTGACAAAGCAATTGGAGAACGAGCGGATCCTGAACAACTATATCCGTACTGAGAAGAGAAGGCCATGGGAGCAGTGATGAACCTTGGATGTTTCTTTTACAACTTTTATTTCCTTTTCAGTATTTTCATTCTTGTAACGCCTAAGGGCAATTTCTTGAACAATTTAAAGTTTGAATCTAATAAAGTGTGTTTCCTTTTTGTCTACAAAGTTGAATTCCGATTGTCTTTGAAAACATAAATCATATGCATCTCATTGCATCATATGCATAACAGGTACCCTTTTTCTACAGGTTGCTTAATCTTCTTCGCTGTTTATTTCAGCAATCATTATGTCTTCCGAGCCTACTACTGAACAAGCTATCAAGGCCCTCCAGGCCCAGAACGCCCAGTTCCAGGAGCTGGTCATGAGCTTAGCCCAGGGACAACAGGAATTGAAGACTCTGCTTTTGAAAAAGAAGAAGAAGAGGACTGTGCTGTTCAATACCGGATGCAGATATGGGAATACACTGCAGAATGAGGCTGATATGGCTACTTCCTCTGTAGGGAAGGATAGTCCCCAAGGGGGAAGGGTCCCTAGTCCCGTGGTCTCCGACAACGAGACAGATTACAATGATGAACAGTACCCTCCTGCTGAGGACAGGTACAAACAATTGGAGGACCGTCTAAGTGCTATGGAGATTCAACACATGCCTGGGTTGGATTTTGGAGATCTGGGTTTATCTTCTGGGGTGGTGATCCCACACAAGTTCAAGGCGCCTGCCTTTGCAAAGTACGACGGGGCTTCCTGCCCTAAGCTGCATCTCAGATCATATGTAAGGAAGATCCAACCTTACACTGCAGACAAGAACCTATGGATCCATTTCTTCCAGGATAGTCTTTCAGGGACTCAGCTCGAATGGTTCTATCAGCTGGATGGAACCAGTATCCGTAACTGGGAGGACTTGGCTACTGCATTTTATAAGCAGTATCAGTACAATTCTGACCTCGCTCCTACGCGTACCCAACTCCAGGGTATGTCGCTAGGGACGGGTGAAGGTTTCAAGGAGTATGTGCAAAAGTGGAGAGACTTGGCTGGAAGGGTGCAGCCACCCTTAACTGACCGTGAGCTCGTTGATATGTTCTTGGGGACCCTGTCTGGTCCGTT
This sequence comes from Vicia faba, assembly GCA_948472305.1. Lineage (NCBI taxonomy): Eukaryota > Viridiplantae > Streptophyta > Magnoliopsida > Fabales > Fabaceae > Vicia > Vicia faba. The sequence goes on from OX451741.1 coordinate 226,488,335, forward strand.
CTTCAACCATCTGATTGGGAATTCTTCTGCTGGGTTTACAGATCTAATCTTGACTAAATAGAGGATAGAAGCTGGTATCAAGTCTGGAAAGATACAAAAGGGTGCCTCCTCGAGTATTGAAAAGAAGCCCTTCAAGAAGGAATCTAGTGTTGTTTATGGGTCAAGGAGACAGAATAAACCGGAACGCCGCCAAACTGTCAACGCGGTGGTAATCTCAAAGCCTGCTGCTGCTCCTCAGCAATATAACCAACCAAGGGGTGAGAGACCCAAAAGGCAGTATACTCGGCTCAGTATGACCCTGTCTCAGATATTGCCGCAACTACTGTCAACCAATCTGGTAACTATCAAGGAAGCTCCGAAGGTAGTGAACACAACCTCTCCAAAGTACAACCCCAACGCCCGTTGCGCTTATCACTCTGATAGCCCGGGGCATACTACTGATGATTGTTGGGCTCTGAGGAATAAGGTTCAGGACCTTATTGATGCTAAAGAAATACAGTTTGAGGCGCCCGAAAGGCCCAATGTTGTGACTGCTCCCATGCCCCAGCATGGAGTGAATGCTGTGAAAGAAGACCTGTATGTAGCCTCGGTGGATGGTATTGTTACTCCGTTGTTGACTGTCAAAAGGAACCTGTTGCTAGCCAGTTTATTTCCGGGATGTGGTAAAGGTTGCCTTCTATGTGCCGTTTCACCTGCTGGTTGTCCTTTGCTGAAATCAGGTATCCAAAGCCTGATGGATAATAAAGAGATCTTATTCGAGAAGATTGTTGTTCCCGCTATCCCTACTGAAGAAGTGTCCATTGTTACTATTTTCAATAACCCTCCTAAGGCTCCCTCAAAGAAGCCTGTCAAAATCATGTCTACTAGAAGATTGCTCCTATCATTATCACTGTTCCGGGGCCCCTCCCTTATACGTCTAACAAAGTTGTCCCGTGGCACTATGGGGCAGATGTTTATATGCTTGGAGTTAAACAAGAGTTTGATACTAGTACTGGAATCAGTAACATCACCGGGCCTGCCAAAGTCACTCGCAGTGGTAGACTGTTCTCACCAGATATTGCGCCACCAGCTATTCAGAGACCCCTGGTCATCACACCTGCAAGTGTGCCTACTTCCCTTCCGGACCAAGTTCCTATTTCTACCCCTACTGCCGAGTCATCTGAAGCTCGGGGCAAAGGGATTGCTACTGATGTGCCTGCCTAGACAGAGGCACCAAAGACAACCACTGTTGAAGTTTCCAAGCAGGAAATGGAAGAGATTCTTAAGATTATCAAGAAAAGTGATTTCAACATAGTTGAGCAACTGGGGCACACCCCATCAAAGATGTCCATGTTATCACTGTTGTTGTGTTCAGAGGCCCATGCCAAGGCCTTGATTACCTTCCTGAAGACGGCCCACGTACCACAAGAAACATCTGCTGATCAATTCACCGAGTGTGTATCCAACTTAACTGCTGATAATGGTTTGGGTTTCTCTGACGCCGATCTGACTGCTAAAGGGAAGAACCATAACGATGCCTTGCATGTCTCCATTGAATGCAGGGGCACTACTCTTGCCCACGTGCTGGTTGACACTGGTTCCTCGTTGAACGTATTACCCAAGAAAGCTCTAGACAGGCTGGATTGTGAGGGTTTAGAGCTCAAGCCAAGTAACATTGTTGTCCGGGCCTTTGATGGGTCCAAAAGGATGGTACATGGTGAAGTTGACATCCCAATCAGGGTTGGTTCTCAGGTCTTTGATTCAACATTCTATGTGATGGACATCCGACCGTCCTACTCTTGTTTGCTGGGTCGTCCATCGATCCATAAGGCTGGAGCTGTGACCTCCACATTACATCAGAAGCTGAAATACCCGGTCAGAGGGAAGATTGTGACAATTCAGGGGGAGGAAGAATATATGGTCAGCCACCTCAACTCGTTCCGGTACATAGAGATGGATGGGGAGTTCATTGATACTCCGTTTCAACACTTTGAAGAGGTCCCTCAGACATTGGCAGCAGCAGAGACTGTGATCGAAGATTCTCCTTTGAAGATGGCTTCCTTAAGGGATGCTCGGGCTGTGATTGAGAAAGGTGAGTGTGCAAATTGGGGCCGACTTCCTGATTTCACTCTGAAGAATGACAAGTTTGGTTTGGGTTTCACTACAGAAGCTCAGAGGGCTGTTCGTAAAGCAAGGATTAGAAGACCTCCTATATTCATCACCAACCCGGGAGTGAATGCTATTGAAGACGACGTGGAGAAATCTGAATTTGACAGCTGGATCTACCCAACAACCAACGGTGGACCAAGCAACTGGACTGCGAAAGACTTCACACCTATTACTTTTGTCACTCAGTAATGAACTCCTTTGTTTTGAATTTGTAACAAACAATAATTTGAAACTTTATGGCCCGGTGTCTTACCCGGGGCACCGTGGCTTCATTTGTGAGGGCTTTTGTGTGTCATTTTCATATATCATTAATAAAAGCATTGGACGTCTTTTGCATTTCAAATCTTGCGCTCCTTTTCTTTCTTTATTATATATTACAAAACAGCTATATTTACACACACTCACCTATACAGGTTCCAATCCACTCTAGATCTCACTGGTAACGACTCTGCTACTGCCAGTTATGACTTCGAAAATCCGATCAACTTAGCCGAAGACGAAGGTGAAGATGATTGCGAAGTGCCTGGTGAGCTGGCAAGACTGCTACTCCAGGAAGAGAGGGCCATTCAGCCACATGAAGAGCCAGTGGAAACGATAAAACTGGGTACTGAGACAGACAGAAAGGAAGTCAAGATTGGTGCCAATCTGGAGTCCAGTGTGAAACAACGGTTGATTTAGATGCTGCATGACTACGTGGAAATATTTGCCTGATCTTACGAAGACATGCCTGGGTTGGATACCGACATTGTGGTTCATCACCTGCCTACCAAGAAAGAATGTCCTCCGGTAAAACAGAAGGTCCTCCGTATGCGTCCAGAGATGTCTGAGAAAATCAAGGCTGAGGTTATGAAACAATTTGACGCCGGTTTTCTAGCAGTAACTTCGTACCCTCAGTGGGTTGCCAACGTAGTTCCAGTGCCGAAAAAGGATGGTAAGGTCCGAATGTGTGTTGATTACAAGGATTTGAACAGGGCCAGCCCCAAGGATGACTTCCCTCTACCTCATATCGATGTTCTGGTTGATAACACTGCTCAGCATAAGGTATTCTCCTTCATGGACAGGTTCTCCGGTTATAATCAAATCAAGATGGCTCCTGAAGACATGGAGAAGACCACTTTTGTTACTCAGTGGGGCACCGTTTGCTACAAGGTCATGCCTTTTGGGTTGAAAAATGTTGGGGCAACCTACCAACGTGCCATGGTTGCTCTGTTTTATGACATGATCCATCATGAGATTGAAGTATATGTCGACGACATAATTGCAAGGTCCCAAACTAAGGAGGAACACCTTGACCATTTACAGAAGCTGTTTGACCGTCTGAAGTTGTACAAGCTGAGGTTGAACCCGAACAAGTGCACCTTCGGGGTAAGATCTGGAAAACTACAAGGTTTCATTGTGAGCGAAAAAGGTATTCAAGTGGACCCTGCCAAGGTAAAAGCCATACAAGAGATGCCAGTTCCCAAGACAGAAAGAAGTCAGAGGCTTTCTAGGACGATTGAACTACATTGCCCGATTCATCTCACATCTAACTGCTACTTGTGAACCAATCTTCAAGCTGCTGAAGAAAGATCAAGTAGTACGTTGGAACAATGAATGTCAGGCCGCTTTCGAAAGAATCAAAGAGTATCTCCAAGATCCACCTATTCTTATGCCACCGGTTGAAGGGAGACCTCTAATCTTATACTTGACAGTACTTGACAGCTCAATGGGGTGTGTGCTGGGGCAGCATGACGAGTCTGGCCGAAAAGAGCACGCTATTTATTACCTTAGCAAAAAGTTTACCGACTGTGAGACCTGATACTCACTGCTCGAGAAAACTTGTTGCGCTTTGGTATGGGCTGCTCGCCGGCTGAGACAGTATATGTTGACTCACACTACTCTTTTGAGTTCAAAAATGGATCCAATAAAGTACATCTTCGAAAAGCCTGCCTTGTCCGGAAGAATAGCAAGATGGCAAATGATCTTGACAGAATACGACATCCAGTACACGACTCAGAAAGCAATCAAGGGAAGTGTATTGGCATACCATTTGGCACACCAGGCAGTGGATGACTACCATTCCATGAACTTTGAATTTCCAGACGAGAATATCATGGTAGTGACTGATTGTGAAGCACCTGGACCGGATGAAGGACCTGAGAAAGGATCCTGATGGTCTATGCACTTTGACGGAGCCTCCAACGTGTTGGGTAACGGTATTGGCGCTGTGATCATATCTCCAAAAGGCACCCATACTCCACTTACCGCCCGGCTATGTTTCAACTGCACCAACAACATGGAGGAGTATGAAGCGTGCATTATGGGTCTTCAAGCTGCAATTGACTTAAGGATCAAGTTTCTGAGTGTCTTTGGAGATTCCGCTCTCATGATCAGTTAGATCAAAGGCGAGTGGGATACAAAACACCCAAATCTTATTTCGTACAAGGAGTATGTACTGACGTTGATCCCCCATTTCGAAGAGATAACTTTTGAACACATCCCAAGAGAGGAGAATCAGTTAGCGGACGCGCTAGCTACGATGTCTTCTATGTTCAAAGTCAAGTGGGACAATGAGGCCCCCCGGATCATTATTTGGAAGTTGGATGAACCTGCACATTGCTGTGATCTTGAGGTTGAAGAGGTAACTGAAAAACCTTGGTATCATGAAGTGAAGAGGTACCTTGAAGTTCAAGAATACCCCGAGGGTGCATCTGTCAATGACAAGAAGTTTCTGAGAAGGTTCGCGGAGAAGTTCTTCCTCAGCAATGACATTCTCTACAAGCAAAACCATGATTCAACCTTACTGCGTTGTGTGGATAAGACTGAAGCAGAAAGGATCATGGCAGAACTGCATGAAGGTACCTTCGGAACTCATTCCAGTGGACATACCATGGCAAAGAAAATCCTTCGGGCAGGATATTACTGGTCCACAATGGAAGCCGACTGTTATCAACATTCTCGGACGTGTCACAAGTGCCAGATCTATGCAGATAAGGTGCATGTTCCTCCAGTTCCTTTGAACGTCTTGACAGCACCTTGGCCTTTTGCAATGTGGGGTATTGATATGATCGGCGAGATCAGACCTACAGCATCTAACGGGAATCGCTTCATCCTGGTAGCGATTGATTACTTTACGAAGTGGGTAGAAGCAGCTTCCTATGCTACCGTAACCAAGAATGTCGTGGCACATTTCATTCGGCACAACCTGATCTGTCGATACGGTGTACCAGAGAGGATCATTACAGACAATGGTACCAATCTCAACAACAAGATGATCACTGAGCTCTGCGAGCAATTCAAGATACATCACCACAACTCTTCTCCCTACCGACCGAAGATGAATGGGGCTGTAGAAGCAGCTAATAAGAATATCAAGAAGATTGTGCAGAAGATGACAGTGACCTACAAAGATTGGCACGAGATGTTACCGTTTTCTCTTCATGGGTACCGTACCTCAACAAGAACGTCAACCGGGGCAACTCCCTTTTCCTTGGTCTATGGCATGGAGGCAGTCTTGCCTATTGAAGTCCGGATACCCTCTCTCCGGATAATGAAGGATGCAGCTTTGAGCGAAGATGACTGATTCATAAAGACACGATTTCTAAAGCTTTGTTCATGCTTATTTTGATCACAGTTGTTTCAAGTATGATAGCTTCTGTCTCGAGGATCTTCAGAGGATCGTGTGTTTATTTCCACGCCTTGTTCGATAAGTGGTCTCAAGCTTCTTCCAAAATTCCCCAAAAGCACGGTCAAGATTTCATCATCACTGGTTTACATGTGCATCAAGATGCTTTAGAATGCGAAGAAAGATCAAGTTTGCAAGTTGATTCAAAGCATTTCGATCAAAAGTCAACTCTTGCAAGTTCAATTTCAAACGGTCATAACTTCTTCAATTTTCAACGTCCTGAGGCGATTCTTTTGAAAAGTATCACAAATAGCATTGTTTATGAGATTACTTCGAAGATTAAAGTGCAAGTCATGCCACAGACGTTTTCTCAAGAACGTTTGATTTTTTCTGTCAGGATAATTCATGAAACTGGAGTTTTAGTCCAATGATTCTTTGATTGATTGTGGACTACTTCAAGTCATTTTGCAATTGAACAGTAGCGATCATTGGATTAAGGTGGATTGTCGATTAAATTTCTTAAAGGCATGATTTGTGCTATTTGTCTGTATTGCAAATTACTATGAGGCAAAGACGCGAGTTAGGGTTGAGAATTCTTCAAGTTCTTGTTGTTTGCAAGCTAACTTGAATTTGAGATTTGAATTAAGATTTGGATTCATTATTGTGAAGTTTTCTTTCAAGTAACCAATACCATGAAGCCAAAATATCTGAGTTTGTCAAATAACATTAGGGTTCTTATTTGCAAGAGAGATTCAAGAAGGTTTATGAATTTGACGTCTTGAGTAAGATGCATTCCAATTTCCCGAAGTTTATTCCAAGAGTGCAAGTTCATTAATATGAATTGTTCAAAATATCAAGAATTATTAAAGACCATTCTCAAGAATTCAACTTCATTCATCATTCATGCATTTCAAATTCAAAGACAAATTTTGACACAAATTTTAATTGGAATCAAATTGTGTGTCAATTCGGGCTAGAGATTAAACTAACAGAGCAAGATGATTTGGTGTAAAATTTATTCAAGATTCTCATTCATGTGAACTCAAGGGGTTACAAAGTAATTCCATTACAATATCATTCACTACTCTTCAAAGTGTAGGTTTCAAGTGCCTAAAATACAAAGTCTCAAGATCTAACTATTCATCATCCATTATTCAAACTCATTCAATTCTCAAGACATCTCAAAAATATAACTTCAAAGTTCCAAGTAACCTTTGTCTCATCCATTTGCAAGTTGCACAAGTTTAAATTCCCAAATTATTCAATCAAGCTCTAAGTCAAAATTACAAGTTACCACAATAATTTTACACAAGTGTTTGTACAAGAAAACAAAAAATCTAAACCTAAAGCTAAGACTTGTTCTTGATCCGAAATTCTGCCCAAATAATGCCGAAAGTATGCTGCACTACTGTTCCAAAAGTATGCTGCAATGCTGCCCAAAACCTGTGAAGTCATGCTGCTGCACCCTGCTACTGCTTTGATGTAAAATCTGCACCACAACTTACCAAAAACCTGTCCAAGAACAATCCAAATGTAGCACAAAAGTGGAAAAATATAAAAACTACATCAAAAGGATTGAAATAAGGCACTGCATTCGTTCATGTTTTCAACAACCTTTTCCCCCCAAAATTTCATTTTTCTTCTCTCTATAAACTTAGACTTGGTTAACAGAAAAAAAGGAAAAAATATATATATAACAGCAACAACATTCATAGCCGAAAAAAAAAAAGAAAAAAAAAAGTTCAAAGCTTCACATTATCGATAATCACCTTCAAGTTGCCTGCAACAAAATACCAGTTCAACACAGTTCACAGCTAAAACGCAATTTCAACAAAGGACTGAAACAAAATTTTGAAACAACAGAACCTACAAGATTCAATATCGCAAACACCAACGAGTTTCACAAAACTTTCACAAAACGAAATCAGAGCAACGACAAGTTTGAACTTGTTAGAAATTTTGAATCAGCGAAGAATTAAAGCAGAAGAAGTAGGAAAAAGGAAGAGCAATTTTGAAGCGCACCTTGCAGGATTCTGAGCTAACGCTGAAAGACATCCCAAAAGTGGAATTTCTACGGACTAGATAGTGAAATGGGTCAAGACTACAAACATTTCAAATCAGGACGGTAGAGCGTTGGTAATCATATATCACCACCAGATTTCACCTGAGCTTTCTCTTTTTCTTCGAATTTCCCTTCAATCGGTAATGATCTCACTTTCGATTTATTTATGATTATGTTGTTAGGGTTTTCTTGACATATCTTCCTTTAAAATGTTCATTGCTTGATTAATCAGTCAGGATTTCATTTTCGTCGCAATTTGTGTTGTTGTTCAAAGCTTTTTGTTGTTATGTATTTGTGTTGATATAATCTTGTTTGATGCTGTATATGACACCGGAAAAAACCCGTGAGAGAGAGAGTAGAAAGGAGTGAAGCATAGAGAGACCAGAAGAGGGAGTTTGTGGGTTCATGTTAAATCGTGAAAAAAAAAACAAAGTAGAACGAATGGCCAAGAGAGAGGGAGATTATCATATGCGTTTTCTTGTTTTAATTTTTCTCTCTCTGTTTTAACGTGTTTTAATGGGCATTAATTAAAAATTTAATGTTGACCCTTTCCCATTTAAGTTAGCGGCGCCTCTTTTACTACACTTAGGGTTACAACATTTCTCCTTGTTCCTTTTATTCCAGTCGGGTAATCTCTTTGGGCCTGTTGGCCCAATCTTCCTTTTTGTTTTTTCTTATATTAATTAAATCATAGTAATAACAATTAAAGAACATAGTTCATTTGGCAAGGCTAGTACACTACAATCTAAGAAAATGTGAGTTCAACACCTTGTGAAAACATTTTTATTTTGTTTTTGTTAATTCTTTAACCTTATTTAAAATATATATATATATATATATATATATATATATATATATATATATATATATATATATATATATATATATATATATATATATATATATATATATATATATATATATATATATATATATATATATATATATATATATATATATATATATATATATTAGTAAATCTTATAACTAATTTAGTTTAGTATTAATTTAGATTTATTTTATAACTTTTTGTTTTAGCTTTAGTTTAGTAAACTTTAGAATTTTATGTGTTGTAGTATTATTTTAGTAACTTTAGGATTTTATTTCATTTGGATTTGACTTAGTAAATTTTAGAATTTTATTTTTTTTAGTTTTGACTTAGTAAACTTTAGAATTTTATTTTGTTTAGTTTTATTTTAGTAACTTTAGGATTTTATTTCATTTAGATTTGACTTAGTAAATGTTAGAATTTTATTTGTTTTAGTTTTGACTTAGTAAACTTTAGAATTTTATTTTGTTTAGTTTTATTTTAGTAACTTTAGGATTTTATTTCATTTAGATTTGACTTAGTAAATTTTAGAATTTTATTTGTTTTAGTTTTAATTTAGTAAACTTTAGAATTTTATTTGATTTTATTTAAGTTAACTTTAGAATTTTAGTTGTTAGTTTTAGTTTAGGGACTTTAGAACTTTATTTGATTTAGAATTAGTTTAATGAGTTTATAATTTTTATTTGATTTAGAATTAGTTTAATAAGTTTAGAATTTTAGTTGTTTAGAATTAGTTTAATATTCTTTTAGAATTCTATTTGATTTAGATTTAGTTTAGTAACCTTGGAACTTTTTTTGTTTTAGATTAGCAACCTTGGAATTTTTATTTAGTTTAGATTTAATTTACTAATTTTAAAATTTTTAATTTAGCTTAGATCTAATTTAGTAATTTTAGAACTATTTTTGCAACCTTAGATATTGTAGTTAGTTTAGAAATTTTTTAGTAAGTAATCTTAAATTTTTAATTTAGTTTAAATAACTTCTTCAGATAATTAGTTACATTCTCTTTTATTTTATTTAAATATCTTTGTCATTTTAATTTCTCGATGCCTTTAGGTCATTAATCTGTTTCGTTATATTTATTTTCTTGTGAATTTTGATTGCTTATATTTTGATGTCTATTTTATTTTGCTCGCTCGATTCAATCCAAGGAAAATGTTTTAACTTTGTTGACTTCATGTTATCAAACACATCTCATCCAATCGTGCGAATACCCTCATTCATCTTTTGTTTGTTTACTATTTTGTTAAACCTAAGATAATTTTCCCAAAAGATTCAATTTTTAAACTCACACCTTTTAAGTCAAAACTTCGACATTAGGTCGCTGTCTCTTCAAAAACTCGTCCATACCCATTTTCGGCCAAAATAATTTATTTTTAATCAAACGAACATTTTAATAAACAGATATTTCAAAAGGTTCCTATAGAATACTATAGATACATTGGGTGCTAATACCTTCCCATTGTATAACCAACCCCCGAACTCTCGATCTCTTTTAAAAACGCATTGTATTTTCATTACTTTTAAATATTACTTTACATTGCATATTTTAGGGTTTTATTTCGCTCTTTTCCCTTTTCCCTTGGAAATAATAAAGCGCGGTGGCGACTCTTGCTTTTTGTGAGTCAAGTTAATTAATAGCTTGATCTCCGATTTTCACCGCTACAGAATTGGCGACTCTGTTGGGGAAAGATTAATCTCTTGCTGGTCCATCCCTAAGTGGGTTAAGCCTAATTTGTTTTATCTGTTTTATCATTATTTGATTGTTTGATTATATGTATATATTATAATTATTTGGGTGTTGATAATATTTACAAAGGACAAGTCCTATACCCGGACTAAGTTACACTTAGGAATAGGACGAGCGGTATAGTCATGTTAACTTTGAGGGAGTAATCCCGAAGAAGGAGGCATGAGATCCCCCACTCAGTGGAAGGCCCTTTTGAACGTAATATTTGTTTACCGAGTAATCGAGAAGACATTATTATTTTCGACCTGGGAGCCAGAGAAGCTGGGAACCGTAGAACCCTAACCCATCTTGGCCTTTTAGGTGTAGCGCGGAGATTATAACGGAGTAATTCGGAAGTAATTGTTACGCGATGCTACGCTCGGATGAGTTTCTCCTGAGAATATTGCTGATTATTGAGTAATCAAGACGTTGGTAATATCCGAAGGAGGAATGTAGACTCCGGGAATTCTTAGAACCTTGTTCTACAGGTGTGATTAAACTGTTAGTACATACCTTGGGGGTGTTCCTTACCTTGACTCCATGCTCGTGACGTTGAACCTTTCAACTTTATTTGTGACCTTGCTTGTGGTTGTTGCATAGCCATGCATTCATGCATCCATAAAACCCTTTTCACTTGACTTTGAAGGAATTTGGAGGTCTTTCTTTGTAAACATCACAAGTTTCGTCAAGCTCAATGGATCTTGGGTGTTGATAGGGCGAAAACCCTAATCCACCAAAATGGATGATTGATCTTGATGATAACTTGATCAATGTTTGGAGCCAATTTAAAATTCATCTTCTATCTTCATACTTTGATGTTTACAACTTAATATCTTAAGTTCCTTGAAAATCAAATAAAAACTCTCTTTTGCATATCATACATCATTTTACATTTTTTGTTTCACTTTCAAAGGTCTTTTTCCGAGTCTTATTTTTCCTTTGGTCTCACTAGTACAACACTCGCGCTAAGAGGACAATGGAGAATATCAAGCAAGAGGTTTCTGAACTCCGTAGAGAGATGACTATTTTGAAAGCTAGTATGGAGCACTTAACTGGTTTGGTTGAAATTCTGGTTGCCGCCCAAGTCAATCCTTCTAGGAGGGAGGAAGCGATGATAAAAGTCTTCACTGAAACTCTAAAATCATTCTCTCATGAGAAGGTGATGGTTAATGTACCTAATGACTTTCCTGACAAGGTGAATGTGGGAGTGCATTTAGAAGAAGATGTCGGAAAGGGATGTTTATATGAAGATGGTAGCTCAGCTAATGGTGTGAAGAAGTTTGATAATAAATTTTCCAAGAAGAGAACCATAGGAAGAAATAATCATCGTCAGAATCATCACGTTTCTCCCATTCATCAACAGAATCAGCAAGTTCCTAATCAAAGGAAAACCCAGTTTGATCCAATTCCAATTACCTATACAGAGTTGTTCCCTATCCTGATGCAGAGGAATTTGGTTCAGACCCGACCTCCACCGAAGGTTCCTGAGAAGATACATTGGTACTACAAAGCTGATTTGGCTTGTACTTTTCATCAAGGTGCTCCTGGGCATGACTTGGAGGGTTGCTTTGCTTTGAAGATTGAGTTTCAGAAGTTGGTCAGAAGTGGTATCTTGTCATTCAAGGACGTTGGTTTTGAAGTTCAAATCAAGCATGCGCCGAAGAGTAAACACGATTGATGGTGATTTTGATTTTTTGAAGGATGTTTTCGGTAATTCAAGTCCAGATGGAAAGCCTTCCCAGATTATTAACTTATTTCTGCTTTTTGTAATTTTTCTTGTTTATCAAAACATTGTTGGCATGTAAGAACTTGTTTACATCTGAATGATTATCTTAATACAATGAGTATGTTTGTCTTGAAGAAATTCATTCGTTTCACTCATATTTGTTTTCAAATTTTAAATTTCTTTTTGCATTATGATACCAACTTGTTGCCCGTTCTCTTGCCTAGGCAGAGATTGAAGGGAGGATGACGAAACAATACCACAATCTCATACAGTATGCTTTTGAACAAACCTTGTTGATGATGTACAGGCATTTCTTTCAATTCCCAAACACTGGAGTTATAAGGAAGATAATCCCTAGTCAACCCCTTCGAGCCAAAGAAGTAGGAGTTTTCTGTTCTAAACAATCAAAACCTTTTATATAAACCTGGGGCAGGGTAGTCTCTCAGTTAATTCAAAAAAAAAAGAGTGCGCATTGAAGTCGCAAACTCTCAGTTCGTAACACAACGAACAACGTCAACAAAAGAAAGCATTCCTTTGGAATCAAAAGACAAGGGTGGTTCCCTATCACATAGGCAGTCAATCTCTCAAAAGAAAAGCCCACTAAGTCAAAACCTGAAAAGGAGGCTTAAGAAAGTTGGGGCATCCCGCTGACTGTCATCTCAAAAACAGGAACTGTCAGGCAAAAGTTAGGGATAACAAATCAAAATCAAAATAGAGAGGTCATTACAAATCCTCAACAACATGAAAAATGTTGCAAAAGAAAAAGGAGATGATGACTGTCTCCCAAATTCAATTGGTGAACCATCACCCAAAAGGTCGTTCCAAACTCAAAACAGAGTGCGACGCACAATTAACTGAGCTTAGGTGTGAAGAACATCACGAAGAGCGGGTGGGTACAAATATACTTTGAGCCTTTATCCTTTGTTTCTTAAACCGTGAACCAGGCCACGTTACAACCTTCAAAAGTCCTAATTGAAGCAAGGTTATTTTGAAAGCATACTTCAATGAGATAGTGTTCCTGACTCCCATGAATGTTCTAAATAGTTATGTTGGTATCATATGTTTTTCCTATACAAAAATAAATGGTGCTCTAACTCGCAAAATTTGTGCGATATCTTTTCAAAATCTTCAAGACTTACATAACTGTTGCATTAGAATTTTCATTCTCATAATAAACTTTTCTAACTGAAAAACATTTGTTTGATATCAAGGAAGCTCACATATAAGCAGCAGTGATGAGTTTATTCTTTTAAGGCTTGAAACTATGTTGAGTAATTGGAGAATCATTTCAAGAAAAAATCATATCCAGGGGCATGTCAGCTGAAGACCTTAAGCACGGACATGTTGCTTCTCCCAGTTAATGCTTTCCCAACTTCTTTACCCTTTATTGGGGCAAAATTTGAAGACTTTGTTGTGCCAACTACAGTTAATCCGGGGCAATCACGTCGAGATTCGATGAATCTCTCTAAGAGTTTGAAGACACCAGAGCATGGTGAATGCCAGGTCTTTTGTAAAATCCTCTTGAGACGATTTCTCCTCATCAACCATATAGCTTGGGGCATTTTAGAAGCGAAGTTATTCGCAAGAATTATCGTGCAACATGCAGCTTATCAGCAGTAAACTTGGGGCATCCAAAATTAGTCCCAGGGGCAATCCAGATTTGTTAAGATATGTGATATGTTTTGCACACATTATCAGAGGGTGGTGTTCCCAGTATCTCCAGCTAAGCATGATTTTTTGCAGTTGAAACATTGTTTGTGTTGTTATCCTTTCAATGGATTGTTGACGATAGAAGACCGGACTTTGGGTTTTCTACCAAAAAATATCTTCCTCTTCATAGATATTTAAGCCTTGTAAAAGGACTTTGCTCCAATGATGGCTTTTGTTTTTATCTCCAGTAATGTTACCATCTTGTTGAGATTAGCTGAGTGTCGGGTTGTGCTGTGATGTCTTATCATCTTCTGTCTATCTCCTCTATTTGTTTTGTCAGCATATACATAACATTCATTTATTCATTCACACCTGCATCATGCACACACATTGATATTTGTTGATGTTCTTGATATTTATACTTTGGTTATCATATTTCCTCTCCTCAAATAGAGTGTCAACTTAAGCAGAAAGTGTGCCTCCTTTCTAATTCCCCACAGAGTTAACTCTCGTGGAAGAATCTTGTTTTAGCTTTCCTTTTCCATCTCTGGATAGGATAAATCCCCATTTGAGTTGTTTCCTCATTGGGTGGAGTCTTGTTTGACTGTTTTCTCTCTAGTTTATTCCTGGATTGAGCTTTGTCTCTTGTGAATGATACCCTGTGGATATCTCTAGGTTGTGAAACCTAGATGAAGAGTGCATTTACTTTGCAATTTAAATACGTGGTCTCCTCAGGAAGGATTTATTCATGGTTCCCCATTGAAGAGGAACTTTGTTTCCTAGTAGTGTTATCATAACCTTCTTCTGGAATATCGACGTGACAACAAGCGACTGACTCCTTATTTGAGCAGTTTGATTATTTCTGAATTTCTTTATGTTATGACAAATGGTGGTCTCTTCATGAGCAGTTTGTCCATCCCCGATGAAATTATTGATTCTCACCTCCAGCAATATCTTCACGATATTTTATGAGTATCTTCAACAAAACAGCAAGCGGCGGTCTCTTCATGAGCAACTTGTGTGTTACTGTCACCTTTCAAAACAGCAAGCGGCGGTCTCTTCATGAGCAACTTGTGTGTTATTGAAAAACATCAAGCGGCGGTCTCTTCATGAGAAACTTGTATGTTATTGACACCTTTGAAAACATCAAGTGGCGGTCTCTTCATGAGCAACTTGTATGTTATTGATACCTTGGAAAAAACATCAAGCGGCGGTCTCTTCATGAGCAACTTGTATGTTATTGATACCTTAGAGAAAACAGCAAGCGGCAGCCTCTTCATCAGCAACTTGTATGTTATTGTCACCTTTGAAAACAGCAAGCGGCGGTCTCTTCATGAGCAACTTGTGTGTTATTGTTATCTTTGAAAAACAGCAAGCGGCGGTCTCTTCATGAGCAACTTGTGTGTTATTGTTCTCTTGAAAAACAGCAAGCGGTGGTCTCTTCATGAGCAACTTGTGTGTTATTGTTATCTTTTAAAAAAACAGCAAGCAGCGGTCTCTTCATGAGCAACTTGTATGTTATTGACACCTTTGAAAGATAGAAAGTGGCGGCCTCTTTATTTGAGCAGCTTGTGTATCCCCAACAATAATGTTTACTCAGCAAACGACACTTCTTTGGAAGAGTTCCATGGGGAAGCTTGTATTTTATCCTTTTGAAGCGATATCTTGGTTAAAAAAGAATTGTGTTACCGTTCTTGGTATAATTTAGAAGTCATAGATGTTTATCTCCAGTCTCAGTATTGATGACAATCATTTTCCAGTCACAGTGCTGATGTAAACCATTTCTTTTCCAGTCTCAATACTGATGTAAATCATTCATTTCTTCCCTCAAAGTTATTCTCTAATAAGAGTCTCTCATTTGAAGTCTATGACTATGTTCCCCAGTGGAGTTATAATCTCTTCTCCTGTGGGATTACTGTATAATGTGTTTGGTTTCTCCAACAGTAGTTTGTCTCATGCGGCTTCGTTCCTCATTAAATTAAAAATATTACATTCATATCATATCATAAACATAATTGTGGTATCTTAAGGCCAAAAATTGTGTATTCTATATTTAAGTCCCTTCAATCTCGTCGGAATGAAGATTCCAATCTTCATATCTCCAGATAGAAGAAACTTAAATAGGGGCAGCTGTCATACCCCAATTTTTGACCTAAGATCCCATTTTTACTTTTTTCATTTTTATACAGAAGTCAAGGTCACTAAATACAGTCGGTTTTAACCTCTCACCTTCGAGCATTAATTATGCATAAATTATCAAGTGTTTTGAACATTCTTAGCCTATGTATCACTAACTTCTACTCAAGCACGAAATGTGTGTTTTTTTTGTTTCTTTGATTTCATGTGCAGAGACAGGTCTAAATCAAGGACATCAAGCATTGCGCTTCAATTAGGGTTTTGAGTTCTTCAGGCCATAAGTACAATTGATTATTGATTCTCGAAGACTGATTCATAAAGACACGACTTCTAAAGCTTTGTTCAGGCTTATTTTGATCACAGTTGTTTCAAGTATGATAGCTTCTGTCTCGAGGATCTTCAGAGGATCGTGTGTTTATTTCCACGCCTTGTTCGATAAGTGGTCTCAAGCTTCTTCCAAAATTCCCCAAAAGCACGGTCAATATTTCATCATCACTGGTTTACATGTGCATCAAGATGCTTTAGAATGCGAAGAAAGATCAAGTTTGGAAGTTGATTCAAAGCATTTCGATCAAAAGTCAACTCTTGCAAGTTCAATTTCAAACGGTCATAACTTCTTCAATTTTCAACGTCCTGAGGCAATTCTTTTGCAAAGTATCACAAATAGCGTTGTTTATGAGATTACTTCGAAGATTAAAGTGCAAGTCATGCCACAGACGTTTTCTCAAGAACGTTTGATTTTTTCTGTCAGGATAATTCATGAAACTGGAGTTTTAGTCCAATGATTCTTTGATTGATTGTGGACTACTTCAAGTCATTTTGCAATTGAACAGTAGCGATCATTAGATTAAGGTGGATTGTCGATTAAATTTCTTAAAGGCATGATTTGCGCTATTTGTCTGTATTGCAAATTACTATAAGGCAAAGACGCGAGTTAGGGTTGAGAATTCTTCAAGTTCTTGTTGTTTGCAAGCTAACTTGAATTTGAGATTTGAATTAAGATTTGGATTCATTATTGTGATGTTTTCTTTCAAGTAACCAATACCATGAAGCCAAAATATCTGAGTTTGTCAAATAACATTAGGGTTCTTATTTGCAAGAGAGATTCAAGAAGGTTTATGAATTTGACGTCTTGAGTAAGATGCATTCCAATTTCCCGAAGTTTATTCCAAGAGTGCAAGTTCATTAATATGAATTGTTCAAAATATCAAGAATTATTAAAGACCTTTCTCAAGAATTCAACTTCATTCATCATTCATGCATTTCAAATTCAAAGACAAATTTTGACACAAATTTTAATTGGAATCAAATTGTGTGTCAATTCGGGCTAGATATTAAACTAACAGAGCAAGATGATTTGGTGTAAAATTTATTCAAGATTCTCATTCATGTGAATTCAAGGGGTTACAAAGTAATTCCATTACAATATCATTCACTACTCTTCAAAGTGTAGGTTTCAAGTGCCTAAAATACAAAGTCTCAAGATCTAACTATTCATCATCCATTATTCAAACTCATTTAATTCTCAATACATCTCAAAAATATAACTTCAAAGTTCCAAGTAACCTTTGTCTCATCCATTTGCAAGTTGCACAAGTTTAAATTCCCAAATTACATTCAATCAAGCTCTAAGTCAAAATTACAAGTTACCACAACAATTTTACACAAGTGTTTGTACAAGAAAACAAAAAATCTAAACCTAAAGCTAAGACTTGTTCTTGATCCGAAATTCTGCCCAAATAATGCCGAAAGTATGCTGCACTACTGTTCCAAAAGTATGTTGCAATGCTGCCCAAAACCTGTGAAGTCATGCTGCTGCACCCTGCTACTGCTTTGATGTAAAATCTGCACCACAACTTGCCAAAAACCTGTCCAAGAACAATCCAAATGTAGCACAAAAGTGGAAAAATATAAAAACTGCATCAAAAGGATTGAAATAAGGCACTGCATTTGTTCATGTTTTCAACAACCTTTTCCCCCCAAAATTTCATTTTTCTTTTCTCTATAAACTTAGACTTGGTTAACAGAAAAAAAGGAAAAAATATATATATAACAGCAACAACATTCATAGCCGAAAAAAAAAAGAAAAAAAAAAGTTCAAAGCTTCGCATTATCGATAATCACCTTCAAGTTGCCTGCAACAAAATACCAGTTCAACACAGTTCACAGCTAAAACGCAATTTCAACAAAGGACTGAAACAGAATTTTGAAACAACAGAACCTACAACATTCAATATCACAAACACCAACGAGTTTCACAAAACTTTCACAAAACTAAATCAGAGCAACGACAAGTTTGAACTTGTTAGAAATTTTGAATCAGCGAAGAATTAAAGCAGAAGAAGTAGGAAAAAGGAAGAGCAATTTTGAAGCGCACCTTGCAGGATTCTGAGCTAACGCTGAAAGACATCCCAAAAGTGGAATTTCTACGGACTAGATAGTGAAATGGGTCAAGACTACAAACATTTCAAATCAGGACGGTAGCGTTGGTAATCATATATCACCACCAGATTTCACCAGAGCTTTCTCTTTTTCTTCGAATTTCCATTCAATCGGTAATGATATCACTTTCGATTTACTTATGATTATGTTGTTAGGGTTTTCTTGACATATCTTCCTTTGAAATGTTCATTGCTTGATTAATCAGTCAGGATTCCATTTTCATCGCAATTTGTGTTGTTGTTCAAAGCTTTTTGTTGTTATATATTTGTGTTGATATAATCTTGTTTGATGATGTATATGACACCGAAAAAAAACCGTGAGAGAGAGAATAGAAAGGAGTGAAGCATAGAGAGACCAGAAGATGGAGTTTGTGGGTTCATGTTAAATCGTGAAAAACAAAACAAAGTAGAACGAATGGCCAAGAGAGAGGGAGATTATCATATGCGTTTTCTTGTTTTGATTTTTCTCTCTCTGTTTTAACGTGTTTTAATGGGCATTAATTAAAAATTTAATGTTGACCCTTTCCCATTTAAGTTAGCGGAGCCTCTTTTACTACACTTAGGGTTACAACATTTCTCCTTGTTCCTTTTATTCCAGTCGGGTCATCTCTTTGGGCCTGTTGGCCCAATCTTCCTTTTTGTTTTTTCTTATATTAATTAAATCATAGTAATAACAATTAAAGAACATAGTTCATTTGGCCCAATCTTATAACTAATTTAGTTTAGTATTAATTTAGATTTATTTTATAACTTTTTGTTTTAGCTTTAGTTTAGTAAACTTTAGAATTTTATGTGTTGTAGTATTATTTTAGTAACTTTAGGATTTTATTTCATTTGGATTTGACTTAGTAAATTTTAGAATTTTATTTGTTTTAGTTTTGACTTAGTAAACTTTAGAATTTTATTTTGTTTAGTTTTATTTTAGTAACTTTAGGATTTTATTTCATTTAGATTTGACTTAGTAAATTTTAGAATTTTATTTATTTTAGTTTTGACTTAGTAAACTTTAGAATTTTATTTTGTTTAGTTTTATTTTAGTAACTTTAGGATTTTATTTCATTTAGATTTGACTTAGTAAATTTTAGAATTTTATTTGTTTTAGTTTTAATTTAGTAAACTTTAGAATTTTATTTGATTTTATTTAAGTTAACTTTAGAATTTTAGTTGTTAGTTTTAGTTTAGGGACTTTAGAACTTTATTTGATTTAGAATTAGTTTAATGAGTTTATAATTTTTATTTGATTTAGAATTAGTTTAATAAGTTTAGAATTTTAGTTGTTTAGAATTAGTTTAATATTCTTTTAGAATTCTATTTGATTTAGATTTAGTTTAGTAACCTTGGAACTTTTTTTGTTTTAGATTAGCAACCTTGGAATTTTTATTTAGTTTAGATTTAATTTACTAATTTTAAAATTTTTAATTTAGCTTAGATCTAATTTAGTAATTTTAGAACTATTTTTGCAACCTTAGATATTGTAGTTAGTTTAGAAATTTTTTAGTAAGTAATCTTAAATTTTTAATTTAGTTTAAATAACTTCTTCAGATAATTAGTTACATTCTCTTTTATTTTATTTAAATATCTTTGTCATTTTAATTTCTCGATGCCTTTAGGTCATTAATCTGTTTCGTTATATTTATTTTCTTGTGAATTTTGATTGCTTATATTTTGATGTCTATTTTATTTTGCTCGCTCGATTCAATCCAAGGGAAATGTTTTAACTTTGTTGACTTCATGTTAT
This sequence comes from Vicia faba, assembly GCA_948472305.1. Classification (NCBI taxonomy): domain Eukaryota; kingdom Viridiplantae; phylum Streptophyta; class Magnoliopsida; order Fabales; family Fabaceae; genus Vicia; species Vicia faba. The sequence continues at coordinate 226,508,398 of OX451741.1, forward strand.
CAAACACATCTCATCCAATCGTGCGAATACCCTCATTCATCTTTTGTTTGTTTACTATTTTGTTAAACCTAAGATAATTTTCCCAAAAGATTCAATTTTTAAACTCACACCTTTTAAGTCAAAACTTCGACATTAGGTCGCTGTCTCTTCAAAAACTCGTCCATACCCATTTTCGGCCAAAACAATTTATTTTTAATCAAACGAACATTTTAATAAACAGATATTTCAAAAGGTTCCTATAGAATACTATAGATACATTGGGTGCTAATACCTTCCCATTGTATAACCAACCCCCGAACTCTCGATCTCTTTTAAAAACGCATTGTATTTTCATTACTTTTAAATATTACTTTACATTGCATAATTTAGGGTTTTATTTCGCTCTTTTCCCTTTTCCCTTGGAAATAATAAAGCGCGGTGGCGACTCTTGCTTTTTGTGAGTCAAGTTAATTAATAGCTTGATCTCCGATTTTCACCGCTACAGATACCTACACTCCCCGCAGAGTAAGACAAGATTCAGCCACGCTCTCCCCAAGCAGAGTTGGTCTCCAATCAGCCCTAAAAAGGCACAATATCTCCAGCAAGTCAGCAACACTCTCCCCAAGCAGAGTTAGCCTACTGTCAGCCTCAAAGAAGTTGGGTATCCCCAGAAATCTTAACATTCCCCAGCCGAGTATACAGATATTCCTAAGCAAGCATCCCCGGCAGTCTTAATATTCCTTGACAGAAATATAAGATTGTTCCCCGGCGGAATACCAGACACCCCAGTGGATCCATTTCCCCAGTGTAGTCCAAAGTTTCCCCAGGAGAATTGAACCATCTCCCCAGTAGATTCTGGAAGCTTATCCCCAGTAGATTCTGGAAGCTTATCCCCAGTAGATTCAGGAAGCTGGTCCCCTGCAGAGTACCAACGTATCTCTCCCCGACCATGTTCAGAGGTTATTCCCCACCAGAGCCTATAACTGGGTTATCCTCAGCTAATTACAACGGATAGATCGTCCTCGGCGAAGTTCTTCCTATCCCCAGCGGAGTTCATCGAATTCCCAACAAAGCTTATCAACAGGAATCCCCAACGGAGTTATCATCAAATTCTCAGCGAAGTATCTCTTCCCACAGAGTAATTCCCCGCAGAGTAGTTTCTTCGTCAAGTTTATTCCCCAACGGAGTCATCTTCTCCTACAGGTTTATTCTTGCAATCATCTTTAACCATCATCCCCCAGCGGAAACGAAGAACTCTACTCTTCAACGTCAGCCCAGGATTCAAGTTCCCGGCATTCGTCAAGGATTTATTTTCCTAGACGAAAATACATTCATAGACATTTCACATTTCAAACATCCTGCTTACATACATGATAAAGTGTATACGACACGATCTCATTTATTTTTGAGAACATCATGACATCATGCATTTCATACATCATGACATTGCATACAACTAACGTCTTGCCTTTTCAAGAAAAGGTCAATCAAAAAACGATTATCATCAATTTTCGCAGTTCCAGATTCGATACCTGTATCTAGCCAGGGCATATCTGTGAGCGATTAGTTGTGGATTCGATACATGTATCTAGCCAGGACATATCTACATGAAGAGTTTAGAGATTCGATACCTGTATCCAGCCAGGGCATATCTGTAGACGACCAGTTCCAGATTCGATACCTGTATCTAGCCAGGGCATATCTGTGAGCGATTAATTGTGGATTCGATACCTGTATCTAGCCAGGGCATATCTGCATGAAGAGTTTAGAGATTCGATACCTGTATCTAGCCAGGGCATATCTGTAGACGACCAGTTCCAGATCCGATACCTGTATCTAGCCAGGGCATATCTGTGAGCGATTGATTATGGATTCGATACCTGTATCTAGCCAGGGCATATCTGCATGAAGAGTTTAGAGATTCGATACCTGTATCCAGCCAGGGCATATCTGTAGATGACCAGTTCCAGATCTGATACATGTATCTAGCCAGGGCATATCTGTGAGCAATTGATTGTGGATTCGATACCTGTATCTAGCCAGGGCATATCTGCATGAAGAGTTTAGAGATTCGATACCTGTATCCAGCCAGGGCATATTTGTAGACGACCAGTTCCAGATCCGATACCTATATCTAGCCAGGGCATATCTGTGAGCGATTGATTATGGATTCGATACCTGTATCTAGCCAGGGCATATCTGCATGAAGAGTTTAGAGATTCGATACCTGTATCCAGCCAGGGCATATCTGTAGACGATCAGTTCCAGATCCGATACCTATATCTAGCCAGGGCATATCTGTGAGCGATTGATTGTGGATTCGATACCTGTATCTAGCCAGGGCATATCTACATGAAGAGTTTAGAGATTCGATACCTGTATCCAGCCAGGGCATATCTGTAGACGACTAATTCCAGATTCGATACCTGTATCTAGCCAGGGCATATCTGTGAGTGATTGATTGTAGATTCGATACCTGTATCCAGCCAGGGCATATCTGCATGAAGAGTTTAGAGATTCGATACCTGTATCCAGCCAGGGCATATCTGTAGACGACTAATTCCAGATTCGATACCTGTATCTAGCCAGGGCATATCTGTGAGTGAATGATTGTAGATTCGATACCTGTATCCAGCCAGGGCATATCTGCATGAAGAGTTTAGAGATTCGATACCTGTATCCAGCCAGGGCATATCTGTAGACGACTAATTCCAGATCTGATACCTGTATCTAGCCAGGGCATATCTGTGAGTGATTGATTGTAGATTCGATACCTGTATCCAGCCAGGGCATATCTGCATGAAGAGTTTAGAGATTCGATACCTGTATCCAGCCAGGGCATATCTGTAGACGACTAATCCCAAATTCGATACATGTATCTAGCCAGGGCATATCTGTGAGTGATTGATTGTGGATTCGATACATGTATCTAGCCAGGGCATATCTGCATGAGGAGTTTGAAGTTCCAGATTCGATACTTGTATCTAGCCAGGGCATATCTGTGAATGATTGATTGTAGATTCGATACCTGTATCTAGCCAGGGCATATCTGCATGAAGAGTTTGAAGATCAACCCCTATAACAGGCCAGGAAATTATCTCTCTTTCTCAAATATACAAAGTTCTCGCTAAGGAATCTCTTACGCGATCGACACTCCCGGATGGCATCGTTAAGCCCATCTCCTCCTATCCACTATATCTCCAAATGGCATCTGTAAGCCCATTCCCGACATCACATTGCTGATATTACGCTATGCGAGCGCAAATTTTTGGGCACTTTAGTGTTCAATCATCTTCCACCTTCGGATCACGAAAGGCACGCAAGCCAATCTACATCCTCAGGTTTAAGAAGATTGAACAGGGGCAACTTTTGTACCCCAAAATTTTCCCTCCCATATTCTTCAAGATTTATCAAGAATCATCCTCAGTTGGTTCAAGACCACTCAAGGGTTGCACAGTCCAACTGCCTCCTAAGCCAGCTGAAATTAGGGTTTTGTTTCCTTCAAGGAATTTGAGGTTTTCAATAGCCCAATCAAGTCTCATGGGCCTATATATATTGTCAAGCATCTACATGTCAAGTCTCAAGACTCACAGTCCTAAGTTGCACAGTCAAAAGCCCTATTTGGTTCACAATCAACTGTAGGGGTAAAATGGTCATTTGGCAGTCAAAAGTCAGAATTTTTGGTCAACATCTTATTTTGAAGCCACAATCATCATTTTATCAAGTCTTGATCATGATTCCACAAGAATGGCTCAAAAATCATCAAAGATGCAAAAGTTTCTATTTTTGGACAGCTGAAAAGTCAACTGTAACTTGACCAATGCATAACTTTTTCATGGTTCATCAGAAAAATCTCATCCAATTCTCATTTTTAAGGGGATGACATTTCCTACAACTCATCTTCACATTACAAGTCCAAGAAATGCTCTCACAAAAAGTTATCAATTTCTACATTATAGGTCAATTTGAAAAGTCAACAAAAATGCACTTTAAGTCAAAGACCATAACTTGAGATTGGTAAATCCAAATGACATGGGACCAAAGGCATTGGTTAGAGGACTTCAAGACCTTTCCAAAATGTCCAAGAACATGTTCATAGGATCAAAATTGAGCAAGATATGCATTGGAGAAGTTGGGAAATTTTTGTGAATTTGCAAAAGTCAACTTTGCTCAAAACACATCATTTTTGCTAATGGGCCTCAAATTTCTTCTTGAAACTTTATCCAAGGCCTATGCACGACCCATCAAGCCTATTTGAGTTTATTTTCTTATTTTTATTAATTAATTGGATTTTTTATTAATATTAATTCATTTAATTGATTTAAAATATAGGAAATTCAAAGATATGGTTTTCAAATCTTTTTGTGAAGCAAACAAGCTCAAGACAAGCTGGAGATTTCGTGTGCCAATCAAAGAGACAAGAATATCCAAAATTGGCAAGTTTTCTCAATCAAAAAGATGCAAAAAGATGTGATTGGAAATCAAATATTGAAACATCAATGCAATGGATCTTTGGGCCAAGATTTAACCTAATTCCATTCTATTACATATGCACAAGTGAACCCTAATGCCATTCACGTGAGATTGCTGCATACAGAGCCATAACCAATATTGAAAAATCAAGAAAAAAAGCCAAAACTGTTTTCTCACTCCCAGGCCCTTTCATAGCAATTTAAGGATTCTAATACATTGCTAGCATTCCCAGAAACGTATTGGAATCAAAATCAAGGGCTAACACTCAAAGAATACGCAAGAACAGTGATATGGTTTGCTTAACTTTTTCAGAATCGAAACTCACATTTTATGCATCATTAACATGTTCTAATCGTTGTTTTGCATTGCTTGAACCTTTATGAAGCTATTGGTATTAATTAATTGGATTATAATGCACGGAATTATGAATTGCCATTAACGATTTTTAGGGTTTTTGAGTTCTCAGATTGGGGCTTTCCCATACAGGAAAAATTGGAGCCTCTAATGCCTATGGTTGAATTCGTCAAGGCCAGACGAATCAAACACCATGCTCGCGAACAATTTATATTAAACACAGACCTATTCGCTATTTTTCCTCGTGCTATTTAGTGGGGGTTAAAAACCCCCGCTATTTGATTTGTTTTGCAGGTATTCAGTGGAGACGATGATGAGGTGTCAGCGCATGGGTGGCCTATTCAAAGAAGCGCGCACTTTTGTTTGTTTACAGCATAAGTATTAATTATCCCATATAATATTTGTCCATTATTATACTAACAAAGGCGTGCAGTTGGCTCAGTGGTTGTTGCGTTGTCCAAGGATCATTGGGACCTGGGTTCGATTCCTAGGTCCCCCAAATAATTGTTTATACTTTTTCTTATGTAATCTCATGCAGGCTTCAAAGAATAGTCTATCATACACCTCATGCATCAGCCTGCCATGTGGCCACAATCATAAATCCAAAGGCCAAAAGATGAGTGACCATCATGATCCTCAGTCAACGCTTGCATAGCCAATTCCCAAAGTCAAACAGGCTTGCTGATTAATGGGCCAGATTTCCAGAATACACCTCCAAAAGGGTCCAACACCCCCATGGTTCCTTCATAATTTTCCTTTTATTTTTCTTTTAACTAATTATTTTTATTATTAATATTATTATCATTTAATTAATCAAATTATTTTCATAATAAATTCAGACCATTAAAATGTAAATATTATTTATTTTTTATTATTTTTTATTTTCACCTTTAATTATTATTTTGTAAATAAATGTAAATTAATTAATTTAGTCTTTTTTAGGTTAACTTTGACCTTTTTACAAATATAAAATAAATTTAGAATTAGGGTTTTCTTGACTTTTAATTTCTTTTTATTTTTATTAAAGACATAAAAAACACAAAAAAATACTTTTTCTTTTAATTCATTAATTAATTAGTATTAGGTTTAATATTTAATTAAATGCAAAAAGGACAAATTCCATTCTTTTCTCAAAAAGGGTCAAAACCCTAAGGACGTCCTGATTAAATTTCTTTGCGCGCGCTTTATTATTTTGATGATATTTATGTAACTGTTTCCAAGGATGTAATAGATAATTAGGACCTCTTTTATCGCTTTATTTAATTTCTCGCAATTTATATTTTCCAAAGGGTTATGTTTTTGGCGATGTATATACCCGCGCCTTGTAATAGCGTAGATTCATTTTCCGCAATTTATTTTCCGCACAACTTATTAGCTGTTAAATATGCATGACAAGACTTGTATGAAAAATAAAATCAACTCATAGCTCACCAATGACATGTACAAGATAATTTAACATGAATCCTGACACACATGCACATGCCACTCCTAGGGTACGCCTCACTTAGTTGCCTCGACGTGGTCGTCAAGTATAGGGTGTTTTAGAGGTCTCCCTCCTGTCTAAAGATCCAGTTGCCTCAAAACGGTTGCCTCGGATAAAAAAAAGGATCTAAGACATTAGGGTTACCGCTAAGGCGTCCTACTATTGCTTTGGTGACCACACATGTCCCTTAATTGAATTGACCCGACAAACTCCAACGACGGTGCTACCTACTTCTCAATAGTGGGATAGTACTGTCTAAAGGACTCTTGCACAGCCTAATTCCTTAGAGTAGGTAGATTTCTCCTGGGTACTTGCTCTCTCAAAAACAAAAACAACTTTTCGCACCTACACTTTCAAAAAGTTTTCAAACAAATACTTCATACACTCTTGAGGACTGATACAAGAGTTACCTAGAAGTTTTTTCAAATTAAACTTTTTTCAAACCCACAAACACTTGAAAAGCAAACATTTTTGAAAACATAGTGAGCAAGTACCTAAGAGCCCGTGGATAACCACGGATAGAAAGGGTGCTAACACCTTCCCTTTCTATAAATCTACCTCCCGAATCGAGAAACATTCTCGAAAAGGAATTTTGTTGTGCTTTTGTCCTTTCCTTGTTGGAGAACATAAAAGACGGTGGTGACTCTTGCTTACCGCGACATTTCGCGAACCAGCATTCCAAAACAGTCAGTTCTATTTCCACCGATCACAATAATCTACCCCCCGAACTCAAGAAAACATCTCTAAAGGTCTTTCATGTGCTTTTTCACCTTTCCTATTTGGATAAAAGAAAAGTCAGTGGCGACTCTTGCTAAACTGAAATATTTGCGAACACAAACGCAAAACCTCAAGTCAGTTCTCCCACCGTATCACAACCTATATTAAACGTCAAAACAATATGGTTGTAGTATTTTGTCAATAGTCATATTTATCTCTGGAATAAAAATAGTTTTAGTTATTTAATCAGAGGGTTAGAATTGTAATAAACCGGTAATTTAAAGTTTATATATTTATAATAGATTCCGATATTTTTTAGTTATTTCATAAGTTTAAAAAAATTTACAAAATCTCAATTGATTTTGTTTTGTTTTGTTTTATTAACCTTTCTATAAAAATCTAAATAATTTCAAAATATATTTTATTTCAAATAAGGATCTAAATAATTAAAAAAATTATTTTTTATTATTATGTTTTTAGAATGATAAACTAAATATTTAACCTTGGAATCAAAAAATTATAATATGTAGTAAGAAGGGTAATTGTGGTTTTTCCAAATACTTTAGTCCTTATGATTAATATTTCTTAAAAATACATGATTTTTACAAATATTTCATAAAAATACATGATTTTTAATAATTTTAGTAACAAAATGTTATTTAAACTATAATAATAATTACATTCAATTTTAACCAAATCAAAATTTTGCTAATAAAATAAAACAAATAATATTATTCTTATTAATATTTCTTAGAAAAATTTAATTTTTTAATATTTATTAATAAGAAACTTATTTTTAAAATGATTGTTTTTAGAATAATACAAAGTTTTATCGATTTAAATCGCTCACTTTATATATTTAATTTCATATTAATTATTACTCATTTTGGAATATATATTTTAAAATAAATTTATTTTATCATTTTCGTATAAATCATAAATCAATTGTAATTTATATGATTTTTAATATACTTATAATCATAAATCATAAATTGGTATCAAGAATATTGTGCAGATGTCGTTTCAGATTAAGATGGAATATTTGAAATTGGATTGAGTAAGACGAGAGGTAAGGAAGTTGTTATTTAAGGTTGGTCTTGATATTTTTTAGTGTTTTAAAGTAAATAGAAAATTTAGTTTTTCTGTAACTATAAATTGTGGAGTAATATATTATTTTCATAATTAAAATTCTTTAACGTGATTATTTTTTAAATTATCCAAATTAAAAAAGATAAGATGAGAGAAATGTGAAATTAATTTATATTTTAAATTTAATTTTCAGTAAAAAAAAATATTATTTAAAAATAATTTAGATATAAAATAATTTATAAAATATATTTCTATACAACTATAAATACATATCCAATTGTATGTATGCAATAAAGATTTATTAGAAAAAAAGTACTATATAGTCCACTCTTATCTACGGGAATCTACGATAATTGAAAATTTTAAAAATAAAAATAAGAAAATTTAAAAATAAAATTAAGAAAAAGAATTTATATATTAGATGTGAAAAATAATGCCTCAATGTGTTACTTTAACTTTGATACCACATAGTGCTTTTTATCTGTCATTATAAATAAAGAGAAGTATTCAAACACAAAATTGAAATCAAAATCAAACTTTTATCATTGTTTCATAACCATCAAAGGCCACAATTTCATCTTGCAAGTTCACAAGGATTTCATCTTTAAAACCGAAGCACACAAAAAAAACGCATCCTCATCGAATCCAGAAAAGTACATTTACATAATCACCAACCTGAATCATAAAATCCTTAATCACTCTAAAATTGACACCCTTGTAACCAATAGAAACTTTTGCCAATAAAATCATATCATAAAATGAGACAATTATATTTTAATGAGAAAGATCACAATTTTTACAACCATGGCCCCATAAACAAAATTAATTATATAAGATCCTCTAATATCATTTAAATTGAAATAATCATAATTCTTAAAATTGAACCAAAATCAAAATCAATTTAAAATTGTTCCTAAAAATTCAAACCTCTCTAAACTAATTGATTAACATAAGTTTCTTACTTAATTTTAACCTGTTTAATTAGGACAATTTCATTGTGATCGTAATATATCATCCACAATGTCCTTCATTGAGTTCAACTCTTTTGTAAGTCTCATAGCAAGAGATTCTGCATCATGCATCTGCTGCGGGAAAATATCACAAATCTGTTGCGGGAAAATATTTAGATGTTTTCTGATTTTGCTACACCTTCCTCTACAAATCTTGGGAACAAACTTAAAACTGATACCACTTTGCAAGTATTTGGAATAACTCCAATTTTGTAAGGGTTATTAGCAACTTCGGTACTTTTTGCACTCTTTTGCATTCTGAAATCATTATAATCAAATATTAGTAAAAAGAAATCATGTAAAAATGTCTTTGTGACTACAACCAATAGAAGCAAGGTTTAACCTTTACATATCAAAATATAAGTTATCATTTATGGATCTATATCACATTGTTCTTATGTGTTGTACCCCAAAATTTTCCCTCCCATTTTTCTCAATACATTCCAAGTGAGGTCCTCAAATTGCTCAAGGAAGTCCAAGAGTTGACCAGACAAACTCTCTCCTAAGGCAGTCTACCTCAAATTAGGGTTTCAGTTTGTATCAAGATGTTTGAATCAAAAGGAATCCAAATGCTCACCATTGCCCTAATATGTTCTCAAGATCATCCATGTCAAGTTTCAAGCCCTACAGAGAAAATTTGCTCAGTCAATTGATCAAAGGCCTGAAAATCGAATGTGCTAGGGAAAAAGTTAACTATGGCCCACATACAGTCAAACTTCAAGATTTTTGGTAAACATCTTCATTTTGAAGTATTATTCATCATTTTATCAAGGGTTGATCATGATTCCTCAAGGATTGCTCACAATTCATCAAAACCTAAAAGTTGCTAAATTAGGGTTTTATAGGAAAAGTCAACCCAACTTTGACCAAGCATAACTTTTTCATAGTTTATCAAGAATGACCCATTCAAAGCTCATTTTTAATAGGATGAAATTCCATACAATTCATCTTCATCTCCCAAGTTCTAAATATGCACTCACAAGAAGTTATGAATTTGGACATTATAGGTCATTTTGAAAAGTCAACAAAAACACCTTTTTTGTCAAAGCTTCATACATGAACATGGAAGACTCAATTGAGATGATACCAAAAGGTTTGCTTAAAAGACATCTTAAGCTTTCTAAAAAGTCCAATAACACATATCTAGGGTCAAAATTGAAGGAGTTATGCATTGGTGAAGTTGACCTTTTTCGCAAAATTGCCAAAAGTCAATAGTGCCTCAAATTGCAATTTTTGTAAAATGGGCCCAACTTTTTGTGCTTGTATTGAGTTTTTAACATGGTCCACGAGCCATGACCCTTCCCGCTTGCCTTTATTTTATTTTTGTCATTTATTTTGATTTTTATTTCAATTAAATCAAATTAAATCAAAATAAAATCATGAAAATATCAAAATCATTTAAACCTTGAGATTTTGTGCATATTTCAGGTCCATGAATAGCTGGAAAGGGAATCAAATCATGCAAGGCTTGTTTGTACACAAAAAGATTGAATTTTTCTTGTTTTGGAAAGATTGGATACAAGTATGAATCAAGGATCAAATCTTCATAATTGCAAAGATTGGATGCAAATTTGTAAACCTAATTCACTCAAGGCTACATATAGAACAAATCCAGACCAAATGCACAGGGGTTGGAGGCGTGAGAAGCTGAGGAAAAACTTGGAAAAATTCAAGAAAAGTAGCAATCTGTTTTCATAATTCCAGGCGCTTTCAAGCCATTCCAAGCACACCTTTCACTTGCTGGGCATTCCAGGAGTCTATCCCAATCATCAACAAGTATTTTCGTGCCCCAAAATGCAATGTAAGTGCCTCACGACATCCTTCCCTTTTTGAAATCGAATCTCATGAATTTGACATTGTTAGCATGATTGGTTTACATATTCTGAATCCTTGAAGCATTTTCAAGCTAATGGTAACAATTAATTGCATTTTTGCTAACCATACAGAGATCCACCATTGTTAGGTTTTCTGTGTTCGTTTTAGGGTTTTCTCATGCAGGTAAAATTGGCCCAAAAGAGGGGTACTATGGTGTTCACAAGGTCAAGACGAATTGATCTGCACCATTAGTTTTCATTTATTGAGCTTGTATGAGATTTTGGAAAATCATAGGGGTTGTACCTACGCTTTTTGTCCGTAGGTAAAGGTCTCCAAACTTTTAGCAACGGAGGGAGGTAGGAGATGATGGTGTGGCCTGACTGGCCCGTCCAAAAATTCGCGCGCTGGAAAATTAGCATGTTGTGTTTTTCAATATAATCATTGTTTTTATCTATTGTACAACAAAGCGTGTTGGTTCAGTTGGTCAGTGGGAGAGAGAAAAAGCCATAGGGCATGGGTTCGAGTCCCAGGTCGCCCATATTATTTCATAACATTTTTTCTTGTATAATCAGGCATGTGTACAGGTAAGGGGGTTCACCATGTGCCCTCAAGGTTCAATCACCAGATGTCCACAAACTGGATCCAAAGGCCATCACGTGAAGGTCTACCATAGGCCTAGTCAAACATGCAACATGGAATCAGAAGAGTCAACGTGGACCAAGGCTTTTGGGCTCAGAAATTGCTATGGATACCCCCTCAAATTGCTAGCATACCAGGCCCAATTCTCTTTTTCTTTTATATATTTTCTTTATTTAATTTACTTTGTTTTAATTATTTCTCACACAAATTTAATTCTTTTTTTACAAAAAAACTCATAAAAATCAATTTCATCAAATTTAGGTTTTTTATATATTTTGTCAAAATTAATTTAATTAGTTTAATTTAATTTTAGGCCAATTTTAACCTTTTGTAAATAAATTAAAATCAATTAGAAAATTAGGGTTTTTGTTTAATTTAATTTTTATTTTCTTTTCTTAAAATAACCAAAATATAAAAATAGGTCAAAATTAACTATTTTTCTTAATTCAAATTAATTAGTAATTAGGCTTGTACTTATTTAATTTAAAAAACTCATTCTTTCTCAAAATAATCAAAAAACAAAAAACAAAAAAATAACTTTTCTTTTAATTAGGTTTAGACGGGGTCAAAACCCTAATTTTTTTCTCGTTCTCGTTTCGTCGCGCGCATTTATTTATTTTTACAATATTGATGTAACTGCTCATGGGATGTAATAGTTTAATTAGGACTTTTCTTTTATTTATCGTTTTACGGGTTTTTGGCTATGTAATTAACCCCCTCCCCGAAGCCTTGTAATAGCGTAGTTTTATTTCTCGCATTTTAATTTTCGCAAATATTAACTGTTAGATGTATGATAATAAGATTGCATGACAAGAATGTATGTTAATTTTAAAATGGTTAGCAAACCCTAAATGTGCAAAGATAATAACCTGAAATCAAATCACTCGCACATGCGCACTCCTAGGGTATACTCTCACTTCGATTGCCTTCGGTAAACGATCATTAAGTATAAGGTGTCTTAGTGGTTGCCCTCTTGTCTAAATAAAGATCAAATGTCCCGCTCGGAAATGTTGCCTCGGAAATGTTGCCTTGAATATGATCTTGAGACATTAGAGTTATTACTAAGACGTCCTAACGTTGCTTTAGTGATCGTACGTCCCTTTCGAATTGACCCTTACAACTCCAACGATGGTGCTACCTATTTATTAATAGTAGGATAGCGTCGTCTAAAGGTAACAAGAACAGAAACATTCTTTTTTCGAGTAGGTAGATGCTAGTAGGTACTTGCTCAAAAATAAATTTTTTCCACACTTACACTCTCTTTCAAACAAAGTTTTCAAAACAACTTCGTAACACTCTTGAAGACAGAAGCAAGCGTTAAAACGAAGTAAACTTTTTTCAAAACACACAAACACGGAAGCAATTTTTAAAATGATGAGTAAGTACCTAAGAGCCCATGGAAAACCATGGATAGAAAGGGTGCTAACACCTTCCCTTTTTATAATCTACCCCCCATACTCGAAACATCTCGAAAAAGGTTTTTTTTTCTGTTCTTTTTCCTTTTCCGGTTGGATAAAATAAAAGTAGGTGATGACTCTTGCTTACCGCGACATTTTGCAAACACAAACACAAAATGCAAACCAGCATTTTCCTAAAGCAGTCCGGTTCTGCCACCGTATCACAGAACTGGTGACTCTGCTGGGGAAAATAATAAGTGGGGTATACCTTAGGATTAGTTCATTATAAATTTCTTCTCTTGTTTGATTTGATTGCTTTACTTTTGAGGGTTTTGTATTGGGAGTTACTATAGATCCTAGCCCGGATCTAGGGAAAACCTTTTAGGTAAGTAGCAATAAACTATGAAGGAACTGTACGGCGTAGACCGATACGGTTGAAGTAGTAGCTACATTGATGTGGCACATTGGTTGGTATCGGTATCTGTTGTACCCCAAAATTTGCCCTCTCTTTCTTCAGGAAATCATCTTGAATTTTCAGAGTCCCTCTGAAACAAATCCAAGTCCTGAATTGTCATTTTTTGCCCAAGCAGACCATTTACAAGAGCAAGATGATCACACAAGCTCTGAAGACGACGTTTTTGAAAAAAAATTAATTAAATTCTAAGTACTTGGAATTTTTCTCTAAAAAATGAGTGTTTAAGAAAACATCAGCGCTTTAGAACTTCTGGACCAATTCCAGATAGAAACAGTCAGAAGTTGCAAGCTTGGCTCAACGCAGTCAGAAGATGGCTCTTCAGCAGCTACATCAGCTCAATCAGAAGTTGTTGACGTGGTTCAATATGTAAGCCTCAGACAGAACATGACTCTTTCAGCAGTTACGCAAGCTCAGCCAGAATTTGCTAAAGGAATGCAAAAGAAGCAAGGAAGTCTGAAGGCTCTTTCAGAACATGCTGAAATCAGAAGATGAAAAGGTCAGAAGAGTGGGTGTTACACTGATACAGAATCTCTAAGCCCAGGAGTTCCAAAAGCAAATCCAAGGAACGTGTCAGAAAATCAGGAGAATCCCCAGAACTTGCTAAGACAACAGGAGGCCAAGGCCAGAGCATGGTTTACGTTGTCCTTGTTGAAACAGAACAGCTGGTTCAAAATTTGGTTTCCATTACCAGAATATTGATGTTGATAAGTCTTATCACCATTTAATGCTCATTAATGCTTCCAACCACTCCTGAACATTCATCCAAGTAATCCCTTCACGTGTGGCTTGGAAAACGCCTTTATGCAGATTCTGGCATGGGTCTACACGCCACCGTCCACCTAAGAGGTCACTTCTCTCCAATCCACGCCTGCTGCTGCAGCCTAGGCTGAAGGCTATCTGTTATCACAACTTCCCAAGAATTTCTGTCAAAGAACAATTCAAACTCTGTTGGCGCTTTAATGTTCAAGACACTCACAAGAATTTTGCCTATAAATAGAGAGCCATTGTCCACTGAAAAAGGGCGTTCAAGAAACAGAAAAATTGCTAAGAGAGAAACAGAAATCTTTAGCAAGAAAATATTGTGAAACTCTGCCAAAATCTCCAGTGTTTCATAACTTTGAAGTTCTTACCTTCAAACTTCATCAAATACCCAGTTTTCTTTGTGAACCAAAAACACCCTTTTCAAACTTCTGACCCTATATACGCATACACCTTCACCTACCCTTTTTCAAAAAGAATCTGTCCAGAATACCATCAGAGCCAAAAGCTAGCTCTCATCCACAAACTTCTCCAACAGCCAGGTAAGCACCTGCTGACCTTCATCACGCTGCTAAGCATCATCAGCTGTGCATACTCAAATAAACATAATGTGAACATCATGTTGTTGTTGTTTGTGTTCTGAGGATTTTCATACCTCAGAACGTTCTGAGCCAGTGTAGAACCTGCCTGTGACCTTGTTGGTTCTGCCATCTGAAACACTTTGACATTTGCTGGAGCTGTTCCAAATATGTTTCCTGTTTTGTGGAATAATAACAAAATTGCAGATGTTCTGATTAGTACAGGGAAAAGCCAAGTGCTGACTTTGACGTTAGCACATCTGAAGCCTGTTTTGCTGTCAATAATATCAGAACTTCTGAGAGTTATTGTCTTTCCAGCAGGATCAGGACTTCTGACTTCTCCACTAACAAACTTCTGTCTTGCAGCGCAGGGGAGTCAGAACTTCTGATTTCCCCACTAACAGGTTTCTGTTTTGCAGGTGCCAGAGTCAGAAGTTCTGACTCGTACAGTTTAACCAAAAGGTTGATCATCTGGCAGCAGGTCTGAGTCAGAACTTCTGATGACCTCTCAGCAGCGCGCTGGCTCCCTCTCTCTCTCTCCCTCTATCTTGTTTTTTTGCTATTTTCTTTTTTGTCTATTTTTCTCGTTGAACCCCCCATGTACAAATGTGTACCCCCATTCCCTAATTGTTGTAATAGCGTAGGATTTTATGTTTCCACTTTTATTGCTAGTAATTAGGATGTGTATGGCAAGATAAAATCAATGAGATAGAAAATCCTGATTCAAAGATAAACTCTTGCATGCAATAAAACACACTTGCACACTAACACCCCTAGGGTTACATCCAATTGTTGCCTTTCAAAAAAATGGGCCATGTTACGCATGCAAAGTATCTTGGTAAAATAAACAAAATCAAAAGATCATAGTCCCTCGATGACGCTTTCGAAAGTTGCCTTACAAAAAAATGATCTTAGTCCCTCAAAAGAAAAACTAAGATACTTTGCAACATTGCTATCATGGTCTATACGATGACCCGCATCCGTCCCGTTAACATCCTAACACAAGATTGTCCACCAAATACAATGGTGGAATAAAATTGTTAAAAGGGTTAAAACATAGCAAAGATCTTTGAGAAATTTAGGGTAGATAGCTCTTGGTTACTTGCCAACTTGCAAAACAAAAACCCTTGCCTATTTTTTTCAAAACACACATCACAACACACTTTCAAAACAACTTTCAAAAAAACATTGAAAACTTTTCAAAAAAGATAAGTACACCTTTGTATACATTCAAACATGGATCATTACAAAGGTTGCCACCATATTGGCCTCTTTTCAAAACATTTTCAAAACCCGTACACAAAGCACCATTTCAAACAATTGAAAGCACCATTTCAAACAATTGAAAATCAAGGCAAGTTGATCTAAGCAAGTAACTAAGAGCCCATGGATAACCATGGATAGAAATGGTGCTAATACCTTCCCTTTCTATAATCTACTCCCCGAACCCAAGAAAACATCTCAAAAGGTTTTTTCTGTGCTTTTTAACCTTTCCTTAAGATAAAATAAAAAGTCGGTGGCGACTCTTGCTCAACCGAAACATTTGAGAAAATAAAACGCAAAACCTCAAGTCAGTTCTTCCACCGTATCACAGAACTGGCGACTCTGCTGGGGATTTTTTTAAGTGGAGTAACCTTAGGGCTTAGATCACCCTTTTGCATGACTAATTGTTTGCTTTGATTGCTTTACATCTTGGCTCTTTTTTTTGGGGTCACAATCCTACACCCGGATTTGGGGAAACATTCATAGATAGCAATACGTTGTGGAAACTGTGCGGGGTATACTGACATGGTTGAAGCAATAGCTATATTAGTGCGACATATTTGTGAGTACCGGTAACCCTTGAGTTCAATCAAGGAGAGTACGGGGCCGCTGAGTGATGTCACTAAGCACTAATGACCTAGAATCTTACTTGACCATCTTGGCCTTTCATTAGGGATAGTGAGATGACCGGCTTTGGTGCAGTCCGAAGTTGGTAGATACTCGATACTATACTCATTGAGGGTTGTTTTCTTGGAATATTTTGGTCGCTAGTTAAGTGGCTAAACCAAAACAATGAACAATGAAAACAATCCAATGATATTGAGCTCCTTAGAACCCGATTACTATTTATAGGACAGGTTTTTAAGCCAACTACACTCAAGAGGGTACTTACCTATGAAACCCCATGCAAGCCTGAAACTAGGGTTTTGTGTGAATTGCTTGTACATATGTTTGTGCATGCATCATGAACATCATAAAGCATCATATGCATTCACTAACCATTTCAAGGGTTTAGATCTTCATCTTTGTTCTTGTTTTGTAGGTCATGGAAATTCTTCGAAGAAAAACCATCCAAGTCAACCTTGTGAGAATCCCTCCTCAACTCAAGAAGCTCACATCAAGAATTCCGGAAAGCTCTCCCTTCAGTGAGAGACATGGTAGACAGCTCAGCTTAGTCAACACCAACATTGAAGAGGATATGATGAAGGTGTTGTTCCAGTTCTTTTACCCTCTTCACCACTGTTTCACTTTCCCTGACTACCAGTTGGTACCCACTTTGGAGGAATTTTCTCAACTCCTGAGAATTCCTATCCTTAATCAACTACCTTTCAACGGTACGGAAAAGGAACCAAAGTCTGAAGATGTTGCTCGAGCACTACATCTACAGCCATCCGACATCAAGGGGCACTGGGAAACTAGAAGCGGTGTCAAAGGCTTCTTAGCAAAATTCTTGTTTGAGAAGGCACAAGAGTGTTGGAATTCATTGGACCTACAAGCCTTTGAAGAAATTGTGGCCCTCCTTATCTATGGTTTGGTTTTGTTCCCAAATCCTGACCAGCTTGTAGATGTCAACGCCGTCAAGATCTTCTTATCCGGAAATCCAATACCAACATTGCTTGGGGACATTCTTCACTCATTTTACACCCGAACAATGAGAAAGAGGGGTGTTCTCATGTGTTGTACTCCTCTCCTTGCAAGGTGGTTTATTTCGCACCTTCCACAATCTGTCTTGAAGAATGACCAAGGCTTAAGGTGGTCACAACGACTGATGACCCTCACTCACTCTGATGTACATTGGTGTTCTCGGTCCAGAGAAAATGTCATCATCGTCGATCGTTATGGAGAGTTCCCTAATGTTCCATTACTTGGCATTAGGGGAGGCATTACCTACAACCCTTGTCTAGCCTTGAGACAATTTGGATATGCACGAAGAGACTGCCCTCACGACATGTTGATTCCGGACCTAGTTTTTGACTTCGACAACGACGCGCAAGGACTTCGCCAAAGATTCATCAGAGCTTGGAGGATGCCTAACATGGTTGACAGCAAGACACTGGGGCACAAGAACTCCATCCCTCTTGAGCCTTACCTCAAGTGGGTACGAGCCCGAGCCCAGAGTCTAATGATGCCTTACCCTCATGTTCTCCCTGTGATTAAAGAGCCCATTACGGAAGGAGAGGTTCCCTACACCATCCTATATCCTGACATGCCTACATCGTGGGAGGAGATGCAGAAGAGTTGGATCCAACTCAAGGAGGAATGAAACACTTTTGAAGCCAGCTTCTACGCCAGTGAGAAGAAGGTTATAGAGCTTACCCGCCGACTCCATGAGGAAGAGACCCTCAACACCTACATTGCGCCAAAGAGGATGCGCAATGTCTTTTTACCTTGAGAAATTTTGTAATATTTGGCCCATGGGCCATTTATGTACTGACAAATTTCTTCTTAATATGACGGGCGTTCTTTTTGTTTGCAACAATTTTGAATGTTCTAAATCCTTGAATGCATTGCATACATAAGCATACCATTCATCATGTGCATAAGCAGGTCTCCACACCAGGTTTCCTTATCTTTCTGCTGTTTATTTCAGTAAGATGGATCTCGAACAGACGGTCAAGGACTTGCAGTCTCAGAATGCACAGTTTCAACAACTCCTGATGACCTTGGCTAATGGTCAGGAAGATCTGAAAGCCCTGCTGGGGAACAAAGACCAAGTGAAAAAGAAGAAGAAGAGAATCGGGGTGGCTACCTTAGGAAGAAGGTTCGAGGGTGAAGCCAGAAGAGTGCTTGAATTTCCCCCTACATCTGAAGAAGGAACCAGTAAAGGGAATGCGGCTGCGGTACCTTCCGAATCCGAGGTTGAAGAAGAGGAGGCTGAAGAAGACGAAGACTACTCTGATCAACAATACCCGCCCGCTGATGATAAGTACAAAGGCTTGGAAGACAGGTTGGCAGCTATGGAGCTGCAGAGAGTTCCCGGCTTAGATTTCGAAGACTTGGGATTAGTTGTTGGAATTGTGATCCCCCCGAAGTTCAAAGTGCCAGTTTTTGTAAGGTATGACGGGTTGTCCTGCCCAAAAATGCATCTCAGATCATATGTAAGGAAGATCCAACCTTACACTGCAGACAAGAACCTTTGGATCCATTTCTTTCAGGATAGCCTTTCTGGGGCTCAACTCGAGTGGTTCTATCAGCTGGATGGAGCCAGTATCTGAAACTGGGAAGACTTGGCCACCGCATTTTATAAACAATATCAGTACAATTCTGACCTTTCTCCTACGCGTACTCAACTTCAGGGTATGTCACTGGGGACGGGCGAAGGATTCAAGGAGTATGCGCAAAAATGGAGAGATCTGGCTGGCAGGGTGCAGCCACCTTTGACTAACCGTGAACTTGTTGACATGTTCTTAGGAACCTTGTCCGGTCCGTTCTTTAATCATCTGATTGGTAATTCTTCTGCTGGGTTTACAGATTTGATTTTGACTGGTGAGAGGATAGAAGCTGGTATCAAGTCGGGAAAGATACAGAAAGGTGCCGCTGCGAGTACTGAAAAGAAGCTCTTCAAGAAGGAAGCTAGTGTTGTGTATGGTCCCAGAAGACAGAACAAACCGGAACGCCGCCAAGCTGTCAATGCATTGGTAATTTCAAAGCCTGTTGCTGCTCCTCAGCAGTATAATCAACAAAGGGGCGAGAGACCCAAAAGACAGTACACTCGGCTCAGTATGACCCTGTCTCAGATATTGCCGCAACTGCTGTCAACCAACCTGGTAACTGTCAAGGAAGCTCCGAAGGTAGTGAACACAGCTTCTCCGAAGTACAACCCCAATGCCCGTTGCGCTTATCACTCTGATAGCCCCGGGTACACTACGGACGATTGCTGGGCTCTGAGGAATAAGGTTCAAGACCTTATTGATGCTAAGGAAATACAGTTTGAGGCGCCTGAAAGACCCAATGTTGTGACTGCTCCTATGCCCCAGCATGGAGTGAGTGCCGTGGAAGAAGACCGACACGTAGCCTCCGTGGAAGAGATTGTTACTCCGTTATCAACTGTCAAAAGGAATCTGTTTCTAGCCGGTTTATTTCCGGGATATGGTGAAGATTGCCTTCTATGTGCTATTTCCCCTTTTGGTTGTCCTTTGCTAAAATCAGGTATCCAAGACCTGATGGATAGCAAAGAAATCTTATTCGAGTAAATTGTCGTTCCTGCTGTCCCTGCCGAAGAAGTTTCTATTGTCACTATTTTCAACAAACCTCCCAAGGCTCCTTCAAAGAAGCCTGTCAAAATTATGTCCACTCAGAAAGATGCTCCCATCATCATTACTGTTTCGGGGCCTCTCCCTTATACATCCGACAAAGCAGTCCCATGGCACTATGGGGCAGATGTTTATGTGCTTGGGGTGAAGTAAAAGTTTGATACAAGTACCGGTGTTAGCAACATCACCGGGCCTGCCAAGATTACTCGCAGTGGTAGGCTATTTTCACCAGATATTTCGCCACCAGCTATTCATAAACCTCTTATCATCACACCCGCAAGTGTGCATGTTTCCTCTCCTAATCAAATTCCTAATTCTACCCCTGCTGCCGAGTCCCCTGATGCTCAGGGCAAAGGGATTGCTACCGATTTTCCTGCCTTGACGGAGGCGCCAAAGACAACCGCTGTTGAAGCCTCCCAGCAAGAGATGGAGGAGATTCTCAAAATTATCAAGAAAAGTGATTTCAATGTTGTTGAGCAGCTGGGGCACACCCCATCAAAAATTTCTATGCTATCATTGTTGTTATGTTCAGAGGCCCACGCCAAGGCCCTGATCTCCTTCCTGAAAATGGCCCATGTGCCACAAGAAACGTCTGCTGATCAATTTACTGATTGTGTGGCCAACTTGACTACTGATAATGGTCTGGGCTTTTCTGACGCCGATCTGACCGCAAAAGGAAAAAAAACATAATGACGCCCTGCATGTCTCTATCGAATGCATGGGCACTATTCTTGCCCATGTGTTGGTGGACACCGGTTCTTCATTGAATGTATTTCCCAAGAAAGCCTTAGACATGTTAGATTGTGAGGGTTTGGAGCTCAAGCCTAGTAACATTGTTGTTCGAGCCTTTGACGGTTCGAAAAGAATGGTACATGGCGAAGTTGACATCCCAATCAGGGTTGGTTCTCAAGTTTTTGGTTCAACTTTCTATGTGATGGACATCCGTCCATCCTACTCTTGTTTGCTGGGTCGTCCATGGATCCACAAGGCTGGAGTTGTGACCTCCACACTACATCAAAAGCTTAAGTACCCGGTTAGAGGAAAGATTGTTACAGTTCAAGGGGAAGAAGAGTATATGGTCAGCCACTTAAACTCGTTCCGATACATAGAAATGGATGGGGAGTTCATTGAAACCCCCTTTCAGCACTTTGAAGAGGTGCCTCAGACATTCGCGTCAGCTAAAACTGTGATTGAAGACCCTCCTTTGAAGATGGCTTCCTTAAAGGATGCCCGGGCTGTGATTGAGAAGGGTGAATGTGCAAATTGGGGCCGACTTCCTGACTTTACTCTGAAGACTGATAAGTTTGGGCTGGGTTTCACTACAGAGGCTCAGAAGGCTGTTCGTAAAGCAAGAATCGGAAGACCTCTTGTGTTCATTACCAATCCAGGAGTGAATGCTATTGAGGACGACGCGGAGGAATCAGAATTTGACAGCTGGATCTACCCAACAACCGACAGTGGACCGAGCAACTGGACTGCCAAAGACTTCACACATATTACTTTTGTCACTCAGTAATAAACTCTTTTGTTTTCAGTTTGTAACAAACAATATGTTGAAACTTTTATGGCTCGGTGTCCTACCCGGGGCACCAGGGCTCCATTTGTGAGGGCTTTTGTATGACATTTTCATATATCATTAATCAAAACATTGGACGTTTGTTGCATTTCAAATCTTGTGCTCCTTTTCTTTCTTTATCATATATTGCAAAACAACTATATTTACACACACTCACTTATACAGGTTCCAATCCACTCTGGATCTCACTGGTAACGACTCTGCTACTGCCAGTTATGACTTCAAAAATCCGATCAACTTGGCCGAACACGAAGGTGAAGATGATTGTGAAGTGCCTGGTGACCTTGCAAGACTGCTACTCCAGGAAGAGAGGGCCATTCAGCCACATGAAGAGCCAGTGGAAACGGTAAATCTGGGTACTGAGACAGATAGAAAGGAAATCAAGATTGGTGCCAACCTAGGGCTCAATGTGAAACAACGGTTGATTCAGATGCTGCATGACTACATGGAAATCTTTGCTTGGTCTTACGAAGACATGCCTGGTTTGGATGCCGACATTGTGGTTCATCACCTACCTACCAAGGAAGACTGCCCTCCGGTAAAACAGAAGGTCCGCCGTATGCATCCAGAGATGTCCGAGAAAATCAAAGCTGAGGTTATGAAACAATTTGATGCCGGGTTTCTAGCAGTGACTTCTTACTCTCAGTGGGTTGCCAACGTGGTTCCAGTGCCGAAGAAAGATGGTAAGGTCCGAATGTGTGTTGATTACAGGGATTTGAACAGGGCCAGCCCCAAGGATGATTTCCCTCTGCCTCATATCGACGTTCTGGTTGATAATACTACTCAACATAAAGTTTTCTCCTTCATGGACGGCTTCTCCGGTTATAATCAGATCAAGATGGCTCCTGAAGATATGGAGAAGACCACTTTCGTTACTCAGTGGGGCACCTTTTGCTATAAGGTCATGCCATTTGGACTGAAAAATGCTGGGGCAACTTACCAACGTGCCATGGTCGCTTTATTTCATGATATGATCCATCACGAGATAGAAGTGTATGTCGATGATATGATTGCAAGGTCCAAAACTGAGGAGGAACACCTTGACCATCTACGGAAGTTGTTTGACCGTCTGAAGTTGTACAAGCTGAGGTTGAACCCAAACAAATGCACCTTTGGGGTGAGATCTGGAAAACTACTAGGTTTCATCGTAAGCGACAAAGGTATTCAAGTGGACCCTGCCAAGGTAAAAGCCATACAAGAGATGCCAACTCCCAAGACAGAGAAGGAAGTCAGAGGCTTTCTAGGACGACTGGACTACATTGCCCGATTCATCTCACATCTAACTGCTACATGTGAACCAATCTTCAAACTGCTGAAGAAAGATCAAGTAGTACGTTGGAATGATGAATGGCAGGCCTCTTTCGAAAAGATCAAAGAGTATCTCCAAGAACCACCCATCCTTATGCCGCCGGTTGAAGGGAGACCTCTAATTCTATACTTGACGGTACTTGACAATTCAATGGGGGGTGTGCTGGGGCAGCATGATGAGTCTGGCCGAAAAGAGCACGCTATTTATTACCTGAGCAAAAAGTTTACCGAATGTGAGACCCGGTACTCACTGCTCGAGAAAACTTGTTGCGCTCTGGTATGGGCTGCTCGCCGGCTGAGACAGTATATGTTGACTCACACTACTCTGTTGATTTCAAAAATGGATCCAATCAAGTACATATTCGAAAAGCCTGCTCTGTCCGGAAGAATAGCAAGATGGCAAATGATCTTGACGGAATATGACATCCAATACACAACTCAGAAAGCAATCAAAGGAAGTGTATTGGAAGACCATTTGGCACACCAACCTGTGGACGATTACCAGTCGTTAAGCTTTGAATTTTCGGACGAGGATATCATGGTAGTAACTGATTGTGAAGTACCTGGACCGAATGAAGGACCTGAGGAAGGATCCCGATGGTCTATGCATTTTGACGGAGCCTTAAACGCTTTGGGTAATGGTATCGGCGCTGTGATCATATCCCCCAAAGGCACTCATACTCCACTCACCGCTCGGTTATGTTTCAACTGCACCAACAACATGGCGGAGTATGAGGCATGTATCATGGGTCTTCAAGCTGCAATTGACTTAAGGATCAAGTTTCTGAGTGTCTTCAGAGATTCCGCTCTCGTGGTCAATCAGATCAAAGGCGAGTGGGATACGAAACACCCAAATCTTATTCCTTACAAGGAGTATGTGCTGACATTACTTCCCCACTTCGAAGAGATAACTTTTGAACACTTCCCAAGAGAGGAGAATCAGTTGGCGGACGCATTAGCTACGATGTCTTCAATGTTCAAAGTCAAATGAGACAACGAGGCACCCCGGATCATCATTTGGAAGTTGGATGAGCCTGCATATTGCTGTGATCTTGAGGTTGAGGAGGTAATTGAAAAACCCTGGTATCATGAAGTGAAGAGGTATTTGGAAGCTCAAGAATATCCCGAGGGTGCATCCGTTAACGACAAGAAGTTCCTGAGAAGGTTTGCGGTAAAGTTCTTCCTCAGCAACGGCATTCTGTACAAGCGAAACCATGACTCAACCTTACTACGTTGTGTGGATAAGACTGAAGCAGAAAGGATCATGGCAGAGTTGCATGAAGGTACCTTCGGAACACATTCCAGTGGACATACCATGGCAAAGAAAATCCTTCGGGCAGGATATTTCTGGTCCACAATGGAAGCCGACTGTTACCAACATTCTCGAACTTGTCATAAATGCCAGATCTATGCTGATAAGGTGCACATTCCTCTGGTTCCTCTAAATGCCTTAACAGCACCTTGGCCTTTTGCAATCTGGGGCATTGATATGATCAGCGAGATCCGACCGACGACATCCAACGGGCACCGCTTCATCTTGGTAGCAATTGATTACTTCACAAAGTGGGTTGAAGCAGCTTCCTATGCTACTGTAACCAAGAGCGTCGTGGCACGGTTCATTCGGCATAACCTGATCTGTCGATACGGTGTACCTGAAAGAATCATTACGGATAATGGTACCAATCTTAACAACAAGATGATCACTGAGCTCTGCGAGCAATTCAAGATACAACACCACAACTCTTCTCCCTACCGGCCGAAGATGAATGGGGCTGTCGAAGCAGCAAATAAGAATATTAAGAAGATTGTGCAGAAGATGACAGTGACCTACAAAGATTGGCACGAAATGTTACCGTTTGCTCCTCATGGATACCGCACCTCAGCAAGGACGTCAACCGGGGCAATACCCTTTTCCTTAGTCTATGGCATGGAGGCAGTCTTGCCTATCGAAGTCCAGATACCCTCTCTCAGGATAATGAAGGATGCAGACTTAAGCGAAGATGACTGGATCCAGACTCGGCTTGATCAGTTAAACCTAATTGACGAAAAGAGACTCACTGCTATTTATCATGGTCAAACGTACCAAAAATGGATGATCAGGGAATTTAACAAGAAGGTCAGACGACAAGAGTATCAAGTCGGAGACCTGGTAATCAAGCGCATCATTCTTCCTCAAAGTGATCCCAGGGGCAAATGGACCCCTACGTATGAAGGGCCATTTGTGGTTAAACATATCTTCTCAGGAGGAGCTATGATTCTAACCACTATGGATGGTGACGACCTTCCTCACCCCGCCAATGCAGACATAGTAAAAAGATACTACGCATGAATTAAAAACCCGCTAGGTTGACACACCTAGGCAAAAATAAGGGCTTCCCGGTGAACCAAAAGGGTTCGGGCAAAAATAAGGGATGAAATGAAAAAAATCTGTACACCCGGCAAGTCGAAAACCTGAAAAGGCGGCTTGGGCAAAAATGGGTATCCCGGTGAACTGAAAACCCGAAAGGGCGGTCCAGGCAAAAGTTAGGGATAAAGCGTAATACTATGTCTCTTTGGATCACCTTGCATCCAGAATTCGGCATCAACTATCGGACTCAGATGACTTCAATCAATCAGCTTCATCTTCAACTAAGCAGCAAAGTGATGAGACGCTTGAAGACATAAAGGCGATAGCAGAGTTGGAACCCAGTGGGGTTATTTTTCACATACCTGTTTTGTTTCCTTTTCACAAGATTGTATAAACTCTATTTTGCTCGGCGGCGTTCTCTTACTAGGACGTCAACCTCCTGTACATAAAACGCCTATTGTCAGGCAAATTTCAAAATCAATACAAGTTCAATTTTTTCAGAAAAATTATCCATTGTTTTTCCTTTCTCTGCTTTGTTTTGCAAAGAACGTCAAATGTTCATTTTTTGATATATGCATTTGACATTAATTGTTAATCACGAATAGTTGCATGCGAAACAAAAGACTAATTACATATGACATCCGAAACAGGGGCAATTTAGAATTGTCTAAGCGATCTAGTTGCTCTGTCCACCAAGGTACCAAGGTAGGTTCGGCTGAAGAATGTAACCAAGTCACTTCAACTCCCCACAGAGTAAGACAAGATTCAGTAATGTTTTCCCCAAGTGGAGTTGGTTTCCTATCAACCCTGAAAAGGCACAATATTCCCCTAGCAAGTCGGTAATATTCTCCCCAAGCAGAGTTAGTCTACTGTCAGCCTTAAGGAAGTTGGGTATCCCCAGAAGATCTCAACATTCCCCAGCGAAGTATAGACATTCCTCAACAAGCATCCCCGACAGTCTTAATCTAAGATTGTTCCCCGGTGGAATACCAACACCCCAGTACAGTCTGAAAGTTTCCCCAGGAAAATGAAATCTATATCCCCAGCAGGTCTTGAAGCTTATCCCCTGCAGGGTATGGACGCCTCTCCCGGACTTTATTCAAAGTTATTCCTCATAAGAGCTTATAACTGGGTTATCCTTAGCTAATAACCACGGAAAAGATCGTCCTCGGTGAAATTCTTCCTATCAGAGATCATCAAAGTTCCCCAACATAACTTATCAGCGGAATCCCCAGCGGAGTTTATTGTTGAAATCCCGAGCGGAGTTTATCGTTGAAATCCCCAGCGGAGCTCTCATCAAAACTTCAGCGAAGTATCTCTTCCCACAGAGTAATTCCCCTTAGAGTAATCTCTCCAACAAATTTGTTCCCCAACGGAGTCATTTTCTCCTGCCGGTTTATTCTTGCAACCATCATCCCCAGTGGAAGCTAAGAACTATATTCTTCAGCATCAGCCCAAGATTTGATTCCCCGGCCAGTCGTCAAGGATTTATTTTCCTAGACGAAAATACATTCATAAACATTTCGCATTTCATACATCCTGCTTGCATACATGATAAAGTGCATACAACATTGTCTCATTTTGAGCATCATGACATCATGCATCCCATACATCATGACATTTCACACAACTAATGTTTTGCCTTTTCAGGAAAAGTCAATCCAAGGATGATTACTATCAACTATCACAATTCCAGATTCGATACTTGTATCTAGCCAGGGCACATCTGTGAGTGATTGATTGTAGATTCAATACCTGTATCTAGCCAGGGCATATCTACATGAAGAGTTTGAAGATCAAACACCTGTAACAGGCCAGGAAATTATCTTTCATTCTCAAGTCAGAGGTCTACGCCTGTATCCAGCCAGGAAAGCTACCTCTACCAACCTTTTGCATTTTCCATATTCGATTCTTGTATCCAGCCAGGGCATATCTGTAGACAACATTTTCCAGATTCGATACCTGTATCCAGCCAGGGCATATCTGTAGACGACAATTCCAGATTCGATTCCTGTATCCAGCCAGGGCATATCTGTAGATAACATTCCCAGATTCGATACCTGTATCTAGCCAGGGCACATCTGTGGGCAACCAATTGTAGATTCGATACCTGTACCTAGCCAGGGCATATCTGCATGAAGAGACTGAAGATCAACACCTGTAACAAGCCAGGAAACATCTTTCTTTCTCAAAGTACACAAGTTCTCGCTAAGGAATCTCTTACGCGATCAGCACTTCCAAATGGCATCTATAAGCCCATTACCGACAAGGTTCTGTCACGTCTCCAGATGGCATCTATAAGCCCATCATCCTATCCACCATCTCTCCAAATGGCATCTATAAGCCCATTCCCTACATCACATTGCTGATACTCCACTATGCGAGTGCAAATTTCCGGGCACTCTAGTGTCCAATCTCCTTTTACCCTCGAATCGCGAAAGGCAAACTTGCCAATCTAACTCTTCAGGTGCAAGAAGATTGAACAGGGGCAACTGTTGTACCCCAAAATTTGCCCTCTCTTTCTTCAGGAAATCATCTTGAATTTTCAGAGTCCCTCTGAAACAAATCCAAGTCCTGAATTGTCATTTTTTTCCCAAGCAGACCATTTACAAGAGCAAGATGATCACACAAGCTCTGAAGACGACGTTTTTGAAAAAAAATTAATTAAATTCTAAGTACTTGGAATTTTTCTCTAAAAAATGAGTGTTTAAGAAAACATCAGCGCTTCAGAACTTCTGGACCAATTCCAGATAGAAACGGTCAGAAGTTGCAAGCTTGGCTCAGCGCAGTCAGAAGATGGCTCTTCAGCAGCTACATCAACTCAATCAGAAGTTGTAGACGTGGTTCAATATGTAAGCCTCAGACAGAACATGACTCTTTCAGCAGTTACGCAAGCTCAGCCAGAATTTGCTAAAGGAATGCAAAAGAAGCAAGGAAGTCTGAAGGCTCTTTCAGAACATGCTGAAATCAGAAGATGAAAAGGTCAGAAGAGTGGGTGTTACACTGATACAGAATCTCTAAGCCCAGGAGTTCCAGAAGCAAATCCAAGGAACGTGTCAGAAAATCAGGAGAATCCCCAGAACTTGCTAAGACAACAGGAGGCCAAGGCCAGAGCATGGTTTATGTTGTCCTTGTTGAAACAGAACTGTTGGTTCAAAATTTGGTTTCCATTACCAGAATATTGATGTTGATAAGTCTTATCACCATTTAATGCTCATTAATGCTTCCAACCACTCCTGAACATTCATCCAAGTAATCCCTTCACGTGTGGCTTGGAAAATGCCTTTATGCAGATTCTGGAATGGGTCTACACGCCACCGTCCACCTAAGAGGTCACTTCTCTCCAATCCACGCCTACTGTTGCAGCCTAGGCTGAAGGCTATCTGTTATTACAACTTCCCAGGAATTTCTGTCAAAGAACAATTCAAACTCTGTTGGCGCTTTAATGTTCAAGACACTCACAAGAACTTTGCCTATAAATAGAGAGCCATTGTCCACTGAAAAAGGGCGTTCAAGAAACAGAAAAATTGCTAAGAGAGAAACAGAAATCTTTAGCAAGAAAATATTGTGAAACTCTGCCAAAATCTCCAGTGTTTCATAACTTTGAAGTTCTTACCTTCAAACTTCATCAAATACCCAGTTTTCTTTGTGAACCAAAAACACCCTTTTCAAACTTCTGACCCTATATACGCATACACCTTCACCTACCCTTTTTCAAAAAGAATCTGTCCAGAATACCATCAGAGCCAAAAGCTAGCTCTCATCCACAAACTTCTCCAACAGCCAGGTAAGCACCTGCCGACCTTCATCATGCTGCTAAGCATCATCAGCTGTGCATACTCAAATAAACATAATGTGAACATCATGTTGTTGTTGTTTGTGTTCTGAGGATTTTCATACCTCAGAATGTTCTGAGCCAGTGTAGAACCTGCCTGTGACCTTGTTGGTTCTGCCATCTGAAACACTTTGACATTTGCTGGAGCTGTTCCAAATATGTTTCCTGTTTTGTGGAATAATAACAAAATTGCAGATGTTCTGATTAGTACAGGGAAAAGCCAAGTGCTGACTTTGACGTTAGCACATCTGAAGCCTGTTTTACTGTCAATAATATCAGAACTTCTGAGAGTTATTGTCTTTCCAGCAGGATCAGAACTTCTGACTTCTCCACTAACAAACTTCTGTCTTGCAGCGCAGGGGAGTCAGAACTTCTGATTTCCCCACTAACCGATTTCTGTTTTGCAGGTGCCAGAGTCAGAAGTTATGACTCGTACAGTTTAACCAAAAGGTTGATCATCTGGCAGCGGGTCTGAGTCAGAACTTCTGATGACCTCTCAGCAGTGTGCTGGCTCCCTCTCTCTCTCTCTCCCTCTATCTTGTTTTTTTGCTATTTTCTTTTTTGTCTATTTTTCTCGTTGAACCCCCCATGTACAAATGTGTACCCCCACTCCCTAATTGTTGTAATGGCGCAGGATTTTATGTTTCCACTTTTATTGC
Organism: Vicia faba; assembly: GCA_948472305.1. NCBI lineage: Eukaryota > Viridiplantae > Streptophyta > Magnoliopsida > Fabales > Fabaceae > Vicia > Vicia faba. The sequence continues at coordinate 226,538,407 of OX451741.1, forward strand.
TAGTAATTAGGATGTGTATGGCAAGATAAAATCAATGAGATAGAAAATCCTGATTCAAAGATAAACTCTTGCATGCAATAAAACACACTTGCACACTAACACCCCTAGGGTTACATCCACTTGTTGCCTTTCAAAAAAATGGGCCATGTTACGCATGCAAAGTATCTTGGTAAAACAAACAAAATCAAAAGATCATAGTCCCTCGATGACGCTTTCGAAAGTTGCCTTACAAAAAAATGATCTTAGTCCCTCAAAAGAAAAACTAAGATACTTTGCAACATTGCTATCATGGTCTATACGATGACCCGCATCCATCCCGTTAACATCCTAACACAAGATTGTCCACCAAATACAATGGTGGAACAAAATTGTTAAAAGGGTTAAAACATAGCAAAGATCTTTGAGAAATTTAGGGTAGATAGCTCTTGGTTATTTGCCAACTTGCAAAACAAAAACCCTTGCCTATTTTTTTCAAAACACACATCACAACACACTTTCAAAACAACTTTCAAAAAAACATTGAAAACTTTTCAAAAAAGATAAGTACACCTTTGTATACATTCAAACATGGATCATTACAAAGGTTGCCACCACATTGGCCTCTTTTCAAAACATTTTCAAAACCCGTACACAAAGCACCATTTCAAACAATTGAAAGCACCATTTCAAACAATTGAAAATCAAGGCAAGTTGATCTAAGCAAGTAACTAAGAGCCCATGGATAACCATGGATAGAAATGGTGCTAATACCTTCCCTTTCTATAATCTACTCCCCGAACCCAAGAAAACATCTCAAAAGGTTTTTGATGTGCTTTTTAACCTTTCCTTAGGATAAAATAAAAAGTCGGTGGCGACTCTTGCTCAACCGAAACATTTGCGAAAACAAAACGCAAAACCTCAAGTCAGTTCTCCCACCGTATCACAGTATCCCTTGTGGAGAAACGAGGAGAATATGGGGCTGCTATGTGTGTCATTAAACATCAACTGACCTTAGAACCTATAATTGACCAACTTGGCCATAGGAAGTAGTGAGATAGCCGGCCTCGGTGTAAAGCTGAGAACTGGTTGATACTCGATGCTACACTCATTGAGACCATACTCTCGAGATAGTTCCGGCTGCAAGAAAATATTACGTGAGCTGAAACCATGACCGATGGAGGATGGTCAGTGATATTGAGAACCTCCAGAACCCGGTTACTATTATTAGGACAGGTTGAAACCAACTGAACTTCAAGAGGGTAGTACCTAGACCCCATGCAAGCCTGAAACTTAATGGCTCTTGTGTGACTTGTTTGCCTTTACCATGTCTGTTACCTGCTATACCTGTTGTGTGTTTTATCATGACATCATGCATCATAACATAGCATGCATACTTCATTACCCTAACCATTTCGAAGATCGAGGGGATTTATCTTTGTTCTGTTTTGCAGATTATGGCTTCCATGCGCAGAAACATCATCCGAGTTAACTTTGTGCAAATACCTGCTCAACTCAAAGATTTAGCCTCGAGAGTTTCTGATACTTCTTCATTCATTAGGAGACATGGTCAGCTCCTTAGCTTGGTTACCTCAAGGTTTGATAAGCAGATGATGAGTGTGCTTTTCCAGTTCTTTGATCTGATGCATCATTGCTTCACTTTCCCAGATTATCAGCTAGTCCCCGCTATGGAAGAGTTTTCTCACTTATTGGGCATATCCATCCTTGAGCAGATTCCCTTCACAGGTTTGGAAGAGACTCCTAGACCAGAGGACATTGCTTCAGCTTTACATCTAAAAAGGGATGATTTGGTATCTAACTGGGAGACGCGAAGCGGGGTTGAAGGTTTCTTAGCCAAGTTTCTAATAGATCAAGCTCAACTGTTCTGGGATAATTTGGACTTTCAGGCTTTCAAAGACATCTCGGCTCTCCTTATCTACGGTTTGGTTCTCTTCCCGAATCCAAATTCCTTCATATATGTGAATGCTGTTAAGATCTTCCTGTCTCGCAATCCTGTGCCTACTCTTCTGGGTGATATCTTGCATGCCCTCTATACTCGTATTGTGCGTAGAAGAGGGACTCTCATGTGTTGCATGCCGCTGTTGGAGAGGTGGTTTATTTCGCACCTTCCAAAGTCTATGTTAAAGAATGAGGAAGGTTTAGGATGGTCTTACAGGATAATGTCCCTTGCCCATACAGACATTCTTTGGAATTCTAAGGCTATGGAAAGTATTGCTGTCATTGATCGATGTGGGGGATACCCTAATGTCCCGTTGCTTGGAACCAGAGGGGGAATAACCTACAGTCCTTGTTTAGCTTTACGACAGTTTGGTCGTGCCCGGAGAGACGGTCCTCATGAGCTACTTCTTATAGATATTGCATTTGACTATAAGGGGGACGTTGACGAGCATCGCCGAAGGTTTATACGAGCTTGGGGCATGGTGAACAGGTCTGACCCTCAAGAGCTAGGACCAAAGACTTCTCTCCCTATGCAACCTTATCTCCAGTGGGTCCGAGCTCGAGCCCAGAAGCTTGGGATGCCTTATGAAGCTGTGTTGCCAGTGATTGTAGAGCCTACCAATGAAGAGGGTGTTCCTTATACGGTCCTTTATCCCTACATGCCCACTGATCTTGGGGCATTGAAGAGATCCTGGATTCAGCTGAAGGAGGAAAGGGATACCTATCGATAGAAGTACCATGAGCAAGAGAGGAAGATCTTGAAGCTCACCAGGCAACTTGAGAATGAAAGGACGATTAATGACTACGTCAGCACGAAGGGGAAGCGTCCATGGGATTTCTGATTTTTGCTTTTTTAGTTTAGATTTGTTTTTCATTTACTTCGTTGTAACGCCTCAAAGGCATTGTTGAACCTTTTTACAAGTTAATCTAATAAAGTTTGTTTTATTTTTGTTTTACAAATTTAAATCTCCCAAAGTCTTTGAAATCATTACACACGCATCCCATTATCATGCACATCATTACAGGTATCATTACAGGTTTCTCATCTCCTTCGCTGTTTATTTTAGCACGAAATGTCTTCTGAAATACCTACCGATCAAGCCATTAAAGCTCTTCAGGCACAAAATGCCCAATTCCAAGAGATGTTCTTGAACTTGGCTAAAGGGCAAGAGGATTTGAAAACTCTCATCCTGAAGGAGAAGAAGAAGAAGAAGAAGAAGGTGGTTCTTATGAATATGGGTAACAGATTTGGGAATAGGTTGCGACAGGAAGCTGATCTGTCTCTTTCATCCAAAGGAGAGGAGAACAAAGAGGAAGAAAAAGTCCCAGTCCTGTGGTATCTGATAATGATACTGATTTTGATGATGAACAGTATCCTCCTGTTGAGGATAGGTACAAACAACTCGAAAACCGTCTGAGCGCTATGGAGATTCAGAAGATCCCTGGTTTGGATTTCAGAGATTTGGGACTAGCATCTGGGGTGGTGATCCCTCATAAGTTCAAGGCTCCAAATTTTGCCAAGTACGATGGAGTATCCTGTCCAAAACTCCATCTTCGCTCGTACATCAGAAAAATACAACCTTACACTGCCGATAGAAATTTATGGGTGCATTTCTTTCAAGATAGTCTGTCAGGGGCTCAACTTGAATGGTTTTATCAATTGGAAGGAGCTAATGTCCGAAACTGGGAGGACCTTACTGCTGCTTTCTACAGGCAGTACCAGTATAACGCCGACTTTGATCCCACTCGTACTCAGCTTCAGGGTATGTCTATGGGTGCAAGTGAAGGTTTTAAGGACTATGCTCAGAAGTGGAGAGATCTGGCTGGAAGAGTCCAACCCCCTTTGTCTGATAGGGAGTTGGTGGATATGTTTCTAGGGACGTTGTCTGGTCCATTTTTCAATCACCTGATCGACAGTTCATCATATGGGTTTACTGAATTGATTTTGACTAGGGAGAGAGTAGAAGCTGGTATCCGGAGTGGTAAGATACAAAAAGGTACTTCATCAAGTGTAGAAAAGAAGCCTTTCACTGGTAAGAAAGAAGCTAGTGCAGTCTACGGTTCGAGGAGCCAAAGCAGACCTGAACGCCGTCAAGCAGTAAATACGGTAGTAATATCAAGACCCACCGTTGCCCCACAATGCAACAGTCAACAAAGAATGGAGAGACCACAGAGACAGTACACTCGGCTTAATATGACTTTGTCTCAAATTCTACCGTAATTGTTGAAGACCAACCTGGTAACTCTGAGGGAAGCCCCAAAGAACCCAACACCACATCTCCGCTATATAATCCAAACGCCCGCTGTGCCTATCACTCTGATAGTCCGGGTTATGATACGAACAACTGCTGGGCCTTAAAGAATAAGGTACAAGATTTGATCGAAGCTAAAGAGATTGAGTCTGACGCTCCAGAGAAACCCAACGTTATAACTGCTCCCATTCCCAAGCATGATCAGGGAGTAAATGCAATTGAAGATGGTGAAGAAGATTTAGATATCGACAACTGGATCTACCCTACAACCAATGGTGGCTTGAACAACTGGATGGCGAAATACTTCGTGCCCGTTTCTTTTATTACACAGTAATAGACTTTTGTTTTGAGATTTGTAACAGACAATTTGAAACTTTATGGCCCGGTGCCTTGCCCGAGGCACTTTGGCTTTGTTTGTGAGGGCTTATTATTTGTCATTTTCATATATCATCAATAAAGCATTAGACGTTTTCTTGCATTAAAAATTTTGCGCTCCTTGTTTTTCCTTTCTATCTCGCACTTTATCAAAACAGCTATTGTCTTACACACACTCACATATCATAATGCAGATCCACATCCACTCTGGATCCCATTGATAACGACTCTGCTACTGCCAGTTATGACTTCGAAAATCCGATCAACCAAGCCGAGGACGAAGGTGAGGATGATTGTGAGGTGCCTGGGGAACTTTCTAGACTGTTACTACAGGAAGAGAGGGCCATACAACCTCATGAAGAGCCAGTGGAATTAGTAAATTTGGGTACAGAGGAAGACAAGAAAGAGGTCAAGATAGGTGCAAATCTGGAGCCTAGTGTCAAGCAACGGTTGATACAGATGCTACACGACTATGTTGAGATCTTCGCTTGGTCTTATGAAGATATGCCTGGTTTAGACACTGATATTGTGGTACACCTCCTGCCAACCAAAGAAGACTACCCTTCGGTAAAGCAGAAGGTTCACCGTATGCGCCCCGAGATGTCTGAGAAAATCAAAGCTGAAGTCATGAAACAGTTTAACGCCGGATTTCTAGCTGTTACTTCTTATCCACAGTGGGTTGCCAATGTTGTTCCGGTGCCGAAGAAGGATGGTAAGGTACGGATGTGTGTGGACTATAGGGATCTCAATAGGGCGAGCCCCAAAGATGATTTCCCACTGCCTCACATCGATGTTCTGGTCGACAACACCGTGCAGCATAAGGTCTTCTCCTTTATGGATGGTTTTTCTGGTTACAATCAGATTAAGATGGCTCCCTAGGACATGGAGAATATAACCTTCGTTACACAGTGGGGCACTTTTTGTTACAAGGTAATGCCTTTCGGGTTGAAGAATGATGGGGAAACTTATCAACGCGCCATGGTCGCTTTGTTCCACGACATGATTCACCATGAGATTGAGGTTTACGTTGATGACATGATTGCAAGGTCCCATACTGAAGAAGAACACCTTGACCATCTCCAAAAACTGTTCGACAGGTTGAAGATGTACAAGCTGAGGTTAAACCCAAACAAGTGCACCTTCGGGGTAAGGTCTGGTAAGTTGCTAGGCTTCGTCGTTAGTGATAAGGGTATTCAAGTGGATCCTGCAAAGGTGAAGGCTATACAGGAGATGCCAGCTCCCCGAACAGAAAAGGAAGTTAGAGACTTTTTGGGACGTCTGAACTACATCGCCTGATTCATTTCACATCTGACTGCTACTTGTGAGCCAATCTTCAAGCTGCTGAAGAAAGATCAAGTAGTAAAATGGAATGATGAATGTCAGACCGCTTTCGAAAGGATCAAGGAATACCTCCAAGAGCCACCTATTTTGATGCCTCCAATTGAAGGAAGACCTTTGATCCTATACTTGACAGTGCTGGACAATTCAATGGGGTGCGTGCTGGGGCAGCATGACGAGTCTGGCCGAAAAGAGCATGCTATTTACTATCTTAGAAAAAAGTTTACCGACTGCGAGACCCGATACTCGTTGCTCGAGAAAACTTGCTGCACTTTGGCATGGGCTGCTCGCCGGCTGAGACAGTATATGCTGACTCACACTACCCTATTGATATCAAAAATGGATCCAATCAAGTATATCTTTGAAAAGCCTGCCTTGTCCGGAAGAATAGCAAGATGGAAGATGATCTTAGCTGAGTATGACATCTAATACACAACCCAAAAGGAAATTAAGGGGAGTGTATTAGCAGATCATTTGGCGCATCAGGCCGTGGATGATTACCAATCCATGAATTTCAAGCTCCCGGATAAGAACATCATGTTGGTGATCGACTGTGAAGAACCTGGACTGGATGAAGGACCTGAGGAAGGATCCTGATGGTCTATGTATTTTGATGGAGCCTCAAACGCGTTGGGTAATGGCATTGGCGCCGTGATCATATCTCCTGAAGGTTTTCATACTCCATTCACCGCCCGATTATGTTTTAACTACACCAACAATATGGCGGAGTATGAAGCATGTATCCTAGGTCTTCAAGCTGCTATTGACCTGAGGATTAAGTTCTTAAGTGTATTCGGAGATTCTGCTCTAGTTATTAGTCAGATCAAAGGCGAGTGGGATACGAAACACCCAAATCTTATTCCTTATAAAGAGTATGTACTGACATTGCTTCCGCACTTTGAGGAGATAACCTTTGAACACTTCCCAAGAGAAGAGAACTAGTTAGCGGACGCGCTAGCTACCATGTCTTCTATGTTCAAGATCATGTGGGATAATGAAGCTCCCCGGATTACCATTGAGAGGTTGGACGAACCTGCACATTGCTGTGACATTGAGACTGAAGAGGTAGCAGATAAACCCTGGTTTCATGAGGTAAAGAGGTATCTTGAGGCTTAAGAGTACCCCGAGGGTGCATCTGTTAATGATAAGAAGTTTCTGAGGAGGTTCGCTGCGAAATTCTTCATCAGTAATGGTATTCTTTACAAGCGTAACCATGATTCAACCTTGCTGCAATGTATGGACAAGAACGAGGCAGAAAGGATTATGATAGAGATACATGAAGGTACTTTCGGAACTCATTCCAGTGGACATACCATGGCAAAGAAAATCCTACGGGCAGGATATTACTGGTCTACTATGGAAGCCGACTATTATCAGCATTCTCGGACCTGTCATAAGTGCCAAGTCTATGCTGATAAGGTGCATGTACCTCCAATTCCTCTGAATGTCTTGACAGCTCCTTGGCCTTTTGCAATGTGGGGCATCGATATGATTGGCGAGATCAGACCTACTTCGTCTAACGGACATTGTTTCATTCTGGTAGCTATTGATTATTTCACGAAGTGGGTTGAGGCAGCTTCCTTTGCTACAATAACCAAGAACGTCGTGGCGCAGTTCGTCCGACACAATTTGATCTGTCGATACGGTATATCAGAGAGGATCATTACGGACAATGGTATGAATCTCAACAATACAATGATCATCGAGCTCTGCAAACAGTTTAAGATACAGCATCACAACTCTTCTCCTTATTGGCCGAAGATGAATGAGGCTGTTGAAGCGGCTAATAAGAATATCAAGAAGATTGTGCAGAAGATGACAGTGACTTACAAAGACTTGCATGAGATGTTACCATTCGCTCTTCATGGATACCGTACCTCAGCATGGACTTTGACAGGGGCAACACCCTACTCTTTGGTGTATGGCATGGATGAAGTCTTACCCATTGAAGTCCAGATACCCTCTCTTAGGATTATGAAAGATGCGGGTTTGAGCAAAGATGACTGGATCCAGACCCGGCTTGATCAGCTGAACTTAATCGATGAAAAGAGACTTACTGATATTTGTCATGGTCATACGTATCAAAAGCGGATGATCAAGGCATTTAACAAGAAAGTTAGACGACAAGAATATCAAGTCGGGGATCTGGTGATCAAACGCATCATCCTGCCACAAGGTGATCCCATGGGAAAATGGACCCCTACGTACGAAGGGCCATTTGTGGTTAAGAACATTTTCTCAGGAGGAGCTATGATTCTAACCACCATGGATGGTGATGACCTTCCTCACCCCGTCAATGCAGACATAGTGAAAAAATACTACGCATAATCAAAGACCCGCTAGGTCGACTGGCCTAGGCAAAAATAAGGGCTTCCCGGCGAACCAAAAGGGTTCGGGCAAAAATAAGGGATGAAAATGTAAAAAATCTGTACACCCGGCAAGTCGAAAACCTGAAAAGGCGGCTTGGGAAAAAAAGGGTATCCCGATGGACTGAAAACCCGAAATGGCGGTCTAGGAAAAAATTAGGGATCAAAGCGTAACACTATGTCTCATTGGATCATCTTGCAACCAGACTTCGGTATCGACTATCAAGCTCGGACGGCACCGATCAATCTGATCTACCTTCAACCAAGTAGCAAAGTGATGAGACGCTCGAAGATATAAAGGCAATAGCAGAGTTGGAACCCAATGGGATTGTTCACATAGCTGTTTTTCTTTGTTTTTCACAAATTGTATAATTTCTATCTTTCGGAGGTGTTCTCTTACTAGGACGCCAGCCTCTTGTACAAAACGCCTATTACAGGCCAACTTCAAGAATCAATACAATTCACTTTATAATAAATTTCAAAAATTGTTTTTCTTTTTCTGTTTTGTTTTGCAAGAACGTCCAATGATTCATTTTTTATATATGCATTTGAAAATAATTGTTGCTCATAAATATTTACATACGAAACAAAAGACGATTACTCATAATTCTAGGAACATGGGCAAACAAGAAATGTCCAAACCTTACAGTTTCTCTACCCACCAGGTATAGGGATAGACTCGGCTTGAGAAAATGACTAAAAGTGCATACACTCTCCGCAGAGTAGGAAATGCCCGAAAACATTGGTGTTAATTCTCCCCAAGCAGAGTTCATCTATCACCAGCAATGGAGGGCTATCCCCAGTGGAGTTTATTTCTTCCACGGATAGGAACTCAATCCCCAACAGGGTGTATTATCGCCAACAACAGTAATTCATCCCCAGCCAAGGTTATTTCTCTAAATCAACAGATCTTCTAGCAGAGTATCTCTTCCCCACAGAGTCACTTTCTCGCCGGTTTATTCTCCAGCAGAGTTATTTTCCCGCCAGTTTATTCTCAAATCATCTTTGATCGTTATCCCCAGCGAGGACGAAGAATTCAACTCTTTATATTCTCCAGCAGCAGTCCGGGATTTATTTCCCCCAGCTAGAGAATATCATAAAAACATTGCATATCCATATATCATGGCATACACATACGCATCATACAGCACGGTCCCATTTATTTTGAGAACATCATTGCTCAATACATTTCATGCATCATGACATTACATACGACTAACTCTTTACCTTTCAGGGAAAGGTATAATCTAAATTCTCACAAGTTTTCTCTGGTTCATTCAAATCAATGCTAAAAGATTTCTATTCCAGTTCAAGCTATGAAGCTCGAGTCCGACCAGATAGTATCTTGATTTCTCCATCATATTGTGAATCCCGGAGAATGACCGGATAACAGTATCAAAATACCGCGAAGCCTGGAATCGACCAGATAGTGGTTTATCATTAAGCTATGAAGCCCGGATTCAACCGGATAATAGTTTAATCCCTAGCAAGTTATTGTGAAGCCTGGATTACGACCATATAGCAATACAAGACACCATGAAGCCTGGACTCGACCAGATAATGGTATAAGACGTTGTGAAGCCTGGATTACGACCAGATAGCAGCCAAGAATACTACGAAGCATGGTGTCGACCAGATAGTGGTATATCTTTAATGTAAGTTATGAAGCCCGAATTCGACCGGATAATATCTTGATTTCTCCGAACACCATGAAGCCTGGATTCGACCAGATAATGGTATAAGACATCGTGAAGCCTGGATTATGACCAGATAGCGGTAAAAGACACTGAAGCCTGGATTACGACCATATAACAGTAAGGGACACTGCGAAGCTTGAATTTCGACCAAATAGCAGTTTACCCGGCTAATTACTATGAAGCCTGGAGTCGACCAAATATTAGTAGGCCTTAAAATCAAATGGAAGCCCGGATGCGACTGGATAACCACTTGATTTCTTCTGAAGCCTGGAGTACGACCAGATAAGAAGTAAGGTATTGTGAAGCCTGAAATCGACCAGATAGCAGTATATGACACCATGAAGCCTGGATTCGACCAGATAATAGTATGAAACATCGTGAAGCCTGGATTACGACCAGATAGCGGTAAAAGGACTGAAGCCTGGAATCGACCAGATAACAGTATGGGACACTGCGAAGCTTGGGTTTCGACCAAATAGCAGTTTACCTAGACAATTACTAAGAAGCTGTAGTTGTTTAGGTATTGGCTTGCATTTTTGGTAAAACCCAAGTGTATGTGTGAATGTCATGACTGATGTCATAACATTCTAGTTTAGTTTGTACTGATTCATTAGGTACCTTTGCAGAAAAATATTGTCATTCAGGTACTGATGTTTATAAGTGTGTATCTGAGCATTTTGCAAAATGATCACATTTTGCTAAATCAGTAGACAGTTTTCTCAGATGTCATAACAGATGTTAAGACATCCTGTTCTGAACTAACAGGTTTGCAGGTTGGGTAATTCTGAGTTTTTTCAGGAAAATAAACTCAGTCTTTCCAGAACAGAATCCTGCGTTTTCTGAGGGGTAACCTAGCTCAACCCTAACCTGGTTAATAAAGTCCTGTGACCTAGTCTTAAGGTCAAACGGAATTAACCCTAGGTTTTTGTGGAAACCCTAACTGAAGTTGCAGCTGCTATATATTCAACAGAGCTGCTGTTTTGCAAGTAATCCCTTTTTGATCAGAAGATCATTTGTAATCTGTATAGGTTTAATTATTGTACTCCAAGCAATTATCATTGTGATAAGTGACTTGGAATAGGTTTTTAATTGTAAGGGTTGTGTAGCACTCAAAGCTTTGAAGCAAGAGTGTTTGAATGTTCCTTGACTAAAGCTGTGAAGCAGAGTCAAGTTAGTTGTGTGCATCACTCAAAGCTGTGAAGCAAGAGTGATTGTGTTGCTTGATTAAAAAGCTGTGAAGCTTAATCAAGTGTTTGTTTTTGAAGAGTGTCTTCATAAAATCATTAGTCAAATTGTTTTATGTATCACTGCTGTGATTGAGGGGGAGTGAGTAGGAACTCAGGTTTAAGTTGTACTTAGATTGAAATTGCATTGGGTAGGTCTTAAGTGAAGGAGATAAATTGGTTGGTTTATTCCTGAATTAACATCGCTTATAGTGGATTTCCTCCCTGGCTTGGTAGCCCCCAGAGTAGGTGTTGTTGCACACTGAACTGGGTAAACAATTGACTGTGTTCTTTATTGTTTTTGTATTTACTGTCATATAGTAAGTCAGATACGGTGTCATAACATTGAACGTGACATTGAGTATCTGCAGCCAGAATTTCAATTGGCATCAGAGCAGGCACCCTGCCTGTATTACTGGGTGAGATCTAGGGATATCACTTTCTGGCACTATGGACAAAGAAGGAGTTTTTGGAAATAGACCACCCATTCTGGATGGAACTAATTATGACTACTGGAAACCTCGTATGATTGCCTTCCTAAAATCTCTGGACAAAAAGGCTTGGAGAGCTGCTGACAAAGGATGGATCCATCCCACCATAACTGAGAAAGATGGGACAATCAGTCTGAAGCCTGAGGAAGATTGGAGTAAAGAAGAAGATGAGTTAGCCCTGGGAAATTCCAAAGCTTTAAATGCCTTGTTCAATGGAATTGATAGAAACATTTTCAGACTAGTACATCAATATGAACTGGCCAAGGAAGTTTGGGACACTCTCAAAACTACTCATGAGGGCACTTCCAAAGTAAAAATGTCAAGGCTTCAGATGTTGACTACCAAGTTTGAGAATCTAAAAATGATGGAAGATGAAACCATTCATGAGTTTCACATGAACATCTTGGAGATTGCCAATACCTCAGGAGCACTGGGAGAAAAGATGTCAGAAGAAAAACTGGTGAGGAAAATTCTCAGATCCTTGCCCAAAAGATTTGTAATGAAGGTAACTGCCATAGAGGAAGCCCAGGACATTAGCAAGTTGAAAGTGGATGAACTTATTGGGTCTCTTCAGACTTTTGAGATGGGGATCACTGATAATGGTGACAAGAAGAACAAAAGCATAGCACTTGTATCCAACACTGATGTTGAAAACAAAGAGGATGAAGAAGAAAATATTTCAGAAGCTATTGCCATGCTTGGAAGACAGTTCAACAAGCTCATCAAAAGAATGGATCCAAAGTCAAGGTCTAATGTTCATAACATTCCCTCTGACATTGACAGTTCTAGCAGAAGACCAAGGTCAGAAGAAAAGGGAAACCAAGGCAGAGGTATTCAATGCCATGGATGTGAAGGATATGGACATATTCGAGCTGAATGTCCTACCTTTCTTAAGAAACAAAAGAAAGGAATGACTGTTACTTGGTCTGACTATGATTCAGAAAGTAATTCTGAAGAAGAATCTGCCAAACTAGTTACTGCTCTAACTAGTGTTTGTGCTTCTGAAAGTGACACTAGTGATGAAGAAGTGACATTTGAAGAACTGGCTGATACCTACAAGAAATTGTGTATCAGAAGTGCTGAAGTCTGTGTGCAGAATGAGAAACAATCAAAACTCATTATAAAGCTGGAGGCTGAAAAAAGGGCAGATCTTGAAACTATAAGTCACCTAGAAGAGGAAGTTCAATTACTGAACTCACAACTGAACCAAATGACAAAATCTGTCAAGATGTTGACCAATGGATCAGATAAATTGGAAGAGATCCTTCAAGTTGGACAAAATGTGGGAAACAAATCTGGTCTAGGATTTGTGGAAGCTAAGAAATCTGGTGCAGACAAGAAGATCAGGCATGTTAAACAATTGTCAAAGCAGATGTCTCAACACAACTCTCAACATCAGAAATACATGAAGAAAAAATACCAAAGATGGAGATGTCATCATTGTGGGAGGTATGGACACATAAAGCCCTTCTGCTTCAAATTGCATGGATACCCTAATCAAAACTCAGGTGCTAAACCTAAGCCAAAAAGGGTACCACATACTCCTCATTGGAAGAAAAAGGCTACTGCCCTGATAGCCCATACTTCCCTGAGAGTGTCTGCAAAGGAAGGCTGGTACTTTGACAGTTGATGTTCCAGACACATGACTGGAATCAAAAATCTCCTAGCTAATGTTAAGCCTCACACCACCAGTTTTGTGACCTTTGGAGATGGTGCTAAAGGTGAAGTCAAAGGAGTTGGTAATTTGGACTGCACTGGAGTTCCAAGTCTGAATAAAGTACTGCTGGTAGAAGGGTTGACTGCTAATCTCATTAGCATCAGTCAACTATGTGATCTAGGATTCAAGGTCAACTTCTCAAAATCTGAATGTCTAGTAATTAATGAAAAACTAGAAGTTGTAATGAGAGGAATCAGATCCAAAGATAACTGCTACTTGTGGCAGCCTGAGAACACTGATATCTCCACTATGTGTCCAATTACCAAAGAAGAAAAAGAGATGAAACTGTGGCAGCATAAGCTTGCTCCTCTTCATCTAAGAAGAATGAAAAGAGCTATTTCTATGGAAGCAGTCAGAAGAACTCCAAAACTACAGGTTGATAATGTCTGTGATGTGGCAAATAAACTTGAAGAAGGATGTGTTGTCAGAACCATAAGTTATCTTGACAAGGATGTTGGAAATAACAAGTCTAATAAATTCTGTTTCCCTGAAGAAATGAGGCTTGAAGTCTCCTCTCCTATAACTCTCCATCAAAATGGACTGGACAAAAAGAAAATTAGTCAAGAATCAACCAGAACTATGATTCATATCAAAAGAATGCCTTCCCAACTCTGTGCGGAAATAGTTGCTGCTAGGAAAAACTGTTCTCAAAATATCTGGTCAAAACAGATGCTCACTAAGTATAATGTCTCACAAGATGTTGTGACATTGTGTTGTGACAATCTGAATACAATCAATATTTCCTTGAACCCTATTCAGCATAACAGGAACAATCACATTGACTCTATAGAGAAGAAGTCATTTAAACTGGAACATAGTTTCTTTAAGCTTCAGCTGACTGATTCTTCTACCAAGGCTCTTGTTGGAAATAAACTTGAAAATTTGAGGGGCAGGTTGGGTATTTACCAACATGAGAAATTATAGCAATTAATTTTGCTTAAAACAAAGGTTGAAGGAGTTAATTTTATTAAGTCTATCTTTAGTGGGTTAATCATATGCTTACCCAATTCTTTCAAAATCCTTAAGAAGTTGAAAAGACTCCCTTTTGCCTCCTACCTCTCTCGTCCTTGCAACCTGTTTCCTCCTCTCAATCAAAGTTTTTTCTCAAATTGCTACCGTTACTCAAAGTCAATCAAAATGTCTCAGACATCGTCTTCAACCAAGGCGACTTCATCATCCTCATCATCTTCATCATCTGACCAAGACTCTAGAGCAATCACCACATGCATAGAATCTGAAGTTCTTGAGGTCACTCCTCTCAGAGAGATGGCAACTGACCCAGCCAAAGTCAAAAAGCTAAGAACTAGACATGCAGGAAGAGCTCAAGCTGCAGCCTCTGGTAATCCTTCTCATCCTTCTTCTTCTGTACTAAATAGAGAAGGAACAGTTCAAGTTCATCAAGCTATTGCTAGGCTTGTTACTAGTATACTGAGCGGAAACCAACCTGTACCGGGGATTTTTGTCCCTTTAAATCAATCAGAAAGCCCAAATATGGAAGTCTCTGAGAATGTAGATGTCACTGAGAATGTTGTGACACAAAAAGACAACATTCAGAACCCTTCAGAAAAGGCTGCTGATCCACCTATCATTGATGTGGATGAGGATTACTCAGATAATGATCTGATTGCTAATGTGAACCCTAGCATAGCCAGGAGATTGATGAAAAGAAAGAGTAATCAAAATGATGCAAAATGTGTGTCCAAAGATAATCCTGCTGCTAAGAAATCCAAGGCTGAAGGCATGGCTGAGAAAAGTATTCAGACAAAAGGGAAGAAGGCCCAGGTACATATTGCTAGACAACCAATCTCTAAGAAGAGAAAAGAACCTGAATCTTCTGATTCTGATGAGGAATCAGAATTTGAGATTGATGTTGAAGAAACTCCTATCAGAAGGAAGCTCCCCTCCAGCAAAATTGCTAGAGTACCTGAAGTCCCAACAGACAATATCTCTTTTCATCATCCTGACAATGCAAACAGATGGAAGTATGTTTGCTTAAAAAGAATAGCTTTAGAAAGAGAACTCAACAATGATGCCTTGGAGTGCAAAGACATCATGGACCTGATCAAGAATGCTGGACTGATGAAGACAGTGACAAAATTTAACAAGTGTTATGAAAATCTTGTCAAGGAGTTTGTAGTGAACTTGTCTAATGATTGTGCTGATGGAAGGTCAGCTGACTTTGAAAGTGTTTTTGTTAGAGGAAGAAGGGTCAAGTTCTCTCCATCAGAAATTAACAAATTTCTTGGAAGAACAAATGAGGATTGTCCTGATCTGGAGGCCACTGACAATGAAGTTTGTCAAACCATCACAGCCAGGCAAGTGAAGTTCTGGCCCTTGAAAGGCAAGCTGAATGCCAGCAAACTCAGCATGAAATTTGCCATCCTGCATAAAATAGGTGCAGCCAACTGGGTGCCTACAAATCATAAATCAACTATCTCCACAGGATTGGGGAGATTTATTTATGCTGTGGGAACCAAGACTGCTTTTGACTATGGCAGGTACATCTTTGAACAAACTTTAAAGCATGCTGGTAGTTATGCTATCAAAGGACCAATAGCCTTTCCCTCCCTCCTTTGTGGAATTATCCTTGCACAATACCCTGATATCCTTGTGGCAAGAGATACAGTCTGCAAAAGAGCTCCTGCCCTTGGCTTGCACTACAAACTGTTTCAGGGATCTCATGCTCCAGATATTGTCATAACATCAGCTGAGACATCGTCTGTGAAGACCAAGTCCAAGACATCAGATGTCATAGCTGTTTTAAAAGAGACTTGCAAAGAGCTGGATACTAGGAAAAAGACCCTAGAAATCCTAATTGCCAGGCTAGAAAAGGAGGAAGCTGAAGAAAACAGAAGGGAAGAAGGTGTAGAAGCTGAAGGTCATCTCAACATTGAAGAAACTAGCTCCTCTGAGTCTGATGACAGTGCTCGAAGGCTGGTTGCTGTTTGGTGGTGTTGCTGGTTGGTGCTGATATCTGGTGGAGTTTGGAAGTGTGTTTTGTTTTGTTGCTCTTATTATCTTTTTGGATAACTGTATAATCTTTATGAACATGTATCTTTGGCCCATTTGTGGCTAAAGAGGGGGAGAATATTTTGGTACTTACTTAATTAGTACTTGCTCAATTAGATATTCTATTTTTCTGCAGTAACTTATTTCTGCTGCTGTCTATCTCTGATTGCTTAGGGTCTTTAGCCAAAAATCTGCCAAAGGGGGAGTTTGTAGTTGTTTAGGTATTGGCTTGCATTTTTGGTAAAACCCAAGTGTATGTGTGAATGTCATGACTGATGTCATAACATTCTAGTTTAGTTTGTACTGATTCATTAGGTACCTTTGCAGAAAAATATTGTCATTCAGGTACTGATGTTTATAAGTGTGTATCTGAGCATTTTGCAAAATGATCACATTTTGCTAAATCAGTAGACAGTTTTCTCAGATGTCATAACAGATGTTAAGACATCCTGTTTTGAACTAACAGGTTTGCAGGTTGGGTAATTCTGAGTTTTTTCAGGAAAATAAACTCAGTCTTTCCAGAACAGAATCCTGCGTTTTCTGAGGGGTAACCTAGCTCAACCCTAACCTGGTTAATAAAGTCCTGTGACCTAGTCTTAAGGTCAAACGGAATTAACCCTAGGTTTTTGTGGAAACCCTAACTGAAGTTGCAGCTGCTATATATTCAACAGAGCTGCTGTTTTGCAAGTAATCCCTTTTTGATCAGAAGATCATTTGTAATCTGTATAGGTTTAATTATTGTACTCCAAGCAATTATCATTGTGATAAGTGACTTGGAATAGGTTTTTAATTGTAAGGGTTGTGTAGCACTCAAAGCTTTGAAGCAAGAGTGTTTGAATGTTCCTTGACTAAAGCTGTGAAGCAGAGTCAAGTTAGTTGTGTGCATCACTCAAAGCTGTGAAGCAAGAGTGATTGTGTTGCTTGATTAAAAAGCTGTGAAGCTTAATCAAGTGTTTGTTTTTGAAGAGTGTCTTCATAAAATCATTAGTCAAATTGTTTTATGTATCACTGCTGTGATTGAGGGGGAGTGAGTAGGAACTCAGGTTTAAGTTGTACTTAGATTGAAATTGCATTGGGTAGGTCTTAAGTGAAGGAGATAAACTGGTTGGTTTATTCTTGAATTAACATCTCTTATAGTGGATTTCCTCCCTGGCTTGGTAGCCCCCAGAGTAGGTGTTGTTGCACACTGAACTGGGTAAACAATTGACTGTGTTCTTTATTGTTTTTGTATTTACTGTCATATAGTAAGTCAGATACGGTGTCATAACATTGAACGTGACATTGAGTATCTGCAGCCATAATTTCAGAAGCCCAGAATCGACCAAATATTAGTGTGTCCTAAATTCAAGTTGAAGCCCGGATGCGACCGGATAATAACTTATTTCCTTCTGAAGCCTGGAGTACGACCAGATAAGAATTGAGAAATTGCAAAGCCTGGAAGACGACCATATAGCAAGTTAAATCTCATCTCCCCGTTAAGTCACTGTAAAGCCTGGAGCACGACTAGATAACAGTCGATCTTATCACTATGAAGCCTGGATCACGACCAGATAATAGTTCATTTTCACCTCTTCGACCAAGAGACGATTCCCTAGTAGAATAACGGACGGCCGAAGAGCTTAGAATAAGAAAGGTGTACAGGCTGCAAAAAGCCTTGTATGGATTGAAACAAGCTCCAAGAGCTTGGAATAAGAAAATTGATAGTTTCCTAAGGGAGAAGGAATTTATGAAGTGCACAACTGAACATGGAGTATATGTAAGAAGAAGCAATAGTGAATTTCTTATACTATGTCTCTATGTCGATGATTTGTTGATAACAGGTAGCTACAAAAGTGAGATCGAAGACTTCAAAGGTGATCTCAGCAAGGAATTTGAAATGTCTGATCTATGTGAGATTTCATATTTCCTTGGCATCGAATTCTACAAGAGCAGTAGAGATTTAATGATGCATCAAAGAAGATATGCAGGAGAAATTCTCAAGAGATTTGAGATGGAAAAATGCAACTCAACTTCGATACCTGCAGAACCAAGACTGCAACTGTCAAAAGATGCAGATGAAGATGATGTAGACCCAACCCAATACAGAAGAATTATTGGGTCATTGAGATACCTTTGTCATACAAGGCCTGACTTATCATATAGAATTTTTTTTATTAATAACCATGTATTAAAAAAATATTTCGCAAATAACCGGGTTTCGGAAAAAATTACGCAAATAACCATGTTTCAGATGGCTCCACAAAGGAGGAGCCATCTCATTTGGCGCATGCTCCTAGGGTTTTGCCCTAGGAGCCATCTCATTTGGCGCCTCCCTTGGCTTTTAGCCAAGTGAGATGGCACATGCTCCTTAAAAAGGAGAGGAGGCGCCATCTCACTTGGCGCCTAGGGCAAAACTAGGGTTTTTTGCTGTTTTATAAATAATTCGTCCGTTTCTTTGAAATTTCTCACACTTTCTCGCACTGTATTTTTATTTTGTACTCCCTTATTTACGTAATGACGTCGCCTATGATTTTTAGCAGAGATGGTTACGTTATATTCTCTGCCACGAAACCTGCGATGAAAATGAAATTCTGGCACATTCACTCCATGGAGCGTCTGAAGCGGGAGTTGATGCAGTGGCTAGATGGAGACATCGCCGAGGGGGAAAAATTCGAAGGATCCAGCGAAAACGAACAACAACCTCGCATGCGACAGGAAGACCTAATGTGTGGTTGGAGGAAGTCAAAACAGACAGTGATGTAATGCTGATGATGCATGGGTCAGATGAAATTGTGTTAACAGTTGTAATTTCCTAGATTGAATATTGTTAATCATTGTTGTACGCGAAAACCCTAATGTAATTTCCTATATTGAATTTCTTAAATTGTGTGAACAGTTTTATTAACAGAAAACCCATAATGTTTACAACACAAATATTGAAAAGATTTATTGTATTACAAAATTTATGTGGTCGAGCCAGACGCCCGATTCGGACAGTTTTTGCGATTGTGTCCGACCTGACGGCATAAACCACACTTTCTTTCCAACCTGTCAAGATCGTCCATTTCTGTTGTTATGCGCCTGCTTTTGGGATGACCCTTCTTGTTCCTTCGCATTTGGTCATTGTGCCAAACTATATCACCGTTGTATTCAGGCCAATAGTCCGGTTTTGCCACCAAAGGAAAGTTGTTGTTGTAAACAGTGAGCAACGTTTCAGATTTATAAACGTTTGAGAGCAGTTGAAGCGCGTCTTGATGGGTATGAGCACAAGCGGCAATGACATGAGAGCAAGGCATACGAAAAGCTTGAAACCTGCCACAATCGCACCATTGAGAAGGTAAAATGACCCTGTATTCTTGTCTTGCCAGGCCTTCATTATGGTCAATTGTCTCTTTCACAATGAAGTTGTGGCTATGGCGGTCAAACCGTGTAACCATGTGAGTGTTGGCTTTAGCACTTTCAGCCTTAATGTATTTCATACAGCTTTCACTCCATAGTTGTCCTGATTGCAAGACCGCATACCACATTTCACCTCTTTTGGCAAATAACGCAGCCATCCTAAAATACGTGGATTTCACCAAGGCAGTGATGGGGAGGTTTCGTATGCCCTTGAATACCCCATTCATTGATTCAATAAGATTTGTTGTCATATGCCCCCATCTTTGGCCATTGTCGTATGACCTAGTCCACTTTTCGACCGGTATATTGTCGATCCACGTACCGGCTTCTGGGTTAGACAAACGGATCTCGTTGCGGTAATATTTGAATGTGGGCTGTGTCAGTGCGTATCCCGCATTCATCACCGCTTTCCTCAATGTTTTGTCCTTGACCTCCCTCGAGAAATTCTGGACGATATGCCTGATGCAATAGACATGCGTAGAAGGAGGGTCATGCCATCAACTCCAATGGCCTTGCATGCAACAAAGAAAGGAATCCCAAAGGCTGTCACGTAGCCTGAGCCAATGCTGTAAAACGTGACACCTCTTATTCGCCAAATGGGGTGGCGACACCATTCATTTTTGTACTCTTTCGCCAAGTGAGGTGGCGCCTCCCTTACTGTCCAATCGTGATACATGCATGGGTTTATGCAGCCACCTAGCCTGCCACCTAGCCTGGCCCTATTCTACACACATAAATGTTTTGTGTAAGCCTGCCACCCATCAACTCCAATGGCCTTGCATGCAACAAAGAAAGGAATCCCAAAGGCTGTCACGTAGCCTGAGCCAATGCTGTAAAACGTGACACCTCTTATTCGCCAAATGGGGTGGCGACACCATTCATTTTTGTACTCTTTCGCCAAGTGAGGTGGCGCCTCCCTTACTGTCCAATCGTGATACATGCATGGGCTGCCACCTAGCCTGCAAGAGTGACACCTTACATTTTTTGTAAATGCATGCATGCATATGTGTAACACCCTAAGCATGCAAATGTGACACATCGCAGGCATGCAACCACTACATCAATCTTATTTGCCTATAAATACATACCTTATGAAACATCTCTCACACCCACACAACTCTCACTCTCTGCTACGAAATATTTCTTAAGTCTATCATACTCTCTATTTCTTCCTAAGTCTTTCATTCTCTCAAGCATTCTGAACAATGGCTCTTCTAACAATGGGAGATACTCACAGAGGCACAAGGGAAAACATTGCTGCATTTGTAAGTCTCTTCTTTGGTTATACATTTTTCATACTTCAAATAACGTGTTGTTCATCTTAATTAATCTTACTCTTGTTTAATTATGATCTCAGGATACACAAAGATTCAGAATCCGTTCGCACAAATACCTGGCTCCCGACCCATTTATCGTCCCTTATCTGGAATATGCAGGTTTTGGACACGTGATAAAGATCTCCAACTGCACCATTGACTCAAAATTCATTCTTGCAATGTTGGAGAGGTGGAGACCGGAGACCCATACATTTCACCTACCAATAGGTGAATGTACCATCACTCTCGAAGATGTGTACATGCTACTGGGCCTCCCTATCGACGGTAAGGCGGTGAACGGGTCAGTTCAACAACCCAACTCACAGTGTGAAGAACTGTTGGGTAGGGACATGGTAGAAGGTGGTGGAGCAAGAGGGCAGGGAATACTACTCACTGACCTGAAACGGCATTATGCTAGTATGGAATTAAATGAAAATTCCTCAGAGAATGACCGAGTAGTAAAAGCCAGAACGTATATTATGATACTTTTTGGTACATTTTTATTTCCCGAAAGTACGGGAAATAGTGTAAATTTCATGTACTTACATTTACTAACAAATTTTGATAAAACTAGAAAATATAGTTGGGGTTCTGCAGTATTAGCCCACCTGTACAGTTCCTTGTGCAAAAACGCAGTCAAGGAAAAATGTACATTTTATGGGTGCGCATTTTTACTACAAGCCTGGGGTTGGTGGAGGATGGAGTCCTTAAACCCCATCAACAACAACACTTTTGGATTCCCGTACGCAACAAAGTAAGTCATTAAGTTATAGCATTTATAACTATTATGCTCTTTCCAAAATATATGCTAAAAATAACATGTTTCTCATTTCCTTTAGGTACTGCGTGAGGGGTATGGATTACGGCAAGAATCCCAGATTCAATGTCGCACTCTACCGGAATCTGTTGGATCACTTAGGCCCAGATGACGTACGTCGTAACTTTTAACTTTTGTTTATTTTAATTATTTATACATTACTTTTGCGCTTACCTGATTTAAATTTTATCGCAGTTCGTCTGGAGACCATATTTGGGTTTGGGCCATTCTCCAAATCCAGAGGATGCAGCAACTTGGACTGCAAAGACTGCACTCATTCGGTTCAACGTTGTGGAGATGCACCACAGCGACCGTGTGAAGATGCAGTTCGGAATGATCCAAGAGATACCAAGTGATCCAACAGATTTGTCCCCTTGGCATCTAAAAAGGGTCGACGCCCAGTGGGGTCTTACCAACTGGAAAGACTTTGCTCCAGAATGGTGTAAAATGTGGCAAAGGCGTCACCGCTACATCTTGCAATCCCCGGTTTTCCTTACTCAAGGTAACATGCGACACACTGATCAATATATGTCGTGGTACAGGTCGGTTAGTAACCCAGATATGCACGTGTCTCATCCGAGGTACTTGGTTGACCCACGCACACAATGGGCACAACCCTCGATTCCCCACCAACAAACCCAAAATCCATCAACCTCAAACCAACCCCCAAGAAGAAACAGACCAACAAACACACAACCACATTCCCCACCACAACACAACTATAATCAAATGCCGTACTACCAACCACAATCACCGCCAAACTACCAATACCCGGATATGCCTCAAACCCAACCACAATACCAACCCCAATACCAGCAAACCCACATACCCCATACACAATTTCAGTCTTCCACATATCCCAATATGGCGCCCTCAACATCCAGCCTTAGTCCTGATATGGGAATGTCAGAAGATTATGACCAAGCCGACCAAACCTACCATCAACCACCTTATCACCAAACAACCCAACATCCACAATACCAAACACCCCAAGATCCATTTCCTTTCTACCCCCCCTACTCAGACGACCAATGCTACCGACCAACCATGGAACCCCACCCACCGCCAACACGACCAAACTTCGAGGGTATGGGTAACCGACTGTACCAGAGCGGATCTTCGAGATATGGAGATCTTACTGATTTTATGGATTCGGATCGCATTGACTTCGCTGGGCCATCGACCTTGCCGCAGCAGGAAACGAGACGGCACCCAGCAAGAGAAAGGCGAGGACGGGGATGCGGAACTGGGGGTCATTACCGGGTTCCTGGGGATCACTGATGTATCTTTTTTTTTCCCAGTATTTTTTGTATCCATTTTTTTACTGTTCTTTAAATGTAAAACAGTTGAATGTAATTATTTTTTTTAAAATAAAAAATCCATTGTGTTTATCTCTGTCTAATACGCAACGCGCAGGAAAGAAAAAAAAAATTTTTTTTTGACCTAATTTTCTACATAGGCGCCATCTCACTTGGCTTAGGGCTTGCCCTAAGCACTTAGGCGCCAAGTGAGATGGCGCCTCCCTTAAAAAAAGAGAAGCATGCGCCATTTGAGATGGCTCCTCCTTTGTGGAGCCATCTCAAACATGGTTATTTGCGTAATTTTTTCCGAAACCCGGTTATTTGCGAAATATTATTTTAATACTTGGTTATTAATAAAAAAAATTCTATCATATAATATATGTATGGTAAGTAGATTCACGCAGAAGCCAAAGGTATCACATCTAGCAGTAGTGAAGAGGATACTAAGGTATCTCAAAGGAACTCTCGACTATGGCATTTTGTTTCCTGTAGCTGATAAAGGAAAAGAATGCAAGTTAGTGGAATACACTGATTCGAGTTGGTGTAGTGATGCTGAAGATCAAAAATCAATAGAAGGATATGTGTTTATGTTAGGTGGTGCACCAGTTGCTTGGAGTTCAAGAAAGGAACCAGTAGTGGCATTATCATCATGCGAAGCAGAATACATAGTTGTTTCTCTTTGTGTGTGTCAAACAACTTGAATGGTGAACTTGGTTGAAGAGATAACATCGAAATATCATGGAGCAATTACCATGAAGATCGACAGCATGTCAGCTATCAATCTGGCAAAGAACCCGATAGCACATGGTTGAAGTAAGCACATCAAAATGAGGTTCCAATATCTTCGAGATCAGGTAACAGATGGGAAGATGAATTTGGAACACTACAGAACTGAGAATCAGATTGCAGACATCATGACGAAGGGAGTGCATGTCAAAGTATTCAGAAGACTAAGAACCATGATGAATATAGATAGTTTAGACACAATGAATTAGGTGGTGTGTTAAATTGTAATTCATAGTATCGATATATGTGTGTCGAAAGGTCTAAAGGTGGATCGAAGCCGGATGCTCGAAGGAAGCCATTGCCCAGTCGAAGAGCTTGTGGATCGAAGCAAGCTGCACACAGATTATATTTGTTTTAGATTTAGATAGATTTGATTTAAGTCTAAAATAGAATAGATTTGATTTAGTACCAAAATAGGTATTTTGGGCTTTTATAGTTTTGGGCTTAGGGAGCAAGCTAAATCCATAAATAGAGGGAGTAACCCCTAGTTTTATAATTAATACAATCAAGTCAATTCATTGTAATCACAAAATTTACAGTTGCATGTGATTAATAAAGTTTTCCACATTTTGTAGGCAAAGAGAAACTCTGCAGAAAATAATTGTCTTCTTTTTTTTTTCTTTTTTTTTCTCATGATTCATTGTCATTGTGTGGTGATATCAATCTTGTTCATCAAGATTGGTAGAAATTCATCATAGATATTTGGTGGATTTCCAACATTATCAACATCATCAATTTATCGTCATCAATAGAAGTTGTGGAGAAACAATATCAGCGAAGAGTTCTATTTTGATTCTACCGGCAGGTATGTTACAGATGGTAACATCGAAGAAGACGATTGTGTTTTTAGGAAGAGTGAATAATGTAGGGTTTGAAATGTATTGTTGTATATTAATAGGGTGTACTTGAAAAATTAAACGTTTGTGAATCCAAGGTTTAGGGTGGCTCGAGTGAATATTGAGAACGAAAAGGACAAAGTGAAATGCGTGAATCAATTTTACATGCACATTTTTTCTTCTAAAAAAAAAATTCAATTACATTTTCTCTTCTTATGTGAAGAAGATTTGTTGTGAACCCCAATTGTGTTGAATATCTAATGTTGCCATGGTTTTGTTTTACGTTTTGAAGTTGGGTTTGGATACTTGAGAAGACACGAATTCAATTTACAATTTAGGAATATTCTATCAAAGTAGTATTTTCGTATTCCCAATACGCACTAGTGTAAGTATGGTTTGAATTGGAAATAAACATTACCTATTAATAGATCAATATTAATTAAAATTAATTTGAATAAATTTAAATTAAAAAAAAAATTCAACAAATATTTTGGAGATGCCACATCACCCGTATTAAATGTCAAAACAATATGATTGTAGTATTTTGTCAATAGTCATATTTATCTCTGAAATAAAAATGGTTTTAATTATTTAATCAGAGAGTTAGAATTGTAATAAACAAATATTTTAAAATTTATATATTTATAATAAAAGATTATCTGCATAAACGAGTAACAATTATTTTAAAAAATCACTTAATATAAATATTTAACTTAAGAAATCTCATGTTATATTTAGTTTAATTTAAATAAGGGATAAACACGCCGGTACCTCTAGAATTTAATTGGACACCTGCTCATCATCTATTCATAAAATGCCATATCATTTTATTATAACAATTATTTTAAAATAAATTAAAATTAATTTTGACTAATAGCATATATACTCAACTAAAACTCAAGGCATCTGAGAATTTACCATAAATTATTTAAAAAAGAGAAAGTATAATGTACATACATATAGTGCATAAGAAAAGTATTTAAATAAAAAGAAATTATGGATTTTTACTAATAGATTAAAATTGTTTTACTTCTAGTGCATAACTTTCTCATTTTCTTTAAATAAAAAAAGTATAACATATTAAAAAAGTAAATAGAAAGCATATCTGTCTATATATAGCAATATATTATTTGATTTCACAGTTGAAATCATTTCACGGTCTCAACAGTATAAACAAAGACAATAGGTGAGAGGCACCAGCAGCAGCAGCACCAGGTAGGTAATGAAATAGTATGTACGAAGTTGAAAGGCTCTATCAGTGTTATTATAGAAAAAGGCCAGCTAATGGTTCTACTACAACCTCTATGAAACAAGACATGCATGGAAAAAAAGAAGACTATATAATATATATAGTACTAAGTGTAGGGTAGGGACCTTCCATAAGTGAGAGAATCAACCTGTGTGTGGCTTTTGGAATCATTTCTCATCTATATAGGATTTTTGTCCCTTCTAACATGCAATGGTCCCAATGTTCTTCACGAGATCTTTTTATGGTTTGTATTACACGTGAAATTACCATATTTTTACTGTGCATGACTATGTCACTTTTGAAACCACCTCTTTGGATACTCTAACTACCAATCTCAGCCATCGTGTTTTCTTTTTTTGGACTGAATTTTATCTTGTGGTTCACTTTTTAAATTTAAACTTAGCTATCACTTAGTTGTTAAAATATGTATATATAGGAGAGTTGTATGATTCATATACTTTTATTCTAAATAAATACAAAAATAGTAGTTATTCAATAACGTTATTAGCTTAATAAAATATTATAAACTTAAATTCAGTGGTTCTACTTCTACAGTAGTTATTGAGGATTTAAACTCTACCTAAATTCGAGTCACTTCAAAATCTTTGTTCTCAATTTAACTGGGTAATAGTACTCTCAGCTTTAAATTGAAATCTACAATCACAGTCATAGTTACAACAATGTCATTAGTTTAATAAGAAATTATAAACTTAAATTATAAATCATGTACACTTCTAAAAAGTAGAATACGTGTGTGACGTAATAACTGACATCAAATCCTAAAGTTTTTAAAACTAGGGTTTTAGATTCTCAAAATTTTTAAAAAAATCATCTCAAATGTGAGGCTTCATATTATAAGAGAAACTTAGTTTTTAAATTTATTAAATAATTGTATGTAATTTATATAATAGATTAATTATAGTAATAACTCAATAAATTTAAAAAGTAAATTTTCTTTTATAAATAGAAATAGATAAAACTTTTGTGATTTTTTACCATGAATAGGGTAAAGAATCTCATTCTTTAGATAAAAGGTCTATCATTCAAATTTAACTAGGTATTAATTTTTTTATTTTGATTTTATTTATGTAATTTAAAAAATAAACTATATAAATTTTTTGTTTTAGACCTCAAAAATATCATACAGATATATTAAAATAATAATTTATTTGTTCATAGACACATGTCATATAATTCAGATTAATATTTCAAACAAAAAATCGTTCTTTATTTCTTTCAACACACCCTATATATTTATTGACAGATTCAAACAATGTTATCAATATAAAATCCAATACATTAATTTTAATAATAATTTTTTAAACTTTTTTATAATAGATAAATAAGAATAAAATATCATGATATACTATTACTGTCCTATATTACTGTGTCTGTGTTTATGTGAGAGTTAGTGGTTCAATTAAATTCTACAACAACTATTGAGAATTCAAACTCAATAAATTCAAGTGACTTCAAAACTTTAGTTCTCAAGTTTAATTTGACAATAGTACTCATAGTTTCAAGTCACAATCTTAACTGCAATACAAAATTTTTATAAGTCTCTCAATTATTGCAACAATAATTGCAGCCGCATTATCTGCATTTACCTACATTATCATAGTTACCAGTATAACCACAATTACGATCAAAACCGCAATTTATAACCATAATAATTACCTCCTAATCTCTCATTAAGTTCACGTGTTGCAATTAATAAGAGTACAAACTACTTAAGATTACGATATACAACTCAAACCAAGTATTTAGGCTATATGGGAAAGAAGCTTTTAAAGAGGACGAATCTTCTAGTACTACTGAGTTTGATTTTTGGTGGAAACTAGGCTTTAGTGACTTGTCCCTCTAAACAGCGAAACAAGATTACTCAACATTTTCTTTGCTTCTTAGCAATAGTCTCCACCACCACGATACTGGCTCTGCAGATTATTGCCTAATGATCCCATTCCATGAAAGTCATCAAGCTCTTGCTGCAAAAAAGTTGATCTATTCATTGACTCATCATCATCTCCAACCCCAAGAAAGTCTCTTGTAAAACCCATTTGGCTTTTGTCCTTTGACATTAAACTTGAATCATGTAAATATCCATTTGTTGTTGTTGTTGTTGTTCTTGTCTCTCTATCTACCAACATCACCACATGGTCCAAATTCTTGACAGTCCCAAATGAGTCATGTAATGCATACTGATCACCTCCAAAATTGGTTCTGCTACTTCCTTCCAAATTCACCAACTCATTCAAGTCTTCACTTTCATGATGATGACCTTGTTTGTAGAATTTGTCAACAATGCTAAAGTGGTTCACATTGTTGAAGAGTGTGTTGTTGTTGTTGTTGTTGTTAACATTAGTAATAACTGTCCTTGCAGATCCCATTTGAGATTCTGTCTCCAACAATGACGTTGTTGTTGCTGCTGCTGACATGTGATCTGATCCTCTTTCTTGATTCTGATTACCACTCAAGTACAATGAGCTTATTACACTATGAGACAAATCTTTGTTTTCTTCTTCCTCTTGCTTCATTACTCCATGTAACATCGGCAAAGATAGATTATTATTATTATTATTACCATTATAATTCAACCACTGTGTCTGTGTATGCGTCTGTGTCTGCGATCCAAACATATTCATTGTTTGTTGTATTACATCAGAAGAATTAGGATGAAGTTGCTGATGATAATTTGTTTGCTCCAGTGCTGGCCATAGTGATGATGATGTTCCTGACCCAACAAACTCTGAGTGAAACTGAAAGCCAGGAAAAATTTGAGGGATCCTTGGAGTTTGAGTAATACTTGTGAAATGATCATTATGAAAATTTCTTGGAACTGTTGGTATTGATATCTTTGCACTTTGTTCAGTCAATACTTCACAAAAAGCTCTGTGTGTTATGAAGCTGTCCCTCCTGATTTGTTAGCAATAGTCAACACAAAATAATAAATATATGAATGAATTATAGTTGAACATCATTAAAAACACTCATTTATTACTTATTCCAAACAAATATTCCTTTCATTAAAATCATCATGGTTAGATAGATTGAACTAATCATCTATTCTCTATAGAGACTACCGCAGAAACCGTAGAACCATTGGATCTGATATTAAGAAATGTAAATTCTTTCCAATGGTTTTACGGTATCTGCAATACTGAAAGTGAAAGATGTATAGTAAATATACAGATATATACCTGGAGAAAATTGTGCCGCAATCACATTTGTATTCTCTGGTTCCACAAATTTTGCTATGAGCTTTCCAATCAGATTGCACTGCATATTTCTTGTTACACTTTTCACACTTCCACTTCTTCTCACCATGTTTTCTACTATAATGTTTCTTTATTCCTGTCAAATCTCCTAAAGCTCTAGAAGGCTCATGGTGCACACAGCTCTTCTCAGGACACACATAAACCTTCTTCCGAACTTGATCTCTGTTAGCTCTTTGCTTCAGCTTCCATGGCAAATTATGTCCGCGTCGATGAAGCTGCAAATTCTGGTCTCTTTGGAATCCCTTGTTGCAGATTTCACATAAGAAACGGTTCGTTGCCATCAAGGATTTTGGTGACATAGCTATCACTTCTGAATCTGGATCTGGTGTTCCAGGTAGGTTTCTTTTTTTCTTAGGTGGA
The DNA here is from genome assembly GCA_948472305.1 of Vicia faba. Lineage (NCBI taxonomy): Eukaryota > Viridiplantae > Streptophyta > Magnoliopsida > Fabales > Fabaceae > Vicia > Vicia faba. Next base: position 226,568,128 of record OX451741.1, read on the forward strand.
TTTGAGATTGGATTAGGGTTTTGGTTTGGGGTTTGATGATGGTTTGATGAGGAAGCTCTCATGGTGTTGTTGGAATGAGGTGAAACTGAAAAGGGTTGTTTGGACATCATTTTAGAATTGAAGAAAAATTGTTTGTCCTAAACTAGTTAGACCTATAGCAAATTCCAAAACTAAAAGTAGTTTGAAGTTGGAAAGTACTTCCAAAACAAAATAAACAAACAAAAAAAGCTGTGTGCTACTAAAAGCACTTAATTAGCTACTTGATGGTTGTGCTTGTGCTTGTGCTAAGAAAATATATCTCATAAGAAAATGAAATAGGGTTTTACTACATGAGAGAAGAGAATATAATATAAAAAGAAATATTGATTCTTAACTTGTTATGTTTCTTTCTCTACTTATCTAAACGCGGCTGCTCTTGGAGTCGGTCAGAAATATGGACTCAGCTGGACCACTTCCTGCTCACTTGTCTCTCTCTCTCTCTCTATAGATATTGTTTTTCACTTTCTCTCTCTATAAATAGTAGTACTAACTACTAAGTAGCCAATTAAGATACACTAGTGGTGTAAGAAACACTGTTTCGTTTTGTAAACAAAGAAAATTCATTAAATTTTGACTGCTAAGCTTGACAAGATTTAAGTTGACTTAGTACCGAAAACATGCAGAGCCTTACAAGTTGATGTAGTGAGAGTCTCATATTAGAGGACGAGAGATTAATTGGACATGAGTTTGTAAATAAATATGATTTTTATTTTATAAGTTGGAAAATTTGAATTTATCTTCAAAGAAAAAGATGTGTTATAAGGTTCACTATTATAAATAATATTTTTTATGATAATTTTTTTATTTTAATCATTGAAAATGTAAGGTCAAATTATCTCAAACGCGTTATTATTTATTGTTTTAAAAAAAAAGATATTTTATACATTAATTTTGTCGAAAATCGACATAAAATATTGTTCAGTATTTGAGTTTCGATTCTCAGCTCCTGTAATATTAAGTTTTATTTATAATCAAAAAGGCGTTATATTTGACAAATCAACTTATTCCTAGGTTTTTGTATAAAATCGAAAGTAAAAAAAAATTTTATGACACCTAACAAATACAATTTATTTATTTTATTTGTAAGTCAAATCATTTAATTCTTTGATTTTTTAAATAATCGAGAGAATATATAATCAGATATTACTATAAAACCACCCGTTAAGATATTTCTACCATAAAACTAACTTATATGTAGCTCTGCTCCAAACTCTGACACATCAGTCTTTTGGATGGATTGTAAGACACAAAAAATCTTCAATGTTCTATCTTAAACAAAATATTTTTTCTATTCTTGCAATCTACATGTTTATGTTGTTGTTGAAATAATATAGTAAGTGTAAGTAAGTGGGGAAATAGTCTCACATTGGATAGAAATGTAGAGACTTGAGCATATATATAAGTGGAAGAACTCATTCACCTATCACCTTAAGGTTTTAGGTGGATATGTGGTGTGTCTCTCACAAAGGTGCTTATTTCTAGACTATAGATTGACGTTTCTAGTATCTCCCTCCAACAAATGGTATCAAAGCCAGGTTCGAGAAAGAGACCGGGAATTGGATAAGTTATGGAGTATTATGGGGAACAAATGGTTAGGGGTGTTCGCGGTGCGGTTTGAGCGGTTTTGAAGTAAAAAAACACCCAAACCGCAAGAGAAAAAATATGCGGTTCAGTTTAGTTCGGTTGACTTTTAAAAATAAATTCAAACCAAACCAAACTAATGTGGTTTAAATTGGTTCGGTTTTTTACAAAAACAATTATTAAGTCATACATACACATATAAAGGAAAATATAATTTTATGTTTAATTGTTCATACATTACCATAAAAAAAATTTATAATTGTCAAAATAAATTTATAATTTGATACATAAAATTATGTATTATAATTTTATCTAAATCTAAAGAATGCAATAGACAAGATTGTATTCTTATATAAATATTATATAAAAAATACGATAAAATATATTTTATGAGAATAGTATTTATATGAATAATATTTTATTTTTTTATAATTTGTAAATTAAAATAAATATCATACAAAGTATGATAAAATATACATATAATACATGTCGATTTCTCTAAAGAATTAAATAAATATATATTGGTTCGTAAGATTTTATTACATAATGCGGTTTTGTTTGGTTTGATTCGGTTTGTAAAATACAAACCGCAAACCTAACTGAATCGCGCGGTTCCGTTAGAAAATGATTCAAACACATCCGAATCAAATGCAGTTTTTTGCGATTTCAGTTTTGCGGTTTTCTATTGGACCGATTTGGTTTTGAACAACCCTACAAATGGTATACAACTAAATCTGAAATAAGAGGAAACATTTGTCAAAATATAGTTTTGTTGTAAACATTGTATTTTAATATTCTGTGTAAACAATTTAATTAAAAAAAAATTATTTCACATTGATTTTCAACTAAAATCGAGGGATACGTGGAAAGAAGTATTTTTTATCTTGTTTTTGCCATAACTTATGAGATATTTAAGCATGTTTATTGAGGATATTCTCCGTTCTTAAACAAATCTACGTCGTCCATTTAATGAGTACCAATGCTCTAGACACTGTCATTAGTGATCTGCGTAAAAATCTAACAGACATCCATTATAAAAGCATTATGAATATAAAAAATTTGTAATGAAACATATAACAAGAAAACTTTGAAGCGTAAAAAACCTTGATAAAGTTCTCTATGATGGATTGCAAGAACATAAAATAATTTGGGCTTAATGTTTGTGTTCTTCGATAATCATATTAATTACAATAAATATTTTGAATAAAATTTTATATATTTATTTTATTTAACTAACCCTTTTTTGTTTTATATAAGAAAAAATGAATGTAAAAATCATCGAGAATGTATTGCACTTAACATTTTCTCTTCTCCGAGATTTCAATAAAACGAAGATCTATCGTTTGTTTTTACTGACAATGATGACGATGAAAAAATAACTATATATTTAGAGTCATGCTTATAAAAAAAAAAAATCAACACGCCTTAAAATGTGAAGAGACTTTTTTATATAAAAACAATTTAAAAGAGTATAAGATCTTTAAAAAACAATTATCTTACAGCATAAGGTGAAGTATTGTGAAACACTATGTGTGGATTGAAAATATTAAAATCTCCTATCCTAGCGGGGTAATATTTGTTTAGTAAAAAAGATTAAAAGAACTTGCCATTAGCTATGTAAAACTTATGTCGACAACTAGTGTAGACTCAGAGTATAAGATTTTAGCTGGTTTCAACATTCAAAGATACTTTCTAGAGTAAGAGATTAATTTATATAAAATAAAATATACTTTTAATTCTTATGAATCTAGTTACAAAAATTGTTTACACATAATCTTTGAGTTTAGAAGGAAGCGAAATTGAAGACTTTATAAAGATGGTAGAAAAAAAAAATACTTTTTAATCTAATTTTTCATAGAAAATAAGGAAATCTATATTTATAAGGAAGATAGTTCTACTAATAAAATATTATAACAATATATATATATATATATATATATATATATATATATATATATATATATATATATATATATATATATATATATAATATATATATATATATATATAATATATATATATATATATATATATATATATATATATATATATATATATATATATATATATATATATATATATATATATATATATATATATATATATATATATATATATATATATATATTATATATATATATATATATATATATATATAATATATATTATATAATATATATATATATATATATATATATATATATATATATATATATATATATATATATATATATATATATATATATATATATATAATATATATATATATATTATATATATATATATTATATATATATATATATTATATATATATATATATATATATATATATATATATATATATATATATATATATATATATATATATATATATATATATATATATATATATATATATATATATATATATATATATATATATATATATATATATATATAATTTTCTTCAATATAATTTATTTTTTAATGATAAAATAATATATTAATTAATAAAAAAAAAGATTATTATCAACAAAATACAAATAACTTTAAAGCACAAGAATTGCATAAAAGACAAATAAAGATACAAATAAAAATTTAACAATAAAAGATAACACAATTAATAGTACAATCAAAATAAGAAAAAATGACAAGGAAAACACCCAAATAGCTAAAAGACCAATATAGAAGAACTCATGTTAGAGTTTATACCGCTAAGACAACCATCAACATATCAGAATCCATTAATAGAACAACAAAATCACAAATCAGTACCAACCTTTGAATCAAGACAAATGTTCGATTTGCTATATTACTTAAGGTAGAGGAAAGGGTTATGAAACCAATCAGAATAAGTGCATGAGTTCACCCCTGATTAACCTAGACACCATTTTCAGACCCAAAAAAAGTCTTCTCTTACACCTCTTTCGTAGTTTTTAAAACACCATTAAAGTTGACATCATTACATGTTTTCCAAATGATTCATACACAAACATGGCTAAGTGACAAGTTACAAAAAGATAGGAGACTAACTAAATTAAATCCCCACAAAAAAGGATAAGAGATCCCACTAAGATTAGAAGACAGATTCTCTCTATAAGAGAATCTATCTTGCAGAAGCTTCCATGAGAAAATCACCACTTTAGGAGAAGTCCAACTTATCCAAATAAGGGGAATGGTCGAATTCTCAGAATAAGAACAGAAAGGAACCAGCCAACTAAACAAGATAAGTAGAGGAAATTAAGAAAGAAAAAAAACCCTTTTGAATTTTTCTAAATCCACTATATCTATTGTGGGAAAGAATATTTCCTTAAAGCATAGAAAGAATATTTTCAAACATAAATAACTCTCGAAGAATGAAGAGTCTCCTCCACCTGAGAAATAAAAGTATCATCCACTTGAGATACTAAAACCATTTCCTCGTTATCCACTAGACCTATATCTCCCAACAACTTATATGTTTGAATGATATTAGAAAATAGACTAGGAACTTAAACTTTAAAGGAATTAGTTCTACCATGAATCCTTCCAAAAAGGAAGTCTATACACTTGACCTAACTTTCGTAAGAATACCATCAAAAAATCAAATAGATGTGTCATCCTCTTTGGATTCAAGAAGAGACACAATTTTCTACCAAGTAGAAGTAGATCGAACCCCCAAAGTCCCCCCTTATTCGCTTAAAGAAATGAAACAACAAAAGCACCATACCTGACTTTAGGAATATAACACCACTAACCTGAAGCACCTGTAAGCAACCTTCATCTCCATTTTACTAAAAGGGATAGATTAACTATTTGAAGGTCCCTACTCCTAATTTCCCTCTACTCTTAGGCTTACATACATTATCCCATTTAATCAGGAAAACATATATTTCCCTTTCACCCTTCCCCAAGGAAACCTTCTTTGTAACTTATAACTTCTAGATTTTTACAAGTATCATCAAAAATTACAAGAAAAAAGATGAGAACAACATTAAGCATAAAATTAAGAGGAATTTACTGACCACCTAAATTAAAATATGTGTGCTTCTAAAAATGAAGCATCTTGGTCAACAAATTTACTAAAGGGTCCTAAGTAGATTCAAGTTTAGGATTAAACCCCTATAGGAAATCCAAAGTACTTAAAAGGAAGGATGTTAATCTTATAATAAAGGAAATAGCCCTAATGAGGTTAGAATGATAAGGTCAACGTTAACACCTATAAGAATGCTCTTAAAAAGTTAACCTAGAGTCTCAAAGTCAGCTCAAAACCTTATAGGATCACCTTAATACTCTACATATTTGCAAGAGTGTGTCATCTGCATACTACAAATGAGATGATTCCTTTGTTTCAAGCCCCTCTAGATGGTAATCTCTTGAGTTGGACACCCATAAACCAGCAACGCAAGGTTATCAACGAACGCACAAACTTTCTCAAAATTCACCTTAAAAAATAAGACATGTTTGGTCAAGCCTATCACCTCATTGACAACCACCACTTAATAAATCAATATTCTCCTTTTAAGAAAATCTGATTGATTAGGAGAAATAATTTTATCCATCACCAACCCAAGTCTAATGACCAACACTTTAGCCATTAGTTTATACAAAATTCTCACCAAAGAAATCAACCTAAATTCACCCAAATGAGAGGGTGGTTTACCTTGGGGATCAAAATCACAAAGTAGGATGCAAAACTACAAGGTAGAGATGAAAAATAATGAAATTGATCAAACAACACATGATTCATCAAATAATCTCTAACGAGATTCTAAAAATTCTTAGGATAGAGGAATTATAACTCATCGAGACCTAAAACTTTTGTTATCCACTTTGAGACACATAACAATCTAACTCCTAGAGAACAGAAGTCAATACCGTCATGACAGAATCTTTCTATATTCGGCACTTTGAAAATCTAAGAGAAATATTTCACAATCTATATGAGTTTTAAAAATAAAAAATGAAAAATTTATTGAAGAAGAATTTTAGAACTCAAAAATAATATTAAGTAATTAAATTTTTTGAAAGATTAATGAAAGGTTTATATAAATATTAAAATTTTAATATAAAATATTGTAAGACTCTAAAACCTAAAATATATTAACAATAAATAACCATTTATCACTTTTAATAAAAAAATATTTAAATAAAAAGGATTAACAAAATTCTCTAATTTTTTCTTTATTCTCATCATCTCAAAATTTGCAAATAAAAATCAAATGTATAAAAGTTATTATTTACTAATCAAAACCTACACTTCTATATGATACAT